>CATIUR010000002.1:15229069-17629069 GCA_949592205.1 Helichrysum umbraculigerum
TTATATAAGATAGACTTGAGTTATAGAACAAATACGGTGGGATGGTTTTAGATACACTAAAAATCGCTGGAACCAAACCTACCGCCATTCATAATCCAAGAATCGTAAAAAGTGGTAAAAAAAAGACGGCCGTATACGAATTTAAATCACTGGGAGATGGAATGAAGTCATGAATTTTTTTGAATTAAAAATAAGTTATTGGGGCTTATGTCCAAAAAATAAAATAACACTGATTATACGGAGATTCTAGATTATGGAAAAAATAATAAAGTAGTTATTAAATTAAAATTTTCATAAAATATTTGAGGGATTATTTACAATTAAATGAAAAAGAAGATTTATATTGTAATTATTGAAAGGTGTATATTGTAAATATAGAAGGGTATATTAGTCTTTTATTCAGATTAAAATAGGATTAATGATGTCACTAATAAATTAAAGGTTGGATCTTGATTGTTGATCTTCATCTAATGGTCATTATTCTTTCAAGATTTTTCTTTTATTATATAAGATAGATTTGAGTTATAGAACAAATACGGTGGTATGGTTATAGATACACTAAAAATCGCTGGAACCAAACCCACGGGCATTCATAATCCAAGAATCGTAAGTTAGATAGTGATAAAAGTGGTAAAAAAAAAGAAGGCCGTATACGAATTTAAATCACTGGGAGATTGAATGAAGTCATGAATTTTTTGTAATAAAAAATAACTTATTGGGGCTTATGTCAAGAATAATAAAATAAAGCAGATTGTACGGAGAGTCTAAATTATGAAAAAAATAATAAAGTAGTTATTAAATTAAATTTTTCATAAAATGTTTGAGGGATTATTTACAATTAAATGAAAAAGAAGATTTATATTGTAAATATTGAAAGATGTATATTGTAAATATAGAATGGTATATTAGTCTTTTATTCACAATAAAATATGATTAATGATGTAACTAAATTAATTAAGGGTTGATCTTGATTGTTGATCTTCATCTAATGGTCATTATTCTTTCAAAATTTTTCTTTTACTATATAAGATAGATAGATAGATAGAAGATAGATAGATTATAATAATTATTAGCTTTGCCCTTTTTTATTCGTATTAGTACAATAATATTAAAGTTATGGAATGATCTTGAATAGAAAAATAAAAGAGAACTTTTAGGTAAGGATTGGGGATCATAGGGGAAGGGGTTATATGAGGAGAAGGAGGAGAAGTTTTATTTGTAGCCATTGGATCATCTTTTGGGTTAGATCAATGGTTAAAAGGGGTGACAATTTTGTAATTACTTTAAAAAATAAGGGTATTAGTTAACAAAAAAAAACATAACATTAATTTTCACTTCACACCCCTTCCACTATTTAGACTTTTACATGTTAACCCTTCCACTTTATTTTCTTTCCCCTCCTACCTTCTTCCTCCTCCAACCCCACCTACCACCACCCCACCACCCCCACCACTTGCCCCCACCACTTGATCTTGAAATTTTTTTTTTTTCATAACATTAATGAAAATTTTTTTTTTTTTTTTATTTGAAAAAAAAAATTTGAAAAAAAAAAAAATTTCAAATTTTTTTTTTTTCAAATTTTTTTTTTCAAAAAATTTTTTTTTCAAAAATTTTTTTTTTTCAAAATTTTTTTTTTCAAATTTTTTTCCCGTAAATTTTTTATTAAATATAGTATTCCTTTTCCTACTGCATTTTTAATAAAACTATACGTTTTTTCCACTGCATTTTGTATATTATTGTTAATTTACTAAAACTTGTATATATTTTACCGCATCTTCTATACCCAACGTCAACAAAATACCGTACAAATGGATAATATATATAATCTAAAATGCAGTAAAAAGAGAACAATATGTCCTAAATGATGTATATGCAAAATGCAATGAAAACAACAATATGTATTATACTTTAATACAAAAAGCAATACAAATAGATAATATGTAAAATACAAAATGCAGTACAAATCGATAATATGTAAAATACAAAATGCAGTGAATAACAAACAATATATAATGAATGAAATATATGAAAAATGCAGCAAAAATAACAAAATGCAGTGAAAATAACAAAATGCAGTACAAATAGATTATGTATAATATAAAATGCAGTGAAAATAACAAAATGCAGTAAAAAAAATAAAATGCGGTACAAATATATTATATATAATATAAAATGCAGTAAAACGAACAATGTGTACTAAATAAATATATGCAAAATGCAGTAAAAACAGTAGTATGTATTATACTTTCATACAAAATGCAGTAAAAATGGATCATATGTATAATATAAAATGCAGTAAAAAATAAACAATATGTAATATATGAAATATATGCAAAATGCAGTGAATAATAATAAAATGCAGTGTAATTTTAACAAAATACAGTAAAAAATATATTATGTATAACTTAAAATGCAGTAAAAAAAAACAATATATATAAGATTGAGGTGTATAAATAAAATGCAGTAAAAACGAACAATATCTACTAAACATATATACAAAATGCAATAAAAATAATAAAATGCAGTACAAAGTGATAATATGTAAAAAAAAATTATGAAACAAAAATTTAATTTTTAAAAAAAAAAAAAAATTTTTTTTAAAAAATGAAAAAAAAAATTTCCGACTACCGGTGGCGGCGGCGGCGGGTGGCGGCGGCGGCGGGTGGCAGGAGCTAGTGGTGGAGGGGAGGGGTGTGTAGGAAGAAAATAGGAGGGAGTAGTGTACACTATTAAAAAGGTGGAGGGGGTAAAAATGAAAATTTGAAAATTCTTCTCCTCCTTCTCCTCAAATAATACCTTCTCCTCTGAACCTTACCCTTTAGGTAAATATAGAAATTTGATTGGTTAATTAGAAGTAGAACGAAATAAAAGGATTTGATTGGTTAATAGCTTTCAATTTTTCAATAAATTTGATTAGGACAAGTTTTCTTTTATTAATATTTATATATTATTTATTATATTTATATTATTATTTATTATATTTAGATATCTCACTGAACCATAAGCTACGAAAATAATACAAACAGTTCGTGGACCAAACCAATTACTCGGACTGGATATTACTATTAGAGAATGTGATTTGGATTTATTAATAATTATACTTTTAGTCAATAATTATCTAGATTAATTTGATTTAGTTTCAAATTAGTATTAGGTTTGTTTATCAAGATTATTTATCAATAAATATAGAATCTTTTAGCCTTTTTCTATTCAATCAAAAATAAACTCTTTCCATTATTTTACAGTAACCACCTAATCTCCTCATTATCGATTTACTTTTACACGTTTACTTTATTCCTTTATCGATTTGTAGGTGTGTTCAATTATTTGGGTGCAAAATTCTTTATACTTATAAGGTTGTAAATCTTGTACATACGTGAGAGAGTGCCAGGTTCAAGGTCATTCTACTCACAATTCTAGCTACTCATCGCGTGTGAAATGCACTCCCGACAAGAAGTACTATATATAGATAATATCATGTCTCCAGGTACAATTGTTAGTCTGTGCAGGGAATCCTTGAATGGTCTTTGCGAATGTCTCCAATTGGCTAAAGAATGCGTTTCTACGAGGCTATATATAGGGTTGTACTAAAGCTACCCCCATTTTCCCTATTTTTCCATCTCATACCCCCTATTACACATTTAATCAATCACATCATACCCTCTTTTTCTTACTTTCTGGTATACACCCTCTTTTTTCTAGTTTTTACCCCCAGTTAGTTTAAAATTGAAACGGATTCTATACTGAATTGGAACCAATTTTAAATAAAACTAGACTGGAAAATGACTGAACTAGGACGGGATTGGGCCCGGGTATATCCCATATAGGGGGATTATAAAGCCACCCCTTAAAATCTGCTCCTACCCCTGGCCCACCTCCTGGCACGTAGTTCAGTACAGAATTAGTTTCAGTTTTATTAAAAAACATATTCTTTTATAAAAAAAATGTTTTTATAAACACTTATAAAATGAAAAATAAAATAAAATATGGTGGTCCAGGGGTAGGAATGAAAAAAGGGAGAAAAAGGTGTGGGCCAGGGGGTATCTTTAATAGGACCCCCTATATAATTTTGGGGGTTGCTTTAGAATTTCCCCTATATATACAAGACTCCTTTGAAAGCAGCAGGGTTGGATTAGTGGTTGAGTCCCTTGCCTCTGAACAAGAGGTCAGGGGTTCGAATCTCATCCCCTGCAAAAAGCCGGAGGTCCTTTCTACCTTAGGTAGAACTCTAACCAGCCTCTCTACCTTAGGGTAGGGGTAAGGCTGTCTACATCGATACCTCCCCCATACACTGTCCTAGACAGTATTGGGCCCTAACCCGCGGAAGACAGTATGGGATGTTACTTACTTTTTTTCTATACAAGACTCCCTTGGGATTATGTCTAAACTTTACAAGAGCGACGGAGGACTTACTATCTCATAGTGTATCCCCTTTGTGAGCGAGCTATAATATGTGGATAACAAACTTGTTATTTTTTGGCCAAAATATACATTAGTATCATTAACTTGGATGACTAGCTTTTTTATTACCCAAATTATTAAGGGTGCAGAATAGTACACTGAATTTGACAAAGTGATTAATCTAATACCTTGACTCAGTTGACTCAGAGCATGTACTTGTCACATTTCCTTGTTGATAAACTAACGGGACATTAACTAGTTAGGTTTGAAGAGTAAAATGTCATGATATATTTTGAGTAGAATAGTACTATTTCTTTACACCGTCCGAATCAAGTCAAGGTATTAAAGTAACCATTTTGTCAAATTCAGGGTACCATTATGCACTCTTAATATAGTTAAAAACCTATTTATCTAAGTTGAGGGTAGTAAAATATATTTTGACTTTTATTCTTTCCTTCTTTCTCTGAATATGGATTTTCTAATTTGTTCCCTTAAGTCATATGATAAGGCTTAATAATTATACCAATAGTTACAATTATACCAATAGTTACAATCAATAACATCTGATACAATAAATATACATACAAAATAGGAAATTAAAGAATTAATTAAATGCATTTTTGAATATTTCTATAAAATCTTAGTGCATTAAATAAAGTTTAACATGTGCTCTTAGTGTGCTTTTTAATAAAAATCAAAAAGTTGTGTATATGTAGTCAAAAATCACGTGACCTATAATTTTTTATAATTAAAATTCTTCGTATTCCAAATTGGGAGAATTTAATTGATATCCTTCAAAACTTTGAAAATTACGTCAATATCCATCTGAATTTGAATATTACTTAAATATCCTTTCAAACATTTAAAACACTCATATATATCCAAATAATAATTTAAATAAAATTAAATAGTTTTTAATAATTGAAATTCACCATTCAAATATTATAAATATATTGTTTGACTCTTTTACCCTCGTTTCAATATTATCCCCAAAATCACTAATCAATGTTGGCTGGGTTTGTTTTGAGCAGGGAGCACTGCGAGATCAAATATACGAGATATAATCTGCCATTTTTATTAATCATGTCTAGATATATGATATGATTTTTTGAATCCAGGAATTAATTTGGATAGCTCTCTAGAAATTTGGAAATGGACTCAAAATATGATATTTGAGGTTTTGACCAAATGAAAGTATTGGCCGTCGAAATAGATATGATGAAGGTGAGAATAACGAAGGATGAAATCAATGTAGATGATATTGCATACGTACACGTAAAAGAAAAGATATATACTAGTAGTAATCTGCTTAATTAAACATTTCTAGGCATACATTTTCACAAAATTGATTGAACAAATATTTTTAAGTTTTAATTTCAACCTGCTGTAAATCAAAGTGCAAAAACCAAAGATATGTGATGTCGGCCTAAGATAATAATAAGAAGGGTAAAATGGTCAATTGATCATTTAATGGTGTAAAATCATTTAATTATAATTAAATTGGTTATGTGGATATATGTGAGTATAGTTGAAAGAATATTGAAGTAATTTTTAAGTTTGAAAGGGTATTGACGTAATTTCCAAAGTTTCCAAGGATATCAATGAAAATCTCCCTTTCAAATTTTACAAATCATACTAGTTAACCAGGATAAGTTATTACCTTCCGGTGGTTGTATGACGTTCTTTTAACTTCATCTCCTGACTGCTCCTTTGACATCTATTACAACAAAACAAAGGAAATATGTTAGATTGATGAAAGTTATGAAAAAAAAAAAGAAGATAAATAGGAGGATCTTAAATGATTTTCATGTGAACTTTTTACATCTATCAACAACTTGGTCCAATTTTTGAATTAAAAAAAAATGATAATGTAATACTAAAATAAAAGCAAGGATTAGAAAACAAGGGCTATGAGGTACATAGCGAATTCGGTGCATTTTAAGAACAAAATTATATGTGTAAAATGCAAATGGAGCATCTTTAAAATGTGTAAGTCCGGTTGTAGCGGATCGATAACGAGGTTATCTTTAGGTATTAAGGTGCGGAATCTCTCAATACTAAGTTCACGGATTGTGAACGGTTGTTTCACGAGTATTAGCGAATCGGTTTGCTTCCCAGCTTGCCTAGCGAACTGACTCAGTTCACTACGCAGTCAAAGTCAAACATTAATTAACATTTTTTAGCAATTACAAATTAACTCTAATATGTCCATCAATCAATATCAATTGTTAAAATCCAAAACCAATGTATCAACTTGATTACAATTAACACTTAAATTATTATAAGCTAGATCTGTTGTCACACACGTAAATGTCCCAACAAAATGCAGTTAAAGTTTATGGGCAATGTTTTGTTTCCATTATTTGGTATTTTTATGTACGGTATCAAACAATGTTCTTATTAGCGTGATTTGGTATTTTTTACGTTATTAGGGATTCATGGTTATGTTTTTTGCTCCAAGGATTAAAAGGACAGCAAATACAGTAGACAAAATAACGATTTGGGGATAATTTTAAAGTTTATCTTCTATTGAAATTAGATTGCCAACATACATATCTTTTTAGTTGAATCGCACAACAACTTAATAGAATTTCTCAGTACACATCTACTTTTTGTGTGTATTGGTGTTGTTTTGCAGGTAGAAATTGACATTCACATGATGCATACACCTTTATGATCCTAAGTCGAATTGTATTGAAGTGTTTGTTAGTTTTTAGATTATCAACGTGGCTTCTATGTTGCGTGCATATTGTTTGTTACTGATTTTACGTTACCAATATCCAGGAAGAATTCTATGGATGAATCAGTTAGCATCTACCACAGTTAAAGAAGAGATTAAAACCCCTATTATATAGGATTTACAAGTTTGAAAATGCTATTTTTATAATGCACTCTATGTGTTAATAGATTCTGAAGTAGTGTAATTGATGAAGACTGCACTCCCCGAGATTATTTTTAAAGATGAAATCGCAAAAACTCAGAGGAACATTGCATGAGAAGACATTCATGGTAATTAGTAGTTCGTGTTAATCTATGTATTCACGCGTGTGTGCATTTGTTCAGCTATATATGCAGATTATGTTTGTTCCTTTAAACTTCTAAAAAGTAAGAATAATCGTTTCTTTTGATTAAAGTAAATGCATGCTACCATACAAGACGGGAGGAAGCCGAACCAGAAGTTTTAGCATTAAAGCAATAATCGAAGAAAGCAACACAACAAGAGTGTAGCTGGATCGGAGAAACATCATGATTTTAACTAATCCATGTGGTAAAAGATATGATTATTCATTCAGGTTCATGATAAAAACATGTACTATTTAACTTTTTGTTTATACATTAAATTCTGCCTATACTTTTTTTTACATTGCCTTCTGGTATGATAAGTCTCCGTGTGTTAGAAATATATATATGATTTAGTTTTTCTGTAGTTTATTACAGGTTCTATATATATCGTTTTGGTGTTGTACAGCTGGCTCTGATTAGCGTACATAAAGCTACTGAAATGACTAAATAATTTGAAGGAACATAATTTAGTTTCATGGGAAGTTATTGGTTGAATATCTTTGGCATTTGAATGTTTATCTTATTTTAATCATAACGACTATACCGGTTATAATGGCACAGGTTGGTTATCAGGTCAACCAAGCTTAAGTCTTAATTGTGCAAGTCTTACTACTGCTTAAAAGAGATAGGGTTGGGTGGACCCTCCAAGAAAATGTATATAGTAAGTATGATTATGAACTATTCATGGTTGATATTCAATTTAACATTGCCAACTTTATAAGTAAACACTTATGTAAATTGGATTATATTTGAGATTAGAGGTGGAACTTTTTATCCAATTACTTTTGAATGGGTCAAGTTGGATTGTGTTATAATCGATGGTTAAGTGGTCATTACCATATTCTATCTATATTGTAAATTTTGATAATCATTATAGGAGTTCAAAAAGACCGTTCATTGAGGGAACTATATTGAAAATGACATAATTATCGTTTATCTGCTAAATGCATTTGTTAATCAAATTATTAGATTTGTGTCAATCTATAAACATTTTATGGGTAGCACCCTAAATCTTGATTCAAGCGTAGGACCATAAATGAGTGAGTTAAAAAGGATCTCGCCCAAGTAATTAAGGTTTATTAAGCACAAAAGGGCCAGGAATATATAAACTGCGTTCCAACTGATTTTCAGTTTGGTGCCACAAAGAGATGACCTATTTTCCATTTATTAATTGCTTCCTTATCTTTTTTTCTTTCCCCTACAGTATGTGCGTAAATTGTACCAGAAAAGTCCCAGACTAAATTGTACTATGTATGTAACATCCGTAAAATATATAGTGTACTATTATTATATGGAAAATAGACCATAAGTTAATCTTAAAGGTTAGATTTTTGATTTAACCAAGTTGACTAATTTCATGATACGTTTATATGTTAATAAACTTTAATAATCCAACTCAATTATAGTGTCACTCCTAAGATTTGTAAAATGTATCGTAATAATACGTTTTATAAAGGTTGAGATAACTAATAGTTATAGTTATTATATAATAATAATAATAATAATAATAATAAGATAATTACATCCTAGTCATGAAGTGCTTCAATTTTATCTTGAAGTATATGACTAAGCTTCTCTAAAATTTGCTGATTCGAATTCTTGTTAGCTAAGGATTAACCAATATGATGCCACATATTTTCTACAAATGATTGCCTACTCCATAGGCTTGATGACAAGCTGCTCAATCTTTAACTATAAATACAGTGACAAACTACCTTCAAATTCATCCCATACACTTATACATACACAACACTCATAGACTTATATGTATATCTACACGTGCTTACTGCCGTTGTCACTTTCTAACCAATCAAGAGGTTGAATCGACAAAACAGAATTATTGATAACTTAAGCTTTCGAGGTGAATTTCGTGTTATTTTTAAAACTGAGATATATGCGATATACCACGTGATTACCTGATTAATTGATTTTCTGTTTAAATTGCATTTAAGCACGAATGTTGATTTTTAGATATATTATGTCATGTTAGTCGTTGGGTAACCAGGAGCTGAAACGTAACGGTCGTTGGCTCATTAATATATATGTATTTTAATGGCTGAAACATGACGGTTGTTGGCTCACATATATATTGGTACGATTAGTACACAAGCGGCCACTTGTTTGTAATAAATCGTACTAGCAGATACTTGTCACTATTGAAAGTGCTGGTATAGATAGTCGTGACATTGATAGCACGCATGCTTATCAATGTCGGATGACGACTTGACATCTTGTTAACCCTGACAGACATAGAGATCTCGCTATATTTTCTATATTTTACATTTTCACGATACACGTCATCGTTGCATATTGTGTGTGATATTTTTGTACACAAACACACGAAATCACTAAGCCTTTAGGCTTATGCATGTACGTGTATATCTCAGGACACAACTAGTAGTCTCGTCAAGAAGGGAACTCGTAGGACCAGATGATACCTGAAGATGCTGCTGCTTACTTATAGTCATCTTTTAGACTAGTTTAAACCTTGTATCGCTTCCACTTGTGATGTAAAAAAAAAAACTTTGGTATATGAATAAGATTGTTGTTTTGTTGGAATAAATCTCGGGTGTCATAAGTTGGTATCAGAGCCTTAGGTTTAAGTGAATTAGGTATAATGTACCTAGTCTTAAACCAATGTCGAGTAGTGCATCACTTAGTCATAAAAGACAAACATTAACCAAAGGCTATGGGGTCTTGGTTATATATAGAAACCATGTCGATTAAATTCATTATTTATAGTAATGATGAAGATGCACCATCTTTTCCTGACGAGATTGTATATGTGCTTGGACCGCTTACCAGTACACTCCTTAGTGTGAGATGTGATCAGAAATAGTTAGGAAACATTTTTTGATCATGATATAGGTTTCGGCTTGTTAAATAAATTTGTGAAAGGTTGTGTGCTCTATGAAACATTTAGTTTCCATTGTAAAATAAGGTTAGTACTCTAACAATGTTAGAGTAAAATAAGATAAGAATATCATGATGAAATATTAATGAAATTTTTGATTGTGCATACATTCAACTTATTATTGTTATTCAATCATAGTGATTTAAATATTTAAAGCTTTGCTTAATTCTTGCATATATATAGTTATTCTAATATAGAAATATTATATTATGCTAAACCCACATCTAACGAAAGAGTGTGGTACGTAAATTAAAACTTATCCGACAAAGGATGAGCGATAATATAAGATTTATCCGAAAAGGGAAGCGATAAGACTTGTCCGAAAGGGGATGAGCGACAAGACTTTTCCGAAAGGGGATAAACGATAAAGTGAGACTTGTCCGAAAAGGGATAAGCGATCAAATAAGACTTGTCCGAAAGGAGATAAGTAATACTATATAACTTATATGAGAAGGGATAAGCGATAGAATTAGACTTGTCCGAAAGGGGATAAGCGCCAAAATAAAACTCATCTGAAAGAGATAATCAATGCAATAAGAGTTGTCCGAATGTGGATAAGCAACGCTCTTACAAATGTTCAAATAATTAATAATTATTAAATAAATTTGTGTCGAGAGAAATAAGACTTGTCTGGAAAGGGATAAGCAATACTCATACAAATAATCATACAATTTCTAATCATAAAGTATTAGTGTATCAAGAGAAAATAAGACTTGTCCAAAGTGGGATAAGCAATGATCAAAATTGCTAATCATAAATGAATAGATAATATTAAACAATATTATGTTTCAGATAAGAAGTATGTAAACACGATGATATGGAGTAAATGGCTTCCCTATTAATGTTAACACCTATACATAAGTTATGATACAACAAGGTAGTACTCCTAGAAGAAGTTTAGGTAATGGTAAAGGTCGGGGTTGTGAAGAGACGACGTCTCCTTGCATGACCCAAAGTATGAGATTGATGTCGCAAAAATAGTCGTTGAGGCTATCTAAGTTATTGTACCTTAAAAGGTACTGAAGAAATTATGATTAAGGTAATTGAAAGAGGATTGAAAAGAATCCGTTGGTGATAACACACCACCTTAACGTCCTGAACCTAAAAAAAAAAAAAAAAAAAACTAGCTGGAAATAATTTTTAGGAACTGAGCCTATTGTCAGATCCACGGAAAGGGAGACCCAGTAGTTGTTATATACTAGTTATATAGAAATTGACTTTGAAATCTTGAGGTGCCCCATAAATCTAAAAGTGAGATATACAATGATTTAGACTTGATACGTATCTCTAAACCGATGAAATGATGTAAGATCTGCATACATAATTGTTGAGGCAGTTGAACTTCAATAGGAAGAGTTAAGGAATAATAAAGGAAAAATATTGTTCTAGAAGTAGAACTCTGAAATTGGAAATTTAGTTTCTACGGCTTGAAATAAGGAATGATATTGATTAAGAATATACTGAAAACTTTATGGAGGTCTCTAGATTTGCACCAAATGAATCTAGAAAAGTATAAAATGAATGCTTAAGGTGTGATCTCAAAAGGATATATAGTACAAGTTACTATGTTCATAATATTTTTAGAAACAGTAAAGGCAGCAAGGATTGTAGACAAGGACCATAAGAATACACGTCAAGATTATAATAATCATAAGAGACGATATGTTAGTTTTAACATCGGTGTAATGAAAGGTAGATTGACACCAACTCAAAATAGAAGCTTTATCATACCTAAATCTTGTACCACATTTAGAAAGGTACATCTATGAGTTTACAAGTTTGAAAACTCAAAGTGCTTCAATTGATTTCATGATGAGTATATTTGGTGACAAAAGACACAAAGGAATAAACTTAATATCAATAATGGAAATTAGATAGTGCTTGAGGAAAGGATATGAAACGTATATTGAATATGTTATGGATATAAAGAATTAATTTTAAGAATGAATCAATGATGTGCATAGATGTTTTTCTGATTAATTACGAGGAATTCTACCTGAAAGGCAAGTGGAATTTAAGATAGATCTAGTACTTGGAGCAACACCAATAGCACGATCACCGTATCGTCTTGCTCCTACTAAGTTTCAGTAAATAATGAACAACTTCAAGAGTTGTTAGACAAGGGATTTATAAGACTTTATTCATCTCATGAGGAGTGCCAATTTTGTTTGTCAAGGAAAATGGTGGATTAATGCGTATGTGCATTGAGTAACGTGAACTGAAGAAAGCCACGATAAAGAATAAGTATCCATGAGCTAGAAGAGATGACTTGTTCGACCAATTACAAGGAACACGTTACTTTCAAAGATTGATTTAAGGTCTGGATATCGTTAACTCAAGGTTAGAGATGAAGGAATCCCGAAAATAGCATTTCGATTAAGATATGGGCTGGGCATTATGAGTTCCTAGTGGTGCCATTTGATCTTACAAATGTGCCTTCAATACTTATGGATCTCATGAAGAGAGTATGCAAGCCATACCTTGTTGAATTCTTAATAGAGTCCATTCATGATATTTTGATTTACTTTAAAAAGAAATCAAAAGGATAATAAGGTTGTTTTAGAATTTCTAAAAAAAAAAGGAGCTTTGTGCCAAGTCCTCTAAGTGTGAGTCTTGAACTATAGAAGTTCAATGCTTGGGCATGAAGCTAATCAAGAAGAAATTAAGATAGACCCGGAAAAGATAGATGAAGTAATGAAATGGGAACCTCCTAAAACACCTAAGGAAGTTCGTAGTTTCATTGGTCTAGCCGAACACTATCAACGATTCATTCAGGACTCTTCTAAGATTGCAACGCCTTTGACTAAACTTACAAGAAAGAATAGTAAGCTTGAATGAGAGTAATAATCTTTTCGGACACTAAGACAATAGTTGAGTAGTGCACCAGTTTGGACACTACATGAAGGCACTTATGATTTTGTTGTATACACTAACGCCTCAAACCTAGGGTTGGGTTTCGTACTAATATAACGAGATAAAGTGATAGCATATGCATCAAGGAAATTAAGAGAACATGAAAAGAAATAGCGAATGCATGACTAAGAACTAGCTGCAGTAGTATTTCCATTGAAGTTATGGAGACATAGTTATATAGAACTAAGTATGTGATCTTTACATGTCATAAGAGTTGGAAATACTTGTTTAAGTAAAAAGTGATAAACATGAGACAACAATGTTGGATCAAATTAGTAAGCGGTTATGATTATAAAAAACCTTTGGCATCAAGGAAAAGCAAATGTTAAAGAGAATGAGCTAGCTAAAGTCATGGCTATAAAGATTGAAGTGACTTAAGTTTGAAAGAGGTACAAGAAGGAGTTGTTCAAAATGGAAGTTTGAACAAAATGAAAGGTCAATTTAAACTATTTGAAAATAATAGAAATTGAATCAAAAGATTCAAATGAAGAATATAGATCCCTTGGTAAGGTGATCTTAGGGAAATAACCTTAAGTAAAGCTCATAAATCTAGATATTAAGTTCATCTTAGAAGTACTGAGATATATAAGGATTTAAAATTGATGTATTGATGGCCAAAAATAGATCAATTGGAGATTTTGCTGAGACATGTCGTACATGTCTTCAAGTCATAGTTAGACATCAAAAAGCTAGGTTATAGTTTACGGTTGTCAACAAATGCCATTTGGAAGTGGAATCACGTTGCAATGGAATTTGTGGTTAGACTACCCAAAATTCAAAATAGTCATGATACGATATTGGTCATCGTGAATAGATTGACCAAATCAACATGTTTCTTACCCATCGGAGAGATATATACCTTAGAGAGATTAGCAAGGTTATATGTCAATGAGATAGTGAGTAGGAATGGTATACCTTTCTCTAGTGTAGAACGCCATTATGGTGGGATGAGAAAGGTAAACGGTTGCCCAAGAAATTGTACAATAAACAACTGCTAAAGTTGTTCTGATTTGAGTAAGAACTAAATCTACGTAAAGTCGATAAAAGAAAATCTATTAAATTCAATATGGGTGATCTTGTGTTAAAGATAAAACATTGTAAAGAAAGAATGACATTTGGGAAATGAGGGAAATTAATTAAGCCCTCGATATATAGGACATTTTACTATTATATAGAAAGGATACGTAAAGTTGCCTATCAACTAAGTCTTTCTTTAGAATCACAACGGATACACGACACTTTTCATGTGTCAAATATCAAGAAATGCATTATAGATGAGTCAATAGTAATTAACATACAAGAATTAAGTATTAATGATTCTTAGTTTTATATGACCATAATATATGGTAATAATCATAAATAGAAGTAAAACAACTCAGGAATAAGCATACTCCTTTGGTCTAAGTTCAGTGGCACTAATATTATAGTTCAGATGCTACTTTAATCTGGAATAAGAAAAGAGATTAAAGTTCTCGTACTTATTTGGTTGATCGAATTTCGAGGACGAAATTCCTATAAGGTGGGAGGATTTGTAACATCCGTAAAATATATAGTGTACTATTATTATATGGAAAATAGACCATAAGTTAATCTTAAAGGTTAGATTTTTGATTTAACCAAGTTGACTAATTTCATGATACGTTTATATGTTAATAAACTTTAATAATCCAACTCAATTATAGTGTCACTCCTAAGATTTGTAAAATGTATCGTAATAATACGTTTTATAAAGGTTGAGATAACTAATAGTTATAGTTATTATATAATAATAATAATAATAATAAGATAATTACATCCTAGTCATGAAGTGCTTCAATTTTATCTTGAAGTATATGACTAAGCTTCTCTAAAATTTGCTGATTCGAATTCTTGTTAGCTAAGGATTAACCAATATGATGCCACATATTTTCTACAAATGATTGCCTACTCCATAGGCTTGATGACAAGCTGCTCAATCTTTAACTATAAATACAGTGACAAACTACCTTCAAATTTATCCCATACACTTATACATACACAACACTCATAGACTTATATGTATATCTACACGTGCTTACTGCCGTTGTCACTTTCTAACCAATCAAGAGGTTGAATCGACAAAACAGAATTATTGATAACTTAAGCTTTCGAGGTGAGTTTCGTGTTATTTTTAAAACTGAGATATATGCGATATACCACGTGATTACCTGATTAATTGATTATCTGTTTAAATTGCATTTAAGCACGAATGTTGATTTTTAGATATATTATGTCATGTTAGTCGTTGGGTAACCAGGAGCTGAAACGTAACGGTATTTGGCTCATTAATATATATGTATTTTAATGGCTGAAACATGACGGTTGTTGGCTCACATATATATTGGTACGATTAGTACACAAGCGGCCACTTGTTTGTACTAAATCGTACTAGCAGATACTTTTCACTATCGAAAGTGCTGGTATAGATAGTCGTGACATTGATAGCACGCATGCTTATCAATGTCGGATGACGACTTGACATCTGGTTAACCCTGACAGACATAGAGATCTCGCTATATTTTCTATATTTTACATTTTCACGATACACGTCATCGTTGCATATTGTGTGTGATATTTTTGTACACAAACACACGAAATCACTAAGCCTTTAGGCTTATGCATGTACGTGTATATCTCAGGACACAACTAGTAGTCTCGTCAAGAAGGGAACTCGTAGGACCAGATGATACCTGAAGATGCTGCTGCTTACTTATAGTCATCTTTTAGACTAGTTTAAACCTTGTATCGCTTCCACTTGTGATGTAAAAAAAAAAAAAAAAAACTTTGGTATATGAATAAGATTGCTGTTTTGTTGGAATAAATCTCGGGTGTCATAATGTACATCACATTTTTAGTGTTCCGTGTGGGACCTTACAACCTATTCTTGGCAACTAATTTGTTCATCTTGGCAACTAAATTAAAATTTTCATATAATATTTGAAGAATTATCTGCAATCAAAGGAAAAAAAATGAGTTATATTATATATATGGAAGAGTGTATATTGTAAATATTGGAGGGTAAATTAATCTTTTAGTTATATAGAAATGGGGTTAATGATGTCATAAAACAAATTTACGATTAGATAATAATTGTTGATCTTCATCTAATAGTTCTTATTCTCTAAAGATTTTTCAGATAGAATATCGAAGAGTGTATATTGTAAATAGTGAAGGGTAAATTAGTCTTTTAATCATATAAAAATGCGATTAATGATGTCATAAAATCAATTTATGGTTAGATCATAATTGTTGATCTCCATCTAATAATCCTTGTTCTCTAAAGTTTTTTTTTTTTTGTAATATAAAAGATAGATAGAAAATTTCCTAACTATTTTTAAAAAATTATGTGAACAGTTTCTTAGTATTTGATACATTTTTATCATTAATATTTCACAAGTTAAATTACATACATTAATTTATAATTATTTCTAGCTGTGTAGCTTTCCAATGAACGTTAACGCGTTCAACACTATTTTGCTTATATATTACATTATTATCATACCTTTTGTTATTCCAAATGATCATATAATCGTACTTGGTTGATTTTATAAACGTGCTGGCCAGTTACCAATTTACGTGTTTGTATATAAATACTAAGATACATATATCTATCTTATGTATTTCGTGATTTATGTATTTCAAAATAACATTATCAAGAGTTAAACATTTGCACTCAAGTGATAACGAATCACACTACTATGGATCAATTTAAGAAAAAGAGAAATATATTGACTTACCTGAAACGATAACATTGTCTCAAGCTCTTCGATGATGACTTTCATGGTTGGACGTTGTTCTTGAACTTCTTTCAGACACTTGCATGCAATTTCGAGAAAGGCATTTACAGAATGATTGTTGGGTCCTCTATTTAGGGTTGAATTGTGTTCATCACTTTCTACCATAAGTAGAGGATCTATCATTTCCTTTACTGTTCCATAATGAAGGCATTTTCGTGCCACATATGCTAACCCCTTGTCATTCCCTTTAAAGAAAATTTGATCACTGGCTACCTTCCCAAATAAAATCTCACATAAAACGACTCCAAAACTATATACATCGGATTCTCTTTTTAACCTACCCGTCTCAATGTACTCTGGATCTATGTAACATTCCTTATCATAAATCCAATCCAGAAACAGAGCATCGTCATCTTGATTTGGAGGTAGGAACATTGCATATTCAAAGTCCACAATCATTGCCCTCCGATTCTCATCCAATGCAATGTTGGAGCTATTTAATGTAACATTTATTATCCTTTTTTGATCTTCCATCTCACAATGTAGGTAGTTCAATCCACGAGCAACATCAAGACATATATTCAAACGTTCTACCCATGTAAGAATTGGTTTGTCGTTGATGTTAACCAAATAATCATAAAGATATCCATTATGATCAGCTTGCTCAACAACAAGGATCTTCTCGAGACCATCAACACAAAATCCAAGTAGGGTGACTATATTGTGATGCTTACAAGATGTAAGCATTTTGATATCTCTACAGAATACTTCTTCTCCTTCTTGTAATGTGTCTTCTGTACAGTTGATACGTTTTATAAAAACTGTGCGTCTCTTGGGTAGTTCACCATTATTGTTCTCTTCTTCACTGGAAAATTTTTCTTTATCAAAATGCTCAAATTCTGCTCTGTAAATATCATAGAATCTGGTTTTCTGAACAAGGTATATTTCAGAGAAGTTATCTGTGGCCAACGTTATATCACTGAGTTGGATATTCAGGTGCTCAAAGATATTTCCCTGCAATATTATGAGAAAGGGTAGGACTGTTACAGCTTATACATTACTCAAAGACAAGAATAGAATTACCTAGACAATGAATGCGCAATATTTTCTTGATTCCTTTCGGACTACTGAAGATACCCATAACTACAAATTGATTTATCTAAGGGAAAATGACAAGAATGAATGTAACAATTGAAAAATGCTAATATATAACTCATTAAAAAATGTTTGAAAAATGATTTTATGAAAAAAATATACAAACCCACCAAAGATCACAAAATCATTTACGGAGTAGTTGAGTACAATATTACACACACATTGCACACACACGTGTGTATATATATATATATATATATATATATATATATATATATATATATATATATATTTATAATTTATAATAATATGTACAATGATAACCAAAAAGTTTATAAAATTGTTTATATAATGATTCCTTATTATTGGTCTTATTTTAACGTAGATGAAGTTTAAAAGTTAATTTATATTCTTATTATAGATATTAGATAGTTCCCTAAATAGAACATTTTGTATTTTGTGAAAGTTTGATATCACATGTATCAATTATAAGCCCTTTATAAGGGACAAGTATAAAACTCCGAGCAATGCATCGGTAATTGATAATAAAATTTTGTGATTGGCCAAAACCCATTTTACTACCCTGAACTTGGCTGACCAGGATTTTTACTACCCTAAATTATTAAGGGTGTAGATTAGTACCCTGAACTTGCAAACTCGGTCAATATGATACCCTGACTCACTCACATGTTATCACGTGACTTTTTCTTGTTAATTAGCAGAGGGTTTAACGAATTAAGCTTATTACCACTTCTTCTTCCCTCTTTTATTATTTGTTGGCCAAGAGGAATTCTTGGTTTAATACTCCGTAGAATTTAATTGCAGTTTGACGACAATTCCTCAACATATAATTTTATCTTTTCTATTAGGATGAATATAATTAATAGTGGTTTGGTCCGTCAAGGTGAACTCAAATTCCTAATTAGTAGAGGAACAAATCAGACAGGAGGGTGCAATCTATATTCTATATATTTTCTGTACTAAAAAAGTTAATTTTTTTTATAGATCAAGTGATCATTGATGAATGACAATAGGGCTAATTTTCTGGTTTGAAACGGAGATTTTGTTTGAAGTTAGGTTCGTGTTCTTCTGTTAATATATTTATATATGCTTCAATTGAAAAGGTATTGCAATGTCTACTATGAAAGTGGATGAAAATAATTGTGAGAAAATGAAGTGAAAGCTCCTCCATCAGCTACTTAACAAGAAACAGTGAGGATGATAACAAATGAGTGAGTCAAGGTACTGTATTGACCGAGTTTGCAAGTTCAGGGTACTAATCTACACCCTTGTAGTAAAAATCCTGGTCAACCAAGTTGAGGGTAGTAAAATGGATTTTGGCCATTGTGATTTTGTGATGCTTTTATTTTCTTCTTAAAAAAATGGAATCGTTTTAAAAGCATTTTTGTTTAGCATCCTAGCTCATTTTCTACATTTCGGAAAGTTATTAATATCTAATCAGCAAACTTACATTATTAGAAAGTAATTTGTAAGGTATTAGTGGTATATATATAATGTATATTAATGTCAGAATGGACAAACAATATCAGAGGTAGGAGTATTTAAGTAATTTCTGATCCTCCTTTTTCTGAGTTCTTAAGCCAATTTCACAAATGCTTTATAATGGGTAATGATAAACTAGGAACTATATACACACACGACAAAATGATGAGAAAATGAAAAAAGATGCCAAAAATAAGTGGTCTTACAATATTTGTAAGTAACAAGTCCATCCCTGACACAGATTCATCGACGACTTGGTCACCGTGGTGCTCTACTTGCTCCTTCATTAAGAAATAACATGAAAAATTCAAGTCAAGGTTTTCATCTTTGCGAGTCATTGCTTCAATAGTGAAATATCTATCGGCTTTCTTCAACTGTATCATCTTTATATGGATTTTTAAGACCTTTTTTAAGTGGTACCCCTTCCGTCCCATTTTTATTGTCCACTATTTAACTAAAGTGAGATAATTCAATATGCATTATAGGTATACGTTATGCATAAAAGATATGAACAGTACGTTTAAGTAAAATTCACATCACAATTTTATGGTTACTTAAACTTAAATATAGAATCTTTATCATATACTTTTAGTTATTCCAAATCTATATATATATATATATATATATATATATATATATATATATATATATAATGTAATTTAACTAAAGTGAGATAATTTTTGGTTAGTTTTTTTTTTAGCATATTAATGATTTATCAGTTTACATATATATGATGTCTGATTTGTAAGATAACATTATCAAGAATTTAGCATTTCCCCTAAAATGATATTGAATCGGTAATATGGATCAACAATTGAAGACAAAATTGGCTTACTTGATAAGATAATGATAATGCGTTCAGCTGTTGGATGACAACTTTCATGGTTGGACGTTGGTCTTGAGTTTCTTCTAAACACCATAAGGCAATTTTCAAAAATGCTTCCAAAGAATCTTTGTTGGGTCGGGTGAACTTATTTTCACCGCTTCCTTTCACAATTAAATTAGGATCTATCATTTCCCACAGAGTTCCATTCTGGAAGCGTCTTCGTACCGCATATGCCAGCGTCCTGTCACTCTTCTTAAAGTACTTTCGATTATCGGCTACCCTCCCAACTAGCATCTCAAGCAAAACTAGTCCAAAACCATATACATCAGATTCCCTTTTCAACTTACCTGTACTTTCATATTCTGGATCAATGTAACCTTCAACGCCGACAACCCAATCCATAGAAAGAGCGTCGTCATCTTGATTTGGAGGTAGGAACAACGAGGACTCAAAGTTATAAATCTTTGCCCTCAAATTCTCATCCAACACAATGTTTTCGCTCCTTATATTACGGCTTATTATCATCTTTTGGTCTTCCATCTCACAGTGTAAATAATTTAATCCGCGTGCGACATCAAGACATATATTCAAACGTTCTGCCCAACTAAAATTAACTTTCTTTTCGTTGTTATTAGTCAAGTATTCATAAAGTTGTCCGTTAGAAACATGCTCAATTACGAGGATCATCTGGAAACCTTCATCGCAAAATCCAAGTAGAGTGACAATGTTTGGATGCTTACAAGCTGTGAGCATTTTCAATTCATTATAAAATACTTCTTCTCCCTCTCCAGTTTTATCGTGGAGGCGTTTGATAATTACAGTTGTGTATCTCTTGGGCAATTCACCGCTAATCTTCTCTTCTTTAGAGGCAAAGATATCTTTATCGATATGCTCAATCTCTACTTTGTATAAGCTGTAGAACAAGTTGACTTCGATTTTGTATTCTCGTGAAAAGTCTTTGGTGGCCCGCTTTATGTCAGTGAGTGGAATCCTTAAGTCACGTGCTCGCAAATTTGAATGTTCCAAGTTGTTTATCTGCAACATTATGACAAAGAGGGAAGAATAAATAGCTGTTATACTTGAAAATAAGGGGTGCTTGGTTCAAAATAAGGAATGATATTGGGAAAGGTAATGGGTATATTAAGGGAATGCAATGAAAATTACATGATATTAACAAATTCAAAAATATAGATGGAATGTTAAAATTTCAAACAAAAATTACGTACTGTATGCTATTTACTTGTTGCAAGTGTGAGAAAAATTGATGAGAAAATGTAGAAAATAGTTAGTTATGGTATTACTTGGTCATTAACCCCAATTTAGTGGGGAATGGTTGATTACTTAAAAGTGAGTAATCATATACTATGTCATAGCTAACCAAGCATCATCAATCATTTCCATTCCCATTCCACACTCTCAAATACATCCAACCAAGCACACTCTTAATTGTGTGATAAGTAATTTGGTAGTAATACCCTGAATTTAATTGAAGTTATATTTATTATGAATCAGTTGGAAAGTAAATAAATTAATATTTTAAAAATATTTGGAAACAAAAGTAATAAGTAAACTTCATTAATTTGTATGAGCTGAGAATTTGGCTATGAAAAACAAAAGAGAGTGATTAATTGGTACTTGCATAGTGCCTAACGTATACCGATGGGTGATTAGCTTGTTATAATTTTTGATTCTATTCTCGGGTTTATTAATATTGTTTGATTTGCGTTGAAAGGTTTATAAATTTAAATACATGAATTAAGTGCTAACTTAATTGAATGTGTATCAGTGTATGTACAACTATATCATATGATGACGTTAACATAATATAAAAATCATATATCATATACATAAACATGTTAATTGTGGGATTAAATTTATATATGCTTTTGGAGTTCAAATTAAAAATGGTAAAATTATGGGATGTATATATTTAAATTGATTTTTTTTATACCATTTGAATTAATGATTATACAAGTATATTAAATTTGCCAACTAAGTTACTAACATTTTTACACCTATACTTTTATACCCATTAGTTAACAACCTTCAACATTATTCTCATTGACAGTATGTTTCAAAATTACCATTAATAAGGGTCAACATGTTGTCTAAGAGTTGAAATTAAGATTATACTGATTAATGATCTTGATTTACAACAAAGACAGGAAAATCACCTACAACACAACCAATCGTTGCTTCCAGAAAAGTTTGGTTTATATATGTTTCTATTCTATTTTAGGGTTAATAATGGAAAAATCCTCAAAGTTTCACATTTTTTTCGTTTTAACACTCAACTTAATTCTAATGATTTAACCCTTAAAGTTTCAAAATTTTGGTGGTTTAAGCCTAAAGTTTGATTATACTCCAAAATTTTGATGGTTTAATTTTTAAAGTTTATCTTTTATAATGATTTAACCATTATAAGTTTTTTTAGTTTAATCATTAAACTTTCAAAAATTTAATGGTTTAACCCTTCGAAGGGTTAAACAACTAAGTCAATACAAACTTGAAGAGTTAAATCATGAGAAAAAAAACATTGAGTGGTTAAAACGAAAAAAAGTGAAACTTTGAGGAAACCATTTATTAATCCTTTTTTTATTTTACTTTCAATGATAGTTGCACCTTTAAAAAAAATTAATATATGTTGGGCTACTTATAAAGTAGCTACATAACTATATTTTTCAAACGGCTGTGCATCGTACGGGCTCAAAGCCTACTAATTATATATTTGTTATATTAAATCTATATATAACCGATACATTCATTTATATTTATATATAAATAAATAATAAATGATATGATATATACACAATAGATCGTCTTGCAATGCGTTTTCGTTGTAGTACGTATTGGAGCGGAAATCTGAGATGCCACATTAACACGGTCAGTTCTTTAATTAGAGAAATTTGCGTACTTTTTGCTCGGAAGTGATTTTCGAGTGAGATTTTTGATATTTTTGTAATTTAGATAGAACTTGTTCATAAGACTATAAAGCTTTGAGTACATTATTTAAATCATCTTGCACATTTCAGTGTATTCCTCTGACTTCAAAAGACAAATTTTTAAGTAGTCTATTTTGAAATTTTGTTCACACGCTATCCATTCTGAGTAACAATGAATACTAGTTTCCAAAAATCAGATCAAATAATTTTTGGAAGTCAAGACGACTGGTGGTGAGAAACACAATACTGATTTAAATAACTTACTCTAAAGCTTTAAATTAACCAATGTGATCCATGTAATTTTGCAAAGAAAAACAGGAGGGTCTTACCACATTTTCATATGGCAGCTGAAGTTTTAAGGCTTCCTCAAGTTCACGGACCACATGGTCCATCTCCGGGCGGTGTACACGCTCATCCTTTACGCAATAATATGCTACTTTTGTGAAGACATTGCGTGATGAACTTGTCATTTGAGTCCCTAGATCAGGTTGGATTATATCATCTAGCTTACCTTTATCATAATGTAAGATGGCTGACGGACCTAGAAACGAATCATCCGCCTTTGGAATAAACGACTGCCTCCCACATAATATTTCCCATAAAACAATGCCGAATGAGTAGATATCCGACTTGTAGGTCACACCTCCACTTTTTTCAGTTGCTGGGTCCATATACCCTGTTGTGCCAATAGCTTCTGAATTGAGAACCTGATCCATTCGATGTACTAAATGGTTGATGGAATATTCAAATCCGGATAATCTGGGCTCAAAATTATTATCTAATAATATCGTAGAGCTATTGACATTACGATGTATGACACAGTAATTGCGTCCATCTTCTTGATGGATGTACCTTAATGCACGCGCAACACCAAGACATATCTTCAATCTCTGAGTCCATGTGAGGGTTGGCTTGCTTAGATACATCAAGAGACTTCCCTTGACATTACGGCTGTTTATGATTACCTTCTCCCCTTTTTCGTCGCAATACCCAATAATAGAGACTATATTTTCATGCTTGAGACTAGAAAGCACAGAAATCTCAGTCAAGAACTCGATGCCGTTCTTATGCTTACTGTCTAATCTCCTCGCAGAAATCTTCACCCACTTCCCGTACAGCAAGAGTCGTCCTTTATAAACCTTGCCCAAGTCACCAAGCCCGATGACATTTTTATCATCAAAGTTGTTGGTAGCTTTTAAAATGTCTTCAAGTGGGATTTGTAAGTGACTAAACTGTGTGATTGTAGATGCCATATTTCTGTTACGGTCGAGTACAAGAACAATCATCACAAATGAATGCGAGGTAAAATATTCGAGCAACCACACACATAAATATGAGAGCAACCTAGATCTCCTTAATTGTTTACTGGACTTTTTATCAAGGTAAGTTGATTAAAATACAAACAGATTATTAATTTAAAAATCTACTTTCAAAGGTACCCCATCCCGTAAAACCATCAAACTACTTCGCTGTAGTGAGATTTTTCCTCTCCAAACTCGAAAGTTTGCACGGTTTCTGTAAATAACTTGTGATAGTTGGTTTCTAAAATCAACTAATAATGAATATATAGAGTAGAAATATTATCTTTTTTGTGCTAAATTTGACGCATATCGAATCCTATGATCATGTAACTTAAAAAAAAAAAGGCCATGTCACAATATTATCTATTTACATACCATAATTGAAAACAAAATCATTATCTAGTACAACTGAATGTTATTACACGCGGCATTATCTATAGTAGATTGTAAGTAAGTATACCTGTATAGCAGATCGGTTTGAAGGAGGTAGCCGGCGGTGGCTGGTCTGCCGGAATTGTTAGTCAAAGATGGTGGCTGAAAGATTATGTATGATATAATTGTGTGGTGGTAGTGAGACTGAAGGTAGACAATGATCAATAATGAAGATATTTTTGCATTATTAAAGTTATTATCAGGAAATGTTGGAAAAGTAAAAGCTAGCGCACCAACTCATAAAGAGCAGATCACTGATTAGTGAAGTTTTGGTGGGTTTTCATTCTACACCCTCGAGAATATAATTTCTTTAGAAATTGAGTCCTACAAAAATAAGCTAACCTAAGTAGTATTTACACGGGAGTGATCTAAAGTGAAGCTCCAAATACACGTGAAGGAGAAAAGCAAATCTCGACCATCATTTTATCACATAGAAGAGACAATGCATATACCATACCTATTTGTGACACCCGCCAAATTAAGACTAGTATTTAGTGCCTAATCATCTCATAATACATGTAATTAGTCCTTGGTTTAGGATAATTAATGTATCATTATATATATATTGTTGAATATATATACACGTACGCGATTTGGTTTAATCGTGCATTTTCAATATCGAATGAATTTTCGGTTAACTTATACGGACGTTGGTGACAAATCAAAGTAATTATTAAATATGGAATTATTTAATAATCGACACATTTAATAAATATTATTTGATAATATTTACATTCCGACTCATTTCGTAACATTTAGAACAAACGCGACAAAAAACGCGCGGTTAGCGCCCGACAAACAATTTTAGCAAAAGTTATATTTTTATAACTTACTAAAAGTATTTTGGTTAAAATACTTCATCAAAAATATCGAATAATATTTCGTGTTTTAAACTCGTATATTATCGCGTATATAAATAATTAAACGTTTAAACGACCGGGGAAACGAACACGGGTATATACGCAAACTTGGGAGAACAATTTAACCCACCCACATGGGGTGGGGCCCAGCCGAAAATCAGCCAAGGGAGGGGATATGGCACCCCATACCCTTGACTCTTACACCACCACCTTACCACCTCCACTCCCATTTCCATTTTACACTCAATCTCCCATCTCCTCTCCTCCCTCTCTCTACTCGGTTCTCTCTCTCTCACTAAAACCCTCCCAAAACCGCCACCATCATCCACCAAATAACACCACTAAATCACCTCGGATCGTGACACGGTTTGGAGCAAAAACGATCACCACGCGAGCCTCTACGTTTCTATCTTTTCGGAATTTTAATCCGACTCTTGTAAGTTAACAACACCTTAAAACTCTTTTAAATACTTTTATTTACTTCTCTAGTTGATAATCTAGCTAGATAATGTCCAAATCATAAGCTAAAACTCGTTTTTAGAACTCGAAAATGTAAACCGAAAACTACCGCTGAAAACAGTCCTCTTCTCGAATTTTTATAAAATCGTACGTTCGAAACTAGCGAAAACTTTATAAACAAGAAATCTTCGTCTTTTCGTTGGCTACAACTTTCGTGAAGAAAGTTTAGCCCATAAATGCCCTCGTTTTGCTATAAAACTCGATTTACAAACATATGTATTTTGTGACAAACTTCTAAGAGTTTAACTAAAAACCGACACCTCGAGAACCTTTGGAAACGAAAATACAAATTATTAAGTGTTATTTTGCCATAATGTAACTTAGGTAAAAGCCTCGGGTCAAGACTCGAACGTTTGACCCCAAAACCGAGCCAAAACCCAAACAGGCCCTAGTGTCGCATCGGGCCATAGGTTTATGCGACACTAGCATAGTGTCGCATTGTAGTGTCGTACCCGTCGCTTGACTGCGACACAGCGACTATGTCGCACCATAGTATCGCAATATATACGACACTTCTCTAGTGTCGCACACTATGTCGCATTATCTGCGACACAAAGACTTACCATCGCTTGATTGCGACACTGCGACAATGTCGCATCATAGTGTCGTACCCATGACTGCAACACTACCGTAGTGTCGCATGAACACCAAACCCGAATCAAATATTTGCGACACAGGCCTTGTGTCGCATATGGTCTGCGACACTAGCCTAGTGTCGCAGGTAGTGTCGCATGTCACCCAGATCAGAAAACAAAATATTATCTAAGTGTCGAAATCACTTTTCAAATACGGAACCGAATACGATACGACAGATACTCGAAAACCAATATACTTTTATGAAGTATACGATGATTAAGGTATAATAATAATAGTTGAGATTATTATTACAAACCGTCACCAACGGGCCGCACACGTTTTCTAAAACGCAAACAAACAATCAAACCAAATGTAGTTTGGACATTACTAGTTGTGTGATCAACTAGGGTAGGTGATCTTTCGGAGATACCTAGTTTCATGTAATAACCATCGCGCGTTTCGGACGCCCTCAGGTTATCAGTCTGCGGACATCTCACTGCTTGGTTTAGCAGCATACGTTTATTGGTATAAACGCAACAGACTCAGGTGAGTCTCATGGCCCCTCTTTTTACTGTTTTACTCAGGGGTGTGATACATTGCTTGTTTTCAACATGTGAACGCGAGTACATCTTTTCATATACTACATGAGTTGTTTTCACAACTAATCAATCTAAGACCTCTACAGCATAGTTGTTAATACTTCGGTAGCGCGAATATCAGTATATGATATCATATAGGATTGACCCTCCTCGTCCGGGTTAGCGAGCACTAACTGGGTAAACGGACGTACTAATATTTGAGGTTTGCGAGTGTGGATTAGGCACTCGTGGGGAGGCACCCTCGATCAGGTCCTTAAAGGCGGATCCTGACACCTCGATTAAGGCTCAAACTATGTGCTCATGGTTGTATACATTATTATTTGCTGAATTGCAAATCAGTACTTTAAATCTTGCGGTTCACACAACGATACTTGATTATTCAAACCTGTGAGCTCACCAGTGTTAGCTGACCATTTTTAGCATGTATCACAGGTACTCAGCAGTAGGATTGGACTGCCCGATCAGGATTATGATAGCTCGAGCCAGCATGCAAACAACTAGAGATTTCATTGCATTAGTATATTTTGTTCAAGTATTAATGTATTTAAATCTCTCATATATTCGAACACGAGCTATGTTTAGCTTCAACTATTGTAAACATTATGGGACTTAATGTATTTTGTTAAAAGGACGCATATAGAGTCGTTTACTATATATCTTTGTGCTGTGATTACTTGATTAGTCGCGCCCCAACCCTATTCGCTTCCGCATCATAATTTGGGGGTGCGACAGATTGGTATCAGAGCCTAAGGTTATAGTGAACTAGGTTGCATTTAGTGGGCCTAGACTATGACCGTTAGGCAGTATATCCTTATTAGGTATGACTAGTTTAGGGGTTACATCATACGACTTTAATTTAACATAGCCTGATCAACTATGTACAATTAAATGAGAATGATGTAAAATCTGAAATGGGTTATATTGAACCGGAATACACTAGTTGACTCTGACCAAGAGAGAAAAACCGAAACTCAAACATGTCTGTGATAGACACCCTAGGCTATTGTGTGATATATGTTTATATATACGTGGATAGGCCTCTATTATATGCTACACTTTAGGCTATATTATATATTGTAGGTATATGAATATAGGCCTCACCTTGCTAAACGCTTTGTCACAGAAATGGCTGACAACTCTCTAGTAGCACTCACTGATTCGGACAATGAAGTCCAAGCACCACAAACTCAAGAGAGGACAACCGTTCCGTCCGTCTCTCCAACTCGGGATGTTCCCGAACCATTGTTTTACTCATCTGGAGAAGCCCGAGTGATCCGTACTCGCCGTAGGGGTGCGGGATCGTTTCGAGCTGACCCTTACTCCAACTGTACGGGCAACCCTATCATCAGGATGGTTCGTCCTCCACTCGCCCGCAGGTGGGACTGGTTACCCACAACTCTGAACACATGGAGGTCTGAGGAGGAGATCCAGATTCCTGCTGACCCCATGGACATTTCCCCGTACACTCAGGAACCCATACATCACACAACTCCAGTGTTGGCTGCTCGCCTTCACCGTCATGAGCAAAGGCTCAAGGACCTCGAGCGAGAGCAACACCTGATAACAACCTATCTGTTACGTCAAGCACATGATCACGTGGCACAACTCCAACGAGAACTTGAAGAAACGAACCACACTCTGAATATGGTTCATCAGCAAGTGATCGACGACAGAGGCGCGTCTGATCTCTTGCAAGCAAGATTAGAAGAATGTGAACAGCGTTCACAGGAAGCTGAAGAGTAAACTCGTGTACTGGAACAGCGGTTGACTTTGACTGAAGACGGCACTCGACAAACTAGCAGACTTGCTGAAACCGTCACCCGTCTTGTCACTGCGATATCACGACTAAACCTACGCCAGGATTAGTATAATGTCTACTTGTAATCTATTATGCTATCGTAGGACTCTTGTAATTCGACCGGAGGTACCATTCCCGGCATCTTTTGTAAAACCTCTATGGTTGTAACCTTTTGAACTCGTAATATCTATCAATGACATCTCCCTTTATAATTTGTGTTATTGGTTGTCATGTATTGTTACCTTTGAATATATGAACACCTCCAATGATTTTTCATTCTTATACAAAATCTCACGTATCTTTGTTTCTTTTTCTGAAGAAGCATGCCGCCTAAGAAGAAAACCTACAGCGAAGTCGAACTGGCTACCCTTGTCTCTCGAGCTGTGGCCGATGCCATGGCTGCTCGGGAATCACCGCGAAACTCCAGGAGGAGTGATGATGCTGAAACCACTCCTACTCCCAAACCTTGTTCCTACAAGGACTTTCTGAACTGCCAACCCTTGCATTTTAAGGGCACTGAAGAAGCCATCGGTCTGATCAGATGGTTCGAGAAAATGGAATCCGTCTTTCGTATCAGTAATTGCCCGGAAGATTGCAAAGTCAAATACTCCACCTGCACCCTAGCAGACGGTGCTCTCACTTGGTGGACCTCGTATGCCACTTCTGTAGGCATCGACACCGCCTATCTACTCCCTTGGGAGGATCTGAAGAAAATGCTCACTGAGGAGTATTGCCCAACCGAAGAGCTTCACAAACTGGAAGAGGAGTTCTGGCATCTAAAAGTTCAGGGAACCGACATTGTTGGTTACACCACCAGGTTCCAGCAACTTGCTGTTCTCCGCCCAGCCATGGTATGCACAAAATCTGACAAAACCAAGAGGTACATTCGCGGTCTTCCGGAACCTGTCCGGGGGAACGTCGCCTCTTCAAAACCGACCACCAGTCAAGGTGCCATCCGATTGGCCCATGAACTCATGGCTATGAGCGATAGTCAGGAAACACCCACCTCATCCAACAACAAAAGAAAGTGGAACGACAACCACAACAACAACCAAAATAAGAGACCTGATACCATCAAGGCTTACAATTCAACCACCGAACCTAAACGGGGTTACACGGGGAACAAACCGTATTGTCCCAAGTGTAACCGCCACCATGAAGGTCCTTGCGGTACCCTATGCAACAACTGCAAACGGTACGGTCATCTCACCAGGGACTGTAGATCCCCAAAAGCCAACAACAACACTTCCAACAACAACACCAACACCCAATCATCCAAAGCCTGCTATGAATGTGGGAACACCGGGCATTTCAAGAAAGAATGTCTGAAGCTAAAGAACAAGGGCAACAACAACAACAATCCCAGAGGTAGAGCTTTCGTTCTCAACTCTAAGGACGCCCGTCAAGACCCTAATGTGGTCACGGGTATGTTCCTTATCAACAACTTAACTGCTTCTGTTCTGTTTGATACTGGTGCTGATAAGAGTTTTATATCGCATGAGTTCAGCCCACTACTTGACATTACCCCTGTTACATTAGATACTTTATATACTATAGAGTTAGCTAATGGCAAACTAATCGAGGCTGATAGTGTATTACCTAATTGCACATTAAACCTCTCGAACGAACTCTTTTCTATCAATCTCATACCCGTCGAAATCGGAAGTTTCGATATCATTGTCGGCATGGACTGGTTGTCCAAGCATCGAGCTGAAATCGTCTGCCGTGACAAAATCGTTCGTATTCCTCTCGCCACCGGTGGTACACTGATCATACAAGGGGAGACCGGTGGGACGAGATTGAATATCATATCCTGCATGAAAACCCATAAGTACTTGAGAAAGGGTTGTCAGGAAATCCTCGCACACGTTACAGAGAAAAAGTCGGAGGAGAAGCGACTTGAGGATGTGCCCATTGTTCGAGACTTTCCGGAAGTCTTTCCTGAAGAGCTACCAGGCCTTCCACCATCTAGGCAAGTTGAGTTCTCAATCGAACTTGTGCCAGGTGCTGCACCTGTGACGCGAGCACCATATCGATTATCCCCATCCGTACTTCAGGAGTTGTCTACTCAGTTGCAAGAACTCCTGGACAAGGGATTCATTCGACCGAGTTCCTCGCCTTGGGGAGCTCCGGTACTGTTTGTCAAAAAGAAGGACGGTTCTTTCCGCATGTGTATCGATTACCGAGAATTGAACAAATTAACTGTTAAGAACCGTTATTCACTCCCACATATCGATGATCTATTTGATCAACTCCAAGGATCGAGCTGTTATTCGAAAATTGATCTACGATCCGGTTACCACCAGTTACGAGTTCGCGAAAACGATATCCCGAAAACAGCCTTTCGAACTCGCTACGGGCATTATGTGTGACACCCGTCAAATTAGGACTAGAATTTAGTGCCTAATCAAGTTTTAATACATGTAATTAGTTCTGTGTTAGGCTAATTAATGTATCAATTATTATATATTGTTGAATATATATCTACAATTATGCGGTTTGTTTAAATCGTACGAGTTTCAAATCGAATGAATTCCAATACAATAAATACGGACGTTGGTGAACAATTTTATTAAGTAATACAAATATTATTTAATAACTCAATTTTATTTAGAATATTATTTATTATAATATTTCGTATTCATTCGTATCGTACAAACCGAACTTACACAATTTAAAATATTAAAAACGCGCAAACTAAATAAACAAACTTACATTTTATAACTCAAATATAAATTAATTTGTAAAATATTTAAACAATATATCGCGTAATAAAGCGTATTTTAAAACTTATAATAAAAATGTAAATAATTATTTAACGTTTAAACGACGGAACAAACGAACACCACGCGGAACGCGGGCGAAAAACTGAAAAGTGGGGATAAACCCCCACCTCCCACATTTTCTTCTTCATTTCATCTCTTTCCTCTATCTCTCTCTTTCTTTCCTCTCTAAAAAGAAAAACACCCCAAAACCATAAAAATCGCAGAATACTACTACCAAACGCACCCGTATCAACAATATTTTTAGAGATTCCCGATCACCTCGCGACGATCTACAACGCTATCTTTCCGGATTTTCATTTCGGCAATTTGTAAGTTTCCGACAAAATCCCGAAATCTCTCGATTCTTAGTATTTTTCATTTGTGATTGTTTATATAACATATATATGTCCCTTACTAAGTACCTAACGCGAATTCATAGCTTAAAAACGAGTTTAAAACGGAATTTTGACCGGAAAAACGTTAACAGCCGGACTTTCTGGGCTGGTGTTCATCCATGCGACACAAGCCTTGTGTCGCATGTTGTGTCGCATTTTGGCTTTTGTGTCGCATAAAATCCCTTGTGTCGTACCTTGTGTCATACCCGAGAATCAGTGTCGCAAGTCCCGCGACACAACCACTATGTCGCATACCCCATACGACACAATCACTATGTCGCTGTTGAATCAGCATTTCGCATCCATGCGACACAACCCTTGTGTCGTATGGACATTGTGTCGCACTCCTATGCGACACAACCCTTGTGTCGCATAACCCATTTAGTGTCGCATGATTGTGTCGCATAAAACAGCAGGATTTCAAAATACAATTTCACTAAGTGTCGAACTTATACAACTTCAACCCGCTATACAATACGACTTTTCAAACACTATGAGACATACTTTTCGAGGTTAACATTTCAAATCATAATGAGAACATTGAAATATTTAAATTTCAACGATCACCAACGGGCCGTACAAGTTTTCACAACTTTTCTTAAAACTCACAAGTCGTTGTAACTTGTATCAAGTCAATCAAACAAGTCGTTGTAACTTGTATCAATTCAATCAAACAAGTCGTAGTAACTTGTAACAAAACAGTCAACCAAATCGTAGTAATTTGGACATATATATATATATAGTTAAATAGCAACTTCAATGGTAGTCTTTCGAGATACCAGTACAATTAATAACAAATCAAGTGTCGTGGACACATTCAGGTTTCAAGTCTTTGGACATCAATACACTTCAAGTTTAATTGCTTAAACACTTCAAGACTCAGGTGAGTTTCATGGCCCCATTTTCACTATTTTACAACTAGGGGTGTGATATTACTACTCTATTTTGTTTTACAAGTAGAACGCAAGTACCAACCTTTAAATACTACATGAGTTTCAAGCTAATCAATTTAAAGTCCTCTATAGCATAGTCTCTAATATTTTAGCATGAATGTTAGTATATGATATCATATGGGATTGACAATCCTCATCCGGGTTAGCACGCACTAACCGGTCAAACGGATGTATTAGCATTTGGGAAGACGAGTGTTGATTAGGCACTCGTAGGAGGCATTTCAAGTTAGGTTTCCTTAAGTGGGCCTGACAAATCAAGTTAAGCTCAGACTATGTGCTCATGGACAGTATAACTTTTATTTTGCTTAATTGCATTTTAAATTCGATATAAATCTTGCGGTTCTTACAACTATACATTGACATACAAACCTGTGAGCTCACCAGCGTTTTCGCTGACCCATTTTAGTATTTATCACAGGTACCCAGCAGTAGGTTGGCTGCACAAGCAGGAACTATTAGCTCGAGTCAGCATACATACAACTAGAGATTGGACTGCATTATTATATTTTGTAAAAAGTAATTATGCTATGTAATCTCTCAATTTCAGGAACCGAGCTAATGTAACTATCTTTTGATGTAAACAATTATTTTATCTATACAAGTTTAAAACGACGCATATAGTGGTCGTTCATTTTATCCTATGTGCTTTGTATATTGATTAGTGACACCCAAATCGAGCTTCCGCAAATCATCAAATTTGGGGGTGTCACAGATTGGTATCAGACACTAAGGTTATAGTGAACTAGGTTGCATTTAGTGGGCCTAGACTATGACCGTTAGGCAGTATTCCTTATTAGTTATGACTAGTTCAGGGATTACATCATACGACTTTAATTTAACATAGCCTGATCAACTATGTACAATTAAAGAAAGATGATGTGAGACCTGAAAGAGTTATGTTGAACAGGAATGCATTAGTTGACTCTGACCTCGAGAGAAACGGGACTCAAAACACGTCTGTGCTAGACACTCAATAGGTTATCACGTGATATACATATATTTACACGAATAGACCTCATTACAACTTTAGGCTATATTATATTATATGAATATTGGCCTCTTTCTCTCTAACGTTTTATCTCGGAATGACAAACACACCACCAAATTCATCGCACTCGGACGAGTATCTCACTTCCTTTCTTTGTTCTTTCTTACTCAGTATCATGCCTCCTCGTCGTCAAATTACCCTTAGCGAAGCTGAGATTGCGGGAATAATTGCCCGCAGTGTGACCGAAGCCTTGGCTACCCGAACACCACCCGGTAGCGAGGACACAGCAACCAATACTCCACCACCCAAACCCTGCTCCTATAAGGACTTTCTTAGCTGTAAACCGCTATACTTCAAGGGCACGGAAGGTGCCATTGGCTTGATCCGTTGGATTGAGCGTATGGAATCTGTTTTCAGCCTCTGCGACTGCACTGAGAACAACAAGGTCAAATTCGCTGCTTACACCTTTCAGGAAGGTGCACTCACGTGGTGGAAAACCCACGCAAACTCCGTAGGTCTTGAAGTTGCAAATTGTAACATCCTGTTTCTGGACCCGAAAATAAATTGTATTTTAATAAGTGTGGTTGGTCTATTTAAGAATAAACAAGTAAAAGAGCTTCAGTTTTTTTATTGTGATTAATGAAATATTGTTTGTTTTAAATAAACAAAGTTGATGGTAAATTAAAAGTATTTTGACTTACGGGTATTTTCTGGTTCCAGACAATAGGCTAGGAACGGGTATAATTTACTAATAATAAAAGAGTTGGGGCGGTGGAAAAGCTGGATCATTTCACACCTAACTTATTACACTCTCATTTCTTAAACTCTCATTCTCTCATCTCTTTCAAAATTAATCAAGAGCAAATATTGGAGGTTAAATCTAGCAAAGGGAAATTGATTATCATCATCATCTATATCATTTCCTTCATTTGATTGTAAGTGTTTTGTGTTATTGAGCTCTTTTTATATAGATTGGGTAAAAATGGTAGATTTGTGATTTGTTAGAATTGAAGGTTAAATAACATATGTTTGATGTTTCTAAATGATTAAATAACGATTTTAACATGATTACATGATGATTGAATGGTAGGAATTGCTAGTGTTCTTCATTTAGTTCATAGGTTAGGGTTTGATGATTTTGGGAATTAAATGATGATTGCATGATGAAATATGATGTTAAATAGGTTGTTTGATGTTGGGGTATGTTAGTGTAAGTTTATATGTCGTTTTTATGGTGAATAATCGAAGGATAGAAGTGTAGATTTGAGTTTTGGGTGTTAAAGCCCGTAAGTTGTTTGCTGTTTCTGCTGCTGCTGGTATTATGATCAAGCCGGCGGCTTGATCATTGAAGCCGGCGGCTTCATGTGGTCAGCCGGCGGGTTAGGATCCCAAGCCGGCGGTCTGAATTGGCTTAATTAGGTGATTTAAGTTCTGATGCTGAAAATGTTAATTACCCGGCGGGTCAGGGTGCCAAGCCGGCGGCTTCTCAGCCAAGCCGGCGGCTTCATGGGGTTTTCCAGCAAAGTGTTTTAATTTTGTATGATTCATTGTTAGATTAATAATTATCATATTCTATGGCATGAGTTAATTGAATGAGGTGTTAAATGATGTCATATTTTGAATGATGATTATAATGTGTATAATATTATGATTGATATAAGTATTTGTGATAAGTGTTGAACCGTTACTGACTTGGTGTTATTATTGAAATTTCAGATGGGCAGAGGACACTCAGTAATATTAGACCACTGAGTGTGGAGACGGGAATTCGGTGAGTGGGATTGTAATCCTCAGTTCAACCCAGTTGTAACAAGCTCAGTTGCAACGGGTGAACATGTTTGTTATTGTTGCTTTCATTGTTTGAGTTGTTAATTAAGTTGGGATTGGGTTGTTGAAGTTGATATAATTGGGTTGGGTTAATGAGAACTAATTACGGATAAGGTATGGGTTGAACATGAAATGGTGGGAGAATGAGTTATTGTTATGTTGATTGTTTAGTAGAATTTGTGATAGTTGTGTAGTCGTAATTGATGAGTTGCTGAATATCTGAGTTGTTATGTGATTGTTGTTGAATTGTTGTTTAATTGATAACAGTTGTGAACTGTTGCTTGTTGTTGTGTGCTTTTGCATTGTGAATGCAACGTGGTTGTTTTCAGAGGTCAACTGTTGTTGGTTGGGTTTGTGTACTACTGTGTAGTTGTCGAGGTTTCTTTGAGACACATAGTTGAGAACAAGCCTAGTCAGTGAAGGTAGTACTCAAGCTATCGGTTGATTACTGGGATTGGCTTGGCGCCCAGTAGTCGTGGTTTCTGGGTTGGGTGGATACCAGGAACCGCCGGTCCTCTTGACGTTATGTGTTTATGTGATTATGTGCAATGTGAGTAATTGTTGTAGTTTATCAGTAGTTTATTGTTAGTGAAACTGTCGGTTACAGTTTCATTTATTTTGGAGTAGTTTGTAGTTAGTGATTGAGTGTTCAGTTGTTGTAGTTGATTGTTATCTCTGGTTTGAATTGTGGATTATGATCTGACTCACTTAGCAATAAGCTAACCCCTCGTTGTTGAACATTTTGCAGTTGATAAGATTGGAAAATCAGTCGGGTGTTGGGATTATGGAATGGGATGTTTGACTACTGCTGCGGATACTCTGATTGTTTTGGAAATAGCAAGTTATGGTGTTGGGATTTAAATAACATTTGATAATAGTTTGTTGATTTTGTAATAAAGTATGTTGATAACAGTGAGGTTTCGAAAAGTTACACGTTTTTGAATTGTGAACAAGATTTGATTTTAATCGGGACACGCTTCTGACAGGTTTATATTATAAAATATGTTGTATGAAAAGTAGGGTCTTACACAAATCGACTTCCTTGGGCCGAACTGAAGAAGAAGCTGACAGAAAAATACTGTCCTGAAGAAGAATTGCACAGGCTGGAGGAAGAATTCTGGCACCTGGCGGTGCAGGGAAATGATGTTGCTGAATATACCACCAAATTTCAGCAGTTTGCTTTATTGTGCCCGAGTTTGGTCGAACCAGAAAGTAAGGGCATTAAGAGATACATTCGTGGACTCCCCGAGAACATCCAGGGAAACGTCGCCTCATCCAAACCAACCACCACTAAGAGTGCCATTCGATTGGCCCACGAACTCATGGCTCTAGTTGTCAGCCGTGAGACCTCCAACACCTCATCCTCCAACAACAACAAACGCAAATCCATTGAACACCACCACAACTCAAACAAGAAAAATAACGCCATCCAAGTCTACACCTCAAACTCTGAACCCACCCGCAGCTACACTGGGGACAGGCCTTATTGTCCCAAGTGCAACTATCACCATTTTGGTCAGTGCAATACTCCTTGCAACAACTGCAGGAAGTATGGGCATTCGACTAAGGATTGCCGAGCCCCCAAATCCAACAACAACCCCTCTGACAAAAATGCCCGACAACCTAAGTCCTGCTACGAATGTGGAAACCCAGGACACTTTAGGGATTCTTGCCCAACATTGAAGAATAAGGGCAGCAACAACAACAACCACCGCAACAACAACTACGCCAAAAGTAGCGCCTTCGTGATCAACTCAGGGGACGCCCGTCAGGACCCGAATGTGGTCACGGGTATGTTCCTCCTCAACAATTTAACTGCTTCTATTCTGTTTGATACTGGTGCCGATAGGAGTTTTGTTTCCGATGAATTTTGCCCTCTACTTGACATTACACCTGTTGCTTTAGACGTTAAGTACACCGTAGAGCTAGCAAATGACAAATTGATAGAAACCAATAGTGTGATACCTAATTGCACTTTAAATCTAGCCGACGAAATCTTCTCCATAGACCTTATGCCTGTTGAGATAGGAAGTTTCGATGTCATCGTGGGCATGGACTGGTTATCCAAACATCGCGCAGAAATCATTTGCTACGATAAAATTGTTCGCATACCTCTCGCCGTCAGTAGGACCCTGATCATACAGGGGGAGACCGGTGGGACGAGGCTTAACATCATCTCTTGCCTTAAAACCCGGAAATTTCTGAGAAAGGGTTATCCATCAATCCTCGCGCACATCATGGAGAAAAAGTTGGAGGAGAAGCGACTTGAGGATGTTCCAATTGTTCGAGACTTTCCAGAAGTCTTTCCTGAAGAACTACCTGGTCTACCACCACCAAGACAGGTTGAGTTCTCAATCGATCTTGTACCAGGTGCTGCGCCGGTGGCCCGAGCGCCATACCGCTTAGCTCCATCCGAACTTCAGGAGCTGTCCACCCAGTTACAGGAACTCCTGGAACGAGGGTTTATCAGGCCGAGTTCTTAACCTTGGGGAGCTCCGGTCCTATTTGTTAAGAAGAAAGATGGTTCTTTTCGAATGTGTATCGACTATCGAGAGTTGAACAAGTTAACTGTCAAGAACCGGTATCCACTTCCTCGAATCGATGATTTGTTCGACCAACTTCAAGGGTCGAGTTGTTATTCAAAGATAGATCTCCGATCCGGTTATCACCAACTGCGTGTCCGCGATGCCGATATTCCAAAAACCGCTTTCAGAACCCGTTACGGGCATTACGAATTTCAAGTGATGCCATTCGGACTAACAAACGCACCGGCTGTATTCATGGACCTTATGAATCGGGTGTGTAAACCTTACCTTGACAAGTTTGTCATTGTCTTTATCGATGACATTCTCATATATTCACGAAACAAAGAAGAACACGCGCAACATCTCAAAACCATCCTTGAACTACTTAAACACGAGAAGCTCTATGCCAAGTTCTCTAAGTGTGAGTTCTGGATTAAAACCGTTCAATTCCTTGGTCACGTGATTGACAGTCAGGGGATTCACGTCGACCCGTCAAAAATCGAGGCTATCAAAGACTGGCAATCGCCAACCACTCTGACCGAAGTACGGCAGTTTTTAGGACTGGCCGGATACTATCGACGATTCATTGAAAATCTCTCCAAGATAGCCATACCACTCACGACGCTGACCCAGAAAGACAAAAAGTTTGACTGGACTGATAAACAAGGATCGGCATTCCAACTCTTAAAACAAAAGCTTTGCAGTGCTCCTATCCTATCATTACCCAAAGGCACTGATGACTTCGTTGTATACTGCGATGCTTCTCATCAAGGTCTCGGTTGTGTGCTCATGCAACGAGACAAAGTCATAGCTTATGCTTCCGGACAGCTCAAGATTCATGAAAAGAATTACACCACCCACGACCTCGAGCTAGGAGCTGTCGTTTTTGCCCTCAAAATCTGGAGACATTACCTTTATGGTACCAGATGTACAATCTTTACCGACCATAAAAGCCTTCAACACATATTCGATCAGAAGGATCTCAACATGAGGCAACGTCGATGGGTCGAGTTGCTTACCGATTACGACTGCGAACTCAAATATCATCCAGGCAAAGCAAATGTTGTTGCTGACGCCCTCAGTCGAAAAGAGCGAGTGAAACCACTTCGGGTTCGAGCCCTCAGTATGACCATTCACAACAATTTAAACATTCAAATTCTCACTGCTCAACTCGAAGCCTTAAAACCCGAAAATGTCAAAGATGAAGCCTTGCGGGGCATGGATAAACAATTCGAAATCAGACCTAACGGGATTAGATATTTCTCAATCCGAATCTGGTTGCCTAAATTTGGGAACCTACGAGACTTGGTGATGGATGAAGCTCACAAGTCTAAATATTCTATCCACCCGGGGTCCGATAAAATGTACCACGGTATCAAGGACTTCTACTGGTGGCCGAACATGAAAGCCGAAATCGCCACCTATGTCAGCAAGTGCCTTACTTGCTCCAAGGTTAAAATCGAATATCAAAAACCTTCTGGTTTACTTCAACAACCCAGTCTTCCTGAATGGAAATGGGAACAAATTTCCATGGATTTCATAACCAAACTACCCAAATCCTCGAACGGTTGCGATTCCATTTGGGTGATCGTGGATCGTCTCACAAAGTCTGCTCACTTCCTGGCAATCAAGGAATCCGACAAAATGGAACGCCTCACCAGAATCTACCTGAAGGAAATCGTGACCAAACACGGCGTTCCAATCTCAATTATCTCCGATAGAGATAGTCGTTTCACTTCACAATTTTGGCAATCACTTCAAAAATCTCTGGGTACTCGACTTGATATGAGTACCGCATACCATCCTCAAACCGACGGTCAAAGTGAACGAACCATTCAAACACTAGAAGACATGCTACGGGCCTGCGTAGTAGACTTCGGTGTAAACTGGGAAAAACATCTACCATTGTGCGAGTTCTCGTACAACAACAGTTATCATACCAGCATCAAAGCTGCACCCTTCGAGGCACTGTACGGTCGTAAGTGCCGGTCACCTATCTGTTGGACCGAAGTTGGGGACAGCCAACTCACGGGTCCAGAAATCATTCACGAGACGGCCGAGAGAATCGTAGAAATTCAAAACAAACTCAAAGCCGCGCGTGATCGTCAGAAAAGTTATGCTGATGTGAGACGCAAGCCACTCGAGTTCCAGGTTGGGGATCGAGTTCTACTCAAAGTATCGACTTGGAAAGGCGTAATCCGATTTGGCAAACGAGGGAAGTTGAATCCCAGATACATTGGACCATTCGAGATCCTCGAAAGGATTGGTCTAGTGGCTTATCGATTGCAGCTGCCATCTGAACTCAGCAGCGTGCATCCCACATTTCATGTTTCAAATCTGAAGAAGTGTCTGTCTGATGAGACACTTATCATTCCACTCGATGAAATTCGAGTTGACGAGAAACTTCACTTTGTTGAGGAACCCGCCGAGATCATGGACCGTGAGGTCAAACAACTTAAACAAAGTCGTATTCCCATTGTCAAGGTTAGGTGGAATTCGCGGCGCGGTCCGGAATTCACCTGGGAACGGGAAGACCAAATGCGACTCAAGTATCCTCAACTCTTTACTGATTCCACGTCAAACACAACTTCAACATAAATTTCGGGACGAAATTCTTCTAACAGGGGGAGAATGTGACACCCGTCAAATTAGGACTAGAATTTAGTGCCTAATCAAGTTTTAATACATGTAATTAGTTCTGTGTTAGGCTAATTAATGTATCAATTATTATATAATGTTGAATATATATCTACAATTATGCGGTTTGTTTAAATCGTATGAGTTTCAAATCGAATGAATTTCGATACAATAAATACGGACGTTGGTGAACAATTTTATTAAGTAATACAAATATTATTTAATAACTTAATTTTATTTAGAATATTATTTATTATAATATTTCGTATTCATTCGTATCGTACAAACCGAACTTACACAATTTAAAATATTAAAAACGCGCAAACTAAATAAACAAACTTACATTTTATAACTCAAATATAAATTAATTTGTAAAATATTTAAACAATATATCGCGTAATAAAGCGTATTTTAAAACTTATAATAAAAATGTAAATAATTATTTAACGTTTAAACGACGGAACAAACGAACACCACGCGGAACGCGGGCGAAAAACTGAAAAGTGGGGATAAACCCCCACCTCCCACATTTTCTTCTTCATTTCATCTCTTTCCTCTATCTCTCTCTTTCTTTCCTCTCTAAAAAGAAAAACAACCCAAAACCATAAAAATCGCAAAATACTACTACCAAACGCACCCGTATCAACAATATTTTTAGAGATTCCCGATCACCTCGCGACGATCTACAACGCTATCTTTCCGGATTTTCATTTCGGCAATTTGTAAGTTTCCGACAAAATCCCGAAATCTCTCGATTCTTAGTATTTTTCATTTGTGATTGTTTATATAACATATATATGTCCCTTACTAAGTACCTAACGCGAATTCATAGCTTAAAAACGAGTTTAAAACGGAATTTTGGCCGGAAAAACGTTAACAGCCGAACTTTCTGGGCTGGTGTTCATCCATGCGACACAAGCCTTGTGTCGCATGTTGTGTCGCATAAAATCCCTTGTGTCGTACCTTGTGTCATACCCGAGAATCAGTGTCGCAAGTCCCGCGACACAACCACTATGTCGCATACCCCATACGACACAATCACTATGTCGCTGTTGAATCAGCATTTCGCATCCATGCGACACAACCCTTGTGTCGTATGGACATTGTGTCGCACTCCTATGCGACACAACCCTTGTGTCGCATAACCCATTTAGTGTCGCATGATTGTGTCGCATAAAACAGCAGGATTTCAAAATACAATTTCACTAAGTGTCGAACTTATACAACTTCAACCCGCTATACAATACGACTTTTCAAACACTATGAGACATACTTTTCGAGGTTAACATTTCAAATCATAATGAGAACATTGAAATATTTAAATTTCAACGATCACCAACGGGCCGTACAAGTTTTCACAACTTTTCTTAAAAATCACAAGTCGTTGTAACTTGTATCAAGTCAATCAAACAAGTCGTTGTAACTTGTATCAATTCAATCAAACAAGTCGTAGTAACTTGTAACAAAACAGTCAACCAAATCGTAGTAATTTGGACATATATATATATATATATATATATATATATATATATATATATATATATATATATATATATATATATAGTTAAATAGCAACTTCAATGGTAGTCTTTCGAGATACCAGTACAATTAATAACAAATCAAGTGTCGTGGACACATTCAGGTTTCAAGTCTTTGGACATCAATACACTTCAAGTTTAATTGCTTAAACACTTCAAGACTCAGGTGAGTTTCATGGCCCCATTTTCACTATTTTACAACTAGGGGTGTGATATTACTACTCTATTTTGTTTTACAAGTAGAACGCAAGTACCAACCTTCAAATACTACATGAGTTTCAAGCTAATCAATTTAAAGTCCTCTATAGCATAGTCTCTAATATTTTAGCGTGAATGTTAGTATATGATATCATATGGGATTGACAATCCTCATCCGGGTTAGCACGCACTAACCGGTCAAACGGATGTATTAGCATTTGGGAAGACGAGTGTTGATTAGGCACTCGTAGGAGGCATTTCAAGTTAGGTTTCCTTAAGTGGGCCTGACAAATCAAGTTAAGCTCAGACTATGTGCTCATGGACAGTATAACTTTTATTTTGCTTAATTGCATTTTAAATTCGATATAAATCTTGCGGTTCTTACAACTATACATTGACATACAAACCTGTGAGCTCACCAGCGTTTTCGCTGACCCATTTTAGTATTTATCACAGGTACCCAGCAGTAGGTTGGCTGCACAAGCAGGAACTATTAGCTCGAGTCAGCATACATACAACTAGAGATTGGACTGCATTATTATATTTTGTAAAAAGTAATTATGCTATGTAATCTCTCAATTTCAGGAACCGAGCTAATGTAACTATCTTTTGATGTAAACAATTATTTTATCTATACAAGTTTAAAACGACGCATATAGTGGTCGTTCATTTTATCCTATGTGCTTTGTATATTGATTAGTGACACCCAAATCGAGCTTCCGCAAATCATCAAATTTGGGGGTGTCACATTATGAGTTTCAAGTTATGCCCTTCGGTCTGACCAACGCACCAGCAGTATTCATGGACCTTATGAATAGGGTGTGCAAACCATATCTCGACAAATTTGTCATTGTTTTTATCGATGACATCCTCATCTATTCGCGCAACGAGCAAGATCATGCGCAACATCTGAAAACCATTCTAGAACTACTCAGACACGAAGAGTTATACGCGAAGTTCTCTAAGTGTGAGTTCTGGATAAAAACCGTTCAATTCCTTGGACACGTGATTGACAGCCAGAGAATTCATGTTGATCCATCCAAAATCGAGGCTATCAAAAATTGGCAATCGCCAACAACTCCCACCGAAGTACGACAGTTTTTGGGACTGGCTGGGTACTATCGGAGATTCATCGAAAACTTCTCAAAAATAGCCTTACCACTCACTTCACTGACTCAGAAAGAAAAGAAATTCGATTGGACCGATAAACAAGAGTCAGCATTCCAGCTATTGAAGCATAAGCTTTGCAGTGCTCCTATACTTTCATTACCCGAAGGCACCGATGACTTCGTGGTATACTGTGATGCTTCTCACCAAGGTCTCGGTTGCGTGATGATGCAACAAGACAAGGTCATAGCCTACGCTTCCCGACAACTAAAAATCCATGAAAAGAACTACACAACTCACGACCTCGAGCTGGGGGCCGTGGTGTTAGCACTCAAAATTTGGAGACACTATCTCTACGGTACGCGAAGTACAATATTCACCGATCACAAGAGTCTCCAACACATATTCGATCAGAAGGATCTGAACATGAGGAAACGTCGATGGGTCGAGTTGCTTACCGACTATGATTGTGAAATCAAGTATCATCCAGGCAAAGCGAATGTTGTCGCTGATGCCTTAAGTCGAAAGGAACGAACAAAACCTCTTCGAGTTCGAGCTCTAGTCATGAACATTCACAACAATCTCATTTCTCAAATTCTCGCTGCTCAACTCGAAGCACTCAAACCTGAAAACATCGTAAACGAATCCTTGCGAGGCATGGATAAACAATTTGACATCAAACCAAACGGTACTCGACAATTCTCTAACCGGATATGGTTACCTAGTTTCGGCAACTTACGAGATTTGGTGATGGACGAAGCTCACAAATCTCGCTATTCTATACATCCTGGATCTGACAATATGTATCACGGTATTAAAGATCTGTACTGGTGGCCTAACATGAAAGCCGACATCGCCACCTATGTCGGTAAATGCTTAACCTGCTCTAAAGTCAAGGCCGAGTACCAGAAACCTTCCGGCTTGCTCCAACAACCGGAAATCCCCCAATGGAAATGGGAACAAATCTCCATGAATTTCATCACGAAACTCCCAAAAACATCGAGCGGTTGCGATACCATTTGGGTGATCGTGGACCGGCTCACAAAATCCGCTCATTTCCTCGCCATTAAAGAAAACGACAAGATGGAACGTCTCACCCGATTATATCTGAAAGAGATAGTAACCAGACATGGTGTTCCCACCTCAATTATCTCTGATAGAGATGGCCGATTCACTTCCCACTTTTGGCAATCATTACAAAAATCATTGGGTACTCGTCTGGATATGAGTACTGCCTATCATCCACAAACCGACGGCCAAAGTGAACGAACTATTCAAACACTAGAAGACATGCTACGAGCCTGTTTAGTTGATTTCGGTGCAAGTTGGGAAAAACATTTACTGTTGTGCGAGTTTTCGTACAATAACAGTTATCATTCCAGCATCAAGGCTGCTCCATTCGAGGCACTGTACGGTCGTAAGTGTCGCTCGCCTATCTGTTGGACCGAAGTTGGGGATAGCCAACTCACTGGTCCTGAAATCATTCATGAAACTACCGAAAAGATTGTCGGTATCCAAAATCGGCTGAAAGCCGCACGTGATCGTCAGAAGAGCTATGCTGACATGAGACGCAAGCATCTCGAGTTCCAGGTTGGGGATCGAGTTTTGCTCAAAGTATCACCTTGGAAAGGTGTCATTCGATTCGGAAAACGCGGGAAGTTAAATCCCAGGTACATTGGACCTTTTGAGATCCTCGAGAGGATTGGTCCAGTGGCATATCGCTTGCAGCTGCCACCCGAACTCAGCAGCGTGCATCCCACATTCCACATTTCTAATCTTAAGAAATGCCTGTCTGATGAGACACTTATAATCCCGCTCGACGAAATCCACATCGATGATAAACTCCATTTCGTCGAGGAACCCGCAGAAATCATGGACCGTGAGGTCAAACAACTCAAACAAAGTCGTATTCCCATCGTTAAGGTCAGGTGGAATTTGCGGCGTGGTCCGGAATTCACTTGGGAACGGGAAGACCAGATGCGACTCAAGTATCCTCAATTATTCTCCAATCCAACTCCAATCACCATGAACTAAATTTCGGGACGAAATTCTCTTAACAAGGGGAGAATGTGACACCCGCCAAATTAGGACTAGTATTTAGTGCCTAATCATCTCATAATACATGTAATTAGTCCTTGGTTTAGGATAATTAATGTATCATTATATATATATTGTTGAACATATATACACGTACGCGATTTGGTTTAATCGTGCATTTTCAATATCGAATGGATTTTCGGTTAACTTATACGGACGTTGGTGACAAATCAAAGTAATTATTAAATATGGAATTATTTAATAATCGACACATTTAATAAATATTATTTGATAATATTTACATTCCGACTCATTTCGTAACATTTAGAATAAACGCAACAAATAACGCGCGGTTCGCGCCCGACAAACAATTTTAGCAAAAGTTATATTCTTATAACTTACTAAAAGTATTTTGGTTAAAATACTTCATCAAAAATATCGAATAATATTTCGTGTTTTAAACTCGTATATTATCGCGTATATAAATAATTAAACGTTTAAACGACCGGGGAAACGAACACGGGTATATACGCAAACTTGGGAGAACAATTTAACCCACCCACATGGGGTGGGGCCCAGCCGAAAATCAGCCAAGGGAGGGGATATGGCACCCCATACCCTTGACTCTTACACCACCACCTTACCACCTCCACTCCCATTTCCATTTTACACTCAATCTCCCATCTCCTCTCCTCCCTCTCTCTACTCGGTTCTCTCTCTCTCTAAAACCCTCCCAAAACCGCCACCATCATCCACCAAATAACACCACTAAATCACCTCGGATCGTGACACGGTTTGGAGCAAAAACGATCACCACGCGAGCCTCTACGTTTCTATCTTTTCGGAATTTTAATCCGACTCTTGTAAGTTAACAACACCTTAAAACTCTTTTAAATACTTTTATTTACTTCTCTAGTTGATAATCTAGCTAGATAATGTCCAAATCATAAGCTAAAACTCGTTTTTAGAACTCGAAAATGTAAACCGAAAACTACCACTGAAAACAGTCCTCTTCTAGAATTTTTATAAAATCGTACGTTCGAAACTAGCGAAAACTTTCTAAACAAGAAATCTTCGTCTTTTCGTTGGCTACAACTTTCGTGAAGAAAGTTTAGCCCAGAAATGCCCTCGTTTTGCAATAAAACTCGATTTACAAACATATGTATTTTGTGACAAACTTCGAAGAGTTTAACTAAAAACCGACACCTCGAGAACCTTTGGAAACGAAAATACAAATTATTAAGTGTTATTTTGCCATAATGTAACTTAGGTAAAAGCCTCGGGTCAAGACTCGAACGTTTGACCCCAAAACCGAGCCAAAACCCACACAGGCCCTAGTGTCGCATCGGGCCACAGGTTTATGCGACACTATCATAGTGTCGCATTGTAGTGTCGTACCCGTCGCTTGACTGCGACACAGCGACTATGTCGCACCATAGTATCGCAATATATACGACACTTCTCTAGTGTCGCACACTATGTCGCATTATCTGCGACACAAAGACTTACCATCGCTTGATTGCGACACTGCGACAATGTCGCATCATAGTGTCGTACCCATGTCTGCGACACTACCGTAGTGTCGCATGAACACCAAACCCGAATCAAATCTTTGCGACGCAGGCCTTGTGTCGCATATGGTCTGCGACACTAGCCTAGTGTCGCAGGTAGTGTCGCATGTCACCCAGATCAGAAAACAAAATATTATCTAAGTGTCGAAATCACTTTTCAAATACGGAACCGAATACGATACGACAGATACTCGAAAACCAATATACTTTTATGAAGTATACAATGATTAAGGTATAATAATAATAGTTGAGATTATTATTACAAACCGTCACCAACGGGCCGCACACGTTTTCTAAAACGCAAACAAACAATCAAACGAAATGTAGTTTGGACATTACTAGTTGTGTGATCAACTAGGGTAGGTAATCTTTCGGAGATACCTAGTTTCATGTAATAACCATCGCGCGTTTCAGACGCCCTCAGATTATCAGTCTGCGGACATCTCACTGCTTGGTTTAGCAGCATACGTTTATTGGTATAAACGCAACAGACTCAGGTGAGTCTCATGGCCCCTCTTTTTACTGTTTTACTCAGGGGTGTGATACATTGCTTGTTTTCAACATGTGAACGCGAGTACATCTTTTCATATACTACATGAGTTGTTTTCACAACTAATCAATCTAAGACCTCTACATCATAGTTGTTAATACTCCGGTAGCGCGAATATTAGTATATGATATCATATAGGATTGACCCTCCTCGTCCGGGTTAGGAAGCACTAACTGGGTAAACGGACGTACTAATATTTGAGGTTTGCGAGTGTGGATTAGGCACTCGTGGGGAGGCACCCTCGATCAGGTCCTTAAAGGCGGATCCTGACACCTCGATTAAGGCTCAAACTATGTGCTCATGGTTGTATACATTATTATTTGCTGAATTGCAAATCAGTACTTTAAATCTTGCGGTTCACACAACGATACTTGATTATTCAAACCTGTGAGCCCACCAGCGTTAGCTGACCATTTTTAGCATGTATCACAGGTACTCAGCAGTAGGATTGGACTGCCCGATCAGGATTATGATAGCTCGAGTCAGCATGCAAACAACTAGAGATTTCATTACATTAGTATATTTTGTTCAAGTATTAATGTATTTAAATCTCTTATATATTCGAACACGAGCTATGTTTAGCTTCAACTATTGTAAACATTATGGGACTTAATGTATTTTGTTAAAACGGCGCATATAGAGTCGTTTACTATATATCTTTGTGCTGTGATTACTTGATTAGTCGCGCTCCAACCCTATTCGCTTCCGCATCATAATTTGGGGGTGCAACACTATTTCATTAACTTTTATCAAAAATGCAAAATTAAAGCATGTAATTCAGTGATTCATTAATCAAAAATATATATAATAAATTTCGAATCCATCAAATGTATTGATACATATCTTCAATTCATCATAACTCGGATTCATCAAAAATTATGAATGCTATGTGTAAGATTTTCGTAAAAATTTTGATTCGTCAAATTAAAGAAACAATAAAATTAAACAAATTTGATCATTTATAAATGGCAATTAATCGAATTATGGTTTGAATTGATGCATACTGAGTAGTTGTTAGAGTTCTTAGCCGGGGTTAGTGCGCGTAAATGTAAAAAACTATAGTTTGACATTCATTGTAAGTATCGAACTACTCGGACCTCCATTGTATGTAACGAACTTGTAATTTTCTTACATTCTATGTAATTTTTTTGTACTTTTTCCACATGTCGATTATATAAGCCGACACCTGACGTCCTTTAGAACCCTTAATATTAGCAAAATACATATAATGTAAATAAATTACAAGTTTGTAACATACAATGAAGCTCTGACTAGTTCCATACATACAACGAATGCCATATATTTTGTTACATTTCCGCTCACTAACCCTTCATAGCAATATTTTAGTACTTAATTGAACTCTTCCATATACATACATATACATATGTATATATATATAGATATACATATGTATATATATATACATATGTATATGTATATATATATACATATGTATATGTATATATATATACATATGTATATGTATATAGATATACATATGTATATACACATATGTATATATATATATATATATATATATATATATGTATATATATATATATCTATATAGATTCTCACGATACTAGCCTAGTGGTGGGGGATGTGTAGCGTAAAGGCGGAGGTCACAAGTCACTTTCTAGCGTCTCGATGTTCCTTTAATCGTACGTTACGCGATTTCTCTTTCCATGTTGGTTGTTAGACTGATCGGTGAGGAGCCTTCAAAGGGTCGGTTTACCCTTTTTCATAATATGGGATGTTAAAAATTCATTTATTAACGTTTTCTTTGAGATATAATCCTAAAGCGGATACTAGTATCGATATCGATTAAACAACCTGTAACATTGTAAGCGCATATGAGAATCCATCAAAAGCAGATCGAATCCATCACAAATATCCAGGACCAGCCCGTGAAATTTGGGGCCCGGCGGTGCGACGAAAAAACATAAACCCTCTAAATATAAAACAAAAAGTTAATCACTACTAAAAAAAATTAGATCATATATGTGAATTATACACTCGTAATATGTCAAATTATTAAAACCTTAAGATATAAATGGAATAATTAAATAGTAATGCTTATAAGATGAAATTAAATAATAAGAATTAAAAACAAATAATTCAAATATTAATTAAAGAGTAGAGTTCAAATAAGTATGATAGCATTGTGTGAGAATCCGAGAACCAATGGGAATGCGCTACATATCATAAAACCCACTTTCTTTCACGTTTTTAAAAATTAAATATCTCACAAATGGTAAGTGAAAAATCCTAAAAATTGCACCACAAAAATCAATGTTTTTTTCTGGATCTGATAAGGTATACTTTCGACAAACTTTTTTTTTCCTTTTTTCGATGAATTTTGAAAACAAGTATGATACCAGCGGATAACACATGTGATACCAGCAGGTAACATATTTGATATCAGCGAGTAACATATGAGTTACTACGATTTATAAAACCGAAAAAAAGTCATCGAAAATATACCTTGTAAGATGGCGAATCGAAGAAAAAAAAATGTTAATTTTCATGGTGCAATTTTTATAATTTTTACTGAGTTCTTGAAATATTTAATTTTTAAAAAGATAATGAGAAGTGGGTTTTGTGCTACGTGTCGCATTCTTATTGATTCTCTCCATTATCTCACAAAAGTTTTCATTCTCATCTAAAGCTCATTCTAAAATGCATACGCGTTTTTACAATGGAATGAAATGGTGAAAGTTTAATTGACATCAGACCCTTCGAAGCCACGATCCGTTTTTTGAAAAACATGATTATTTAAAAACTATTTGATGAAGTTAAATAATCGAATAAGAGTACAAATCCAACTGGGCTCAATTCCTTTTGTGGGGTAGGCTATCATTTATATAGGCATGCACAAGAAAACCGGTTTTCATAATCCAACCAGAAAAAAACCGAACCCGACCCGGTCAAAACCGGTTTTGACCAAAACCGATTTGGGTTGACCATAACCCGCCGGTTTGGAACCGGTTTTCATTTTGGCCGTTGGAGCCGGTTTGGATCAACCCGGTTTTTTTGTGAAGTTTTATATCCGTTGGAGGGGTTTCTAGCCGTTTTTTTCAATTTATTTACCATTTTACCATTATTTTTCAACTATATATAGAACCTTTGAGTTAGTTTTAATCAGACACAATTATACACTCATATTTACATACAAAAACTCAAAAACGCATATTATATTCTCGTTTCGTAAATGGCAACTCAATCTTCTTCTACTTCCCATGGTGTTGGTTCTTCAAATGCACCAACGATTGTGAAACAATTGCCTAACAAAAGAAATCCGGAGATTTGGTATGCTTACGACAAAGTGTTGTTGTCGGATGGTTCGACTAAGGCACATTGTAAACGTTGTCGGAAATTCTTCAAACCCGACTCCAACACAACGTTGAAAAATCATACCCCTAAGCTTTGTGATGGACTCAAAGGTAATCCGGAAGCAAGTGGTCAAGCTTCGATGGCACGAGATGGAAGTATATTTACATACGATGAACAACGGTGTCGAGAAGCTTTTGCGGGTTTTGTAATTCAAGAAGCTTTGCCGTTCAACCATTTCGACAACCCTAGGCTTACTAGGGTGATTCAAAACACTCTTCAACCGCAATATAACAATGTAAGTCGTACTACTCTTAAACGCGACGTCCTTAAATTGTGGAAAGAAGCTAAAAAACAACTAAAAATCAGTTTTGAAAATTTAAATACAAGTGTATCATTAACAACCGATGTTTGGTCCACTCCTCATGGTTTGCCCGATTCATACCTTTGTGTTACCACACATTGGGTTGATCTTGCAACTTGGCAAATGATGAAACGGTACCATTGCTTTTGAAGACTTTGAGTATCCTCACACGGGTCAAAACTTATTTTACATGTTACAAAGTGTGATTAAAACGTTTAAATTGGAAGAAAAGGTTTTTTGAATCTCTTTTGAAAGTGCCAGTAATAATACACTCGCTGTTTTAAAATTAATACTAAAATACGCACCACCATTGAGGGGCATTTTTTATCATAGTAGATGTGTTGCACACATCATTAACTTGGTTGTGCAAGCGGGACTAAGGGTTGGAGAAATAGAAGAAATAAAAACGGCGTATAAATCTATGTTGCAAGACATATTTCAAAAGGGTAAAGCTAGATACAAAAATTATATGAAATTGTGTAAGGAAACGAATTCTATTTTTTTAACCCCTAATTGGGACATGCCCGTTAGATGGAATTTGACCTACAATATGTTTGTATGTGGTTTACGCCAACGCGATTGTTTACAAGTTTTTCATGATCATCTTGTTCAAAAAGGTCTTGCAACACCATTTTCAATCGCATATGGGGAGATTATTAAAAAGATAACCGAATTGCTCAAACTTTTCAAAAACGCGACTACTTTATTATCGGGTGTTTATTATCCAACTAGTCATTTGGTACTTAATCAAATTTGGTTAATGATTACAAAATTAAACGACTACCTATATGAATGTCCTTTATTTGAAGAAATGGTGGCTCCCATGAAAGAAAAACGAATAAAAAATATTTTCAGGAAATACCACCGGTAATTACTTGTTCCGCCGCAATAAACCCATCTTTGAACCTTACTGGGGTGGAAATGCTTATCGATAACATTTGTCACAATTTGGATTTGAATATGTTGGACCCAATGTTTTCACAAAATGCAAAAGCGTCTTTTAATAAATGTTTTCAAGATTTATTTGGTGTATATTTTCAAAATATGGTTCAACATCAAATGTGCCAACTAGTTTGGTTAACTCGATGTTCTTCTTCTTCCTCCAATGAGATGCTAAACTTATATAATAGTTTAAGGCAAGAAAACAATAAATAGGCAAGGGGTGAAGGTAACCAAAACACCACTAGCGAATATGGGAGATATACCAGAACGGATTTTTTGTCCACTATTCTACTCAACGAGTTCAAACAATTTGATATTTTGGCTTGGTGGAAAGAGAGGGAATCTCAATTTCCCATTCTAACCATCATGGCCCGAGATTTACTAACCGTCCAAGCTTCTACGGTAGCTTCGGAATCCGCATTTTCTCTTAGTGGCAGGATCTTATCTATATGAAGAACAAGACTCACACCGGCTTTCTTAGAGATGTGCATTTGCTTGAAGGATCACCTAGACGCTGTGGAACGTATACAAAATGTTTCAAGTCTTGAAGGTGAAATGGAATACGAACAAGAGATACACAATATCGAGGTGGAAGTAGGTGTGACAATATCACTTTCCGACGAAGAAATTGCTCTTGATCAAGCTTCGCGCGAGGCTACATTTGAAGAAGATTACAACTTTTGAAGACTTTAAAGTTGTTTGAAGACTTGAAGATTAATAAGAAATGAAGATTATGAAGACTTTTTCGATTCAATAATATTTTTAAGAAGACTTTTGTTTAAGTTATTGTTCAATTATGTTTCCCTTATTAATGTTCTACGAATTCAATAAAAAAAATTCGACCCAAGCATTGTTTTTCCTTAAAAAGCTTAACGCTCGAACCACTTGAATTTGGGAGTTGGTAAATGCAAGGAAGTTTTTACAAATTCACGGAAAAGTACAGCTCTTTATACTTACAGTACTACTTTTTATGCACATGTTTCCTTGAATTTAGATAAAAGTTCCTTGCATGTATCAACTAACTTTGAATTATATAGACTTTTTAGATTCAATATTTTTTTAAGAATATTTAGAGGTCTTTTGGTTAGGGTATCGATCAATTATGTTTCCAGTACTAATGTTCTACGAACTCAATAAAAAAAACTTTGGCTCAAACATTGATTTTCCTTTAAACGCTCAACGCTCGAACGAAAAATGAATTATATAGACTTTTTAGATTCAATAATATTTTTAGGAAGATTTAGAAGCCTTTTGGTTAGGTTGTTGATCAATTATGTTTCCATTACTAATGTTCTATGAATTCAATGAAATTTTTTTTGCCCAAACATTCATTTTCCTTAAAACACTCAACGCTCTAACGAAAAATGAATTACATAGACTTTTTCGGTTCAATACTTCTTTTAAAAAGATTCAGAGGCCTTTTGGTTATGTTAATGATCAATTATGTTTTCATTATTAATGTTTTACGAATTGAATGAAAAAAATTGACAAAAACATTCATTTTCCTTAAAACGCTTAACGATCGAACGAAAAACGCAATTATATAAAAAAAACTGTTTTGAAACCTTCATTTTGGCTATGTTAATGATCAATTATGTTTTTATTATTAATGATTTACGAATTGAATGAAAAAAAATTGACTGAAACTTTCATTTTTCTTAAAACGCTTAACGATCGAAAAAAACGAAATTATATAAAAAACAGGTTTGAAACCGGTTTTGAACCCAAACCGGTTTGGGTCGGGTTGAGTTTTTGGGTGCCAAATTCGGGTTGAGCCCGAACCGGTTTTGGGCCAAACCGGTTTTGACCAAGTTTGACCCAAACCAGTTTCGGGTCGGGTCGGGTTTTCCAAAAACCGGTTAATGTGCACCACTACATTTATATACGTATTATTTTATTGAACCTACAATTGGCCCCTATAAGAAAATGGCCCATATGCTAGGGGTGTACATAAATGGTCTGGAACCGTTAGAACCGGTAAACCGAACCACGACCGGACCAGAACCGAACCCGACCGTAGTACAATGGTCCGGTTCTCGGTTCTATATTTTAGCCTTAATGGTTCACGGTGCGGTTCGGTTCTAGAACCGGTAAAAATGGTTCGAACCGCCAGAACGATTTCATAGGAAAAGAGAGATATATACTTGATATATATATCTTTTTATATCGATAGAAATTGAGTTATATAATTAGATTTTATAAATTGTTATATTAATTATAAGTATATATGTTTTTTTAGATTATTATCTTCTATATCCATGCACCGAAAAAATTCAACTTACATTTTCTTTCTGTTATTCGTCGTCTGGATACTTCCTCGATGATGTTTTTTTGATAGATTGTTAACGATTGATCCATTTAATAAATCTTTTTGGGAACTTAATCAACCATATTCTTTTGTATTCGACATACATGTATGTTTTGTTTGAAAAAAACATAGATGTATCCAAGGGCAGAGCCATGTACATGGTAGGGGTAATAGTTGCTACGGGTCCATTCGCTACATATAATATAAATTTCTTATAAAAAAATGCACTTTTTGTTACATTCTTTGTTTGTACTACGGGTTCAAAAAAACAAAGATATCAATGTTACGGGTCACTATAAATCCTGGATCCGCCACTAGATGTATCCATATTATGTTAGAATTACAACGTTTCAATATTGATTATTAGACGATTTTAAGTTTTTTCTAATTCCTTAATTATTTTATAAAAGTTGATAACTATATGCTTTTACACATCTTCTTCTTTATAAAATACACGCGTATATTATTTGGTTCGCGGTTTTGAACCAAAACCGCAAGAACCGAACCGGAACCAAACCGGACCAGAACCGAATTACATGGTGCGGTTCATGGTTCTTGATTTTTCATTTAATGGTTCGCGGTCCGGTGCGGTTTTGGTCCGGTTCGGTGCGGTTTTTGGACCACGTACACCCCTACCATGTGCAATGGCGAAATGACATTATGTTGCACTCCGTTTGAGCCATGCTTGTGTGAACATTTACTTTGTGATAAATTTAAATAGAAATTTAAATATTTAATATTGACTAATCTTTATTTTTGAATGGTTGAGTATTTATAATCAAAAACTCTAAGTAAATGAATTTTTGTTTACGCATATGAGTTTTATTGGTAAGTAATTAAATCATTACATTTTAGTCATTTAAATCGAATGGTGACGATTTATGCACTATTCAAATTTTATCTTATACTGTCTTCGTCCCCATCAAATTTTCCGTTATTCCATTTTGAGATGTCCTGAAAATATTGTCCACTTTTGATTTCAATCGATTAGAAAGTGTTTTAGTGTGTATATATTAAATCCTATTAGTTCACACATTTATTAATGCACTTTTTAAAATTTGTGTGCATGTAAATAGTGGACAATTAAATTGAAACGGAAGTAGTTTGTAAAATTGACTAAGCCAAATGTATAATCTCTTTAAAGCAAGAGTATAAATTCCAATGAAGATAATATATATGTTAGAACAATTACTTTACTTTGTAAAAAAATAATAAAAAAATAGACACACACTATTCATATAATAGTAATACATATAGCGTTCCTACTATATGTATGACTTTCAAATTCAAATTGAATTGAATGAAATTGGGGATGGTCAAAACTCAAAATGGGGAGACTTTTTAATTTTATTAGTAATTTTTTTAATTTTTATTAATTATATCTTATGGTATAAAAAGAAAAATATGTGAGTGTCTAACTATTTCATGTGAAATTATATTTTGTATTAAATAAAAGTAGATTGATTGAAGTTGTATTGCTCTAAACTTTTTAAATTTCAAGGTTATAGCTTAAATGAAAAGTATGTGAATATAGTAAGATGTGATAGTTGTGAAAGAGTGTGCTAAATCGAATGGTATGATGTCAAGAACATGTACGGGAGATGATAAGTAGAGCAAACTCAATGTAGTCGACCGAGAACATCTTAGCTTTTAAAATGGAGGGATGATATTAAGTTATTCAGGTTAACTTGTGGATTGAAGTGTTTGTTATATAAAGTTAAGCCTCAATTAGTGAAAAAGTAAACTTAAGTATGAAGGCTTCGTTCAATATCATTCACATTCACTATCAAAGAATTATCTATGTTTATACAATCACTTACTAGAAATCATATAAAGTTGGTCATCCTTCATCCACTTTCCACTAGGGGTGTTCAATATTTGGTTTGAAACCGTTTAATCCGAAAACCGAACCGATTTAAAACCAAAAAAAACCGAACCGAATTTGAATTCGGTTTTCGGTTCGGTTTCGGTTTGGTTTTGGTTTTTGAATTCGGTTTTCGGTTCGGTGTTCGGTTTTGAATTTTTGAATTCGGTTAACCGAAAACCGAATTCAAAACCGAATTCAGATCAATAATATATTAAATAATTAATATATGTAATATATGAGTGAATTTTAAGTTTTTTAAACAAGTATATTCACATTTAAACCTTAAATTAACTTCACATCTTTCACTTTCAACTCTAGTGAAACTCTAACACACGAAAAAATACAAGTCGAAACCGATTAATTTTAAAAAAATAAAAAAAATTTGAAATATTTGGTTTTTCGGTTTTAACCGAACCTGAACCGAATTCAAATTCGGTTTTCGGTTCGGTTTTCACATGTGAATTCGGTTTTCGGTTCGGTTTTCGGTTTTGCTCAGAAAAATTTCAAAACCGAAGAATCCGAACCAAATAAACTGAGGAAACCAAAACCCGAACCGATGAACACCCCTACTTTCCACTATATCGTTGCGTAATGTACTCCTTTTCATTTCTATGCAATCTCAAAGGTATAGTGGATGAGACTTCTTGTTGAGAAGGTAATCTAATTGTGGTTATATTTGCTTTTATATTTGTGTTTGTATTGTGCAGGTAAAGTTTGGTGTCAAAAGTGAAATAAAAGAAACTTATGTTTGATGTCTTATGAAGTTTGGGTTGATAATGTTCAAGTCACAAGTTCAAGGTCTCAAGTAAAAATTCTCATTTTAGGTTAATATATAAACGGTTTATTTTTCCTTTTAAGTATTATTTGTTGGGTTAATCGGGTTTATTCACGGGTCATGGGTTCACAAGTCAACGGGTACGGGTCTGAATTTGAATAAAAGAGAGTGGGTCTTATGGCTGACCGAATCAAACGGATGAATATGGTGCACGTTCCCACTTCTTTAGGATGAATTAGTGTTTTATTATGTGCATGCATGTAACCAGTAGCCACTAGCCCACGTTGTTATTTCCATATTTCCATTATTTTTAGTTGTTAATTATTTCTTTCCTTTATAAATATGTACTTTGTATGGGAATTAATGAGAGACAGAAAATTGCTCCAAAGTCTCTCAATTAATCTTTGTACGGTTTGTATTTTCTCTTTGATATCCGTCATTCATTTGGTATCAGAGCGGAATCGATCGAAGGGAAGTTGACGAGTAATCTGTAGAGCGGTTTATGTTCTAGGGGATCAAAAGGATAGCGGAGACAAGTCGTGATTCAGGCCAAAATCAGCGGGCTTGTTAACCCAGTTGTTGATCGAAGAACAAAGGGACATTAAGCAACCAGAAGGTGTTAATCAAAGGATCTAAACAGCGGAAGAAAGGTAGCAAAAGGCGTTTGCAGGTGATACTTTCAGCAGTGTTTTTAGTTGATTATCGAACCTTGGTAGTGCGGGAAAACGAACGGGAAAAATCCGTCAAAGCAGGTGGCTTTGTTCGGTTCGTTTAGCCGGTGATGAAAGACGGGTAAGGTCATGGTGATCTTGTTTTCTTGACGGTGGAAGAGATTCTCGAAGCAGTGGCTTGGAAAATGTGTGGGGCTGTCACGAATAAGCAGGTAAAACCAAGATGGTGGAGAAATCACACGAGTTGTTAACATTGTGTTTTTTGGCGGTTCGCATCGGGAGACTTTGGACGTGACTGGGGAGAGGTCGGATTTTCCGGGAGAAGTCGCGATGGTGAAGAACGTGTCCGGGAGTAGATGTTACAAGTGTGGTGAATTTGATTCGGGTTATGTGAAGATTTTGGATGTGACCGAGGTGAAGGTCGGGTGTCCGGGAAAAGTCTTAAACATCGAGGTGGTGAAAGAGAACCGTGGAAGAGGCTCGGGTCAAGATCATCAAGATTACGGGGTGAATGTTGGGTAATCTTGATGGGTCAAGTTGGGTCATGGGTCACGGGTTATTTGATGCATGTGAACGTTGCTACTGGAGAAGACTAATTCAAAGTTAAGACCTGGAATATAGGATACAGTTTAAGATTAGTTTTAGCACGTTTCCATTTTCTTCCTTAATTTAGGGTAGTGGTAGAATAACTTTCTTTATATTATATAATCGTGTACTGCTTTTGAAGGAAAAAACCAAGAGATCACAATGTAGTCATATGTGAGTTTTCTTGGCTGCATTTTGCAGCAGTTTGTTTTTCTCTGTGTATTTTTTTTCTTTTGCTTTTGTGAGTTAATTAAGTGTGAGAGTTTTGCTCTTTGATATCCTTCATTATTCTCATTACAATTATTGTACACCATCTCTCAAAATTAGGGTTTCATATTTCTTGTATACGGCTTGTGTATCATGTTGATACTCATTTGGTTTTTAGTTATGTGTGAATGATCTATATCTGTTGGTATAGAATCATTGAATGTTTTTGTTTGTGAAGTGAGATTGAGTCTTGGTTTGGTTGATTAATACAAGTACTGAAGTTGTTAGATCTGTGTGTACTTGTGATTATTTACTAATTTGTTCACTTCTTGAGCAACAAAAAGACATTGGAAAAACGTATGAAATGATAAATATTAGAAAAATGTAAAAGTAGTGTCTTGGATAGAAAGGGAAATGAATTATATCATTTATATGTGATTGATGTAAGATAATATCTATTAAGTATACATATATAGACTATTGAATGTAAAACATAGCTTGTTGATGCAGACATAGCCCTATCTCCTCGAGATGACCGAATTTGATAATCATGTAGTTGAATCAAAGAGTAGATATCTCGGCTTTAAACTGATCTAATGGTGGCATCATATATGACTTGTCATGTCAGATTGATTCACTACAACAAATATTTTGATTGTTCACACTATTTTCTTCACATTTTTAAAAAATGTAAAATATATAATCAAGTTTTTCACACTTGTTAATGTGTATAAAACTATAAAATATTCAAATTTACAAGCGTGAAGTAATATACAATCTTGACATTTATAATTGTAGGGAAAAATGTGCACACTTACACGCGTGAACAAATTCAAACTTGTTCATACTTATAAATGTAAAATACATTTGTTACACCTAATTTTTTCACACAAGAGGAAGCGTGAAGAAATTGAGTGTCACAAAAAAATTCTACTTTTTAAAGTGGGAAATTGTTTTACATTTGTTCACACTTAAAAATGTGAATATATATTTTGTGAACAATATTAAGACTTATTAAATTTCTTCACACTTAAGAATGTAAATATTTTTTACACATATATAAGAGTGAATAACATAACTAAAAAGTTCACATTTTTTAAAAAAGTGAAGAAAAATGTGTAAATAATGAACAATTTTGTTTTAGTGATTTCTCAATAGAGTGTTACCCGCTTTGAGTTTGTGTGGAGATGGACTTCAAACCTTAAACCAAGTCCTTGTTGATTCGGTTGGAATTTACACATATTAAACAAGTAACAATCGAGTAACACAGTGAAAAATCGGATCTTGTATAGTGAACAATTAATTAACATAATTATAATGAAAACATCTTGCGTACCTTTTCTTGTTGTGGATTAAGTGAGGAACGAATTCGAGACGCGGACGAACTGATATCACACACGACATGTTGTTGCTCTCCACCTACGTACGTACATAATCTAATTATAAGTTTTTACTTTTGGTATTAGAGGGAAGACACAATTGGGTTCGTTGAAATGACTTAGTGATGTATGTTGTTGAGTTCATTTATTGTTGTTGTATCGTGCTGGGAGATAGATGTCTACAAGTCTCTAGAATGGTGGAGGGGATGAATTTGTTTTGAGGATTGGTGTGTTTGTTATAAAGTCAACGAGTCAAGTATTAAGTGGAAAGCTAGAAGTATGAAAGTGTTTGTTTAACATCATATGTTAACTATTAGAATTTGCTATTATTAATTAATAAAATTACTCTACTCTACAAGAAATTCTACAAAACGCAAGCAAAGTTCACAATCGAAAAATAAAAATAAAAAATAAGGGTGTAATTCAGAGGAGCAGAGCTCTTTAGAGGAGCAGAGAAGGCAAGTTTATAATTCAGTGAATTATGAGTGGATCAAAAATAAATGATGTAAATTATGTTGTTGAGTTCATTTATTGTTGTTGTATCGTGCTGGGAGATAGATGTCTATATATAACACCCCTCGTTTAATTATAAACAATCAATATAATAATGGCGACGCGGAAGCTTATATTTCAAACATTACTATCAATGTCTCAAAATGTCAATAAACTTTTTCCAAATTAAATACATAACATTTCAACAAACTCGGTGTTATATAATTCAAAACATTTCTATAGTTATTAAAATATCATCAGAGTGAAAGTCCGTCAAACATTCCATCAATTCCAAACACTTCCTGCCCTGTCCCATATGTCCCATCTATTTTAACCTGCAGGAAGAACTGTGGTGGGGTTAGCATAAAGCTAAGTGAATGAAACTATAACAACAGTCCAACTTAGTATAACAATCTGTTTACATTAATCACAATAAACAGAATATAGATCAATGAATCAATCAATCAACTAGCCGACATTCACATAATGTCATTCAAGCTACGTCAAGAGGACCGGTGGTCCCTGAGCAACCATATACCGGTCTGGCACCCAGGAACACTTATCGTTCATCTGTATTGGCCTATACAGACCGACCGATAACTTGTTGTCAATCACACACGACCTAGATCTCTAAACCAACATATCAAGTTTTCCGAGATCTCCCATCGTCTACAACAACAACAAGCCCAACCAACACAAGTTGACCTCTGAATATTACACATTGGCACAATTTCGGCCAAGCAATCAACCATGTCTGACTATCATGGCAAAACAGGTTAACAGATGCATCATATCACAGTAATATAGTAAATTACTTGTTGTAACTAAATCATTACAACTAAATCACACTGAGGTTACAGATCCACTCACCGACTACCTCAGGCATCCACTCAGTAGTCTAATGTCACTGAGTCCTTCTGTTTATCTGAAACACAACAGAACCACACAAGTTAATCACTTGTCTCAAATCCATACAATATTTTACAATTGTAATTACATCTATAACTTAACACTTAGTCATGATCAATGATCATAATATTCACTTTCCAAATTAAATCATAATATGATTATTAACTTACATCACTTTAACACCAATCACATCAAGGTTATGAATAACCCTCTTATCACATTAATCCACTTTGATTATCACTAATCAACATAGTTAAACCATTACTAAGGTGATTAACCTCTTTTCAAGAATCCATCAAAACCACCATACTTGGTTTAATGAATTCTTAACAATTAGATTCACACAATCATCTTTAATCAATCCAAATATGATCATTAACAACAATTGTTAATTATTCATCCTAGCTTAAGCTTTCAATTCATAGTTCATGAATAATTTCTTAAACCTTTAACTTTCTTAATGATCATATATCATTTTATTCATTTCAAGGTTAAGGCTTAGATGCTAATCATCATTTAAGCATCAACTAATCATTATATCATAGCCACAAGCTTAATTTCATGAAAATTAACTAAACCCACCACTTTTATCATGATCATCATTCAATTATATCATTTCTAGGTTAGGGTTTCACCTTTAATCATGAAATTAGCATCAACTAGCAATTATAGAATCACTACTAGCTTCAATTTAACATCAATCACTCCAATTTAATCAAATACCCAAAACCCAATTTCTAGGGTTCATAGAAATCAAGAATTAAGACTTACCAAGCGATTAGAAGAATCAAGGAATGATTAATTCACATTTTGAGGCTTAAATTCGAACTCAGCATCATCAATTTAATGGAAGGAATTAAATTTAGGGAGAAATCTAAGGTTTATATGTTTCTGTATGTATGTATATGTACGTACGTATGTATGGAGATATATTTGTGAATAAACCGACTCAAAATATGAGTTTATCACATAATTGGTTAAATTTCGTTCCCCGTACTTATCATTGCCTGGAACTTAAAAACCATTTGCGGGGAAACATTATTTTATTTTACCGTCAACTGAGTTAATTTAAAACAATCAATAATTTATTAGTCACAATAAATTATTCGACTCTTTTCCTCATTTATTTTCAAATAACAAAGGATATCATTTTCTGACACATTAATAACAGTTCACAGTCAGAAAATATTAAAATACTAATAGACCCAAAGATCGGGTGTTACAAATCTCCCCCCCTTAAAGAGATTTCGCCCTCGAAATCTGATCACATTTAATCAATCTATATAATAGAATCACATATTTCATACAACTCACACACCACCAGTGTGTATTTCAACTGAATTCACATAAACACATAAGTTGTGTTTTGTACTTTATTTAACCAATTATACATATCATACTCTATTCCAATAGCTATCACCAAATGCAATATCCAGCATAAGGTGGAGCATAATTAACTATTTTATCACAATATACACATATCAGACGTTACTCCCTTGAGTAACTCACGAATATATATACATATATTCGATTCTTTCCACATTCACCTGTCCAAATGTATATATTTCTATCTTTTCTCCCTGCACATACACTGTGCACATATCCTGTCTCTATACATTTAACTGACCATTTCCATGATCATTTATAACTAGCCAAGTATACAACACAATCACTTACACAAGTGAATCACATAGTCATATGCATTTTCTATTGTTATATCAATAATACTAGTGGTAATGAATACCGCAATACTTACATTAACAATAACAGTTCTATTCGATTCACAACTAGCAATTTAGCTAATAATCAGGTATTTCTTTAGCTAATCACATTGCTAGAATCTTTACTTTGGCAACTAGTCAATTACCACTTAACAACTTGCCATTATAAACATAACTGGGTTATATGAAACTCTTTACTCTGATGGAATCAAAATCATATAACCTATCAACACATAAGAGTAAGCATTATGTAGAGGTCAAATTCAATAGGTAAAACTATTATCACATAATCAATTAGCATCCTACCATATCCAGTTGGATGCTAAATCAGCACCAGTTGATACTATGCTGCATTAGCACAAATCTTTCAACAACATAAGGTGCTGTCTATATTCACATATTCAACAATATCAACACATTGTTATTTGAAATCAATTGACCTCCACTTGCTTAATTCTTATATTAATTTATACTAGTTGCAATTAACCACATACACATTTCTTGTACCATAGGTACCACATTAAAACAATTGATTAATGGTCTAGTATTCTATCATTTCAGTCAATCATTGACTATTCTCAACTACAGGTTAACATATCATACCTGTTATTTCAAAACCACTTTACTTTATCTGGTACTTAGTGGCCTCAACAATTCCATGTGAAATGGCATAATATAAATACGTTGGCCAGACGTCATCATATTATGTCAGTCACACTTTATTCTCAGGCAACTTCATACCATTTTCTTTTCAAAGTGATTAACTTTTACTATCACCTATATCATAATAGGGATATCAATCAATTGCACACATTTAACAGCCTTTAACAAGAGGCATAGTCAATTATTATAGTAGTGCACTATTTCACTTATTACTTTAAGTGTGCAATTATTCACATAATCAGGTAAATATAGTTCTTTTCACTATTTCAATAACACAGATGTAATGTCTAACACAATTACATCTATCAACACTTTCATTACCTGATTCAATTTCAATTAATACTTATAGTACATTTAGTATTAAACACTTTATCAATACTATGTGTAATATTCAACACATATTTATCATTCTATACATCATTAGTTTAATTACAATTGAGCATTTCTTATTCAATTATCACATAGCTACAAGCTCATGTACTTAACCTACAAATTCTTAAAATGCTCAATTCAATACTTTCCACTACTCCACAGAATTCAAATACTTTATCATGTATCAATTAGTTCACATAATATGATTCACATAATCCTAAAATCAATGTTTACTAACTCTTGTTAGAAACAATCAACAATACCATTTACTGGTATAATTCACAGTTAAATAAACTGTCTGAACACAAATTATACACAATAACATATGTGGACCTTTTAAAATAGGTTCTAAGGTTGCACATATACACAGGAATGATCTCTGGGCTCAAAGAAACAAAAGCCCAATACAAAACGTAGGTCAAAAGTCCGAAATAAGGTCCGAAAAACAATAAAACGCGGTTTTCGGGCCCCAAACGACCCCTAAGTGCCGAAAACTGACAGGGCTCATGGCGAGGCGATGAGCTTTGACCGTTGGGCTGTTTTTGAGTGGACATGTAAATTTCGTCTCAATCGGACACCGAAATTTTTCTAGCGGAAATTCTACGTCAAACGTTACGTCGAACGTCGAAATTTACAAATTTTCATGATAACTTCACTTAATGCAACACATAATACAAGAAAAGTCTCAAAACCAAGGAATACGTTCGTATTCAAGGGAATACGTCCGTATTCATGGGAATCCGTCCGGATTCAGGGGAATCCGCCGTATTCCCGACAACTTCACGAGACAGAATGCTTTTTAAGGAATCCGTCCAATGAATCCGCCCGTATTCATAGGAATCCGTACGGATTCAAAGGAATACGTCCGGATTCAACCTGCTGCAACAAACCTGCACTTTTTAGTGCAAAAATGCGAAATTCAAACGCGCATATCTCCTAAACCGTAAAGAATTAGAGTCTGAAATTTTGCAGGCACCTTCATATAATCAAAATGCAACTTTCCATTTTCACACTTTTTCAAAATTCACATTTATCGAGAAAACGGACGTATAACTCATTTTAGGCCATTTTAACCATTTTCGTTGACATGCCATATTCCAAATGGCTAAGTTTCTGGTTTCAACCCTTTGCCCACATACTTATACATATATTTGTGACGTGTGGGCACTTTCATCACACTCATATACTTATTCTATCATATTTTAACTAGTCGACCCGTTTAAGGGTCCAAATGGGCATTCTTAACAAAACAACCACATTGATTACCCAAAACACTTTCAACACATAAACCGACTATATGTAGGACTTAAAGTCACTCTTACTTTGGTTATAAACAATCCTCTACTCATTTTAACCGTTTAACCATCAAGTGACCCATTTGGGCACTTTAACAACCCATTTGGGTTTCAACCCATATAACTACCATTTCATATCCCATTTTACATTACGTTGACTATTATAAGTCAAACTAACCCACTTTCACTATTGGTGTCCTATTATACCTTCAAAACACCAATTTCACATAAATTCTTAGCAAGAATTCATACTCACACCTTGCATTTATCAAATCATAATCACTCAATGATTTATACTTTATTTTCACATTGTAGACACACTTAAATCCAATTAATCCAACTATTACACTTTATATAACAAGGTGTCTACAAAATCCATTTCTAGTTCATTATGAACTACATATGATGCTAAACATCTCAACTAACATTCCTAGCATCACATTATCAAGTAATAATCACCAAGGACTCGCAACTGGGAATTCATATCAGTCTGACTCAATTTACTTCACTATTAATCATACCATAGCAAAGTAAACAATTCAAACTTATTTAAATTCAACAAGCTTATCGAAAAGTACCTGATACACTTTTGCCGACGAATATCGAGGAATCCATGAGAATACCCTTAGGTTCCTCATGTTCCTCCGTCTCTGCAACCAAAACACAACTTCGAAACTTGTTATGGATTAGTACCTATTTAATAACCACATTTTCATACAAAATCACTAATCCCACACCCACTGGAATGTTTGACTTGACATATCTTATAGATTTGGGATAGAACATAACCAATGTCCAATTCACTCAAACCTATGCTCTGATACCAACTTATAACACCCCTCGTTTAATTATAAACAATCAATATAATAATGGCGACGCGGAAGCTTATATTTCAAACATTACTATCAATGTCTCAAAATGTCAATAAACTTTTTCCAAATTAAATACATAACATTTCAACAAACTCGGTGTTATATAATTCAAAACATTTCTATAGTTATTAAAATATCATCAGAGTGAAAGCCCATCAAGCATTCCATCAATTCCAAACACTTCCTGCCCTGTCCCATATGTCCCATCTATTTTAACCTGCAGGAAGAACTGTGGTGGGGTTAGCATAAAGCTAAGTGAATGAAACTATAACAACAGTCCAACTTAGTATAACAATCTGTTTACATTAAACACAATAAACAGAATATAGATCAATGAATCAATCAATCAACTAGCCGACATTCACATAATGTCATTCAAGCTACGTCAAGAGGACCGGTGGTCCCTGAGCAACCATATACCGGTCTGGCACCCAGGAACACTTATCGTTCATCTGTATTGGCCTATACAGACCGACCGATAACTTGTTGTCAATCACACACGACCTAGATCTCTAAACCAACATTTCAAGTTTTCCGAGATCTCCCGTCGTCTACAACAACAACAAGCCCAACCAACACAAGTTGACCTCTGAATATTACACATTGGCACAATTTCAGCCAAGCAATCAACCATGTCTGACTATCATGGCAAAACAGGTTAACAGATGCATCATATCACAGTAATATAGTAAATTACTTGTTGTAACCAAATCATTACAACTAAATCACACTGAGGTTACAGATCCACTCACCGACTACCTCAGGCATCCACTCAGTAGTCTAATGTCACTGAGTCCTTCTGTTTATCTGAAACACAACAGAACCACACAAGTTAATCACTTGTCTCAAATCCATACAATATTTTACAATTGTAATTACATCTATAACTTAACACTTAGTCATGATCAATGATCATAATATTCACTTTCCATATTAAATCATAATATGATTATTAACTTACATCACTTTAACACCAATCACATCAAGGTTATGAATAACCCTCTTATCACATTAATCCACTTTGATTATCACTAATCAACATAGTTAAACCATTACTAAGGTGATTAACCTCTTTTCAAGAATCCATCAAAACCACCATACTTGGTTTAATGAATTCTTAACAATTAGATTCACACAATCATCTTTAATCAATCCAAATATGATCATTAACAACAATTGTTAATTATTCATCCTAGCTTAAGCTTTCAATTCATAGTTCATGAATAATTTCTTAAACCTTTAACTTTCTTAATGATCATATATCATTTTATTCATTTCAAGGTTAAGGCTTAGATGCTAATCATCATTTAAGCATCAACTAATCATTATATCATAGCCACAAGCTTAATTTCATGAAAATTAACTAAACCCACCACTTTTATCATGATCATCATTCAATTATATCATTTCTAGGTTAGGGTTTCACCTTTAATCATGAAATTAGCATCAACTAGCAATTATAGAATCGCTACTAGCTTCAATTTAACATCAATCACTCCAATTTAATCAAATACCCAAAACCCAATTTCTAGGGTTCATAGAAATCAAGAATTAAGACTTACCAAGTGATTAGAAGAATCAAGGAATGATTAATTCACATTTTGAGGCTTAAATTCGAACTCAGCATCTTCAATTTAATGTAAGGAATTAAATTTAGGGAGAAATCTAAGGTTTATATGTTTCTGTATGTATGTATATGTACGTACGTATGTATGGAGATATATTTGTGAATAAACCGACTCAAAATATGAGTTTATCACATAATTAGTTAAATTTCGTTCCCTGTACTTATCATTGCCTGGAACTTAAAAACCATTTGCGGGGAAACATTATTTTATTTTACCGTCAACTGAGTTAATTTAAAACAATCAATAATTTATTAGTCACAATAAATTATTCGACTCTTTTCCTCATTTATTTTCTAATAACAGTTCATAGTCAGAAAATATTAAAATACTAATAGACCTAAAGATCGGGTGTTACATTCAATCCCAAACTTTGATATGTGTCAAGTCAAAGATTCCAGTGGGTGTGGGATTAGTTGTTGTTTGAGAATGTGGTTATTGAATGTGTACTAACCTATAACAAGTTGCAAGATTGTTGTTTTGGTTGCAGAGACGGAGGAACGTGAGGAACCGAATGGTATTCTCAATGATTCCTCAACATTCGTGGGCCTAAGTATATCAGGTATTTTTCGATAAGTTTGGTGTATTTAAATAAGCTTGAACTGTTTACTTTACTACGATATGATTAGTAGTAAAGTATATAGAGTCAGACTGATATGATTCCCCAGTTGTGAGTCATTGATAATTATTACTTGTTAATGTGATGATAGAAATATTAACGAGTAATTTTGAATGAATTTGAAATAATTGAATAAGTATTGAGCTATGTAGACACTTTGTTGACTAAGGTGTAATAGTGGATTATTGAAAATCAAATGTGTCTACAATATGAAAATGAATTATAAATCATTGTGTGACTATGATTTGATAAAAGCAAGGTGTAGTTATAAATTCTTGCTAGGAAATTAGTTGCTACATGATAAACTGAATTAATGAGACTCCTTATAGTGAAATTGATGAGATATTAGTATATCTCAATTAATGTGTTTTGGAGCCATGTTGTTACTTGAATTAGAAAGTGTCCATTGATTGGAATGTGTGCCTTTGACTAGGAAAAGTCAAAGTTGAAGTGGTAGAGTCAAATTGTGTAATGACTATGTTATAAAGTGATAAATGTGGCTAAATGTTTGTGTGTAGTATTGATCATAATTTCGGTGGAATTATGATCTAAGTACTAAAAGTGGTAAAGTAGAAAGTCAAAGTGGTCAACGAGCCTTGATACGCGTTGACAAGTTTGGAAAAAAATCAATGTTGGAAAACTTGTTGTAATTGGCATAAATATGATGATTTTATGTGAAAATTGGTATTTCAAGGTTATAATATGACACCAATAGTGAAAATGATTTTGTTTGACTTAGAATAGTCAAAGAAGGGTGAATTGGGTGTTATAATAGTGATCATGTGGGCAGAAACCCAAATGGGTCGTTAAAGTGCCCAAATGGGTCACTTGTTGGTTAAACGGTTAAAATGAGTAGTGGTTTGGTTATGACTAATGTAACAGTGACTTTAAGTCATAAATATAGTAGTAAAGTGTATTGAAAGTGTTATGGTATTCAATATGGTTGATTTTGGTAAAAAGTGTCCAATTGGATCCATAACGGGTCAAAGAGTTAAAAACATGGTAGAATGAGTATATGAGAGTGATGAATATGCCCACATGTCACAAATATATATAGGAACATGTTGGCAAAGGGTTGAAGTCAGAAACCTAGCCATTTGGAATATGGCGTGTCAACGAAAATGGTTAAAATGGTCCAAAATGAGTCATACGTCCGTTTTCTCTTAAAACGAAGTGAAAAAGTTTCATTTTGATCATATGAACATGTCTGCAAAAGTTCAGACCCTAACTCTTTACGGTTTAGGAGATATGCTCGTTGGAAATTCGGAAAACTGCACATGAAATCGGCTTAGAAGCTCAGCCGATCGGCTATAGCTTACTAAGCCGATCGGTTATATGATTCCAGCCGATCGGCTAAATAGAGCCGAAAGGCTAAGATAGAACAAATTGACAACAGAAAATTTTGGGACGAAAATGGTGTGTAATTTCACAATTGAAGCAGGGTCGCAGATAAGTGATAAATTTTTTAACTCGGATTGGGTTGAAATTCGCTTGGTCACTCAGAAACGGCCCAATGATTAAGGCTACATTTTAATAGCCTAGGTAGTTTTTGGCCATTTGGGATCGTTTGGGGCCCGAAAATCGCGTTTTATTGTTTTTCGGACTTTATTTGAAACTTTTGGCTTATGTTTTGTATTGGGCTTCCATTTCTTTTAGCCCAGGGATCCTTCCTATGACTGAATATAGTACTAGAACTTGTTTTAAGATGTCCACATGCTTAATTGGGTATGGGTTATACTCAAGCTGTTTATTTAACTGCAAAATATACCGGTTAATGGTATTGTTGATTGTTGCTAACTAGGGTTAGTAAACATTGATAATGGGATTATGTGGATCATATTATGTGGGTTAACCGAAAATGATGAAGTATTTGAATCATGTAAAGTATTAGAAAATTTTTTAATTGAGCATTTTAAGAAATTATAAACCAAGTACATGAGCTTACATTTATGTGATAATAGAACATGAAATGCTCAATTGTGATTAAACTAATTGATGTAATTGTGTTAGACATTACATCTAAGTTAAAGAGATAATGAAGAAGGTGTAAATATTTGTGTTGCATATACCTATTTGATTATATGGGTAATTCCACCTTCCAAGGGATACATGAAACTGGTAGCAAGTTAATATTTGACTATATACCTGCTGAAAAAAGTGTTATCATATGTGTGTAAAATTTGATATCACTGTTAATGATATATGTGAAAGTAAAGATTAATTACTTTGGAAAGTAAATGGTATAGCGTTATTAAATAATGTTACATTATTTAATTAAATTGTTCACCAACGTCCGTATTTAATTGAACCGAATTACATTCGATTTGGATTGGGTACGATTAATAAAATCGCAATACTTGTATATATTCCACAATATATATTAATCGATACATTAATTAGCCTAACACAGAAATAATTACATGTATTAAAACTTGATTAGGCACTAATCACTAGTCCTAATTTGACGGGTGTCACATTCTCCCCTTGTTAGAAGAATTTCGTCCCGAAATTTAAGTCGAAGTCGTGTTTGGAGTAGAGTCAGTGAAGAGTTGAGGATACTTGAGTCGCATTTGGTCCTCCCGTTCCCAGGTGAATTCCGGACCACGCCGCGAATTCCACCTGACTTTGACAATGGGAATACGACTTTGTTTGAGTTGTTTGACCTCACGGTCCATGATTTCGGTGGGTTCCTCAACAAAGTGAAGCTTGTCATCAACTCGAATTTCATCGAGTGAAATGATAAGTGTCTCATCAGACAGACACTTCTTCAAATTTGAAATATGAAAAGTGGGGTGCACGCTGTTGAGCTCGGATGGCAGCTGCAATCGATATGCCACTGGACCAATCCTCTCGAGGATCTCGAATGGTCCAATGTATCTGGGATTTAACTTCCCTCGTTTGCCAAATCGGATTACGTCTTTCCAAGGCGATACTTTGAGTAGTACTCGATCCCCAACCTGGAACTCGAGTGGTTTGCGTCTCACGTCAGCATAACTCTTCTGACTATCACGTGCGGCTTTGAGCTTGTTTTGAATCTCGAAGATTTTCTCGGTTGTTTCGTGAATGATTTACGGACCCGTGAGTTGGCTATCCCCAACTTCGGTCCAACAGATAGGTGATCGGCACTTACGACCGTAAAGTGCCTCGAAAGGTGCAGCCTTGATGCTGGTATGATAGCTATTGTTGTACGAAAACTCGTACAATGGTAGGTGTCGTTCCCAGTTTACACCGAAGTCAACTACGCAGGCCCGTAGCATGTCTTCCAGTGTTTGAATTGTTCGTTCACTTTGGCCATCAGTTTGAGGATGGTACGCGGTACTCATATCGAGACGAGTACCCAAAGATTTTTGAGGTGATTGCCAAAATTGAGATGTGAAACGACTATCCCTGTCGGAGATAATCGAGATTGGAACACCGTGACAGGTTACGATTTCTTTCAGATAGATTCGAGTGAGGCGTTCCATTTTATCAGTTTCCTTGATCGCCAGGAAGTGAGCAGATTTCGTGAGACGATCGACGATCACCCAAATGGTATCGTAACCGCTCGATGACTTTGGTATTTTGGTTATGAAATCCATGGCGATTTGTTCCCATTTCCATTCAGGAATGCTGGGTTGTTGAAGTAAACCAGAAGGCTTTTGATACTCGACTTTTACTTTCGAGCAAGTAAGGCACTTGCTGACGTATGTAGCGATTTCAGCTTTCATGTTCGGCCACCAATAAAAATCCTTGATACCGTGATACATTTTCTCGGATCCCGGATGGATAGAATATTTAGACTTGTGAGCTTCATCCATCACCAAGTCTCGTAGGTTCCCGAAACTAGGCAACCAGATTCGGTTTGAGAAATACCTAACTCCGTTAGGTTTGACTTCGAATTGTTTATCCATGCCTCGCAAGGCTTCGTTTTTGAGGTTATCGGGTTTCAAGGCTTCGAGTTGAGCAGTAAGAATCTGAATGTTCAGATCGTTATGAATTGTCATGCTGAGGGCTCGGACTCGAAGTGGTTTCGATCGTTCCTTTCGACTGAGGGCGTCGGCAACAACATTTGCCTTCCCCGGATGGTATCTGATTTCGCAGTCGTAATCGGTAAGCAACTCTACCCATCGTCGTTGCATCATGTTGAGATCTTTCTGATCGAATATGTGTTGGAGACTCTTGTGGTCGGTAAAGATTGTGCACTTAGTGCCGTAGAGATAGTGTCTCCAAATTTCGAGAGCAAAGACAACAACTCCAAGTTCGAGGTCATGAGTTGTGTAGTTCTTTTCGTGAATTTTGAGTTGTCACGAGGCGTAAGCAATGACCTTGTCTCTTTGCATCAGTACGCAACCGAGACCTTGATGAGAAGTATCACAGTATACCACGAAGTCATCGGTGCCTTCGGGTAATGATAGAATTGGAGCACTGCAAAGCTTTTGTTTGAGTAGTTGAAATGCTGACTCTTGTTTATCAGTCCAATCGAACTTTTTGTCTTTCTGCGTCAGTGTCGTGAGTGGTAGGGCTATCTTTGAGAAGTTCTCGATGAATCGTCGATAGTACCCGGCCAGTCCTAAAAACTGCCGTACTTCTGTTGGAGTTGTCGGCGGTTGCCAATTTTTGATAGCCTCAATTTTTGAAGGATCTACATGAATTCCCTGACTATCGATAACGTGTCCAAGAAATTGAACGGTTTGTATCCAGAATTCACACTTGGAGAATTTGGCGTAAAGCTCCTCGTGTCTATGTAGTTCTAGAATGGTTTTGAGATGTTGCGCGTGTTCTTGTTCGTTGCGCGAGTATATGAGTATGTCATCGATGAAGACAATGACAAATTTGTTGAGATAAGGCTTGCACACCCGATTCATAAGGTCCATGAATACAGCCGGTGCGTTGGTCAGGCCGAATGGCATCACTTGAAATTTGTAATGCCCATAACGGGTTCTGAAAGCAGTTTTTGGAATGTCGGTGTCGCGAACACGTAGTTGATGATAACCTGACCGAAGATCGATCTTTGAATAAAAACTCGACCCTTGAAGTTGATCGAACAGGTCATCGATGCACGGAAGTGGATATCGGTTCTTGACGGTTAACTTGTTCAACTCTCGATAGTCGATACACATTCGGAATGAACCGTCCTTCTTTTTAACAAACAGGACCGGAGCTCCCCAAGGTGAAGAGCTCGGTCGGATGAATCCTCTTTCCTGGAGTTCCTGTAATTGGTTGGATAACTCCTGAAGTTCGGATGGGGCTAAACGGTATGGTGCTCGGGCCACAGGTGCAGCATCTGGCACGAGATCAATTGAGAACTCAACCTGTCTGGGTGGTGGTAGACCAGGAAGTTCTTCGGGAAAGACTTCTGGAAAGTCTCGAACGATTGGCACATCCTCAAGTTGCTTCTCCTCCGACTTTTTCTCCATGATGTGTGCGAGGATTGCTGGATAACCCTTCCTCAGAAATTTCTGGGTTTTCAAACAAGATATGATATTGAGTCTCGTCCCACCGGTCTCCCCCTGTATGACCAAGGTTCTACCGGCGGCGAGAGGGATTCGAACGACCTTGTCGTAGCAGACGATTTCAGCGCGGTGTTTGGACAACCAGTCAATACCAATAATGACGTCGAAACTTCCTATTTCAACAGGCATAAGATCGATTGAGAATGTTTCGTCGGCTAGGTTTAAAGTGCAATTAGGTATCACACTATCGGTTTCTATGAGTTTACCATTTGCAAGTTCTACGGTATACTTAACATCTAAGGCAACGGGGGTGATGTCAAGTAGTGGACAAAACTCATCAGAAATAAAGCTTCTATCGGCACCAGTATCAAATAGAACAGAAGCAGTTAAGTTATTGAGGAGGAACATATCCGTGACCACATTCGGGTCCTGACGGGCATCCCCGAAGTTGAGTACGAATGCTCTTCCCTTAGCATTGTTGTTGTTGTTGTTGTTGTTGCCTTTGTTCTTTCGTTTAGGACATTCATCCCTGAAATGTCCCACCTCTCCACATCCGTAGCAGGATTTAGGTTGTTGGGTGTTGCTGTTGGAGGCGTTGTTGTTGGATTTGGGGGCTCGGCAGTCCCTGGTCGAATGCCCGTACTTCCTGCAGTTGTTGCAAGGAGTACTGCATGGACCATGGTGGTGGTAGTTACACTTGGTACAGTATGGCCTATCCCCAGTGTAGGAGCGTTTGGGTTCGAAGTTGGAGGTGTAAACTTGGATGGCGTTGGATTTCTTGTTTTGGTGGTTGTTGTGGTGTTCAGAGAATTTGCGCTTGTTGTTGTTGTTGGAGGAGGATTTGTTGGATGTCTCACGGCTGACAACTAGTGCCATGAGTTCGTGTGCTAGCCGGATAGCACTCTCAGTAGTAGTGGGTTTTGACGAGGCAATATTTCCCTGGATACTTTCTGGGAGGCCGCGGATGTATCTCTTAATGCCTTTTACCTCTGGTTCCACCAAACTCGAGCATAACAACGCAAATTGTTGAAATTTGGTGGTATATCCATCAATATCAGTCCCTTGCACAGTCAGGTGCCAGAACTCTTCCTCTAGACGGTGCAGTTCTTCTTCAGGGCAGTATTTTTCTCTGAGCTTTTTCTTCAGTTCGGCCCAGGGGAGTTGGTTTGCTATCTCGATGCCCACAGAGTTGGCGTGGGTATTCCACCACGTAAGTGCACCTTCCTGAAAGGTGTAAGCAGCGAACTTTACCTTATTGTCCTCTGTACAGTTGCAGAGGTTGAAGACGGATTCCATACGTTCCATCCATCGGATCAGACCAATAGCACCTTCCGTGCCCTTGAAGTATAATGGTTTGCAGCTAAGGAAGTCCTTGTAAGAACAAGGCTTGATGACAGGGGTATTACTGGGAGTTTCACCAGTACTTCGGGAGTTTCGAGGCGAGTCCTGAGCAGCCAAGGCATCGGCCACAGCTCGAGAAACGATAGCAGCAAGTTCGTTGTCGCTGTAACTCTTCTTCTTTGGCGGCATGATTCTTCAAGAAAGAAACAAAAGGTACATGAGAAATTGTACCATAACGGTAATTTAGACAGATGTGTATATATTTAAACGGTAATATACAACATCAATAATGTAGGATAATCGAGTGAGTTAGTTGCGGGAAATTGTCAATTGATATTACGAAGTTAAATGATTACAGACAATTTCAAGTTATGAGTTTCAAAAGTTACAGAATTAGGAAATTAACAAAAGCGCCGGAAATTATTTCATCCGGTCGAATTACATAGGTCCTAAGAAAGCATATTAGGGTACATATTCAGCCTAAGCTAATTCTGACGTAAGTTGAGTTGTAGCAGCAGTGCGTTGAGATGGGCCACAGATTCTGATAGTCTGTTGGCCGTTCGGAGGGCGTCCTCGGTTTCCCTTAGACGTGTCTCGCACTGATGCAACCTTGATTATAGGACAGAGATTTCATTTCGGTTGCCAATCACTTGGTTGTGGACAACCTCCATGGTTTCGACTGTTTCTCCCACTTGATTTTGAAGAGTGTTCATGGTGTTGACAGTGTGCTCGTGATCTTCAGAGACTTGCTCGATTCGTTCTATAGCTGTGAGTCTCCAGTTTTCGCGAGTTTCTTGGAGTTCGATATCCATAGCGTTAAATCGTTGTTCGTGGTGATGTACCCTAGCGGCTAAGTCCGGTAGAGTGAGGGGAGTGGGATATGGGCTAGCTCGAGGCGACCTGGCGTCCCTTCTAGCCACCCTTGGGTTTCGTGATCCATGTGGATAAGAGCGTGATGAACTTGGTGGTGTGTTTGCCATTCTGAGACAAAGCGTTAGAAAGAATGAGGCCTATATCCATATAATAACTTATATAATATAGCCTAAGAATGTAACGAGGCCTATCTATGTATACTTAGTATCACATAATAGCCTATTGGGTGTCTAACACAGACATATTTGAGTCTCGGTTCTCTCGAGGTCAGAGTCAACTAGTGTATTCCTGTTCAACATAATCGTTTCAGACCTTACATCATCTTTCCTTAATTGTACATAGTTGATCAGGCTATGTTAAATTAAAGTCGTATGCTGTAATTCCTGAACCAGTCATGCCTAATGAGGAATTACTGCCTAACGGTCATAGTCTAGGCCCATTACATGCAACCTAGTTCACTATAACCTTAGGCTCTGATACCAATCTGTAACACCCCCAAATTTACTGTTTAGCGGACGCACGAAATGGGTGTTACTAATCAATATACAAAGCACATAAGATATAATGAACGATCACTATATGCGTCGTTTTGAACTTGTATTGATAAAACAAAAGTTTACATCAAAATATTGTTTAACATTAGCTCGGTTTGATGTTGAGAGATTTAAGTACATAATTAATCTATACAAAATATAATAATGTAGCTAAATCTATGATTGTATGAATGCTGACTCGAGCTAATGATTCCTGCTTGGGCAGTCCAACCTACTGCTGCGTACCTGTGATACATGCTAAAATGGGTCAGCATATCAATATTAAACAAGTAATACATAATAATATTAATCAATTTTAAGCATGCCATCTCAATTAACAATTAATTCCAACTAGCATATCAATATATCAAAGTGATATCCATGACAAATTATGCATGAATTTCATGGATACCCTTTATTTAGCTAATAAAAAGTACACTAATAATAACAAAGCAATTTACATTAAATACGTTATTATTCTTGTTAAACATAAATTTGCATTGGGAATTTTAAGAGTTAAAAAAAATAAGAAAAAATCGTTAATGGTTTTGTTGTTAAGTGGAACAAGCTACAAAAAAAAAAAAAAAAAAACTCTTCCTTGTTGCCGTTCACATATAACCACAAAGTAAAGGAGAAAAAAAATAATAATTTTCTTTTCTTTCATCGATGGAGTCGCACATCAAACCAAAAAATAAAATTTTTTCTGTGCTTTCTGTTTGTACGCTTGAACCGCACAACAAAACAATTTTTTTTTTCTTTGTGTTTCTTGTTTGTCGCATGAACCATATGATAAAAAACCCCACCAAAATTTATGTGTAACATATCTAACTAATTACAATTATACGTGTGGCTCTGATATACCACTGTTAGAATATAGCCAATAACTATAACAAATTGTCACACAATTGCGGAAGCGAATAAACACGTATTTATAATTAGTTAAGATAGAAAACGTGTACCTTTTAGCTAGCTCCAATAAATCGTTTAGTAAAACGAATAGGTTTTACAATTGGTAAAACCCTCTAGGGTTGCACGCACACCACCTTCACAACACGATCACGATGCTAGTCGAATACACACTTAATTAATACAATTAAAATTAAAATCTCTCTTGCTTTATCCTTTATCTTGTCGAAAAGATCAAACCAAAATAAACCTTTGGTTTTGTTTTGGCCGACACCTCACAAAAGGGAGAGAATAATTGGGTTTAATTATTAGGGTATTGTGTATGTATTAGGATATCAATAACCCTAACTTAAGCCTTGTATTTATAGGTTTTAATTAGGTATTTAAGTTGTATATGGATACTAAAAACTAGCCCATATAAAACCCAATCCAAACCCAATTCAAAAACCCAATACAAGTTTCACTCACTTAACATTTAAGTCCCTCGAGTTTATTTTATATTAAATGTGTATAATAATTAATACGTTATTAATTATTAATCTTGTCTAAATGATTAAGTGTGCGTCCCTCATAGGCTCATTAATTTCCGGACATGCTTAAGTCGTGTACATATACCAACAAGTGACGTAATGGTTTGCACAACATGACTTCCATCCAACCATCCTTTCTTTCTTTCTTTAATCTTGCTACATCCTGGAGGTATGTGATGTTTATTCATCTGATCAAGTCTTTCATTTGTTGGTATACATGATGATTCACGAGATCCATAATCATTTGTTGGCTTAATAGTCGGTATGTTGACTGGATACAAATTCATATGTACTGATATTGCATCTTGAGCAGTGCGATCCAAACTGCAACGCGCTTCAAACAAAACAGCATCATCTGCCTGAGTTTGGTTGTCTTGAAATTTGAAGACTAGATAGCATGCATAAATATAGTGAGGTGAAAACATGGGTGACTTAAGTCTACTTTTGAAACTAAAATAGCTCGATCTTTTAGTTTTAATCACCATAGGCAACCTGTTAATGCATAAAAGTATGATTTGTCAGAGTACGCACGTTCTTACCTTTCTCGGTACAAAGTTAAGATATGTAGCTAGGAAGTTTATCACGATAAAAGTTTCATATTTCAGTGAGTGCGAACCTGGATTCAGATAAAGTTATGGTATCTATATCGGACTCGTCCAACAAATTATTCCATTCGATGATATCTTTAGCTGGTAGCATGGAACATATCCGCTGGGTTGATTTGCAGAGAAAAAACCACTGTTAACCAAATCATTTCATAATGTTAAAATATGAATGGAACAAAATCTGCCATAAATCACTTTAATCAATTATGTTCTAGCAAAAGAGGATCGAAAGAGAAGAGGGAATTAATTACCAGTCGACTTTCACCAAGATGACCAAGGAAACCCTCACAAAGACAGAGGTAGAGCTCCTTTTTTGTGGTGTAATCCAAAGGCTTGTCTGACTCCCAAATAAACCGTCGATAGTCATCGGGCAACATTTTCTCCCAGTACTCCTCATCACCATTATCCATATCCACTTCATCGATACTTTCAATTAATGTCTTCATGCTACATATGTAAGGTAAATTTTAAAATACAAACTGTGACTATATGATTCACAATTAGAAAATTCACACTATCCCGTCGACCCATAGACTTGTAAATATCCGCATTTGTAAGAACATGATGATTAATCTTAAGAAAAGAGAAACTTGCCATCTCTACGGGTACAAATTCAAATCCACGAATTATGAGGCCATATCCAGGGAAACGTTCTTCCACATTTAGTAATTCCTCTAGCACAATATAAAGATTAGCAGCTGGCCTATCATTAACGAATTGCCACATTTTGATTGAATACTAGGAGTCGTGTGTCCGAATTGCATTATGGGTAGAACATACACTTAACTCTTCCGTTTTCCATTTAATCTTGGTCATCTTCACGTCTTTCATAGACCCGGCATGTAATTTGAACACCAAGCTAGCCGTATACATGGTACCAAGTGATAACATGCTAGTTTTTATGTGACATTTTACAATTTGGAAATTCTGATAATCACCTATCTCCATATTTGGAAACCTGTAAAAATATGAAACAATGTTACCGTAAGTTCTCTTTGTCTCCAAACAGGTGTCATTTTTTCCGTAAGATACAGAGATACAACGAGTAATATGTCAAGTACTCTAAAATGTTTGATGAACAGGATGATGATGAATATATGATAATCATAATGTTGACGTAAAATCGGGGCTGTTTTCGAGGGTGAGTGTCCGCTCGATCAGGCCCTTCAAATTTAAAAAGGGTTAATTGTTTCATTATGTATTTAACTTTACCTCTTTTACTATAGTATGCAACCAACTTTCAAACGTTCTATTGTATGTATCGAACTTTCTAAAATGTCTATTGTATATATCGGGTGACCTGAAACTTGTTGTTTGCTGATGTGGCACCGGTCATGCTGACATGACGCTAATTTGGCATCCTACGTGGAATTTGGTTGCACACACAGAAAAACCGGATACCTGCTGAGCAGGTCACCCAATACATACAATAGACATTTTTGAAAGTTCGATACATACAATAGAATGTTTGAAAGTTAGTTGCATACTATAGTAAAAGAGGTAAAGTTAAATGCATAATGAAACAATTAACCCTTTAAATAAACCTCGCCAAAATCATCTCAAAGAGTGCATGTGGAGTCCAATGGATTGTAGATATTTTATACAAACAAAGTTCAAGATTAATGTGACACTACTTTAAGGTACATTGGAGTTTAAACTAGTGCCACATCAATATCAAACTGTTTCACATTGAATATTGCTTTAAGGTACACAATAACGAGGCATCGAGGATACCTTGAATCAGGGTAAGTCGTCCAAAAAAGTATTTCATCTTTCATGGGATCCCCCAGAAGAAATTTTGCAGGTGACATCAACACACATTTTTTTCCGTTATCATTTATCCAAAAAAACTGTCAATCAAAACTTAAACGTACATAAATTTACTTCATATTGACAATATTGAGAATATAAAATGACATATAATAACTTTCGAAACTTGGTATAATTATAAGAACATGAGTAATTGATAAAACTCTAGCAACATCACTATTTTAATTTATATTTTGAAAATATTGAACTCGTGAAGTTATGAGTTGGTCCGAGTCACACACGCTTTAAAGAAGTGGAATTGTGAAGAAATTGAGTGTCATCAGATAATATTTACACTTTGAGCATTGAAGTTTTTTCTTTTTTTTTTCTTCTCAATTTTTATGCGGTATCTTAATCTCTACTTATATAAATCCATATGCATAAAGTAATATTATCATGAAACCAACTAAATGCTTAATATACATTTCAACTTGTACACTTTTTTTTAATAACAAGATACCATATATGAAATTTCATATTAAAATTCAACGGTCATGTGTATAGACGAGTTTAAAGTCTAGTTTCTTATATATAATACTCCGTTTAGTACATAAGTGACAATAATATATATATTCTTTACACTTCAACATTAAATGTACATTTTTATTTTGTTTTGTTTTGAAATAAATGGTCATTCAAATTTTTAACTAATCAAAATAGGTTTTAAAGGTCAACATAAAATTTTATTAGTGGAGAGTGTGATGATTTACACTTTTTTTAAATTATGTTCAATTCAAACTGGACATTTAATTTGTGACACAGGGAGTACATATTGTAGTTGCATTTAAAGAACTATTATAACATGCTAGGGAGTAGTAAAAGAAAATACACTTAACTTTAGTATGATGTCTATAGTATGTACCTAATTTAGTTTTGGTTTATTGTATGTATCAACCATTCAATTTTGGTGTATTGTTTGTATCCGACTAATGTGACCCGTTTTTTATGACGTGTCAGATGACGTGGTGCATTATACGGTTGTCACATTATCGAATTAGTCATTGAAACCAAAAAAATAGATCATAATTAAAAATGTTGATACTCACGATAGATCAAAACGAAGTTGGTTACATACAATAAAAATATTACTAAAATTAAGTGCATTATCCGATCCAAGATAATATACACCTGTTTATCGTCATCAAAAAGACATCCTTTGTGAAGAAAAGAGAAGAATTCCTTTTTGATAGAATAGATGGCATGAGGAATTTCGAACATCTTGATAATTGCATCCAAGTTTGTTGGTAGTTTTCCACCCCAATACTCAGGGGCGGAGTCAGGAAATCCCAGTATAGGGGGCGAAAAAAATTATTCTTTTTTTTCTTTATAATTTTGTGGGGGCGAAATTTATAAAATTTTAATGATACCTTAAAAAAATTTCTTTCTTACGTGATTTGAAATTTCTTGTGGGGGCGTGAGGCTGCCTACGCTGCCCCCGCCCCTGCCAATACTCGTCTCAATCATATTCCAACGGACCACCACGTTGTAACTCCGTTTTCTTTTTAAGTTCATATTCCTCCTGCACGATTGTAAAGGGAAAATAATACTCCGTACAAATTAAATTGGTGTCAAAAGTTGATGACCAGTCATTGTATTATTTTATTCCAAAGAGGTGTGTATTATACAACCCAGTGACTCACCCGTGCGAATCAGAGGCGGACCCAGGATTTTGGGTCAGTGGTGTCACAAATATAATAATCAAAATTTTGAAATAAATATTTGAACTGGAAGAGTACAATTTTATTAAACAGTAACACTAAATAAAAAACCCGTGACTAAAAATAAGAAATATGTACCTTAAAAGGGCAATTTTCCTTTACGATCTCTCATTCTTTGAAAACGGTTAATTACGGCTTCATTCGTAACATTAGCGAGTGCTTCTTTTTCGATAGAACCAATTAGACAATAATTCAAAAACTCATCACCCATTCGGTTGCGCAAAGCAGACTTTGCAAGTTTCATCGCAGAAAAACATCTTTCAACAGTCACGGTTGCAACAGGCAAAACCAAAGCCAACTTCAATAATCGATACACATAACGATAAGAAAGATGCTTTTCAGTTTCCACCATCAATTTAGCAAGTTCATCGATGCCATTCAAGTTGGCAAATCTTTCATCTCGATGAATAACATCATAGTAGATGTCAAGTTCACGCTTAAGACTATCCCTTTCCGTGTCATTAAAATCAAATGGATACATCTTACTCAACTTCATTAACTTCGACGCATCAAACATTTTAAAAGAAGCACGTGGGCTTAAAGCCGACATATTAGTAAGCAATTCTGTACTTACCTCACTAAAGCGATCACCAAACTCCTGAATTTGCATATCCAAAACTGTATTAAAAATATCAACCTTAAAATGGTGTTGATTGGTAATATTGCTCTTTCGGTTTCTTGAAATAACATAAACTTCATCCATATTCAGCCTTTCAAGATTATGTTTTTGACAGAACGAATACACAACCTTTAGTAATCCATCAAACCCATCTTTTCTAAAGTCTTGCAATGATCGTTTTGTTCCTTGTACCAATGAAACGGCTTCTAAGATATTTTGATCTTTTCTTTGAAGAGCCCGTGACAATACATTTGTAAGTCCTAAAATGTGCAACATCAAGTGCAAATAAAATACAAAATCAAATGTGTTAAAATATGATAAAATACCGGATGCTTGACGTCGGCTCACATCATGATCGCCCTCTTTCTTAACATATTCAAGCACATTAACAACTTCTGGGAACAAAGACTTTAAACCTGATATTGACTTGTGGTGAGAACCCCATCGTGTATCTCCCGCTCGTATAAGAGAAAGCTCTTGGTTTAACCCAGTTCCAGTTTCTGCTTCACCCTTACCAATCTGTTCTTGTACTCTAGCTCTGTGTGATTCTCTTGTTAGATCTTTCCGTTTACAAGAAGCACCAACCACATTAATTACAAGAGATAGCATATCAAAAAAGTTTCCAACACCCTCATGGTTTTTTGCTACAGCCACAACTACCAACTGAAGTTGGTGAGCGAAACAATGTATATAATATGCCGAGTTATTATCTTTCAGTATCAAAGCTTTCAAACCATTGAACTCTCCTCGCATATTGCTTGCTCCATCATATCCTTGACCTCTTACCTAATTAGTCAAACCAGAAAAAAAGTTTAAGAAAATTAAAATCTATTTGATTATTTAATCGAGAAGTAAAATAACTTTATTTGCATACCTGTTTCAAACTCAATTTATGTTCAGCAAATAAAGAATCGATGGCAGATTTAAGAGTCAAAGCCGATGTCTCTTTCACATGAACAACACCAATGAATCTCTCCTTAACGAATCCACGAGTATCAACATATCTCAAAACCACAGCCATTTGTTCTTTTTTAGATACATCACTTGACTCATCGACTAATAAACCAATCACATCACTACCAATTTCTTCAAATATGGATCTCAATATTTCTTTGGCAAAACATTCAACGATATCTTTCTGGATTTTCGGAGACACCAATGTACAATTCTTGGGAGCTTTAAGCATAGCCTTACGATAAGTCTCATTTTGTTGTGCAATCAAGTTTAATGTTTCCAAGAAAAGGCCTTTGTAAATAGAGTCTTCGCTCTCATCATGACCACGAAATGGTAATGTGTTAAACATCAAGAATCTAACAGCATCAATTGAACCTGTTAATCGAATTCGATATTCTTCCTTCTCAATATCACTTTGCTTATGTAAAGCGACGGCAATAGATTGCTTTGGTTTCATCAAATCTTCACATCTATGTAGTGCTTTATTATGAAACTATTCACATCACCGACATGAATTTTTAACCTATCTTTCTTATTCCAACTATTGAAACCCTTGGTGGCAAATGCATCACTCCCACCTTGTTGTCCAACATAATCTCTAAATAGGTAACAACATAAACAAAAGGCTTTATCCGCTTTAACACTATACTCTAACCACCGAAATTCATCAAACCAAGCAGCGACAAAACTTCTTTCCTTTTCCTTAGATTCTTCTTTCTTTTTTTTCTTTTTTGGAAACACATGCCCACGTGGTTGACATGGTCCTCTCTGCCAATATAGTCTTCGAATTTCATCTCTTTGATTAGGGTCATAGTCTAAAATTCTTTTCCTATCCGCGGGATCCCAAGAAGTATTATTTATATCAATTGTTTCTGGCATTGAGGGAGTCGAGCTAGGACGTGGAGGTGGAGTATTGTTGGCATCATTCACACATGAAGGCTCTCCACCATCAGATGATACTTTTCTTTTCACCCATCTTTCTATTGAACTCTGCGCCTGTATATGTTCAATAATTATTAACTATGACGCAAAAAATGATAAGATAAATGATGTTCGTATAATCGTATAATCTAAAATCTCGTATGAACCAGAAATTGTTGAAATATGATACTAAAAAAGTAAAAATAAACCTAAACAGAAAAGTCTTGAAATATGATACTAAAATTATACCTAAAATTATAAACCCTAGAATTATATATTTAGAAAAGAGATTGTATATATATCTTATAATATTAGTTTGAGACTTGCAATAAAGAATTGATAATAAAGAATTTGAATGGTAAATTTCAACTTACTGCTTGTGTCCTCTTCGCTGCGGACATCTCGATCAAAGTATCGCCAAAGTCTACGAACTTTATCCGCTTCTTTTTTTTTTAATCGTTTTTTTTTAATTTCTAAAGTCTCGGTGTCTCACGTTGGATTTTGATAGGAGTATTTGGGAGGTATTGGGCTTGGGACAAAGTAAATAAAAAGGGCACCCTCATTTTTGATTGGTGTCACTAATAGAAAGCCCAAAAAAAATTACACTAGCCCAGCCCAAGTGACTGGTGTCATGGGCCACCAGTGGTCTTCAACTGAGTCCGCCCCTACGTGCGATGCACTGGTTTTGGACTCTACCGAATTTACTATATGTAAGACCTGAATACATAATCAATTTAATATTAGCGGTATCGAGGTAACCCTCCTACTAAGAGGTTGAGGGTACAAGTCTGTGACAACCCGTACTTAAGTGTATTAAATTACCTTAAGCTTGATTGTAATTATTTGTATTAGTTTGAAATAGGACTAATTACTTGTAACATTTTGTATATTTAAGTATATACACGTATGTAATTAATTTTAATTACGCGAATTTACCGGATGGATTCCGACACACACGGCCGTTGGTGAAACATTTTCATAAGTAACGTAAATCTATTTTTATGTTAAAATAGTCGTTATTCACTTTGTATTATTATTACGAAATAATATACACAAAAAACTATTACGTTTTGTATAAAACAAAACGCACGCAAGAAAACGCTCGAATTGAACCCGACAACCAAGCGAAACCCGACAAATATTTTGATAGCTCAAAAGGAAGTATCTTAAAGTATTTGGTTAATTTAAATTAACATTTACGTATCAAAAATAACACGCGAAAACCAAATGTATAACGATTTAACTTTTAGACTACGTGATTTCCATTTAACCGACCACTCATATTCAAGGAAAGGGTTCTCCCGAGACCCACTTTGGGTCAGCCCAAGTTCGGCCCAGCCACGAACCCATGCCCAAATCCGGCCCATGAACCCACTTCCCCATTTATAAACCAATTATACTTTCACTTTCTCATTACTCACCAACAAAAACACACACATACACCCTTCCACCCTTTCCTTTCTCTCTCTCTCTCGGTTTTCTACCAGCAGAAACAACCCTCCAACCATCACCCTTTCACCACCATAAACAATCATCATCGATCTACATCATTATCTTCGTCGTTTGTACAAGAAAAAGGAGCAAGGAAGTGGAGAAAACGAAGACAGCAGCACCCCCTTCTTCTCGCTTTAGATCTTCGATTTGTTTGTAAGATACCTACTTCCTTTCACTAGATTTACTTGGATTACACTCCTAAACATGTTAGTAGTTCGTTTCTACTAGATTATGTCCAAGATCTTAACCGAAAACCATTGGATAATGCGAAAAACTGTTGGGTAATACCTTTACCCACTAGATAAAACTTAACCCGACTTTAGATCTGTAATATCTAACTCGTTTCTCAACTAAATCGAACGTTTGTTGACTCTAAAATGAAGTTTAAGATGTCTACTTTTGAAATCTCTAAGCCCCAGAATTTATTGAGTTCGTTTTCTATTTTACAATAAATAAATAGAAGTACATAGCCAGACTATAAATTCTGACTAGAATTTTAGTCAACTTAGGACGAGCATATCTTGTAAACCACAAATCAAAAACTAATGAGACCAGTGGAAAAGTTTGGTATTTGTGTTAGCTTAAAATCCCCTACTTGCACGTTTCGTGAAAAGTTTTGTAAAACTCGAGTTACGAATTTTTCTTTGAACGTATATCGGAAAATATAGCTGCTGGACACGTGTGTGGACTTTAATTATTTAAGTGACTTGTACTCAACTAAAAATCATGGGAAAATTATTTTAAGTAGTTAAGGCGTGGGGGAATACCGTGGATTTTTCTTGGATTTTATTTTGACCATTTACCTAGTTAAAATGAGCACGTAAAAGCGTATATTTTGACATAACTAACCATAACTAACCACGGGGACTGATTTCATATCCTGTGAAAAATGACACTTTCAGGATTTTCATGAAACATAAAAACTATTTTTTACGGGTTAGAAAACATATTTAGAACTTGTGTAAAAGTTTCAGGTCAAACCAAACACGTTTGACCAAGTTCACAAAATGCAAAATTCGATCGGTCGCTTGTGTCGCAGAAACCACTGGGCACTTGGGACACAAACCCTTGTGTCGCTAAACTCAATTCTCGCAAACGATTGCGACATAACCCTTATGTCGCATACCTCTTGGAAACCCTGACCTGCGACACAGACTCTTATGTCGCACACAACCCGATTTTCACACTTAGCGACGCAATCACTATGTCGTACTTATACTCGAATCTCATATCCTGCGACACAGACCTCTGTGTCGCAACATGTCGCATCTTGTGTCGCTAAATAGTCTGTTTGGAAACATTTATTTTCACCAAGTGTTGAATACGCGATAACAACAAACAAACTACATACGAAACCAACACAAGAACGGTTACATAGACTTTATAAGTACACAATAAAACGAAACTCAATAATAATGTCTTTAAGAATTATTATTGCAAAACGTCACCAACGGGCCACACACGTTTTTCTAAAATAAACGATGATACTTGGACATAACTAGTTGAGTGGACAACTAGCATGGGTGGTCTTTGGAGACATCCACTTACATACAACCTTATGTGCTTAGGGCATTAGAAGGTTGCGGGTTCGGAGATCCTACTTGTTGATTATAGCTTTTGGATACACGTTTATTGATATAAACGCTTACTTGCAAAGACTCAGGTGAGTCTCATAGCCTCGGTTTTTACTATTTTTACCTCAGGGTGATGATACATACTCTGTTTTACACATGAACACAAGTACTAATTTAACTGTTATACGGATTGTATGAGTCACGTTATAATCCACTGAAGTCCTCCCATCATAGTTGTTAGTTATAGAACTTAAGCGCGAGTATTAGTAAATAGATCCATTTGGGACTGACAATCCCCGCCCGGGGTAGCACGCACTACCACGAACCATCCTGTATAAATGGGCGTTTGATACTTGTTTCTTATGGGTGTTTTGGATTAGCACTCACGGGGGCAAATATACGGTACTTGGTTGTACCATTCGTATTGTTAAGCTTCAACTATGAGCTCATCGCAATTGTATAACCCTATTTTGCAACAACTGATAAATCTTGTGGTTCATAACTTATATTTACTGATAAACCTATGAGCTCGCCAACATTCGTGTTGACCTTTTAGTATGTATTTTCAGGTTCACAGCAGGAGTAGGATTACTCCAGGACTTACTAGCTCGAGTCGCATGATTTACAAATATCAGAGATTTTCTTATCAGAGATTTTCTTGCATTACTATTTTGTGATATTAGTTATGTATTAGAATTTCTAGGATTATTCACGATCTCGCTGATTTTGTAAACGCTCTGGAAATCAATGTTATGAACTATTTTCAAACGTCTCATGTAAAGGTCGTTTGCTGTATCTTTATGCAAGAATATTTGATTAGTCGCGCCCCGACCCGAATTGCTTCCGCTGTACAAATTTGGGGGTGCGACAGATTAGTATCAGAGCCAGATTATAGCGAACTATGTTGCATTAGTAGGCCTAGACTATGACCGTTAGGTTCGTATTCCTCACTAGGTATGACTGGTTCAGAGGTTACATCATACGAATTTAATTTAACACAGCTTGATCAACTATGTACAATTAAAGGAAGATGATATGAGGTCTGAAATGGTTATGCTGAACGGGAATACATTAGTGGACTTCAGCTACGATAGACACGGGACCTATGATATCGCTCATTTTGTATATATAAATATTTCGCGATATCATTGTTTTTGTATTTGTTTCTGGTTAATTTCATGAACTTTTGGTACTTATTTTGTTAGAAATTGATTTCATGTATCAAGGTTGGTGATTGTTGAAGAAAAGATGAAAAGATGGAGGATTTTGCTGAATTGACTATGCTGCACCGTTTTGATCATATCTCCCTCATACGAACTCGGATTGAAGCGAGTCAGCTGTCCAGACGACCGTAATTCAAAGGGCTACAGCATATCACAAAATCAGAATCTTTGGATAAATGAAAGAACCACGAATTTTAGGCCAAAGAATCACGAAATTTTTGGTTAAAGGATCCAACTTTCACCCACTTTCTTAAAAAGACTATTAATAATATAAAATAATCATATCATATGGGGAAACATGGATGATTCCAACGTGGAGAGGAGAAATAGTCACTATCATTCCATTATAATAATTCTAGCCATCGTTTTCATGGGACAAGAATCAATTATTTTCCATATATTTCGGTCATAAACGTGTACATCAGAAAGCAGCCCCAACCTAATTTCTTTTAAGTGTTTATTCATTTTATATATTTTCTATGAGATCAAGGATGATTTCGGAGGATACAGAAAAACGGAGCCGCAAAAGAAGAAAAGAAGGAGATTCTTATATCTCCAAATTAAATGCTCAACCATATTTCTTCCAACCATACGCACGCCACAATCTAAAAAGTCACTGCGGAAGAGATTTTTCTCTGCTTTTCATTCAATGCCCTCAACCGTATTTTCACCAATAAATACAGGGGGATATCTCACGACAGAGAGGAACTTCAGAGGGTGGTTACGGAAGAGGGAGACGGGGGTGGAGCTTCGGGTGAGAACCCTTCGAGTGACAGACGGAGGAATTTTCTCAACGTTTTCTGTTCCACTCCATAATCAATTGTTATTTTCATTTCATTAGTTTTGTAATTTTCATCACTGTAATTGTTCATCCGGGACACACCAAGCGGGAGCCGAGGTCAAAAATCATCCGGTCACGAAACTCAATCTCTTAATTACTGTAATCATTCGGGTAACATTATTTCTATTATAATTAATGTTTTCTGTAATTTTTATCTGTAATTTGGATTTTGTAATTATGGCTTAATCTCCTGATACATTTGTTTGGATGATGTGAACTTTTGATAAGGGGTGTTAATCTATTGAGTTTATGAATATAATTTACATTTGATCAAAACTTTTGCATGTTCCAGTTTATTAAATTGTTTTCAACTTGTTTGTAAACTATAAAATGATTATAGCGAACGTTCTTCATATTATAGCTTATTCCTGTTATTTGTCTATGAATAATAGGTCAAATATTGCCAACGTAGATTTGGAACTAGTTGAACAATTAAAACTTGAATGTGTAAATAAATGAATAAGGCGACTGTCTTTCATTAGATTAGATGCAAATTGATTTATGTTCATCCGTAGATTTATATAAATGTGTTTGAATGATTTGTTGAGACTTGTTTTGTACTTGAACTAGTTACTATAGCTAACGTTTGTGACTATGTTTAAGTGTTTATCAATTGTATGTCTATGTATAATTGACCCAAGGATAGCTAACGCAGATTTGGTACAAGTTAGGCAAATGAACACATGAGTATAAATTGGTGATTATGGCGAAAGTCCTTCATTAGGATGAATTATAAATCAATGGTATGAATCTATGTTTAATCGTGAACCTTGTGTATTTGAGCTTAGTATAAATGTCTTTAACTTGTTAGTAAATTATTGAGTGATAAGTTGACGAGAGTTATTATCACCTTAGTAATTTATTTCAATTATTTGTCTATGAATGATTGAACAATCGTTGCGAGAGTAGATTTGGAACAAGTTAAGATAACTAAGTTAGAATGTGCAAGTGGGTAATTTGGTTTATGCTTGGTTTCAATTGATATTGTGTTTATTTCATTTAGTGACACGTGTGAAATTTAGCATAATATTCACTAGGAGTGACAACTAGTAGTTTGAATTGGAATTGATTGTGTTTTATCTCACAAATTGACAACTTGTGCATTTAGAATGGCTTTACCCGTAGTGACAACGGGCAATGGATTATTGACATTCAAAGAATTGAACCAAGGTAGTAAACCATTACTAGATTAAATTATAGGTTAGTAAATCAAGATTTGAATTAGGTGATGGCGAAAGTTAATCCTAGCTTAATTGAGATTTACATGATAAACTGGTTTTAACAACATCCTGAAATCATTAGCAAGCTCATCCAAGCAAATGTAGTTTTTCTTATATTAAACTTTTCTCATCCGGCTCTTAAAGGCCAAATTGCCTAGTTTTAGTTAAGAAATAGTTTTTAAGCAACGTGACAACTCGGTCACAACAAAACCACCATTTACTTTTCTGTATAAATTAATTGCACTTATATTTAATTCTTAAACTCACATTCCATGTGTTCGAACCTAGACTTACCAAAACTATACTACTACTCGACAGGGTCCACTGCCCGTGTGTAATAGTCTTAGCCAACGTATTTTCTAGCTTCATTTTCAACGATAATTTTATAACTAGATTTTACACATCAAGTTTTTGGCGCCGCTGCGGGGGAATGTTTTGTTAAGACTTGAATTTAGTGTAATTAATTGATCCTTTTCCATGGATTATTTCTTGAAAAGTTACATTCTGTTTTTAGTTGTTTAGAATCGGTGCATTTTACGTTTTTATTGTTTTTGTTTTAGCAGATTTATTTACTTTGTTTGTTTGAAGTTGATAAGACGACATGCCAATGGATTTACACAATGTTAGATTACGGTTTTTGGCAAAATATGAAAATTGCAAAGAGGACGATATTCCAATAGTAGTGTTAATATTTTTTGAGGAGTGTCAAAATTGTGATTGGGATGACATTCCAATTATGGTTTCTGATTACTTGAGGCAAGAAGTTTGCAATTGTCCAAATGTCGTGGTTAATGATGAAACGGATGATGATGAGGAAGAGAATGAAGTCCATTACTACCATCATGAAGTTTCACATTTTGTTTTGCAGGATTCCAGCATAATTGAGCATGAAATGGTTGAAAACTCAGATTTTGAGGATGATGAGAGCATTGAATATATTGATGATTATTCTAACGATTATGTTCCACGTTCTCTTGAGTTTGTTATTGATTATAGTGAGGATGAGGAGGAAAAATATTATCAATTTGATAATTACTTTCAACGCACTATACAAGCTGTTTTGCAGGAATCCGATTCATTTGAGCATGAACCAATGGAAGATTCAACAAAATCAGGATGTTCAAATTCTGATTTTGAAGAAAGCATGGAGGAGATAGTACAAGAAAGTGAAATCAACCCTGATTTGGAAGCTGAAAAATCAGCAGCAACAACCTTTAATTCCGAGGAGGAAGAACCAAATGTTTCATATGAAGGTTCTAATGAAATTGTTGGCCACAATGACATTATTAAGGAGTTACAAGAGATGCTTGAAATTAATGATCAAAAGCTGGAGAAACTTGTTCAAAATGGAATAGGAGACAATTCAATCCTTGATGCTGAATTTGACAGGTTTTATAAAGCTAATGGAGAACAAGCACATGCTGAAATTTTTGGTGGAAACGATTCCAAAATCATGGATTCAAAATCAGGTTTGGTATCTAATTGTTTTCCATGCAACGATGAGTGTATGTTGTTGATAGAACCAAAACCACCCAATGAATTTTTGGAAGAATTAGTCTTTAGTGGTGAAATGGTGAAATCTAATATTGGGCATGGGCAAATAAATGAAATGCTTAAATTGGATAGGTTGGCTAGCTTGAATAGGTCTATTGAGTGTGTGCATTTAAACTATTTTGAAGAACCACCCGATTATTGTTGTATACTTGTAAAAGGTTTTTCAGAAAACGTGGGGATAACTAGTCATTTACACTTGAAAGTGGTACTCATTAAGTTTATCATAAGGCCACTCAATGAATGGAGAGTTTATGTTCACGTTATAAGATTTAGTTGGAGGATGTTTTACCGAAATGACAAAACAAAAGAAGACATCCTCCTATGCGAGTATGATGAGAAAGGAGGTGGTTGCGTGATGAAAAATTGGCTTTGAGAAAGCTAAGGGTTGAGTCTAGCTTTGAGACTCGGTAATAATCAAGCACCTTGCGGGAGGTGAACCCGTATCGTATCCTTTTATTAGTTTAGTATTATTAGAATTAATACTATTTTTACTTCTATTATTATATTTATAGTTATAGTTATTATTGTTATGGTTATTATTAGTTCTATTATAAATACTATCTTTATTTTTAGTATCATTATTGTTATTAAGTTTTTTTTAGTAAAAAAAAAAAAAAAAAAAAAAAATTATTTAAATTTTGTTTTAAATTTTATATTTTTGAACTTTGTGGGTGTGTTCCATGAAAACCCTCACGAGACTATAACTCGTCCACTCGGGATATCGAGGGGTTTAAAGGCTTATTGCATACGCTAAATGCAATCGTGATTTCTACGAAAATGAATTTTATTTTATTTTGCATGTATATATAGTGTGTTTTTGTTTGTAGTTGTGCTTTGTTTTTAGTAGTTTGGAGTTGAAGTGATGATTGATGAAGCCAACCTTGTGCTATAATGAGAATGTACCCGAAAGGAATGGATGATTTGAAGATTTATAAAGAATACGAACATGCAAAAACCCCCTGGGAAGTACTCGTTCCCTTTTATTTCCACACTTGTGTTTATTAAATATATATTTTATTACATTTAGGGAATGCAAACCTTAAGTGTGGGGAGGTTATCTGCTTGAATTAGTTTGTCCTCATAAGATTAATTGCTTTATAATGTATTTGATAAAATTTCTTTAAAGTAATTAAATCTTACCTCTTGCATGATAAATTTGTCATAGAGCAACCTCATTGAGTGAATTGCATAACTAGCACATTTATAGCCCTACTGAAAATTATGTGATATTTTGAGCCTAAACTGAAAAACACTTATCTGTAGTGTTTATATACTTCAATTGCTATGAGTGTGCCGGTGTTTGTAGTTTATTCTAGAACTTGCCTTAATGATGCATTTCGAGACCGTTGTGGGATCACAATTATGTGATATAGGTGAAGTAGACGATGAATTGGTATTCTTAGGATTTAGATATGTAGGAATACATATTGTTGACCCAATTTTTGAGACTTTCTAACCAATTATTGAATTTGTGCTTGATCTTTAACGGATTGTACAAACTTACTAATCGGTCAAGGAATCTTAGTGGTTTGGGGTTTTGTTTTAACACCATTTATATCCAGTCCACCCAGGTCGTTAGCATTCATTTTTAATGCTAAGAAACCCTTAGAAAACTTTCACATACTTTCCATCACAACTATCACTCTAGCCTTATTTTTGTGTAGTCAATGATTTTTAAAGTTGCCTTGATAACTTGAGAATCATTTATTAAAATGTGATTTTGAAAACCTTATGGGGATGATATATGCGGAATATTTGTTCAAAGAAGTCAGAAGAAAGGTGAATGCTTAAACTAGTAATCAAGCAAATTGAGATTCAATTGAAGAATATTTATTGAAGATTGCTGAAATTTACCTAAGAAAAAAAAATTTGAAGAAATATTGTTAGAAGATCAAAGGTGAAGCTTAAGGTTAATTGTAATCACATTTTCATTTTAATTTCAAGGTAACAACTCAAACAAATTTTTGACTACCATTTTCAACAATTCATATATGAGTCTATCCCAACACAATTTCACCCTCACTTTTATAATTTCAACACATTGTTAGAATACCTCTTTTGATACTTTGCTTGGTGCTCACGCCTAGTCGGTGAAGATTTGATCTTTTGGCAAGCCTATGGTAATAATGCATCACGACTTGGCTTGATTGAGTGATTATTTCATTGATTCCTTTACCTTGTAGTTTATAGGTGGAGAGTGAGAGATTTAAACACTTATTCTATTTGAGAGCTGCCAAGTTGTGCAATTCTAGCTTGACGAATTAATCATTTCAGATTTTTGGTTCATTATAAATGAGACTAATGTAATTGCTTAGGTGATTATTATTGGATAATTTTTGCTAAATCTGATTTATATTACTGAAAATGCAAGAGGAGTTATTTTGGAATGTTAAATGATAGTTTGCTTGAGGACAAGCAAAGTTCAAGTGTGGGGATATTTGATATCGCTCATTTTGTATATATAAATATTTCGCGATATCATTGTTTTTGTATTTGTTTCTGGTTAATTTCATGAACTTTTGGTACTTATTTTGTTAGAAATTGATTTCATGTATCAAGGTTGGTGATTGTTGAAGAAAAGATGAAAAGATGGAGGATTTTGCTGAATTGACTATGCTGCACCGTTTTGATCATATCTCCCTCATACGAACTCGGATTGAGACGAGTCAGCTGTCCAGACGACCGTAATTCAAAGGGCTACAGCATATCACAAAATCAGAATCTTTGGATAAATGAAAGAACCACGAATTTTAGGCCAAAGAATCACGAAATTTTTGGTTAAAGGATCCAACTTTCACCCACTTTCTTAAAAAGACTATTAATAATATAAAATAATCATATCATATGGGGAAACATGGATGATTCCAACGTGGAGAGGAATATAGTCACTATCATTCCATTATAATAATTCTAGCCATCGTTTTCATGGGACAAGAATCAATTATTTTCCATATATTTCGGTCATAAACATGTACATCAGAAAGCAGCCCCAACCTAATTTCTTTTAAGTGTTTATTCATTTTATATATTTTCTATGAGATCAAGGATGATTTCGGAGGATACAGAAAAACGGAGCCGCAAAAGAAGAAAAGAAGGAGATTCTTATATCTCCAAATTAAATGCTCAACCATATTTCTTCCAACCATACGCACGCCACAATCTAAAAAGTCACTGCGGAAGAGATTTTTCTCTGCTTTTCATTCAATGCCCTCAACCGTATTTTCACCAATAAATACAGGGGGATATCTCACGACAGAGAGGAACTTCAGAGGGTGGTTACGGAAGAGGGAGACGGGGGTGGAGCTTCGGGTGAGAACCCTTCGAGTGACAGACGGAGGAATTTTCTCAACGTTTTCTGTTCCACTCCATAATCAATTGTTATTTTCATTTCATTAGTTTTGTAATTTTCATCACTGTAATTGTTCATCCGGGACACACCAAGCGGGAGCCGAGGTCAAAAATCATCCGGTCACGAAACTCAATCTCTTAATTACTGTAATCATTCGGGTAACATTATTTCTATTATAATTAATGTTTTCTGTAATTTTTATCTGTAATTTGGATTTTGTAATTATGGCTTAATCTCCTGATACATTTGTTTGGATGATGTGAACTTTTGATAAGGGGTGTTAATCTATTGAGTTTATGAATATAATTTACATTTGATCAAAACTTTTGCATGTTCCAGTTTATTAAATTGTTTTCAACTTGTTTGTAAACTATAAAATGATTATAGCGAACGTTCTTCATATTATAGTTTATTCCTGTTATTTGTCTATGAATAATAGGTCAAATATTGCCAACGTAGATTTGGAACTAGTTGAACAATTAAAACTTGAATGTGTAAATAAATGAATAAGGCGACTGTCTTTCATTAGATTAGATGCAAATTGATTTATGTTCATCCGTAGATTTATATAAATGTGTTTGAATGATTTGTTGAGACTTGTTTTGTACTTGAACTAGTTACTATAGCTAACGTTTGTGACTATGTTTAAGTGTTTATCAATTGTATGTCTATGTATAATTGACCCAAGGATAGCTAACGCAGATTTGGTACAAGTTAGGCAAATGAACACATGAGTATAAATTGGTAATTATGGCGAAAGTCCTTCATTAGGATGAATTATAAATCAATGGTATGAATCTATGTTTAATTTTGAACCTTGTGTATTTGAGCTTAGTATAAATGTCTTTAACTTGTTAGTAAATTATTGAGTGATAAGTTGACGAGAGTTATTATCACCTTAGTAATTTATTTCAATTATTTGTCTATGAATGATTGAACAATCGTTGCGAGAGTAGATTTGGAACAAGTTAAGATAACTAAGTTAGAATGTGCAAGTGGGTAATTTGGTTTATGCTTGGTTTCAATTGATATTGTGTTTATTTCATTTAGTGACACGTGTGAAATTTAGCATAATATTCACTAGGAGTGACAACTAGTAGTTTGAATTGGAATTGATTGTGTTTTATCTCACAAATTGACAACTTGTGCATTTAGAATGGCTTTACCCGTAGTGACAACGGGCAATGGATTATTGACATTCAAAGAATTGAACCAAGGTAGTAAACCATTACTAGATTAAATTATAGGTTAGTAAATCAAGATTTGAATTAGGTGATGGCGAAAGTTAATCCTAGCTTAATTGAGATTTACATGATAAACTGGTTTTAACAACATCCTGAAATCATTAGCAAGCTCATCCAAGCAAATGTAGTTTTTCTTATATTAAACTTTTCTCATCCGGCTCTTAAAGGCCAAATTGCCTAGTTTTAGTTAAGAAATAGTTTTTAAGCAACGTGACAACTCGGTCACAACAAAACCACCATTTACTTTTCTGTATAAATTAATTGCACTTATATTTAATTCTTAAACTCACATTCCCTGTGTTCGAACCTAGACTTACCAAAACTATACTACTACTCGACAGGGTCCACTGCCCGTGTGTAATAGTCTTAGCCAACGTATTTTCTAGCTTCATTTTCAACGATAATTTTATAACTTGATTTTACACATCAACCTAACTTTTACGTGCAATACTTGCTAGGCTCTTATATGTTATATATATAGGCCTCACTCGTTAACACTCTTACCACAGAGATGGCCGACTTTCCTATCGTAGAACCAATCGATTTAGAAAACGAGATCAAAGCCTTGTCTACTGCGGTAGAGGCACCTACGAAACCCGCTCACCCATATATATATCGGATAACGACAACTCAAAACCATTGCACCGCTTTAGGGTGAACCCTAATAAGTCAAAAAGCGCACTTAGCACTAATAATCAACGTACTCACAAAGACTAAGCCGCTCTTTCTACAATTTCTATAGCACTCTCCCTTGCGAAAGATGGCAAACTCTGTGATGGACGACTACCCCCAATTCACGAGGAACAGATCCAGTACACCTACCTCGATGAGGAGATAACCCCAATGGAAGAAATTATAAATGGGGAGAATGAGGATCGAGATTTCGGAATAATTAGTATTGAAGAATACGAGAGAGTAAGGGATCAGGCAGAAGACTTAGATAACCAAAATTGGGAGCTTAAAACCAAGTGCAAGGCCTATGAACAGGAACTGAGGATTTTAACAAGGTCTATCATTGTACGAATCAGGGATAAGACTTGCTATTGGAAGAAAATAGCTACTGCACTTAAACAAAGGACTAAAACGTGGATCAAACGAACGTGCCAGCAACCAACTGAAGATACCTTGACCTACCCTACGTCTCTACGATACAGGGATATGCTTGAAGCACGATACTATCTGTTGAGAGATGTTTTGTGACAACATATCTAGCTTGTAATAGGATTTTTGATATTATAATCAAGTTTGTATATTGGTTTCGATATGTAAATAAAAGATATTAGTTTGTGGTTAATATTTGGTAAATATATTAATGTGTTAAAGTATTCGAATAATTATAGACTGCGAACTAAGGACTTTGATACGAATCAGATCTCAAGTCGCAAGGTACCGCGATGCGAGATGAGATCTGGGTTCGCTTGGCAAGGTGGCAAGCGAACCGAGTCGGTTCGCTGGGTTGAGTTGGGCTGCGAACCAACTCAGTCCGCAGGCCCGTACCGTTGCGAAGTAAGACGTTATATATTGAGTTTTAGGTTTGGCAAACCGAACACTTTTGCCATAATACTCAAATGAAATTTCCAGTCAATCCAGAGCTTTTCTAATATTCTAAAGGTTAGGTATTGATCATTTAACACTCGTTATAATCAATACAAAGCATATTAGTTAACATAATCGTAATATAAACGCGATTAAACTGTTATATATCATATAACATGTATTGAGAGATTCTGCACCTTAATACCTTAGATAACCTCATTATCGATCCAGACCTAGGGGACCTTACAATTGGTATCAGAGCTTTCGGCTCATACTAAGTAGGTTTCGAGGTTATTGTGATAATAACGAACGATTTGGGGTTGTTTTTACCTGCAATAAGTGCATATTTACGATCAAAATCAGTCTCTGGACATTTTTAAGTTAGTTTACGTTCGAAATCTTAGGGTTTAAACGTTTAAGAACTTAAAATTTTCATTTTTGGGGTTTTCAGCCGTAATTGCAAACTGAGATAAGGGTTTCAGCTGATTTCGCGAACTAAGATTAGGGTTTCAGCTGATTTTGCGAACTGAGATTTACGAAGTGACCTGCGAACCGAACTGAGATTTGCGATCTGAACTTTCACTTGCAAACCGAATTTTCTTTGCGAACCAAACTGAGGTACGAATCGAGTTGCGAACCGAGTTGAGTTTGCGATCCGAACTGAGTTGCGAACCGAGTTTAACTGAGTCCGCAAAACAGGCTGATTTTTTGTCTACAAGATGTCTGACTTAAGTAGAATGATCGAGATGGACCATGAGATTGGTAAGTCTAATGTTCAACCTAAGTTGCTCCGACTTGAAGACTACTATGGATAGAAGGATATGTTTGAATCCTACTGTCGATTCCATGATTTGGCTATTTGGGAATGCATCAAAGCTGGATATGTTCAACCTACTCAATCAGTTGAAATGTGAATGTGGTCATTCCTTATTCCAGAATGAATGATGAGCAGAAGAAGAGTTATGAAACCGAGAATAAAGCTCATTCATCTATTAAGATGAGTCTTCCAAGAGAGGTTAATCATCTTTTCAAATCCTTCCATACTGCTAGAGAGCTCTGGGTAGCTCTTGAGAAGAGATGTGAGGGTAGTGAACAAGTGAAAGAGGGCAAAAAGGATCTGTTAAAGAAACAGTTTGCAGTCTTTAATTCTTTTAAAGGTGAAGATCTGAATGCATTTACCATAAGATTCTACCACTTGTTAAGTGAGCTGGATAACCATGCGATTGTGTATACTGAAAAGGAAAAGACAAACAAATTCCTTGAAGGTCTACCTTTATAATGGGAAATGTACGGAGTCATGATCAAGGACGATGATGTTGAGACATAGATTGTGACAACGGATCTAGCTTGTAATAGGACTGGTGTAATTATTATCTTGTTTGTATATTGGTTTAGATTTGTAAATAAATGATATTAGTTTTGATATTAATATTCGTTAAATATATTAGTTTGCTAAAGTGTTAGACGAATATCGAATACGAACTAAAGTCATAGGCTTGGCGAGTCGAGAACTCAAGTCGCAAGACTTGGTCTTGCGAATTGAGAACTGAACTCGCAATAACAGCAGCGAGTCGAGCTGAGTTGGGCTTGGGCTTGGACTGCGAGTCGAGTCAACTCGCGAGCCCACTGGATGCGAGTCGACCGAAGTATTTAAGTGATTTTCGGTTTAGAAAATCATTAACTTTTGCGAATCAGAATTTTTACCCTTCTGCGATTTCAGTTTCCAGAGAAAAACCTAACAACTAACGGCTAGGCTTTGATTATTAAAGATTAAAGCAAAGCATATTAGTTGATAATCGTATAAACGCGAACTTATTCATTATAGTAACATATAACACGTATTGAGGGATTCCGCACCTTAATACTACAAATAACGAAGTTATCGATCCAAGAACTAGGGACTTACAAATGAAGATAGATATGTGAATATGACTCTGGAACAAGTTATAGACAAACTCAGAGGATATGCTTTTTCTAAGCAAACAAGGGAAGTAGAATCTGATCAGGTTCAGGATTCGGGACTTCACTTTGGTAAATCTAATCCCTTGAGTGCTTCGACAAGCTCAACCACTGCATTACTAGTTGGTAATGTTGAAGGCAGTGGTGAAATTATACCTGAGGATTTGTGTTTTATAGCTTCAGCTGGAAGTAAGGACCGAAGCAAGAGTACTACTACTGGGAAGTCAACTCAAGAGCATCACAAGATGCCTATGAGTGTGAAATCTGCTGAAGAGCAACTGTTTGTGCTTACTTCGTTATCGCTTCTTATGAGAATTATATTAAGGGGAAGATTAATGATCCTGCAACTTTTGATGCAGACTATGATCAAATTGAACCTGATGATTTGGAAGAAATGGATTTCCAGTGGCAACTAGCTATGGTGTTAAGGAGAGTTAAAAATTTCTTGAAGCGTACTGGTAGAAAGGTGGTTGGTAATAAACCTGGTTTTGATAAGTCAAAAGTTAAGTGTTTTAACTGTCAAGGTTATGGACACTTTGCTCGGGAATGTCAACGACCAAAGGTTGATACAAATACTGGAAGACAAGGCTCGGGAAGTACCTTAGCTTCCAAAGCCTTGGTGGTTCAGCAACTTGATGGATCTTATGATTGGAGTGCTCAACCTGATCAAGCACTAATGGTTGAGATTGATGATTAAGAGAAGACTGTAGAATATTCTTATATGCCTACTGCAAACGAGTATCAATTCAAAGTACCTGAGGTTCAAGAAAAAGCAAGTGAAGATGATGTGCTGTATATGGACTCAACTGAGCATATGAGTCCAGATGATTTTGTTGCACAAATGGCTGAAGTTCAAATAGACAAAAATAGGGTATGTATTGATATTCTTACTCTTGCTGATGTCTGTTATTTAGTTACTGATTTGCAATCCCAAGTTAGCGTCTTTGCTGAATCCCATAGGACTATGTCATCTGAATTAGACTCATTAAAAAGTGATGTACGTAGACTAAATGAGGATAAACTAGCACTTAAGGAAAACATAAAATCTGAAGCAACTGATAGGACCACCCTTAGAGACACTATATATGTACAATTGGTTAAAATTGATGGTCTCTATCTAAACATTGGAGAATTGAATAAGAGTATTGCTAGTAAAGACAAAGAGTTGGCTGAGTCTAAGATGAAGTTAGTTGAGCTAAATTGTAAGTTTGAAAGTTATAGGACTTCTTCCTTAAATTTGGACTCTATAATTGGCTCTCAACGTAATGTAAAGGATGTGACTGCTTTGGGTTATAATACTATAGCTCCTCCATTTAATTCAAATTACTCAAAATCTGTTGACTTAGAGATGACTGATGTGATTGCAAATTCTGAAGAGAAAGTAACTGACAAGTCTGAAGTGTCTGAGGCACAGAAGGATGTTATTAAGGATCCATCATTCGATATTAGTAAGAAACCTTCATTCACAAAAGTACATTTTTTCTCGAGTGGAATGATGACTGATACTAAAGTAGATGATGAGATTATTAAGAAACATGATAGTAATCCTTTAGTGTCTAAAACTCAGACTGATAAAGAGAAGGCAAAAAAAGTTAAGTCACGAAAGCAGATGTCTTGCTTTAAGTGCCACCAAAAAGGGCATGTGGATTCTTGTTGTCCTAACAAGAAGTTGGAAGCAATACATAAGCCAGTGAATAACGACAAGACACTGAATATAGACAGGTTAGGTACCAAATCAGGATTAGGAAGTAAATCTGTGAATATTCTAAAGAGAGATGGTTCTCATAGTATCTCTCCACCTAAACCTAAACGGCCTTTTACACAAAATGATAATTCTTTCAATAGATGATCCCAGTGCACCGAAAGATGGTAAGCTGACTGGCGCTTCAACGACTGGTAAGCAGACCATGATTCAGGGGGAGTCTGCTGGTGCTGGTGCTGGTGGTAGTGGTGCTGAGGCTAGTGGAAGTGGTGTTGGTGTTAGTGAAGCGGGTAAGAATATTACTATGTGATAAGACTTATGTAAATTTAGATTGATTGTAATAAACTTTATATTCAATAAAAGTTTTACTTTGAAAAGTCTTTACGTGTTAGAATCATAGTTAATTATGTTGAGTCACTGGTCGCTAACCAACTCAATGATAACTAACTCGATGAAGGAAATGATTAAGTCAATGCTGCTGTTGCTGAAGTTGTACTCGCTGGTTACTGTTCGTGCTACTCAAGGAAACTGATATGCTGAGGAAGATTAACACTCAACTTTGTGTGTCGCTGATTCCAAGACTGGCAACGAGAGTTTTACATCTTTAAATGAATAAAGGCAAAAGTCACTGCCCTAATAAAAGCCAGTTGCTGAAGATACATAATTCAAGTCATTCTACAAGAGCACGATAGCTCGCAGTGAGTGAGGAGAATTATTACATCTTCAGTGACTATTTTAATAAAGTTTCTTTACAAGTACAAGTCGCTTTTCATATGTATATCAGCAAGTGTTCCTCATACTTGAAAATATCTCAAGAATTACGTGGCAGCAAGTGATTGGTATTAAGGAAGAAGAGATATTTGCGGTAACAGAATTGGGACCCGCAGAATGTCGGTTCATCAGAGATCAAGCCAATCAAGCAGCGACACGTGTCTTTCCAGATCCTATTATGTAGGAGAAATTTACAGGATATTTGTAGTATATATAGAGTAGTACGTTGTACTTAGAAACTTTCCGTTTGTACGTGTTAATCACTTGTTAGTCAGTGAGTAGTCTGTCTAAGCACGTACCAGCGATCAGCGAGTGAATATTTAGCGTGTTTGTCCATTACTATTCATCTCAATTGTAATAGTTAGCTTGAGTGTTTGATTTAAATTAGCTTTGGCTAGTCTATTCCGCAATCAATACTAAGTGAGTTTTGTTATCAATAAAATTCACAAGTTAAGCTATTATTGTGTTATTACTCTTTACTCGGTATACTCTGTTTATGTTTGTTTAATTAAAAACTTAATCAAGTAACTTAGATAAAATCGGAAAAAGTTTTTAATTGTATTCAATCCCCCTTTTACAATTAAACTTTAGTCATTGAGATTCCAAATCACTTAGCAATAGTAATTCAGGGACTACCAATTGGTATCAGAGCAGAGTTGGTTTAAAATAATTAACCAGATCTGCAATGGAATCAGTAAAGTACAGTTGTGTCGATTCTGAGTATCAAAAGGGAAATGGTTCTACTACCAAGCCTCCAGCGTTTGATCCCTCTAGGATTGAGACCTGGATGTCCCGGATGATGATGTTTTTGGATCTTGTTGATGATCATCTCTCTGTAACATTATAACCAATTGTCCTCATATTCCGACCACTATTATTCCTGCCGTTGCTGCTACTGCAACTACTCCGGCTATACCAGAAGTGGTTGTGCCAAAGAGAGAGGAACAATGGTCAGATGAGGACAAGAGGTTAATAAGGTTAGACAAACAAGCTAAAATCTACATAGGTATGGCACTTCCTGATGAAGTGTTTGAATCAAGTAGGCCTTGTAAGACTGCCAAGGATATGTGGGACACCCTTAGGAATATATATATTGGAACACCTGATATTATTCACTGTAGGGAAGTCAATCTCACACGCCAGTATGAGCTATTTGCAATGGAACCAAATGAATCTCTATCCTTCACTTACACCAGATATCAGTCACTGATGAACAAGATGGAAAAGGCTGGTATAGGCAAAGATCAGAGATTTGTGGTCGAAAAGTTTCTGGAATTATTGCCAAGGAAAGTTTGGGGAACTATTGCTACCTGTACAAGACAGATGAATGATTATACAACTCTTAATCTAACTCAAGTCTATGGTATTTTGCTCAACTGGGAGCAGTCTGAAAAGCAAGCTGAACAAAGTGAGCATATTCGTGCAACACTTGGAAGTCAGAAGATATCGAATGCCCTTGTAGCTGAGCTTGATGAAATTGATCAGAGACAGAAATCAAAAGTCTCAAAGATAAGCTCTAAGTCGCTAATAGCTGATGAAGAGGGTGAATGAGCTGAAGAATAGTCAGAGTATGAATATGATGAGGGTCTAGAGAAGCTAGAAAGAGATATGGTGATGATGGTTGCAAATTTCAGAAGGAATACCAGATCAAAAAGATTTGCTGGTACTCCATCATCTGATAATTTCAAATCAAAAGGTGAATGCTACAAGTGTGGCAAACCTGGTCATTTCGCTGCTGACTGCAGATCTATGTCAATTAACCCACTCCCTGAACCAAAGCCAAGCTTTAGAAATGACAAGTACAACAAGTACAAAGCAAACTACAAAAAGCTGAAGGCAATGTCCAAATCTGGAAAGAAGAAGGGAAGAGGTTTTGTCGCTGAAGAAGGATCTTTTAGTGACTCTGACTCATCTTCATCATCTGATGAAGAAGAAGTAATGATCTGTTTGGATAAGGATTACTATCTAATTGCTGATGATGATGCTTTTCATGAAGACATCAAATAATTAGCTCATAAAGGTTCAGCATCTGGATGGGATCCTGAAACTCTCTACAAGGGCATTCTTAGAGAGACTATCTGGTATCTGGACAGCGGTTGTTCCAGACATATGACCAGATGTAAGTCCCTGCTCAGTGACTACCAGGAGGAAAGAGGTCCTGATGTAGTATTTGGTGATAACAAGGTTGGTAAAACAAGGGGTTATGGTGTTTTAACAAATGGCAATGTGATGTTCAAGCGGGTTGCATATGTGGAAGGACTGAAGCACAATTTATTGAGCATCAATCAATTCTGTGACTCCAAAAACAAGGTGCTGTTTGATCATGAAGCTGGTGTTGTTTACAATAAGAAAGGAAGTGTTGTGCTGGCTGCCAACAGAAAGGGAAATACATATGTGGTCAATATGGACTCAGCTCAGTCAGGGACATGCTTTTATTCCAGAACTGTTTCGGAAGAAAAATGGATATGGCATAAGAACTTTCTCATCTGAATCTAAAAGCTATCAACAAATTAAGCAAACCTGGTTTAGTCACTGGACTTCCAAAATGGTCATATGATAAAGACAAGCTTTGTTCAGCATGAGAGAAAGGAAAGCATCACAGCTCATGTTTCAAGAGTAAACAGACATCATCAGTAACTGAATGTTTCTATCTACTCCATATGGATCTGTTTGGTCCAGTAAGTACTTCAAGTCTTGGTGGAAAGAGATACTGCTTGGTAATTGTAGATGAATACTCCAGATACACACCTGGGTATTCTTCCTAAAAGCCAAAAATGAAGCAGCAAGTGAAATTATATCCTTTATCAAGAAAATGGAGAACTTAAATGGTAGTTTGGTAAAATATTTAAGAAGTGATAATGGTACTGAATTTAGGAATGTTGACCTGGAAAGTTTCTGTGATTCAAAAGGTATTTCTCAAAAATTTTCAGCACCAAGGACACCCCAACAAAATGGGGTGGCAGAAAAGAGAAATAGAACCTTAATTGAATCAGCCAGGTCAATGCTCATTGATGCTGGTCTTAAGACCTACTTCTGGGCTGAAGCAGTAAGTACTGCCTGCTTCACTCAGAATAGGTCACTGATTGTCAAAAGACATGATAAGACAACATATGAGGTGTTAAGGGGGAGAAAACTTGATATAAGTTTTCTCCATGTTTTTGGCAGTACCTGTTATGTTTTAAACAAAAGAGATCCACTTAGGCAAGTTTGATCCAAAAGCTGATGAAGGTACATTTGTTGGTTATTCAATGATCTCTAAAGCTTTCAGGGTTTATAATAAAAGAAGAGAATGCATTGAAGAATCAATGGATGTTACTTTTGATGAAGCTTATGATGAGTCACTCACTGATCCACAAGATTATGAATCACTTAATTTTAATGAACCAACAAGAGTGGATAGTGACCCATCAATCAGCAACAAAGTCAATGATGAGAAATATAAAAATTTCTCATCAGATTCAGAAAGGGAACATAATGTACCTGAAAATAATTCTGGCCCTACTTCAGCTAAGAATAATTCAGGAACATCATCTTTGCTTACTCACAACCCAACATCACCAACTCACTGTCCAAACCAAAGCACACAAAATAATAACACTCACTGTTCCGATGCTGATCAGTCTTCTGGACAAACAATGGATAAAACAGTCAATGCTGAACCTCAGCGAATGACTAAATGGACAAAGCATATTGATAATCAATTGATTATCGGTAATCCAAAATCCAAAGTCCAGACTAGATCAGCAACTGCTAACTTTTGTTTGTTTGTTAGCTTTGTCTCACTGATGGAACCAAAGAAGGTGGATGAAGCACTCCCTGATCATAATTGGATCTCAGTTATGCAAGAAGAACTTGCTCAGTTTGAAAGAAACAAAGTATGGAAATTAGTGCCTCAGCCTGCTGGTAAAACAGTGATTGGAACGAGATGGGTGTTCAGAAATAAAATGGATACTGATGGTGTTGTGGTCAGAAACAAGGCTAGACTGGTTGCACAAGGTTACTGTCAGCAAGAAGGCATTGACTATGATGAAACCTTTGCACCAGTGGCTAGACTTGAAGCAATCAGGCTATTTCTAGCCTATGCAGCTCACAAGAAATTCAAAGTATATCAGATGGATGTGAAAAGTGCCTTTCTCAATGGCAAGCTACAGGAAGAAGTGTATGTCAAGCAGCCACCTGGATTCATTGATCCAAAGCATCCTGGTTATGTATATAAGTTGGATAAAGCCCTGTATGGACTAAAACAAGCTCCTAGAGCCTGGTATGATACTCTATCTGTTTATCTGATAAAATGTGGCTATGTCAGAGGTAAGATTGACAGCACATTGTTTATTAAGAGAGATAAGAGAGATGTCATACTAGTTCAAATATATGTTGATGATATCATTTTCGGGTCTACTAACAGTGACATGTGCAAGGAATTTGCTGATCTCATGACCAAAAGTTATGAGATGAGCATGATGGGTGAATTAACATTTTTCCTTGGTCTGCAAATAAAACAAACCAAAACTGGAATTTTTATAAGTCAAGGAAAATATGTTAAAGATCTGTTAAAGAAATTTGAATTTGCTAATTGCTCATCCCTTGCTACACCCATGTCACCTGCAGTAAAGCTACATGCTGATCCTGATGGTAAATCTGTAAACATCACTGCTTACAGAGGTATGATCGGATCACTGCTGTATCTCACTGCAAGTAGACCAGACATTATGTTTGCTACATGTCTCTGTGCTAGGTATCAAGCAGATCCAAAGGAATCACATCTACTTGCTGTTAAAAGAATATTCAGATATCTGAAGGGTACACCAAATCTTGGTCTCTGGTACCCAACTGGTTCAGATTTCTCACTGAAGGGATATTCGGATTCTGATCATGCTGGATAGAAAAAGCACATTTGGTAGCTGTCAGTTTCTGGGAGAAAAGCTTGTTAGCTGGTCCAGCAAGAAACAAAATTCAGTTTCAACTTCAACAGCTGAAGCAGAATATGTTGCTGCTAGTGCCTGTACAGCTCAAATTCTCTGGATGAGAAATCAACTTGCTGACTATGGATTTGACTTCACTGAAATACCAATCTATTGTGATAGTCAAAGTGCCATAGCTATTACAAACAATCCAGTGATGCGCTCAAGAACAAAGCACATTGATGTCAGATATCATTTCATCAGGGACCATGTGATGAAAGGTGATATTGAACTTCACTTTATTCCAACAGACTACCAACTTGCTGATTTGTTTACAAAACCTTTGGATGAGAAGATATTTAATTTTCTTATCAGTGAGCTTGGTATGTTAAACTTAAATGAATAAATAAATTCTTTGAATTTATTTATTTATTTTTGCTTTATCTTTTACAACTGCTTTGAATAAATTGACTCTATAAGTTATCATTTTAAACGAATATACTCACTGATGGACTGACTTTCACTGATCCAATCAGCAAGTTCAGTAATCGGTTAGTTATGTTCATTTATTATTATAACTGGTAAAGTCACATGAATATCTTTTATGTCTTATGGTTTAAGTTAATGTTATTTTTCTATGTTATCTCTAACTGATCTAGTCAGTATTCTAAGTTGTGACCTGATCAGTGCGTTCTAACATTGGAGACCTAATATACATTTAACCTTAGACATAATCTATATTCATTTTTTTTCTAAAAAAAAAATAAATAAATAAATAAAAAGTGTATCTATCAAAATCTGACAATAGCGATCTATATCAAACTGAACCTAAGTCTGAATAATTTAATCAGTATTCTAAGTTGTGATTAGATCAGGAAGATAAAGGTTCAGCAAGATAAAACTCTGCAATTGTTTCTTTATGATACTTATACTCCTTTTCGGTGGTAAACCAAGAAGTTGGTTATGTATCTTCAGGGACTTTTACTTCCTGAAGATATCATTTAATGGTGGTATATCAATCGACAAACATTCATAATATTTAATACATTTTGTATTTAATTTGACGGATTTCAAAAATAAATGTTTTATGGTATAACGGAAAAGTCGCATGATTCTGACACTCTCTCTCTTACGTCATTGCACTTTTCCGGCGCACCTCTCCAATCACCATTAATGGCACCACACTCCACCATCATCACCCCTATACCACTACCACTAACCACCACCATCGTCCACGACTCCTCAATTTTAACCACACGATCATCAAGTTGCGTATACTATAAATCAGTAACTCAAACCCATTTTCACTTTTTATGCATACTTGATTTCCGTATTTCCAAAATCACTCTCATTTTCAAAAACCCTAATTAAAACCTGCAAATCAAACTCTTTTAATTGCAATGGCAAGATCAAAATTCTTTCCCAATACTTATTCACACACTGCAGAAATTAAGGCTCTAAAAGCCTCTGCAGTGAGTGATGATCTTGTCATCACAGTCCCAAAATAAAACTATTTGGGAATATTAAATGTACCAAAACAGAGTATGCGGAGATTATTACTTTTTTGAATAATCATTTTATTCTCCCCGCTCTCATCTTACCACCTGGGGAGATGAAACCTGAATGGCTCAGTGAGTTCTGGTTTACTGGAATTCACTCAGTTGTTAAAGGGGTTTCACAAATCCAGGGTTTTATCGATAATGGAGGTACTAAAATTTTGATCACTGCAGACATCATTCGCACTGTTTTACAACTACCTGTGCATGATATTTACTAGCCACTACCCGACGGAGATGCTGCCAAATGAGGCATCGTCAATCTCACTGAGATTGAATGGAAACACTCTGTTGATGCAAACGGTAACAGTAAGTATTTCACTGTTCATAAGTCTAAAATGGATGGTGTCTGGAACGCTTTATTCTCAAACTTTATTCAGTTCCTGGGCACCAAAACAGGGAGCAATGATCAATTCAGCACCCTAGAGGCACAGATCAGTTGGTCACTGGTCAACTCTATGAGAGTTGACTATGCAAGTGTGATCTTCGATGAACTGATCAATCGAATCGCTGAGCCTAACAGGGCAAAATATGTGCCCTATCCTAGGTTTCTATCACCAATCTTTAAAGATCGGTTTGAAGCCTATGATGAGCCAACCCTGGTAGGAAGCCAAATATTTTCAAAACCAGCGATCGTGTCTCTCCCTGATTTTATGAAACCACAGGGGATACTTACACCCCAGCCTATCACTGCTGTACATCCGTCCGCTTCTGCCCCCTCATCGACCACGTCACTGACCACACCCCCAGTGACTACTGTGGTTCAACCACCAATTAAGAAAACCACAACTGCACCTAAAAAGAAATCCAAATTAGGGTCCCTGACATTAAAGGATCAGGGACGTAGCAAAAAGAAGACGTCTAAGGACGCCAAGAGTGAAGCAGAGACTGAACGTTCAGTAACTGCGGGCACTCTTGATCAACCCACAGCTACAACCACTTCACTGGACTCCCAAAAGTCTAGTGACTTAACAAAGGGTAACCTATAGACAGCTACAATGGCTCAACCCATTGTTAGCAGTGATTCGAGTGCAACCCACACCCGCTTATCGAGTCAACCCATCAGCCACTTGTCATCCTCCAAAAAGGATGACATTTTAGACAAAGGGCTAGTGGCATCAGCGGGTGATAACACACTCAATGTTGATGTCACAAAACTGGATATAGACCCGGGCCAACTCTCATCTACCACTGCACCAACCGTCAATGTCTCTCCACAGACACATAGAGAGATACAGGTTGAAATCTCTGTTTCCGATGATCCATCAGCTAGAACACAAGCTGGTGATGACGAGGAAGCCCAACCAATGGACACCTACACATCTGATGACGAACCACCACCATATCTACCTATTTTCACTACTTCTGCTGCTACTGTTACACCCACACCTACACCACTCACCACTGCTCCACCAGCTACTATTGTTACTTCACCGATTCAGTAGTTAGACACAATGTCTCTCTCTAGTGATAACATATCTCAGGTAGCTGGTGATGATCCCCTTGATGAGACTGCCATGGGTGCAGGGGATCAGGGAGCCCAATCCAAACCCTTACCTACACCCCCACAATCACCAATTCAACAAAAACCACATTCACCTCATCCTAAAGCTGCTGATCAAGCCTCATCATCCACTCCCTCCTCCACAGATAAACTGCTGATGGAGTACATTGCCGCCTCCCAACAACAAATAAAACTTCTTACTGAAGAAAGGGAGTCATTAAAAGGTAATGTTGCTGAGCTTACTAATAAAATTCACTCTCTTGCAGCAGTGTACGATCCGATCCCTTCCTGGAGTGATGCTATAAGCAATAAAGTTAAAACACTTGCTGAAGCTGGTCTTGATCACTCTCGACTACTCCAAACTCAATCAAAAGCTTTCTCTGAGTTGGCCACCTCCACAAGAATCAGCCTGCATACTCATGATGAAGCCATCACCACTCTCACTGAACAACAAAAAGAAATGGCCTCATCTATGGTGGAATACATCAAACACTCTCACAAATTCATCTCTGTCATTCCTACCGTAGCATCACATCAGCTAAAGACAAAAGATGAGGTAACCGCTCTTCGAACTAATATTGGAAAACTAACTCACTGCGTTCAAGAGTTGGCTACAGCATTTGTTGATAACATCAAGGGGGAGACATCTGATGATTTTGAAGATGATGTCACCAGAAATGCTGATCACAACAGGATAATCTTTGATGGCCACATTCTCAGACCTATCGCTGAGCGACCAGAAAATGAAGCTGAAGCTGTCGCTGAACTAAATTGGGTCGATATGGAAACAAAAGCTGATGATGATGATGATTTCGATCCTATTAATTTCCCTGAGTTTCATCCTTATGAACTCATGATGTATAATGAAAAGGTCAATGATTGGGTAGCTGATGAGGCAGCTAGGATTGAGGGGAAGTCCGTGAGCTACGAGTTGGCTCGCTGGCAGTGGATGAATAGGGAGGATAATGATGAAAATGCAAATGATATAGATATAGATGATGGCGGTGATGATGATGATGATGATGATAAGAATGATGGTGATGATAAAGGCAATGGTGCTGATAAGAAAGAGGATGATACTGATGAAAACATGGAGGATCAGAAACCTATCTCTTCTGTTCTAACCAAAAGAAGGTCCAGTGAGTCTACTACATCTGGGCCCACCTCCTCCAAGCAAAGAAAGAAAACATTCACTGAGGAGGATGTATTAGCAACCATGTATCACCTTCAAACCATACTTGAAAGCCCTGAATCACCAACTGAACCTCAATTAAATATTGTTATATTAGAGGAAAACCCACAACCAATAACAACAGCCACTTCACCTCCAACAACAACAACTGCAACTCCACAAATTACCCTACCAATAACAACAATCATATACCCAACAGAAGCAACAACAATCACAATCATCTAAAGCTGGAATAAGGGATTGTCCACTTCACCGACAACCAACAAAAGTTCTCATTTAGTTCTATACAGTTCACCAGTACAACTTCCATGGACTTGCTTTGATTCACTTGGTGCCCCTAAAGGGAGAAAATCCCGCTTAGAGATCGCAAAACTGGCAACTTGGACAAATTCTAACGATGTTTGTCTCGTGTATAATGTCAGCTACTTCTGCCTCAGTTCTTCTTATCTCTTCTGAATCTACATCAGGGAGCCTTCACAGTAATGAAACCAAGGAAGAACGTATGGCTAGAAAGATGAGGGAGAGAAAAGAAATTGAACGACAAATGATTCTGAAAATTAATGCTGACGCAGAGGCCAAAGAAGAAGAAGAAAGAAAAAGAAGGTTAAAAGAACAATCTAAGTCTGATCGTGCTTATCTTTTGAAATTAAGTGGAGACGAAGCTGTGGAAAGAGAAAGAGAAATGTTTTTGAAAAGGCAGCAAGAAGATTTTGATTTTAAAATGGCCAAGCTTCTTCAAGATGTTGAAAAGTCTGAACTTCAGCAAGAACTCGATGCTGAGTAAAAGGGCAAAGAGTTGAAAAAGAAAGGGGGAGTAAAACCATCAGTGGATAAACTTTGGAACGAAATAGACAGAAATAGGTATGATACTAGAATGATTGGAAGTTCAAACCCTGCACCTATCACCAAGGTAAATCTGAAAAAGCCAAAAAATAAATCTCAAGCTCAGCTACTTATTCACAGAGGTTTGGAGACTCAAGCTATCAATCTTGATCAAGTCTGTAAGTTGCACAGGGAAGAATGGAATGAAATCAGACTTGCTATCAGTCACTCCTCTAGTGCAGCTAAGAATGAAGTGCTGAATGAGATTGACAGGCTATTCCAGAAGATGGTTAAACTTCAGCTACTCAGACCAAAAAAAATTGTTATATTTGGTGAAGAGATAGTGCAGCCACCTAGCCCAAGGTATAGGTCAGGTACCGGTAGCTTATACAGAGTTCTGAACACTTCAAGGTTAAATCTTTCTATCCCTGATGGTGTGCCAAGGATTGAGGGCACTGAAGTAACTGAAGGAGAAAAGGGACTCGTCTACAGAGACTTTAATGGTGTATTAAGATTTCAAAGAGAGTCAGAGCTTGAAAAGATAGATCATGAGCAGCTTGTACACTTGATCAGATCTGCCAGCATGCTTCCAAAGAATTCATTAATGAGAAAGGCTATTTTAGAAGAAGGATTAGCCAGACAGTTCAGATTCCTGCCTTCTACAGAGAAATACGAGCTAGCTGATGAGCTTGGTATTGTGAAGGAAGAAGAAATGTGGAGAGATCTATAGTTACTTTTGTAATAGATTAGATGAATTGTAAACTGATCTTACTTGTAATATTTTTGATTTACAGTTTCAATGAAATCTGATCATTTTGAGAAAACCAAAGTGCAAAACTCAGATAATATCAAAAGAATCCAAAAAGAAAAATGAATGGATCACAAGTACAAGTCACTGAATGTTTAAATCCTTAAATACTGACTATAAACTTTTACAGCAACAAGTTCGTCTAGGGAGCTTTGATCACAATCATTTAGGGGGAGATTGTTGAGTCACTAGTCGCTAACCAACTCAATGATAACTAACTCGATAAAGGAAATGATTAAGTCAAAGATGCTGTTGCTGAAGTTGTACTCGCTGGTTACTGTTCGTGCTACTCAAGGAAACTGATATGCTGAGGAAGATTAAAACTCAACTTTGTGTGTCGCTGATTCCAAGACTGGCAGCGAGAGTATTACATCTTCAAATGAATAAAGGCAAAAGTCACTGCCCTAATAAAAGCTAGTTGCTGAAGATACATAATTCAAGTCATTCTACAAGAGCACGATAGCTCGCAGTGAGTGAGGAGAATTATTACATCTTCAGTGACTATTTTAATAAAGTTTCTTTACAAGTACAAGTCGCTTTTCATATGTACGTCAGTAAGTGTTCCTCGTACTTGAAAATATCTGAAGAATTACGTGGCAGCAAGTGATTGGTATTAAGGAAGAAGAGATATTTGCGGTAACAGAATTGAGACCTACAGAATGTCGGTTCATCAGAGATCAAGCCAATCAAGCAGCGACACGTGTCTTTCCAGATCCTATTTTGTAGGAGATATTTACGGGATATTTGTAGTATATATAGAGTAGTACGTTGTACTTAGAACCTTGCCATTTGTACGTGTTAATCACTTGTTAGTCAGTGAGTAGTCTGTCTAAGCACGTACCAGCGATCAGCGAGTGAATAGTTAGCATGTTTGTCCACTACTATTCATCTCAATTGTAATAGTTAGCTTGAGTGTTTGATTTTGATTAGCTTTGGCTAGTCTATTCCGCAATCAACACTAAGTGAGTTTTGTTATCAATAAAATTCACAAGTTAAGCTATTATTGTGTTATTACTCTTTACTCGGTATACTCTGTTTATGTTTGTTTAATTAAAAACTTAATCAAGTAACTTAGATAAAATCGGAAAAAGTTTTTAATTGTATTCAACCCCCCCCCCCCGCCCCCCCTCTACAATTAAACTTTACTCATTGAGATTCCAAATAACTTAGCAATAGTGATTCAGGGACTATCAAATTACACGATAGGAAAATAAAGAAATTCTTAGATTAATTATTTATAATCATTGAAAGGATTTATATTATTCTTATTTGATTCGTGTTATTTGTATCGTTTGTAGATATAAATGTTGAAAGTGATTCGGATACTGAGATTCTTGATGAGGTCGAAGTTGAGATTAAGGTGAGTTCGTACCACCTGAGGATTGGTCTTATGTTCCTGAGATTGGGTTAGACGAAGGTGTAGATCCTGATGCTGATATTGATGAACACGTTGTGAGCCCATCTAGGACGGAATTTGTTGTTGAAGATGATCAAGGAGAAAGGGTAGTCGATGTAGATGAAGATATCGATGACTCAACTGATTCCGAAGATGATATTCTTGTTACAACTGCCAATCCATCTGTTATTTACAAGAAGCTTCCAAAAGAAAAGAAAAAGATTGGAATTTCTGAGGTTGATATTACAGGAAAACGTGCTCCACGTAAAGGAATCATTGGATGGTATTATAATCCAGACTTAAAGCTTTTTGCGATCAAGAGCTTTGACGGAGTTCAATACTTTGAGAGAAAGCTTGCAGTCTTCAGTTCTTTGTCGAGGTTTGAGATTCGAGATTTGGCTAGGTTAGCATTGAAGAACCCCAGTAATGATCCATTTGGAAGATATGTCGAGAAAGTTATCAAGACTGAGGGTTGGTCGATGAAGTTTGAAAAGATAAAGCCAAGAGTCGGAAAGACGATCAAACTCAAGGAAAGAAGTCTGAGAACTGGGAGATGCCTGAGAAAAAGGTCTATCCAGCTGTAAAATGTGTACAGCAGATCCCGTTGAAGTCTATGCCACAGGACGTTTTGGGAAATCTAAAGAGTTGGCATGTAGATTCAGCGACTGGAGAAGCTGTTATGGTTGAAGCTGATGATGAGATTGAAGGTGGTGAAAAGGAACTTTTGAGAGTTTATGAACATCGACACCTGACGAATCTGTCTAAGAAAGATTTGCTGAAGTTGCACGAGAACATAATCTTGACGACTGAAGCATGGGGTGATCTTGCTCGAGATTATTAGCTAATGGTTAAGACTTGCATGAAGTTGAAGATCTACGTGGGAAGCAGAATTTACAAGTGAAGACCAAAGACAACTTGAAGATAAAGACGCTAGAGCTATTGTCAAGGGGGAGTCTCTTGAGACATGTTTTGTGACAACAGGTCTAGCTTGTAATAGGACTTTTGATATTATAGTCAAGTTTGTATATTGGTTTCGATATGTAAATAAAAGATATTAGTTTGTGGTTAATATTTGTTAATTATATTAATGTGTTAAAGTATTCGAATAATTATAGACTGCGAACTAAGGACTGCGATGCGGATCAGATCTCAAGTTGCAAGGTACTGTGATGCGAGATGAGATCTGGGTTCGCTTGGCAAGGTGGCAAGCGAATCGAGTCGGTTTGCTGGGCCGAGTTGGGCTGCGAACCAACTCAGTCCGCAGGCCCGTACCGTTGCGAAGTGAGACGTTATATATTGAGTTTTAGGTTTGGAAAACTGAACACTTTTTCCATAATACTCATACGAAATTTCCAGTCGATCTAGAGCTTTTCTAATATTCTAAAGGCTAGGTATTGATCGTTTAACACTAGTTATAATCAATACAAAACATATTAGTTAACATAATCGTAATATAAACGCGATTAAACTGTTATATATCATATAACATGTATTGAGGGATTCCGCCTTGCGTTTAGTACTCGAGTGCAAAATAAAATTTTAACTCTTTTTCAAAGACAAAAGTATTCCATGGATTTTTCACCAATATAAATCTATCAACAGATTTTGATGAAACAAAACTTTCAATACTTTTCAAAAACAAGAGTTTTCAACGGATGTTTATTAAACAGAAGTTTTCACATAAATTTTTTTCAACGTTTTGTCAGTGACACGAGTTTCCAACATATTTCGATTGACACAAATTTTTGACGGATATTAAGTTTTCAAAACAAATTTCAACGTAGAAATTTTTCAACAGATTTCACACCAACTCTTCTGCAAAGCGCTTTATAAAGATTTTCGAAATTTATAAACTTATTTATCCAACTATTTATTCGAGGACCAAATCTTGAAATTTTTAACAAAATTACATTGACGCTTCTATCAAATGAAAATTTTATATAAGGACAAACCCTTGATTTTCACACAACCTTTTCTCCATAGTGTCACCTTCAACCTTTCGGTAACTAGTATACCATTCACTCGTGTGATATAGCTAAAAGGAAATTACTAAGGTTTGAAGGTAGATATGTAGTTTACAAATAAAGACATAGACTAGTAAGAAGTGAGATTCTCTTAATAGCTAGTTTGATAATAGCAACACTCGACCTTGTGAAACCGGATAACGTTATTTCTCCTAAGAACAAACTGTGACGTTAGTGATAGAGGAGACGTCAATTTAACCAGAGATAGTATCGCTAGCTTTGAGATTAAGCTTGAAATAGTTAAAAATCTTTTCGTGTGCTGAAAATTTATAAATACCCTTAGAGAATAAATCCTCTCATTACAAAATCACCATTTTAATAGAACGTTTACCTCGTAGGAAATGACAAATCACACCACAAGCGACTACGTGTCGGATGACGAACAACACAGTGAGGAACCAATGACATTCCCTTACCTACTCACCTTGGGCAACGATACGGAACTATTGAAAGATGAACCATTGGAGGTGATGGGACCCGAGGAAGAACCTGAGGAGTTTCCATCTAATCCTGTGGCAGCACAGACATTGTATACCACTAGGAGAACTACTAAATTATCCCGAGCTAATCCAACCCCTGACCGTACTACTACTACCTCTACCACTGTTTCATCTACTGCTAACACCCCCGCTGCTACTACCACAAGTAAGGAATACACCGATCCCACGAATGAAACTCTTAGCGCAATGCATACCCAACTAGCTGATGCACAGAAAAAAATTGCTAGCCTACGTCACCGTGTTAAGCAGAGTGACATGCGCCTCTTTGAGAACGAACAACGCATGGTGAATATGAAGGACACTTTAAGATAATTGATGCTTCTTTGCCCAACCTTAGAAAACACAGTTCACATGGTTTGTGACTCAATAGCACAAATGACTCAACATAGTACTCCTACTAAAGAGGATATCGGGGCAAAGGTGTCGGACAATAAAAGGAAATGGGAAGGAAATTCCAACGACGACCCCACTCAACAACAAACCAAAAGGCCAAAAACAATCAAGACCTACTCTGCAGGATCCGGAGAGAAAAAGTATAAGGGAAAGAAGCCCATTTGCTACCGATGCAACTGTCATCATGAAGGACCATGTGGCACCCCTTGCAATAAATGCAAAGGTTATGGGCACCAGATTAAGGACTGTAGGTTAAAAGTATGCTTCGGGTGTGGAAGCGACTGACATTTTAGGAATGAATGTCCGCAACTGAAAAACAGGAACAACAACAACAAAAAGAAGAAAGCTCGTGGCGGAGCCATTGTGAACAACACCGGGGAAACCGGACAAGACCCAAACATACTTGCGGGTATGTTCCCTCACAATGACTTAGTGATTTCGAATCTTGTATTGGATGAGTTTTAATTCACTTCGCAATATCACCACTGACTTAGACGCTAAGTGCGGTGTAGTATTAACAAATTTCTTTAAGCTAAGAGCTTAACTCAAAACCACACTTGAGTGACTAACGAACACGCTTTAACCCACAGACTTAATGACCCGCGAAATCGAAATTCCTCCCTCTTCTTTCTTTTCCTTATGCTATCTGGGAATTTCGTCAGAACCATTGTTAATAGGGCACTAATCTAACAAGGAGAGGAAGGCGGAACAAGGCTGAATATCACGTCACGCTAGAAGCGTACAAAAAGGGAATACATCACCCGCGAGTCAAAGCATCGGGAACTAGAGTGTTCGCCCACCAAATCTAGAAACCATACCCATACGGTTACCTATATAGTGCGAGATGCACAACATTTATCAATAAAAGGTCTCGAATATGAGGTAACACTGAAGAGACCAACCACTTAGTTAATAAGATTGTGAGAATCATTATCAACTGGACTAGGCTAACATTATTGCCAACCTCCTCTAAACAAAAAGGAACAAGTGAAATCACTTCGAGATCGAAACCCAATCACGACTATACGTGACCACTTTATGCTTTAAATTCATAACGATGACGCAACCTTTATGATAGACAATGCGCCGGTCCAGAAATTCGTTTACGAAACAACTGAGAAAATCCTAAGTATAGAAAACCGGCTGAAAACCACACGTGACCGTCAGAAGGATTATGCTGACGTGGGACGCAAACATCTCGAGTTCCAGGATTGGGAACAATAAACTATTGGAAGCGTCGCCTTGGAAGGAGTCATTCGTCTTAGCAACCATGGGAAACTTAACTCTAGGTGCATCGGACCATTTGAAATTCTGAAAAGAATTGGTCTGGTGGCATATCGACTGCAGCTACCTACCGAACTTAGCAGCGTGCATAGCACCCTTCACATTTCTAATATGAAGAAATGCCTGTCTGATGAAGGAAGTGGAGAAAACGAAGACATCAGCACCTCACCTTCTTCTCGCTTTAGATCTTCGATTTGTTTGTAAGATACCTACTTCCATTCACTAAATTTACTTGGATTACACTCCTAAACATGTTAGTAGTTCGTTTCTACTAGATTATGTCCAAGATCTTAACCGAAAACCAATGGATAACGCGAAAAACCGTTGGGTAATACCTTTACCCACTGGATAAAACTTAACCCGACTTTAGATCTGTAATATCTAACTTGTTTCTCAACTAAATCGAACATTTCTTGACTCTAAAATGAAGTTTAAGATGTCTACTTTTGAAATCTCTAAGCCCCAGAATTTATTGAGCTCATTTTCTATTTTACAATAAATAAATAGAAGTACATAGCCAGACTGTAAATTCTGGCCAGAATTTTAGTCAATTTAGGATGAGCATATCTCGTAAACCACAAATCAAAAACTAATGAGACCTGTGAGAAAAGTTTTGTATTTGTGTTAGGTTTGAATACCCTACTTGCACGTTTAATGAAGTTTTGTAAAACTCGACTTACGATTTTTTCTTTGAACATATATCGGAAAATATAGCTGCTGGACATGTGTGTGGACTTTAATTATTTAAGTACTTGTTCTCAACAAAAAATCATGGGAAAATTAGGTTAAGTAATTAAGAATGGGGGAATACCGTGGATTTTTCTTGGATTTAATTTTGACCATTTACCTAGTTAAAACGAGCGCGTAAAAGCGTATATTTTGACATAACTAACCGCGGGGACTGATTTCATATCTTGTGAAAAATGACACTTTCGGGATTTTCACGAAACATGAAAACTACTTTTTACTAGTTAGAAAACATATTTTGAACTTGTGTAAAAGTTTCGGGTCAAACCAAGCACGTTTGACCAAGTTCACAAAAATGTAAAATTCGATCAGTCGCTTGTGTCGCAGAAACCACTGGGCACTTGCGACACAAACCCTTGTGTCCCTAAACTCAATTTTCGCAAACGATTGCGATATAACTCTTATGTCGTACCCCCAAATTTACTGTGCGGAAGCGGTTCAAATCGGGGCGCGACTAATCATTAATCACAGCACAAAAGATATATAATGAACGACTCTATATGAGACGTTTGAAAATACGTTACATAAAGTAATAAGTTTTACAAAACAACTGGAGTTCGCAAAATGATTCTAGAGATTTCACTACATAACTAATATTACAAAAATAATGTAAAGAAATCTCCAGCTAATTGTATGCATGCGACTCGAGCTAGGATCCTGATGGTTTGATCCTACTATAGCGATGTACCTGAGAATGCACACTAAAATGGTTAGCTATAAGCTGGTGAGTCCATAGGTTTTATCAGAAAATAGTCATATGAGTGATAAACCATTTCATGAAGTATATAATCTACACTTTAGTAAAATCAGTGCTTGAAGGTATGAAATCTTGTTTAGAAGTATAAACTAAAGTGTATCTTCAAATCTTAACTCCTATTCTTGTTTATCTAACTTCTATTTTCTTGAAAGTCTTAAGCATAAGTTTCTTGAAATTCTTGTATGAAAGTATGAGTCAAATAATGTTCTTGATATTCAAGATCCTAGTTCTTGAAATTTCTTGAGATCTTGCACATTCTTGATTTCTTGCACATAAGGTTCTTGATATTTCTTGAATTTCTTGAACATAAGTTTCTTGAGTTTCTTGCAAATCTTGAGTTCTTGCACATACATAGTATATAATACTATTGGTTCTTGTATTCTAAGTCTTCTTGTATTCTTGACTTATTGTGTTCTTGATTCTAGATTCTAGGGATTCTTGAGTTCTAATCTTGAAGTTCTTATGTTCTTAGTTATTGTATTCTAGTATTCCAAACCTCAGTATTCTTGTATTTCTTAAGCTATAGTAGTCTTGCATTCTTAGCCGTAGTAATTTTTATATTCTATCCTTATGTATTCTTGTATTCTTAGATAGTAATCTACAGATTTCTTGTATTCTTATAATCTTAATCTATAGAAATCTAGAGTTCTTGAAATCCTATAAAGGTATTCCTAGTATTTCTAGTACGCATAAGAGTCAAACATAATGAGAAGCTAAAACAACACATTCCTTGTACACATAAGAGATTCACACATTGGAAAGATAGATCAATTACACATCACATAAGAGTTACCGAATATAATTCTAGCGTACAAGTATTAAACAGTTAAAGTGATAACAATGATAGTTTTTAATAAACCAAAGTTTATAAAATAGTGTGCATGCATTCTCACCCCGAAAACAGTAAAACAGTTGAAAGAGTGGGGCTATGAACTCACCTGTGGAAGCTAGCATTTCTAAGATATACGTATTGCCCAAACTGTAATCTTCTAGTGTCCTAAACACGTGAGATTATAAGTAAGTAGGTGTACGTCTTAATAAATCACCCATGCTAGTGTTCACCTGACTAGATTATGTCCAAAGTATTTGGTTAGTGTTTACGTTTGATGTTTGTAAAATGAGTACGGCCCGTTGGTGACAGTTTGAAATCATAATTTCAAAAGTATTATCATGTTTGTTTCATATATGCATAATTATATAGGTTTCGTTTATTGTGTAAATATTTATCCGTAAGTATATATATACATGTAATATTTGTCGTTGTGTGTGTATATGTATACAAATACAAAGTTAACTTTTGAAATAACTTTTGTGTACATTGAATCGTACCTCTGTAATAAATTCGAACTAAAATACGCGATCGGGTAGAAGTACGCAATCGCGTATTGTTATCAAATAGGAGACCTCACCCAATCAGGTATGAAGAACTTCACCCAATCGGGTGTTAAGCTCACCCAATCGGGTATAGACTTCACCCAATCGGGTGTTTAAGTTCACCCAATCGGGTGTTCACTATACACAGGGCTGTTCGTGCAGGTTTCAGTGTAAACACGCTTTTGGTTCGATTTTTGGACATAAAATGGTCGTGTGTACATGAAGACATGATAATACAAGCTTTCCAAACATGAAATTTAAGAAAAAGAGAGGTTGCTTACGGATGAAAATGGAGACCGAAGGTGATGATGGTGATGAAACACGATGATGATGATGATGATGTTCTCCTTGTTTCCTCCTTCGCAATATGATGATGATGATGATTCACGAAATTGATGATGATGGTGGCGGTTGTGTGTGTGAACCGAGAGAGAGAGATAGATAATGGTGAATGAAAATGGAGATGAGGGTGTGGTGGTTTAAGCCAAAATTCCACAAACCAGATCTACAAAATGTGGAAAAGTTGGGCCAGCTTATTTTATAAAAAGGAGAGTGGGTGGTAATCTGTCTCCCGAATTGTAGTGTTAAAGCCCGTGTTTATTTATCCGAGTAAATAATGTTTATTTTTAATAATAATACATTATTTAGAAAGTTTTGTCACCAACGTCCATGTTTGTACTTTCGGGTTCTTTCCGATTTGTTTACGTGTGATTCTAAATACTTTCTTATGTTTATATATATAATTATATATATATATATAATTTTTGAATACTTTCGCATTAATGCGTAACTAATTACGAGTAATTGAGATTTAAATTAGGGGCAAAAATTGCTCTATTTTGTCGGGTGTCACACCTTATATCACATACATCTTGGAAACTCTGAACTGCGACACAGACTCTTATGTCGCACACAACCCGATTTTCTCACTTAGCGACACAATCACTATGTCGCACTTATACTCGAATTTCATATCCTGCGACACAGACCTCTGTGCTGCGACATTTCTTAAGGTCGAATCTTGTGTCACTAAACAGTCTGTTTGGAAACATTTATTTTCACCAATTGTCGAATACGCGATAACAACAAACAAACTACATACAAAACTAACACAAGAACGGTTACATATACTTTATAAGTATACAATGAAACGAAACTTAATAATAATGTCTTTAAGAATTATTATTACAAAACGTCACCAACGGGCCACACACGTTTTTCTAAAACAAACGCTAATGCTTGGACATAACTAGTTGAGTGGACAACTAGCATGGGTGGTCTTTTGAGACATCCACTTACATACAACCTTATGTGCTTAGGGCATTAGAAGGTTGTGGGTTCGGAGATCCTACTTGTTGAATATAGCTTTCGGATACACGTTTATTGATATAAACGCTTACTTGCAAAGACTCAGGTGAGTCTCATAGCCCCGCTTTTTACTGTTTTTACCTCAGGGTGATGATACATACTCTGTTTTACACATGAACACAAGTACTAATTTAACTGTTATACGGATTGCATGAGTCACGTTATAATCCACTGAAGTCCTCCCATCATAGTTGTTAGTTATAGAACTTAAGCGCGAGTATTAGTAAATGGATCCATTTGGGACTGACAATCCCCGCCTGGGGTAGCACGTACTACCATGAACCGTCCTGTATAAACGGGCGTTTGATACTTGTTTCTTATGGGTGTTTTGGATTAGCGCTCACGGGGGCAACTATACGGTACTTGGTTGTACCATTCTTACTGTTAAGCTTGAACTATGAGCCCATCGCAATTGTATAACCCTATTTCGCAACAACCGATAAATCTTATGGTTCGTAACTTATATTTACTGATAAACCTATTAGCTCGCCAACATTCGTATTGACCTTTTAGTATGTATTCTCAGGTTCACAGCAGGAGTAGGATTACTCCAGGACTTACTAGCTCGAGTCGCATGATTTACAAACATCAGAGATTTTCTTGCATTATTATTTTGTAATATTAGTTATGTATTAGAATTTCTAGGATTATTCGCGATCTCGCTGATTTTGTAAACGCTCTGGAAATTAATGTTATGAACTATTTTCAAACGTCTCATGTAGAGGTCGTTTGCTGTTGATGAACGCGCATAAGTACTATATTTAAGTAGTATTTCACCCCTATTCTTGAATGTTTTTATTGCAATTAATTAAGTTTAGGTACTTATTTCGTTCATATTTGCAATTAGATGTGGAAATGAAGCTTTTTCAAAAAAAAGACGAAAAACAGTCAATAAATGTGTTAAATGATACATTGTTGAGAAATCAAGCGAAGCCGAAAGATCACACGAAGAAAAATATAAAATTCGGCTGGAAACTCAATCCATACGCCGTATGGAATATCCATACGTCGTATGAAATGAGGCGGTGGAAGCCCAGTGTACGCGTAGCTGGGCCGGGCTTAGAATCAATCTATACGCTGTATGGAAATCCATACGCCGTATGGATCAATTTTCCAGAAACTATAAAAACGCGTTTTTAACCCTAGATAAAGAGAGATCGGCTAGGGTTTTCTGTATTCGACTATTTTCGACTGGTTACGATTATTTTCGACAATTAGGAGTATTTTGGAGGCACGAGGGATCATTATCGAAGTATATTCGTCTTAGTTCTTCGTGATTCGTCTTTTGGTTTGTAACTACTCTTATTATTTCGATTTCATTGATGAATTTGATTTTGTTTAATCTGAGTTTTATTTATCTAGTGATGAATTGAACGTTTTAATTAGTTGTATATGTAATAAAGCTTGGATTATGATTATTGAACGATTATTATTGCATATTGAATAAGTTATTTGATTGAAGACTATTATATTGCTCGTAGAACCTTATTTATTGGTGATTGAAATTCATTATTTCCTAACGTGATCAATATAACTAATGAGATTGAATTCCTTTAGTATTATTGATTATTGACGTTTAGTAAACTTAGGTTTCTGATCGTTGCTTAATATATTGAGTTTGAGAGGTTAAGAAAATAAGAATTGTACAATCTAAGATGAATAAGACAATAAGAAATTATTGGGTATTGTTGATTCATAATAAAAAGGGTTAATTATAATTAGTCGTGAATTCGTAATGCTCAATTTAGGGAAAAGCACACAATAGACTAATAATCTTGTGACAACGGATCGTTGTTTAATGTGGATCTTTAAATTGTAGGAATTAGTTAACCTGAACCGGAGACTAGTTCACATTCAGTTAAAGATCTTTGATTAGTGATTTAGTTGATATAAAATAAATCACAATTAAATAATCGATATGCAAAAGAATCGGGATGTATGAATCTAAGTGAAGTTATTTATACAATTAATTGTTCCTTCCTATTGCTTCCTAATTGTCATTTAATTTAAAGTAATTTGTTATTTATTGTTCTTTTAATTATTATGTTCGCACGGAACTAAAACGCCCCCTATTTACTGCTTTTCTAGTTAATTAGTACTTTCTATTTATATAAATACCACCGTTCCCTGTGATCGACTCGGACTTACCAAAGTCTATACTTACATTCGATCATGTATTCTTGCATGGTTGTGTGAAAAGTATTCATTAGGTATTTCCATTTTTAAATTATAAAACGAGACGTTTCACGACACATCAAGTTTTTGGCGCCGCTGCCGGGGAACGGTTGCGTTGTTTATTTAAGTTGGAATTAGTAATTGTAAACTTTTATACTTTAAATATTTGTTAATTAGATTTTTGTAGAGTTGTTAAATTAGTTTACTAAATTGTAATAATAAGTTTTGTTAATAAATTAGTTGAAACGAATTACTTTTAGTTGGTTAAACCTTTTGGTAATTAGTTTCAACCGGCGGATGGAAGTTCATCCGCCGGTTGGAGTTTTAGTTGTTAAAATGTGTATATGTTATTAATTTTTATTTATTTATTTTGTGTGAACTAACTTTCTTTTCGTTAGTTGTGTTTGTATTTCAGATTTAATTTTTATTTAGGTTTTGATCCGATGGCAAGAAGTTATGAAAGCCATGCAAATGACAAAGATATGGTCAAGAGGACCGATTCAGCCAGTTCAGGTCCGCATTCAACCGAAACGGTGCCATCTTATACGTATTTAGGACGTAGGCCGGTTCCGATCACTACTTCTTGTCAGGGGTTGCTAGCTGCACTAGAAGAGTTTAGAGGGGATATCCCTTTCACTGCTGAAATAATAAGGAGGTCTACAGTTGATTTCACTGATAATCAACTAGTAATGATTAATGATGTGTTTGAAGCAGCTGTGATTGAGAGTGAGTATGGGTTCGATCGGCAATTTTATGTTGCCCTTACTACTTTTGGAGAATCTTTGGATACTAGGATTGTTGAAGAAAAGAAGTTTTTCACCGCTCAGAAGAAGAGATGCACTGAGATTTACGAGATATTGAGACAGTCCGCGTTCCCTTATTCAGCCACACAGGCATCGTGTCTTAATCGCATGTTGACAGCATTGTATCAGATTACAGGGTATCCTAATTCCGAGGCAGACAAAGAATTCATGTCAGGTTTAAGGGATTTGATTCGATTGTTGCATTCGGATGACCACCTGAGAGATCCGACACCTCACCGATTCATAGTGACTCACACTCTTCACTACTATCTTCATGGGATGTTAACAAAAGTGGATGATCTTGCTAAGGAAGAAAGAGAGAGAAAACACCATGATTTTATTCATCCTCACAGTCAAATTGATTTAGCTAGTTATCTGGCGATTCGTTTAGATACTCTGATTGATTTGAGTAAGGTTCTAACTATGATGGAGCATTTCCACTATGGAATGGTGGAAATCTACACTAGGTTTGTGGAAATATTCAAGAACTCAGGGTTGGAGTTTAGTACTGTTCAGGATGAAGTCATCCGAGGGATTGAGAATAGGGTGAGGGATTTGAAGGAAGAGCCACTGATGAGAAAGTACTATGGGATAGTTGAGGCATGTTTTGAGTTTATTAGTGAGCTGGAAGAAAATAACCCTGATCGTGAAGTTAAGTTAGATGGTGATAAGGTAGTTTGGGCTGAAGAAGGTGAAGTGAGTAAGGCAGTACATGAAATAGGTTGGAAGCTGATTTATCTTCAGCCGGTAGCTACTGAGCACTTGTCTAGCTTCTTCTGCTTTAGAAACGGCGTGGTGAATGTTATTGCAAAAGTCACTGAGCGTTTCTTAGCTCTCTATCCTATGCACTAGTTCTTCCATCCTTTAACTTTTATGTCATTGGATCTATTATTATTTTGTTTCTCTAGACTTTGTTTATTGGTTTGCATGCTTGAGTGTTAAACTGATTTTATTTTATGCGTGAATGAGTAATTTTTTGAATTTTATTTATTTGTTTCGTTAATTATTGTTTAAATTTAGTTGTTATTTGTATAGTTTGGAATTAGAAGTTTTGAAGTCATTGTACTCCTCCAGGTATGTGGTTTAAATTATTAAATTCGTAGCATTTTAGTAGCAAGTGGTGAAAATCAATTTTTAAAAGTTTCTGTTTTTCAATCCATACGCCGTATGGAAATTCCATACACCGTATGGATTGCTTTGGGCCACTGGGCCGGTGTTGACTGGGTTAAAATGGTTTGACCTGGGCCTGTTTAATCTATACGCCGTATGGAATTTCCATACGCCGTATGGATCAAAAATGCATAAACCGTATAACAGCCCCTTCTTCTTCATTTTTTTTTTTTAAAAAAAAAACCAAAAACCCTAGCCACCACTTACGGCTACCACCTGCCACCATCCGACCACCCCCATTCCGGCCACGCTTCACTAGTATTTTGGCATATTCTTCATTCTCACAACTCCCCCTACAAAGGTATACTCATATTTTACGATTTCGTTGGTTACATTGCGAGATTTGTAATTAGGGTTTATGTATGCGATTTGGGTAATTTGTGATTTCGTATGATTGTTGAGAATTATTAGTTGGATTAAGCTTGCCATGAACTATAAAAATGCCATGATTCGAATTGCAAGGTTTTGAATTGTATGCATTATTCGAATTTATGTGTTTATATATAATATGTGGTTGGTTCATTTACTCGTATGCTATGGTTTGAATTGAGCTCGTTAATTTTCTGGCCACACAATGATTAATGCAAATATTTGTTTGGTACACGAGTGTTTGTGATTACGGTTGTGTGATAAATTGTCGTTTTTCGAATTTATATCAAAGTGCATTTTATAATAATTCATTGTGATATGGTATGGATGATTGCTAGTTACTAATGCTCTCGTTTGAGTATTTATGTGAAGTTAATTGTTTGTATGATTCATAATGGTACCAAATTGTTATGTTGCATTTGATTCGACAATGGGCATGAATTTTTAATAAGTGAATATATTTTAGCAGTTTGAGTAATTTTTGGATCATAATTCAATCTAAGGTATATGAAATTGTGTTTGTTGCTGTAGTTTAGGCTAAACCTTAATGGTGGATTATTCCATATTAAGCCGAAATGCTGCCGAAATTTCTTTTAGTACCTTATTTGCATTTCCTGCTTTATTAATGATTGTTTTTCTTAGCAGTAATGGCTAGCAGGAGAACTAGAGGTGGTCAGGCATTGGGCAATCCATTGATCAGAACCCACAGATATCTTACTTTTCATGGTTCATATTCGGAGACTATCAGATATCAGTTTACTGAGCGTTTGGTTGAGAATATTGATCAGCCAATTGAGGTTTTTCATGCTGTGGATTGGAATGCTTTGGAGCATGTTGTTGAGAGAAACGGGTTTGCCACTGGGCACGAGACGATTAGGAACTTACTTTCTGTCCCGTATAGACTTCAGGATGGTAACATTGGGTTTGTTTCTTATGCCTGGTATAGGATGTTCAGCATTAAGGAGCAGATATATAGAGAGTTGGTGGTGGAGTTTTATAGTACATTTCGGTTCAATCACAGGTCGACCGACTGGACTGCTGATACTATTTCATTCCAGCTTGGGGGTCAGCCGAGACAGATGTCCCTTGTTGCGTTTGCTCTTGGAATTGGACTGTATGAGCCTAATGAGGTCCACAACCCAAACTTTCTAGATCATATTTCAGCTGGTGCTGTAGCGAAGCTTACCGACTTGGAGATTGAGGAGGAATGGCATTTTATTGCCCAGGGTCACTAGGGGGATACCACTCCTTCTTACCGAGCTATTCGAGATCCTCATCACCGTCTCATTCACCGTTTGTTGACATTTACCATTGTTGGCCGTCGAGAGGGACCGGAAAAGGTTTCTAAACCTGATCTATTCTATTTGAGTGCGATTATCAGGAAGAGGCTAGTTAATGTGCCTTGGAGATTGGCTAGGTGGATGTCTAAGAGAGCCACTGGTACTAGGAGTTCGAGTAGTTTATGTGGTGGTCATTTACGAGATTGGCTAAATATTTTGGGTTGGAGACTCAGGATGAGATGGGTACGTGTACTGTTGTGCAGCCTGGTATGGAGTGGTTGACAGCACCGAGATTAGAGGCTTTGGATCTTATTGAGCTGTGCAGTATATATGGTGGTGATGCTGAGCTGTATTATTGGGTTCCCACCACTCCGATGGGGCAGGCATTGCAGCCTAGACAGGCTAGGGTTGCTGCAGCTAGAGGTGATGCAGGTAGAGGTCGAGGAGCGGCTCGAGGATGCAATAGAGGTTATGCTGCCGATTTTGATCTGTTACAGCAGCAGCTTGCGCAGATGGACCTCAGCCATACTCGCCGGTTTGACTAGATTGAGCTCATGCAGAGGCAGCACTTTCATCAGATGAGTGCTCATATGGATTATCAGGATAGCCTGTTTCAGCAGCTGTTTGGTCCTGCTAATCTTGTTTATCAGCCTTTCCAGTACCATATGCCAGAGGAGTTTATGCGACCACCACCACCATAGCCAGATCAGGCCGGACCATCCTATACATATCAGCAGCCCGAGCCATCCCACCAGTACCGGAGCATGGATGAGGAGGAGGAGGACAGTGATAAGGATGATGTGCATCCTGTTTGGTTATTGATTTCAGACATTTTTATTATTATTATTATCTTTATTTTTAGTAGTTTAATTTGGTTTGGATATTATGGTATTTTAGATTCTGTTTATTTATGTTTATGTTTAATTAGGATGTTTAGAATTTGGTATTGTTTAATCTTGTTTGTTGATGATCCCTCAGAATTTTGTTGTGTGCACGTGAGATGCTGGCAGTAAGTTCAGCGAAAATGAATCAAGGAATTGTGATGAATATCGTTCAGCCTTGTTTTAAACAATAACTCACACACTATTCCAGGGGAGTTTTTATGTCTAATTTCTTTTCTCTTTTTCCCGTTTAGTTTTTTTTATTTGTACAATGAGGGCATTGTACATCTTTAAGTGGGGAATGAGAGAGAAAAGAGTTAAGTTTCCACATACTTATCCTGTTAAGTGAGTAGAGAATGTTATAATTTGGATTAATAGTTATCTCATTAAAGATACGTAACTAGGAGGTTATGAGTTGCCCTTTTTTTTCAACCAAATTTTTAAAATAAAATTTTTGTTTTCTAGAGATAATTATTTTGTAACAATGTTGGTTAATTTTAAAATTTTCTACACTTTTAATATTAAATTTTGGAAATGTTATTTAGCTTCATTATATGATGTATTGATAGGCAATTTATATAAGAATTTTTGAGCTTTTAAATGAAAATAAAGGAGTAGATGATACTTTTAAATGAACTTTAGTTATGTATGACGTATATCTTAAATTTCATATGAGTAGTGTGCGATATGCCATAATTTTAAAATTTAATTAATATCATTTGGGGATATACTGGGTGTTGTTTCCTCTGTTTTACGAAAGTACAGACCTGGTCTCCGCCAGTATATTTAATGAAAAAGAGCAAAAAGAGTTTAAATGAACTCAAGATTTTAAAATTTAGTCAAATTAAGTCGCTCTGTTGTACTAAGGTACAGACCTGTCACCAATGGTTTGACTAAAAATTTTATATTGCTAAACCAAAATCAAGTTATGTCGCTTTGTTGTGTTGAGGCACAGACCTGTCACCTATGTCTTGATTTGAAAAATGATTGTTTTGATTAAAACTTCAAAATATGTAATATTGGTATGTTATGAGTATGGGAGTATATAGCTATTGGGAGTTTAAGGGAACATCTATGTGAATAATAATGAGTTGAGCTCAATTATTTAAATATAGATTGTTTAAGTGGATAATAATATCAGTAATCATTGTGAACTATTTGATGTTTTAAGAATAATAACATTATGTGTAGATTATTTTTGTAATCTCATAGTTTCTTAATAATTGTTTTTAGAATTAACAGATTTTTAAATTTAAATGTTTGAGTTGAAGGTGGGTGATGTTGTGTAATTCCTTTGTTAGTTATTTAGTTTAATGGTGATGACTGTTTTCTATTAAAATTTGATTTTTAAATCGATAGTCTACTTGAGGACAAGTAGGATTCAACTGGGGGATGTTTGATGAACGCGCATAAGTACTATATTTAAGTAGTATTTCACCCCTATTCTTGAATGTTTTTATTGCAATTAATTAAGTTTAGGTACTTATTTCATTCATATTTGCAATTAGATGTGGAAATGAAGCTTTTTGAAGAAAAAGATGGAAAACAGTCAATAAATGTGTTAAATGATACATTGTTGAGAAATCAAGCGAAGCCGAAAGATCACATGAAGAAAATATAAAATTCGGCTGGAAACTCAATCCATACGCCGTATGGAATGAGGCGTTGGAAGCCCAGTGTACGCGTAGCTGGGCCGGGCTTAGAATCAATCCATTCGCCGTATGGAAATCCATACGCCGTATGGATCAATTTTCCAGAAACTATAAAAACGCGTTTTTAACCCTAAATATAACACCCTACTCGAAAATACAAGGATATATATATATTTTTTTATAAAGGAAGCGCAAGTTTAGATACAAAACATTGGATTGCATATTTACATTTCAAAATGGCAATCCAAATACATTCAGTCTTTAAACTAGATTATTCTAGACATTACACACGATAAGTTTAGTGTTATAGAATCCAAAACATATGTCATAACATTAACATAGTTAACAAAACAGAGTGAGCCTGTCAAACATTCCATTCCTATGGTACTTCTTGCCCACCCACATACCAAAGTAAACATGCAAGAAGTAATGAGGGGTTAGCACGAAGCTAAGTGAATAAATCTCAAACTATCACCTAACTTAGCTTAACAAATGAATACAGCAAATAAAACTTCTTACTGAAGAAAGGGAGTCATTAAAAGGTAATGTTGCTGAGCTTACTAATAAAATTCACTCTCTTGCAGCAGTGTACGATCCGATCCCTTCCTAGAGTGATGCTATAAGCAATAAAGTTAAAACACTTGCTGAAGCTGGTCTTGATCACTCTCGACTACTCCAAACTCAATCAAAAGCTTTCTCTGAGTTGGCCACCTCCACAAGAATCAGCCTGCATACTCATGATGAAGCCATCACCACTCTCACTGAACAACAAAAAGAAATGGCCTCATCTATGGTGGAATACATCAAACACTCTCACAAATTCATCTCTGTCATTCCTACCGTAGCATCACATCAGCTAAAGACAAAAGATGAGGTAACCGCTCTTCGAACTGATATTGGAAAACTAACTCACTGCGTTCAAGAGTTGGCTACAGCATTTGTTGATAACATCAAGGGGGAGACATCTGATGATTTTGAAGATGATGTCACCAGAAATGCTGATCACAACAGGATAATCTTTGATGGCCACATTCTCAGACCTATCGCTGAGCGACCAGAAAATGAAGCTGAAGCTGTCGCTGAACTAAATTGGGTCGATATGGAAACAAAAGCTGATGATGATGATGATTTCGATCCTATTAATTTCCCTGAGTTTCATCCTTATGAACTCATGATGTATAATGAAAAGGTCAAGGATTGGGTAGCTGATGAGGCAACTAGGATTGAGGGGAAGTCCGTGAGCTACGAGTTGGCTCGCTGGCAGTGGATGAATAGGGAGGATAATGATGAAAATGCAAATGATATAGATATGGATGATGGCGGTGATGATGATGATGATGATGATAAGAATGATGGTGATGATAAAGGCAATGGTGCTGATAAGAAAGAGGATGATACTGATGAAAACATGGAGGATCAGAAACCTATCTCTTCTGTTCTAACCAAAAGAAGGTCCAGTGAGTCTACTACATCTGGGCCCACCTCCTCCAAGCAAAGAAAGAAAACATTCACTGAGGAGGATGTATTAGCAACCATGTATCACCTTCAAACCATACTTGAAAGCCCTGAATCACCAACTGAACCTCAATTAAATATTGTTATATTAGAGGAAAACCCACAACCAATAACAACAGCCACTTCACCTCCAACAACAACAACTGCAACTCCACAAATTACCCTACCAATAACAACAATCATATACCCAACAGAAGCAACAACAATCACAATCATCTAAAGCTGGAATAAGGGATTGTCCACTTCACCGACAACCAACAAAAGTTCTCATTTAGTTCTCTACAGTTCACCAGTACAACTTCCATGGACTTGCTTTGATTCACTTGGTGCCCCTAAAGGGAGAAAATCCCGCTTAGAGATCGCAAAACTGGCAACTTGGACAAATTCTAACGATGTTTGTCTCGTGTATAATGTCAGCTACTTCTGCCTCAGTTCTTCTTATCTCTTCTGAATCTACATCAGGGAGCCTTCACAGCAATGAAACCAAGGAAGAACGTATGGCTAGAAAGATGAGGGAGAGAAAAGAAATTGAACGACAAATGATTCTGAAAATTAATGCTGAGGCAGAGGCCAAAGAAGAAGAAGAAAGAAAAAGAAGGTTAAAAGAACAATCTAAGTCTGATCGTGCTTATCTTTTGAAATTAAGTGGAGACGAAGCTGTGGAAAGAGAAAGAGAAATGTTTTTGAAAAGGCAGCAAGAAGATTTTGATTTTAAAATGGCCAAGCTTCTTCAAGATGTTGAAAAGTCTGAACTTCAGCAAGAACTCGATGCTGAGTAAAAGGGCAAAGAGTTGAAAAAGAAAGGGGGAGTAAAACCATCAGTGGATAAACTTTGGAACGAAATAGACAGAAATAGGTATGATACTAGAATGATTGGAAGTTCAAACCCTGCACCTATCACCAAGGTAAATCTGAAAAAGCCAAAAAATAAATCTCAAGCTCAGCTACTTATTCACAGAGGTTTGGAGACTCAAGCTATCAATCTTGATCAAGTCTGTAAGTTGCACAGGGAAGAATGGAATGAAATCAGACTTGCTATCAGTCACTCCTCTAGTGCAGCTAAGAATGAAGTGCTGAATGAGATTGACAGGCTATTCCAGAAGATGGTTAAACTTCAGCTACTCAGACCAGAAAAAATTGTTATATTTGGTGAAGAGATAGTGCAGCCACCTAGCCCAAGGTATAGGTCAGGTACCGGTAGCTTATACAGAGTTCTGAACACTTCAAGGTTAAATCTTTCTATCCCTGATGGTGTGCCAAGGATTGAGGGCACTGAAGTAACTGAAGGAGAAAAGGGACTCGTCTACAGAGACTTTAATGGTGTATTAAGATTTCAAAGAGAGTCAGAGCTTGAAAAGATAGATCATGAGCAGCTTGTACACTTGATCAGATCTGCCAGCATGCTTCCAAAGAATTCATTAATGAGAAAGGCTATTTTAGAAGAAGGATTAGCCAGACAGTTCAGATTCCTGCCTTCTACAGAGAAATACGAGCTAGCTGATGAGCTTGGTATTGTGAAGGAAGAAGAAATGTGGAGAGATCTATAGTTACTTTTGTAATAGATTAGATGAATTGTAAACTGATCTTACTTGTAATATTTTTGATTTACAGTTTCAATGAAATCTGATCATTTTGAGAAAACCAAAGTGCAAAACTCAGATAATATCAAAAGAATCCAAAAAGAAAAATGAATGGATCACAAGTACAAGTCACTGAATGTTTAAATCCTTAAATACTGACTATAAACTTTTACAGCAACAAGTTCGTCTAGGGAGCTTTGATCACAATCATTTAGGGGGAGATTGTTGAGTCACTAGTCGCTAACCAACTCAATGATAACTAACTCGATAAAGGAAATGATTAAGTCAAAGATGCTGTTGCTGAAGTTGTACTCGCTGGTTACTGTTCGTGCTACTCAAGGAAACTGATATGCTGAGGAAGATTAAAACTCAACTTTGTGTGTCGCTGATTCCAAGACTGGCAGCGAGAGTTTTACATCTTCAAATGAATAAAGGCAAAAGTCACTGCCCTAATAAAAGCTAGTTGCTGAAGATACATAATTCAAGTCATTCTACAAGAGCACGATAGCTCGCAGTGAGTGAGGAGAATTATTACATCTTCAGTGACTATTTTAATAAAGTTTCTTTACAAGTACAAGTCGCTTTTCATATGTACGTCAGTAAGTGTTCCTCGTACTTGAAAATATTTGAAGAATTACGTGGCAGCAAGTGATTGGTATTAAGGAAGAAGAGATATTTGCGGTAACAGAATTGAGACCCACAGAATGTCGGTTCATCAGAGATCAAGCCAATCAAGCAGCGACACGTGTCTTTCCAGATCCTATTTTGTAGGAGATATTTACGGGATATTTGTAGTATATATAGAGTAGTACGTTGTACTTAGAACCTTGCCATTTGTACGTGTTAATCACTTGTTAGTCAGTGAGTAGTCTGTCTAAGCACGTACCAGCGATCAGCGAGTGAATAGTTAGCATGTTTGTCCACTACTATTCATCTCAATTGTAATAGTTAGCTTGAGTGTTTGATTTTGATTAGCTTTGGCTAGTCTATTCCGCAATCAACACTAAGTGAGTTTTGTTATCAATAAAATTCACAAGTTAAGCTATTATTGTGTTATTACTCTTTACTCGGTATACTCTGTTTATGTTTGTTTAATTAAAAACTTAATCAAGTAACTTAGATAAAATCGGAAAAAGTTTTTAATTGTATTCAACCCCCCCCCCCCCCCCCCTCTACAATTAAACTTTACTCATTGAGATTCCAAATAACTTAGCAATAGTGATTCAGGGACTATCAAATTACACGATAGGAAAATAAAGAAATTCTTAGATTAATTATTTATAATCATTGAAAGGATTTATATTATTCTTATTTGATTCGTGTTATTTGTATCGTTTGTAGATATAAATGTTGAAAGTGATTCGGATACTGAGATTCTTGATGAGGTCGAAGTTGAGATTAAGGTGAGTTCGTACCACCTGAGGATTGGTCTTATGTTCCTGAGATTGGGTTAGACGAAGGTGTAGATCCTGATGCTGATATTGATGAACACGTTGTGAGCCCATCTAGGACGGAATTTGTTGTTGAAGATGATCAAGGAGAAAGGGTAGTCGATGTAGATGAAGATATCGATGACTCAACTGATTCCGAAGATGATATTCTTGTTACAACTGCCAATCCATCTGTTATTTACAAGAAGCTTCCAAAAGAAAAGAAAAAGATTGGAATTTCTGAGGTTGATATTACAGGAAAACGTGCTCCACGTAAAGGAATCATTGGATGGTATTATAATCCAGACTTAAAGCTTTTTGCGATCAAGAGCTTTGACGGAGTTCAATACTTTGAGAGAAAGCTTGCAGTCTTCAGTTCTTTGTCGAGGTTTGAGATTCGAGATTTGGCTAGGTTAGCATTGAAGAACCCCAGTAATGATCCATTTGGAAGATATGTCGAGAAAGTTATCAAGACTGAGGGTTGGTCGATGAAGTTTGAAAAGATAAAGCCAAGAGTCGGAAAGACGATCAAACTCAAGGAAAGAAGTCTGAGAACTGGGAGATGCCTGAGAAAAAGGTCTATCCAGCTGTAAAATGTGTACAGCAGATCCCGTTGAAGTCTATGCCACAGGACGTTTTGGGAAATCTAAAGAGTTGGCATGTAGATTCAGCGACTGGAGAAGCTGTTATGGTTGAAGCTGATGATGAGATTGAAGGTGGTGAAAAGGAACTTTTGAGAGTTTATGAACATCGACACCTGACGAATCTGTCTAAGAAAGATTTGCTGAAGTTACACGAGAACATAATCTTGACGACTGAAGCATGGGGTGATCTTGCTCGAGATTATTAGCTAATGGTTAAGACTTGCATGAAGTTGAAGATCTACGTGGGAAGCAGAATTTACAAGTGAAGACCAAAGACAACTTGAAGATAAAGACGCTAGAGCTATTGTCAAGGGGGAGTCTCTTGAGACATGTTTTGTGACAACAGATCTAGCTTGTAATAGGACTTTTGATATTATAATCAAGTTTGTATATTGGTTTCGATATGTAAATAAAAGATATTAGTTTGTGGTTAATATTTGTTAATTATATTAATGTGTTAAAGTATTCGAATAATTATAGACTGCGAACTAAGGACTGCGATGCGGATCAGATCTCAAGTTGCAAGGTACTGTGATGCGAGATGAGATCTGGGTTCGCTTGGCAAGGTGGCAAGCGAATCGAGTCGGTTTGCTGGGCCGAGTTGGGCTGCGAACCAACTCAGTCCGCAGGCCCGTACCGTTGCGAAGTGAGACGTTATATATTGAGTTTTAGGTTTGGAAAACCGAACACTTTTTCCATAATACTCATACGAAATTTCCAGTCGATCTAGAGCTTTTCTAATATTCTAAAGGCTAGGTATTGATCGTTTAACACTAGTTATAATCAATACAAAACATATTAGTTAACATAATCGTAATATAAACGCGATTAAACTGTTATATATCATATAACATGTATTGAGGGATTCCGCCTTGCGTTTAGTACTCGAGTGCAAAATAAAATTTTAACTCTTTTTCAAAGACAAAAGTATTCCATGGATTTTTCACCAATATAAATCTATCAACAGATTTTGATGAAACAAAACTTTCAATACTTTTCAAAAACAAGAGTTTTCAACGGATGTTTATTAAACAGAAGTTTTCACATAAATTTTTTTCAACGTTTTGTCAGTGACACGAGTTTCCAACATATTTCGATTGACACAAATTTTTGACGGATATTAAGTTTTCAAAACAAATTTCAACGTAGAAATTTTTCAACAGATTTCACACCAACTCTTCTGCAAAGCGCTTTATAAAGATTTTCAAAATTTATAAACTTATTTATCCAACTATTTATTCGAGGACCAAATCTTGAAATTTTTAACAAAATTACATTGACGCTTCTATCAAATGAAAATTTTATATAAGGACAAACCCTTGATTTTCACACAACCTTTTCTCCATAGTGTCACCTTCAACCTTTCGGTAACTAGTATACCATTCACTCGTGTGATATAGCTAAAAGGAAATTACTAAGGTTTGAAGGTAGATATGTAGTTTACAAATAAAGACATAGACTAGTAAGAAGTGAGATTCTCTTAATAGCTAGTTTGATAATAGCAACACTCGACCTTGTGAAACCGGATAACGTTATTTCTCCTAAGAACAAACTGTGACGTTAGTGATAGAGGAGACGTCAATTTAACCAGAGATAGTATCGCTAGCTTTGAGATTAAGCTTGAAATAGTTAAAAATCTTTTCGTGTGCTGAAAATTTATAAATACCCTTAGAGAATAAATCCTCTCATTACAAAATCACCATTTTAATAGAACGTTTACCTCGTAGGAAATGACAAATCACACCACAAGCGACTACGTGTCGGATGACGAACAACACAGTGAGGAACCAATGACATTCCCTTACCTACTCACCTTGGGCAACGATACGGAACTATTGAAAGATGAACCATTGGAGGTGATGGGACCCGAGGAAGAACCTGAGGAGTTTCCATCTAATCCTGTGGCAGCACAGACATTGTATACCACTAGGAGAACTACTGAATTATCCCGAGCTAATCCAACCCCTGACCGTACTACTACTACCTCTACCACTGTTTCATCTACTGCTAACACCCCCGCTGCTACTACCACAAGTAAGGAATACACCGATCCCACGAATGAAACTCTTAGCGCAATGCATACCCAACTAGCTGATGCACAGAAAAAAATTGCTAGCCTACGTCACCGTGTTAAGCAGAGTGACATGCGCCTCTTTGAGAACGAACAACGCATGGTGAATATGAAGGACACTTTAAGATAATTGATGCTTCTTTGCCCAACCTTAGAAAACACAGTTCACATGGTTTGTGACTCAATAGCACAAATGACTCAACATAGTACTCCTACTAAAGAGGATATCGGGGCAAAGGTGTCGGACAATAAAAGGAAATGGGAAGGAAATTCCAACGACGACCCCACTCAACAACAAACCAAAAGGCCAAAAACAATCAAGACCTACTCTGCAGGATCCGGAGAGAAAAAGTATAAGGGAAAGAAGCCCATTTGCTACCGATGCAACTGTCATCATGAAGGACCATGTGGCACCCCTTGCAATAAATGCAAAGGTTATGGGCACCAGATTAAGGACTGTAGGTTAAAAGTATGCTTCGGGTGTGGAAGCGACTGACATTTTAGGAATGAATGTCCGCAACTGAAAAACAGGAACAACAACAACAAAAAGAAGAAAGCTCGTGGCGGAGCCATTGTGAACAACACCGGGGAAACCGGACAAGACCCAAACATACTTGCGGGTATGTTCCCTCACAATGACTTAGTGATTTCGAATCTTGTATTGGATGAGTTTTAATTCACTTCGCAATATCACCACTGACTTAGACGCTAAGTGCGGTGTAGTATTAACAAATTTCTTTAAGCTAAGAGCTTAACTCAAAACCACACTTGAGTGACTAACGAACACGCTTTAACCCACAGACTTAATGACCCGCGAAATCGAAATTCCTCCCTCTTCTTTCTTTTCCTTATGCTATCTGGGAATTTCGTCAGAACCATTGTTAATAGGGCACTAATCTAACAAGGAGAGGAAGGCGGAACAAGGCTGAATATCACGTCACGCTAGAAGCGTACAAAAAGGGAATACATCACCCGCGAGTCAAAGCATCGGGAACTAGAGTGTTCGCCCACCAAATCTAGAAACCATACCCATACGGTTACCTATATAGTGCGAGATGCACAACATTTATCAATAAAAGGTCTCGAATATGAGGTAACACTGAAGAGACCAACCACTTAGTTAATAAGATTGTGAGAATCATTATCAACTGGACTAGGCTAACATTATTGCCAACCTCCTCTAAACAAAAAGGAACAAGTGAAATCACTTCGAGATCGAAACCCAATCACGACTATACGTGACCACTTTATGCTTTAAATTCATAACGATGACGCAACCTTTATGATAGACAATGCGCCGGTCCAGAAATTCGTTTACGAAACAACTGAGAAAATCCTAAGTATAGAAAACCGGTTGAAAACCACACGTGACTGTCAGAAGGATTATGCTGACGTGGGACGCAAACATCTCGAGTTCCAGGATTGGGAACAATAAACTATTGGAAGCGTCGCCTTGGAAGGAGTCATTCGTCTTAGCAACCATGGGAAACTTAACTCTAGGTGCATCGGACCATTTGAAATTCTGAAAAGAATTGGTCTGGTGGCATATCGACTGCAGCTACCTACCGAACTTAGCAGCGTGCATAGCACCCTTCACATTTCTAATATGAAGAAATGCCTGTCTGATGAAGGAAGTGGAGAAAACGAAGACATCAGCACCTCACCTTCTTCTCGCTTTAGATCTTCGATTTGTTTGTAAGATACCTACTTCCATTCACTAAATTTACTTGGATTACACTCCTAAACATGTTAGTAGTTCGTTTCTACTAGATTATGTCCAAGATCTTAACCGAAAACCAATGGATAACGCGAAAAACCGTTGGGTAATACCTTTACCCACTGGATAAAACTTAACCCGACTTTAGATCTGTAATATCTAACTTGTTTCTCAACTAAATCGAACATTTCTTGACTCTAAAATGAAGTTTAAGATGTCTACTTTTGAAATCTCTAAGCCCCAGAATTTATTGAGCTCATTTTCTATTTTACAATAAATAAATAGAAGTACATAGCCAGACTGTAAATTCTGGCCAGAATTTTAGTCAATTTAGGATGAGCATATCTCGTAAACCACAAATCAAAAACTAATGAGACCTGTGAGAAAAGTTTTGTATTTGTGTTAGGTTTGAATACCCTACTTGCACGTTTAATGAAGTTTTGTAAAACTCGACTTACGATTTTTTCTTTGAACATATATCGGAAAATATAGCTGCTGGACATGTGTGTGGACTTTAATTATTTAAGTACTTGTTCTCAACAAAAAATCATGGGAAAATTAGGTTAAGTAATTAAGAATGGGGGAATACCGTGGATTTTTCTTGGATTTAATTTTGACCATTTACCTAGTTAAAACGAGCGCGTAAAAGCGTATATTTTGACATAACTAACCGCGGGGACTGATTTCATATCTTGTGAAAAATGACACTTTCGGGATTTTCACGAAACATGAAAACTACTTTTTACTGGTTAGAAAACATATTTTGAACTTGTGTAAAAGTTTCGGGTCAAACCAAGCACGTTTGACCAAGTTCACAAAAATGTAAAATTCGATCAGTCGCTTGTGTCGCAGAAACCACTGGGCACTTGCGACACAAACCCTTGTGTCCCTAAACTCAATTTTCGCAAACGATTGCGATATAACTCTTATGTCGTACCCCCAAATTTACTGTGCGGAAGCGGTTCAAATCGGGGCGCGACTAATCATTAATCACAGCACAAAAGATATATAATGAACGACTCTATATGAGACGTTTGAAAATACGTTACATAAAGTAATAAGTTTTACAAAACAACTGGAGTTCGCAAAATGATTCTAGAGATTTCACTACATAACTAATATTACAAAAATAATGTAAAGAAATCTCCAGCTAATTGTATGCATGCGACTCGAGCTAGGATCCTGATGGTTTGATCCTACTATAGCGATGTACCTGAGAATGCACACTAAAATGGTTAGCTATAAGCTGGTGAGTCCATAGGTTTTATCAGAAAATAGTCATATGAGTGATAAACCATTTCATGAAGTATATAATCTACACTTTAGTAAAATCAGTGCTTGAAGGTATGAAATCTTGTTTAGAAGTATAAACTAAAGTGTATCTTCAAATCTTAACTCCTATTCTTGTTTATCTAACTTCTATTTTCTTGAAAGTCTTAAGCATAAGTTTCTTGAAATTCTTGTATGAAAGTATGAGTCAAATAATGTTCTTGATATTCAAGATCCTAGTTCTTGAAATTTCTTGAGATCTTGCACATTCTTGATTTCTTGCACATAAGGTTCTTGATATTTCTTGAATTTCTTGAACATAAGTTTCTTGAGTTTCTTGCAAATCTTGAGTTCTTGCACATACATAGTATATAATACTATTGGTTCTTGTATTCTAAGTCTTCTTGTATTCTTGACTTATTGTGTTCTTGATTCTAGATTCTAGGGATTCTTGAGTTCTAATCTTGAAGTTCTTATGTTCTTAGTTATTGTATTCTAGTATTCCAAACCTCAGTATTCTTGTATTTCTTAAGCTATAGTAGTCTTGCATTCTTAGCCGTAGTAATTTTTATATTCTATCCTTATGTATTCTTGTATTCTTAGATAGTAATCTACAGATTTCTTGTATTCTTATAATCTTAATCTATAGAAATCTAGAGTTCTTGAAATCCTATAAAGGTATTCCTAGTATTTCTAGTACGCATAAGAGTCAAACATAATGAGAAGCTAAAACAACACATTCCTTGTACACATAAGAGATTCACACATTGGAAAGATAGATCAATTACACATCACATAAGAGTTACCGAATATAATTCTAGCGTACAAGTATTAAACAGTTAAAGTGATAACAATGATAGTTTTTAATAAACCAAAGTTTATAAAATAGTGTGCATGCATTCTCACCCCGAAAACAGTAAAACAGTTGAAAGAGTGGGGCTATGAACTCACCTGTGGAAGCTAGCATTTCTAAGATATACGTATTGCCCAAACTGTAATCTTCTAGTGTCCTAAACACGTGAGATTATAAGTAAGTAGGTGTACGTCTTAATAAATCACCCATGCTAGTGTTCACCTGACTAGATTATGTCCAAAGTATTTGGTTAGTGTTTACGTTTGATGTTTGTAAAATGAGTACGGCCCGTTGGTGACAGTTTGAAATCATAATTTCAAAAGTATTATCATGTTTGTTTCATATATGCATAATTATATAGGTTTCGTTTATTGTGTAAATATTTATCCGTAAGTATATATATACATGTAATATTTGTCGTTGTGTGTGTATATGTATACAAATACAAAGTTAACTTTTGAAATAACTTTTGTGTACATTGAATCGTACCTCTGTAATAAATTCGAACTAAAATACGCGATCGGGTAGAAGTACGCAATCGCGTATTGTTATCAAATAGGAGACCTCACCCAATCAGGTATGAAGAACTTCACCCAATCGGGTGTTAAGCTCACCCAATCGGGTATAGACTTCACCCAATCGGGTGTTTAAGTTCACCCAATCGGGTGTTCACTATACACAGGGATGTTCGTGCAGGTTTCAGTGTAAACACGCTTTTGGTTCGATTTTTGGACATAAAATGGTCGTGTGTACATGAAGACATGATAATACAAGCTTTCCAAACATGAAATTTAAGAAAAAGAGAGGTTGCTTACGGATGAAAATGGAGACCGAAGGTGATGATGGTGATGAAACACGATGATGATGATGATGATGTTCTCCTTGTTTCCTCCTTCGCAATATGATGATGATGATGATTCACGAAATTGATGATGATGGTGGCGGTTGTGTGTGTGAACCGAGAGAGAGAGATAGATAATGGTGAATGAAAATGGAGATGAGGGTGTGGTGGTTTAAGCCAAAATTCCACAAACCAGATCTACAAAATGTGGAAAAGTTGGGCCAGCTTATTTTATAAAAAGGAGAGTGGGTGGTAATCTGTCTCCCGAATTGTAGTGTTAAAGCCCGTGTTTATTTATCCGAGTAAATAATGTTTATTTTTAATAATAATACATTATTTAGAAAGTTTTGTCACCAACGTCCATGTTTGTACTTTCGGGTTCTTTCCGATTTGTTTACGTGTGATTCTAAATACTTTCTTATGTTTATATATATAATTATATATATATATATATAATTTTTGAATACTTTCGCATTAATGCGTAACTAATTACGAGTAATTGAGATTTAAATTAGGGGCAAAAATTGCTCTATTTTGTCGGGTGTCACACCTTATATCACATACATCTTGGAAACTCTGAACTGCGACACAGACTCTTATGTCGCACACAACCCGATTTTCTAACTTAGCGACACAATCACTATGTCGCACTTATACTCGAATCTCATATCCTGCGACACAGACCTCTGTGCTGCGACATTTCTTAAGGTCGAATCTTGTGTCACTAAACAGTCTGTTTGGAAACATTTATTTTCACCAATTGTCGAATACGCGATAACAACAAACAAACTACATACAAAACTAACACAAGAACGGTTACATATACTTTATAAGTATACAATGAAACGAAACTTAATAATAATGTCTTTAAGAATTATTATTACAAAACGTCACCAACGGGCCACACACGTTTTTCTAAAACAAACGCTAATGCTTGGACATAACTAGTTGAGTGGACAACTAGCATGGGTGGTCTTTTGAGACATCCACTTACATACAACCTTATGTGCTTAGGGCATTAGAAGGTTGTGGGTTCGGAGATCCTACTTGTTGAATATAGCTTTCGGATACACGTTTATTGATATAAACGCTTACTTGCAAAGACTCAGGTGAGTCTCATAGCCCCGCTTTTTACTGTTTTTACCTCAGGGTGATGATACATACTCTGTTTTACACATGAACACAAGTACTAATTTAACTGTTATACGGATTGCATGAGTCACGTTATAATCCACTGAAGTCCTCCCATCATAGTTGTTAGTTATAGAACTTAAGCGCGAGTATTAGTAAATGGATCCATTTGGGACTGACAATCCCCGCCTGGGGTAGCACGTACTACCATGAACCGTCCTGTATAAACGGGCGTTTGATACTTGTTTCTTATGGGTGTTTTGGATTAGCGCTCACGGGGGCAACTATACGGTACTTGGTTGTACCATTCTTACTGTTAAGCTTGAACTATGAGCCCATCGCAATTGTATAACCCTATTTCGCAACAACCGATAAATCTTATGGTTCGTAACTTATATTTACTGATAAACCTATTAGCTCACCAACATTCGTATTGACCTTTTAGTATGTATTCTCAGGTTCACAGCAGGAGTAGGATTACTCCAGGACTTACTAGCTCGAGTCGCATGATTTACAAACATCAGAGATTTTCTTGCATTATTATTTTGTAATATTAGTTATGTATTAGAATTTCTAGGATTATTCGCGATCTCGCTGATTTTGTAAACGCTCTGGAAATTAATGTTATGAACTATTTTCAAACGTCTCATGTAGAGGTCGTTTGCTGTTGATGAACGCGCATAAGTACTATATTTAAGTAGTATTTCACCCCTATTCTTGAATGTTTTTATTGCAATTAATTAAGTTTAGGTACTTATTTCGTTCATATTTGCAATTAGATGTGGAAATGAAGCTTTTTCAAGAAAAAGACGAAAAACAGTCAATAAATGTGTTAAATGATACATTGTTGAGAAATCAAGCGAAGCCGAAAGATCACACGAAGAAAAATATAAAATTCGGCTGGAAACTCAATCCATACGCCGTATGGAATATCCATACGTCGTATGGAATGAGGCGGTGGAAGCCCAGTGTACGCGTAGCTGGGCCGGGCTTAGAATCAATCCATACGCTGTATGGAAATCCATACGCCGTATGGATCAATTTTCCAGAAACTATAAAAACGTGTTTTTAACCCTAGATAAAGAGAGATCGGCTAGGGTTTTCTGTATTCGACTATTTTCGACTGGTTACGATTATTTTCGACAATTAGGAGTATTTTGGAGGCACGAGGGATCATTATCGAAGTATATTCGTCTTAGTTCTTCGTGATTCGTCTTTTGGTTTGTAACTACTCTTATTATTTCGATTTCATTGATGAATTTGATTTTGTTTAATCTGAGTTTTATTTATCTAGTGATGAATTGAACGTTTTAATTAGTTGTATATGTAATAAAGCTTGGATTATGATTATTGAACGATTATTATTGCATATTGAATAAGTTATTTGATTGAAGACTATTATATTGCTCGTAGAACCTTATTTATTGGTGATTGAAATTCATTATTTCCTAACGTGATCAATATAACTAATGAGATTGAATTCCTTTAGTATTATTGATTATTGACGTTTAGTAAACTTAGGTTTCTGATCGTTGCTTAATATATTGAGTTTGAGAGGTTAAGAAAATAAGAATTGTACAATCTAAGATGAATAAGACAATAAGAAATTATTGGGTATTGTTGATTCATAATAAAAAGGGTTAATTATAATTAGTCGTGAATTCGTAATGCTCAATTTAGGGAAAAGCACACAATAGACTAATAATCTTGTGACAACGGATCGTTGTTTAATGTGGATCTTTAAATTGTAGGAATTAGTTAACCTGAACCGGAGACTAGTTCACATTCAGTTAAAGATCTTTGATTAGTGATTTAGTTGATATAAAATAAATCACAATTAAATAATCGATATGCAAAAGAATCGGGATGTATGAATCTAAGTGAAGTTATTTATACAATTAATTGTTCCTTCCTATTGCTTCCTAATTGTCATTTAATTTAAAGTAATTTGTTATTTATTGTTCTTTTAATTATTATGTTCGCACGGAACTAAAACGCCCCCTATTTACTGCTTTTCTAGTTAATTAGTACTTTCTATTTATATAAATACCACCGTTCCCTGTGATCGACTCGGACTTACCAAAGTCTATACTTACATTCGATCATGTATTCTTGCATGGTTGTGTGAAAAGTATTCATTAGGTATTTCCATTTTTAAATTATAAAACGAGACGTTTCACGACACATCAAGTTTTTGGCGCCGCTGCCGGGGAACGGTTGCGTTGTTTATTTAAGTTGGAATTAGTAATTGTAAACTTTTATACTTTAAATATTTGTTAATTAGATTTTTGTAGAGTTGTTAAATTAGTTTACTAAATTGTAATAATAAGTTTTGTTAATAAATTAGTTGAAACGAATTACTTTTAGTTGGTTAAACCTTTTGGTAATTAGTTTCAACCGGCGGATGGAAGTTCATCCGCCGGTTGGAGTTTTAGTTGTTAAAATGTGTATATGTTATTAATTTTTATTTATTTATTTTGTGTGAACTAACTTTCTTTTCGTTAGTTGTGTTTGTATTTCAGATTTAATTTTTATTTAGGTTTTGATCCGATGGCAAGAAGTTATGAAAGCCATGCAAATGACAAAGATATGGTCAAGAGGACCGATTCAGCCAGTTCAGGTCCGCATTCAACCGAAACGGTGCCATCTTATACGTATTTAGGACGTAGGCCGGTTCCGATCACTACTTCTTGTCAGGGGTTGCTAGCTGCACTAGAAGAGTTTAGAGGGGATATCCCTTTCACTGCTGAAATAATAAGGAGGTCTACAGTTGATTTCACTGATAATCAACTAGTAATGATTAATGATGTGTTTGAAGCAGCTGTGATTGAGAGTGAGTATGGGTTCGATCGGCAATTTTATGTTGCCCTTACTACTTTTGGAGAATCTTTGGATACTAGGATTGTTGAAGAAAAGAAGTTTTTCACCGCTCAGAAGAAGAGATGCACTGAGATTTACGAGATATTGAGACAGTCCGCGTTCCCTTATTCAGCCACACAGGCATCGTGTCTTAATCGCATGTTGACAGCATTGTATCAGATTACAGGGTATCCTAATTCCGAGGCAGACAAAGAATTCATGTCAGGTTTAAGGGATTTGATTCGATTGTTGCATTCGGATGACCACCTGAGAGATCCGACACCTCACCGATTCATAGTGACTCACACTCTTCACTACTATCTTCATGGGATGTTAACAAAAGTGGATGATCTTGCTAAGGAAGAAAGAGAGAGAAAACACCATGATTTTATTCATCCTCACAGTCAAATTGATTTAGCTAGTTATCTGGCGATTCGTTTAGATACTCTGATTGATTTGAGTAAGGTTCTAACTATGATGGAGCATTTCCACTATGGAATGGTGGAAATCTACACTAGGTTTGTGGAAATATTCAAGAACTCAGGGTTGGAGTTTAGTACTGTTCAGGATGAAGTCATCCGAGGGATTGAGAATAGGGTGAGGGATTTGAAGGAAGAGCCACTGATGAGAAAGTACTATGGGATAGTTGAGGCATGTTTTGAGTTTATTAGTGAGCTGGAAGAAAATAACCCTGATCGTGAAGTTAAGTTAGATGGTGATAAGGTAGTTTGGGCTGAAGAAGGTGAAGTGAGTAAGGCAGTACATGAAATAGGTTGGAAGCTGATTTATCTTCAGCCGGTAGCTACTGAGCACTTGTCTAGCTTCTTCTGCTTTAGAAACGGCGTGGTGAATGTTATTGCAAAAGTCACTGAGCGTTTCTTAGCTCTCTATCCTATGCACTAGTTCTTCCATCCTTTAACTTTTATGTCATTGGATCTATTATTATTTTGTTTCTCTAGACTTTGTTTATTGGTTTGCATGCTTGAGTGTTAAACTGATTTTATTTTATGCGTGAATGAGTAATTTTTTGAATTTTATTTATTTGTTTCGTTAATTATTGTTTAAATTTAGTTGTTATTTGTATAGTTTGGAATTAGAAGTTTTGAAGTCATTGTACTCCTCCAGGTATGTGGTTTAAATTATTAAATTCGTAGCATTTTAGTAGCAAGTGGTGAAAATCGATTTTTAAAAGTTTCTGTTTTTCAATCCATACGCCGTATGGAAATTACATACACCGTATGGATTGCTTTGGGCCACTGGGCCGGTGTTGACTGGGTTAAAATGGTTTGACCTGGGCCTGTTTAATCTATACGCCGTATGGAATTTCCATACGCCGTATGGATCAAAAATGCATAAACCGTATAACAGCCCCTTCTTCTTCATTTTTTTTTTTTAAAAAAAAAACCAAAAACCCTAACCACCACTTACGGCTACCACCTGCCACCATCCGACCACCCCCATTCCGGCCACGCTTCACTAGTATTTTGGCATATTCTTCATTCTCGCAACTCCCCCTACAAAGGTATACTCATATTTTACGATTTCGTTGGTTACATTGCGAGATTTGTAATTAGGGTTTATGTATGCGATTTGGGTAATTTGTGATTTCGTATGATTGTTGAGAATTATTAGTTGGATTAAGCTTGCCATGAACTATAAAAATGCCATGATTCGAATTGCAAGGTTTTGAATTGTATGCATTATTCGAATTTATGTGTTTATATATAATATGTGGTTGGTTCATTTACTCGTATGCTATGGTTTGAATTGAGCTCGTTAATTTTCTGGCCACACAATGATTAATGCAAATATTTGTTTGGTACACGAGTGTTTGTGATTACGGTTGTGTGATAAATTGTCGTTTTTCGAATTTATATCAAAGTGCATTTTATAATAATTCATTGTGATATGGTATGGATGATTGCTAGTTACTAATGCTCTCGTTTGAGTATTTATGTGAAGTTAATTGTTTGTATGATTCATAATGGTACCAAATTGTTATGTTGCATTTGATTCGACAATGGGCATGAATTTTTAATAAGTGAATATATTTTAGCAGTTTGAGTAATTTTTGGATCATAATTCAATCTAAGGTATATGAAATTGTGTTTGTTGCTGTAGTTTAGGCTAAACCTTAATGGTGGATTATTCCATATTAAGCCGAAATGCTGCCGAAATTTCTTTTAGTACCTTATTTGCATTTCCTGCTTTATTAATGATTGTTTTTCTTAGCAGTAATGGCTAGCAGGAGAACTAGAGGTGGTCAGGCATTGGGCAATCCATTGATCAGAACCCACAGATATCTTACTTTTCATGGTTCATATTCGGAGACTATCAGATATCAGTTTACTGAGCGTTTGGTTGAGAATATTGATCAGCCAATTGAGGTTTTTCATGCTGTGGATTGGAATGCTTTGGAGCATGTTGTTGAGAGAAACGGGTTTGCCACTGGGCACGAGACGATTAGGAACTTACTTTCTGTCCCGTATAGACTTCAGGATGGTAACATTGGGTTTGTTTCTTATGCCTGGTACAAGATGTTCAGCATTAAGGAGCAGATATATAGAGAGTTGGTGGTGGAGTTTTATAGTACATTTCGGTTCAATCACAGGTCGACCGACTGGACTGCTGATACTATTTCATTCCAGCTTGGGGGTCAGCCGAGACAGATGTCCCTTGTTGCGTTTGCTCTTGGAATTGGACTGTATGAGCCTAATGAGGTCCACAACCCAAACTTTCTAGATCATATTTCAGCTGGTGCTGTAGCGAAGCTTACCGACTTGGAGATTGAGGAGGAATGGCATTTTATTGCCCAGGGTCACTAGGGGGATACCACTCCTTCTTACCGAGCTATTCGAGATCCTCGTCACCGTCTCATTCACCGTTTGTTGACATTTACCATTGTTGGCCGTCGAGAGGGACCGGAAAAGGTTTCTAAACCTGATCTATTCTATTTGAGTGCGATTATCAGGAAGAGGCTAGTTAATGTGCCTTGGAGATTGGCTAGGTGGATGTCTAAGAGAGCCACTGGTACTAGGAGTTCGAGTAGTTTATGTGGTGGTCATTTACGAGATTGGCTAAATATTTTGGGTTGGAGACTCAGGATGAGATGGGTACGTGTACTGTTGTGCAGCCTGGTATGGAGTGGTTGACAGCACCGAGATTAGAGGCTTTGGATCTTATTGAGCTGTGCAGTATATATGGTGGTGATGCTGAGCTGTATTATTGGGTTCCCACCACTCCGATGGGGCAGGCATTGCAGCCTAGACAGGCTAGGGTTGCTGCAGCTAGAGGTGATGCAGGTAGAGGTCGAGGAGCGGCTCTAGGATGCAATAGAGGTTATGCTGCCGATTTTGATCTGTTACAGCAGCAGCTTGCGCAGATGGACCTCAGCCATACTCGCCGGTTTGACTAGATTGAGCTCATGCAGAGGCAGCACTTTCATCAGATGAGTGCTCATATGGATTATCAGGATAGCCTGTTTCAGCAGCTGTTTGGTCCTGCTAATCTTGTTTATCAGCCTTTCCAGTACCATATGCCAGAGGAGTTTATGCGACCACCACCACCATAGCCAGATCAGGCCGGACCATCCTATACATATCAGCAGCCCGAGCCATCCCACCAGTACCGGAGCATGGATGAGGAGGAGGAGGACAGTGATAAGGATGATGTGCATCCTGTTTGGTTATTGATTTCAGACATTTTTATTATTATTATTATCTTTATTTTTAGTAGTTTAATTTGGTTTGGATATTATGGTATTTTAGATTCTGTTTATTTATGTTTATGTTTAATTAGGATGTTTAAAATTTGGTATTGTTTAATCTTGTTTGTTGATGATCCCTCAGAATTTTGTTGTGTGCACGTGAGATGCTGGCAGTAAGTTCAGCGAAAATGAATCAAGGAATTGTGATGAATATCGTTCAGCCTTGTTTTAAACAATAACTCACACACTATTCCAGGGGAGTTTTTATGTCTAATTTCTTTTCTCTTTTTCCCGTTTAGTTTTTTTTATTTGTACAATGAGGGCATTGTACATCTTTAAGTGGGGAATGAGAGAGAAAAGAGTTAAGTTTCCACATACTTATCCTGTTAAGTGAGTAGAGAATGTTATAATTTGGATTAATAGTTATCTCATTAAAGATACGTAACTAGGAGGTTATGAGTTGCCCATTTTTCAACCAAATTTTTAAAATAAAATTTTTGTTTTCTAGAGATAATTATTTTGTAACAATGTTGGTTAATTTTAAAATTTTCTACACTTTTAATATTAAATTTTGGAAATGTTATTTAGCTTCATTATATGATGTATTGATAGGCAATTTATATAAGAATTTTTGAGCTTTTAAATGAAAATAAAGGAGTAGATGATACTTTTAAATGAACTTTAGTTATGTATGACGTATATCTTAAATTTCATATGAGTAGTGTGCGATATGCCATAATTTTAAAATTTAATTAATATCATTTGGGGATATACTGGGTGTTGTTTCCTCTGTTTTACGAAAGTACAGACCTGGTCTCCGCCAGTATATTTAATGAAAAAGAGCAAAAAGAGTTTAAATGAACTCAAGATTTTAAAATTTAGTCAAATTAAGTCGCTCTGTTGTACTAAGGTACAGACCTGTCACCAATGGTTTGACTAAAAATTTTATATTGCTAAACCAAAATCAAGTTATGTCGCTTTGTTGTGTTGAGGCACAGACCTGTCACCTATGTCTTGATTTGAAAAATGATTGTTTTGATTAAAACTTCAAAATATGTAATATTGGTATGTTATGAGTATGGGAGTATATAGCTATTGGGAGTTTAAGGGAACATCTATGTGAATAATAATGAGTTGAGCTCAATTATTTAAATATAGATTGTTTAAGTGGATAATAATATCAGTAATCATTGTGAACTATTTGATGTTTTAAGAATAATAACATTATGTGTAGATTATTTTTGTAATCTCATAGTTTCTTAATAATTGTTTTTAGAATTAACAGATTTTTAAATTTAAATGTTTGAGTTGAAGGTGGGTGATGTTGTGTAATTCCTTTGTTAGTTATTTAGTTTAATGGTGATGACTGTTTTCTATTAAAATTTGATTTTTAAATCGATAGTCTACTTGAGGACAAGTAGGATTCAACTGGGGGATGTTTGATGAACGCGCATAAGTACTATATTTAAGTAGTATTTCACCCCTATTCTTGAATGTTTTTATTGCAATTAATTAAGTTTAGGTACTTATTTCATTCATATTTGCAATTAGATGTGGAAATGAAGCTTTTTGAAGAAAAAGATGGAAAACAGTCAATAAATGTGTTAAATGATACATTGTTGAGAAATCAAGCGAAGCCGAAAGATCACATGAAGAAAATATAAAATTCGGCTGGAAACTCAATCCATACGCCGTATGGAATGAGGCGGTGGAAGCCCAGTGTACGCGTAGCTGGGCCGGGCTTAGAATCAATCCATTCGCCGTATGGAAATCCATACGCCGTATGGATCAATTTTCCAGAAACTATAAAAACGCGTTTTTAACCCTAAATATAACACCCTAATCGAAAATACAAGGATATATATATATTTTTTTATAAAGGAAGCGCAAGTTTAGATACAAAACATTGGATTGCATATTTACATTTCAAAATGGCAATCCAAATACATTCAGTCTTTAAACTAGATTATTCTAGACATTACACACGATAAGTTTAGTGTTATAGAATCCAAAACATATGTCATAACATTAACATAGTTAACAAAACAGAGTGAGCCTGTCAAACATTCCATTCCTATGGTACTTCTTGCCCACCCACATACCAAAGTAAACCTGCAAGAAGTAATGAGGGGTTAGCACGAAGCTAAGTGAATAAATCTCATACTATCACCTAACTTAGCTTAACAAATGAATACAGCAAAGCATAGCAACAGTTAATCATGAAGGATCGGTGGTCCTTGGAGTACCCTCATGCCGCGGTGGTTCCCCAAGTAACACTTAAAACCAACTGAAGGCCAAATCAGTGGCTAAACCGATAGCTTGGTACTATTACCACTTATAACATAATTTCAGTGAACAACACATGTACAAAGCACTTATGATGTCCACAGTAATAGTACTCAAACCCAACACACGTTGACCCCCGACATTCATATAGTCCACAACCATCATGGCAATCAAGGACACCAACAATTAAGTTAAATATAACCATCATGGCAAAATATTAACTTAACAATGAAAACAGTAAATTCACATTTACCCGTTGTAACCATATTGTTACAACCAAATTAGACTGAGAGTCTAAGATCCACTCACCCTTGACGAAGATGATCACCACTCAAAGTTCTAATATTATTGAGTCTTCGTCGTATCTGAAATCACAACAAAGGTTACAAGTCAATAACTCATTTCAAATGTTCATAACTTGAAATAAATGTACTATTGGCATCAAACTTGTTAATTAGGTTCACATTACATCAATATGTATATAATTCCATATATTAACCCGTTATGATACTATATTGTAGGTTACTAGATCCTTTAAACATATCACGTGTTAAATAAAAGAGTTTTTAAATCAAAACTTGGTTTGCTGAAATCGTGATCATAGCCGCCGGCTGGGTCACATGACCCGCCGGTTAACCACCACTAGCCGCCGGCTTCTAACTCAAACCGCCGGGCAAATTTAATTTTTCACAAACAGAAACATTTCGTGTTTTAAAGGATCTAGAGGCCGCCGGTTATGGTTCAAAGCCGCCGGCTATATAACACAAGCCGCCGGCTAGGGCCTATCGCCCGCCGGTTCACCCAACGAATGAACAAACCGCCGGCTAGGGTACATTGCCCGCCGGCTAGTTCATCATTTCCAGTACCTGCTGGTGCAGCTCAAACTCAGCACGAACACAGAATTACAAACACCCAATTTCAGCTATGTAACGCAAGTTCGACCATAAATTAATCACAGGTAACACTTACAAACATGTAATAACAACAAACAAGGATCATCAAGCCTTTAAATCCAAACATGCATCAATTTTCAAGATATTCAAAACTTTAGCTCAAATTCATATTTCAACTAAGTAATTGCAAAAAATCTGAAATGCAAATATGTAATCAGTTTACCATGATCGTATAACACATTTCAAGCACGAATTTAACTCCATTCTATCATCAATTTACCAAACTTAACATTTCAAGTATTTACATGAAAGAATGGGTATTTCACTTACAATTTAGGTGATTACTAGATGAAGGAGATGAAGAACACACTATATGCACAATCACAAGCTTCAATTTAAGTTCTAAAATCTGATTTCTTGCTAAAAATTCCTTTGAGAGTATTTGTGTGTTTTTAGAGGTATAGTAAAATCAGGAAATGAAGAAATGAGGTTACTCAACTCATTTAACTCAAGCCAACATAATGTAAATTATACCCGTCCTAAATCTATTGTCTGGAACCTAAAAAAACATTCGCGAGAAATAAGTTTTTATTATACCGTCAACTAAATAAATTTAAAACATGTAATAATTCATTTATCACAATAAGCCAATTGACTAATTGACCTATTAATTTAACTATCGAAATACACTAAATATTTAAAATACAATTTAAATAACAGTTAAATTCAGGGAAATACCGTATTTCAACTAGGCCCATTTCGAGGATGTTACAAATCTTCCCTCCTTAAGAAGATTTCGTCCCCGAAATCTCGCCACGCTAAAAAAGAATCGGATAACGCGCCCTCATGCTAGACTCGGTCTCCCAAGATAAGTTTGGACCTAAACTATGATTCCACTTAACCAATACCATAGGGATCTCCTTCTTTCGAAGTTTAGTCACCTTACGGTCAACAAGTTCTACAGGCTCTTCTACAAGTCTTTGGTTTAAGTCCACACTCAAGTCTTGCAATGGAAGAACTTGGGATTGGTCCTCCACATTGCATTTTCTTAGATAACACACATTAAAAGTATCGTGAATACCCGACAATTCAGGAGGAAGATCTAATGACACCGTTTGATCATTGACGACATGTCGAATTTTAAACGGTCCGATGTATCTAGGAGCTAGTTTACCACGTTTACCAAACCTGATAACACCCTTCCAAGGTGAAACTTTCAAATAAACCAACTCACCTTCCACAAACGAAACTGGTCGATGTCGTGGGTCAGCATACTGTTTCTGTCTATCACGGGCAGCTTTCAATCTATCTCGGGCAATAGCTACCTTATCGGCTGTAATTTGAACTATGTCAGGACCCGCAAACTGCTTTTCACCCGCCTCTAACCAACAAGTGGGTGTCCTACACCTACGACCATACAACATTTCATAGGGTGGCATGCCTATACTAGAATGGAAAGAATTATTATAGGCAAACTCAACTAATGGTAAATGGGAATCCCACGACCCACCAAATTCTAATACACATGCCCGCAACATGTCCTCCAAGGTTTGAATAGTGCGCTCCGACTGACCATCCGTCTGAGGATGATAAGCCGTACTCAAGTTGACCCTAGAACCCAATTCACGCTGTAAATTCTGCCAAAAACCCGACACAAATTGAGAATCTCTGTCTGAAACAATCGACAACGGAATCCCATGCCTAATAACCACTTCATTTATGTACAATTGCGCCAATTTACTTAATGATGCCGTCTCACAAGTAGCAAGAAAGTGAGCACTCTTGGTCAATCTATCGACAATTACCCAAATCATATCATTACCCTTAACAGTTCGGGGTAATTTGGTTACAAAATCCATGGTAATATGCTCCCATTTCTACTCGGGAATCTCGAGTTGCTTCAAAGCTCCATAAGGTTTCTGATGCTCGGTCTTTACTTGAGAGCAAATATGGCAAGATTCAACAATTCGAGCGACATCCAACTTCAAAGTAGGCCACCAATACAATGGTTTTAAATCATGATACATTTTGGTGCTTCCTGGATGAACCGACAATCTAGACTTGTGAGCTTCCAACAAGATTACATCTCGAAGACCACCAATGAAAGGAACCCAAATACGAGACTGAAACATTTTCAATCCACGAGAATCCTCGACCAATAAGTCTTTTCTTTTAAGCATAACCTCGGATTTTAAGTTATGATCCAATAATGCCTCCATTTGTGCCAATTTCAATTGATCAATCAAGTCTGAAGAAATTTCCAAACGCATTAAACAAACCCTTTCAGATTTACCCTTTCGGCTAAGCGCATCCGCCACCACATTTGCCTTACCCGGATGGTATCGAATCTCGCAATCATAATCCTTAATCAACTCTAACCATCGCCTTTGCCTCATGTTAAGTTCTTTTTGAGTAAACATATACTGAAGGCTCTTGTGGTCCGTACAAATAACGCATTTGGTTCCATACAAGTAATGTCTCTAAATCTTTAAAGCAAAAACCACAGCTGCAAGTTCCAAGTCATGGGTAGGATAGTTAATCTCATGAGGTTTCAACTGACGTGAAGCATAGGCAATAACACGGTCTCTTTGCATCAAAACACAACCTAAACCCGCATGTGAAGCATCACAATATACAATAAAATCCTCGGATCCGTCAGGTAAAGCTAAAACCGGAGCCTGACACAACAATTGTTTCAAAGTCTGAAAAGCCGATTCCTGTTGATCACCCCACAGAAATTTCACATCCTTACGAGTTAATTTAGTCAAAGAACCTGCAATCTTGGAGAAATCTTTAATAAATTTTCTGTAATAGCCTGCCAAACCCAGAAAACTCTTGATCTCTAACGGAGATTTAGGTGATTGCCAATTCATGACAGCCTCAATTTTAGATGGATCCACTTTAACCCCATTTTCACAAATGATGTGTCCCAAAAACTGAACTTCACGAAGCCAAAATTCACATTTTGAAAACTTAGCATATAATTTCTCCTTTCTCAAGGTGTCAAGAACTAAACGCAAATGTACTTCATGATCGGATTCAGATTTAGAATAAACTAAAATATCATCAATAAATACAATGACAAATTTATCGAGAAAAGGCCGACAAACCCTATTCATCAAATCCATAAAAATTGCTGGAGCATTAGTCAACCCAAAAGGCATAACAAGAAATTCATAATGACCATAACGAGTGCGAAAAGCTGTTTTAGGGATATCCTCCCCACAAACCCGGACTTGGTGATAACCCGATCTCAAGTCTATCTTAGAGAAAAACGAAGACCCTTGCAATTGATCAAACAATTCATCTATTCGGGGCAAAGGATACTTATTCTTTACGGTCCTCTTATTCAATTCTCTATAATCAATACACATACGGAAAGTGCCATCTTTCTTTTTAACAAATAACACAGGAGCACCCCAAGGAGAAGAACTGGGTCTAACAAAACCCTTATCTAATAATTCCTGAATTTGATTCATCATTTCACGTATTTCGGAGGGAGCTAATCTATAAGGTGCCTTAGCTACCGGAGTAGAACCAGGAATTAACTCAATTTTATATTCTACTTCTCTAACCGGAGGCAAACCAGGCAATTCATCAGGGAAAACATCCGAATACTCAGAAACAACTCGGACATTACTAATGGCTTTCTTTTCTAGCTTAGCATCAACAACATAGGCTAAATAAGAATCACACCCTTTAGCTAGAGATTTTCTAGCTTTCATCATAGAGATCAAAGGTATACTACCCCTCTCCCTTTCCCCTCGAGCCACGACATATGACTCGCCTGAGATTGGGATTTTTATCAGCTTCTTATGACAATCTATATTGGCTTTATTCCGACTCAACCAATCCATGCCTAACACAACATCAAACCCATGAATAGGCATCAATAGAAAAGAAACAGGGAAACTATGACCCTCAATCGAAATACTAGCTCCAGTAACCGATGTGGTAACCGGAACTACTTTACCGTCCGCTACCTCTACCTCAATAGGTTTTGGAATACATGTAGGTGTCAATTTAAGTCTATCACAGAACAGCAAGGACATAAAGGAACAATTTGCCCCTGAATCAAATAAGGCGCATGCCGGTACTGAATTAATAAGAAAAGTACCAGTTATGACGTCCTCAGCTACCACCGCTTCATCCACGGTCATTCGAAAAGCTCGACCAGTTGGAGCTGGAGGATTCTTTCTTTTCTGGCCAGAAGATGATGATGACCCTCCGACCGTTCCTGATTTTTGCTTCCTTTCCTCTGGACATGCACTCGAACAATGTCCTTCCTTTCGGCAATTCCAACACACTGACTTAGGAAAAGGACAATCCTTGATGTCATGACCGAACTGACCACACTTAATACACCTAGCAGTCTGAGGTGTACAATGTCCCGTGTGCCTAGACTTGCAATTCTGGCACCAATTTGACCTATCCACTGGACCACCAACAACATTCGGTTTACGGTTATTATTATTACCTTGCCATTTCTTCTTCCCCTGACCTGACGTAGATTCACCTTTGGGTTTCATTGGGGACTTGTCTTTAATTTCCAAATCATGAGCTCTAATATCGCCGTCCATAGAACGAGCCAAATCAAAAGCTTGGTTAAGATCTCCTGCAAGTCTCACAGTAGTTCGATAAGTATGGGGTAACATTCCAACAAAATGGTCAATCTTTGTCCTTTCATCCGGTACCCATTGATGTACAAATCTCAACTTATCGGTAAACTGAGAGATAAGGTCCTCTATAGTCATACTATCAGTCAATTGCATATCCAAGAATTCACGCCTAATGCGAGTCATGTCATATCCAGAGCAATACTTCTTACAAACCTCGTTATAGAAATCGGACCATGTGATGGAAGCTTTTTGCTGAGGTGTTAAATGAGAGGTGATAGAATCCCACCATCCCATTGCCGGACCCTTTAAAAGTTGCACTGCATAAGTTACCTTGATCTCATCCTCACATCGGCAAACCTCAAATTTTCTTTCGACATCCCTTAACCAATCCATGGTCACAGAAGGATTTGTACTCCCAAAGAAATCTGATGGTCCACTAGACTTAAAGGTCTTAAATGAACATAATTTTTGCTGAGTTGGAGGAGGAAATACCGGAAACTGAAATCCCGAAGGTCCTGAAGAAGAAAAAGGGGCTGATGTCTGGTAGTAAATAGGCGGTGGCATAGAAAACTGTGATGTCACTAACGGAGGTGTAATCGTACTAACAGCCGGAATCTGCCGGGATGTTCTAGCTTGTTGCTCATATAACTCCTTATATTTGTTTAACTCATCCTCTAAATACAAGGTGTACTCATCACGGCTCAATTCATTTGCAGGGAGTGTAGTACTAGGCTGACCTTGACCTTGAGACTGAATTTCAGGAGGTGAGTCTCTCACTCCAGAAGCATTGATCGAGGTACTGGTCGGAGCATTACTTTCTGCCATATCCTGTACCACAACACATCTCATAACCCGTTAATTGTTAGTACCTAACAATACTAACCAAATCATATTCACTAGCTCAATCCCCTTCCCAAGAATGTTTGACTAACACAAATAGATTTGGGATTGAACAATTAACCCATGTTCAATTCACCCAAATCATTGCTCTGATACCAATTTATAACACCCTACTCGAAAATACAAGGATATTTTTTTTTTTTTATAAAGGAAGCGCAAGTTTAGATACAAAACATTGGATTGCATATTTACATTTCAAAATGGCAATCCAAATACATACAGTCTTTAAACTAGATTATTCTAGACATTACACACGATAAGTTTAGTGTTATAGAATCCAAAACATATGTCATAACATTAACATAGTTAACAAAACAGAGTGAGCCTGTCAAACATTCCATTCCTATGGTACTTCTTGCCCACCCACATACCAAAGTAAACCTGCAAGAAGTAATGAGGGGTTAGCACGAAGCTAAGTGAATAAATCTCAAACTATCACCTAACTTAGCTTAACAAATGAATACAACAAAGCATAGCAACAGTTAATCATGAAGGATCGGTGGTCCTTGGAGTACCCTCATGCCGCGGTGGTTCCCCAAGTAACACTTAAAACCAACTGAAGGCCAAATCAGTGGCTAAACCGATAGCTTGGTACTATTACCACTTATAACATAATTTCAGTGAACAACACATGTACAAAGCACTTATGATGTCCACAGTAATAGTACTCAAACCCAACACACGTTGACCCCCGACATTCATATAGTCCACAACCATCATGGCAATCAAGGACACCAACAATTAAGTTAAATATAACCATCATGGCAAAATATTAACTTAACAATGAAAACAGTAAATTCACATTTACCCGTTGTAACCATATTGTTACAACCAAATTAGACTGAGAGTCTAAGATCCACTCACCCTTGACGAAGATGATCACCACTCAAAGTTCTAATATTATTGAGTCTTCGTCGTATCTGAAATCACAACAAAGGTTACAAGTCAACAACTCATTTCAAATGTTCATAACTTGAAATAAATGTACTATTGGCATCAAACTTGTTAATTAGGTTCACATTACATCAATATGTATATAATTCCATATATTAACCCGTTATGATACTATATTGTAGGTTACTAGATCCTTTAAACATATCACGTGTTAAATAAAAGAGTTTTTAAATCAAAACTTGGTTTGCTGAAATCGTGATCATAGCCGCCGGCTGGGTCACATGACCCGCCGGTTAACCACCACTAGCCGCCGGCTTCTAACTCAAACCGCCGGACAAATTTAATTTTTCACAAACAGAAACATTTCGTGTTTTAAAGGATCTAGGGGCCGCCGGTTATGGTTCAAAGCCGCCGGCTATATAACACAAGCCGCCGGCTAAGGCCTATCGCCCGCCGGTTCACCCAACAAATGAACAAACCGCCGGCTAGGGTACATTGCCCGCCGGCTAGTTCATCATTTCCAGTACCTGCTGGTGCAGCTCAAACTCAGCACGAACACAGAATTACAAACACCCAATTTCAGCTATGTAACGCAAGTTCGACCATAAATTAATCACAGGTAACACTTACAAACATGTAATAACAACAAACAAGGATCATCAAGCCTTTAAATCCAAACATGCATCAATTTTCAAGATATTCAAAACTTTAGCTCAAATTCATATTTCAACTAAGTAATTGCAAAAAATCTGAAATGCAAATATGTAATCAGTTTACCATGATCGTATAACACATTTCAAGCACGAATTTAACTCCATTCTATCATCAATTTACCAAACTTAACATTTCAAGTATTTACATGAAAGAATGGGTATTTCACTTACAATTTAGGTGATTACTAGATGAAGGAGATGAAGAACACACTATATGCACAATCACAAGCTTCAATTTAAGTTCTAAAATCTGATTTCTTGCTAAAATTCCTTTGAGAGTATTTGTGTGTTTTTAGAGGTATAGTAAAATCAGGAAATGAAGAAATGAGGTTACTCAACTCATTTAACTCAAGCCAACATAATGTAAATTATACCCGTCCTAAATCTATTGTCTGGAACCTAAAAAAACATTCGCGAGAAATAAGTTTTTATTATACCGTCAACTAAATAAATTTAAAACATGTAATAATTCATTTATCACAATAAGCCAATTGACTAATTGACCTATTAATTTAACTATCGAAATACACCAAATATTTAAAATACAATTTAAATAACAGTTAAATTCAGGGAAATACCGTATTTCAACTAGGCCCATTTCGAGGATGTTACACTAAATAAAGAGAGATCGGCTAGGGTTTTCTGTATTCGACTATTTTCGACTGGTTACGATTATTTTCGACAATTAGGAGTATTTTGGAGGCACGAGGGATCATTATCGAAGTATATTCGTCTTAGTTCTTCGTGATTCGTCTTTTGGTTTGTAACTACTTTTATTATTTCGATTTCATTGATGAACATGATTTTGTTTAATCTGAGTTTTATTTATCTAATGATGAATTGAACGTTTTAATTAGTTATATATGTAATGAAGCTTGGATTATGATTATTGAACGATTATTATTGCATATTGAATAAGTTATTTGATTGAAGACTATTATATTGCTCGTAGAGCCTTATTTATTGGTGATTGAAGTTCATTATTTCTTAACGTGATCAATATAACTAATGAGATTGAGTTCCTTTAGTATTATTGATTATTGACGTTTAGTAAACTTAGGTTTCTGATCGTTGCTTAATATATTGAGTTTGAGAGGTTAAGAAAATAAGAATTGTACAATCTAAGATGAATAAGACAATAAGAAATTATTGGGTATTGTTGATTCATACCAAAAAGGGTTAATTATAATTAGTCGTGAATTCGTAATGCTCAATTTAAGGAAAAGCACACAATAGACTAATAATCTTGTGACAACGGATCGTTGTTTAATGTGGATCTTTAAATTGTAGGAATTAGTTAACATGAACCGGAGACTAGTTCACATTCAGTTAAAGATCTTTGATTAGTGATTTAGTTGATATAAAATAAATCACAATTAAATAATCGATATGCAAAAGAATCGGGATGTATGAATCTAAGTGAAGTTATTTATACAATTAATTGTTCCTTCCTATTGCTTCCTAATTGTCATTTAATTTAAAGTAATTTGTTATTTATTGTTCTTTTAATTATTATGTTCGCACGGAACTAAAACGCCCCCTATTTACTGTTTTTCTAGTTAATTAGTACTTTCTATTTATATAAATACCACCGTTCCTTGTGATCGACTCGGACTTACCAAAGTCTATACTTACATTCGATCAGGTATTCTTTCCTGGTTGTGTGAAAAGTATTCATCAGGTATTTCCATTTTTAAATTATAAAACGAGACGTTTCACGACACATCAGCTGTATCTCTGTGCAATGATATTTGATTAGTCGCGTCCCGACCCGAATTGCTTCCGCTGTACAAATTTGGGGGTACGACAAAGTCCGGGGGTGGACAAATGTATATATACGAGGAAAATGTAAATAAGCGCGATGGGTGTGTGAGTGATTAACATTGCCGTTTAAAAAAGAAAAATTATCACTCTAATCTTGAATCCTAGAGAATATGTAGTTAAGAAACATAGGACCTAACACCATCTCCAATATATGTAATTTTGCACCAAATTTGATGTTTTGGTATAAAAAATCATCTACAACCAACTCATTAAATTTGGTGCAAATTTCGTGTACACCAAATTTTGAAAGATTTTGCACCAAATTTGGTGTAACACTAAACTTTGTACCAACTTTATAATGTTTCATTTCATAACCTATGTTTGAACTATTGTTAATATTTAAGTACAAAATTTGAATTTTTTTTTATTTGTATGATTCTTTTAAGTACCATATACTTTAGATTAGATGATATATATGATTCGTGAAACAATAAAATATAATTTTTAAACAAATTATGATGATTTAAACATTCATTTATGCAAAGAACTTATGTAATGGAAGCTTTACGAAAGTAAATAAATAAACTTAACATTTAAGTTAATAGTTTGGAATGTTAGATGATCATAAAAATTATAAGTGGCAAAATGAATGGGTCGGGTCAGGTCGTGTCACGAGTCTAGATGGTTTTGGGTCTAAATGTGTCATTTAGAATGATGGGTCTAAACGGGTCCGGGTTAAATGGGTCTCTAGTCAGGTCGAACCATCAGGTTTCCACTAACTTTTTTTTATTTGTGTGAAAAATGAAATGAGGTGAAAAAAAAATTACTCGTTAGCTAGACCCATTGGTTAATTGTTATACAATTGGAGTTATATTAAATTCCCATTTGAACCCATCCAAAAAAATGGGGGAGACCCAACAAACCCATCCCCTCATGAATAACCAATGGTTATAAAATTGACACCTCTAATAAAAATAATGAATTCAAGAAAAGTATAATATAAATATATTTAGGGGCAATGTGTAAATGCTAAAAGTAGTTTTAGTGCAGAAATTTAGTGTATACGTTGGAGATGAAACACATTCGACGCAAATATATTCCTGAAAGATTTTTATATTCCACCAAATTTGATGTAGTTTTTAGTGCATACGTTGGAGATGCCCTAAGTGGATCACTGCTTGAAGACATGGTTAAACGGGTTCCGATAATCACTCAAGTATTTATTGTTTTTTTGTTATGAAAAAAAACAAAAGTAAAGACAAACTGAAACGAAGTTAATTACTCCCTCCGTCTCAAAATTATTGTCCACCAACAAAAAGCACACAGTTTAATAAAAGTGGGACCACAACAGTTTTCAACCACTCAAATAGAATCTGCACCCACTAAACTCTCTTCTTATTGGTTGAAATAGGAAGTGGACAATTATTTTGGGACGTCCCAAAAAGAAAAGATGGACTATAATTTTGAGACGGAGGTAATAATATTTAAGTCGTGAAAATTGAGTTTGATGCACGCATACAAAAGATAAAAGCTTTTTAATACGAGCAAATATGTACATTTTTTATGCATTCATTATTGTGGAGAAAAATCGTAATTGCTCTCAAAAACCAAAAGGATGAAAAGTTTGTGTTATGATCCCACGTAGGCCAAGTATAGGATTGATTGGTTGCTTATAGTCTAGGTGTCCCCTCCTCCTTCAAGCTAGCTTTTGGAAGTGAGTTATATACATTTGAACTTATGGGCATTGATATGGGCATAGTATGAGCTAGGTTCATATCAATTGATATCGTAGCCAACCCGGACCCATAAGAGTTGGTTGCTTATAAGTCTAGGTGACCCTGATCTTTCAAGCTAGCTTTCTTACCGTATCATAAACCTATTTTATAAGTGAGAAGATAAAACTTGTTATTCCAAAGCTATTTCAAGTTCTTTCACTATTTTGGCCATTGATGGCCGTTCTGTGCGTTCTCGCTTTAAACATTGATATGCGATTTTTGAGAACCTTTCCAAACACTCGGGTGATATTTCCTCTTTTAGGATAGTATTGATGATAGTACATAGTCTTTTTTCATCATATGACTTTTCTGCCAATCTCGTCAAGAGCCTACGCTCATCTTTGTATATCATCATTACACAACGTCATCCACGAAGAACTTTGAACAGAACAGCACCGAAAGAATAGACATCGGATTCTTTTGTCAAGAAGTAAGTCTCCACGTACAGCGGATCATAATATCCCGGTGTACCTACAGCCGTGATAATTTGATAAGTGAATTGCTGATTTGCAGGGCCGAACTTTGACAAACCAAAGTCTGCAATTTTTGCATTCCACTTGTGATCCAAAAGTATGTTTGCACTTTAGATATCACGGTGCAAGACTCTGTGTTGACTCCCCTCTACAGGCTCATGGAGGTATTGTAATCCTTGTGCAGCCCCGATACAGATTCGAAGGCGTTGATTCCAAGAGAGATTTGGGTTACTTAGATACAAATCAATACTTTTGTTAGGTAGAAACTCATAGACTAGGATCGATATTTTCACCTCCCTCAGCACAAAAGCCTAACATAGAGACGAGATTTTCATGTTTGTATTGGGAAAGCAAAATGATTTCTCTCCAAAACTCACGGGCTCCTTGCCCGAGTGTTTTATTTAAGAGCTTCACTGCCACCATGGTAAGCTTCTTGGATAGGACAAGTTCTCCTTGATAAACCATCCCAAAACCACCTCGGCCGATACGATTGGTTCCAAAGTTGCTGGTGGCAGATTTTATATCTTCGAGCTTGAGTTGGAGATGTTTGTACTCCTCTAAGTTAGACATAATTTTTATAATGAGAATTGAACGAAAGAGGAAAAGAAATTGAAGAACTCCACGGAGTTGGAGATCCCAGCTAGATCCTTAGGTCGGCAAGGATTTTCTGTTTTTTATATCTTCGAGTATGTATACAAATCATACGATACAAACGAGTCGAGCTTTTGTCGAGCAACTCTATATTGAGTCTGAGCTTATCGAATTTGAGCTCAAGCTTAAAAAACAAGCTCGAATATACATCGATTCGAGCTCGGGCTTTTCTAGCCTTTATTTATATCTATATGTGTATGTATATATATCATATGTAACTTTGGATATGTAAATAACTAGTGTTGAACCCGTCCGTTGGACGGCTAAATATAATAACTATTAATGATAATAACATATTAAATACTAAATGAAATGTTAATACAATATATTTCAAAAGAAATGTAGAATAGTATTTTTGCGGTATAAAATAGCTTATCTATTTATATAATTATTAGCTATATGTGTGAAACACAAACTTTTAAATTAATGTAACATGACAAATTGAGAAAAAATTAATAACAATTTCCACTAAATTCATTTATACGTGACGTTGAGAAGATAATATGCTACATTATTAACTTTCTATAAGATATAGTTGACTACTATTTGATGTGTTTGAACTAATAATATAAATTAAAATCATTCTGTTAATCATGCATATCATAATAATGTATCAACGTTTCTCAACATATTCATATAAATTGATGTTATAAACTAAGTGTTTGTATTAATTAATATAACGATTAACATGATTTCCAAGTTTCTATCTCATGATCATCATGCTCATCTTTAAAAACGTTAAAAAAATCTCATCCTATAACAACATCATACGATATTAATCTCCCAATCAAAATCGTCATACAATAAAATATAAGAATTAATTGACATTGAAATCTGTAAAATAATATACAAACACCAAAAAAGTATTTGAAATTATAAAAATGAGTTTGTTATGTTTAGTATGTCCTTTTAGTTGCTCTTATTCACCATTTTGGTTTCTTAATATATGTTCTTACTATGATTAATTTTTTTTTTCAAAACCTTCATTTTTCCTATACACATATTATACAAAGATGCGGAAAAATATGGATGTTACATGTTCTTCATAACAACATGGAATGCAAAAAGGATTGTGAAGAAAGAAAAAAATAACTAAAGTTAAAAAGATGTTTTACATTTAAATTGTTAGACATCTTATTATATCTTCAATTCTACAGAAATTGTGCAACTAAAAATAGTTAAATCATTCATTTATCAATAGTTGTGTAAGTTTCTAGAATAATTTATTTATGCCAACTATATTTTTTTTAAAGCGAATATATTGTCATATAAAACTTTTTAATTACTTACTTAGATAAAAAATAGTTTACTACAATTTAACGTAGTTGAACTAATATTATAAAGTAACATTATTTCTTTCATCATGTATATTATATATGAATTTTTAAAATAATGAACTTGCATTATTGTAGGTTAAATTACTCTATGAATGTATTAAGAAAAACTAATTACCATCTAAACTTATAGATTTGAATGATGTGGTAAAATATATTTACCAAGCAAACAAAATGACTACACGTAGGATATTTATTTAGATGTCAAATAAATTAGTATGATATTAAATAAAATAAATTAATTCTTATAAAAAATAGTGTAATAGGGATAATTATTGACTTAAATATGGTAGGATACTATTAAATGAAAACGAAATTATATGTTAAAAAAATCTGGATATTTTGATATTAAATAAAATAAATTAATTCTTATAAAAAATAGTGTAATAGGGATAATTATTGACTTAAATATGGTAGGATACTATTAAATGAAAACGAAATTATATGTTAAAAAAAATCTGGATATTTTGTTGACTTTCTAAAACTAATAAGTTGTGATTGGGGAAATAAATTTCATACTAAAAATAAGAGATTCACGATGAGGTGTCATATACTTTAAGAAAATTTATGAAAGATTGACACGTAAGCGAAAATCTTAGGTGGCGAAAGGAGAAGCATGCCACATAGACAAAAAAGCTTCTCTATTAGTATATGTAGAGATATTCAGGGGCAGAGACAGAATTTAAACATACGGGAGCTTACTCGATAATTCAATATCAACAATAAAGTTTTAATTCACACATAATAACAATATATCTAATCTAATCTAATCTAAATATATAAATAATAAATATATAATAATCTAAATATCTATACATAATATAAATATTATATCTATAAACTATACTTAAAGCAAAATACCATGGGTTAATCATGACCCTTAATTGGGTTTTTCCAAATCGATTCGAGATTAAACCTTAATAGTTACACTTACCACCCCTAAACCTCCAAAAATATTAGATTAAAAATTAAATAAATAATAATTAATAAATTTTTTCCCGATTTAATATTAGATCCCATATTTAAATATGTTTAATGGAGTATTTAATTTAATATTTCTTTATAAGCCTATCTAAAATTTAAGATATTTATTTAATTTAATTATTTCTTTATAAGCCTATCTAAAATACAGGGTTTAGTATTTAGTTATTTACTCCAATTCTAATTTTAATTTTAATAAAACCCTATTCCCCTCGAAAAAAGAAAACCAAACTCTCCCTCTACCTATATCGAACCAAGAGCACCACCACAAAAACTCCACAACCATAAACGATTCAATTTGTCTGAGATACCGTTTTTGAAACGCACATGATTTTTCGAATTCCGCAATCACCGTAATCGCGGATGGCTGACGGAACCGATTCTGTACCGTCCGCTAAAGCCGGCATGACGGTGGATGATTGCAAAACTATGATACAAAGAAGCCTCAAAAGTAATTCCTCAAAACTTTATGTTTCAAAATCTTAGGGTTTAGGGTTTATAAATTTCATTTTTCTCATTATAATTATTGAATTTATTGCATTTAATTTCATCAAGGCCGTTGATTGCAATCAATCGATGAGTGGTGGTTGTCTTCGTGGTGAAGGGGTAATTAACCTCATAATCCATTTGATTTTATTCATTATGCTAATTATCATAAAACTGCTATAATTTGATCAGGCCCGACTGATTTTGATATATCTATTTATATTTGTATTTATTTATAGTCTATATTGCAACTAATTATTTTATTTTTATGTTCTGAAATACATACGAAGTAACTTAGTTTTGTTTCAATTGGTAACATTCATAATTAAATATTGAACCTTTGAATAATAATATTTATATCTTGGACCAGATAGTTGCAATGTGGTGTACGAAGTAACTTTTTGGGTAAAATGTACGAAGTAACTTAGTTTTGTTTCAATTGGTAACATTCATAATTAAATATTGAACCTTTGAAAGTTTGAATTATAATATTATATCTTGGACCAGATAGTTGCAATGTGGTGTTCAGTTGTTCGCTTAACTGTTTATATAAAAAAATGTTCCGAATTAATATGTTTCATGTTTCTCTTGAGCTTTTTCTTCATCTTGCGTGTCGTTCTATATGCTTTGGCTTTGTGTAGCCTTTTCTGTGATTTTGTGTAACGGTGTTGATTTTAACTTTTCTTTTTTGTTAATTTGTAGATTGTGGTATGTAGTAATCACTTGACGATTCAAGACGAGGTAACTCAAGTGGTTATCCATGAACTAATTCATGCATTTGATGACTGTCATTGAAGACAAGAAAGTTGAGACTGATACAATGTCATGGGTGAGTGATAGATTTGGTTACTTTTCTTATGGAGCTCACGTTGCAGTTTGTAGATGCCAGTCTGCATGTGAGATGCTTTTTGAGGAGGAATGCTTAGTTTAAGTTACATTTATTATATTGTGTACACGCAACACATATAATTTGGGCATGATATCTCTTATAAAAGAATTACTGTAAATAGTACATTATTTGACGTACTATTTGAGTTTGAATATATGTGAAAATATTGGCAACATATACTCTTCCAGCCCTTAACTTAATTATTTGTTTTTCAATTGGATAGGTTGTCAAAGTCATGCCAAAGTCAATAGTTATGCACAATAACATGGAGAGAAATGATTGGCAGTACAAGGATGAATGATAATCTTATATGTTGCCAATTGCCCAATTGTATATGACCACAAAAGATATATTTCGAAGATTAGCTGTGACAATCTACACTTCCATGAATAAGTAAATCGTTGATTTATAGTTGTATCATTAATGTACTATGGAGCTGGCGTGTTCACTCAAAATATTGATACAACAAGCACGCTGTCTGATGCATTGAGGGCTAGAACAATTTGGATGAATTGCTTTGATGTTTTTGACGTTGCAATTCCATTTAAAGTGTATAAGACGAGTGTTGTTGGAGGGAGAAGGGTATATTCCGCCTTAGCAACTATTTACAGGTGAAGGGTTGTCACCGTGTTGTAAAATTCAGCTTGGTTGTAGTTCTATGCAGTGGTGCTATATGTAATATAGTACTTTTGATGGTGTAACGAAAACATGAATATGTTGTTTCGGTTTCTGGTTTATCTTATATCCTGGCAAAGTGACGAGGTTTAATGATTGATTTTGATGGAATCAAATGAGTTGGACATGAAATTGATGATGATTATGTCGTGTATCTCAACTTCTTGAAGGAAGATTATACTTTAAATTTTGGTTTTTAATGTTTTTTATTTTTTGCAATATAAGTTTTCCATTTGTAATGTAATCTCAGATAATAATAACGTTATCTTCATCTTTATTATTTATTATTTTTTAATTAACATTGTTCTAATTTCTTTTTTGTTATTCATGAATTTTGTTTTTCTACAAGTTTAAGTCATTGTTAAAAACAATTTCAATTTTGATATAAAACTGATTTTTTATCCTACAACTGACTCTTCAAATTACCTAATGACATTATTATTGTCAAATTTCATGACTAACCCTGCGTTATCGCGGGTCTTCAAAATAATAAAATTGACTATGCATTTTCTATAAATAAAATTAAATATGTTTCTTCACATAAGCAGTAATTTTGTTTTACAAAATCCTACTATCCGAGTATCCGACCCATGGGTATGTCGTATCACTATCCAACCACGACTCAAAAGGCTATAAGCAAAATTGAATAGTATTTCATCGCGAAAACATGATACTTATTAAAGTATGAACAATCACAGTTAGGGGTGTTCATCGGTTCGGTTAATTCAGTTCGGTTTTAAAATCATAATTTTTTAAAATTATGATAAAATAAATAAATAAAACCAAAAAATATAAACCTACGTACAAACTAGATTATTTCGGATATAATTAAGTAAGAATCCGTTTCTAACTAATCCTAATATTTGTTTACATGTTTGTTTAATAATAAATAAATAAAAAAAATCCCAGCCACAATAAAAAAAAATGGGCCAAATATCCGCCAAAATATACCATAAATTGCATTTTGCTCATCCTCTCCCTATTTTAACGAAGTCTGACCCGATTTTTTGTTCTTATAAATCCACACATCAAACAATTAATCGTCGTCAATTGCATCTCCTGTCTCTAACCCTATTTTCCATGAATCTATGAGATGATTTCGTCAAAATTAAAGTCTAACAGGTAATTTTATCATTATATTGAGTTTTCTTGACATATTCAGTTGTTTGATGTTGATTAGAGTTTCAATCTCTGGTATCATCAACTCTCTTTATTTGTTTGATATTTTGTTAAGGTTATAATTTTTACAAAATCCACAAAAGTAAAGGCCTCACAACCGTTTCAACGCGTTAATGATGGTTTGGCGTTGGTTCCTTTCATTGACATCCTTAACTTGAATGATTGCTTTTGGCAACATGATGCTAATAGCCATATATATTTACATGTAACCGGTTCTATTTGCTATGCATAATACTGTCAAATAGTTACAATTTTAACATGTTTTGGGTACACGCAGATTTGATTGGACATTTGGCGAAGACCGATAAGGTTATGCATGAAAGGGAAAAATCCCGTTACCTTATGGTAATGGATTTATTTTTGCGTGATGATATTTCCACCCACAATTTTGATAGATACACCAACAATGTGCAATACAAAGTTGTACTGTACAAATAAATAATGCAGAATGATGATGGATCTATCAAAAATGATGTTGGATTTATCATCACCCTTTAATTCTCCCATATATTTTTTTGCTAATGTAATATGCATTATCTCATTTAATTCTCCCATATATTTTTTTGTCATTTTTTAAACTCTTAAGCATTTTGGTTAATTGTTGAGTTTTCAAAGACGGAAGAAACCGAGGGAGCATAAATAGAAGAGAAGTGATAAATACACCAAACAATTTGATTCAAACACCTAAATTATACTATGATAGGTTGTGATGTGAGCTGTAAGTGTTATACAGTGTGTTGTATTAAACACTTTTTGTGTTGTATCTATTAAGTCCCTAAATAGAATGGTTTATACATTTTATATTCTCTTTCATAGATTTACAAGGTGAAATAAAATAACAGCCGCGGGCCACTAAAGTTGGAAAAGGTCAAGTACCAAAACAAGCAGTTTATGCCTTTGTGGGTTTTTGTTTTTGTTTTTTTGTTTTAATCAAATGATCCATGTAGTTACTTAATTGATTATCATATATATGTTTTTTTTAATATGTTTTTCTTTATAATGTTTTGATTTGTTTCTTATGTGATATGAATTGGTTAACGTTGTTGTAACTACTAATTACAAATAAACAAATATGACTAATCCTTTTTAATTTTAAGATGATCAAGTACAAGTGGAGATGTTCATTCTCTAAAAAAAACTTTAATAAATTATCAAGTACAAATAGAAACAAATATGATTTTGGATTACCAAATTTAATGTGTAAGCCATATATTTATATTTATTATACTTCCGAAATAGATCAAATAATCGTATAATTTTATTTTTAAATTTTTTTTTTTTAAACATGTGTTGTCATGGGTCAATATGTTACGTATAAAATAAATAATAATGGCAACACATATTAGTAACAACTTATTTGTTGTGCTAACGATGGAGTATAACTTTACAATCTATATTTATACAAATATCCAATTATCATAAATATAATGACCTTACACACTTAGAGTATAACTTTACAATCTATATTTATGCGAATATCCGATTTAATTGGACCATATTTTAGAGTCACCCGCGTTGTCGCGGGTCTTATATCTAGTATATTAATAAAAGAAAACATTTCCTATGGAAAATTGTTTCAAAATTGAGAGCTATTAACCAATCAAAACTTTCAATTTCACTAACCTTCCAATTAACCAATCACATTCATGAATTTCCCTAAAACTTTGCTAACAATTTATTATTATTATTATTATTATTATTATTATTATTATTATTATTATTATTATTATTATTATTATTATTATTATTATTATTATTATTATTGTTGTTGTTGTTGTTGTTGTTGTAACATCCACAAATCGGGCCTAGGAGAAAAAGGTATTTGATTTAAATTATTTATGCGATTTATAATTATTACCTGTGTTTGATTTTAAATTTAATAGGTAAATGAGCCTCAGGAAATATTGTGACTATTGAAATGTTAGCTGTTTTAGATAATTTTAGGTGACGGTAAAATAAAATAATTTTCTCGCGTTTGAAATCGAGGTTCCAGACAATAGGTCAAAGAGGTGTATAATATTACACTGTAAAATAAGGATGGGTCGGTTTAATAAAGTAGGTACCGACATAAATTTTATCCTAATTCCTTGTTCTTCATTGTTGTATCAAATCCTCTCAAACACTCACACACATAGTTAGTGATTAATTCATCAAGTTAAATCAAGATTGAAGATTGAAGTCTTAATCTCATCATCATCATCATCATCATCTTGATAATCATCTTCTTGTTCATTATCATGTAAGTAAGTTCTTGTTTAACCTAAATGAATGAATTAGGTTATATGTGAATTTAGTTGAATAATATGGATTTGATGCTTGAATACTTGTTGTATGATACTATTAGATGATATTGGAAGTTTGTGTAACCCTTGAAATAGCTCAAATCTGAGTTTGATGATGATATTGTGGTAAAAATGGAGTTAGGGTTCGTGCAGGTTGTTGCAGGTGATTTTGGGCATGCGAACGGGATCCCACCACCTTGAGCTGGATCGCGTTACGTAGTTATAAACTGAATTTTTCGCATTTTGTCTTGTGAACGCGATCCTGACCCACTAACCGGATCGCGTTGCTCAGTGGTTTTCGGTAACAGAAACTTGTGTGAAGGGGAACGCGATCCCGAACCTATGACCCGGATCACGTTTGTCTTTGTTATTTTGACAAATTTGATGTTTTGTGAAATTGTTAGAATTCAATACTTATATCATTTATCCATTGATATTTCTTGATTATTGATGTAAGTATTTAAGTATAGATATAATTTGAATTATGAAACAAGTTATTAACTTGTGTTTTGATTGTGTTTACAGAGGCACCGAAGACTCAATAAAATAAGATCTTTGAGTTTGGAGACTGAAACGAGACAGGTGAGTGGACTGGTTCTCACAGTTTAATTTTGGTGTTAACAGTTAGTTACATCAATTTTAAGTTGATAGTATTGATTGAATTATTGATAAGTTGATGATAGAATTATTGATCGTACTTGTTGATTTATAGATTGATTGATTTCTAGTGAATGATTCCATGATAGGTTGGAATGATAGAGGTCAATTATGTTGGGTTTAGTCGCTATATGTTAATCTTTATGGGTTGGATGAACATTCGTTGTGAATTAGTCCATATTGATTAAAGATAGCAATAAACTATCGGTAAAATCTCTGTATTGGCCTGCAGTTGATTATTAAGTGTTCTTGGAGTACCACCGCTGACTGAGGGTATCTCAAGAACCACCGATCCTCTGTTTTGATTGTTTATTTTAGTTGATTGTTGTGATTGATTGTTATGCTAAGTTAGATTGTAAGACTTAGTTTACTCGCTTAGCTTCGTGCTAATTCCCCATAATACTTTTGCAGGTTAAATTTTTGGGTTGTTTGGGACGTGTTGAAGGTTTGAAGAAATGTTTGCCAAGTTGAACTCTGATCGTTTTGTTATTACTTTGTTTTGTTAAATAACACCCAATCAATAATTATCGTTTGTAACTATATAATTTTAGAACATATGTAATGTTTTGGTTGGTGATATCGTGACATCTATGTATGTATTATATTTGGGATTTGCGTTTCCGAATTATAAAAAAAAAAAAAAAAGTGTTTCTTAAATTGTGGGGTGTTATAATTATTATTATTATTATTATTATTATTATTATTATTATTATTATTATTATTATTATTATTATTATTATTATTATTATATTATTATTATTATTATTATTATTATTATTATTATTATATTTTAAATAATAACAATGATATATTAAAAGCACGTACTCAATTATATTATTCTCTGATCAAAATTTATATTTATTCGTTTGATAAAAAATAATTATATTTATTCGACAATTTTATCCAAAACACACAAATTTTATATATTTAGTATTTAATTAATTTAATTGCTGTACGTAGATAAAATATGATTGAACTTGCAAATCGGTAATAATAATTAATAATTTATAAATACTCTAGAATCCTATTAATAAATTAAATAAAATCCAATTACATTTACAATTTTCATAGGAGAAGGTATGTACGTACCAACTCTTCCAAAACTACAATATCATTTCTGTAGGCGCATACATAATCAAATATTCTCTTGCTTTGGTCTTATATAAAATCTTTAAAAATTAAATATTAATTAAAAAATAAGTAAAGTGTCAAAACAAGTTATCACTAAGAAGAAACCATTATATCATTTACTCTTTTTTTTCCTTACAGTTTTACACAACAAACATAATGCACTAGAATCTGAATTTCATTCTGCCAACCAAACATGATATGAAATGAAATTAAGATTCCAATTCCATCATGCATATTCCTACTAATTCTGTGAATCAAACGGGACCTAAACTTTTTCTACTTGTTAATAAGTATATTGAATATAAGTTTTGGCAATCATAGTTTTACACTAATCTATAGTATTCTTTACTCTATCATAATTTTTTATACCGTTTAAACCCTTATTAGTGTGAGTATATGACGTCTTTATTAAGGGTTGTTGTAACATCAACTTTCTTCATAGTCTTTAAATTTAAAAATAAAATATTTTTTGTATGTGTTTTTATTATGTTCATTGTGAAACTAAGGTCTTTATTCGAATTGTGTGGACGCTCAATTGATTAAAATGATCTAATGGTAGTAGTCATTTTAAGTTTGAAATTAATGTCATGATTCTTTAATTAGTGAATACTTGTGCTTAGCCTACAAGTTAGAACTTCAATAATACATTTCTTGTTATATCTTTCATCTTTATTTCCTGTTTATTATCTGTATAGTACTATTAATGATGAGCACTCGTATAATAGTAATGATTTTAGTATTATTAAAAATTAAATATAAACTATAAATCAACAGGTTTTTTCCTTTTTAATATTTGTAAAAGTTTACTTGGTGTTTCTAATATCATTGTGATTCGTCTTGCAAAATCTAACAAAAAAATAATAGTATGGTTCTAAACATCATATTACTTAATCTTAAATAATATTTGTGTCGTATGTCGGGAATATTAACCAGATGCACTTTATCTATGGAACAAGGGTAAGCTTCAAAGTGCATGTTCAAATTGATCTATACCAATCACAACATTGTTACTATGTATCACGCGGGTGATAATGCAAAAGTACTCAACTTACACGTTTGAAAGTGCATGTTCAAATCTATATATATCACGACAACATTGTTGCTATGTATCAATTTTTCACGGATGATAATGAGAAAAGACGTCACATACGAATTTGAGACAAACATGATCACCCTAAAAATGTTATGACAAATTAAATATAAAATATAAAGAGGTACCGAAAAAATATACTTCTATTTGTTGTTTGGTAATAGGTATTGGTTTGAAAAAAAAGAGTAGGAAAGACATATAAATTAATATCTTAAATTTATTTTATTGTTTTTTACTTAGATAATACGGAGTACAAAATAATTAATGTTATTTTATTATATATTTTTAGAACAATTGTAGAATTAAAGGAAAGAGATTGAAAGTAAGAAGGTGTCAAATACTCATCATAAACTTTTGCAATTTACGGTCCAATTGATGATATATCTTAAATTAAATTGTGATATATAATTCTTTTAAAATTTCCGTGTTTATACACGGGTTTAAAACCTAGTATAATAATAATAATAATAATAATAATAATAATAATAATAATATAAATATAAATATTATTAATAAAAGAAAACCTTCCTAGCTTCAATTTTGCTTCAAAATCAACTCTATTAACCAATAAGAATTGAGTATTTCATTTAACCAATCAAATGCGAGATATAATTTAATATATCAAAAAAGATAATGTTACTAATAATAATTTAATCATCGTTAATATTTTAATGAAATTCCTAACGTCAATATATATAGCAAATAATAATTAAGATCATAAAACTCTATATCCTATCCATCCAACAAAAAGTAAAATATGAAGATAGCATAATAGCATGTGTTCGTCAATATTAACCACAAGTGACAATAAATCACATAGGTTCAAAGATTTCTTCAAAAGACAACTCGATTAATCGATTATATTATTCGTTCCTTACCCACTTTGTGTCATCGATCAGAAGCGAATATTGTTACTATATAATTACGAAACGAAATACTTAATTGATAGTATTTTATATTTGTTCGACTTAAATAGCAAATATGTTAATTAAGCTATGAGGGTTTGTGATGTTTCATGCTTTTTTTAGTTTGGGTTAAAGCTACAAATCGATAACGAACTTTCACCTTTATATCGAGTTAAGTAACAAACCGATTTTATTACTAATGTAGCTATCAAACTTACAATTTTTTGTCAAGTTAGGTAATATGTATTACGTGACATTATTATAATTGATTTACGTGGCATTACGGTAATATGCCACATAATAGATATTACCTAAATCGACATAAAATTTGAAAGTTCGCTACCTATACTATATGAGTATTAAAATCGATTAATTAGTTAACTCGGTACAAAAGTGAAAATTTGTTGCCGATCTTTAACTTTAACCCTTTTAATTATTAGGCAATCAATTGTGAAATACAAAGTAATTTGTTACCCATTTTTTGTTTGTATATAAGTTATGATATTATATTACAATTGTAGATTAAAATCCATGTAAATACACTCTTACGCTTTTTTAAAAGTTATCAGTAATTCTATTATATTTTTATTGACGTATTTCTGTCCATGCCTTGATTTTACTAAATATTCAATTAGCCAATCAAGTTCGTAAATTTACCTAAAAATCTCTTTTAAATTAAACTTCTATAATTTCCGAATTAAACCAATTAATTTAATTATGAAAATAAAAAATAAAAAACATAAGAAACGTAGCATATATCTGAATTACAATATTTAGTTAAATTTATTAGTTATTAAAAAAATCTGTAGCATATGTTACCTATCCTAGAAAAAATCATAAAAACCTATTAATTTAAAATATATTTTTTCCCTTCTTCCAAAATTTAATTACTTATAGTAAATCTTACAGTAATTGCTTATGTTCATATATTCATTAAAAGAAAACAAGAAACCGTATTAAAAGATATAGTTATGTACGGGTTTTTATAATTGTTATACTTTTACACAAACTGTGTTTATACATATGTTTCATCTATTATGATCATTAACAGTATGCTTGCATTATGCAGCGGCGTTTTTTAATTTAAGATGATGTCAAGTTGGTATCAACAAGGTAGTGCAGGACATTGGAGTCGTATGCAAGATATTAAAAACTAAAAAAAATCTACACTTTATCTATAATACAATATAGTGAATTATAATTCATAAACATCAACTTTTAATTATAAGAACACCTTATTGTCTTCTAATTTTAAAGCGTTATGCACGGGTTTTAATAATTGTTTTACTTTTACACAAGTTGTGTTAATACATGGGTTTCGTCTATTATCGGTCACTAACAGTGTGCCTGCACTATGCATTAGACGTTTTTAATTCATGATGAAGTGAAGTTGGTGTCAACATAGTATGTATGATATTGAAGTCGTATGCAAATGATTTAAAACTTAAAAAAAAAAAATCAATTTTATCTATAATTCAATATTGTCAATTATATTTCGTAAAGATAAATTTTAATTGTAAATTTACAAAAATTGTTGAAATTTAAAATTTAAATTGAAATAGAGACGCATTATATATAGTTAAAGATTAAAGATAATTTTTTATTTTATTTAATTGTCTTACATGCATTTGAAGATAAAAGAACTAATAAATGATATAATCATCATGTTATTTTTAAACTTTTAAACTGTTAATGATGATTCAAAAATACTTTTTATAATAATGTTCAAATAGTCCAAAGTTATATACATTTATACAACATATATATACACAATTGCTCAAATTTATGATAATCAGTATATTTGGTGTTTCATGATCCATAAACACAATATATAAATATTCATCTTTTCAACATGTTTGTATTAAAACCCGTATTTATACATGGGTTTAAAATCTAGTTCTTATTAAGAAAAGCAAATAAACAACGATAACGGTTAATAATAATAAAAAAAACAACGATAACCTTTAATAATAATAAAAAAAACAACGTATGAGTTACCAGTTACCACAATGAATAATTTTACCAAAACTAATCTACAAGAAATTAGCTAAATTTTTGACTTCCGGGGCGGAGCTCATATTTACAAATTAGGGACGACAAAAACTTTTTCAGTTTCGAAAGATGAAACTTATAAAAAATTACATATATAATATCAATAGATCGGATTGGTAAAAGTTTAGTAATTGGAAGGTAGCCAAATGTTTTATACAACTGGGAACGTGCTTATTGGGCCTTAGGGCGACCATAGGGTTTGTTGTTGGACTTTGTTGTAGCTACAAGGAGACCATATCACCAAGTGACAGAGGCGGACCCAGGATTTTGGGTCAGTGGTGTCACAAATATAATAATCAAAATTTTGAAATAAATATTTGAACTGGAAGAGTACAATTTTATTAAACAGTAACACTAAATAAAAAACCCGTGACTAAAAATAAGAAATATGTACCTTAAAAGGGCAATTTTCCTTTACGATCTCTCATTCCTTGAAAACGGTTAATTACGGCTTCATTCGTAACATTAGCGAGTGCTTCTTTTTCGATAGAACCAATTAGACAATAATTCAAAAACTCATCACCCATTCGGTTGCGCAAAGCAGACTTTGCAAGTTTCATCGCAGAAAAACATCTTTCAACAGTCGCGGTTGTAACAGGCAAAACCAAAGCCAACTTCAATAATCGATACACATAACGATAAGAAAGATGCTTTTCAGTTTCCACCATCAATTTAGCAAGTTCATCAATGCCATTCAAGTTGGCAAATCTTTCATCTCGATGAATAACATCATAGTAGATGTCAAGTTCACGCTTAAGACTATCCCTTTCCGTGTCATTAAAATCAAATGGATACATCTTACTCAACTTCATTAACTTCGACACATCAAACATTTTAAAAGAAGCACGTGGGCTTAAAGCCGACATATTAGTAAGCAATTATGTACTTACCTCACTAAAGCGATCACCAAACTCCTGAATTTGCATATCCAAAACTGTATTAAAAATATCAACCTTAAAATGGTGTTGATTGGTAATATTGCTCTTTCGGTTTCTTGAAATAACATAAACTTCATCCATATTCAGCCTTTCAAGATAATGTTTTTGACAGAACGAATACACAACCTTTAGTAATCCATCAAACCCATCTTTTATAAAGTCTTGCAATGATCGTTTTGTTCCTTGTACCAATGAAATAGCTTCTAAGATATTTTGATCTTTTCTTTGAAGAGCCCGTGACAATACATTTGTAAGTCCTAGAATGTGCAACATCAAGTGCAAATAAAACACAAAATCAAATGTGTTAAAATATGATAAAATACCGGATGCTTGACGTCGGCTCACAGCATGATCTCCCTCTTTCTTAACATATTCAAGCACATTAACAACTTCTGGGAACAAAGACTTTAAACCTGATATTGACTTGTGGTGAGAACCCCATCGTGTATCTCCCGCTCGTATAAGAGAAAGCTCTTGGTTTAACCCAGTTCCAGTTTCTACTTTACCCTTACCAATCTGTTCTTGTACTCTAGCTCTGTGTGATTCTCTTATTAGATCTTTCCGTTTACAAGAAGCACCAACCACATTAATTACAAGAGATAGCATATCAAAAAAGTTTCCAACACCCTCATGGTTTTTTGCTACAGCCACAACTACCAACTGAAGTTGGTGAGCGAAACAATGTATATAATATGCCGAGTTATTATCTTTCAGTATCAAAGCTTTCAAACCATTGAACTCTCCTCGCATATTGCTTGCTCCATCATATCCTTGACCTCTTACCTAATTAGTCAAACCAGAAAAAAAGTTTAAGAAAATTAAAATCTATTTGATTATTTAATCGAGAAGTAAAATAACTTTATTTGCATACCTGTTTCAAACTCAATTTATGTTCAGCAAATAAAGAATCGATGGCAGATTTAAGAGTCAAAGCCGATGTCTCTTTCACATGAACAACACCAATGAATCTCTCCTTAAAGAATCCACGAGTATCAACATATCTCAAAACCACAGCCATTTGTTCTTTTTTAGATACATCACTTGACTCATCGACTAATAAACCAATCAACATCACTACCAATTTCTTCAAATATGGATTTCAATATTTCTTTGGCAAAACATTCAACGATATCTTTCTGGATTTTCGGAGACACCAATGTACAATTCTTGGGAGCTTTAAGCATAGCCTTACGATAAGTCTCATTTTGTTGTGCAATCAAGTTTAATGTTTCCAAGAAAAGGCCTTTGTAAATAGAGTCTTCGCTCTCATCATGACCACGAAATGGTAATGTGTTAAACATCAAGAATCTAACAGCATCAATTGAACCTGTTAATCGAATTCGATATTCTTCCTTCTCAATATCACTTTGCTTATGTAAAGCGACGGCAATAGATTGCTTTGGTTTCATCAAATCTTCACATCTATGTAGTGCTTTATTATGAAAACTATTCACATCACCGACATGAATTTTTAACCTATCTTTCTTATTCCAACTATTGAAACCCTTGGTGACAAATGCATCACTCCCACCTTGTTGTCCAACATAATCTCTAAATAGGTAACAACATAAACAAAAGGCTTTATCCGCTTTAACACTATACTCTAACCACCGAAATTCATCAAACCAAGCAGCGACAAAACTTCTTTCCTTTTCCTTAGATTCTTCTTTCTTTTTTTTTCTTTTTTGGAAACACATGCCCACGTGGTTGACATGGTCCTCTCTGCCAATATAGTCTTCGAATTTCATCTCTTTGATTAGGGTCATAGTCTAAAATTCTTTTCCTATCCGCGGGATCCCAAGGAATATTATTTATATCAATTGTTTCTGGCATTGAGGGAGTCGAGCTAGGACGTGGAGGTGGAGTATTGTTGGCATCATTCACACATGAAGGCTCTCCACCATCAGATGATACTTTTCTTTTCACCCATCTTTCTATTGAACTCTGCGCCTGTATATGTTCAATAATTATTAACTATGACGCAAAAAATGATAAGATAAATGATGTTCGTATAATCGTATAATCTAAAATCTTGTATGAACTAGAAATTGTTGAAATATGATACTAAAAAGGTAAAAATAAACCTAAACAGAAAAGTCTTGAAATATGATACTAAAATTATACCTAAAATTATAAACCCTAGAATTATATATTTAGAAAAGAGATTGTATATCTTATAATATTAGTTTGAGACTTGCAATAAAGAATTGATAATAAAGAATTTGAATGGTAAATTTCAACTTACTGCTTGTGTCCTCTTCGCTGCGGACATCTCGATCAAAGTATCGTCAAAGTCTACGAACTTTATCCGCTTCTTTTTTTTTAATCGTTTTTTTTTTTTTTAATTTCTAAAGTCTCAGTGTCTCACGTTGGATTTCGATAGGAGTATTTGGGAGGTATTGGGCTTGGGACAAAGTAAATAAAAGGGGCACCCTCATATTTGATTGGTGTCACTAATAGAAAGCCCAAAAAAAATTACACTAGCCCAGCCCAAGTGACTGGTGTCATGGGCCACCAGTGGTCTTCAACTGAGTCCGCCCCTGCCAAGTGAAGCCAAGCCCATTTAGAAGTCATGCAAATAAAAGTAACGATGGATATAAAATAAGGGTAATGATATTTCCACTTTTTTTATAGATCCACCAAGAATATGCATTGCAGTATTGTACTGTACAAGTAATAATGCACATTGATAGTGGATTTATCAAAAAATAGTGATGGATTTATCATCACCCTAAGTTAGGGGCGACCGCTCGTGTTCGAGCCTTCATACTGCCGCTGTTAGGTACTAATTTGGGTATGAGTATTACATTCCTTTTCTACAATTTCATTATAATATTGTTGTACAAGTTGATGCAACAACAAGATATGTGTTACATATAGATTAGACACAACAACTTGCCCATGGTAAAATTGATTAGAGTTAGACAAAACTGAAAGAGAAGAATAAAAGTGAATAGCAAATATAATTTATAGTTTCGAACCAATTAATATAATAGTACTTGCACATCATCACGTACTGATTCCTAATTAATAATGTTTGACGAAGGTGCAAACTGTGATTGATCTTGCAGCAGCCATTATAAGATAAATGGCCTAAACTCGATGCCTTCTATAATCATTCCACTGAATACTCTATCCATCTTTTCAGAAAATACTAACTCGAGTAACTTGTGATCTTGTAAGTGACGTAATGGTTTGCACAACATGACTTCCATCCAACCATCCGTTCTTTCTTCAATCTTACTACATCCTGGAGGTATGTGATGTTTATGCATCTGATCAAGTCTTTCATTTGTTGGTATACATGATGATTCACGAGATCCATAATCATTTGTTGGCTTAATAGTCGGTATATTGACCGGATACAAATTCATATGTACTGATATTGTACCTTGAGCAGTGCTATCCAAACTGCAACGCGCTTCAAACAAAACAGCATCATCTGCCTGAGTTTGGTTGTCTTGAAATTTGAAGACTAGATAGCATGCATAAATATAGTGAGGTGAAAACATGGGTGACTTAAGTCTACAAAAGAATTGAAAATAGCGCATCCTTTTAATTTTAATCACCGCAGGCAACCTGTTAATGCATAAAAGTATGATTTGTCAGAGTACGTACGTTCTTACCTTTCTCGGTACAAAGTTAAGATATGTAGCTAGGAAGTTTATCACGATAAAAATTTCATATTTTAGGGAGTGAGAACCTGGATTCAGATAAAGTTATGGTATCTAGATAGAACTTTTTATCATGGTAAGCCCACTCCATATCTGTAGCTGGTAGCATGGAACATATCCGGCGGGTTGATTTGCAGAGAAAAAACCACTGTTAACCAAATCATTTCATAATGTTAAAATATGAATGTAGCAATCATTTTCTAAATTTGATAGTTAGGTGCTTGTTTGGAACAAAATCTGGCGCCATAAATGACTTAAAGTCTTAAATCAATTATGTTGTAGCTAGCACAAGAGGATTGAAAGAGAGGAGGGAATTAATTACCAGTCGACTTTCACCAAGATGACCAAGGAAACCCTCACAAAGACGTAGGTAGAGCTCCTTTTTTGTGGTGTAATCCAAAGGCTTGTATGACTTCTGAATTAAATATCGATAGTCATCTGGCAACTTTTTTTCCCAGTATTCCTCATCATCATTATCCATATCCACTTCATCCGGACTTTCAAATTCTTCATGCTATTGTAAATGAAAAATAAAATAAAATATAAAAATATAGTAACATATAGACTAGCTTGTAAATGATACTGTTATAAGTAAATTAAGAACTTGATAATTAATGTTCAGAAAAGAGAAACTTGCCATCTCTGCGGGCTTAAATTCAAATCCAAGAATTATGAGGCCATATACAACATATTCCACCGTACATGATAATTCCTCTAGCACTATATCAAAATCAGGATCTGGCATATGATTAATGAATTGCCACATTTTGATTGAATACCACTTGTCGTGTCTCAGAACTGCATTATGTGTAGAACATACACTCAAGTCTCCTGTTTTCCATTTAATCTTGGTCTTCCCAATGTGTCCATTATCTTGGGAATAAAATTTGAACAGCAAGCTAGCAGTGTATAAGGTACCAAGTGATAGCATGCTTGTTTGTATTCGACACTTTACATTTTGAAATTTCTCATAATCATATATCACCGTATCCGAAAACCTGTAAATGTATGAACAAATGTCGCTGTAAATATCTCATTGTCTCCAAATAGGTGGTCATTTTTTCTTTAAATACTGAATTATAATTCCTGTAATTTTGATAAGTTTATATAATTTAATCATACTTAGATTAGTAATAATAATTATTAATTATAATTATAACTAGGTGAGGAACCTCGACAACGCGTGTGACTAAATCGAAATTGTTATAGATTTGAAGTTTTATTTTTAAATTTTTAATTCAATTAATTAGTATACATGTTAGGGTGTTGAATGTAAAATGTTATAATTCTTATATGTATAGCTTTAAGACCCGCAACAACACGAGCGGCTAAATTGAAATTGTTATAGATATTCAATTGAATATTAGTACATTTTTTTTATTTTTTGTATTATTTTATTATAGTGTTATAAGCCAATATTTTTATTACTTTATATTAAATAATATCTAATATTTAAGGGTTTATTAAAAGATGGTTTCTTATTTAGTGGGGGTAAAGTGTAACATTATTATTTTTAATCTAATTTAATAATATATCGTTGGATCAAATTAGAAAACTTCTACGAATGGTCCAGATTCCTTGATGGGGTTTTGGTTTAATTATGTGTAAGATAATAATAATTATAATAATAATAATAATAATCTTTAATATATATATATATATATATATATATATATATATATATATATAGGGGGAAGATCAATAGGGAAGTAAAAAAATGGGAGAAGAAGGGAAACAATTTCTAGCAACACATTCTGGTCAACGTAAAAGTCAACACGGTGGCAAACTTGTAAATAACTTGAAATCACCTCCCAGATCGTTAACATGCATTTCAAAAGCATGTTAATCAAAATCATATTTTCAGCACGTTAACATTCATTTACGATGAATGTTAACGCATATACATTATTATACACCGATGAATGTTATGTTATCACATTCAATAGTGTGTAATAACATATATAAATTAATATTCATAATAAATGAATGTTTAAGAGTATTAAGTTGTAATTTGATTAACATGCTTTCCAGATGAATGTTAACGGTCTGGAATTTTTTCAATCTGAAAATTCAATTGGAATGACAATTATAATTTGATTAATTACTTGTTTATAAGTTTTGTACGATCAAATTCCTTTAATTTTATTGTTTTCATTGTCAAATCAAAATTTACTCAAAAACCCAAAAGTTACTCTAATATTCATAATTTTTGATGAATTAAAATTATGACGAATTGAAGATATCTATGATTGCGATTGATGAATTCGAAGATTTATAATGTTTTTGATTGTTGAATCTTTGAATTTCATGCTTTAATTTGGAATTTTAGATTTAAATTGATTAAATGGGTATTGTGGATGAATATAGAAGAGGAGAAAAATGAGTGGTTGAGGTTTGTTTCCCTCCTTCCCCCAATCTTAAAGCTTCCCTCTTGATCCTTCCCCTATATATATATATATATATATATATATATATATATATATATATATATATAACAAAATACCATGAAGAAGGTTGGACCCTTGATTAGGTTCCCTCATTAGCGATCAATGGACTAGATTTCACCATAATTACACTTAACACCCAATGTTTTCGAATTAGTTACGAATGAAATTTTAGTTCATGGGTTAATTGTTTTTTGGTTCTGATTGCAGTCTTTCATGTTACCGATCAATATGGGAATAAATTCTCTGAAGATAATGTGGCAGATCGCATTCAATCCTTAAACATGTGAGATATTTGATTATCTTTGATCCAATCCTAAAAGTTTTGATGTTATACATGTTGGTTTTTGGCTAAAATAAAAATAGGAGTTTTGTCCCACATTGGTGGATGGAACAAAGGAGGGGGTGACTCCTTGGTTATAAAAGGAGGCGTATGCCTTAGTTTCAAAATGTATAAAATCAACATACATCTTAAGTATTTGATTATTTCTTTCCCCTTTGTTTTAGATATTTGTTTTAAAGTATCTAAGGTGTGAGTCAAATCTTTGGAGGGTGTAAGTGTTGGTTGGGAGGTGGCTTAAGAGATTAGTCTATGTGATTGTAATAATTTTTTATATAGTGGAATCTTTTCTCTTTGGAGGCCCGTGGTTTTTCTCCGGTTTTAGAGTTTCCACATATATTCTTTTGTTTATATTTCTTTACTGTTTTCATTGGCCGAGTTGTTGGAGAATCTTTAAGGCCATTTTTTTTCCAACAAGTGGTATCAGAGCCAAGGTTTTGGTGGAGGTCTCGGTTTTAGAATTTCATAGTATGCTCTATGGTTGCAGTTTTATCTGAACTTCCACATCAGAAATGAATTCTATTTATGGTATTGGGGTATCTTGGTTTTAGAGGTTCATAGTATGCTCTGTGGTTGCAGTGTTATCTGACCTTCCACATCATAAACGAATTTCTATTTGTTGTCTTGTATACGATAGAATTATATGTGAGCTTAGAGTATTTACACGTGTAGAAAATGTTCTGGCTAAGGAAAGACCTGGTACTTAAGCGTGTCCATTGTGACCCACCACTCTTTTCTGGGATCCTTTTTCTCCCGGGTGTATTACAAATTGGCTGGAAACATACTTTTCTAGTATACATTTCTGGTAATCTTTTGAGACACAGATACGATGTCAAAGTTCAGTCCAATGAGGTTCGATATAGAGAAATTTGATGGAAGGATCAATTTTGGCTTGTGGCAAGTTCAGGTCAAGGATGTGTTGATTCAATCCGGGTTACACAAGGCATTGAGGGGGAAACCAACCCCTGTTTCTAGCGGTGATTCTAGCAAAACCAGTAAGATCGATGATGAAGAATGGGATGATATGGATTTGAGAGCAGCAAGTGCTATTCGTTTGTGTCTTTCAAAGAATATTCTTGCAAACCATGGGTTATCAACGGCAAAGGAGCTTTGGGATAAGCTTGAACAGTTGTACCAAGGCAAGGGCATCTCAAATCGGTTGTATCTCAAGGAACAGTTCCATACTCTATGTATTGAAGGAGGTACAAAATTTTCAGATCATCTGAGTATTCTAAATGGTTACGTTTCAGAACTGGAGGCTATTGGATTTAAGGTTGATGATGAAAATAAATCATTGAGACTTATATTATCTTTACCATCCTCCTATGAGCACATGAAACCTATTCAGATGTACGGGAAAGAGACTCTGAAGTTTGAAGATGTTACCGACAAACTCCTATCTAAGGAGTAAAGACTGGATAGTAACGGCAAGACTTCATCAGAAGGTACAATTTTGATAAGTGAAGATAGGAAGAAGAACAACTTCAGGAAAAATCTAATATGCTGGAAGTGCGGGAAGTCTGGGCATGTCAAGATGAATTGTCCAGGTAGAGCGGATTCGGCAAAGGGCTCCAAGTCAGCTGACAGTGTCTCCGTTCTCACGGGGAATGATGAGTTCTTATGAAATTTGACATCCTCATGGTGTGTCCGCGCCACCATGGAAAAGGGATGGTTGTCAGCGGTTCCACAGGTATTTACACATGGGCATTGGTTTGGCTTAAAATGCAAGGTGTGTGGTGAAAATTGATGTCGATAGCCGAGGAACTTCCAGGTGAGCCAAACAGGGGAAACTGCACCATAAACACTTTCAGCAAGTTTTTTCGACATGTGCCGAGGTGAAATGCTTAGAATGGGTTATTCTGAGTGGAGATACTCTTTTATGGTGGAGTTTGATAATTCTCTTCGAATTATGATTGTCGGTCGAGACAATGGTTCTGATGATGGAACAAAGTTATTTTTATTTTATCCATGGTGGAGATTGATGGTTTTTAGCTAAAATAAAAATGGGAGTTTTGTCCCACATTGGTGGATGGAACAAAGGAGGGGGTGACTCCTTGGTTATAAAAGGAGGCCTAAGCCTTAGTTTCAAAATGTACCAAATCAACATACATCTTAAGTATTTGATGATTATTTCTTTCTCCCTTTGTTTTAGATACTTGTTTTAAAGTGTCTAAGGTGTGAGTCAAATCTTTGGAGGGTGTGAGCGTTGGTTGGGCGATGGCTTAAGAGATTAGTCTATGTGATTGTAATAATTTTTCATATAGTGAAATCTTTTCTCTTTGGAGGCATGTGGTTTTTCTCCGGTTTTGGAGTTTCCACGTATATTCTTGTGTTCATATTTCTTTACTGTTTTCATTGGCTGGGTTGTTGGGGAATCTTTGAGACCGTTTTTCCCAACAATACAGATTTTTGTGTGCCAACACTGTATATCAAATGCACACTAGGTATTTGATAAAATCCTTCCCCACGTAGAATAATATCTTTATAATGAAAGACTAACAATCTTTTTGTTACATATTTTTCTGGGTAGTCGGAGATAATATACCATTGTACCGAAATTAAAACCCAATATGATGGGGCGAAACGGATTGGATTTTAGTAGGTATGTAGTTTCCACCAAATTTCAAAAGGCTTTGTCTATACAAGATTCAATGAAGGCTTATATCTGAAACATTTGTGAATAAATTATACATACATCCAAATGAGAATTTTCAGTATTGTGCTTAAATCTTGTGTTTTCGGTTTGTAGGTTTACTGTAGGTATTAATTATTAAGTTTACTGTCTCTCATCTCTCATATCATGTTCTTTATAATCTTATTGTATATTGTAAAAGTTCATTCAAAGAGCTTATTAACATGATAGCTGATAGTAAGCTCTTTTGTAAGTAATGGATTTGCTTTTGTAGCATCATTCAGAGCTAAAGATGTTGCTCAAAAAGCCATCGAAGAGCTACATAACAAAGAATTTAAGGTATAACCTTTTTATGATTATTGCTCTTTTACTTGATTTGATACATAATTCGATGTTTATGATGTTTTGATTGTATATCGTTGCAGGGAAGTCCCTTGAGGTGTCCACTTACCTTCTACCTAATATAATCGATTATATTACGTTTTTTCATGTATAATATGGTATTAGGTGCCATGTACTCTTTCCTACAAATGAAATTACCTTCAAAAGCAATTGAAGGTGCTAAGACTGCTAACAAAGTTCTTGATGTAATCTACTGCCTAAAGCTCAAGCCACTCGCATACCATCCGTGCTTCAGGATTCGGCCAAAAGGAAGGGTAAATTTCTTACCTATTTAAATAACCATATAGACTAGATGTAGAAATTTCGATCTATTTACCTACGGACGGGTCAATTTGGCTTATGTTTTATATATCTTACATGGGTCAGACTAATAATAATCATATTAATAACAGAAAATCTTAAAAAAAGGGCTGAATGAGAGTTGAGCGTGTCTGAAGTCACCCCAAATGTATTTGGTCTGATAAAATCTTCTAACCCAAATTAAACAAAAAATTAGCTTATTGTCATACATGAGTTGATGCAATCATATTTAACACACTAATTTGTCTTTTCAACAAAAAATGGTTTCGGCTCGATACAACACAACCTGACCCGTTACAACCCTAGCAAGAGATTCAATTCTGATGACTTGAACACACAAGTAAGATTTTCTTTTCGTGTTATTATTTATATACTTCTCACTGGTATATTACTTTCATGAATCATGATGCTTATATACTTCTTTTCTGGTTATTTATTTCACAGTAATGTTTCAGAATCAGGTTTGGAATTTAGACTTTACAGTCATTTGTTTTAATCGGTTTGTGCAGGAAACTAAAGGTGAAGACACTAAATATATATAAGATGGTAACATAATGCTCACAAATAAGCGAAGGAATATAACTTGAAAATGGTACAGATTTCTATTTGTTATACATAATGCTTATATAAGGCTCGCAACTTTTAGTCAATTTTTGTAAGTTGTAACATTTAAAGTGTATGGTATCTATGCAGACATGCTTTTGCTATATCAAGGGTACTGAACTTGTGCTCTGTGAAGAAAAACATTTTGCAGCTGAAGTACATGTGGAGTATTATTCTCTTAAGCAAACGAAACCAAAGGCAAGTCATTGCCTAATTCATAAAGTCAGATTATCATGGAGTAATAATATAGTTTTTATAGTATTTATTAGACTAAATATTGATATAAAGATAGATAAATGTGTTTCGGGTCAACTTAAACTATAAATATTGGTTTTTGATCCTTAACATGCCTCGCACCGCTGCATGCCACCTCTACACTGGTGTAGTTCATCTATATGTTTGTTTCATGAAATGTTAAATATATGCTTCTTTATTTATGTGTCTTTTTGTACTTCTAAATACCAAAAATAAAATATTCCTTGCTAATCATTGCTACAGCAAGTATATCTTCTCTATATGCTACATACCAACTTGCTCAACGATATATTTGTTAACAGACTATTTATTATTTTTTCCTTGCTACATACCAACTTGCTCAACGATTTATTTGTTAAAAGACTATTTATTATTTTTTCCTTGCTGTATATATGTTGTTTATTATATTGCTTATTTCTAACCTGATATTGTCTGTACTCTATAGGCGTTGAAAAAGACACTGCCAATAAGAGAATGGAGAAGACGTTATCTATTGAGCCGAGCAAAAAGTTTCCTAGCCATAATCATAGTTAATACAGGTAAGCTGAACTACTTATGTTTCTTAACCTGTGTTTAATTATAATTGTGCTAAAAGTTGCCTAACCAACAGGTTCTACGGTCATTTTTTTCACCTGACATTTGTAGTCTTCTACGCTTATCTATCCAACTAAAGTCTTGTGTTAAATTGTTGTCTGTTGATGTCTATTAGTTCATATGGTTATTCTTCACGATTTTACCCTTTTGTAATCATATTAATCAAAGGTTGATTTGCACCTGAGTTGTTCTGATGGGGAAAGTTGCCTATCTTTTTATTTTCATACAGAGAGTAATTAAGAAGTTATGGTATGACTTGATTTGGTAGTAATGCATTTACCTTGGATATTTGTTTGTGTGCACTTCAATTTTCAGTGCTTGAATATGAGTTATAAAGTTTTTCAACCTACAATCTTTAGTTTGCTCTAAGTTTCGTGTTTTTTAGTTTCAACGATTTTAAGTTTATTTTTTACTATAAACATTCCATAAAGTAGGAATTTATGTATTTCTCTTATCCCTGACATGTTTAATCATTCCTCAAGAAGAAGCTAGGAACACAGACCATGGGTCATGTGTTTATCGAATGAGACTTTATGTCTCTATTTGAGCATAAATTGATTTAAGTCTTGATTTAAAATTGTAAACTTATGCTTTTTCTATTGGGTTAATAATGGTTTAATCTCTAAAGTTTCATTTTTTTTTCGTTTTAACCACTCAACTTTTTTTTGAATGTTTTAACCACTCAACTTAGGGTCAATAATGGTTTAATCCCTGAACTTTCAATTTGTTTTCGTTTTAATCACTCAACTTTGTTTTAAACGTTTTAACCACTCAACTTATGAGTTGACCATACTTTAACCACTAAAGTTCATTTAATCATTTAAAAAAACCTTTTCGTTAACTTATAATGAAAGTTTAGATCTAGATATATAAACTTTGAACTGATATTTTATCGACCAAGGTTGTCAAGAGAGAGATCTTACCTAGGATCGTTTTTGTCTTCACAAGATCGAAATCGTAAGATCAAATCGGGATCGTAAGATCTTACGATTTCGATTTGAGCATAGGATCTTACGATGTCGATCCGATCCGATCTTACTTAACATGAATATAAATTAAGAAAATATAAATTAGTTAAAGTATGGTCAACTCATAAGTTGAGTGATTAAAACGTTTAAAACAAAGTTGAGTGGTTAAAACGAAAACAAATTGAAAGTTCAAGGATTAAACCATTATTGACCCTAAGTTGAGTGGTTAAAACATTCAAAAAAAAGTTGAGTGGTAAAAACGAAAAAAAAGTGAAACTTTAGGGATTAAACCATTATTAACCCTTTTCTATTTCCTACCGGCTACCATTAGTATGAGAATTAATGGTTATTGTTTATCATGGTTCAATCATCTTGTTAGAAGTATTTAGTATTATTATTTATGTGATTTGCTAGCTCTATTATTCCCTTACAAGTTGTCCTCACAGCTGTCTTGCACTCTTGTTTATGAGTTACCCTTGCTTTGTATTGTATATTGAGGAGTTCCCTCACAAGTAATGATAAGTCAATACAATGTAGTCATTTCATACTTTCCCCAACTCTGTTTACATGGTATTAGAGATTGGTTTTCAGATTTGAGTTAGCAAAATATTTTAGTTAGGGTTAGGGTTAGGGTTAAGAAACATATATGTAGCCACTGTTAGCCGTCTTTTTCTTCCAGTTTTCTTTTCTGATATGTCCAGCCAGATCCTTGTTGAGATCTTGTTGGTTTTATGTGTTTCACTGTTTGATCATTCCCGTTTGATCGACACTAATTTGGTTACTTCTGGATGATCGACTCCCGTGAGATAGAGGGTGATTGGTTTCTGCTTGGACTTGGTTCTGGTTTCTTATTTGTTGCTAGCAATATCAGTTACGTTGATTGATGTTTTGTTTTCAGTCTGTTGCTGTCCTGCTGCTGTTGTGCACCTGTTTCTTATTTGTTGCTAGTAATATCAGTTACGTTGATTCATGTTTTGTTTTTGGTCTGTTGCTGTCCTGCTGCTGTTGTGCATCTATTTCTGTAAACAGTCGTCGGTGGAACCCTATCACTGGATCCGGCTCTTTTGTTTATGTTTTGCTGCTGTCTTGCTCCTGCTTCTGCTGTGTGCTAGTGGAACCGTAGTCACTCGTTCCTTCCTTTCTGTTTTAATTAGCTGTTTTCCTGTATCAGTTTCTGTTATGATCTGACCAATGTTTACTTTTGTTGACTTTTGGATTTGGGGGGTTATGTGCTTGATAGCATCAAATAATAATATTATATTTATATACCAATATTCCCTAGTTTTTATATACTTTTATTGCATTTAATTGGATTTAGATACTGATTTAATTATGTAGAAAAGTGTTTTAAATCAAGAATTGAAGAAATTGAACGAAAATATGATCGAAAGTGAAGAAAATGAAGCTAAAACCAAGACCTCAAGATAATCGGGCTTAAATTGAAGACCAAATCCGTATAATATAAAGAATGGGCCTTGAAAAAAATTAAATTCGGATTGTGAAGATGATGGAGCCCAAGAGTGAAGCCAAAACGCGCAGGAGAACATTCTGGAATCAAGATCCAGCCGGCGGCTAAGACATTTAGCCGGCGGTTAGACCAAGAAGAGAAAAGCGGTGGAGACAGCAGACTTGGAGTCCAAGACAAACACATTTAACCGGCGACTGAGACTTCCAGCCGGCGGTTGAATTGACGAATCTGAAACTATAAATAAAGGGCTTAGCTAAACCATTTGATATACGATTTTGATATTCTAAATTTGACTTTGGGGTTTAGAATACGAATATAGGTGCGAATTTGGAGGCTAGAAAGCTAGGGTTTTAAGGTTTTGAACCCTACGAAGAGCTTGTTCATCGTTAGGGTTTGATTTCCTTATCCTTGTATTTTGTAAATATACTATTTAATTATACTATGGATTCTGTTTACTTGCTATTAATTATGAATTAAGTTTCTTATTGTGTTTATTTAGATGAATGTTATTTGAATTTTAGTTTGAATTTATGTTTACGTTGATATTAATCTATTGAATATTTATTATACTTTCCCTATAATTGTGTTGATTATATGCTTGAGTTGTTCTTAACATAGTTAATTGGTTTATACTTTTGCTATATAGAATTAATTATGAACTTGAGACCTTGTCTAAGGAGATAGGTTAAGAACACTAAGACTTTTGAATATAATTAATGTGGTAATAATAAACGCTTGTATACTACATGGTTGCCTACAAAGTTATAATAAATTGTTGATAGGTTTAACTGAATGAAGTTTGGGTGAGCAATACTAAGAAGATGACTTCTCTATAGTATATTTGCAGTGAATCTAGTGCTTTTCTTAAATTTTGTAAGGTAGTGAACCTAGTACCCCAGGAACTATCTATATTAGTTAATTCACCAATAGATCGATCAACGATAAAATAAACATAAAGGAAAACTATAAGGTTTAAGTAAAGCTAATCTAAATAAATACAATCTTCTATCTAAATTGGTTATTTCTAATTGTTTCTAATACCTGAATTGATTTAGTTTATTATAAATTAGTATCAAAATAAAATATGTTCGATCGAAACTAATTAAAACGTCCCTCATTTATCTGTAATATTAATTGTAAATATAGGAAGTAATTAATTATTTTAATACTGTTCTCTGTGTTCGACGTCTGGACTTACTTGTAAGCTATATTATACGAACGGGTTATTCTTGCCTGGCTTGTGTGATAATATTACTTAGTATTTCCTATTTATTAAAACTTGTTATTTTGCACTCTAATCACACGACATCAAGTTTTTGGTGCCGCTGCCGGGGAGCGGTGATTAAAATTTTTTAATTTTTCTTTGTAAATATAAATTTTTGTACATTGTAAGTCAATCGAAAAATCGGCTCACCCATTGTAATTACAACACAGCAGAGGTATAAGGAGGGTCGCTCTGCTTCCCGAAAGAGGTAGGTTTTTAATAAGCTTCGCGCTGACCTACTTCTCCGCTTCTGTATACGATCATTGAAGCTACCGAGGACTTTTGGCTACCTTTGTAAAAATAACTTATTGTTTGTAAACCTCTAATTAATTGTATTTAAATTAACCTAACTATTTGTATTTGTAATATTTAATTTTGTAAATCAACTTATATCACTAATTAAAATATGATTCACGGTTTTGGGTTGGGTATTCTTTATTCATTATACAATTTTGAATGTGTTTTATTATTGGATTATGTTTTAGTCTACTACAACTTAACCATGAACTAAATCTGTATTTATTCATTTACTACTTTGCTAATTTATTCATTTAGTTTATTTCTAATCTAATTCTCTTTTTATTTTTATTTTTCATTTTACTAGTACTACTGAATTTGTTTTCTGTTCTCAGGTGATTGTATGACCCGGACAACACATCCGGATCCATTAAGCCCACTTGATGAACCAGAACGAGAATTTCATTCACGAAGACGTTTATCATACGCACCACCAAATTCACCAGTACATGGGGAATTGTTAGAAGAGGATTTAGAAGTATTTCATAATACACTTTTCAATACGGCAGAATCAAGTCAATACTCCAGCGCGGAACTCTTTGAGGATAAACCACCTTCTAATCATTGCTCTCATCACTCTTCTAGTGACTCAGAATCAGAAGCAGAAATGGCAGATATATCAAATATGACTATTGAGGACTACACGATTCAAACTCGTGGAGATACTCGATCAGGAGTAGTCCGTCCTGCTATTGCTAGAGAAGTGGAATTCGAATTGAATGGACAATTTCTAAAAGAGCTTAGAGAGAATCATTTCAGAGGAGAAGACAAAGAAGATGCTAATGAACATGTGGAGAAAATCCTGGAAATTGCTGATATGTTCAATATTCCTAATGTTACTAGAGATCATGTTATGCTAAGAGTGTTTCCTTTAACACTAAAGGATGGAGCTAAGAGATTGATTAACAATGAACCAGCAGGTTCTATAACTACATGGGAGGATCTTCGTACCAAGTTTCTGAAAATGTATTGTACTCCATCAAAGACTTCGAAGATGATTGATGAAATTAGGAACTTCAAGCAGAAGCCTGATGAATCTTTGTATCAAGCTTGGGAAAGATATAAGGAAATATTGTCCACATCACGATTTGAACATGCAACAGGAAATTACAATTTTCTACAAATAGTTTATCGCGCAACAGTCAACAATTGGATGCACAAGGCCAAGTACCTACAAAGACTCCTGCTGCAGCATGCACCGGGATAGAAGAACTGGCAAAGCATTCACAGCTTTGGGATGATGGATCAATAGGAAGGAAGAAATCTTTAGATGATAGTGAAGGACTTGCAGCTATTACAGCCAAATTGGAAAGTTTAGGGAGAGATATTAACAAGGTTAATGAACAAGTTCATGCTATCAGAATTGGTTGTGAAATATGTGGAGGAAATCATTTGAAAACTGAATGTCCTAACAAGGATGTAGATTTTGCCACGGAAGAAGTAATGTATGGGGATTTCCAAGGAAATCCAAATTATCGACCTGTAACTAATTTTAGAATAACCAATCAAGGTGGAACTGGCCAGTATCAACAAGGAGCACCAGGATTCTTTGTAAAGAATGGGCAAAATCCATCTGTTTCGGATAAGATGGGATCCTTGGAGAATCTAATAGGGAAACTCATTGAGTCTAATAACAAAAGGATGGATGATTCGGATGCAGTGGTACGTAACCAAGGAGCTTCTATAAAGCAAATTGAGGGTTCTGTTCATCAAATTGTTTAAGTTTTACAAGAAAGATTTCCAGGAACGTTACCAGGATTTACCGAGACAAATCCAAGAGAGCATGCGAAAGTAGTGGTCACAAGAAGCGGTAAAACTTCTGACCCTCCTATTCTTCCTAATAAAGTTGTTGATCTTGAGCAGGTTAATAATTCAAGTGAAGAAGTAATTGAGAAAACTTTAAGTCAAAATAAAGAGGTTGAAAAGCCAAAAGAGAAGCCAGTAATCAAGGATTATACACCCCCACCACCATATCCAGCTGCTCTACGAAAAGGGAGAGATGATGATCAATACCACAAGTTCTTAGAGAATTTGAAGGAGCTGCACTTCAACATACCATTTGTGGAAGCTATCGCTCAAATGCCAAGATATGTTAAATATCTGAAGGAGTTGTTAACCAACAAAAGTAAACTGGATTATGTGACTAAAGTGACAATGAACGCAAGATGTTCAACACTGGTGCAGAACAAGTTACCTCCAAAAATCAAAGACCCGGGGAGTGTTACTATACCTTGCTTAATTGGTAACATGCCTATTAATAATGCGTTGCCAGATCTAGGGGCTAGTATTTCTTTAATGCCATACACTTTATATACTCGGTTAATATTAGGGGAGCCAAAACCTATTCGAATGTGTATAGAGTTAGCCGATAGATCTGTTCAATATCCCAAGGGTATGGTTCAAAATGTGTTAATTAAAGTTGATAAATTTGTGTTTCCATGTGATTTTGTTATCTTAGATATGGTAGAAGACCCTAGAGTCCCAATTATACTAGGAAGACCATTTTTACCAACTACTCATGCATTAATTGATGTTTTTAACAGACAAATTACTATGAGGGTTGGGAATGAAAATGTTGTTTTCAATGTTAACGATTCTATGAAATTTCATGATTACGTAGATGACACATGTTATTATTTAAATTCTTTCGAATATATGGATAACACAATTTTGCAGAATTTATTAGAAGATGATCATTCAGAGGCCAGTATTTTGGAAGGATGGACCAAAAAATTAGATATTGATACAACTGTTGAAGAATTTGATAGGTTGATTGAGGAAGAAGATGAGTTGTTTCGATCAGAGTTTGATAAAGCGATAATCTATCAACAACAACAAGCAGGAACTAATTTGGTTCAGCCAGTTGCTGAAATTGTTAACAGTGAACTTTTTCCATTTTCTGTACATGGAATTCCTTGTTTACGTACTGAAGTTTTTGAAATCAAGACATCTTATGAAGAACCACCTCAACTGGAATTAAAAGAACTACCATCTCATCTAGAATATGCATACTTGCAAGGTAAATCGGATTTGCGAGTAATTATATCTTCTAAGTTAACTAGCGAGGAGAAGGCAAGTTTGTTGCAGGTTTTGAAAGATCATAAGAGAGCTATTGCATGGAAGATTACAGATTTTAAAAGCATCGGTCCATCTTACTGTATTCATAAAATATTGATGGAATCTAATTTTAAACCATTGGTACAGCCACTCCAAAGACTGATTTGGATATATATTTATGTAAGTGTTCATTCTGATTGATATATAGTCAAGGGATCGTTGTTTTATATAAATAGTCTTGTTGCACCAAATTGGTTTGTAATTTTGTATTATGTTAGATTGAAAGGTGGTTTTTGGTGTGCAGTGGCGGATTTAGAAATATGAGGTTGGGTATGCATAAAAGTACTAGATATAAATTTTTTTAGAGATGTTTACCGGGTCGGGTTTCGGGTTATTTGATTCAAAATTTCTGGTTATAAATTTTTTTTAAACTGTTTAATCAAAATTGAACTAAATCGCTTTTAAAGAACTAAACACCTCTAATCGAATTCGTTTTAGCTACAATTTCAAGATTATAATCCTAATTCAAATTCACAGTCCTAATTTTTAAAGACTATTAAAAAACGATAAATAAATAATTGGAATTTATTGTTTCAAAATCGTTAATATTTCACACCTTTTACTATTCTATTAGACGAACTTTCAAAATTCCTATGATATTTATCATGTTCTAAAAGCTTCTATAGTACGGATTTAAATTTCATATCCATATCTTTGTATGGTTACGAAATTACAATATAATTTTTCAACGTTCGGCTCATTGAATAGTAAAAAACTTAACATTCGGTATAATTAGATATGGATTCATTATTAATCACTCCGTCCATGTTTAATTGTCCATTATAAAATTGTACACAATTTTTAAAAAATATATAATTGTATTGTTTGCCAATAAGAATTCACCATTTTTTACTTAAACACTTCCTGATCGGTTGAAATTTAAAATGGACAATTATTTTGAAACATATCAAAAAGGAAACATGGGTAGTAAACTAGTAATGAACAAGCTAGTTACATTCAATAGAAGTCATAGTTTAGCTGAGTTGTCACTTGCTATAAAATTATTGCTTTTTTTATGTGGGGTGATTTGAAATAATGCATAGGGTGTTCACTCATTTTTTAATGGGTATGCACTTCTTAAAAATTTACAAAGCATATACGAAAAAAATATTTTTTAACACTACCCATAAGAACCTAAGGGTATGCAAGTGCATACCCTTAGTCTCGTGTACATCCGCCACTGTTGGTGTGTGAATCTAAAACTCACATTTTGCTGAAAAAAGACCGATTCCTAGGGGATGGTGTTGAGACATGTTTTGTGACAACAGATCTAGCTTGTAATAGGACTTTTGATATTATAATCAAGTTTGTATATTAGTTTTGATATGTAAATAAACGATATTAGTTTACGGTTAATATTTGTTAAATATATTAATGTGTAAAAGTATTCGAATAATTATAGACTGCGAACTAAGGACCTGCGATGCGAACCGAGATCTCAACTCACAAGGCATGTATGTGATGCGAGTTGAGAAGTCAGTTCGCAAGGTGGTTAGCGAATCGACTGGGTTCGCTGGGCCGAGTTGGGCTGCGAACCAACTCAGTCCGCAGGCCCGTACGACTTGCAATCCAAGTCATAATATATTGAGATTTAGGTTTAGAAAACCTAACACTTTTGCTATAATACCCGTACGAATTTTCCAGTCGTTCCAGAGCTTTTCTAGTATTCTAAAGGCTAGGTATTGATCGTTTAACATTCGTTATAATCAATACAAAGCATATTAGTTAATATAATCGTGATCTAAACGCGATATAACCGTTATATACCATATAACACGTATTGAGGGATTCCACACCTTAATAATTAAGATAACCTCGTTATCGATCCAGACCTAGGGGACCTTACAATTGGTATCAGAGCTTTCGGCTCATACTAAGAAGGTTTCGAGGTTATTGTGATACTAACAAACGATTTAGGGTTGTTTTTACGTGCATTAAGTACGTATTTATGATCAAAATCACCCTTTGGACGTTTTTAAGTTTGTTTACGTTCAAAGTCTTAGGGTTTAAACGTTTAAGAACTTAGAATTTTCGTTTTTAGGGTTTTCAGCCGTAATCGCGAACTGGGATTAGGGTTTCAACTGATTTCGTGAACTGAGATTTGCGAAGTGATCTGCGAACCGAACTGAGATTTGCGATATGAACCTTCACTTGTGAACCGAATTGACTTTGCGAACCGAACTGAGGTGCGAACCGAGTTGAGAACCAAGTTGAGTTTGCGATCCGAACTGAGTTACGAACCGAGATAATCTGAGTTCGCGAAAGAGTCTGATTTTTCGTCTTTAAAATGTATGACTTAAGTAGAATGATTGAGATGGACCATGAGATTGGAAAGTCTAATGTTCCACCTAAGTTGCTACGACTTGAAGACTACTATGGATGGAAGGATATGTTTGAATCCTACTGTCGATTCCATGATTCTGGGAACGCATAAAAAATGGATACATTGCACCTACTCAAACAGTTGAAAATTTAACTGTGACCATTCCTTACTCTAGGATGAACGATGAGCAGAAAGAGAATTATAAGTGTGAGAACAAAGCCCATTCGTCGATCAAGATGAGTCTTCCAAGGGTAGTTAATCATCTTTTCAAATCTTTTCATACTGCTAGAGAGCTCTGGGTAGCTCTTGAAAAAAGATGTGAAGGGAGTCCACAAGTCAAGGAAGGTAAAAAGGATCTTTTAAAGAAGCAATTTGTAGTCGTTAAATTCTTTAAGGGTTGGTCTTGATGCATTTACCACTAGATACTACCACTTGTTGAGTGAGCTGGATAACCATGAAATTGAGTATTCTGAAAGGGAAAAGACTAACAAGTTCCTTGAAGGTTTACCTCAAAAATTGGAAATGTACGGAGTCATGATCAAGGACAATGAAGAAAGATATGTGAAGATGACTCTGGAACAGGTTATAGACAAACTCAGAGGATATGCTTTTTCTAAGCAAACAAAGGAAGTAGATTCTGATCAGGTACAGAATCCTGGGCTATACTTTGGTAAAACTAATCCCTCGAGTGCTTCAACAAGCTCTACTACTGCGTTACTGGTTGGTGATACTGATGGTAGTGGTGAAATTATCTCTGAGGATTTGTGTTTTATAGCTTCGGCTGGAAGTGAGGACCGAAGCAAGAGTACTACTACTGGGAAGTCAACTCAAGAGCATCACAAGATGCATATGAGTGTGAAATCCGCCAAAGAGCAACTGTCTATGCTTGCTTCGTTTATCGCTTCTTATTAGAATTATATTCAGGGGAAGATTAATGATCCTGCAACTTTTGATGCAGACTATGATCAAATTGAACCTGATGATTTGAAAGAAATGGATCTCCAGTGGCAACTAGCTATGGTGTCAAGGAGAGTTAAAATTTTCTTAAAGCGTACTTGTAGGAAGGTGGTAGGTAATAGACCTGGTTTTGATAAGTCCAAAGTAAATTTTTTTAACTGTCAAAGTTATGGACACTTTGCTCGGGAATGTCAACGACCAAAGGTTGATACAAGTTCTGGAAGACAAGGCTCGGGAAATACTTTAGCTTCTAAAGCCTTGGTGGTTCAGCAACTTGATGGATCTTATGATTGGAGTGATCAACCTGAAGAGGCACTGATGGCTGAGATAGATGATCAAGAGAAGACTGCTGAATCTTCATCTTAGATGCCTACTGCTGATGATTTTCAAGTCAAGGTACTGGATGTTCAAGAAAAAGCAAGTGATGATGATGTGATGTACATGGACTCGACTGAGCATATAAGTCCAGATGATTACACAAATGGCTGAAGTTCAAACAAATAAAAAGAGGGCATGTATTGATATTCTTACTTTTGCTGATGACTGACTGATTTGCAATCCCAAGTTAGCATCTTTGCTGAATCCCATAGGACTATGTCATCTGAATTAGACTCTTTAAAAAGTGATGTACGTAGACTAAATGAGGATAAACTAGCACTTAAGGAAAAGATAAAATCTGATGCAACTGATAGGACCACCCTTAGAGACACTATAAATGTACAATTAGTTAAAATTGATGGTCTCTATCTAAACATTGGAGAATTAAATAAGAGTATTGCTAGTAAAGACAAAGAGTTAGCTGAGTCTAAGATGAAGTTAGTTGAGCTAAATCGTAAGTTTGAAAGTTATAGGACTTCTTCATCAAATTTGGACTCTATAATTGGCTCTCAACGTATTGTAAAGGATGTGACTGGTTTGGGTTATGATACTGTAGGACCTCCATTTAATTCAAATTACACTAAATCTGTTGACTTAGAGATGACTGATGTGATTGCAAATTCTGAAGAGAAAGTAACTGATAAGTCTGAAGTGTCTGAAGCACAGAAGGATGTTATTAAGGATCCATCATCCGATATTAGTAAGAAACCTTCATTCACTAAAGTACATTTTGTCTCGAGTGGAATGATGATTGATACTAATGTAGATGATGAGATTATTAAGAAACATGATAGTAATCCTTTAGTGTCTAAAACTCATACTGATCAAGAGAAGGCAAAACAAGTTAAGTCACGAAAGCAGATGTCTTGCTTTAAATGCCACCAAAAAGGGCATGTGGCTTCTTGTTGTCCTAACAAGAAGTTTGAAGCAATACATAAGCCTGTGAATAACGATAAGACACCGAATATAGACAGGTTAGGCACCAAACCGGGATTAGGTAGTAAACCTGTGAATATTCTAAAGAGAGATGGTTCACACAGTATCTCTCCACCTAAACCTAAATGGGGTTTTACTCAAAATGATAATTCTTTCAATAAGGCTAGAGATAAAACACCGTTGAGGTTTAGGACTCTTAGTAGAAACCATAGTTAGTATGAGAATGGTTCTACTTCACATAAACATGAGGTTAATTATGGGTATAGATCTCAAGGTTATGTGTCTAGGAGATTTTCCTCTAACTCTCCTCTTAAAACCACCAATCGTCAACAAACTAACACTCCTTTGAAAGTAACCAAAGCTCCTGATTGGAAGGATGGTTACTTTAAAGAAGTTAAGTTTGTTGATGATGAGGGACGATCCAAGACCGTTATGGCTTGGGTCCCTCTTGATAACTAATTGTGTACCTTTGTCATGTGCAGGAGCAGACTGTGAACGAAGATAGCTGGTGGTATGTAGACAGTGGATGCTCAAGACACATGACATGCGATAAACTCTACAGAAGGACTTCAAAGGAGGGATGAAACAGCGAGTGAATTTTGCTGGAGATAAAGGAGGAGTTATAACTGGGAAAGGAAAAGTTTCAAATGGAGCTTTGACTCTTGAGGATGTGAATTATGTTGAACAACTGACTCACAACCTAGTGAGTGTTTCCCAAGTCTGTGATAGAGGTCATCCTGTCATTTCACTGATACAGAGGCCTTAGTCCTGAAGCCGGGTTTTGAAATTCTCGAAAAATGGATATTGATGAGGGCTCCAAGGAAGAAGGACATACTTATTATCCAAGGCTTCTGAAGCAGACTCGTTATTATGGCATAGGAGGATGGCACACTTGAAATTTCGAAAGATGAATTATATAACCAAAAATGGTTTAGTTCTTGGTGTACCACAAAAGCGTTTTGAGTTTGAAGACAATAGGAGGATGGCACACTTGAAATTTCGAAAGATGAATTATATAACCAAAAATGGTTTAGTTCTTGGTGTACCACAAAAGCGTTTTGAGTTTGAAGACAAGTGTGTTCCTTGCATGAAAGAAAAGGAACATAAGAAACCACACAGGTCTAAAACTGAGAACTCTATTTCCTCGCCATTTGAAATGCTACATATGGATCTCTTTGGCCCAATTGTAACATCCTAAAAATTGGCCTAGTTGAAATACGGTATTTTTCCTTAATTTAATTGTTATTTAAATTGTATTTTTAAATACTTGGTGTATTTCGATAGTTAAATTAATGGGTCAATTGGTCAATTGGCTTATTGTGATAAATGAATTATTACATGTTTTAAATTATCGAAGATGACGGTAAAATAAAAGTATTTTGGATTACGGGTATTTTTAGGTTCCAGACAATAGATTTAGGACGGGTATAATTTTAACTAAAATGGAGCTGAGTCATAAAGATCAGTCGACACTTGTTTCATCATTTTGACATAACACCAAATTGTTCCTGACTTGTATTTTGCTCTCAAGAACACATTTTCTCAAATCAAATACACCATCTGATTTCATCAAATTAAGGCTGTGATTGTGATTACATTGTGTTCTTCATCTCCTTCATCTAGCTATCATCTCCATTGTAAGTGAATTTACACCATTTTCATGTAAATGCTTGAATTATTAAGTTTGGTAAATTGATGATAGAATGGAGTTAAATTCGTGTTTAAAATGTGTTATATGATTATGGTAAACTGATTACATAGTTGCATTTCAGATTGTTGCAATCAATTTGTTGAAATATGAATTTGAGCTAAAATCTTAAATATCTTGAAAATTGATGCATGTATGAATTGAAGTGTTTGATGATGTTAGTTGTTGTTGCAATATGTTTATACATGTTAGTATAGGTCACTTAAGTGTTAAATTCGTGTATTGTAGCTGAAACTTGATGATTTGCAATTTTGGTTCGAGCTGAAACTAGTTGCAGGTCTGAACCATTGCTGCAAAACATAGGAACGCGATCCCGAAACCCTTGCCCGGATCGCGTTGCTATGTGTATTTTGATCCCAAGATGATTTTGTATGTATGAACGCGATCCAGTCCCTATCATACGGATCGCGTTAGCTAGTGTTAATTTGGATCAACGGATTTTGTTCCTTGGAACGCGATCCAGCTCCTTGTCCCGGATCGCGTTTGCAAGTGTATTTTGGCAACAGAATATTTTGGTGTTAAGGAACGCGATCCAGCCACACCTTATCCGGATCGCGTTTGTCAGTTTTACTCTGACGAATTTGACAACTTGTGACTTGTGTGCTTATGTTATTTAACGAGTATTGAAAGTATAGTATGAGCATTATACGACATTAATTATGTGAATGTTATACTATAAATTCTAAACATTAGAGGCTAACTCGGGTTTTGATCGTGTTCTCAGATAACCAGAAGACTCAATAAGATAAGATCTTTGAGTGGAGACTACAGTCGACAAGGGTGAGTGGATCTTGGACTGTCAGTCTAATTTGGTTGTAACAATATGGTTACAACGAGTAAATGTGAATTTACTGTTTTCATTGTTAAGTTAATAGTTTGCCATGATGGTTATATTTAACTTAATTGTTGGTGTCCTTGATTGCCATGATGGTTGTGGACTATATGAATGTCGGGGGTCAACGTGTGTTGGGTTTGAGTACTATTACTGTGGACATCATAAGTGCTTTGTACATGTGTTGTTCACTGAGATTATGTTGTAAGTAGTAATAGTACCAAGCTATCGGTTTAGCCACTGAATTGGCCTTCAGTTGGTTTTAAGTGTTACTTGGGGAACCACCGCGGCATGAGGGTACTCCAAGGACCACCGATCCTTCATGATTAACTGTTGCTATGCTTTGCTGTATTCATTTGTTAAGCTAAGTTAGGTGATAGTTTGAGATTTATTCACTTAGCTTCGTGCTAACCCCTCATTACTTCTTGCAGGTTTACTTTGGTATGTGGGTGGGCAAGAAGTACTATAGGAATGGAATGTTTGACAGGCTCACTCTGTTTTGTTAACTATGTTAAAGTTATGACATATGTTTTGGATTTCTATAACACTAAACTTATTGTGTAATTTCTAGGATAATCTAGTTTAAAGACTGTATGTATTTGGATTGCCATTTTGAAATGTAAATATGCAATCCAATGTCTTGTATCTAAACTTGCGCTTCCCTTATAAAAAAAAAAAAAAAAAAATATCCTTGTATTTTCGAGTAGGGTGTTATAAATTGGTATCAGAGCCAGGTTTGGGTGAATTGAACATGGGTTAATTGTTCAATCCCAAATCTAATTGTGTTAGTCAAACATTCCTGGGAAGGGGATCGAGCTAGTGAATATGATTTGGTTAGTATTGTTAAGTACTAACAATTAACGGGTTATGAGATGTGTTGTGATACAGGATATGGCAGAAAATAACGCTCCGACCAGTACCCCGATCAATGCTTCTGGAGTGAGAGACTCTCCTCCTGAAATTCAGTTTCAAAGTCAAGGTCAGCCTAGTACTACACTCCCTGCAAATGAATTGAGCCGTGATGATTACACCTTGTATTTAGAGGATGAGTTAAACAAATATAAGGAGTTATATGAGCAACAAGCTAGAACTTCCCGGCAGATTCCAGTTGTTAGTACGATTACACCTCCATTAGTAACATCACAGTTTTTTATGCCACCGCCTACTTCCCATCAGATATCAGCTCCTTTTTCTTCTTCAGGACCTTCAGGATTTCAGTTTCCGGTATTTCCTCCTCCATCTCAACAAAAATTATGTTCATTCAAGACCTTTAAATCTAGTGGACCTTCAGATTTCTTTGGGAGTACAAATCCTTCTGTGACCATGGATTGGTTAAGAGATGTCGAAAGGAAATTTGAGGTTTGTCGATGTGAGGATGAGATCAAGGTAACTTATGCAGTGCAACTTTTAAAGGGTCCGGCAATGGGATGGTGGGATTCTATCACCTCTCATTTAACACCTCAGCAAAAAGCTTCCATTACATGGTCTGATTTCCATAATGAGGTTTGTAAGAAATATTGCTCCGGGTATGACATGACTCGCATTAGGCGTGAATTCTTGGATATGCAATTGACTGATAGTATGACCATGGAGGACCTTATCTCCCAATTTACCGATAAATTGAGATTTGTACATCAATGGGTACCGGATGAAAGGACAAAGATTGACCATTTTGTTGGAATGTTACCCCATAATTATCGGACTACGGTGAGACTTGCAGGTGATCTTAACCAAGCTTTTGATTTGGCTCGTTCTGTAGACGGTGATATTCGAGCTCATGGTTTAGAGATTAAAGACAAGTCCCCAATGAAACCCAAAGGTGAATCTACGTCAGGTCAGGGGAAGAAGAAATGGCAAGGTAATAATAATAACCGAAAACCGAATGTGATTGGTGGCTCAGTGGATAGATCAAATTGGTGCCAGAATTGCAAGTCTAGGCACACGGGACATTGTACACCTCAGACTGCTAGGTGTATTAAGTGTGGTCAGTTTGGTCATGACATCAAGGATTGTCCTTTTCCTAAGCCAGTGTGTTGGAATTGCCGAAAGGAAGGACATCGTTCGAGTGCATGTCCTGAGGATAGGAAGCAAAAATCGGGAACGGTCGGAGGGTCATCATCATTTGCTGGCCAGAAAAGAAAGAATCCTCCAGTTCCAATGGGTAGGGCTTTTCGAATGACCGTGGATGAAGCGGTAGTAGCCGAGGACGTCATAACTGGTACTTTCCTTATTAATTCAGTACCGGCATGCGCCTTATTTGATTCGGGGGCAAATTGTTCCTTTATGTCCTTGGTATTCTGTGATAGACTTAAATTGACACCTACATGTATTCCAAAACCTATTGAGGTCGAGGTAGCGGATGGAAAGTTAGTTTCGGTTACCACATCGGTTACTGGAGCTAGTATTTCGATTGAGGGTCATAGTTTCCCTGTTTCTTTTCTATTGATGCCTATTCATGGGTTTGATGTTGTGTTAGGCATGGATTGGTTGAGTCGTAATAAAGCCAATATAGATTGTCATAAGAAGCTAATAAAAATTCCAATTTCAGACGAGTCATATGTCGTGGCTCGGGGGGAAAGGGAGAGGGGTAGTATACCTTTGATCTCTATGATGAAAGCTAGAAAATCTCTAGCTAAAGGGTGTGATTCTTATTTAGCCTATGTTGTCGATGCTAAGCTAGAAAAGAAAGCCATTAGTAATGTCCGAGTTGTTTCTGAGTATTCGGATGTTTTCCCTGATGAATTGCCTGGTTTACCTCCGGTTAGAGAAGTAGAATATAAAATTGAGTTAATTCCTGGTTCTACTCCGGTAGCTAAGGCACCTTATAGATTAGCTCCCTCCGAAATCCGTGAAATGATGAATCAAATTCAGGAATTATTAGATAAGGGTTTTGTTAGACCCAGTTCTTCTCCTTGGGGTGCTCCTGTGTTATTCGTTAAAAAGAAAGATGGCACTTTCCGTATGTGTATTGATTATAGAGAATTGAATAAGAGGACCGTAAAGAATAAGTATCCTTTGCCCCGAATAGATGAGTTGTTTGATCAATTGCAAGGATCTTCATTTTTCTCTAAGATAGACTTGAGATCGGGTTATCACCAAGTCCGGGTTTGTGGGGAGGATATCCCTAAAACAGCTTTTCGCACTCGCTATGGTCATTATGAATTCCTTGTTATGCCTTTTGGGTTGACTAACGCTCCAGCAATTTTCATGGATTTGATGAACAGGGTTTGTAGACCTTTTCTCGATAAATTTGTCATTGTATTCATTGATGATATTTTAGTCTATTCTAAATCTGAATCTGATCACGAAGTACATTTGCGTTTAGTTCTTGACACCTTGAGAAAGGAGAAATTGTATGCTAAGTTTTCAAAATGTGAATTTTGGCTTCGTGAAGTTCAGTTTTTGGGGCACATCATTTGTGAAAATGGGGTTAAAGTGGATCCATCTAAAATTGAGGCTGTCATGAATTGGCAATCGCCTAAATCTCCGTCAGAGATCAAGAGTTTTCTGGGTTTGGCAGGTTATTACAGAAAATTTATTAAAGATTTCTCCAAGATTACAGGTTCTTTGACTAAATTAACTCGTAAGGATGTGAAATTTCTGTGGGGTGATCAACAGGAATCGGCTTTTCAGACTTTGAAACAATTGTTGTGTCAGGCTCCTGTTTTAGCTTTACCTGACGGATCCGAGGATTTTATTGTATATTGTGATGCTTCACATGCGGGTTTAGGTTGTGTTTTAATGCAACGAGACCGTGTTATTGCCTATGCTTCCCGTCAGCTGAAACCTCATGAGATTAACTATCCTACCCATGACTTGGAACTTGCAGCTGTGGTTTTTGCCTTAAAGATTTGGAGACATTACCTGTATGGAACCAAATGCGTTATTTGTACGGACCACAAGAGCCTTCAGTATATGTTTACTCAAAAAGAACTTAACATGAGGCAAAGACGATGGTTAGAGTTGATTAAAGATTATGATTGCGAGATTCGATACCATCCGGGTAAGGCAAATGTGGTGGCGGATGCGCTTAGCCGTAAGGGTAAATCTGAAAGGGTTTATTTAATGCGTTTGGAAATCTCTTCAGACTTGATTGATAAATTGAAATTGGCTCAGATGGAGGCTCTATTGGATCATAACTTGAAATCTGAAATCATGCTTAAAAGGAAAGATTTATTGGTAGAAGATTCTCGTGGATTAAAAACATTTCAGTCTCGTGTTTGGGTCCCATTGTTTGGTGGACTTCGAGATGTGATCTTGTTGGAAGCTCACAAGTCTAGATTGTCGGTTCATCCCGGAAGCACCAAAATGTATCATGATTTAAAACCATTGTATTGGTGGCCTACTTTGAAGTTGGATGTCGCTCGAATTGTTGAATCTTGCCATATTTGCTCTCAAGTAAAGACCGAGCATCAAAAACCTTATGGAGCTTTGAAGCAACTAGATATTCCCGAGTGGAAATGGGAACATATTACCATGGATTTCGTGACCAAATTACCCCGAACTGTTAAGGGTAATGATATGATTTGGGTAATTGTTGATAGATTGACCAAGAGTGCTCATTTTCTTGCCACTTGTGAGACGGCATCATTAAGTAAATTGGCGCAATTGTACATTAATGAAGTGGTTATTAGACATGGGATTCCGTTGTCGATTGTTTCAGACAGAGATTCTCGATTTGTATCGGGTTTTTGGCAGAATTTACAGCGTGAATTGGGTTCTAGGGTCAACTTGAGTACGGCTTATCATCCTCAGACGGATGGTCAGTCGGAACGTACCATTCAAACTTTGGAGGACATGTTGCGGGCATGTGTATTAGAATTTGGTGGGTCGTGGGATTCCCATTTACCATTAGTTGAGTTTGCCTATAATAATTCTTTCCATTCTAGTATAGGCATGCCACCCTACGAAATGTTGTATGGTCGTAGGTGTAGAACACCCACTTGTTGGTTAGAGGCGGGTGAAAAGCAGTTTGCGGGTCCTGACATAGTCCAAATTACAGCCGATAAGGTAGCTATTGCCCGAGATAGATTGAAAGCTGCCCGTGATAGGCAGAAACTGTATGCTGACTCACGTTATCGACCAGTTTCGTTTGTAGAAGGTGAGTTGGTTTATTTGAAAGTTTCACCTTGGAAGGGTGTTATCAGGTTTGGGAAACGTGGTAAACTAGCTCCTAGATACATCGGGCCGTTTAAAATTCGACATGTTGTCAATGATCAAACGGTGTCATTAGATCTTCCTCCTGAATTGTCGGGTATTCATGATACTTTCAATGTGTGCTATTTAAGAAAATGCAATGTGGAGGACCAATCCCAAGTTCTTCCATTGCAAGATTTGCGTGTTGACCTAAGTCAAAGACTTGTAGAAGAACCCGTAGAACTTGTTGACCGTAAGGTGACTAAACTTCGAAAGAAGGAGATCCCTATGGTATTGGTTAAGTGGAATCATAGTTTGGGTCCAAATTTATCTTGGGAGACCGAGTCTAGCATGAAGGCGCGTTATCCCAATCTTTTTGAGCGTGGCGAGATTTCGGGGACGAAATCTTCTTAAGGAGAGAAGATTTGTAACATCCTAAAAATTGGCCTAGTTGAAATACGGTATTTTTCCTTAATTTAATTGTTATTTAAATTGTATTTTTAAATACTTGGTGTATTTCGATAGTTAAATTAATGGGTCAATTGGTCAATTGGCTTATTGTGATAAATGAATTATTACATGTTTTAAATTATCGAAGATGACGGTAAAATAAAAGTATTTTGGATTACGGGTATTTTTAGGTTCCAGACAATAGATTTAGGACGGGTATAATTTTAACTAAAATGGAGCTGAGTCATAAAGATCAGTCGACACTTGTTTCATCATTTTGACATAACACCAAATTGTTCCTGACTTGTATTTTGCTCTCAAGAACACATTTTCTCAAATCAAATACACCATCTGATTTCATCAAATTAAGGCTGTGATTGTGATTACATTGTGTTCTTCATCTCCTTCATCTAGCTATCATCTCCATTGTAAGTGAATTTACACCATTTTCATGTAAATGCTTGAATTATTAAGTTTGGTAAATTGATGATAGAATGGAGTTAAATTCGTGTTTAAAATGTGTTATATGATTATGGTAAACTGATTACATAGTTGCATTTCAGATTGTTGCAATCAATTTGTTGAAATATGAATTTGAGCTAAAATCTTAAATATCTTGAAAATTGATGCATGTATGAATTGAAGTGTTTGATGATGTTAGTTGTTGTTGCAATATGTTTATACATGTTAGTATAGGTCACTTAAGTGTTAAATTCGTGTATTGTAGCTTAAACTTGATGATTTGCAATTTTGGTTCGAGCTGAAACTAGTTGCAGGTCTGAACCATTGCTGCAAAACATAGGAACGCGATCCCGAAACCCTTGCCCGGATCGCGTTGCTATGTGTATTTTGATCCCAAGATGATTTTGTACGTATGAACGCGATCCAGTCCCTATCATACGGATCGCGTTAGCTAGTGTTAATTTGGATCAACGGATTTTGTTCCTTGGAACGCGATCCAGCTCCTTGTCCCGGATCGCGTTTGCAAGTGTATTTTGGCAACAGAATATTTTGGTGTTAAGGAACGCGATCCAGCCACACCTTATCCGGATCGCGTTTGTCAGTTTTACTCTGACGAATTTGACAACTTGTGACTTGTGTGCTTATGTTATTTAACGAGTATTGAAAGTATAGTATGAGCATTATACGACATTAATTATGTGAATGTTATACTATAAATTCTAAACATTAGAGGCTAACTCGGGTTTTGATCGTGTTCTCAGATAACCAGAAGACTCAATAAGATAAGATCTTTGAGTGGAGACTACAGTCGACAAGGGTGAGTGGATCTTGGACTGTCAGTCTAATTTGGTTGTAACAATATGGTTACAACGAGTAAATGTGAATTTACTGTTTTCATTGTTAAGTTAATAGTTTGCCATGATGGTTATATTTAACTTAATTGTTGGTGTCCTTGATTGCCATGATGGTTGTGGACTATATGAATGTCGGGGGTCAACGTGTGTTGGGTTTGAGTACTATTACTGTGGACATCATAAGTGCTTTGTACATGTGTTGTTCACTGAGATTATGTTGTAAGTAGTAATAGTACCAAGCTATCGGTTTAGCCACTGAATTGGCCTTCAGTTGGTTTTAAGTGTTACTTGGGGAACCACCGCGGCATGAGGGTACTCCAAGGACCACCGATCCTTCATGATTAACTGTTGCTATGCTTTGCTGTATTCATTTGTTAAGCTAAGTTAGGTGATAGTTTGAGATTTATTCACTTAGCTTCGTGCTAACCCCTCATTACTTCTTGCAGGTTTACTTTGGTATGTGGGTGGGCAAGAAGTACTATAGGAATGGAATGTTTGACAGGCTCACTCTGTTTTGTTAACTATGTTAAAGTTATGACATATGTTTTGGATTTCTATAACACTAAACTTATTGTGTAATTTCTAGGATAATCTAGTTTAAAGACTGTATGTATTTGGATTGCCATTTTGAAATGTAAATATGCAATCCAATGTCTTGTATCTAAACTTGCGCTTCCCTTATAAAAAAAAAAAAAAAAAAATATCCTTGTATTTTCGAGTAGGGTGTTATAAATTGCAGCTCAATTGGTGATACTAAGTGGTAAGACTTAGTATTAAAGGGGTCTCAGGTTCGAGACTCAACAACCTACCTATTGGTGAAATCCATAGGTGATGTGGTTGGGGTGCATTGGGCTGCAGACCTGGCCCAGTGGGTTTATATTAACATTGCTCCTCAGGCCTGCATCTGCGGATGGGCTCAGGGGGAGGGTGTTACACCAATAAGCAAGAAAAGAATAGGTGGAAAATGGTATTGTTTAGTTGTCATAGATGATTACTCTAGATTCTCTTGGGTATTCTTTTTGGGATCTAAGGACGAAACTCTAGGATTACTTATGGAGTTCTTAGATTTAATAGAGAATGTCTGTAGTACACGAGTAAAGAGTATTCGTAGTGACAACGGAACAGAGTTCAAGAATTCAACGTTGAATGTCTATTGCATAAGCAAAGGAATTCTACATCAATTCAGTGCACCTTATGAACCTCAACAGAAAGGTGTTGCTGAAAGGAAGAATAGAATGTTGATTGAAGCAGCTAGAACAATGCTTGCAGATTCAAAGCTTCCGCATCTTTTGGGCAGAAGCAGTGAATACATCATGTCATGTTCTGAATAGGGTTCTGACTGTTAAAAAGCATAACAAGACTTGTTATGAACTTTTGAATGGTAAGAAAGCCAACTGGAAGCGATTTGAACCCTTTGGAGTATCGTGTACTTTATTGAAGACAAGTAATCAACCAAAGTTTGGTGAGAAGGCTGACGAAGGATACTTCCTAGGCTATGTTCCTAATTCACCAAACAAGCGTGTTTTCAACAAAGTCAGTGGACATGTGGAGACTGTGTACAACATTGTGGTCACGAGCTACACACATGACTTACATAAGGGATTAGATAGGAAATTTGACTATTCAGATCTCTTTAAGTTATTTAAAATCCCTCTAAGTGACTATGTAGTTGATTCGGAAATTCCTGAACACTTATTGTATGGAGATGAGGAGATTGGCCTAGCTCCAACATCAAATGTTCCAATTTCAAAAATCAAGACTACTGTGGATCCTTCTGGAGCATCTACGACTGACTCACAACAACCTTCGGAGGACATACCTCAAGAGGAAGATGAGCTATCTCAAAAGATTTTGGATGATATTTTTACCCCTACAAAGGCAGTTAAGGGAAAGAATAACTTCTGATAATTTGTACCTTTCTAGAGAGGGTGTACCACCATTGGAAGACATTCCTCAAGAGGAATATAGTACTTATGAGGACATAGGAACAAATCTAGATGATGATGTACCGGTTGATACGATTTGGTCAACTCGAACTAGTAAAAATCATCCAGTTGAGAACATCATCGGTGATCCAAATGCTCCTGTTCAAACTAGGGATCAAACTAAGGCTAGTATATCTGAGTACTCCAGCTTGTATGTTTCAATCAAAGAGACTGGGATCACTAATAAATGTCTTTATTCATGCTTTATCTCACAAGTCGAGCATAAAAATGTTCAAATGGCTCTGAAAGACAGTTCGTGGGTAGAAGCAATGCAGGAAGAAGTATCTCAGTATGCAAAATTACAAGTCTGGGAGTTGGTTGATTTAACTAGATGGGTGTTTAAGTGCAAGAGAGACGATCGGGGAATCTTGACTCGCAATAAAGCTCGTCTAGTTGTTCAAGGTTTCAATTAACAAGAAGGGATTGATTACAATGAAGTGTTTGCACCAGTGGCTAGGCTTAAAGCAATTAGGATATTCTTAGCATTTGCATCTTTTAAGGAAATGAAAGTGTATCAGTTGGATGTTAAGAGTGCCTTCTTATATGGCAAAGTCAAAGAATTGGTGTATGTTTCTCAACCGCCAGAGTTTACCGATCCAAGCTTTCCAGATAGAGTATATCGTCTTGATAAGGCTCTATATGGATTACATCAAGCACCTAGGGAGTGGTATGAGACTCTATCAACGCATCTTCTTGAGAATGGTTTTACAAGAGGAACGATTGATAGTACACTATTTGTTAAATGGAAGAAGAAAGACTTTCTACCTGTTCAAGTATATGTTGATGATATCATATTTGGGTAATCTGACGAAAAGATGTGTAGTGAATTTGAACGAGTTATGAAGAGAAAGTTTGAGATGTCTGCTATGGGAGAGTTGAATTTCTTCATAGGGTTACAAGTTGATCAGAAAGAAGATGGCTTTTTCATTCATCAATCAAAATACACTGCTGAGCTTTTAGAACGGTTCAAGATGGATGAAACTCGCATATATCATACTCCTATTCCAGAAGCTCATGGACTTGGTCAGGATGCATCGAGTGATAAAAATGTAGATCCTACTCTCTATAGGGCCATGATTGGATCACTAATGTATCTTATTGCATCAAGGCCTGATATAATGTTCGCTGTATATGTTTGTGCAAGATATCAGGCTACTCCTAAAGAGTCACGTATGCAAGCTGTTAAACGAATATTTCGTTACCTCAAAGGGAAGCCGAAGCTGGGACTTTGGTATCCAACTGATGGAGACTTAGATTTCGTTGCTTACACTGATTCTGATTATGGAGGATGCAATAAGAATAGGAAGTCTACAACCTGTGGATGTCAATTCTTGGGAGGAAGACTCGTGTCTTGGCAGTGCAAGAAGCAAACCTCAGTAGCCATTTCCACGTGTGAAGCTAAGTATGTTGCAGCTGGCAGTTGTTGTTCTCAAGCATTATGGATTCAACAGCAACTCAGAGACTATGGGTTAAATTTTACCAACACTCCTATGATGATTGATAATGAATCAACGATGTCCATTACCAATAATCCGGTTAAGCATAGTAAAACTAAGCACATTGATATCCGACACCATTTCATTAGAGACTGTGCTGAGAAGAAGCTAATTCGGTTAGTTAAGGTTCCATCCGCTAACAATTTAGCTGATCTCTATACAAAAGCTTTCGACAGGGCTCGATTTGATCGTTGGTTCAACTGAACGGAATGAGAAATCAAGAGTGATTAGTCTTCCAAGGGTATTATGTAATAGTTAGTAGTTTTTCATTTATGCATTTAAAAAAAAAACATGAAGGCGTATGGCATTCATTTGCTTGTTACCTGAGGGGAATCGCCTCCTATAAAAATACAAAAAACAACATAAATTGAAAAATGTTTAAGTTTTTGTCTGCTAAACTAGGGAAATGATAGTACATTAGGAGAATAAGCTTAATAATATTAAATGTAAGTCCTAAGTTTGATATGTTAGTAGGTTCATCTAAGCTACAACCTCTTTATCAGGTATTCACTTATATTTATATTATTATACACCTTTTTCCACAAGTTATAATCTGCTATTTGTTTAACTCTAGGCAACTTCATTATATGGTATACTGGTAGGCAATTTATGCAACGATTTCTGAGTATTTAATAAGTTCTAATTTACGTGAGTGTTATCTTGTGTGAACTGCTATATGATGTATGACATGTGTCTTAATTGTTGAATGATAGTACTGCCATACACTGTACTCATAATTCTATAAATGCAAAAATAGGCAAATAGTATTTATATGGTTATTAGCTTAACTAATGGTGACTTTGTTGTACTGAGTACAGACCTGAAGCTATTAGTTACGCCAATAGTCTCAAACCTATTTTGTTCATACTAAGGGTTTCTTTTTGTACTAAGTACAGACCTGGGCCATTAGTATCTTCATAATACGTTTGTTGTTTGTCTAAATTTAAAATTCAAGTGTATGTTACATGTTCTAAAGTAAATGTATACTTGTAACCTCTACCTTGTCTATAAAATACAGTGTTATGTGTTTTACTAGACTTCTTCAGTATGTCATATAATGGAACACACGGGTTAATATTTATACTAACAATAAAGGTTTGCTCAGTAATCTGTTGTATAACTTGTTTATGGGATCATAATATTGGTAATCGTCTTGAACTGTCTATGAAAAATGTTCACTAATGTGAATAATGTGTTTTTCAATTATAATATGTGGATAAAGGTACCTAAGATATTATTTCATGAATATACGTAGATAAAATGGTTAAGTTGTAAGTTTTTTGTAACTTATTTGAATTTAATGAGGTAAGTATACTAACAACCGTCTTGGACTTGTAATAATACATATACTATTGCTTATTCTTACTAATATGATCCCTAAGCAGATAAATTCTTATTCAACAAAAATATGTATTTTTAGTTTCAGTTGTGATATTAATAAAACGGTACTTGATACCACGTTTACTTTGTTTATTTCTGGGTTTGTATTTTATTTTTATTTTTATTTTTAATTTTTAGCTTTGTATCTCAATAAAGTTTTTATTTTATCGTTTTTACCCTTTGGAATTAAATTATACTGTGACTTTATTCATCCGTGTTGAACAATCGTTACAAAACAAGTGGGAAATAATTTATTTTGACTCATATGAAATAAAGGTATTTCAATTTATACTAAGAGCTAAATTCGCGTTTTTGGTCAAAGTTGCAAAGTTGACCAGTCAAACCTGCAAATTTAGACTAGGGTATAAAAGGGGATCACATTTGACGAGTCAAACCACACTTTCACAAAACCCACTGCGAACCGAACTCACCTCTGCGATTTGAGTTTCTGCGATGCGAGACGAACATTTGTTTTCGTTTGATTTTTGATTTTTCGTGAACAAGAAACGAGTTTTACTCCGTGGATTTTATACAACTTTTGATTGCGCATCATTTGAGGTATATTTCATCATATTTAACCGTGTATCTTGCGAGTAATCCCTTGTTTTTGGTTTCGAAACCCTCGGTTCACATATTACTTAAATCTACTAAGATGTAGTGATTATTATAACAAGAAACTTCATGGTTTATGTTAGTCGCTACCTATAGTATATAAACGGATCGATTAATTACATTTAACTTGGCTCGATTCTTCATTTTTGATTTGGTTCGCATCGGCAGCACGACCTGCGAATTGAGTTTCAAACTCAGTTCGCTAAGCTGCATTGCGAATTGAAACGCATTGACTAGTTGACTTGCGAGTTGAGTTGGGTTGCGATTCGACTTGCGAGTTCATTTAACCTGCGAGTTGAATTGCGAACTGACTTGATTTGCGAGTCGACTGACATTGCGAATTGAGTTGCAGTTTGAGTTAAACTCGCGAAACATTTTGGTTTGATATGTATGATTTTCGTTAAGACTTGCGAGTTGATTGATTGTTTTAAATTTTCAAGTATATAACGAGACATACATTTCTGACTTATAACCTGTCGGTTATAAGTAAATTATGATTTAATCCTTTTAGACTTAAGTACTTAAGCTTAATAAGTTAATTACAATATAATATGTTTTAGACTTGCGACATTTTAATGTAACAAGTAAATGACGAGCTATAAGTTGACAATATATCTATATTACACTTGAGACTTTTTGTAACAAGTTAAATATCTACATATTCGACTTGAGACTTTGAATAAGTGACAAAGTTAAATATGTAAGACTTACGAACTTTATATAATTTATCGAATATAATTGATAGTTAAGCTAAGAATCCTTAATCGTTCAATTAAGTTTAGTAAATTACGTTATAACTAAATTGTAAACTTAGATGTTCGGTGAATTAGTCACAAAACATTATAGTTTAAATTTAATGACTGTTCGTTAAGTTAAACTAATGGTTTGTCATTTGTGTAATCTTTATAAATTACCGATATGGCTAGAACTTTTGTATCCACGCACAACGTCCTTGTTGACTTAGACGTTGAGGCACGGGGTGCTGCTAGATTGACTCAGATTCTTACTTTTCTAGCACGATCGAGGATTCGATTTGCTATTACCGAGTCACTACCTCTATCATAAGGTATATTGTCCCAGTTCTGGGATAATATCGAGCACGATAAGACGGTCAACCCTCCGGTTACTCGGACGAGGATCAACAACCGACCGGTCGTTTTCTCTGCTGCTGATCTACGACTTCATCTGGGAACAGTTGAGCAGGAAGCTGTACCAACAGTGTTTCCCTTGGATTTCAATGAGGGTGCACTGACACGTATGGGTTACGTAGGACCCAAGCGAGGACGACAGTTTATCAAGTCGTTTGTTATTGGCCAGTGGAGATTTCTGTGGCACGTTATGGTCACCATTTTTGGGGCGAAGAAGGGCGGCTACGATGAGCTGAGCCCATCGCTGTTATCTGGGTTACTGTCCCTGGTTTACAACAAACCATACAATTTTTCTTCTTATTTGTTCGAGGCTTTCGTTGGAAAGATCTCTGGAGCGGTTAGGTCTAAATTTATGATTTATCTGAGATTCGGTATGCTTATCATTCGCCACAGCATTCTTGATCTTCCAGGATTTCAGCCGGATATACACGTTGATACTATCAGCTTGAGAGGCTACAATGCTATGTTTATACATTCGTCTAAACGTGATGAGCATCTACAGCCACTAGATAGACCATTATTTGGTTATTTGATTGATGAGAACTACCTGGCGCCACCGAACAATGGTTGGCTAGCTGCTGGTGCTGGTCAAGCAGCTAAGCCTCCGGTTGTGGTTCCGAACCCTGAACTACAAGAGCTTCTTGAGGATGTATTAAATCAAGCTGCTCAGCAGGGACAGCACGTTGTTCCGGATATAGCTACTCAAGTAGTGCAGGAGGTGTTAGGTCAGCATGATGATGCCAATGATCCGGTCTTGCAAGAGATAGATCAGTATCACGATGTTGCACATGTACAGGTACTTTTGTTCATATCAATACCTTGATGATCGAGATAATTTCTAATCATAAAGTTAAATATAATTATGAATAGGATCCTGAAGTTGCCGGCCCAGAGGTCACAAGACTTGAGGGTGAGCGGGATCAGGGAAAACAGCCAGAAGTTGGTCCTTCTGGAGGAGCAGGCAAGGACAGCGAAACTGCATCTGATTCTGATTCAGATGATGACAGTGACGGTCCTCAATATCCACCTGCTGGCATGATTTTCTATGGATCGAAGCTGGTCATTGATCCAGCCTTGAAGGAGAAGCGTAAGGCTGTTGACAAAGATCCAGATTTTAATTTGATTGATGAGGATACAGACGAAGAAGAAGAGCTTCTTGAGACCCGTCCGAGGAAACGAGCAAGAGCTGCTAGCTCTCAATTGACGATTGGTCATGTTTCAAGATCTGGTTAGTTTTTATTAATCGTTTGAACTAGTTGTTAATCAGGAGTTAGACACTGAGACAGATGTTTCTGTAACCGTTGCTCAAGATAGAAAACAAGTGGAGACGGCTTCACAACTACTGACTGAACCGGTATCTAGGCCTTCTGAGGTATGAGATACTAGTTTAGTTACTGTGTGTGATATTAAATAAATCAGAGATTGAGACAGATTCTTCTGTAACAATTACTGATGTTATCTGTCTAACTGGACAGGAATAGATGATTGCTGCTATTGTTCGTCCTGCAACACATCGGACAACAATGTCCAGCAGAGCTGCAGCTAGGCTACTCAAGGGTATAGCTACTGAAGTAGCTCAGCATGTGACTCCGCCTCTTACCTCTTCTTCTCTACCGTCTACCACAACTACTACTCAATCCCCACATGCGACTGATTCAGCACGCATTACATCTTTAGAGTCCAGGGTTAGGGATTTGGAGGCTACCACATCAACACTGTCTTCTCAAGTTCTATCTCTGTCACAGCAGTTTACCATTCAGGGTGAAGCCTATGCTCTCTTGCTTAAGACCAACAATACTTTGGTTGATGACGTTGCTGATAAGCAGAGGCAGATAGATAGGCTAGATCGGTTGGTCACCAAGCTGCAAAAGGACAAGTCACCTCAGTGGGAGGTATTGATACTTGATGAGTCCTGTGGAGAAGATGAACTAGCTAAAAAGAGACGTGATGATACTGACGATGATCCTAGTGCACCGAAAGATGGTAAGCTGACTGGTCCTTCAACGACTGGTAAGCAGACCATGATTCAGGGGGAGTCTGCTAGTTCTGGTGGTAGTGGTGCTGAGGCTAGTGGAAGTGGTGTTGGTGTTAGTGAAGCGGGTAAGATTACTACCTAGTGATAAGACTTATGTAATCTTAGATTGATTGTAATAATATTTATATTCAATAAAAGTTTTACTTTGGAAAGTCTTTATATGTTAGAATCATAGTTAATTACACGATAGAAATAATAAAGAAATTCTTAGATTGATTATCTAATCAATAAAAGGATTTATATTATTAATATTTAATTCGTGTTATTTATATCGTTTGTAGATATGAATGTTGAAAGTGGTTCTGATACGGAGGTTCTTGATGAGGTCGAAGTTGAGATTGATTATGACCTAGAAGAAGTTGAGTTCGTAGCACCTGCGGATTGGTCTTATGTTCCTGAGATTGGGTTAGACGAAGGTGTAGATCCTGATGTTGATATTGATGAGCACGGCGTGAGCCCTTCTAGGACTGAATTTGTTATTCAGGATGATCAAGGAGAAACAGTTGTCGATGTAGATGAAGATATTGATGATTCAACTGATTCTGAAGATGATATTCTTGTTACAACTTCCAATCCATATGTTATTTACAAGAAGCTTCCAAATGAAAAGAAGAAGATTGGAATTTCTGAGGTTGATATTACGAGTAAGCGTGCTCCGCGTAAAGGAATAATTGGATGGTATCATGACTCAGACTTGAAGTTGTTCGCTATCAAAAGATTTGACGGAGTTCAATACTTTGAGAGAAAGCTTGCAGTTTTCAGTTCTCTTCCGAGGTTTGAGATTCGAGACTTGGCTCGATTAGCATTGAAAAACCCCAGTAATGATCCATTTGGAAGATATGTCGAGAAAATTATCAAGACTGAGGGTTAGTCGATGAAGTTTGAGAAGATAAAGCCGAGAGTCGGAAAGACTATCAAGCTTAAGGAAAGAAGTCTGAGAACCGGGAGACGTCCAAGGAAAAAGGTCTATCCAGCTGTCAAGTGCATACAGCAAATCCCGTTGAAGTCTATGCCACAGAATGTTTTGGGAAATCTAAAGAGTTGGCACGTAGATTCAGCAACTGGTGAAGCTGTTATGGTTGAAGCTGATGATGATGTTGAAGGTGTTGAAAGAGAACTTTTGAGCGTCTATGACCATCGACACCTGATGAATCTGTCAAAGAATGGTCTGTTGAAGTAACACGAGAACGGGATCATGACGACTGAATCATGGGGTGACATTGCACGTGATTATCAGCTGATGGTAAAGACTTGCATGAAGTTGAAGATCTACGCGGGAAGCAAGATTTACAAATAGAGACTAAAGACAACTTGAAGATAAAGACGCTAGAGCTATTGTCAAGGGGGAGTCTGTTGAGACATGTTTTGTGATAACGAATGTAGCTTGTAATAGGACTTTTGATATTATAATCAAGTTTATATATTGGTTTCGATATGTAAATAAAAGATATTAGTTTGCGGTTAATATTTGTTAAATATATTAATGTGTTAAAGTATTCGAATAATTATAGACTGCGAACTAAGGACCTGCGATGCGAACCGAGATCTCAACTCACAAGGCATGTATGCGATGCGAGTTGAGAAGTCAGTTCACAAGGTGGTTAGCGAATCGACTGGGTTCGCTAGGCCAAGTTGGGCTGCGAACCAACTTAGTCCGCAGACCCGTACGACTTGCGATCCGAGTCGTAATATATTGAAATTTAGGTTTAGAAAACCTAACACTTTTGCTATAATACCCGTACGAATTTTCCAGTCGTTCCAGAGCTTTTCTAGTATTCTAAAGACTAGGTATTGATCGTTTAACATTCGTTATAATCAATACAAAACATATTAGTTAATATAATCGTGATCTAAACACAATATAACCGTTATATATCATATAACACGTATTGAGGGATTCCGCACCTTAATACTTAAGATAACCTCATTATCGATCCAGACCTAGGGGACCTTACAGATGGGAATCATTCTTGAAGGTCCAGATGAAAATTTTGATCAGAAAAACTGATTTCTGGGGGATCATAGTCATTCTTGGAGAATCAGTTGTAATTTCAGCATTTTTTTAATTTGAATTCCTTATTTTCGTCTAGTGTTCCGTTGCATGTTTGTTGATCGTTTAAGTCAAGTTTAGAAATGAGTCGAATAAATGGGAATATCCGGTATTTCAAATTTAGTATATCTAAATATTGTAGAAAGTTGGAAGGACGTTAAGTGCATGACTCAATGGATGAGATGACATGAATGTGTCATGGTTAGTCGGAAGCTTAAGTTATATTAGCTACGTTTTAGCCTTATAGACATATTGGGTTAGTGCTTAATTTCAAGCCTTACAAATAAATAAATTAACAAGTACAGTTATGGAGTATGAAAGTCTCAGAGATACATAAACTAGTGTAGGAGTGTAAGACCATTAGTGAAATAATTGCATACGTTTATTAGACTAACCAAGAATGAGACATGGATACTTTTAATTAGGGTTTATATTTTGGTTATGTATCGAACTTTACACATTTTACTATTGTATGTATCAAACTATAAAACCTCCTATTGTATGTATTCAAGTTTCAAAACCGTCTATTGTATGCATTAAATTTACTATCGTATGTGTTGAACTTACAAAAAACACGTCAATTTATGTAGCCAAAACAAGGCAAAAAACATACAATAGACGGTTTTGAAACTTGAATACATACAATAGGAGGTTTTATAGTTTGATACATACAATAGTAAAATGTGTAAAGTTCGATACATAACCAAACAATAAACCCTTTTATTTACCAAATAAAACAACGCAATACGCATGCATAAAACGTTTAGACTAATAACAACAATTAGTCAAATAGCATTTTGATGTATACTATGTTAATTCTTGTAGATCGAGTATCGAATGAAACTATAGTTGATATTTTAAACGCGAGACTTCTTAAAAGTAAAGATTCCTTTACTCGTTGTTTATATTAAGTATTGTGCTGATTCTAACCTGATTTTTAAGATGTCGTTGGATTAATAATATGGATTGCTAATCTTACTATTAAGATTTCGTGGGTTCATACGATATATGTTTGTACGGATTCTTTTCTTATTTATATAATGTCATTTGATATATTGTATCACTACAAAAAAAATATCATTTTGCTACATTTTTTTACCACATTTCTAGAAAGTGTGTAAAACATTTTGTAAAAGATAAGATTTTCCATATATATATATATATATATGTAAGAAAAAAGCTCACATTTGTAAGTGCGAAAAAATTACAACTTGTCAATACTTAAAAAATGTAGTTTTAATTTGTGACGCATGTTTTTCACACTCTAACATCTCTAACTTATATTACACGTATACCGATGAGGAACTTATAGTACACGTACACTGATGAGGAATCGAGGATACCTTGAATCACGGTAAGTTTTCCATGAAAGCCTCGCATCCTTCTTGGGATTTGACACAAAACATTTTGTAGGCGATATTAACAAACATTTCTTTCCGTCATCGTCTATCCAAAAAAACTGTCAATCAAAAATTTAAAAGTATATCAAGAATACTAGAAATTAAAGTGAATCTAGAAATTAAAGTGGCATGTAGCAGGATTAGTTTCATAGTATTATATTAATTTTTCATTAGCATGTACGATTCCATAATAAAAAATGATCTAATGAGAAGTTTTTAAATAAATAACATACAAATTACAAAACGGTCCTCACTTGTTGAACTAGTAGCACAATTTGTTAATCCTCACCCGTAGCACCATTCATAAAATCTACAATTTTTGAAAAATTACGCTTCACATATCCAACGGACTCGTAGTATATGTTACCCTTAACTTATATGTTACTCCGACAATGTTGAAAGATATGTAGAAATATAAAATGACATACAAAAACCGTTGAAAGATGGTTTAATAAAGTGTTGCCAGGATGTAACGCGAGTATGGAACTCAATGATATAATACGTTTAGGGTTAATAAACAAATATGTTATTGTACTTTGCGAAAATGTTCAACACTTCAACTAAGTTACTATACTATTAATCTATTCAATTGAATTACTAACTATTTTCATATCTAAATTAGGCTTTTTTACGTTATAGTGTTTATAAGTAGCTTAATTAAATTCATATGTTAAGTAAAGTGATCCCGGTGTTTTTTTTTTGGCTTAAAGAAAGTGATCTTGGTGTTAATATATACGTAGTATATGTTAAGCAACCTATATATCGTGATTTTATAAGTTTAGTAAATCAATCAAACAAATTAATAGTCCATTAACTTAGTTGAATATTTTCCTAAAGTAAAGTAACATCTTTTTCCATTAACCCGTTGAGTTGGTTCGAGTCAGAGAGGCCTCTACACGTTAGGCCTCTACACGTTAGGCCATTTTCAGCGTATACACTAAACACTGCATCAAATTTGATGCAATAAAAGAATATTTTGGAAATATGTTTGCATCAAATGTGGTTCATCTCCTACTATACGTATGCATTAAATTTCTCCACCAAACAACTTTCAACATTTACATACTACCCCTAAACTAAATTTATGTTTAACTTTACTACAATTCATTTTTATGATAATTTAACTTTCCAAATATTAATTTACTTGTGAATCTTATTTATTTGCTTTCATGGAGTTTCAGATACATAACTTACTTTCATAAATCAATTTTTTAACTATCCTTGAAAATTATATTTTATTGTCTTAATTAATATATATACTATATAACGTAAAGTATAATATACTTAAACAAATAATATAATAAATAAGTTATTTCGAATATTTTACTAAATGATTACACATTTTACTATTGTATGAGTCGAAGTATAAAAACTTCTATTGTATGTATTGATTATATCGTATATTGTATGTAAAGGTTTTTTTTTTTTGGTTAAGGCCAAAAAAGGAATAACCCAAAAAAAAATTTAGATAAATAAACAATATTTAGAAGTTTATGGCCAGCTATTTTTTCGAGTTTACATACAACTTAATATTGTTTCCAAAAAATGGTCTGTGATTATATATCATATTGACTTTAGATATTTTATTCATTTATGATCTACTGTGATTAGGGGTGTTCATCTGTTCGGTTTTCGATTTCCTCAGTTTAATTGGTTTGGTTTATTCGGTTTTGAAACTTTTAGGAGCAAAATCGAAAACCAAACCGAAAACTGAATTCATATGTCTACACCGAACCAAAATCGAATTCGAATTCGGATCGGTTTCGGTTAAAACCAACAAACCGAAAAAAAAATCATTTTTCAAAAACACTATTCAACGTACAAAGCTACGAAATATGCATGATTATACGATATAAAATATATAAATCTAACTATTAATAAGTGTCACTTGCTAGTCAAATTCGAGTTTAGAAAGCATAAAATTGTCAATGTACATGAATTTAAATGTTCAAACAAAACATTTATTTTTCAGAAACACATGGTAGCTAAAAAAATTGAAGTCTTCAAAACGTTAAACTATTCAAGTATTCAACCAAATTCGAAAAATCACATATATATTAATGTATAATATATAATTATTTAATAAATCGAATTCGATTTTCGGTTTAACCGAATTCGAAAAGTCAAAACGAACCGAACTGAAAATTGAATTTGAATTTGGTTTAACCGAATTCAAATATTACAAAACTAAAACCGAATTCAAATTCGGTTCGATTTTCGGATTAAACAGTTTCAAACCAAATATTGAACACCCCTAACTGCAATTGTTATGTTTTGATAACATTGAAGTTTATGGCGAATGTTGTTTTTTAAATTCAAATTATTTTGTTATTATATTATTTAGTTAGAGATGGCACCCGCGGGTCGTGAGTACGGATATGTCAAACCCATCACCCGCCCGCGACGGGTTTTTTTGACCCACAAACCCGCGAATACCCACTAACGGGTTTATTTTTACACCCGTACCCACGACCCGCAGATACCCGTGGGTCGCGGGTAACCCACGGGTTTCAAATAATATAAATATTTTATCGAAATATCAAAAGATTTTATATAATTTTAATGTATAAAAATGTTCTAAAATATGTTCAAATCAATTGATCGTAATTTCAAACGAATTAAATTGTTAAAATTTAAGACATACGGACTTATAGTTCGATAAGTATCAATTTATTTGATAATTTTTTCTTGATGATTTGATAATTTTGCTATTCGAAACATGAAAACTATACTTTTTATTTTCTATACGAATAGTTTTATTATATATTGTTCAAATTAACCATTATATATATATATATATATATATATATATATATATATATATATATATATATATATATATGTGTGTATATATATATATATATATATATATATATGCAATAAATTATACAAATCCACTTGTAGGTATCTATAATGTGTTTTGTATGTTCGCGGGTCGGGTTTACCCGCGGGTATAGATTCATACCCATCACCCGCCCATGACCCACCAATGGGTAGAAGTTCATACCCATAACCCACCCATGGGTAAAAATTTCACGGGTTTACCCACCCACAATAGGCGGGTACCCACTTGTCGCGGATTTTTTATCGCCCATTGCCATCCCTATATTTAGTATATCAAGATGAAATTGTAAGTTCTTGCTTTGGACCCAATTATAATTGTCCTTTTTTCCTTTTTTCGAGAGATCGAGTAGCCAACTTGATATAAAAATTTAATGTCCTAACTTTATGTGCTAAAATTAACATCAATAAGTCACGTGCTTATAAGACTACAGCCAATGGGGGTCATCGGTTGGAAATCGACACACGTCGGCCAGCCGATACCATTGGCACCGGCTCGTCAATTGACCGCGTGGGTAGGGATGGCACCCACGGGTCGTGGGTACAAATATGCTAAACCCATCACCCGCCCACGACGGGTTTTTTGACCCGCAAACCCACGAACACCCGCTAGCGGGTTTATTTTTACACCCGTGACCCACGGGTACCCATGGGTCGCTGGTAACCCGCGGGTTTTAAATAATATAAACATTTTATCAAAATATCAAATGATTTTATATAATTTACATGTATAAAAATGTTTTAAAACATGTTCAAATAAATGGATCGTAATTTTAAACGATTTAAATTGTTAAAATTTAAGACATGTGGACTAATAGTTCAATAACTATCCATTTATTTGATAATCTTTTCTTGATCATTTGATAAGTTTGCTATTCAAAACATGAAAACTATAGTTTTTAATCTCTATAGAAATAGATTTATTATAGAGTAAATTACATTGCCCGTCCCTGTGGTTTGCACGTTATTACAAAGCCAGTCCTCGGGTCGGGTATTCCTCGGAGCCAGTCCCTTGACCCGGAAATTTGTTTCACTCCCAGTCCCTACGTCAAACGGGCGTTAAATATGCTTGTTATCTCATCCCACGTGACTTGCATATGGCCGAGTAAATTACATTGCCCGTCCCTGTGGTTGTCTGTAAATTACATTGCCCGTCCCTGTCGTTGTCCGTAAATTACATTGCTCGTCCCTGTGGTTGTTCACACAATACCCGACCCGAGGACTGGGACCGTAATATACGAACAACCACAAGGACGGGTAATGTAATTATGCGGCCATGTGCAAGTCACGTGAGATGAGATAACAAACATATTTGACGTCCGTTTGACTTAGGGACTTGGAGTGAAACAAATATCCGGGTCAAGGGACTGGCTCCGAGGAATACCCGACCCGGGGACTGGCTTTGTAATAAGGTGTAAACCACAGGGACGGGCAATGTAATTTACTCTTTATTATATATAATTCAAATTAATCATCATATATACACATATATGCAATAAATTATACAAATCCACTTGTAATTATCTATAATGTGTTTTGTAGGTTCGTGGGTCGGGTTTACCCGCGGGTATAAGTTCATACCCATCACCCGCCCGCAACCCGCCAACGGGTAAAAGTTCATACCCATAACCCACCCATGGGTAAAAATTTCACTGGTTTACCCACCCACGATGGGCGGGTACCCACGGGTCACGGGTTTTTTCTCGCCCATTGCCATCCCTACGCGTGGGTTGGTCCTCGTTGATATAGCGACGCACAAGGAGACGAGGGAGTGTGGCCGAATTCCATATTTAATTTTTATTTATTTATTTTTGATTAGTATAAGTAAAAAAGGTAGTTTGGAGGGTACCCCGACTCCTGTACCATATTTCAATGGTACACATCTGTCCCACCTGTAAGAAGCATCAGCGCTGAGCAAATCACTTCCACAAATTAACCACATGTGCTGAGGAACGGATTCAAATCCGTTACCTATAGGTCACACATGTGAAGCCTAGGCATTTGCGGTGGCGGTACCACTTGAGCAATGCGCAATTGGTTTATAAGTGTATGTAAATGAAGATATATTAGTAAATGTGGGGCCCCAAATAGTGAAGTGACACGATTATTATTGGCATCGTTGTGTTGGTTGTGTGTCAGTTTGGGGAATGCTGAGGTGGCACAACTGACATACTAACTGACACACACACTATTGGTAGTGGACTTATGTGATCCAGTGAGGGTATCAAAACTAACCGAGTTACCAAGTTCAATTTACACCGTTAATAGTTTGGGTAATAATTAATCTAATTGACCAAATTGATACTAAAATTCACTTTGAACATGTTATAAAGCTCATGTGCACAAACTTGAAAATAATTTTTTATTGGAAAAGTAATTTTATTATTTGTTTTAGATGGTATTAGATAACGTTGAGGAAATAAAATTAGTTATTAGTACTATATATAGATATAAAATAGAGTAATATAAACCTGTTTGTCTTCATCAAAAAGAAATCCCCTTTGAAGATAAGAGAATAGTTCCTTTTTTGTATAATAAATGGCATGGGGAATTTTGAACATCTTGATAATTGCATCCAAGTTTGTGGGTAGCTTTGTCCCCCAACACTCCTCCAAGTCAGATTTTAACGCAGCACCACGCTCTAAATCCCTTTTCTTCTCAAGCTCGTATTCCTCCTGCATGTAAAAGGAAAATACATGAAGGGAAAATAATCCGTGCAGCAAAAATCATTCAATTATGAATTACCTTTAAATGAAGGGTCGTGTATGTGTATATAAAAAGCCAAGGGATGAAACTATAATTATTTAGCTCGTCAATTCATCGACAACACAATTCATTAACAACGTTGTCAATAGCACAAAGGATATGCCCTTTTTACATCAGTGACACGCTTATCGTGCAAATAACCAAAATCAAAAAGGGAACCCAAACTTATACAGTAAATATTTTGAGTAATAACTGGCAGAAAGTGATGTGATATATGAATTGGACTAATTATATTTATTAATTTTTTCTCTTTCAATGTACAAAATTTAAAATCAAGGAAGAGTAATGCGCTAATACTCCATGTAATTAGTGAAAATGGAGTTCGATGTAAACATACAGAAGATAAAAGTTTTTTAATACAAGCATATTCACATTAAAATACATAGTACATATATGAATATTTTGGGTTTAGTTCAGGGGAATGCACTTAACTTTAGTCTGATGTCTATAGTATGTACCAAACTTTGTTTTGGTCTATTGTGTGTATAAATCTTTTAACTTTGATCTATTGTGTGTATCCAATGACTAATTTGATTATGTGGCAACCGAATAATGTGCCACGTCATCTGACACATCATTAATACATCATCAAAAATGGGTGACACGTCAGTCGGATACACACAATAGACAAACATTGAAAGGTTGATACATACAATAGACCAAAACGAAGTTGAGTACACACTATAGAAATCGGACTAAAGTTAACTGCATTTCCCTGCACTAATCCCTTATTTTGATGATGGGATTGAAAAGCTTTTTGACTTATTTCTTCAATCTTCTTACTATAAATGTTAATATGTTAAAATTTATAACTGAGAAGATAAAACTTACTTGGTATTCCAAAGCTATTTGAAGTTCTGTTACTATGTTGGTCATTGTTGGACGTTCTGTGCGTTTTCGTTTTAAACATTGATATGCAATTTCTGCGAACCTTTCCAAACACGCAGGTGAAATTTCCTCTTTCACACTAGTACTGATGATAGTATCTAGTCTTTTTTCGTCATAGAACTTTTGTGCCAATCTCGTCAAGAGCCTACGCTCATCTTTGTATATCATTTCTATACATAGTCGTCCACAAAGAACTTCAAACAAAACAGCACCGAAAGAATAGACATCGGATTCTTTTGTCAAGAAGTAAGTCTCCACGTACAACGGATCACAATATCCCGGTGTACCTACAGCCGCAGTAACTTGATAAGTGAATTGCTGATTTGCAGGGCCGAACTTTGATAAACCAAAGTCTGCAATTTTTGCATTCCACTTGTGATCCAAAAGTATGTTTGCGCTTTTGATATCACGGTGCAAGACTCTGTGTTGACTCCCCTCAGCAGGCTCATGGAGGTATTGTAATCCTTGTGCAGCCCCAATACATATACGAAGGCGTTGATTCCAAGAGAGATCGGGGCTACTTAGATACAAATCGAGACTTTTGTTAGGTAGAAACTCGTACACAAGGATATTTTCACCTTTCTCATCACAAAAACCTAAGAGAGAGACGAGATTTTCATGTTTGTATTGGGAAAGCAACATGATTTCTCTCCAAAACTCACGAGCTCCTTGCCCGAGTGTAGTATTTAAGCGCTTCATTGCCACCATGGTAGGCTTCTCGGATATGACAAGTTCTCCTTTATAAACCTTACCAAAACCACCTTGGCCGATACGATTGGTTTCTCCGAAGTTGTTGGTGGCTAATTTTATATCTTCGAGTGGGACTCGGAGATGTTGGAACTCTTTTAAAGAAAACATTATTTTGATATTGGGAATTGTACAAACAGGAAAAGAAATTGAAGATCTCCGAGGAGTTAGGAAGCCGGAAAACTTGAAATGAGTAGGACACGTAGCTTTTTCTTCACAAAACTTGAGATGTATTTATTTTATAGGAAAATCACAAATTTGATCCTTTAACTAAACTCATTTAACAAAATAATCTATTGACTTTTGTATTTGACAAACTAATCCTACAATTCGCACTACACCAAGCGAGAAAGGCGCGAAACAATTAAATAAAGCAATTAAATCAATTTATTAACAAAAGTCAGAATTAAATTATTGTTTAAGCCCCTCGGTCAACCCCACGTGCAATAATACGCGTACAAAAAGTGAGTCCGGCGCGTCTGACAACGGACCCGACGTGACCGTCAGTGATACCATCCGCTTGCTGCCACATGTTGAATCCCTACGACGAATAGTGCGAGAAAAGGAAAAAAAAAATCAAGAAAGTTGGCGCGACTCCTAATGACAAGTAATTGATTCTTTCGAAAAAACCAAACGGTGGGGCGCAACTCCTCTATTCATATTTAATACTCCCTCCGTCTCAATTTTATTGTCCCCAGACAAAAAGATACGCAGTTTAAGAAAATATAACTATCTCTCTCTTACTTTTTGATAAAATGACAATTTTACCCTCTACTTTTTACCTATTTTTTTGTCTTACATATATACACTATGGGTAAAAAAGAACTTTATTTCCTTAAACTTTCTATTTATGGAAGTGGACAATTAATTTGGTACACCCCAAAATGAAAATAGTGGACAAAAGAAATGGGACGGAGGGAGTATATATTTTACTCCGTATAATTTTCATATTTAATTAACATAGTATTTCGTTTTTCTTTCATAACTTTTTTTATACGATGTTTAAAATAATTCCGAATATATATTCATGATCAGTGTAATTTTATCAACATTTCGATATAAATTTTATCATCATATGTTATGTATTTGACGAAAATCGCGCCAGTCCCATACGTAACATATGACGATAAAATTTATATCGAAATGTATATAAAATTACAGTGATCATGAATATATATTCGAAATTATTTTAAACATCGTATAAAAAAATTATTAAAGAAAAACGAAATACTATGTTAATTAAATATGAAAATTATAAAATATTTAAAACCGTATAAACGAAGTACTCTTGCCGGCCAAATCAAACGACCCTGACAGTGGGCCCGGCGCAAAACAGACACCCACTGCCATTGTCATGTCGTTTCGCCTTGTAATCTTTAAATTATAATTAATTAAAACTTTGACTTTCGTTAATTAATTGATTTAATTATTTTATTTAATTGTTTCGCGCCTTTCTCGCTTGATGTAGCGCGAATTGTAGGATTAAATTGTTAAAAACAAAAGTCAATGGATTATTTTGTTAAATGAGTTTGGTCAAAGAATCAAATTTGTAATTTTCCCTTTGACTTATATAATACGAGAAGCATTAGCCACCCATCCCCACACACGTGTAGCTAGTAACTAGGAACTAGCATCTATCTATCTATCTATCTATCTATCTATCTATCTATCTATTATCTGTCTATTATCTCTCCTATCTAATAGAAGGGAGTTTATGCTGATGTTATTAAGCTGACTTGGTGAATTATTAAGCTGTTAACCATGATGACATGGCGTATTGAGAAACAAGAAATTTTGTGGTTTTTTTGAATTTTTGTAAATTATAAATCTGAAAAATATGTGGATTAATAATTTATGATATCCAAGATATGAAGGTTGCTTCTTAATAATTACAATGTATCACAACTTTTGAACTAATTGGGCCGCTCATATTTTAACAGGCATGCATATGTTCTCTTTAATAATTACTACCGCTTATTTTTCTTGAAGACCTGCAAAACTTAATTCAAACTTTTTAATTTAATTGGGTTTTTCAAGCCTTATTATTTGATTGGTTTCACACCACCGCCCAAAATCAAGTAGCAATTCATTTATATGTTTTCTTCTCATTTCAAGCTATTCAAATCATCTTCTTCCTTTGACATCTTCATCATCAGGTATGTTTTCAAAATTTTCGCTACAGTAGCTTAGTTTTTACTTATAAATTCAAAAGGTGAGATAATATTGATTTTCATCAAATAGGTTGCTTCGGTTTCTTCTCACTTTTTGTGCTTGCTAAATTAATTTATTTGATCAATTTCATCTCTCTATATATATGTTTCTCTGTTTGAATTATCTCCATTTTCCTTTCTATAGCATATTAATCTTTTTGCATTTTCACCTACTTTGTTTTAAGTTTCGTGTCTTGATGTCTTTTACGGTGTGAATTCTTATCGATTATTACAAGTATGCAAATATCAGACATCTTGCTTCTACTTATTTACTCCTCTCACTACTATTTTGTTCTTTTAGCTAATCGCGAAGGCCAAGTAACAGCAGAAAGTATAAGGTAAAGATTGATTTCTACGCACCTTCTTCAACGTTTTTGCTGTTTAATTCTAATCGGTAATCAAATTCTTCATTACGAGGCATAGTACATCTGTCTTTTTAATGAACCTACAAGGTTATAGACTTACAACAGCTAAGAAACTGTGTCTTCATAATATTTTGTGAGTTTATTAATTTTACTTTTGAAATATTTGTATATGTTGCCGTTTTTCTAACGATTTTGAATGTTAGAGCAGCCAATAAAACATTACAAAAACATATATCCTGAACGAGTGAGGTTGAGATGAAGATTTTGTTTCTATATTGAACACCAACTTAATGCATACTACATGTTTGATGAAATGTCTAAATGAAAAAAAATGTTGTAAAAGGTTATTTGATTCTTTAGTTTTTTACGGAGTGAAAGTATAAAATTGAGAGAATTTTTAATTTTTATAGTGCACATTCCTAATTGATTTTGAGTTTTTGATAACAGGTGTTTCATGCTCAATAAGTGTGTTCAATGAAATGCCCGAGTAAGTTTTTTAGAATTTAGATTTTGTCAATAGTCACTATATTAATTTTGACTGGAAAAACTATTAGTGGTATGTGCACTTCTGATATAGTACTTCTATCCGGTGTATATTGCAATTTAGCAGCAACATAGTATGGACATATGATCTCTGGATTTGCGACCATGATTTTGAATCCAACTTCCTGATGTGCAATGAATTAGGGTTGACTGGTGTAAATGTTTGATTAACAAAAAAGAGCAGTTGAAAAGTTTTTAACCTCTGTTATATGTTTCTGTAAATGTTTGGTTTGTAGATGGTTGATCAAGTGAAGCTTGATAAATGTCCATTTACGATTATGATCAATCACATGGTAAAATTATTTTCTACAATGTTGCAAGATAAGCTTGCTTTGTGTACTTTTTAGTTAATGTTATTTCAAAGCATAATAAATATGTCATTTCCGTATCTTAGCATTTGAGCTTGAGTATATCTGTTTGATTTTTGCAGTAGTTAAGAGAGAAAAAGATTTGGTAAGTGTCGTTTTCAGTCTAATTTAGATCCTAGAGGTTTTTGGTAATTATGATAGTTAGATTGGTTTTCGGGTAACTACAACTGTTCTGATGTCTGTTTGTTTCTGATTTAAATGCCAGATAATCAATATAATAAAATATACTGCACATTCTTTTGGTTTTTAAAGGTAAATATAAGTAGCTTAGGTTGAGTTTGGCTACTTTGGGGTAAGAATAGTTCATTTACCTAAACTAAAATGCTTTAGTTGATTTTGTGATACTAGGTTAACGTTGTAATCTCTGAAGGTAGGTTTGACACCTTTAACAAACTGGAGAAGGTTTTAAAGTTTCAAATGGCGGAGATATTTGTTGCCAATTGTTAGGACATGTTTTGTGACAACAGTTCTAGCTTGTAATAGTACTTTTGATATTGTAATCAAGGTTGTATATTGGTTTTAGATTGTAATGAAAAGATATTATTGTGTGGTAAAAGTTATAGAGTTAAATATATAAGTACTGAAAAACGTTGACCAAGGTTGACCAAATACCTGCGATGCGAACTGAGTTGGGTTCGCAAGGTGGCAAGCGAGCTGAGTCAGTTCGTTGGGCCAATGTGGGATGCGAACTGAGTCCGTTCGCAGAGCCCGTATACTTGCGACCCCGAGACGGTTTATATTGATTTTGTGTTTTAGAAAACCTAACACTTTTGCTATTCTACACATACGAAATTGTCAGCCGATCCAGAGAGAGAAAAACGAACTAAGGGCTCAATTTTGATCGATTAACACTCGTTATAATCAAAACAAAGCATATTAGTTAACCAATTCGCTATATAAACGCGAAATAATCTGTTATATATTATATAACACGTATTGAAGAATTCCGCGCCTTAATACCTTAGATAACCTCGTTATCGATCCAGACCTAGGGGACCTTACAATTGGTATCAGAGATTTCGGCTCATACTTGAAGGTTTCGAGGTTATTGTGATAAGTAACGGACGATTTAGGGTTGTTTTTACGTGCATTAAGTGCGTTTTTACGATCAAAAATAGTCTCTGGACGTTCTAGGTTTGTTTACGTTCGTAACCTACTAGTTTAAACGTTCAAGGACTTAGAATTTTCGTTTTTGGGGTTTTCAGCCATAATCGCGAACTGAGATTAGGGTTTCAGCTGATTTCGCGAACTGAACTGAGCTTGCGATCTCAACTGACATTTTCGAACTGAGATTTTGCGATCCGAATTGAGTTTGCGAACCGAATTGAGTTTTGCGAACTGAATTGAGTTCTGCGAACTGAGTGAAGCGTATTCATAGTGAGAACGGAACAGAGTTCAAGAATTCAACATTAAATGTCTATTACTTAAGCAAAGGAATTCAACATCAATTCAGTGCACCGTATGAACCAAAACAAAATGGTGTTACTGAAAGGAAAAATAGGACGTTGCTTGGAGAAGCTAGAACAATGCTTAAATATTCAAAGCTTCCGGTCATCTTTTAGGCAGAAGCAATGAAATACAGCATGTCATGTTCTGAACAGGGTTCTAACTGTTAAAAAGCATAACAAGACTTGTTATGAACTTTTAAACAATAAGAAACCTTACTTGAAGGGATTTGAACCCTTTGGAGTTTCGTGTACCTTACTGAAGACAAGCAATCAACCAAAGTTTGGTGAAAAGGCTGACGAAGGATACTTCCTAGGTTATGTTCCTAATTCACCAAATAAGCATGTTTTCAACAAAGTCACTGGACGTGTAGAGACTGTGTACAACATTGAGGTCACAAGCTACACATATGACTCACATAAGGGATTAGATTGGCAATTTAACTACTCATATCTCTTTAAGTCATTTAAAATCCCTCTCAGTGACTACATAGTTGATTCGGAAATTCCTGACCATTTATTGTATGGAGATAAGGATACTGGCTTCGCTCCAACTTCGAATATTCCAATTTCTGAAATCAAGACTTCTGTAGATCCTTCTGGAGCATCTACGAGTGCTTCACAACAAACCTCAGTGGACATACCACCATTGGAGTATATACCACCATTGGAGGACATACCTCAAAAGGAAGATAGTACTAATGAGGATATACCACCATTGGAGGAAATAGGATCCAATCGAGATGATGATGTACCAGTTGAGCCAATAGCGTCTACACGAACTAGTAAAGATCATCCGGCGGTGAATATCATCGGTGATCCAAATGCTCCTGTTCAAACTAGGGCTAGTACTTCTGAGTACTCCAGCTTGTATGTTGCAATCAAGGAGACTGGGATCACAAATGAGTGTCTTTACTTGTGCTTTATCTCACAAGTTGAGCCTAAAAATGTTCAAATGGCTTTGAAAGATAACTCGTGGGTAGAAGCCATGCAAGAGAAAATAGGTCAATTCAAGAAACTACAAGTGTGGGAGTTGGTTGATTTACCAGTTGGTGAATATCCAATTGGAACTAGATAGGTGTTTAAGTGCAAGAGAGACGATCAGGGAATTGTGACTCGCAATAAAGCTCGTCTAGTTATTCAAGGTTTCAATCAACAGAAGTGATTGATTACAATGAAGTGTTTGCACCAGTGGCTAGGCTTGAACCAATTAGGATATTCTTAGCATTTGCATCTTTTAAGAAAATGAAAGTTTATCAGCTGGATGTTAAGAGTGCTTTCTTGTATGGCAAGGTCAAAGAAATGGTGTATGTTTCTCAACCACCAGGGTTTACCGATCCAAACTATCCAGATAGAGTATATCATCTTGATAAGGCTCTGTATGGATTACATCAAGCACCCAGGGCGTGGTATGAAACTCTATCAACGCATCTTCTTGAGAATGGTTTTACAAGAGGAAATATTGATAGTACACTTTTTGTTAAATGGAAAAAGAAAGACTTTTTGCTTGTTCAGGTCTATGTTGATGATATCATCTTTGGGTCATCCGACGAAAAGATATGTAGTGAATTTGAACAAGTTATGAAGAGCAAGTTTGAGATTTATGTTATGGGAGAACTGAATTTCTTCTTAAGATTACAAGTTGATTAGAAAAAAGAAGGCTTTTTCATTCATCAAACAAAATATACAAATGAGCTCTTAGAACGATTCAAGATGGATGAAAATCGTATTTACCACACTCCTATTCCAGAAGCTCATGGACTTGGTCCCGATGCATCGAGTGATAAAGATGTAGATCCTACTCTCTATGGGGCCATGATTGGATCACTAATGTATCTTACTGCATCAAGGCTAGATATAATGTTTGCTGTATGTGTGTGCGCAAGATATCAGGCTACTCCTAAAGAGTCTCATTTGCAAGCAGTTAAGAGAATCTTTCGTTACCTAAAGGGGAAGCCGAAGCTGGGACTTTGGTTTCCAACTGATAGAGACTTAGATTTGGTTGCTTACACTGATTCTGATTATGGAGGATGCAATCAGAATAGAAAGTCTACAACCGGTGGGTGTCAATTCTTAGGAGAAAGACTCGTGTCTTGGCAGTACAAGAAGCAAACCTCAGTAGCCATTTCCACGTGTGAAGCCGAGTATGTTGCAGCTGGCAGCTGTTGTTCTCAAGTGTTATGGATACAACAGCAACTGAGAGACTATGGGTTGAATTTTACCAACACTCTTATGATGATCGATAATGAATCATTGATGTCCATTACCAACAATCTGGTTAAGCACAGTAAGACTAAGCATATTGATATTTGACATCATTTTATAAGAGACTGTGCTGAGAAGAAGCTGATACGGTTAGTTAAAGTTCCATCTGTGGATAACTTAGCTGGCCTATACACTAAAACATTTGATAGAGCGCGTTTTGCGACATTGGTTCAATTGAACGGAATAAGGAATCCAGAGTAATTAGTCTTCCAAGGGTATATGTAATAGTTAGTAGTTTGTTTTTTTTTTATTTATGTCTTAAAAAAAATGTGGGGGCGTATGGCATTCATTTGCTTGATACCTAAGGGGAATGGCATCCAATAAAAAAATACAAAAACAATGTAATTTCGAAAAAGTTTAAGTTTTTGTCTGCAAAAAACTGGGAAATGATGGTACAATATGAGAATAAGCTTAATAATGATAAACGTAAGTCCTAAGCTTGATGTGTTAGTAGGTTCCTTAAGTTACATCAACATTACATCGTTTTTACCATGGATTTACTTAAATTTATTTTATTATACACCTTTTTCCACAAGTTATAATTTGCTTTTTGGTTTAAGTCTAGACAGCTTCATTATATGATATACCGGTAGACAATTTTTACAAGAATTTCTGAGCAGTTAATAAATTCTAATTTCATGGGTTTTATCTTGTGTGACTATTATATGATGTATGACATGCGTCTTAATTGTTGAATGATAGTATAGCCATACACTGTTATCATGAATGTATAAATGGGAAAACAATATTTATATGGTTATTAGCTTAACTAATGGTGACTTTGTTGTACTAAGTACAGACCTGAAGCCATTAGTTTCGCCAATAGTCTCAAACCTATTTTGTTCATACTAAGGGTTTCTCTGTTGTACTAAGTACAGATCTGGGCCACTAGTATCTTCACAATATGTTTGATGTTTGTCTAAATTTAAAATTCAAGTGTATGTTATGTGTTATAATTTAAATCTCATCTTGTAACCTCTACCTTGTCTATAAAATACAGTGTTATGTGTTTTACTTGATTTCTTCAGTATGTCGTATAATTGAACACACTGGTTAATATTTACTAACAATAAAAGGTTTGCTCAGTAATCTGTTGTATAACTTGTTTATGTGGATCATAATATCGGTAATCGTCTTGAACTGTCTATGAAAAATGAACATTTATAATTATTTTTTCAATTATATCATGTGGATAAAGGTACCTAAGTTATAATTTCATGAATATAAGTAGATAATTGGTTAAGTGAATGAAAACTTTTTAAGTAAAGTTGTAATATTTCCGTAACTTATTTGAACTTCATGAGGTATGTATACTAACAATCTTCTTGGATTTGTAATAATTTATATGATACAACTTATTCTTTCTAATATGATCCCGAAGCAGATAAACTCTTATTCACCAAAAATATGTAATTTAGTTGTGATATTAATAAATGGGTACTTGATAACACTGTTACATCTTTTAGTTATGTTTTATTTTGTTTTAGTTTACTTTTATTTTATTTTTATTTTTATTTTTGCTTTTTTAAATAAAGTTTTTATTTTTATAGTTATTACCCTTTGGAATTGAGTTATACTATGATATTAATCATTCTTGTTGAACAACCCAAACGAAACAAGTGGGAAATGAGTTTATTTTGACTTGTAAGAAATAAACGTATTTCAATTTATACTAAGTGCTAAATTCGCATTTTTGGTCAAAAATGCAAAGTTGACCAATCAAAGTTGCGAATTGAGACTAGGGTATAAAAGGTTGCGATGTCAACAAGTCAAAACCTTCACTTTCCTATATCCCTTGCGAAATGAAATTACTCCTGCGAGTTGAGTTTCTACGATCCGAGACAAGCGTGTGTTTTCATTTGATTTTTGAAATTTCGTTAGGAAGAAACGAGTTTTACTCTATGGATATTATACAACTTTCGATTGCGCATCGTTTGAGGTATATAACAATCGTTTTCATCACGTATTTAGCAAGCAATCACTTATTTTATATTTGGAAGCGTTTTGGATCGTTCATTCGTAGATTGACTTAGATTTGGTGATAATTAGTCCTTGAAACTTTGAGGATATGTTAATCACTTCATCTAGGTCATGATCTACCTGTTTAATTGCTTTATAATTCACTTGATTCGTCGTTTTTGTTTCGATTCGCAACGGTAGAGGGTTCTGCGAACTGAGCTCAAATCTCAGTCCGCAACCTTGCATTGCGAGTTGAAACACATTGACTTGCTGACCTGCGAATTGAGTTGCGAGTTGACTTGCGAATCGAGTTGAGACACTGCGAGCTGATCTACCCTGCGAGTTCACATAGTTGACTCGTTGACCATTTGACCATTTGACTCGTTGCTTTGCGAGATGAAAGGGTCTGGGGGTTGATCTGTTCTGCGAGTTGAACTGTTTGTCTCGTATGACTTATTCGTTTTAGACTTAAGACCGATAGGTTAATAGGTAAATAACATGATATACGGTTTAGACTTACGACCTTCAGGTTAATAAGTAAAATTACCTGGTATATGTTTTTGACTTAAAATTTTTAATTAACAAGTTAATTTCATATTAATTGTTTTAGACTTGCGAATTTTAGAATTAACAAGTTAAATTACAAATTATATTTTCTAGATTAGTGAACTTTTGGTTAACTAATTAAGTTTAACTTATATGTATTTGACTTGCGATTTTTCTATTTACAAGTTAAATACATTTCTTTCAATTCGACTTAGGAACTACATATATAATTAACGAATATAATTGTTAGTTAAGTCACAATTACTCAATCGTTCAATTACATTTTGTAAATTACATTATTAATTAAGTATAAACTTAGATGTTTGGTGACTATTTTTGTTCACAATACAATATATTTTAAAATTAATTAATGTTCGATAGTCAATATATATGATTTGAGCTAATTATTTTTGTTTATCGTTTGTGTAATTATCTTGATCTTACAGATATGGCTGCGAATGCTCCTAGACCTTTTGTTACAACACACAACGTGCTGGTTGATTTATACGTTGATGCACGAGGCGCTGCTCGTTTGACTCAGAATCTTACATTTTTAGCACGTTCTTGTTGGAAATAGTGTCCAAGGTCATAACTAATTGGTAAGACTATTCTAAAGGTAGAGTCCTTTTTGGGTTGCCCTCGACGAACAGTAAGAGAAACAATAAGAGAGATAATATTAATTGGAATTAATATCATAGTTAGTTAGTTAGTTTGTTAATTTATCATAGTTGATAAATTAATTAGAAGCTAAGAGTAATTAAAAGAAACTATAAATAATATTTAGTTAGTTTATTAATTGGAAACTAAAAGGAATATTCTGGAAGCGAGTTCCAACCAGCGGTTGGAGGTTAGGGTTTGTAAGGCGGTGTAGACGTGTCATTACTTGGGAAGGAATCAAGTCCAACCGGCAGTTGGAACCTCCAACCGGCGGTTGGAGGACGAATTCAGTTGTCCCACATCGGCCAAGGGATAAAACCCTGGGCTCCCTCTCCCCTTATAAATAGAGGTCTAATCCATGGTTGCCAATTATCCCATATTCGAATAGTATTCGTTTCTTTCTCTCTTTCTCATTCTGAATCCTTGTAAGAGTTTTTACAACTTAGAGTTGGGACCCTAGGATTTGGAGTTTCTCTTGGTTCACGGGTGTGAAGCATTAGAGGTGTTCTACTTTGGGCACTTGCCATCCAAAGCATGGAAGGTCGAGCAAGGAGTCTGCGTGAAGGTTCTGTGAGGTGGTCTGCGCGTGAGAAATTGGTTTTCTCAAAGGTTAATATTTTCTCATTTATCTATTTATTTTGTTATTGAAAATAGCTTTATTAAGTAACGATCCTTTAGGGTTTAGTTTCCTAAGTTGCTCTAGATTAATTGTTATTTTCCGCTGCGTATGTTAATCTGGTTAGGGAATAGAAAACCCAACAGTGATATCAGAGCGTAGGCTTAATAAGGTTAGCAATACAAAATGCAGATAAATTATATTATTTGGAAATAAAACTGTCTTTTATTTTGTCCAAATAACTAAATTAAATATATATATATATATATATATATATATATATATATATATATATATATATATATATATATATATATATATATGTGTGTGTGTGTGTGTGTGTGTGTGTGTGTGTGTGTGTGTGTATAATAGATTTACTTATGTATACAGTTAATTTATTTACTAATCAGACCTTAGTATTTTAATGGTTTAATATATATGCTCAATTTTAAAATGTTTTAAAATAGAACCCTGAACCTTAAATGTTTAAGAGAGACCTTATATATAATATGATTTATACATATGTATCATTTAAGTCTAAATACATCGTCAGTCAATTGATAAATCGGCTCACCCATAGAGAACAAACTATAAGAGAGGTATAAGGCGGGTCGCTTTGCTTCTCTAAAGAAGTAGGTTTTTAATAACCTTCGCGCTGACCTGCTTCTCCACTTCTTTGTGCGTTCAATGGAGCTACCGAGGACTTTTGATAGGATGATGTCAAGATTAAAAGTAGGCTTAAAATAGTAAAACAAAATCCCGTTTTAGCTATAGAAAATGTGAAAAGTATGCTAACCCATGAAAACCACACATTTCTCGTATGGACTGTTAATGGAGAGTGTGTGGTTAACCGGTACATTAATATGAGGACATATTGAGAGGTGATGTGGGACTTGCGATTCTCGAGCGTACTCGAGCCGGGCACCACGCGGGGTTTGCATGGTTAATTCACCATCTGGTTCATGATCCTCGGCATACCAGTCATGAATGGTAGATGAGCATAACCGAGATTAACATGCCATTGATAAGTATCAATGAATCTCAAAGATCTAGGAGTTTCATAAAAATGAAATAGACAAAAGTATTTTGTTATATGATTACGGCGACCCTTTTCATAAAACTGAAAATATAGATCCTAGCCTTAATTAGAGATTGGGTAATTAATTAAGGAATAGTCAGACTAACTAAAATAGTTTTATCTCAAAAATATCTGTTGAAAATGGTAATAATCCTCTCGTTCTCAATTCCGCAATAACCTAAACTTCTCACTACTCTCAGTTCTTGGGAGGGAAAGACTTACCAGTTCAATCTGTATGGACGGGTGAAGTAATCCTAGGTTCATTCTAAGGAACAAGGAGTATGTTCTCGATGAGCTGTGAAACCGTAGGTACGAGAACAAGAAATGTGTTCCCGACGAGAATAAGAAGTATATTCTCGATAAGTAAATTCCCACTATTGATAATGATTCAGCCCAAGAAGAGATTAAAGCTCACCGGAAACATTATGATACCAAGTCTTGGTCAACATAATTCTGTCCGGCCAGCCAGCTGTCTACAAACAGTTTGTAACCTCATGTCAAATGGTTTTGAATGAGAAAGAGACCTGAATAATGGAACTCCAATATTACTGAGCAAAGGATCAAGAAGATTGATGTGCCTTTTTGACTCAGCAGCTCCTGTGTTGTTAATTGGTCATGATGCAAAGGGAAGGAAGAGATCTGGAATAGCTACGAATGGAAAGTCCAATCGTGGGGCTAGATTGATTCTGAAATTGCACCAGCAATGATCCAAAGGAATCAGTGAGTTACATTGCAACACAGAGGAGCACTAGAAGCGTTGCAGTCCAAAATATCTGAAGGACCTTAAAGACAGTAAGGTTGAAAAGGATTCAGGTATATAAATAATCGAACTCCACGATACTACGACTTCTACTTCGTAGGTCATGAATAAAGGGTGTGGTACTCACATTTGTACTATATTGCAAAGCCTAAAGGAAAGAAGAAGTTTAAAGCATGGAGAGCTCAACTTAGTCATGGGAGACAAGGGAGTCACGCCCATTAGAAAGTTTGAGCTCATGCTAGAATCTGGGGTTAGGATACATTTAAATATTTGTTGTTATTCGTCAGAAATGACAAGTAACATAGATTCATTTCATGCTTGTTTAAAGAGGGTTATCAGTTTTCATTTTATAATGAGAATGGTGATATGAAACGCCCTGAAAATCTGAACATTTTTTTTTTTTTTTTTTTTACATCCTTATGTAGCTATTACTAACTTATAACGGTCCCAATACTCTAATTATTATCTACTATTGCATTGTCAAACAAATAAGTTCAACAAAATTTTGATTTTTCTGAAACACTGGGAATACGATCGTATTCACTGGAATACGATCGTATTCTGGAGAATACGGTCGTATTCATTGACCCTTTTTGTACAGTTTTGAAACAGAACCAAACTAAGGGAATATGGTCTCGGAATACGCCGTATTCCCGGGAATCCGATCGTATTCATGGGAATACGATCGTATTCCCATGACCTGCAGACTAAACCTGAACCTGCACTATTTCATACCAAAAACCGAACTTTGAACACGCATATCTTGTAAACGACTAAGAATTAAGATATGAAACTTTGCAGGCACTTTACTATGGTCAAAATGAAACTTTCTATTTTCGCACTTTTTCAAATTTCTCATTTTATCGGGATTTGGGCTTATGGGTCATTTTCGGCTAAATTTCAACATTTTGGTAACATACTAAGTCTCAAACCATAGAGACTTAGAAGCTGAACTTGTACATACACATTTCTACAATTAAAACAAACTTGTGAAGCTAATCATCATACTCTAAACCCTTCCTTAACTCAAATTGACCCATAAGTGATATTATGACCCGTATTGAACCATTTTGACCCGCTGATCCAAAAGGGCTAATTTGACCCATTCAATAGCTAAACACACTTCCAATTTGACTAATAACATTACTTGACTTTCAATAAACTTTCAATATATACATAATCAAAATATCACTTCTATTACAACTTATAACTTAACACTTTTTAAACATTATCTACTAATCTTTCACAACTTTATACTATTACACATAATCTATCTAGTCATTGCTTTCAAAACCAAAACATGTCAAAACATTGTTTGGGCGATCTTACAAGGTTTCAAAACGATAATTTAAAGAGAAGCTTGTATAACTTACAACAAGCTAGCAACTCCACTTCTAGCCTTTTGCAATATCTTTACCTCTTCCACTTTCACTTGTACCTACAACATAACTAAACTAATTAAGCAATTTGCTTAGTGAGAATATGAAATCTAATCAATACAATACATTATTAACATAAAGCAATAATGAACAAAGTAAAGAACTACTTCCCTTTCTTGCAACTTCACTTTCATAATTCTAATCATATGTGCACATAACTAATCAATACTTGGCTAACATAAGTTAACCACTAATCGAACAAAGCTAACCTTGGTTAGCTATTCTAATCAAAATATGGCTAATAACCATTAACCATTCTAATCACTAGCTTTCATCATAATCATGATATAATTATAAGCTAATCTCAACAATTTACATATTCATGATCTATTCAATTCATAAACTCACCTTGGTTTGTAGCACAAATTGAAACAAGATGATCAAATGATGACAATTCTTCTTTAGCACCTATTACATACACATAGCACATAATCAACAACTAATTCACACTTTCAATGACTAATCATCTATTTCTTTCTCCCCCACTTGAGGTTTACTAATTTCACTTCAACTAAACTAACTAACTTACTTATCATAATCAAAATCATTGCTTTATTATGAATTTAACTACTTTCTAATCACTAATTCAATCTACTAACATATCAAAATCATGCTATAAACTAAAACATATGATTCATGAGAAAATTCATAAACCATAATCATAACCTATCACTTGTAATAAGAAATTAGGATTCTAATCATTGTTTATAGGTTATGCTAACACTAACTAATCAATTATAAACCCTAATTTCGGATTAATTCATACTAATTAGCTAAAACCCATGAAACCCAATTTCTAGGGTTCTTAAGAAGAAAGAACAACTTACAAAGATCTAGAGATGATGGAGGATGATTCTCTTGATGATTTGAACTTGAATTTGAGATTGAAAAACTGATTTCTTGTTGGATTTTAGCTTCTTGCGATTTTTCTAGTTCTTCCGTTGAGGTTCTGGACTTTTTGAGAATACTGGAACAAAGTACGTATCATTATCTATATCTTTTGTTTATTTATTATACTACACAGTCTGGAACTGGATAACTAGTTTGCGTTTTCTATCATATCTCATAATTTAGAGATCTAAATTTAAAAAGATGTATATATTATCGTACACTAAAATGATACTGTAAAACTGAGCTATAAAAACTTATTTTTATTTACTAAAGTAATACCTTAAAAACTGGGGTGTTACAACTCTCCCCCACTTATTCTGTTCGTGTCGTCACGAACCATTCTTGGTGCACCGCAGGGTAGTATATCATCATCCACTCCTCCGGTTCCCAAGTAAATTCTGAACCCTTCCTATGTCGCCACTGAACTTTAACTATTGAAACTGATTTATTTTTGAGTTGCTTTACTTTCTGATCAAGAATTTTAACTGGCTCTTCTATATAACTCAACTTATCATTTATTTCTATTTCTGTCAGTGGTACATAAGAAGCCTCATCAACTAAACACTTTCTGAGCTGAGACACATGAAATGTATCATGAATACTACCAAGTTCTTCTGGTAATTGCAATCGATACGCAACCTTGCCAATTCTATCAATAATTTCAAAAGGTCCAATATACCTTGGACTCAATTTTCCCCGCTTTCTAAAACGTATAATCCCTTTCCAAGGTGAAACTTTAAGTAACACCTTATCGCCTACTTGAAATTCAATAGGCCTTCTCCGCTTGTCTGCATATGACTTTTGTCGATCTTGTGCCATCTTTAATCTTTCTCTAATCTGATCAATCTTCTCAGTAGTTAATTGTACTATATCTGTACTTCCAAGCTCTCTCTGACCAATCTCACCCCAACAAATTGGAGTTCGACATTTTCTACCATATAACATTTCATATGGTGGCATTTTGATCGAAGAATGATAACTGTTATTATAAGAAAACTCAACCAATGGAAGGTGAGTATCCCAACTGCCACCAAAGTCAATGGCGCAAGCTCTGAGCATATCCTCAAGAGTCTGAATGGTACGTTCACTCTGACCATCAGTTTGAGGATGAAAAGCTGTACTAATATGCAATCGAGTCCCTAAATCTTCTTGAAATTTATTCTAGAATCGAGAAGTAAAACGAGTATCACGATCTGAAACTATAGAAAGTGGAACTCCATGCCTAGCAACAACTTCTTTAACATAAAGATCGGCTAACTTTTCTGAAGAAGAAGCTTCTTGAATAGGAAGAAAGATAGCACTTTTTGTCAATCGGTCCACGATCACCCAAATAGTGTCATGTTGCCTAGGGGTCTTTGGCAACTTAGTAACAAAATCCATAGTGATGTGTTCCCATTTCCACACCGGTATATCTAAAGGTTGAAGTTTACCGTATGGTTGCTGGTGCTCTGTTTTAACTTGCAGACAAGTAAGACAATTCTGAACATGTTTAACTATATCACGCTTCATACCTGGCCACCAATAGTCACGTTTCAAGTCACGATACATCTTGGTAGCACCAGGATGAATTGAATACTTGGATTTATGCGCCTGGTCTAATAACACTTTCTTTACTTCACTCGTTCTTGGTATCCAGATTCTACCAAAACGAGTCTTTAAACCTCTAGAATCATCTACTAATTCAGAAAGTTGACCCGCTAAACATTGGTTATTTGAGTCATTAGAGGCTAAAACTTCAATCTGAGCAGCTTTAATAGAATCAAATAACTGAGGAAGCACAGTCATTTGAAGAGATTTCACAGAAAGAACAGAATGACTAACTTTTCTGCTAAGAGCATCGGCTACAACATTCGCTTTACCAGGATGGTAAAGTATGTCACAGTCATAATCTTTGACTAAATCTAGCCATCTTCTCTGACGATTGTTCAAATCACGCTGTTCAAAGAAATATTTAAGACTTTTGTGGTCTGTATAGATAATGAATTTAACACCATAGAGATAATGGCGCCAAATTTTAAGAGCGAAGACCACAGCTGCTAACTCAAGATCATGAGTGGGATAGTTCTGCTCATGTGACTTTAACTGGCGTGAAGCATAAGCAATGACTTTCCCACGCTGCATAAGAACACAGCCTAATCCAAGTTTTGAAGCATCACAAAACACCACCATATCCTCGTTGCCCTCGGGTAAAACAAGAATAGGGGCTTGGCTAAGCTTTTCTTTCAACATCTGGAATGCTTTGGATTGCTCCTCTCCCCACTTCCACTGAACACTCTTTCTAGTCAACTGAGTCAAAGGAGTAGCAATCCTTGAAAAATCTTGAATAAAACGACGATAATAGCCAGCTAGACCAAGAAAACTCCTGATTTCAGTAGGACTTGTAGGGGGGTCCCACTTCATTACTGCTGCTATCTTGGAAGGATCGACTTGAATGCCGTGAATATTGATCACGTGTCTAAGAAATTGGACTTCTCGTAACCAAAATTCACATTTAGAAAATTTGGTAAATAACTTTTCACAACGAAGTGTTTCAAGAACTTGCCTGAGATGTGCTGCATGCTCAGCTTCACTTTTAGAATAGATAAGAATATCATCAATGAAAACTATAACAAAGATGTCGAGCATGGGCCGACAAACTCTGTTCATCAAGTCCATGAATGCAGCTGGAGCATTAGTTAAGCCGAAGGGCATAACTGTAAACTCAAAGTGACCATAACGAGTACGAAAAGCAGTCTTTGAAATATCATCTTCCTTTACTTTTAACTGATGGTAGCCAGAACGAAGATCAATCTTTGAAAAGAAACTGGCACCCTGTAACTGATCAAACAAGTCATCTATTCGAGGCAAGGGATATCTATTCTTAATGGTCACTTTATTTAGTTCCCGGTAATCTATACACATTCTTAAGGAACCATCTTTCTTCTTGACAAACAATACTGGAGCTCCCCAAGGCGAACTACTAGGACGAATGAAACCTTTATCTAAGATTTCTTGCAACTGTTTCATCATTTCTTGCATTTCAGTTGGAGCTAACCGATAAGGAGTTTTGGCGATTGGAATAGCTCCAAGAATAAGATCAATTCGGAATTCCACTTGTCTATCAGGTGGAATACCTGGAAGTTCATCAGGGAACACTTCAGGAAATTCTTTCACAACTTGAATACTAGAAAGTTCTGGTACAGCTTTAGAATTATCAACCACGTGTGCCAAAAAGGCTTGACACCCGTGCGACAAGAATCTTTTAGCTCGAGCAAAAGTACAAACAGGAATGGATCTACTAGAACGTTCACCATAAACAATAATCTCCCTTCCACTAGGTGCTTTCAGGAGAACTATCTTTTCATGACAATTAATCATACCCTTATTCTTTCCCATCCAGTCCATTCCTATAACTACGTGAAATTCCCCCATTTGCATGGGAATCAAATCTATTTTGAATACTTCACCTCCTATTTCAATAGTACACCCTCTATAAATATCACTAACAATAACTAATTTGCTATCAGCAATTTCAACTTCTAAAGGGCGTTCTAATTTAACAATAGGACTATCCAACTTTTCACAAAATGATAATGATACAAAAGACTTGGTGGCTCCAGAGTCAAATAAAACATGGGCAGGTATAGTGTTAATTATGAAGGTACATGTTACCACGTCATGAGACTCCTTTGCCTCATCTGCTGTAATCTGAAAAGAACGACCTTTAGCTTTCTGTCCACTAGCTTCTCTTTTCTTTTCTGCTTCTTTCTTCTGTTCATTTCTTTTCATATCTTCTTGTTTAGCAGGACAGTTAGCTTGTAAGTGGTCATCCTTGTAGCAATAAAAGCACATTCTATATGGATTAGGGCAATTAGCAGCGATATGCCCTTGCTGACGACATTTGTAACAAGCTGTACTCCCTAACTGACATTCTCCTGGATGCTTTCTGCCACAATTACTACACTTGGGAAATTCCCGAGCTGGAGCTTGAGATTGACGATTAGATTGTTGAGATTGTGACTTCTGTTGTTGTGGTTGTGATGACTGCTGCTTTCCGAAATTTCTGAATTTCTTTAACTGCTGAGATTGCGAAGAAGATTGTTCTGCTTTTCTCTTATTGGCTCTATCCTCAGCTTTCACTTGCAACTCTTTCTCTCGAGTCAACCCTTTATTCATCATCTTAGGAATAGAATCATAAATAGTTGGGTCAACTGCTTCTTTGATATCAATGTTCAAATGTCGGTAATAATGATCCTTCATTAACCCTGGATTCGAGGTATATTCGGGACAAAACTGAGATTTATCATAAAACACGTTAGTGTACTTAGTTACCGACATTTTCCCTTGATTGATGGCTAAGAACTCTCCTTTCAATCTTTCTACTTCCGCCATTGGAGCAAATTCTGCTATAAACTTTTCTTTAAACATACTCCAAGAAAACTTTGCAGCTTCCACAGCACCATGTGTTTTAACTTGTGTACCCCACCAATCCTGAGCACTATCTTTCAATTGATGAGCAGCAAACAATACACGTAACCTTTCTGGATAGTCACAGAGTAGAAAAGTTTCTTCTATCTTACTAATCCACCTATGACTACTAATCGGGTCTCTTTCACCATGAAATTCTGGGGGACTACAATTGGCAAAGTTTTTATATTCAAAACGTTCTTTTTCTTTATTCATTTGTTGCTGAGCACTTAACATTTCACTATTCAACTGAGGGTTAACTAAGACAGGATGCTTCTGTTCAAATTCTACTAATCGTGTATTAATAATTTGCTCCATTCGGGTATATACCTTAGGAGCAAATTCTTGTAGGGCTTGCCCAATCACATCTTTTAATAGCATCCGGTCCTCGGGATCTAAACTTCTTTCTGAAACATTCTCCTCTTGAATGGGAGAACGTACATTTGAACCCTCGGCTTCTTTGTTTGGTGTGGATTCCATTTACTAAACAATATAAAAACACAATTAAAACATAAGAATTCTCTACTTCAACTATTAAATAATGATTGCCTTTATCTTCACATATTTAACAACTTTGAATCTCCCACATGCTTTAGTAAAATATAACCTCGTTGGCCAGACGTAGTTATATTAGACTAAATACATGTTTCTATTCAAAATTCTTAAATATATTCCAATTCCAAGCAATCATTCCTACTCTAATCATAATCTACTAATCATATGCAAAACATTGCAAAACATAGCTGTAATTAACTACTGCACATTTATGAGTGGTTCAAGTTTAGGCAATCCTACTGTGGATTGCTTAAATCTCTTAAACCATCGCTCTGATACCAACTTGAAACGCACTGAAAATCTGAACATTTTTTTTTTTTTTTTTTTTTTTACATCCTTATGTAGCTATTACTAACTTATAACGGTCCCAATACTCTAATTATTATCTACTATTGCATTGTCAAACAAATAAGTTCAACAAAATTTTGATTTTTCTGAAACACTGGGAATACGATCGTATTCTTAGGAATACGATCGTATTCACTGGAATACGATCGTATTCTGGAGAATACGGTCGTATTCATTGACCCTTTTTGTACAGTTTTGAAACAGAACCAAACTAAGGGAATACGGTCTCGGTATACGCCGTATTCCCGGGAATCCGATCGTATTCATGGGAATACGATCGTATTCCCATGACCTGCAGACTAAACCTGAACCTGCACTATTTCATACCAAAAACCGAACTTTGAACACGCATATCTTGTAAACGACTAAGAATTAAGATATGAAACTTTGCAGGCACTTTACTATGGTCAAAATGAAACTTTCTATTTTCGCACTTTTTCAAATTTCTCATTTTATCGGGATTTGGGCTTATGGGTCATTTTCGGCTAAATTTCAACATTTTGGTAACATACTAAGTCTCAAACCACAGAGACTTAGAAGCTGAACTTGTACATACACATTTCTACTATTAAAACAAACTTGTGAGGCTAATCATCATACTCTAAACCCTTCCTTAACTCAAATTGACCCATAAGTGATATTATGACCCGTATTGAACCATTTTGACCCGCTGATCCAAAAGGGCTAATTTGACCCATTCAATAGCTAAACACACTTCCAATTTGACTAATAACATTACTTGACTTTCAATAAACTTTCAATATATACATAATCAAAATATCACTTCTATTACAACTTATAACTTAACACTTTTTAAACATTATCTACTAATCTTTCACAACTTTATACTATTACACATAATCTATCTAGTCATTGCTTTCAAAACCAAAACATGTCAAAACATTGTTTGGGCGATCTTACAAGGTTTCAAAACGATAATTTAAAGAGAAGCTTGTATAACTTACAACAAGCTAGCAACTCCACTTCTAGCCTTTTGCAATATCTTTACCTCTTCCACTTTCACTTGTACCTACAACATAACTAAACTAATTAAGCAATTTGCTTAGTGAGAATATGAAATCTAATCAATACAATACATTATTAACATAAAGCAATAATGAACAAAGTAAAGAACTACTTCCCTTTCTTGCAACTTCACTTTCATAATTCTAATCATATGTGCACATAACTAATCAATACTTGGCTAACATAAGTTAACCACTAATCGAACAAAGCTAACCTTGGTTAGCTATTCTAATCAAAATATGGCTAATAACCATTAACCATTCTAATCACTAGCTTTCATCATAATCATGATATAATTATAAGCTAATCACAACAATTTACATATTCATGATCTATTCAATTCATAAACTCACCTTGGTTTGTAGCACAAATTGAAACAAGATGATCAAATGATGACAATTCTTCTTTAGCACCTATTACATACACATAGCACATAATCAACAACTAATTCACACTTTCAATGACTAATCATCTATTTCTTTCTCCCCCACTTGAGGTTTACTAATTTCACTTCAACTAAACTAACTAACTTACTTATCATAATCAAAATCATTGCTTTATTATGAATTTAACTACTTTCTAATCACTAATTCAATCTACTAACATATCAAAATCATGCTATAAACTAAAACATATGATTCATGAGAAATTTCATAAACCATAATCATAACCTATCACTTGTAATAAGAAATTAGGATTCTAATCATTGTTTATAGGTTATGCTAACACTAACTAATCAATTATAAACCCTAATTTCGGATTAATTCATACTAATTAGCTAAAACCCATGAAACCCAATTTCTAGGGTTCTTAAGAAGAAAGAACAACTTACAAAGATCTAGAGATGATGGAGGATGATTCTCTTGATGATTTGAACTTGAATTTGAGATTGAAAAACTAATTTCTTGTTGGATTTTAGCTTCCTGCGATTTTTCTAGTTCTTCCGTTGAGGTTCTGGAATTTTTGAGAATACTGGAACAAAGTACGTATCATTATCTATATCTTTTGTTTATTTATTATACTACACAGTCTGGAACTGGACAACTAGTTTGCGTTTTCTATCATATCTCATAATTTAGAGATCTAAATTTAAAAAGATGTATATATTATCGTACACTAAAATGATACTGTAAAACTGAGCTATAAAAACTTATTTTTATTTACTAAAGTAATACCTTAAAAACTGGGGTGTTACATGATAAAAGCTTCTCCTTGCAAAGGCATGTATGAAAATGTTGAATATGTCAGCAAAGAAATTTAAATGTTGGTTCGTCTAAAGAGCTTGATCCAAATTGTGGCAATATCGTCTAAGGCACGTAAACAAGAAAGAATATCGCCCAAACTCCAAAAGTATGGAGTGTTGGAATTATTCGACCTTAAAACGAATGATGTATGCAAATCTTGTTTAATGAGCAAGATGACTAAATCTCTATTCACTTGTTATATGAAAGAAGTGATGGATTGTTCGACTTGGTATACATGGATGTATGTCGACCATTCCGATGCGCCATAAAAGATGGAAATAGCTACTATGTTGCTGATTACTTCAGTAGACATGGATGTGTTTATCTGATTAAACATAAGTCAGACACTTTTGAAAGTTCAAAAGGTGTTGGGACGAAATAGAGAACCAAACGGGCAGAAAGATAAAGGTACTCCTGTAACACCCCAAATTTCAGGAATTTAATTTCGTACGCGAATATAATTTTATTACGAAGTAATATTGTGTAACTAAGGAGATATAGCAAAAAACGTAAACAAATTACCAGTTCCAGACTGTAAAAATAATGGGATTTAAAATAAATAATAGATAGATATGTGTTATGCCTGGAGGGTTCTATTTCATTCCCAAATATTCCAAATTACTTCCTGGAGACTTAGAGAAATCGCAGAAACACAACATCACCGTCAAATCATCAATTAAACCTTGAATCAAGCCTTAAGAACTTCAAGTAATCATCTTCTTTCTATCCCTAATCTTCTGTAAGTTGATTCTTCTAAGATTCTTAACCTAGTTTTTGGGTTTTGAGGGGTTTTCATGGGGTTTAGTTAAATTAGTGAAATTAATACGAAATTAGGGTTAGGAATTGTTAGAATTGTTGTTAGTAAGTGAATTAGTGGTGATTCTTAATCATATTACACTTTGAGAATGATTAATTTGTTATAAGTGTTCTTGAATAATTAAGGGGTTTTGCTAAATACTTATGAATTGGTGTTAGTTAGTTAAAAGTAAGGTTTATAATGTAATTAGAGTATGAGAATGATAATAGAACATGATTTAATTGGAGTTGTTAATAAGTTGATTAGGTTAATCAAAGTGGGGAAGGGCTTAAGAGTGGTTATTAGTTTAGAGTCATGATTTCCTTGAATTTAAATATGTTGTTATGTGTTATGTGTATAGGTGCTAAGAAGTTAGAAGTATTACTATTGGTTGTATCTTGTATATCATCAATTCAAGACAAAGGTGAGTAATATAAGGATTAATCAAGTAAATGGTTGTATGTGTTTCCGGATTACTCCCGAGTAAGAGGATCATACAACCATGTGAAAGTTAATTGTGAATTATTTGTTTTACTTGTGTTTAATTGATTATGATTGTTGATATACGAGTTATGGTTGTGCATGTTACCGGATAGCTTCCGAGCTAGAGGTGGGCACAATCATACAATAGTGATATGAAGTTTATGATTTAGAGTTGCTAGTTTTGCTAGCATAGTGTTTATGTAGGTTTGTTATGAGTTATTTGATTAAGTTGCTTATATGCTCACTAAGCAAAAGTGCTTATTGTTTAAGTGTTCTATGTTTTAGGTGAAAGTGGGCAAGTGAAAAGGGAAGGAAATCAAGGATGATTAGCGTGGATTACGTGATGTTAGGGTGTGACAGGTTTCTCTTTTTAATTATCGTTTAGATACGGCTTGTGTAAGATCGCCCTCAAACATGTTTTAAGTCTAATCATGGTGAGCCATGATCATATGAAGTTTTGAAATGATTGACTTTGAAAGTCAATGACATTTGTAAAAGATGTAAATTATGGTTTGGGAAGTTTTAATGTTAGTGTGAAATTTTAACTAGTGTTTATGAAATGGTTTCATTGGTGAAAGTAGTCAAATTGTATTTTCATTGGATTTTGAGTATAGACATGTAGTCAAACACTTCAATGGTCAATTATGGGTTGTGATTGGCTAGTGAATAGGTCAAAGTAGCCATTGTGGGCCAACGGGTTAAAAAGTGTCATTTTGGGTCAAAGAAACGTTTATATGTTATGTTTGAGTGAGATAGTGTTATGGTGCTTTTGCTCGGTGCTTTAAGTTTGATTTAGCATGCTAAATTAGTGTGCAATATGTCATGGTCAGATTTCAAGTGGTGTGCATTTTAGTATGTCAAGTAAAAGTGGCGTTTTGGGTCTAAAATGGTCGTAGGTCCAGATTTGTTGTTTTTGGTAAATCTGAAAGTGAACTAAAACAGCCTTGTTCTAGCTACTAAAATAGCCTTGTTCTAGCTACTAAAACAGCCTTGTTCTAGCTACTAAAACAGCCTTGTTCTAGCTAAAACAGTCTTATTCTACTTAAACAGTCTTGTTTTACTTGCCAGTTTTCTTAACTCTTTCATTTTGAGACAATCCGATTATATACGTTTCACAATGGGTTTAAATTGTTGGGGCATTATTATATAAGTTTTGAGTCAAGTAATAAAAAAAAAAAATTGGGATTTCAACTCCGATCTGAAAGGGGAGGAGAAGACCTTAGTATCAAGTTTCTTGATCATCTTAGACACTATGGAATAGTTTCACAGTTGACTCCTCCTAGAACACCATAGCTTAATGGAGTTGCTAAGAGGAAGGATAGAATCCTGTTAAACATGGTTCAATCAATGATGAGTCAGGTAACACTTCTAATAAGCTTATGGGGTTAGGCATTATAGACAGTCGCACATATCTTAAATCTAATACACCAAGAAAGTTTCAAAGATGACTTATGAGATGTGGAAGAGAAAAGGTTATTATCTTGGGCACATCCAGATCTGAGGTTGTGAAGTTATCGTTGGACGAGAAACTTAGCACAGACTATAAATCAGATCTGAAAAGTATCTTTTCATCGGTTATCCACAGAAGTCGTTTAGATATTTGTTGCTCAAAAGGGAGTGTTTCTTGAGAGATAAATAATATCTAAAGAGGACAGTGGGAGTACAATTGATCTTGAAAAGATTCAAGGATCGACCGATGACGAAACTATGGTAAACATTGACACTCAACAAGAGGTGGTAACACCTGTTGAACTTGATGACATATCCTTTCCCACTTGCAGTTGTAGAGTTAGCAAACATCCTCGGTTCTATTATGGTCTCCATATAGAATAAGAAGAGGATAAGATTAGTGATAGTACACTAATTGGATTAGATGAGTCTGCTAACTACAAAGGAAGCGATGGCAGGCCCTAAGGCTGCTAAAGGAAGCTGTGAAAAGTAAGATTCAGTCTATGTCTGACAACCAAGTTTGGAATTTAGTTGGCACTACACTCAGTCTCAAGACGGTGAGTTGTAGGTGTATCTTCAAGAGGAAGATAGACATGGATGAGAAGTACACACTTATAAAGCTAGGATGGTAGCGAAGGGCTTTACTCAAACCTTCGGGATTGATTATGAGAAAACCTTCTCACCAATAGCTGAAATAAAGTCAATTAGGATATTGCTTGCAATAGCTGCATTTCATGGTTATGAAATTTTGGCAGATGAATGTTAAAACCACTTTCCTTAACAGGAAATTGACAGAGGATGTGTTCAATGCACAACCGGAAGGTTTTGAAAATACAAAGTATCCTAATAGAGTGTGTAAGCTTCAAAAGGCCATTTATGGACTTAAACAGGCTTCTTGTAGCTGGAATCTCTGCTTCCATGAGAAAGTCAAACAGTTTAGATTTTCTAGAAGCAAAGGTGAGTCCAACAGATGTGTCAAAGTCAGTGGGAGCATTGTAGTTGTTGCACCCGAATAGGTCGGTGTCGTTAACGATAACTATCCGGTTACAACAATGGGTTTTAAATTTATAAGGCTGGGGCCTAGGGTTACTACTATTGCTAATCTAAGGGCTAGCAAAGGATAAGTATGACCTAGAATCGTTCTTCAAAGCGCGACGAATTGAAAGTAGGGGAATATAGAGACTTTTATGAATTTAGCTAGGGAGAAAAAGGGGTTGGTTCAAGTTTTGGGTTTTCTATTCTAAGATTAAACTAAATTGAATCAGAAATGGAGGTTACTTCGGGCGTTCAGCAGTTAAAGCGATTGTCTACTGTAACACCCCCAAATTTAATGATTTGCGGAAGCATACTTGGGTGTTACTAATCAATATACAAAGCACAAGATATACAGTAAACGACCTCTAAATGAGACGTTGTAAAACGATTTCATAGAAATAAATGTTTGAAAACTTAATGTTTTCGTATACAAAAGGTAGTTCCCTAGAGTCCACGCGTATGGCGGGAGATTCTATTACATAATCAACATGTACAAAAGATAATGCTGAGAATCTCCGTTAATGCAGTTTAGTTGAAATCATGTGACTCTAGCTATGCCCTGAAGTAATCCTACTCCGTCGGTGTACCTGAGAATACATGCTAAAAGGGTCAACACGAATGTTGGTGAATCTCACAGGTTTGTAAGTAATATCAGTTTTGAACACAAGATTTCATCAGTAGTGCCCGCAGGTGTAAATCAAGTATTTGCAAGTCCAGCAAATGTAAAGTAAATAAGTTATACCGTTGTCATGAGGCTCATAATCGAAGCTTAACCCGTAAGTAATAATTTGCTCCCGTGACATGCTCGTAACTGAGCAAGCATAAGTAATGAATAATAGTCGCCCGTTTATACATAACGGTTCGTGGTAGCGCTACTACCCCGGGCGGGGAGGGTCATTTCCCTAATGGATCCATTAACTAGTGTTCGCGCTTAAGTCCATAACTAACGATATATGATGGAGAGACTTCTGTAAGTAGTAAATAACTCATGCAATTCCGTTTGGTATAGTAAGCAGTTTAGTACTTGTGTTCAAGAAAAATCAGTAGCATGTATCACTCCCAATAAGAAAAACAGTAAAAGTGGGGCCGTAAGACTCACATGAGTCGAGTAGTAAGCAGTAGCAAACAGCAAGTAGTATGTAGGTTCTCCGAACCCGTAACCTTTAAATGCCTAAACATATAAAGTTAAGTAAGTAGATGTCCCGCAAGACCATCTAGGCTAGTTGTCTACACAACTCGTTATGTCCAATGTTGGTTCGTTATCGTTTGTGTTTTAAAACGTGTACGGCCCGTTGGTGACGGTTTTTGATGATGGTAATAGTTTCTGAGTTTATTTCATGGTATTTAACAAAGTGGGGGAATTGGGTACGGGGGTCCGGGGGCAACGCCCCTGGTTAGCGGGGTTCCAGGGGTGGCAACCCCTGGCGGGGTCCAAGGGGCTGGCCCCTGGTTGGGGTCGAGATGCCAAGTCAGCTCGAAAATTTTTTATTTCTACTAAATTGCTTTGGTGAAAAACGCATCTGGATCTGAATTTGGGTGAAATCAAGTGTTAAGATTTAGGTCTCGATACTTAGTAAAAATGGTTTGAAACTCTCTGTTTTTAGCGTCACTTATAGCGACACTTAAGGTTTAGGCGACACTTAGGAAGTGTCGCATAAAATTGTGAAATATGAGTGTAGGGCGTCACTTAGGGAAGTGACGCATAAGGTGGCGACACTTAGGCAGTGACGGTAACAAGTGTCGGGTTAAGGTTCTAGGCGTCAGTAGAGTAGTGTCGGGCAAGAGTGTCGTTCAAAATTAGACTTCGATCATAGGCGTCACTTAGAGAAGTGACGCTAGTAGTGACGGATATTGAAAATGCGTCACTTAGATAGTGACGGAAAAAGAGGGCTTTTAGCAACACTTAAGCAAAATTAGGGTTTTTAGCGACACTCAGTGCGTCACTTAAGTGACGCACGAAGTGACGCTATACTGCAGTCATCGTTGCGACACTTAAGTCTGATGACGGGTTTTTTAGCCAAAAACGAGTTTTCCGGTTTCCTTTTGGTCTGATTCTTTTACCCAACCCATATATGGACATTTTGAACATAAATAAACCACTTTCATGTAAAAATAAACTAAATCGAAGAGTTTCGGGTTTTTGTAGGAAACTTACGCGGTGTCGGAATGAAATTCTGAAAAGATAAAGTTGTAGATCGTTGCGTGGTGGTTCTTTTTCTCCAAAGGGCTTCGAGATTTGGCGGTGTTTGATGGTGTTAATTGGCGATTTAAGGTGGTTGTGGTTTGAGGGTTTTTGAGAGAAAATGGAGGAAGAAAAGGTAGAGAGAGAGAGTGGGAAAAGGAAATGGGTGGGGATTTGATCCCCTCACCCCTTTTTGGCCGGTTTTGGGTGGGGTCCACGGGTGTGGGCTTCACCCATTTTTCGTTCCCTGCGCTCGCGCTCCGTGCGGTGTTCGTTTTCTCGATCGTTTTACGTTAATTTATTTAATTTACGCGTTTAGATGTACTTTTTGAATTGCGAATAATTACCCAATATTTTGTTGAAGTATTTTAATATTTGCGTTATAAAATATAACTTTTAACTTATTTTGTTTTGTTTGCGCGTTTATCATTTTAATCGCGTGACCATTGATTGCATAATTCAAAATGAATACGAAATATTATAAAAATAATACTTTGAATATAAATGGGGTTATTAAATGACGTTTATATTATTTAATTAAATTGTTCACCAACGTCCGTATTAATTGAATCGAATTACATTCGATTTGAAACTTGTGCGATTTAATCGATCGCATACTTGTATATATTCAGCAACAATGCAATATATATTATTTGATACACAAATTAGCCTACATAGAACTAATTACATGTATTAACAAATGATTAGGCACTAATCACTAGTCCTAATTTGGCGGGTGTTACATCTACTATGAAGTGGTTCAGGTGATATTAAAGCGTTAAGAGTTTTAATGAGGATAAGTTCATAAGTTAATGTGAGTTATTGCTACAATCCTACTATCGGGCTAACGCGGAGGAGTCCACAATGAGGCAAATAGAATGTCACGTGAGTTGCAGAATATATTAAAGCATACACCGAAAGTTCTCTCAAATGCATGTCCATATTATCTAACAGTTAATCTCGAATCCTATTCCCTAATCTCGGTCATCATAGACGTCCGAATCATGGCATAGTTTGTTGAATAAACAATCTTGTAAATGGGTTTTACCCTCGCCGGAGTAAGTTTGAAAAACTGGTCTAAGCGGTCAGATAAGATGTCATCACTTATTCGTATGAATTATTAACATTACTCAAGTATGCAACAAGACAGGGATGATTTGCATTACAAATAGAAACTTAAGTAATACGTTTGTTAATCGATTCATAACACAACTACCTTCGGTCGTTCTTGACTTCCATACGTTTGTACTTCGCCATAAGCGTTTCCAGTACTATATCGAAGAACAGTCGAATAGGGGCCGTCATGTTATTTCACGATAATTAGGGCTAGGTGTATTTCACTAGTATGATAATCCTAAGGCAACAATCAAACAAAGAACATGCAATAAGACAATCAAGATAATAGTTAAACCTAAGCATACAAATGTATTAATTGAATCGAGGATATTCCGAAAGTTATCTCAAAAATATCGTCTGTCCGAATTAAATCTTAATCTACCTCTATTCCCATATTCCGTGTCTCTTGGATCCTAATTTGGTCTAGAGAACACCGGGCATGCCGAGCTCAATGATTCAATCAAACATAGTATAACTAAGTGACCTATACCCTATGAGTTAGCTACGTTCATTTTTTGGATAAGGTTTTAGTCACAACATGAGTTGGGCAAATAAACGATAAAGATTCAATTCCTACATCTATTCATGATACACAACACCCGCAATCTTATAGCATACAATATAATCACATATTTAAATTTCTCCTAAACGACTATCATAGCAGACAATTGAGTTATTTAGCTAATCATGGCAATTCTAGCATGCATATTTAAATTTTATTAAAGAAAGAACGAACATAATTAAATATGGAAGATAGATTAAAACCTGATAAGTACAATACAATAACTCGTATCTACAAATGCGTCCCGGAGCACCTCCGTACAAATCTTCCTTAACTAGTTAATTAGCTAGTCTAATTAACTAAGGAGGTATTATAATTTAAAGAGTTGGTGTAATGTGTAGTGTGTGAAAAGATAGGTGTATATAGAGATGTGTTACAAATTAACCCAAGCCCTCTATTTATAGGTGATTTTAGGCTCACATTAGCATCAAGGGATGCACATTAGCGTAATGTGGGTAAAAAGGTACACCAGGTACTGTACAACGCGGAAAGGTGGTGCACCGGGTACTGTACAACGCGGAAAGGTGGTGCACCAGGTACGCGAATTAGCCAAAAAAGGAAAGCGAGGCGGGGGACAGCAGGCCGGCGCCGTCCAGCTGGTGGCCGGCGGCGGCTGGTGGTAGGCCGGCGGCGGCTGGCTGCCACCCGCCCCGTTTCGCCGTCTTTTGCTTCGTTTCTTGATTCGTGCGTGTTTTCTTCGTTATGCGCCCGTTTGAGTTGATTCTTTTTTTGTTGGATTTGTAATTCAAAAACGAAGATTTTGACATAAGATAGCCCCTAAGATGAGGTCCCTAACTCCAGATATTACGTACGAATCATTTGGATCTTCCGGCGGGCGTAGAATCTTCATTCTTTATCCGTTTTAGTTGATTCTTCTTCTGTTGAATTCATATTTTAAAAAAGAACATCTTGGATAAAATGGATGTTGGTGAAGGGCACTTTAGTCTTGAAATCTCATTTTGATGCCTTGAATCTTCAAACGTGTGTGGAATCTTCGTTCCTTGGCCGTTTTGCTTGATTTTTGTCGTGCAACCTTCGTTTTGGTCTTCTTAACATGTTATCACTTATTTGTGCGTCGTTTGAGTCCAAATGCCAAGTATTGCCCCAGAATGAGAGAGATATCGGCGGTAAAAACGTGACTTTTTACGCGATATCAAGTATCCCACACTTAAAGTTTTGCTTGTCCTCAAGCAAACCTTCAGCAAGTTTGTGAAAGGCTGGAAGGGTGTCTTCGTATTACGGAGAACTTTGATCCCTGCAGGTTTTGGTTAAAAGATTTCGGACGAGGTTCCATCCTTTGATGTTTCCCCAAACTTTTGGTTCTAACAAGCTTTCTTTTCAATCTTCATAATGTAAGATATACATGACTGGGGCCCTCATAGGTGGTCTCTCAATTCACTCAAGTGTATCAGGTTTCCTAACTTCTAATTCACTCAGAGGCCAGTCATGTAGCTCCTCCATTGTCATAAGCTTGATCGAGAATCAAATCTATAATACCTAAATGAGGACGGTGCTAATTATCCCTAGACATTCGCAAAAGGGTGAAGATGGTGTATGGAACAAGGGTTTTGGTAGATGGTTTAATTTGGGGGTTTAATATAGCCTAAGAGTTGCCTGTGATGACTTATCTTTGACTTTTTAGTTGATACCTCTTTTCGTTTTGGATTTCTCTCTTTGAGAGCCTTCTTTTCATAGCTTTTTCTTCTTTGAAGAACTTTTCCCTCGGCTTTAAATGATCCTTGGTTTTTTTTTTTTTTTTAGCTCTTTGATTTCTTTGACAGCTTTGTTTGTGCTTTCTTCGGAGTCCTTTGATGGATGATATTCTTTCTCCCTTGGGGATTCCTTCTAAAAGTATGTTTCTTGCAGTGATGTTGCTGACATAACAGAAACTTAAGCTATGGTCAAAAGGTGTAAAGAAAGGATTGGTTCTTGAAGTGAGTATCCGAAACGAAAAGGCTAAGGCTCAATGGGTTTTCTAAATGATCTTCAATGCTGAAAATGGGCATTGGTCGGGTTCGGCTTGAAAACGGGGGTCTTACGAGAGGGTTTTATCCTATGGAATGTCAAGATCCTCTAATTGCACCTTCGCCACGTATGACGCTCAATTTTGTAATTTCGAAATGTATTCTCCGAACAAGTTCTAACTCGAGAAGGCATACAACGGCACACTCACAAACGAAAAAGTGAAGCATTAAATGTGAATGCTTTTATACGGCTCAAGATTCCTCACTCATTTTTGGTCGTTTTGTGCCTAGTCATGCGATTGCTTGTTTGAAACTTAGTTTGAAAGTTGTCAAAGAGTTTTGCTCGTCGTGGTCAATTTGCCAAGCCTTTTGAATTTTTGTTGACCGAAAATACCCTTTTTGGGCTTCCCATGATTCAAAAATTTTGAAAATTTTGCTAAAAATATGAGTTTTGCTAAAAAGCTTGATCAAAAGTTTATGTTGCAATACAGTAGTGAATACTACTGCTATCCCACATTTAAAAGAACATTGTCCCTAATGTTCTTTATCTAAGTCAGGTTAATCCCACACTTAGATTTTGAATACGGGTCAATATTTTCAAAGTTATTCTCTATTTGTGAGTAATAATCCCACACTTAGAGTTTTTCTTAAAATTCTTGTGTGGTTCAAGCAAAGTAAGGTTAGAAGAGACACTTCCTTGTGCTGCGTGTGATGCCACTAGATTTAATGGACCAGGTTCAAGTGTGTGAATTCGCTGGAAATGGACCAGGCTCATTAAAAATGAACTTGTTCCATAAATTCTACTTCGAATTCTGCATAGTACACATCCTTCAGAAAATACAAATGTTAACACAAGTTAATATTAAACATAAATAATAATAACTAAAAGTAGCTAATCCGTGTCAGCATAGAGCGCCTCCCAGTCGGTGAAGTCATCATCCATAAAGATCGTGTTTTCCACGATCGAAGTAGGAGATGCTGACTCCTCGATGGTATAGACAGGAGATGCAGCACCATCCTCTGGATCCTGAATCCAAGCGTCCAGTGCAGCAGCCTCCTCCTCTAGTGGGGCCATAAAAGTGGGGTGGTCCTGCGCAGTCAAGCTCCAAGATGGGAATAAATCCCATGGTGGAATGTGCGGAGCTGGATCAGGTCCCATCTGAAAGGGGCACACAGGTGTACAGGTAAGGCCCAGAGCAGCATGGATCTCAGAGATGGTGGTGTGCTGGACCTCAAGGGCTCTCAGTATAGACTAAGTGACAGCAGGGTCCGCAGTAGTAACCCCATGCGCGAAGATGGGTACTCTGGAGGTCCCTGCGGTCTGTCCTGCTAGTCGGTGAGACGAAGGTAACTTGGCCTGGATGGGACGTAACAGGAATGACTCCTGAACGTGCACCTCCACCAAGTCTGCCGAGATCTCATCTAAACTAGGAGGTGGTGACTGGGATCCTCTGACAGCCCTCATGCTACTACCCGGTGATGAACTCCGGGAGTGGTGCATGGTATGCGAGCGTCTCTGTCTGGGGGCTCGTGCTCTGTCTGACTGCGAACTCATCCTGCAAAATATAAAAGGTTAATGGTCTAAGATCATTAGTCCTTCATAAGGTGAGGTACTGCATAGAAAATTGGATTAGCTTAAACACAACAGTAAGATAAAATTAATGCTGAAAACATAAGATAGGCTTGGGGTGCCTCCCAAGAGCGCTTTGTTTATCGAGTCTCGTAGCTTGACTCTTAAATAACCACTATTCTATTAGGATGATTCGTAGTTGTAGACTTCCTCAGTTGAGGGAAAGTCTTCAACGTAGTGTTTTAAACGGTGACCGTTTACTTTGAAATTTCCGTCTGGGGCCTCGAGTTCAATGGCACCATAGGGGAATACTTTAGAGATTGTAAAAGGACCGCTCCATCGTGTTTTGAACTTGCCAGAAAACTTTTTAAATCGGGAGTTAAAGAGTAGAACTTTATCACCTGGACTGAAGCGTGTGGGGCGGAGCTTGGAATCGTGGAGCAATTTGGTTCTTTCCTTAAATTTGTAGGAACTTTCATAAGCTTGATCCCTTAACTCTGCTAGTTCATTCAGTTGCATTTTCCGGTGCGTTCCCGTTAACGTAGGATCTAAACTACAGTTCTTCAGTGCCCAGTAAGCTTTGTATTCGAGTTCAATTGGTAAATGACATGCTTTTCCATAAACGAGCCTATAGGGAGTTGTTCCTAATGGCATTTTATAAGCTGTCCGAAAGGCCCATAAAGCATCGTCTAGCTTATCTACCCATATTTCCTTGTGTTGACCAACTGTTCGTTCCAAGATCCTTTTTAGTGCTCGGTTTGTAATCTCTGTTTGCCCATTCGTCTGCGGATGGTAGGCCGTAGAGGTTTTGTGGGTAACACCATATTGTTGCAATAGTTTCATAAACTGAGTATTGCAAAAGTGCGTACCTCGATCACTGATGATCGCTCGAGGTGTTCCAAACCGACAGAACAGCTGTTTTAAGAACTTGGTTACGACTCTTAAGTCATTTGTTGGAAAGGCTTCGGCTTCTGCCCATCTTGATACATAATCGACAGCTACTAGAATGTATTCTTTTCCGTAAGACTTCGGAAATGGTCCCATGAAATCTAATCCCCATATGTCAAATATTTCACATGCTTGGATATTCGTCAACGTCATTTCGTTACACGTTGTGATATTTCCAAACCTTTGGCAAATATCGCAGCATTTCACCAAGTCTTGTGCGTCTCTGAAAATGGTGGGCCAATAGAATCCTGAGTCGTAGACTTTCTTTGCTGTCAGATTAGCAGCATGATGTCCTCCGGTAGGTCCGTGATGGCTTTGGTGGAGTATGTGTTCGGCTTCTTTCCCATCGACACATCTCCTCACTATTTGGTCGGGACAGACTTTGAACAAGTATGGATCATCCCAAAAGTAATGCTTGACGTCACGGAAGAACTTTTGTCTTCGCGATGAAATTATACCCTTCCTTGTGATCCCTCCAACTACGAAATTGGCAATGTCTGCAAACCAAGGATCGTCAGTGAATTACGAGCCTTGTATTTGTTCTCCTAAACTCATTAACTGCTCTTCTGGAAATCGATCTTTAATATCTCTTTCTGCAAGTTGTTCCATTGATGGATTTTCAAGTCGACTTAAATGATCTGCGGCGACATTCTCTGCTCCTTTCTTATCTTTTATCTCGATGTCGAATTCTTGTAGGAGTAGGATCCATCGTAGCAATCTTGGCTTTGCAACTTGCTTCTTGAAGAGGTATTTTAGAGCTGAGTGATCCGTGTATACTATTGTTTTGGACAATATTAGGTAGGAACTAAATTTGTCAAAGGAAAATACTACGGCTAGCAGCTCTTTTTCTGTAGTTGTATAGTTCTCTTGAGCATCTGTAAGCGTTTTACTAGCGTAATAGATTGGTCGAAAGTGATTATCCTTCCTTTGACCTAGAACTGCCCCAACTGCGAAGTCACTAGCGTCGCACATGATCTCAAATGGCAAGCTCCAATCTGGGGCGACCATGATTGGTGCATTTGTTAGTTCCTTCTTCAAGTAGTTGAAAGCCTTCATGCAGTTCTCGTCAAACACAAACTTGATGTCTTTTCCTAGAAGGTGGGTGATAGGTCGAGAAATCTTGGAGAAATCCTTGATAAAACGGCGGTAGAACCCAGCATGTCCTAGAAAGCTTCGAATGGCCTTGACGTTGGTTGGTGGTGGAAGTTTGACAATGGTTTCGACTTTGGCTTTGTCTACTTAGATTCCTGACTTTGATATTCTATGTCCTAAAACTATTCCTTCCTTCACCATAAAGTGACACTTTTCCCAATTCAAGACGAGATTCGATTCTTCACACTTGGCGAGCATCCTATCGAGGTTGGATAAACATGATGCGAAAGAGTCTCCGAAGACCGAGAAGTCATCTATGAAGACTTCCATGCATTGTTCAATCATGTTGTGGAAGATTGCAACCATGCATCTCTGAAATGTTGCAGGTGCGTTGCATAATCCAAACGGCATTCGTCGATATGCGAATGTTCCATAAGGGCATGTAAACGTCGTCTTCTCCTGGTCTTTTGGATCGTACGGAATTTGGAAATAACCGGAGAATCCATCAAGGAAACAGTAGAATTCGTTTCCTGACAGCCTCTCGAGCATTTGGTCAATAAACGGAAGTGGAAATTGGTCCTTGCGGGTTGCTTCGTTTAACTTTCGGTAATCAATACAAACCCTCCAACCGGTGACGGTCCGAGTTGGTATGAGCTCATTTTCTTCGTTTGTAATGACCGTCATTCCTCCTTTCTTTGGGATGACTTGAACAGGGCTAACCCAAGGTGAGTCAGATATTGGGTATATTAGTCCAGCATCCAAGATTTTGATAACCTCTTGTTTTACTACGTCTTGAATCTTAGGATTTACTCGTCTCTGCCTTTGAACGGATGGTTTGAAATCGTTCTTCATTAGGATCTTATGTGTGCAATAGTTAGGACTAATTCCTTGTATGTCAGAAATTTTCCATGTGATTGCCTTCTTGTGTGATTTCAACACATCAACTAGCTGAGCTTTCTCTTTTGGTTTCAACTCTTTTGAGATTATCACCGGGAGTTGGGAGGTTCCTTGGAGGTAAGCGTATTCAAGGTGAGGTGGTAATTCCTTTAATTCCAAGTTTGGTGGTTCCTCAATAGACGGCTTCATTCTAGCTATCTCGTCTCTATTTAACTTTTCATATTCAGCTTGGAATGGTGCTTCATCTGTCTCGGGTTCAGATGTGGAGATTGATGCTATTTCAACCCACTCGGTTCTATTTGAGAATTCGTCCGTCTTTATCTCGTACTTGTTAACTGAGGATGAGGAGACTTCGTCATTTTTGGTGATGATGATCTCTCCGTCGTCAGTGAATTGGAATTCTTGAAATTGAGCGGATGAAGATTGGTTTATGGTGATTTCAGGGTTTGGAAATGGTAGTAGTTCGGGTTGGCTGGCTAATTGTAGTTCAAACGATGGTGGCTCAACACTCATTCCTTTGAATGAATCAAGGATCTCTCTAATTAATGGAAACGGTTTTGGTTCATTTGATATGAGTTTATCCCTATTTAGCCAAGGTATCGGTGTACCGCATCCCAATGGGACGGCTATTGTTTTGCCATTGGTGCAAGATGGCTTCTTTTCAAACAAGGGAAATAGTAGTTCTTCAGACTTTGTTGGCGAAGTGATTGCGGACTGCAGCCCAGGAACCTCGTTATATAATCTTCGAACGGTGACTACCGTGTTAGGTATCGGGTTCTGGCTGGATAATGCCAACACTTCGTGGAGATGTTCATCAAAAATGTCCTGCATAGTATCACACAAACCAAGGTCCTCTTCCAGAGGTTGCTTCATTAATCGATCGACATTAAAGGTGACCTCCTCTTTCCCAACTCTTAGTTTTAAAGATTTTTCGTTTACGTCAATTACGTCCTTGGCAGTATTTAAGAAAGGTCTGCCAAGGATGAGTGGGATGTGGGTGTCTTCCTCTATATCCATGATAATGAAGTCCACTGGAAAGACGAACTTGTCGACCTTGACCATGACATCTTCAGCAATTCCTCGAGGGAGTTTAACTGATCTGTCTGCTAATTGGATGGTCATACGAGTAGGCAGTAGGTTATCTAGTCCTAATTTCTTATAGAGGGAATAAGGCATAAGATTAACACTAGCACCTAGGTCAGCTAAGGCATTACTAATTTGGATATCTTGGAGAAAACAAGGTATTGTAAAACGTCCAGTGTCTCCTAACTTAGGTGGAAGACCATGTTGTACAATTAAAGAGCATTCAGCATCTAAGGGTAAACTAACTATTTGCCTAAGTTTCTCTTTATTTGAAAGAAGTTCTTTAAAGAATTTGGCACATGTGGGCATTTCTACTAAAGCATCTAATAATCTAACATTTAAGTGTAGGCTTTTAAATATGTCTAGATATTTACCGAATTGGGCTTCTTGCTTTTCCTTTTTAAGCCTACCGGGATAAGGTATTCTCGTGCGAGGTACATTATCTGGAGTTTTGTCTGGTGATGGGTCAGGCATTGTGACAGAGATGTCAATTGACACATTTTCACTAGGTGTATGTGTAGGCAAAGAAGTGTTTTTGGGGGTATTATCTGGTGGTGGTGGATCGACTTTGGTTACTTTTCCTCCTCTAGTCACGATTAACACGTCATCACTCGGTGAATGGATAGTGTCATTAGTGATTACCGACGTACTTTCCTCAATAAAACTTAAGTTTTTCAAAATAAATTCCATGTTATAAATTAATTTTTCTGAAATTTTTATCATGGCGTCAATGTTGTCTTGAATTTCAGCATTCCTTTTGTTTATAAGGTTTTGTTCAAGCATAAAAAGTGGTAAAAGTTGTTTTGAGGAAGGTAAGTGGTTTGTAGGTGAAGGAACAGCCAAAAGTTGGGTCCAATCAGGATAAGGTGTTGACATAATTGGTTAAAAGCGGTTAACCTAAACTAATCCTAAGGGAAAAAAGGTAACTTTTGATCGATGTTAATCTTTCAAAAGGATCGCTAAATACTAGAGTCACTAAACTTCCTAAAATCGGTCGCCGACGCTCCCCGGCAGCAGCGCCAAAAACTTGTTGCACCCGAATAGGTCGGTGTCGTTAACGATAACTATCCGGTTACAACAGTGGTTTTAAATTTATAAGGCTGGGGCCTAGGGTTACTACTATTGCTAATCTAAGGGCTAGCAAAGGATAAGTATGACCTAGAATCATTCTTCAAAGCGCGACGAATTGAAAGTAGGGGAATTTAGTGACTTTTATGAATTTAGCTAGGGAGAAAAAGGGGTTGGTACATATTTTTGGTTTTCTATTCTAAGATTAAACTAAATTGAATCAGAAATGGAGGTTACTTCGGGCGTTCAGCAGTTAAAGCGATTGTCTACTATGAAGTGGTTCAGGTGATATTAAAGCGTGAAGAGTTCTAATGAGGATAAGTTCATAAGTTAATGTGAGTTATTGCTACAATCCTACTATCGCGCTAACGCGGAGGTGTCCACAATGAGGCAAATAGAATGTCATGTGAGTTGCAGAATATATTAAAGCATACACCGAAAGTTCACTCAAATGCATGTCCATATTATCTAACAGTTAATCTCGAATCCTATTACCCAATCTCGGTCATCATAGACGTTCGAATCATGGCACAGTTTGTTGAATAAACAATCTTGTAAACGGGTTTTACCCTCACCGGAGTAAGTTGGAAAAACTGGTCTAAGCGGTCAGATAAGATGTCATCACTTATTCGTATGAATTATCAACATTACTCAAGTATGCAACAAGACAGGGATGATTTGCATTACAAAAAGAAACTCAAGTAATACGTTTGTTAATCGATTCATAACACAACTACCTTCTGTCGTTCTTGACTTCCATACGTTTGTACTTCGCCATAAGCGTTTCCAGTACTATATCGAAGAACAGTCGAATAGGGGATGTCATGTTATTTCACGATAATTAGGGCTAGGTGTATTTCACTAGTATGATAATCCTAAGGCAACAATCAAAAAAGAACATGCAATAAGACAATCAAGATAATAGTTAAACCTAAGCATACAAATGTATTAATTAAATCGAGGATATTTCGAAAGTTGTCTCAAAAATATCGTCCATCCGAATTAAATCTTAATCTACCTCTATTCCCATATTCCGTGTCTCTTGGATCCTAATTTGGTCTAGAGAACACCGGGCATGCCGAGCTTAATGATTCAATCAAACATAGTATAACTAAGTGACCTATACCCTATGAGTTAGCTACGTTCATCATTGGATAAGGTTTTAGTCACAACATGAGTTGCGCAGATAAACGATAAAGATTCAATTCCTACATCTATTCATAATACACAACACCCGCAATCTCATAGCATACAATATAATCACATATTTAAATTTCTTCTAAACGACTATCATAGCAGACAATTGACTTATTTAGCTAATCATGGCAATTCTAGCATGCATATTTAAATTTTATTAAAGAAACAACGAACATAATTAAATATGGAAGATAGATTAAAACCTAATAAGTACAGTACAACAACTCGTAGCTACAAATGCGTCCCGGAGCACCTCCGTACAAATCTTCCTTAACTAGTTAATTAGCTAGTCTAATTAACTAAGGAGGTATTATAATTTAAAGAGTTGGTGTAATGTGTAATGTGTGAAAAGATAGATGTATATAGAGATGTGTTACAAATGAACCCAAGTCCTCTATTTATAGGTGAGTTTAAGATCACATTAGCATCAAGGGGTGCACATTAGCGTAATGTGCGTAAAAAGGTGCACCAGGTACTGTACAACGCGGAAAGGTGGTGCACCGGGTACTGTACAACGCGGAAAGGTGGTGCACCAGGTACGCGAATTAGCCAAAAAAGGAAAGCAAGGCGGGGGACAGCAGGCCGGCGCCGCCCAGCTGGTGGCCGACGGCGGCTGGCTGCCACCCGCCCCGTTTCGCCGTCTTTTGCTTCGTTTCTTGATTCGTGTGTGTTTTCTTCGTTATGAGCCCGTTTGAGTTGATTCTTTTTTTGTTGGATTCGTAATTCAAAAACAATTATTTTGACATAAGATAGCCCCTGAGATGAGGTCCTAACTCCAGATATTGCATACGAATCATTTGGATCTTCCGGCGGGCGTAGAATCTTCATTCTTTATCCTTTTTAGTTGATTCTTCTTCTGTTGAATTCGTTTTTAAAAAATGAACATCTAGGATAAAATGGATGTTGGTGAAGGGCACTTTAGTCTTGAAATCTCTATTTGATGCCTTGAATCTTCAAACGTGTGTGGAATCTTCGTTCCTTGGCCGTTTTGCTTGATTTTTGTCGTGCAACCTTCGTTTTAGTCTTCTTAACATGTTATCACTGATTTGTGCGTCGTTTGAGTCCAAATGCCAAGTATTGCCCCAGAATGAGAGAGATATCGGTGGTAAAAACGTGACTTTTTACGCGATATCAGTAGTCTTCCTGGTATTATATGTGAAAGATATAATACTCATAAGGAAATGTAATCCCAACATTACAAGGTGTAAAGAGTTGATTGGGAGAATATTTCACTGTGAAAGATTTGGAAGATACAATATATTCTTGGTACAAAGATTTACAGAGATATGTTGAAAACGTCTCAAAGGACTTAACCAGGACATGTACTTAGAATGAAAAAGGGAATCTACCCTTACATCATGGCATAAAGATTACTAAAAGATTAGTGTCCAAAGACTGCACAAGATTGAATTAAATGAGTCGAGTCCCATAGGCTTCGGCTATAGGATCGATCATTCATGCCATGAAGTATACAAGACCCGATGTCTCATTTGCTTGGAGCATAATGAGTCGACATCAGTAGAATCCTAGTAAAGGTCATAAAATAGATGTAAAGAATATTCTTAAGTATTTGAGAAATACTAAAGACATGTTCTTAGATTATGGTGGAGAAGAGAAACTTAGAGTAACGGTTTATATTGATATAAGTTTACAAACAGATAGAGATGATAGTCGTTCACAGTCTGGTTGGGTATTCTTACTAAATGGGGGAACGATAACTTTGAAAAGTTCAAAGCAAGATACATTAACAGATAGGAATCTGAGTATATTGAAACTTGTGAGACCTTAAATGAAGTCATAAGGATGAGGAGTTTCATTGGTGATCTTGGAGGTGTTCCAATAGAATGAATCCCATTGAAATATTATGTTATAATGGAAAGTCCCAAAGCACATTAAAAGAAAATACTATTTTGTTCAAAGAAAGGTACAAAAGAGACACGTGATTGTGAAGGACACATGATCAGTAAACATGCTAGGAGCATAGGTTTACGAGATAAGGTTTTAGTTGTTTGATTTTGAAACATTACAAACAATGATGGGAACTAGAATAGACTTGGTGATAAATAATGGAGATTTATTTATTGGAAGGAGTTATGCCATTTACTATCGTTTATCATTGTGTTTCGGTTTAGCATGTTTAGACACCACTTCCAGAGTAATAAGTCCTTACTCAAACCTCCTCAGTCGATCACACTATAGGAAGTGGGTGGTGAATTAAGACTGTCATGGAGTGTTAGTAGATTGTCTATGGAGATTAGACATTGCATGGAGATTGTTGCAACACTCATGGGTACTTAATGGGGATTTAAGTATAGGAGAAACCCGCACTCATGGAAGTTACTTCATGGATTGAAATCACGAGTAACTCTGAGATGATAATATCTTATATTCTTAAAATGGAGCTACATGAGTTTCTAGTTTTCAAGTCTGTTATACTTTAGTTTATTCAAATGCTGAGCGTAAATGCCAGTCATAAAGGATACGCTAGGTATGACATGATGAGTTGACTAGTGCTATGTATGCGAAATTTATTTGTTCCTTTTGCCTAAGAGGAAAAGCGATATACATGGGCCCTCTGATGATTAAATGTTGACTCATAAAGTGCTTGGCCAAGCCAGGACTAAATTGATATATACAATTCTGTAGTCCCATATAGTCAAAATTGATCGGAAATCAGAAAACATAATCTTGAATCTGGAGATTGATTAAATCCATGTCCCAGTTTCATACGATATCTGAAATAAAGGAATATATGATCACTTATCTAAAGGACTGTCACTGGATAAGATTCAGAGTTCGGCAGATGCATTGGAGGCACCTCTACTTAGGATAGAGACGGACTAATAGTAGTTGATGACTTGTCCAAGTGGGAGACTGTTGAAATAGTGTCCAAGGTCATAACTAATTGCTAAGACTATTCTAAAGGTAGAGTCCTTTTTGGGTTGCTCTCGATGAACAGTAAGAGAAACAATAAGAGAGATAATATTAATTGGAATTAATATCATAGTTAATTAATTAGTTTGTTAATTTATCATAGTTGATAAATTAATTAGAAGCTAAGAGTAATTAACAGAAACTATAAAGAATATTTAGTTAGTTTATTAATTGGAAACTAAAAGGAATATTCTGGAAGCGAGTTCCAACCGGCGGTTAGAGGTTAGGGTTTGTAAGGCGATGTAGACGTGTCATTACTTGGGCAGGAATTAAATCCAACCGGCGGTTGGAAGCTCCAACCGACGGTTGGAGGACGAATTCAGTTGTCCCACATCGGCCAAGGGATAAAACCCTGGGCTCCCTCTCCCCTTATAGATAGAGGCCTAATCCAAGGTTGCGAATTATCCCAGATTCGAATAGTATTCGTTTCTTTCTCTCTTTCTCATTCCGAATCCTTGTAAGAGTTTTTACAACTTAGAAGTGGGACCCTAGGATTTGGAGTTTCTCTTGGTTCACGGGTGTGAAGCATTAGAGGTGTTCTACCTTTGGGCACTTGCCATCCAAAGCATGGAAGGTCGAGCAAAGAGTCTACGTGAAGGTTCTGCGAGGTGGTCTGCGCGTGAGAAATTGGTTTTCTCAAAGGTTAGTATTTTCTCATTTATCAATTTATTTTGTTATTGTTAATAGCTTTATTAAGTAACGATCCTTTAGGGTTTAGTTTCCTAAGTTGCTCTAGATTAATTGTTATTTTCCGCTGCGTATGTTAATCTAGTTAGGGAATAGAAAACCCAAAAGTTCTCGCATCCGATATGCTCTCACCGAGTCTCCGCCTCTGTCTAGGGATCTATTGTCCCAATTCTGGGAGAATATAGAGCATGACGCTACGGTCAACCCTCCGGTTATTCGTACGAGGGTTAACAATAGACCCGTCGTCTTCTCAGTGGATGATTTGCGACAAATTTTACATCTGGGTACAGTTGACCAGGAGAACGGTCCGAACGTGTTTCCCTTGTATTTCAATGAGGGAGCACTGGGTCGCATGGGTTGTGTAGGACCGAAAAGATTGTTACTCATTTATTAAAGTACAAGCCGTCTCAGGGGGAGATATTGATATATCAGGAGTCATGTAGAGAGGGTGAGCTGAGGAAGAAAAGACATGATGATAGAGATGATGATCCCAATGCTCAGAAAGATAGTGAGCCGACTGATCCTTCAAAAATGACTGGTAAGCAAGCTATGATTCTGATGAGAAGTCTACTCAGGCTAGTGAGAAGTCTAGTCAGGCTGGTGGTAGTGGTGTGAATGTTGAGATTGATATGGATTTGATGAGTGATTCTGATGCTGAGATTACTGAAGAGGTTGAAGCTGAGATAGATTATGATCTAGAGGAAGGTGAGTTTGTGCCACCTGAGGATTGTAATTGGATTCCTGAGATTGGAGTAAATGAAGGTGTTTATCCTGATGCTGATATAGATGAATACGTCGTTAGCCCATCAAGGACGGAATTTGTTTTTCAAGATGAGCATGGAGAAAGATTTGTTGATGTAGATGAAGATGAAGTTGATTCAACTAATACAGATAATGATTCTTCCGATGAACATCAACCTAACAATCCGATGTTCAAAAAGCTCAAGAAAGAGAAAAGGCAACGCGTTGTAAAGGAAGTTGATATTACCGGAAAGCGTGTGCCTAAAAGACTTGAAGCTTTCTGCGATCAAAAGGTTTGACGGAGTTCAATATTTTGAGAAGAAGCTTGCGGTATTCAGTTCTCTTCCTAGATCTGAGATTCGAGACTTGGCTAGATTAGAGTTGAAAACCTTAGTAATGATTCTTTTGGTAGATATGTTGAAAAGATTATCAGGACTGAGGGTTGGTCAATGAAGTTTGAAAGATTGAAGCCAAGAGTCGGAAAGACTATTCTTCTCAAGGAGAGAAGTCAGAGAACTGGAAGACGACCGAGAAAGAAAGTATATTCAGCGGTAAAGTGTGTACAGTAGATTCCTATGAATCTCATGCCTCAGGATATTTTGGGAAAGTTGAAGAGATGGCATGTAGATTCTGAAACTAGAGAAGTTGTTATGATTGAAGCCGATGAAGAAGTTAAAGATGGTGAAAAGGAAATCTTGCGTATCTATGATCACCGACACCTGATGAATCTATCCAAGAATGACAATAGGATCACGACGACTGATGGATGGGCAGATATTGCTAGAGATTATCAACTGATGGTGAAGACTTGCATGAAGTAGAAGATACACGCGGGAAGCAAAATTTACAAGTAAAGACTGAAGACAGACTTGAAAGACAAAGACGCTAGAGCTATTGTCAAGGGGGAGTCTGTTGGGACATGTTTTGTGACAACAGTTCTAGCATGTAATAGTACTTTTGATATTGTAATCAAGTTTGTACATTGGTTTTAGATTGTAATGAAAAGATATTATTGTTTGGTAAACGTTTTAGAGTTAAATATATAAGTACTGAAAAACGTTGACCAAGGTTGACCAAATACCTGCGATGCGAACTGAGTTGGGTTCTCAAGATGGCAAGCGAACTGAGTCAGTTCGCTGGGCCAATGTGGGCTGCGAACTGAGTCGGTTCGCAGAGCCCGTATGCTTCCGACCCAAGACGGTTTATATTGATTTTGTAATTTAGAAAACCTAACACTTTCGCTATTCTACACATACGAAATTGTAAGTCGATCCAGAGAGAGAAAAACAAACTAAGGGCTCGGTTTTGATAGATTAACACTCGTTATAATCAAAACAAAGCATATTAGTTAACCAATTCGCTATATAAACGCGAAATAATCCGTTATATATTATATAACACGTATTGAGGAATTCCGCGCCTTAATACCTTAGATAACCTCGTTATCGATCCAGACCTAGGGGACCTTACACCAATTTTAAGTTGAAAGAGAGTATTATTATTGTTCATCTGACCAATAAAACGGGCGAGTCATGTTGGTGGATGGGTTAGTCAAATGAGGTAGGAGGTATGAAAACTATCGACCCATTTGCTATGAAACGCAACACATGTTAACTCTATTATAAGTCAATGGGTTATAATTCCTATCTCTAAAGTGTAAAAATATTAAATTTGAGCATTTTTTGTTTTGAATCTGACTTCAAGTGCTGAGATTTATTTCATTCTCTGAAGCTGAATATAAGCAACTCAGCTATACTTCAATTCATGTTTAAGAATTCTCTACTGTATGGGTTTTTTGTTTGTGACATAGCCACATGTATATAAGGTTTTTATTTGGGTGTAATTAGATAAATCCAAAAATACAATCACATGAATAAGATCTCTCTAAAGCCAGTATACTTGCTCCATAGTAGTTGTGTCCATTTGGGTTAGAATTCTTGATATATCATGCTGTTAATTCTAATTAGATATAAATAAAATCGGTTGTGGTTACCTTTTGGAGAATGGTTTACATTTTATGTTTGTTTGTATTTAGCTTTTTAAATGATGAAGTGCACTCGGCCAAGTAGCTTAAAATATGTAATATATTTTTTTTGCGGTTTTTAATTTTCTGAAATTTGTTGGTTAGCAGTAGTTTTAGTTTTCAATGTTTGTTGATATATATGCTAAACTGTTTTACATTGGTAGTAACAAATTCAAAAGATAAATTCTCAACAGTTCAACATTTGGAAGCCAATTGTTATGTTTCATCAAAAAATAAAGTACAACTAATATAATACGGAGTAGTTGTTAATATGTATATATTCATATATTGATGTTACAAATCTAATCTAAATAAAACCCGTATAATCACGGGTCATTCAACTAGTTATACTTATAAAACAAAGATTTTTCCTTCATTCTTAGTTATGCCACATCACCACTTTTCCTTTTGTTAGAGATCCCTAATTATGCCACCTCATCAAATTGATTTTTTCTTTAATAATCTTCATAATTCCTAACACTCCAATCAAAATATTTAAAATTTTACAATCCTAACAATCTACTACCTTTTATTTTTGTGAGAAGTCCTAATTCAATTTATTATGCTATATTATAATTGTTTTTAAAATTATTAAATTACATTTAATAAATAACGACTTTTTTCCTACCTAAAAAATGAATTCATTTTTTAATGATATCTCATAAATTGCAATTATTTTACATATGCCAACTCATTTATTATCTCATTAAATGAATATTTTGTCAATTCTATATCATTGTTTATTGTATTATGTGCATTATGTTATAAGTTAATAATGAGTTTCAATAATAAATAAATTTTCTAACTTTCAACAATATCAATAGAAATTGAAACTAAAAAAGAAAATATATTAATAATTTTATTTTTTAAATTACCGTGCATCGCAAGGGCTCAACAAATGTATTAAAAATTTAACATAAGTTTGCAGCTGATGATTGTTACTTTTGACATTGATACGGTGAAAAGATCCGTGTTACCATGAGAAGTGGGCAGCTTATAAGGAAATGAAGAGAGTACATCATATCATACTTGATGTATCAAATGTTTTAGAAAATAAATAAAAGTCCATTAATTATAGTTTGATTTATGTTACTAATTATTTTTATTTTCATGTTCAATGATAGTAGCATTTTTAATTAACAACATTAAATTTGAAAAAAAAAAATTCATACATTATAGTTTGATTTATGTTACTAATAATTTTTCATTTTCATTTTCAATGATAATTGCATTTTTAATCAACAACAATTAAACTTACAAATTAAAATTCATATAGTTGTAATTTATAAATGGCCGTGCATCGCACGAGCTCAAGGCCTAGTCTTAAATATACCATAAATTTTTTCTTTTATATTCCTTCCGTCTCATTACAATTGTCCACTTTTGACTTTTTTAAGTTTGTCTTTTTAAAATTTAACCTTAAATATTTTTGTTTGTGTTATAATACTTGATGAAAATTATATTAATGAAAATACATTTAAAACCAATTTATTCTTATATTTTGCATCAAATATTATATAACATACACAAAAATATTGAAAGTTAAAGTTGAAAAAAAAATTCAAAAGTCAATTGTAGACACTTGTAATAGGACGGAGGAAGTATTTATTAAGCTGGTTGTATTTAAAAGACTTTAAAAGTATCTTTTTTATATATAACAAACTAGGCATTGAGCCCGTGCGATGCACGGTCGTTTGAAAAGTGCAGTTATATAACTAATTTCTAAGTAGCCCAACATATTAATATTGTTAACTTAAAGATGAAATTATCATTGAAACTAAAAAGAATTGGAAACATAAAATAAAATTCTTTGCATGCAAGCGACGTTGGTGTGATGTAGGTGATTTTTTTTCTTTTGTTGCAAATCAAGATTTTTAATCAATATATTTTTCCTTTCAACTATTGAAAGAGCGACATACTGACCTTTATTATTGATAATTGTGAAGCATACCGTCAATAGGGATAAAGTTGAAGGTTACTAACTAATGGGGATAAAAAAAATTGATTTAAAGTGTTATTAACTTACTTGACTAAATGATATTATTTGCATATCTTTGAATGATTTGTTTTGTACCTCTCGAGAAAGTGTATTATACAATTTGTGCTATATTTGAGATTTGAATTGGATATGAATTTTATACTATGTTGATTATATTATACTCTATATAATAAACTAAATTATTAGCATGGAACAATGAAATTGAATAAGGGTGTGAGAATATATAATGTTATTAAATACTTTCAAATGAATATACAATTAAAGTAAGAAAATGGTTAATATTTAAATAGAATGTAACTATTTAAAAAAAATTAACAACAAAAAGGTTGAACATTAAATAAGTTGATATATGGAAAGTCATGGGTCATGCTTTAAAATTTATATTAATTCAAGAGTTTGTAACTTAATGACACGATGAAATAATCAATTTCAAAGTTTCACGCCACGAATAATAAATAGTATAATATTATGACAGTTGATGATGATGATGATGATAGTAGATAATTGCAATGTATAAGATATTAGTAAGAAAATGAATTTATTTTTTATGTAGAAAAAAAAATCATTAAATTAAATGTGATGCTAGAATTTAAAGCGCCATTATAATAAAGTATAATAAAATTGAATTACGACTCCTCACAAAATAGAATATAGTACTTTGTTGGGAATTAAAAAATCTTGAAATTTATAAGATGAGAGTGTTAGAAATTTTAAAGACTTTTAAGGAAAAACTAATTTTATAGTGTGACATAATTATAGAGCTTTTTTTTAAAAGAAAATTTGATGATGTAGCATAACTAAGAAATTAAAAAAAATTAAGAAAAAACTAAGTTAATGATGTGTTATAAAAGGAAACTTGATGATGTGGCATAACTAAGAAATTAGAAAAAAAAATAAGAAAAAACTAAGTTAATGATATTGCATAATTAGGTAGCCTATTTAAAAAAGAAAGTTGATGATATGGTTTGACTAATTATTTAGGAAAAATCTTTGTTTTATAAATATAGATAGATATACCATAGATACGAGAGAAACCATAAACTTTTACGATTCGGATTCAACCCTCACTTCACTTCAATAACTTAGAGCCAACATTTTTGTTTATTGATTCTCAAAAATTATCACCCAAATAATAGAGGGTGTTGATAAATACAACATCAAATTTGTTTCATACAACAAAGTTATGCTTATGCATACTTATACAGTAAGCTATAACTGTTGTACAGTGTGTCGTATGAAACAATTTTTTTGTTGTATTTATCAATCCCCTTACATTAACCCTCCAAAAATACTAACGACCAAAGGTTGCTACTCACCATACCACTTACTTTTTTAAAATTAATTTTCTGTACTTTATTTCATCACTTTTTCTTACATTATGTACTTTATTCCATCACTTTTTCTTGCATTCTGTATTATTCTGTACTAAAGGGGGTATGGTGAGTAATTTTTGTGGTATGGAGAGACATAGCCCAACCAAATTCTACATTGACTAACCCTCCATAAATACTAAGCATCTCCAATGCAATTTTTTATTATACTTACACATCAGATTTTCATGTTTTTCTTACAATGTATTAAACCTTTGATGTGGTATAATGGGTGGAAGCTTTTATTTTATAGTTAAATATGGACCATTAAATTAGGAAGCTTGATATATAATATAGAAATTAATTGGAATAGTACTCTCATTGCCCACATGCATTGCATTAACACGAGTGTGTACAGAACCAAACTCAATGTTCAACGCATTAATAGGTGTCATCTTTACAATGGTATTAAACCATGCCACATAATTTTTTCATCTCTGTTAAACTATGCCAACAAGGCCCACTGGCGTTGCTCACCAAAAATATCTCATCAAACAATAGCACCCCACAGGGCCACATTATTCGATTGATCGAGAGTTGAGACCCTCATCTCCCTCCAAAAAGAGATATTATAAAGATACCGCCAATATTACAGGGATACCCTCGGGCCCAGTCTAGTCCCAGTCCAGTCCTTTTTCAGTCCAATTTTATCTATGATCGTTCCCAGTTCAGTACATAATCAGTTTCAATTATAGACTAATCAGGGGTAGAGATTAGAAAAATGAGGGAGTATACCCAGAAAAGTATATATATATATATATATATATATATATATATATATATATATATATATATATATATATATATATATATGATTAGGATCAATGGAGAAGAAAAATTAATGAGAGAAGGGGGAGAAGGGATCTTGGACATTAAAATTGTTAATCGACGGATAAAAACCTTCAATGGCATACTTGTAAATTTTGAAGGTCTTTATTTAACAAATGAGGGTTAGAATTGTCCATTTGTAATAAAACAATTTCAAAACCGTTGTTTAATATTCAAAAGATTCCTTTTACTCCCCTGACTTCACGGGATTGCTAGTGGTGTAAAGAGATTTATTACGTAGTATTTCGTAACAATTATACCTTCTTTTTTTGTGTCTTTATTTTTATTAGTTTATAGTTTATTTCAAATTTCCAAATTGATTATTTTAAGAACACTGATTCATTGACTTTAATATGCGTGAATTTTTTGTATGTATGCTTACTTATTGGATCATTTCACGGTACATACAAATTATGATAAAGAAAGTTGTAATATGTATTTATATAACTTTGAATCATTATTTTAAATAAGTGTATCAGTATCACGGAAACAATCTCAATAATAAATGTGCGTCATAAAACTTAAGTAATAATAATACAAATTTATAAACGCACCCTTAGTGTATTATTGAATTTATGTATCATAAAAAAAGTTTATGTTATCAACACAAACTTTGTATGACGATGGATTAACACTTTATATCAGACATGTAAATATGAATCATATGTTTATAATACTACGTGAATCAAATATTTATTAATGAATCATATTTTGAAATAATGAATCGTAGTTTGAAAATATTGATTTGATGGGTAGAAGAGGGTAGAAAATGGGAAAAAGGAGGAAACGAGTGTATTTATATGAGGACCCCTCCAAAAATAATACTCCCTTCGTCCCAATTTAATTGTCCACAGACAAGAAACACGCAGTTTAAGAAAACATCAACTTCTCTCTTACTTTTTGATAAGATGACAATTCTACCCCTTACTTTTTACCTACTTTTTTGTCTTACATATATAAAGTAGGGGTATAAAAGGATTTTAGCTCATCATTTTTATCCATTTTTAGAAGTGGACAATTAATTTGAGACAGCCCAAAAAAAAATAGTGGACTATTAATATGGGACGGAGGGAGTAACAAGTAACAACCACCGCTTAACTTTTTCAACCCATTATACCGTCGAAAATTTCAACAGAAGGATCCAGGATGCGACATCTCCTAGGCTAGGCCCCTACATTCTAGTCCATTGAATCTTTAGTTCTTTAATGTAGAAGCTCTTATTTCAATTTTATTGAATATTGATTTAATTTTAATTTAGTTAGTACTCCGTATATTACAATATACTCCCTCCGTCCCAATTTTATTGTCACCAGACAAAAAGACACGCAGTTTAAGAAAATATAACTATCTCTCTCTTACTTTTTGATAAAATGACAGTTTTACCCTCTACTTTTTACCTATTTTTTTTTTGTCTTATATATATACACTAGGGGTAAAAAAGAACTTTATTTCCTTAAACTTTCTATTTATGGAAGTGGACAATTAATTTGGTACACCCCAAATGGAAATAATGGACAATAGAAATGGGACGGAGGGGGTATATAAGTACCGAAGTACGTTATCAAGATATAATTATATTACATCCGTACGTACCGATCACATTGTTCAGATGGATTGGTTGCGATCATTTGGATTGGTTGCGATCTAATGAGAGATTGAACTTGAATAAAAATCAAACTTGCCCAAGTTCAAAATGCTATAATCTAATAAGGTGATAATTTGCATCAACTTTGCCACTTTGGTACTCGTATGCAATGTGTAATTTGAAAAATTAGTGGGTATGACCCAACTCCAAAGAGCCATTCTTCACGTGCCTATATCTATTTTCGGAGTACATATGGACTTCGCCGGTTTCGTCTAAATGAAAATAACATTTAGGTGGATTTTAGCCATATGTGGCAATGTTAACTATCCGGTTACAACAGTGGGTTTTGAATTTATAAGGCTGGGGCCTAGGGTTGCTACTATTGCTAATCTAAGGGCTAGCAAAGGATAAGTATGACCTAGAATCGTTTTTCAAAGCGCGACGAATTGAAAGTAGGGGAATTTAGAGACTTTTATGAATTTAGCTAGGGAGAAAAAGGGGTTGGTTCAAGTTTTGGGTTTTCTATTCGAAGATTAAACTAAATTGAATCAGAAATGGAGGTTACTTCGGGCGTTCAGCAGTTAAAGCGATTGTCTACAATGAAGTGGTTCAGGTGATATTAAAGCGTGAAGAGTTCTAATGAGGATAAGTTCATAAGTTAATGTGAGTTATTGCTACAATCCTACTATCGGGCTAACGCGGAGGTGTCCACAATGAGGCAAATAGAATTTCACGTGAGTTGCAGAATATATTAAAGCATACACCGAAAGTTCACTCAAATGCATGTCCATATTATCTAACAGTTAATCTCGAATCCTATTCCCCAATCTCGGTCATCATAGACGTCCGAATCATGGCACAGTTTGTTGAATAAACAATCTTGTAAACGGGTTTTACCCTCGCCGGAGTAAATTGAAAAAACTGGTCTAAGCGGTCAGATAAGATGTCATCACTTATTCGTATGAATTATCAACATTACTCAAGTATGCAACAAGACAGGGATGATTTGCATTACAAATAGAAACTTAAGTAATACGTTTGTTAATCGATTCATAACACAACTACCTTCGGTCGTTCTTGACTTCCATATGTTTGTACTTCGCCATAAGCGTTTCCAGTACTATATCGAAGAACAGTCGAATAGGGGCCGTCATGTTATTTCACGATAATTAGGGCTAGGTGTATTTCACTAGTATGATAATCCTAAGGCAACAATCAAACAAGAACATGCAATAAGACAATCAAGATAATAGTTAAACCTAAGCATAAAAATGTATTAATTAAATTGAGGATATTTCGAAAGTTGTCTCAAAAATATCGTCTGTCCGAATTAAATCTTAATCTACCTCTATTCCCATATTCCGTGTCTCTTGGATCCTAATTTGGTCTAGAGAACACCGGGCATGCCGAGCTCAATGATTCAATCAAACATAGTATAACTAAGTGACCTATACCCTATGAGTTAGCTACGTTCATTTTTAGATAAGGTTTTAGTCACAACATGAGTTGGGCAGACAAACGATAAAGATTCAATTCCTACATCTATTCATGATACACAACACCCGCAATCTCATAGCATACAATATAATCACATATTTAAATTTCTTCTAAACGACTATCATAGCAGACAATTGACTTATTTAGCTAATCATGGCAATTCTAGCAAGCATATTTAAATTTTATTAAAGAAACAACGAACATAATTAAATATGGAAGATAGATTAAAACCTGATAAGTACAATACAACAACTCGTAGCTACAAATGCGTCCCAGAGCACCTCCGTACAAATCTTCCTTAACTAGTTAATTAGCTAGTCTAATTAACTAAGGAGGTATTATAATTTAAAGAGTTGGTGTAATGTGTAGTGTGTGAAAATATAGATGTATATAGAGATGTGTTACAAATGAACCCAAGCCCTCAATTTATAGGTGAGTTTAAGCTCACATTAGCATCAAGGGGTGAACATTAGCGTAATGTGGGTAAAAAGGTGCACCATGTACTGTACAACGCGGAAAGATGGTGCACCGGGTACTGTACAAGGCGGAAAGGTGGTGCACCAGGTACGCGAATTAGCCAAAAAAGGAAAGCGAGGCGGGGGACAGCAGGCCGGCGCCGCCCAGCCGGTGGCCGGCGGCGGCTGGCTGCCACCCGCCCCGTTTCGCCTTCTTTTGCTTCGTTTCTTGATTCGTGTGTGTTTTCTTCGTTATGAGCCCGTTTGAGTTGATTCTTTTTTTGTTGGATTCGTAATTTAAAAACGAAGATTTTGACATAAGATAGCCCCTGAGATGAGGTCCCTAACTCAAGATATTGCATACGAATCATTTGGATCTTCCGGCGGGCGTAGAATCTTCATTCTTTATCCTTTTTAGTTGATTCTTCTTCTGTTGAATTCGTTTTTAAAAAATGAACATCTTGGATAAAATGGATGTTGGTGAAGGGAACTTTAGTCTTGAAATCTCATTTTGATGCCTTGAATCTTCAAACGTGTGTGGAATCTTCGTTCCTTGGCCGTTTTGCTTGATTTTTGTCGTGCAACCTTATTTTTAGTCTTCTTAAAATGTTATCACTGATTTGTGCGTCGTTTGAGTCCAAATGCCAAGTATTGCCCCAGAATGAGAGAGATATCGGTGGTAAAAACGTGACTTTTTACGCGATATCAGTAGTCTTCCTGGTATTATATGTGAAAGATATAATACTCATAAGGAAATGTAATCCCAACATTACAAGGTGTAAAGAGTTGATTGGGAGAATATTTCACTGTGAAAGATTTGAAAGATACAATATATTCTTGGTACAAAGATTTACAGAGATATGTTGAAAACGTCTCAAAGTACTTAACCAGGACATGTACTTAGAATGAAAAAGGGAATCTACCCTTACATCATGGCATAAGGATTACTAAAAGATTAGTGTCCAAAGACTGCACAAGATTTAATTAAATGAGTCGAGTCCCATAGGCTTCGGCTATAGGATCGATCATACATGTCATGAAGTATACAAAACCCGATGTCTCATTTGCTTGGAGCATAGTGAGTCGACATCAGTAGAATCCTAGTAAAGGTCATAAAATAGCTGTAAATAATATTCTTAAGTATTTGAGAAATACTAAAGACATGTTCTTAGATTATGGTGGAGAAGAGAAACTTAGAGTAACGGTTTATATTGATATATGTTTACAAACAGATAGAGATGATAGTCGTTCACAGTCTGGTTGGGTATTCTTACTAAATGGGGGAACGATAACTTTGAAAAGTTCAAAGCAAGATACATTAACGGATAGGAATTTGAGTATATTGAAACTTGCGAGACCTTAAATGAAGTCATAAGGATGAGGAGTTTCATTGGTGATCTTGGAGGTGTTCCAATAGAATGAATCCCATTGAAATATTATGTTATAATGGAAAGTCCCAAAGCACATTAAAAGAAAATACTATTTTGTTCAAAGAAAGGTACAAAAGAGACACGTGAATGTGAAGGACACACGATCAGTAAACATGCTAGGAGCATAGGTTTATGAGATAAGGTTTTAGTTGTTTGATTTTGAAACATTACAAACAATGATGGGAACTAGAATAGACTTGGTGATAAATAATGGAGATTTATTTATTGGAAGGAGTTCTGCCATTTACTATCGTTTATCATTGTGTTTCAGCTTAGCATGTTTAGACACCACTTCCAGAGTAATAAGTCCTTACTCAAACCTCCTTAGTCGATCACACTATAGGAAGTGGGTGGTGAATTAAGACTGTCATGGAGTGTTAGTAGATTGTCTATGGAGATTAGACATTGCATGGAGATTGCTGCAACACTCATGGGTACTTAATGGGGATTTAAGTATAGGAGAAACCCGCACTCATGGAAGTTACTTCATGGATTGAAATCACGAGTAACTCTGAGATGATAATATCTTATATTCTTAAAATGGAGCTACATGAGTTTCTAGTTTTCAAGTCTGTTATACTTTAGTTTATTCAAATGATGAGCGTAAATGCCAGTCATAAAGGATACGCTAGGTATGACATGATGAGTTGACTAGTGCTATGTATGCGAAATTTATTTGTTCCTTTTGCCTAAGAGGAAAAGCGATATCCATGGGCCCTCTGATGATTAAATGTTGACTCATAAAGTGCTTGGCCAAGCCAGGACTAAATTGATATATACAATTCTGTAGTCCCATATAGTCAAAATTGATCGGAAATCAGAAAACATAATCTTGAATCTGGAGATTGATTAAATCCATGTCCCAGTTTCATACGATATCTGAAATAAATGAATATATGATCACTTATCTAAAGGACTGTCACTGGATAAGATTCAGAGTTCGGCAGATGCATTGGAGGCACCTCTACTTAGGATAGAGACGGACTAATAGTAGTTGATGACTTGTACAATTGGGAGACTGTTGGAAATAGTATCCAAGGTCATAACTAATTGGTAAGACTATTCTAAAGGTAGAGTCCTTTTTGGGTTGCCCTCGATGAACAGTAAGAGAAACAATAAGAGAGATAATATTAATTGGAATTAATATCATAGTTAATTAATTAGTTTGTTAATTTATCATAGTTGATAAATTAATTAGAAGTTAAGAGTAATTAACAGAAACTATAAAGAATATTTAGTTAGTTTATTAATTGGAAACTAAAAGGAATATTCTGGAAGCGAGTTCCAACCGGTGGTTGGAGGTTAGGGTTTGTAAGGCGGTATAGACGTGTCATTACTTGGGCAGGAATTAAGTCCAACCGGCGGTTGGAAGCTCCAACCGGCGGTTGGAGGACGAATTCAGTTGTCCCACATCGGCCAAGGGATAAAACCCTGGGCTCCCTCTCCCCTTATAAATAGAGGCCTAATCCAAGGTTGCGAATTATCCCAGATTCGAATAGTATTCGTTTCTTTCTCTCTTTCTCATTCCGAATCCTTGTAAGAGTTTTTACAACTTAGAGTTGGAACCCTAGGATTTGGAGTTTCTCTTGGTTTACGGGTGTGAAGCATTAGAGGTGTTCTACCTTTGGGCACTTGCCATCCAAAGCATGGAAGGTCGAGCAAGGAGTCTGCGTTAAGGTTCTGCGAGGTGGTCTGCGCGTGAGAAATTGGTTTTCTCAAAGGTTAGTATTTTCTCATTTATCAATTTATTTTATTATTGTTAATAGCTTTATTAAGTAACGATCCTTTAGGGTTTAGTTTCCTAAGTTGCTCTAGATTAATTGTTATTTTCCGCTGCGTATGTTAATTTAGTTAGGGAATAGAAAACCCAACAGTTCTCGCATCCGATATGCTCTCACCGAGTCTCCGCCTCTGTCTAGGGATCTATTGTCCCAATTCTGGGAGAATATAGAGCATGACGCTATGGTCAACCCTCCGGTTATTCGTACGAGGGTTAACAATAGACCCGTCGTCTTCTCAGTGGATGATTTGCGACAAATTTTACATCTGGGTACAGTTGACCAGGAGAACGGTCCGAACGTGTTTCCCTTGTATTTCAATGAGGGAGCACTGGGTCGCATGGGTTGTGTAGGACCGAAAAGATTGTTACTCATTTATTAAAGTACAAGCCGTCTCAGGGGGAGATATTGATATATCAGGAGTCATGTAGAGAGGGTGAGCTGAGGAAGAAAAGACATGATGATAGAGATGATGATCCCAATGCTCAGAAAGATAGTGAGCCGACTGATCCTTCAAAAATGACTGGTAAGCAAGCTATGATTCTGATGAGAAGTCTACTCAGGCTAGTGAGAAGTCTAGTCAGGCTGGTGGTAGTGGTGTGAATGTTGAGATTGATATGGATTTGATGAGTGATTCTGATGCTGAGATTACTGAAGAGGTTGAAGCTGAGATAGATTATGATCTAGAGGAAGGTGAGTTTGTGCCACCTGAGGATTGTAATTGGATTCCTGAGATTGGAGTAAATGAAGGTGTTTATCCTGATGCTGATATAGATGAATACGTCGTTAGCCCATCAAGGACGGAATTTGTTTTTCAAGATGAGCATGGAGAAAGATTTGTTGATGTAGATGAAGATGAAGTTGATTCAACTGATACAGATAATGATTCTTCCGATGAACATCAACCTAACAATCCGATGTTCAAAAAGCTCAAGAAAGAGAAAAGGCAACGCGTTGTAAAGGAAGTTGATATTACCGGAAAGTGTGTGCCTAAAAGACTTGAAGCTTTCTGCGATCAAAAGGTTTGACGGAGTTCAGTATTTTGAGAAGAAGCTTGCGGTATTCAGTTCTCTTCCTAGATCTGAGATTCGAGACTTGGCTAGATTAGAGTTGAAAACCTTAGTAATGATTCTTTTGGTAGATATGTTGAAAAGATTATCAGGACTGAGGGTTGGTCAATGAAGTTTGAAAGATTGAAGCCAAGAGTCGGAAAGACTATTCTTCTCAAGGAGAGAAGTCAGAGAACTGGAAGACGACCGAGAAAGAAAGTATATTCAGCGGTAAAGTGTGTACAGTAGATTCCTATGAATCTCATGCCTCAGGATATTTTGGGAAAGTTGAAGAGATGGCATGTAGATTCTGAAACTAGAGAAGTTGTTATGATTGAAGCCGATGAAGAAGTTAAAGATGGTGAAAAGGAAATCTTGCGTATCTATGATCACCGACACCTGATGAATCTATCCAAGAATGACAATAGGATCACGACGACTGATGGATGGGCAGATATTGCTAGAGATTATCAACTGATGGTGAAGACTTGCATGAAGTAGAAGATACACGCGGGAAGCAAAATTTACAAGTAAAGACCGAAGACAGACTTGAAAGACAAAGACGCTAGAGCTATTGTCAAGGGGGAGTCTGTTGGGACATGTTTTGTGACAACAGTTCTAGCATGTAATAGTACTTTTGATATTGTAATCAAGTTTGTACATTGGTTTTAGATTGTAATGAAAAGATATTATTGTTTGGTAAACGTTTTAGAGTTAAATATATAAGTACTGAAAAACGTTGACCAAGGTTGACCAAATACCTGCGATGCGAACTGAGTTGGGTTCTCAAGATGGCAAGCGAACTGAGTCAGTTCGCTGGGCCAATGTGGGCTGCGAACTGAGTCGGTTCGCAGAGCCCGTATACTTGCGACCCAAGACGGTTTATATTGATTTTGTAATTTAGAAAACCTAACACTTTCGCTATTCTACACATACGAAATTGTCAGTCGATCCAGAGAGAGAAAAACAAACTAAGGGCTCGGTTTTTATAGATTAACACTCGTTATAATCAAAACAAAGCATATTAGTTTACCAATTCGCTATATAAACGCGAAATAATCCGTTATATATTATATAACACGTATTGAGGAATTCCGCGCCTTAATACCTTAGATAACCTCGTTATCGATCCAGACCTAGGGACCTTACACCAATTTTAAGTTGAAGGAGAGTATTATTATTGTTCATCTGACCAATAAAATGGGCGAGTCATGTTGGTGGATGGGTTAGTCAAATGAGGTAGGAGGTATGAAAACTATCGACCCATTTGCTATGAAACGCAACACATGTTAACTCTATTATAAGTCAATGGGTTATAATTCCTATCTCTAAAGTGTAAAAATATTAAATTTGAGCATTTTTTGTTTTGAATCTGACTTCAAGTGCTGAGATTTATTTCATTCTCTGAAGCTGAATATAAGCAACTCAGCTATACTTTAATTCATGTTTAAGAATTCTCTACTGTATGGGTTTTTTGTTTGTGACATAGCCACATGTATATAAGGTTTTTATTTGGGTGTAATTAGATAAATCCAAAAATACAATCACATGAATAAGATCTCTCTACAGCCAGTATACTTGCTCCATAGTAGTTGTGTCCATTTGGGTTAGAATTCTTGATATATCAGGCTGTTAATTCTAATTAGATATAAATAAAATCGGTTGTGGTTACCTTTTGGAGAATGGTTTACATTTTATGTTTGTTTGTATTTAGCTTTTTAAATGATGAAGTGCACTTGGCCAGGTAGCTTAAAATATGTAATATATTTTTTTTGCGGTTTTTAATTTTCTGAAATTTGTTGGTTAGCAGTAGTTTTAGTTTTCAATGTTTGTTGATATATATGCTAAACTGTTTTACATTGGTAGTAACAAATTCAAAAGATAAATTCTCTACAGTTCAACATTTGGACGCCAATTGTTATGTTTCATCAAAAAATAAAGTACAATTAATATAATACGGAGTAGTTGTTAATATGTATATATTCATATATTGATGTTACAAATCTAATCTAAATAAAACCCGTATAATCACGGGTCATTCAACTAGTTATACTTATAAAACAAAGATTTTTCCTTCATTCTTAGTTATGCCACATCACCACTTTTCCTTTTGTTAGAGATCCCTAATTATGCCACCTCATCAAATTGATTTTTTCTTTAATAATCTTCATAATTCCTGACACTCCAATCAAAATATTTAAAATTTTACAATCCTAACAATCTACTACCTTTTATTTTTGTGAGAAGTCCTAATTCAATTTATTATGCTATATTATAATTGTTTTTAAAATTATTAAATTACATTTAATAAATAACGACTTTTTTCCTACCTAAAAAATGAATTCATTTTTTAATGATATCTCATAAATTGCAATTATTTTACATATGCCAACTCATTTATTATCTCATTAAATGTATATTTTGTCAATTCTATATCATTGTTTATTGTATTATGTGCATTATGTTATAAGTTAATAATGAGTTTCAATAATAAATAAATTTTCTAACTTTCAACAATATCAATAGAAATTGAAACTAAAAAAGAAAATATATTAATAATTTTATTTTTTAAATTACCGTGCATCGCAAGGGCTCAACAAATGTATTAAAAATTTAACATAAGTTTGCAGCTGATGATTGTTACTTTTGACATTGATACGGTGAAAAGATCCGTGTTACCATGAGAAGTGGGCAGCTTATAAGGAAATGAAGAGAGTACATCATATCATACTTGATGTATCAAATGTTTTAGAAAATAAATAAAAGTCCATTAATTATAGTTTGATTTATGTTACTAATTATTTTTATTTTCATGTTCAATGATAGTAGCATTTTTAATTAACAACATTAAATTTGAAAAAAAAAAAATTTCATACATTATAGTTTGATTTATGTTACTAATAATTTTTCATTTTCATTTTCAATGATAATTGCATTTTTAATCAACAACAATTAAACTTACAAATTAAAATTCATATAGTTGTAATTTATAAATGGCCGTGCATCGCATGAGCTCAAGGCCTAGTCTTAAATATACCATAAATTTTTTCTTTTATATTCCTTCCGTCTCATTACAATTGTCCATTTTTGACTTTTTTAAGTTTGTCTTTTTAAAATTTAACCTTAAATATTTTTGTTTGTGTTATAATACTTGATGAAAATTATATTAATGAAAATACATTTAAAACCAATTTATTCTTATATTTTGCATCAAATATTATATAACACACACAAAAATATTGAAAGTTAAAGTTGAAAAAAAAAAATTCAAAAGTCAATTGTAGACACTTGTAATAGGACGGAGGAAGTATTTATTAAGCTGGTTGTATTTAAAAGACTTTAAAAGTATCTTTTTATATATAACAAACTAGGCATTGAGCCCGTGCGATGCACGGTCGTTTGAAAAGTGCAGTTATATAACTAATTTCTAAGTAGCCCAACATATTAATATTGTTAACTTAAAGATGAAATTATCATTGAAACTAAAAAGAATTGGAAACATAAAATAAAATTATTTGCATGCAAGCGACGTTGGTGTGATGCAGGTGATTGTAACGCCCCTAAAATACGTGACCAAGAAAGTGAAGTAAAGTCAAGTAAATTGCTTTGTCAAGAAAAAGGTAAGTAGATGGATATGAATGAGGAGTCAAGTAATGAGTGAGTCATTAGCTTGACGGTTTCCGAGTAATGAGTCATGAAAATTAGCTCGGTATTATTGTTAACTCGTAGTAGTTAACATGATGATGATGTTTAAGGATCCTTAATGTGATGATGTTTATGTTAAAGTTAAAGTTAAGAGCTTCCATTACTTACTAAGCAATTGCTTACGTGTTATGTTTACAATGTTTCAGGTGAGCCAAGTGTAAATAAGGGTGACTTGGGCAAGGGACACATTTGAAGCTAGTGGTGGAGCTTGTTACTCTGTTTGATAACAAGTCTTATCCCTTTTCAATCATGCTCATGATATATGTACACCCCCGTTGTAAAGTTTATGACACAATATTATGTTTTGATAAAGATATTAAGTCTCACTTGTAGTAGTATATGTTGTTTTGTAAGAAGTCAAAGTAAAGTCAACTGATTAGTGAGACTTGTATAATAGAAGCTTTTATGTATGAAAGTTGAGTTAAATGAGGAAAGTATGTTCATGAAAATGATAAGTGTCAAAAGTTGAAGTTATGGTCAATGAATGATGTTAATAAGTTAGTTTGACTTAAGTAAGTCAATTGGGTGAGAATTGACCAAGGAAGTGGGGCAATATGGTCAAAGGCCCAATCGGGTCGTTTTGGTGTCCAAATGGGCAACCAATGGGGTTTACGAGTCAAAACAAGCTAGACTTGAGTAAAGTCAAATGTTATGGTACCAATAAGTTGTAAATGATGTATTGAAAGTGTGGTAAAAAGTCCAAAGTCAGAGTGTAAATGAATTAGAACTTGGTGTGTCAAATTTTTGGTTAAAAATGACCAAAAACGAGTCATCAGTCCAAAACGAGATAAAATACGAAAATTGAAAAAGTGGAAATGGGGAAGTGTTTATATGGTTAAAATAGATGTGCTCGCAAAATTTCAGGTCTAACGGATGTGCGAGCAAAAAGTTATGCGTGTTTGAATTTGGGTCAAAAGTATGAATTTTGCTGAAACAGAGAATCCCGGTGGGATCATAAGCATTATGGTGGGATCGTTCGTGTTATTTGGTCAGGTCGTTTTATCCCAGTGGAATCCCAGTGGGATCATAAGCATTATGGTGGGATCGTTCGTGTTATCTGGTCAGGCCGTTTTATCCCAGTGGGATCCCGGTGGGATAATTAATAATCCCGGTGGGATCGTTGCCAAGTTTAGTTTTGATTTTAAATTTGCAGTTAAACGCTTCCGAGACGTATATTATGTTTACATTAGTCATGTAAAGTATGTTATAAGTTTTATATACCGAAAAAAAAAAAAATTTGATCACGTTTTCGGGGTGTTACAAGTTGGTATCAGAGCACGGTTTAAGGGATTCGGGTATCCACCATTAGTGGGTACTTGATCTTAGACCAATTATATTAATGTTGAGCATGATTCTAATTGTTATATGAATGAGTTAATGATTGTTGATGATTCTTGAATCGAAGTGTAACGTGTGGACTTTGGATATGTTATGATGTAATATGATAATTGGTGCGCCTGACCAACGCAATGATTACCATATTACCTTATATGTATCCATGGAAATCACGAGACATTAGAGGATTGAATGTTAACAAGTTATTAACAGTCTGTAGTAAAGTTTGTGATAAGGTAGACATTAAATGTTTAAGTTATTATGTTAATATGTTATGTTAACTTTCAGATAAGATGAGTAAAGAAGTAGAGACTACTGATACAGGAGGCAGTCAAGATAAGTCTCAGTCTCCTGTTCAAGATATAGACCCGATAATTGAGAAGATGAAATCTTTTATCTCGCAAGAAATTGGTATTGCTCAAAAAGCATCTATTCCTCTTCTAAAGTCAACGATTATAGAGACTGTTAGAGAGGTAGTTAGTGAAGAATTTCAGAGACAAAAAGATAAAACAGTTGGAATTAGACAAGAAGTACCTCCTCAAGCTCAAATTTCGGAAGAAAGTAGGAAGTTTAGTTACAAAGACTTTTCAGCTTGTAATCCGCCAGATTTTGAAGGGGATTTAGACCCGATTAAATGTTACAGGTGGGTTATGGAGGTAGAAGGGGCTTTTACTACTTCACGTTGCCCCGTAGATTTGAAAGTAATCTTTGCTGCTAATCTCTTAAAGGCACGTGCTAAAAATTGGTGGGAAGTTCAACGTCGTACCTTAGGGGATGAAGCTATAAATAAGATGAGTTGGGATGATTTTAAGAAAATGTTTGAGAATACCTATTCTCAAGAAGCAGATTTGTAGAGAATTCGTCGTGAGTTTCTTGCAATGGAACAAACGACTGAGTCGATTAATGAGTTAGTTGGTGTATTTCTGGATAGAGCTCAATTCTGTCCAGATTATATGGAGAATCCAAAGCGGCTTATAGATCATTTTCATGAGGTGTTGAAGAAAGAAATCAGTCAGTTTATTCAACCTAGCCGTTGTAAGTCTTTTGAAGAAATTGTGAATGAAGCTCGTTTTCAAGAGTTAGAGTTAAAGAAAGGTGAGAAAGCTGTTGCAAAAAGAAAAGCTGAATCAAGTCCCATTCCTTCAAAGAAGTTCAAAGCTAGTGACAGTTCTCGTCGAGAAGAGAAGAAGACAGAAAAGTCTGTACCTCCAGAATGTAAGAAATGTCACAAGAAGCATTTTGGAGTATGTAGATTTGGGTTAAACGTTTGCTATCAATGTGGTGAGGAAGGTCATTTCAGCAAGGACTGTCCTCATCCATTGAAGGTATGTTATGGATGCTACGAGCCTGGTCATGTGAAGTCAGAATGTCCAAAGTTGGAGTCTCAGTCAGCTTCTTCAACATTTCGTAAACCATCCGATAAGAAGTCGACTGAAGCACCGAAAGCCAGGCCTCGTTCATTTCAGATTACGGCGGAAGAAGCTAAGAGGACCCCAGATGTAGTGTCAGGTACCTTTTTAGTAAACCTAATACCTGCATATATTTTTTTTGATTCGGGTGCCTCTAGATCTTTCGTTTCAGAAAAATTTAGTAGAAATTTCACAATTCCACTTTCTGACTTAGACACTCCCTTAGACGTTGAAATAGCTGATGATAGAACAGTATATGTAACGAAAGTTTATAGAGGGTGTCGGTTAGAAATAAGTAATGAGCATTTTTCTATAAATCTAATCCCTATGCAAATGGGGGAATTCGATGTTGTAATTGGTATGGATTGGTTAGCGGCTCATAATGCAATGATTCAATGTGAGCAAAAGATTGTAAGAGTTAAGCTACCTTGTGGTGAATTGTTAGATATTTATGGAGAAAAGAAAGAAATGCCTATCCCAGTCTGTACTTTTGCTAAAGCTAAACGACATTTGTCACATGGTTGTCAAGCCTTTTTGGCACATGTGATAGATACTCAGATTCAAATCCCAAAGATTGATGAAATTCCGGTAGTAAGAGAGTTTGTTGATGTATTTCCTGATGAGTTACCGGGCATACCGCCCGATAGACAAGTTGAATTTAAGATTGAATTGATGCCTGGAGCTACACCTATTGCTAAGACACCATATAGGCTTGCTCTAACCGAAATGCAGGAATTAATGAAATAGTTGCAAGAACTGTTAGACAAAGGTTTTATACGCCCAAGTTGTTCTCCGTGGGGAGCTCCTATTTTATTTGTGAAAAAGAAAGATGGTTCAATGAGAATGTGCATAGATTACAGAGAGTTAAACAAGGCGACTATCAAGAATAGGTACCCATTACCTAGGATTGATGACTTGTTTGATCAGTTGCAGGGTGCTAATTATTTTTCTAAGATTGATTTACGCTCAGGTTATCATCAATTAAAGGTCAAAGAAGAAGATGTTTGTAAGACAGCTTTTAGAACGAGGTATGGGCACTATGAATTTGTGGTAATGCCGTTTGGTTTAACGAATGCACATGCAGCTTTTATGGATTTGATGAATAGAGTTTGTCGCCCAATGCTTGATAAGTTTGTAATCGTGTTCATTGACGATATTTTAATCTATTCTAAATCTGCTAATGATCATGATTATCATTTGAGACAAGTGCTACATATGTTAAGAAGGGAAAAGCTTTATGCTAAGTTCTCGAAATGTGAGTTTTGGCTTCGGGAAGTGCAGTTTTTAGGGCATGTTGTCAATAGTGAGGGTATTAAAGTGGATCCAGTTAAAGTTGAAGCAGTTATGAAATGGAATGCTCCAACAACTTCAACGGAAGTTAGAAGTTTTCTTGGATTAGCGGGCTATTACAGACGGTTTATTCAAGACTTTTCAAAGATTGCAATGCCACTTACAAAGCTTACAAGAAAGAACATTAAGTTTGAATGGAATGAACAAGCAGAACAAGCCTTTCAAATTCTTAAGCAGAAACTTAGTCAAGCACCAGTCCTAGTACTTCCAGAAGGTACTGAAGATTTGGTAGTATATTGTGATGCATCGTATAACGGTTTAGGTTGCGTTCTGATGCAACGTGGCAAAGTTATAGCATATGCTTCTAGACAGTTAAAGGAGAATGAGAAGAATTACCCAACACACGATCTAGAACTTGCAGCAGTAGTTTTTGCCTTAAAGATATGGAGGCATTATCTCTATGGTGTGAAGAGTACTATATATACTGATCACAAAAGTTTGAAGTATTTCTTTGATCAGAGAGATTTGAATATGAGACAGAGGAGATGGTTAGATTTAGTTAAAGATTATGATTGTGAAATATTGTATCATCCAGGAAAGGCCAATGTAGTGGCCGATGCCTTAAGTAGAAAAGCAGCCCAATTTGTTTTAACAGTTAAATCTCTTAGAATTTCTGTTGCTCCCAATTTGATTAATCAGATTAAAGAAGCCCAACAGAAAGCATGGAGAGAGAAAGATATTCGATCAGAACGTATTAAAGGTCAGGTGGATAGTATTGTTGAAGATTCACGTGGGTTGAAAACCCGATATGGCAGAGTTTGGATCCTAAATTCATGGGATTTGAAAACATTGTTAATGGATGAAGCACACAAGTCAAAGTATTCTATCCATCCTGGCGTAACAAAGATGTACCACGATTTAAGATCAGACTATTGGTGGCCAGGTATGAAAAGATGTAAGTCCCCTAGTTTTAGGATCGATAACTTCGTTATCTGTAGTATTAAGGTGCGGAATCCCTCAATACGGTGTTATCTTACTAACAACGAATATGTTCGTATTGCGTTTAATAAGACTTAGCTTTAAACAACGAATTGTCAAAACCTAGCCTTTAGGTTTAGTTTTCTCTGGATTTGTTGAATTCGCAGAATCGCAAAAGTATCAAAAAGTTTTGTTTTTCACAGAGTAAAAAACAATATATACGTCCAGTCGTCTCGGCTCGCATGGGCCTGCGAGTTCAGTCCAACTCGCAGCCCAAGCCCAACACAGAGCTCGGCTCGCCAGACTGATACCTCACGAGTTCAGATCTCACCTCACAGCTCGACTCGCTGCGACCTGATATCTCGACTCGCTACGCATCAAACGTCTATTATTTATTTTGTATTTAATTATTCGTCTAAATTAACAAAACAATATGTTTAACGAATATCACTAACAAAACAAATATTCTTTTACAAATCCAAACCAATATACAAACACAATAATAATTACACTAGTCCTATTTCAAGCTAGATCTGTTGTCACAATCTATGTCCCAACAGACTCCCTCTTGACAATAGCTCTAGTGTCTTTATCTTCACGCTTGTCTTTGGTCTTCATTTGTAAATCTTACTGCCTGCGTAAATCTTCATCTTGATACACGTCTTAACCATCATCTGATAATCTCGTCCCAAATCACCCCATGCGTCTGTCGTCAAGATTCTATTTTCATTCAACTTAATCAAATCTTTCTTCGACATGTTCATTAGGTGTCGATGGTCATAGACTCTGAAGATTTCTCTTTCACCACCGTCAACCTCATCATCAGCTTCAACCATAACAGCTTCTCCAGTTCCTGAATCTACATGCCATCTCTTCATATTACCCTGAATATCTTGTGGCATTGTCTTCAGTGGAATCTGCTGTATGCATCTAACAGCTGGATATATCTTCTTCCTTCTTCTTCTTCCTGTTCTTTGACTTCTCTCTTGTAATTTCACAGTTTTTCCCTTTCTTGGCTTAATCTGAACAAACTTATTCGTACCAACCTCATGTCTAATGATTCTTTCAACACGATCAGCATAATCATCACGACTTGGGTTGTTAATCTCTAATCTAGCCAAATCACGTATTTCATAACGTGGTAGAGAACTAAAAACTGCTAGCTTTCTTTCAAAATATTGAACTCCGTCAAACCTTTTGATCGCAAAAAGCTTTAGTTCTGAGTCAAAATACCAACCAATAATCCCTTTACGTGGTACACGCTTTTTCGTAATATCAACTTCAGAAATTCCAATCTTCTTCTTCTTCTTTGGAAGTTTCCTAAGTACAACAGCAGGATTTTTGGTTTGAACAAGAACTTCTTCTTCTTCATCAGAGGTTGAATCATCAATATCTTCATCTATATCGACAATTGTTGGACCTTGTTCATTTTCAATAACAACTTCTGTCCTAGATGGGCTCACATGGTGTTCATCAATGTTTGCATCTAGATCTACACCCATGTCTTGCACATTCTCAGGTACAGCAGTCCAATCTGTAGGTGGTTGGAATTCTCCATCCTCAAGATCATAATCAATATCTTCATCTATCTCATCCAAAATATCATCTTCCGAATCAGATAGATCAAGCATATCTAATCCTAAGAGAAAACCACAAATACAAATAAATATTAATAATTAAAATTCTCTTATCAATTTCCCTGAATCAACCTAAGAATTTCTTTATTAATTCTTTTGTATATTTTAGCCTAAAATATAAACGCAATTTACATATAACTTATAAAATCTTTTATTGATTACCCTGAATCAATCCAAAATTTCTTAAGTCTACTTAACAAATATTAATTAATTTTAAATTCTAATGCATTGTGAATAATCACCAAACATTTAAATTTACTATTAATTAACTTATATAATTTCCAAGTGTTAATTGATCTAATTCATTATCAATTTAACCTTTAAATTATATATCTTTTGTCTAGTTAATACGAATACATTTTTAACTTGTTAATTACTTATATACCTTACGGTCTTAAGTCCATAATCAAATCTAAAATGCATATGTTATCATAAAATTTTGACCGCCGAAATTAATCAGAACACGCCGCTCGACTACTCAATGAGTCGGAAGTCTTTCGATCACTATTTTATCTTAACATAATTATATAAACTTAAATTACCCAACATATTTTACTTAAAATAATAATAACCCTAAGCCAAATATATTTACACAATAATTAAGTTTACATTTGTTCACTACAAACTACTACAAATATTACAGTACTATGATAATACTAGGCTATCTTACCAGCTTCAGTATCACCCGGTACAGTCTTATCTGCACTTGTATCCACTCCAGAACCACTAGCACCAGCACCAGACTCCCCCTGAATTGTAGCTTGCTCACCAGTCTTTGAAGGACCAGTCTGCTCACCACTCGGTGCTTTGGGATCATCGTCTTTGTCTGAATCTCTCTTCCTCCTTAGCTCATCCTCTTTGCAAGACTCCAGATATACCAATATCTCCCCCTGAGTAGACTGTCCTGAATGCGATCTCAAGACCAGACTCTCCAAAGAAGATAACTTCAGTCTCTGTACATTGAAGTCCGCAAGCAAAGTCTCATGAGTCTTCATCAACAAATTGTACGATTCACTCTGCTTGAGAATCTGCTGAGAAAGAAGAAGATTGCTCGACACCAGCTCTGGAATCTGAGAAGTAAGCTTCTCCAAATCCTTTACCCTCGACTCTAAGGATGTAATCCTTTCTGCATCAGTCGTTGGAGTAACAGGTATCGTTCTTGGTCCAGGCGGTGTGAGAGACTCAATATGCCAGTCTCTGGTAAGCGGTGTATGAGGTTGAGACAAAGCCTGCGTAAGCAAACTTGTCGCAAATCTAGCTGCCTTATTCGTCGGAAAATTAGCTCCACGAACTAGATCAGCAACCTCATGCTGTAAAGTTAAACACAATTAAAATCAGTTATTGTTACAGATTACTCTGTCTCAAACTCTAATTAATTGCATAACACTCATAGTTATAGAACTTATATCTCATACCTGAAGCGGTAAAGATATCGATTCAGTAACCACCGGTGCATCCATCTCTACCTGCGGTGTATCCTGAGCAACTGTATACAGAATTAACTGTCTCAGTTCAACTCTTGATAAACAACAAGTTAAGATTATTTAACTTTAATTATCAATACTAACCTTCTCGAATAGTAAGCGTTCTCGGACGCTTCATCAAAGGAATCTCAACTTCCTCAGTACCTTCCTCCAGAATATCTTTTTCTTTTCTCTTCCTTTCAGAAGCAGATGGAGGAGGAGAAGGTGTATTATCAGAATCTTCATCTGAAGCCGTCTCACCATCACGACCTCTAGATGATCTAACAGGATCCTAAAGTTTAAATATATTAAACATTTATGATTAGCGTAAGCTCTATCATACAAGTTCTATATATGTAAGATTAATCAGATATAATACCTCAGTTGGTACTTCAACTGATCTATCAAGCTGTATCTGCTCATCCTCAAGTAATATAACTTCGGGATTTGCAGCCTCAGCTTCAGCTTCCTGTTCGTGTAATGATATTTATATTTTAAAATCAGAAATAATATCCAATTTACTAAATATCTAATATCAGAATCATTATATAATAATATTATGCATCTATGATTAATAAAACAATCTATCAACTAAGCATCTATATTATTACATAAATAAAAGATTACCTCAGATGGTGCTAAATAACTCTCAATGTCTTGAAGCAAAGGATTTGTCGCATCATCATTCTGCTCCAAAACCTCTTGCACAACCTGTGCAGCAACATCTGGATTCACTTGCTGATCCACCTGACCAACCTGAATAAGAACATCCTCAAGGAGCCCTTGTGGATCTTCAGGTTGACCAACCTGAATAAGAACATCCTTGGTGCTTGATGTAATCCATATAGAGCCTTATTCAAACGATATACTCTATCTGGATACTCAGGATCAGCAAACCCTGGCGGTTGTGAAACATACACCAATTCTTCCACTTTGCCATACAAAAAGGCACTCTTAACATCCAACTGATAGACCTTTATACCATAATATGATGCAAATGCTAAGAATACTCTAATTGCTTCTAGCCTAGCAACTGGTGCAAACACTTCATTGTAATCTATACCTTCTTGTTGATTAAAACCTTGAACTACCAGACGAGCTTTATTGCGAGTAACGATTCCTTTATCATCTCTCTTGCACTTAAATACCCATCTAGTTCCAATTGGATATTCTCCCTTTGGTAGGTCAACCAACTCCCATACTTGTAATTTAGAGAACTGAGATAGTTCTTCTTGCATTGCTTCTACCCACGAACTTTCTTTTAAAGCCATTTGAACATTTTTAGGCTCGACTTGTGAGATAAAGCATGAATATAGACATTGATTAGGAATCCATGTCTCTTTCATTGCAGTATACAAGCTTTGGTATTCAGAATTCTTAGACGTACTAGCTCTGGATTGATGCCTAGTTTGAACCGGAGTATTAATATCACCGATGATGTTTTCAACGGGATGATTCTTACTCGTTCTAGTTGTAGTAACTGGTTCAACCGGTATATCATCTCCTAAATTAGTACCAATCTCTTCCAATTCAGGTACATCTTCCGTACGTGCTGAAGATATCCTTAAATGTTTCAAAGGAGTAAGTATATCATCAAACTTTGTAGAAAGATCATCAGGATCTTCTGTTTCTTGAGACTTATCCTCTGAAGATTGTTGTGACTCACTTGTGGAAGTTTTATCTGAGTCAGCATTAGTCTTAATTCCAGATTGCTTAACACTTGATGTTGAAGCGGGACCAATATTCTCATCTTCAAACAATAAATGTTCAGCTATCTCTGAATCACTGACATAGTCACTAATAGGAATTTTAAATGATGCAAAAAGATCAGAATAATCAAATTGCCAATCTAAGCCCTTATGAACATCAGGTGAGTAGCTCGTAACCTCAATATTATAAACTACCTCCAAACGTCCTGTGACTTTATTAAAGACTCTCTTGTTTGGCGAATTGGGCATATAACCTAGGAAAAATCCTTCGTCAGCCTTCTCACCAAATTTAGCTTGATGTCCAGTCTTTAATATGGTGCATGAAACTCCAAAGGGTTCAAACCCTTTTAAGTTAGGTTTCTTATTGTTCAAAAGCTCATAACAAGTCTTGTTATGTCTCTTAACCGTAAGAACTCTATTAAGAACATAACATGCTGTATTCACTGCTTCTGCCCAAAAGATGACCGGAAGCTTTGAATCAGCAAGCATTGTTCTTGCAGCTTCAATCAACGTCCTATTTTTCTTTTCAGCAACACCTTTCTGTTGAGGTTCATAAGGTGCACTGAATTGATGTAATATCCCTTTGCTTAAGCAATAGATATTCAACGTTGAATTCTTGAACTCTGTTCCATTGTCACTACGAATACGCTTAACTCTCTTTTTATAGACATTCTCTACTAGATCAAAGAACTCAATTAGAATTCCAGGAGTCTCATCCTTTGATCCCAAAAAGAATACCCATGAGAATCTAGAATAATCATCTGTGACAACCAAACAGTACCATTTGCCACCTATACTTCTCTTGCTTATAGGGCCGAAGAGATCCATATGTAGCAATTCAAATGGCGAGGAGATAGAGTTTTCAGTCTTAGGTCTGTGTGGTTTCTTGTGCTGCTTTCCTTTCATGCAAGGAACACACTTATCCTCAGACTCGAAACGTTTTTGTGGTACACCTAGAACCAAACCATTTTTGGTTATATAATTCATCTTTCTCCAGTTCAGGTGTGCCATTCTCCTATGCCATAACAATGCATCTGTTTCCGAAGCCTTGGATAATAAACATGTAGACACCATTGAAGAGTTAGGAACACCCATGTTGATAGCATAGATGTCCTTCTTCCTTGGCGCCCTCATCAATATCCATTCATCAGGAATTTTAAAACCTGGCTTCAGGACTAAGGCCTCCTTTTCATTAAAATAAACTGGGTGACCTTTATCACAGACTTGGGAAACACTCACTAGGTTGTGAGTAAGTTCTTCAACATAGTTCACATCCTCAAGAGTCAAAGTTCCATTTGAAACTTTTCCTTTTCCCGAAATTACTCCTCCTTTATCTCCTGCAAAATTTACTTTTTGCTTGAGACTATCCTTGAAGTCCTTCAGTAGACTTCTTTCTCCGGTCATGTGCCTTGAGCATCCACTGTCTACATACCACCAGTTGTCCTTGTTCACAGCATGCTCCTGCACATAACACAAAATACGATCAGTTATCAAGAGGGACCCAAGCCATTACGGTCTTGGTTTGTCCCTTATCATCAACAAACTTAAGCTCTTTGAAATAACCATCCTTCCCATCAGGAGCTTTGGTCACTTTCGAAGTAGCTTGAGTTTGTGGACGATCAGCCTTAAGAGGTGAGTTTGAGGAGAACCTCTTAGGCACATAATTATGAGCTCTATTATTATAATTAAACTCATGTGATCGTGAAGTAGTACCACTCTCATAATGACTATGGCCTCTACTTGGAGTTCTAAACCTCGACGGAGTCACATCCCTATACTTATGGACAGAATTATCACTTTGAGTATATGGCCGTTTAGGTTTAGGTGGGGAGACACTATGCTTACCATCTCTTTTAAGAATGTTAACAGGTTTATTACCTAAGTTAGGTTTGGCATCTAACCCATCTACAGTCATACTAGAGTTGGTCTGTGTCTTTTCATCCATCACAAGCTTATGTGGTGTTTCAGGCTTTTTGTTAGGACAACACGAAGCCACGTGTCCCTTTTGATGACACTTGAAACATGACATCTGCTTGCGTGATTTACTCACTTTTGCTTTCTCATCCGGAGTCTTAGGCACTAAAGGTTTAAGCTGTTCCTTATCAACTTTATCATCAGTCTTAGCATCGTTAATCACTCCACCCGATACAAACTGTATTTTGGTGAACTGAGAAGCCTTGCTATTATCTAATGATACGTTCTTAATAACATCTTTCTGTGCCTCTGACTGTTCAGGTTTATCAGCTACTGAAATCTCAGGATTAACTTCAGTCATCTCAGAATCTTCAGGAATAGGAGTGTAATTGGCATTAAAAGGTGGGGATACATCATTGTAACCTAACACAGTCTTGTCCTTTACACTACGTTGAGCATCTAACATTTTATCCATTTGAGATGTCCTATAGTTCTCAAGTTTACGGTTTTGCTCAATTAACCTTAAGTTAAGGTTCACTATTTCCTGATCCTTACTAGCAATCGTCTCATTTAAGTCTTTGATATTCATATAGAGACCATCTATGACAACAGATTTTTCACTTATGGTATCTCTAAGTTTTGTTCTATCCGAAGCATCAGACTTAATTTTATCTTTTAAGACCTGTTTATCATCACTTAATCTACGAATATCCATAATAGCTTGATCAAGTTCAGATCTAACAGTCTTATAGGATTCCTTATCCATATTTAATTGTGATGACAAATTGCTATTTGATACAGTTAAGACACTATTCTGAGATTGTAAATCAGTAACTAAGTAACAAACATCAGCAAGATTAAGAATATCTAAACATACCTTCTTCTTGTCAGTTTGTAATTCAGCCATGCGTGCCACGAATTCCTCAGGACTCATATCTGGAGCTGAATCCATATATAGCACGTCATCATCACTTGCCTTCACTTCAGACTTAGGCACCTCTACTCTCTGTTCCATATCAGTGGGCATGTAGGAAATTGATCCAGCAGTTGTTTCTTCGATCTCGGCCATCAAAGATGACGAGTGTGTTCATAAGTTTTAGTGTTATTGCGTTTTTGATTCGGGTCGTTATTACGTGCATTCTTGTAATACTAACGATCAAAATCATTCTCTGGACATTTTAGGGTTTGTTTACAGCCGAAATTTTAAGTTTCAGTCGTAAAAATACCTTAAAAATTCGTTTTCGGGTTTAACAGCCGTTTCGCGAGTCGAGATTAGGGTTCCAGCATCGCCTGCGAACCGAGTTGAACTAGCGAGTCGAACTGAGGCTTGCGAGTCGAACCGAGATCCCTCGCGAATCGACATCACTTGCGAATCGACATCTTTTAGCAATCCGAACTGAGACTTGCGAATCGACGAATTCTGCGAGTCGAGCTGAGATTGCGAGTTGAGCTGAGTCTTGCGAGTCGAGTTTTCTGAATTCGCTGAAACAGTTTAATTTTACGTTTTAAGATGTCTGACTTAAGTAGAATGATCGAAATGGACCACGAGGTGGGAAAGACAAACGTTCCACCTAAGTTGTTAAGAATCGAGGATTACTACAATTGGAAGGACAGATTTGAATCTTACTGTAGATTCCATGACCTGTCAATCTGGATGTGTATCAAGAGTGGATACACCCCACCTACTCAAACTGTTCAAAATGCTACTGTGGTTCTTACATATGCGAACATGAGTGATCAAGAGAAGGAAGCTTACAGAAATGAAAATAAATCACATTCTTGCATAAAGATGTGTCTTCCTAAAGAGATTGCTCATCAACTGAAATCCTTTCATACTGCTAGAACGCTCTGGGAAGCTCTAGAGAAAAGAGGTGAAGGAAGTCCACAGGTGAGAGCTGGCAAGAGGAGTCTTCTTAAAAAGCAGTTTACTATGTTTAAAGCTTTAAAAGGAGAAGATCTTGATGCCTATGTCAAACGTTTCTACCATCTACTAAGTGAATTAGAATACCATGAGATTGTTGAAGAAGAAGTATCTAAAACCGACAAGTTTCTTGAGGGTTTGCCTTCTAAATGGGAAATGTATGGTGTTATGATTAAGGATAACGAAACTAGGTATTCTACTATGACCTTAGAGCAAGTCATTGACAAGCTGAAAGGTTATGATTTCTCCAAGAAGTCAAGAGACAGTGATTCTGATCAGGTTCAGAACCCTGGGTTGTATCATGGAAAGTCAAGTCTTTCGACTGCGTCATCTAGTTCGACCACTGCACTGTTAGTTGGTGATACTAGTGAAAATGGAGAAATGATTACTGAAGATCTGTGTTTTATTTCCTCCTCTGGTGATGAGACAAAGGGAAAGAATTCTGAGAAGTCACCTCAAGAGCATCAGAAGATGCCGATGAGTGTGAAATCTGCTGAACAGCAACTGTCTGTTCTTGCTTCCTTTGTGGCATCATATGAGAACTACATAGAGGGAAAGATCAATGATCCTATTCTGTTTGATGAGGATTATGAGCAGATATATTCTAATTATCTTGAGGAATTGGAGCTTCAAGATCAACTAGCGTTGATATCTAGAAAGGTGAAGAATTTCCTCAAGAGAACTGGTAGAAAGGTGTTGGGCAATAGATCAGGGTTTGACAAAACCAAGGTCAGATGCTTTAACTGTCAGGGTATTGGTCATTTTGCTAGAGAATGCCAAAGACCTAAAGTAGAAGCACAAGGAAAACAAGGTTCGGGAAGTACTCTCGCTTCCAAAGCCTTAGTGGTGAAGCAGTTGGATGGCTCTTATGATTGGCAAGCTCATTCTGATGAAGCTTTGATACCAGATGTAAGTCCCCTAGTTTTAGGATCGATAACTTCGTTATCTGTTGTATTAAGGTGCGGAATCCCTCAATACGGTGTTATCTTACTAACAACGAATATGTTCGTATTGCGTTTAATAAGACTTAGCTTTAAACAACGAATTGTCAAAACCTAGCCTTTAGGTTTAGTTTTCTCTGGATTTGTTGAATTCGCAGAATCGCAAAAGTATCAAAAAGTTTTGTTTTTCACAGAGTAAAAAACAATATATACGTCCAGTCGTCTTGGCTCGCATGGGCCTGCGAGTTCAGTCCAACTCGCAGCCCAAGCCCAACACAGAGCTCGGCTCGCCAGACTGATACCTCACGAGTTCAGATCTCACCTCACAGCTCGACTCGCTGCGACCTGATATCTCGACTCGTTACGCATCAAACGTCTATTATTTATTTTGTATTTAATTATTCGTCTAACTTAACAAAACAATATGTTTAACGAATATCACTAACAAAACAAATATTCTTTTACAAATCCAAACCAATATACAAACACAATAATAATTACACTAGTCCTATTTCAAGCTAGATCTGTTGTCACAATCTATGTCCCAACAAAAGAGATATTGTTAAATATGTTGAACAGTGTTTAACTTGGTTACAGGTAAAGGCTGAGCATCAAAAGCCATATGAAAAAATGCAGCCTTTAGACATACATGTTTGGAAGTGGGAACACATAACGATGGATCTTATCACCAAATTGCCAAAGACTCAGCGCCAGCACGATGCAATTTGGGTGATAGTGGATAGATTAACAAAAAGTGCATTATTTTTAGCCATTAAAGAAACGATATCTTCAGAGGCGTTGGCAGATTTGTATGTTAAGGAAGTGATTGCACGTCATGGTATGCCGATCTCTATTGTCTCTGACAGAGATAGTAGGTTTACTTCACGGTTTTGGGCCAAGTTTCAAGAAGATATTGGTACACGTATTAATCTTAGCACAGCTTATCACCCGCAGACAGATGGTCAGAGTGAGAGAACGATACAGACTTTAGAAGATATGTTGCGGGCTTGTGCTATAGATTTTGGAGGTAATTGGGATATGCACTTACCGTTAGCAGAATTCTCCTATAATAACAGTTATCACGCAAGTATAGGTATGCCACCTTACGAAATTTTATATGGGAGAAAGTGCAGAACTCCAATATGTTGGGGTGAGGTCGGGCAGAGAGAAATGGGCAGTACAGATATAGTGCAGAATACGACGGAAAAGATTGATAAAATTAGAGAAAGGTTAAAGATAGCACAAGATAGGCAGAAGTCATATGCTGACAAAAGAAGACGCCCATTAGAGTTTGAGGTTGGAGATATGGTGATGTTAAAGGTATCTCCATGGAAAGGCATAATCAGATTCAGAAAGAGAGGCAAGTTAAGTCCTCGATTCATTGGTCCATTTAAGATTTTGGAAAGAGTGGGAAAGGTAGCTTATCGCCTCGAGTTACCAAATGAGTTAGCAGGTATTCATAGCACTTTCCACGTGTCATATCTAAGGAAGTGCTTGGTGGGTGAAGCGACATATGTACCATTGGAGGAAATAGAAGTGAATGATCAGTTGAATTATGTTGAACAACCAATAGCTATCCTTGATGAGAAAATTAAGAAGTTAAGAAATAAAGATATCCGGTTGTTCCGAGTCCAATGAAAACATAGAAAAGGTTCAGAGTTTACGTGGGAGCCGGAGGAAGAGATTATAGTTTATTATCCGGCTTTGTATCAAGAATGGATTGTGAGGACACAATCCTAAATAAGGATGGGAGAGTTGTAACGCCCCTAAAATACGTGACCAAGAAAGTGAAGTAAAGTCAAGTAAATTGCTTTGTCAAGAAAAAGGTAAGTAGATGGATATGAATGAGGAGTCAAGTAATGAGTGAGTCATTAGCTTGACGGTTTCCGAGTAATGAGTCATGAACATTAGCTCGGTATTATTGTTAACTCGTAGTAGTTAACATGATGATGATGTTTAAGGATCCTTAATGTGATGATGTTTATGTTAAAGTTAAAGTTAAGAGCTTCCATTACTTACTAAGCAATTGCTTACGTGTTATGTTTACAATGTTTCAGGTGAGCCAAGTGCGAATAAGGGTGACTTGGGCAAGGGACACATTTGAAGCTAGTGGTGGAGCTTGTTACTCGGTTTGGTAACAAGTCTTATCCCTTTTCAATCATGCTCATGATATATGTACACCCCCGTTGTAAAGTATATGACACAAGATTATGTTTTGATAAAGATATTAAGTCTCACTTGTAGTAGTATATGTTGTTTTGTAAGAAGTCAAAGTAAAGTCAACTGATTAGTGAGACTTGTATAATAGAAGCTTTTATGTATGAAAGTTAAGTTAAATGAGGAAAGTATGTTCATGAAAATGATAAGTGTCAAAAGTTGAAGTTATGGTCAATGAATGATGTTAATAAGTTAGTTTGACTTAAGTAAGTCAATTGGGTGAGAATTGACCAAGGAAGTGGGGCAATATGGTCAAAGGCCCAATTGGGTCGTTTTGGTGTCCAAATGGGCAACCAATGGGGTTTACGAGTCAAAACAAGCTAGACTTGAGTAAAGTCAAATGTTATGGTACCAATAAGTTGTAAATGATGTATTGAAAGTGTGGTAAAAAGCCCAAAGTCAGAGTGTAAATGAATTAGAACTTGGTGTGTCAAATTTTTGGTTAAAAATGACCAAAAACGAGTCATCAGTCCAAAACGAGATAAAATGCGAAAATTGAAAAAGTGGAAATGAGGAAGTGTTTATATGGTTAAAATAGACATGCTCGCAAAATTTCAGGTCTAACGGATGTGCGAGTAAAAAGTTATGCGTGTTTGAATTTGGGTCAAAAGTATGAATTTTGCTGAAACAGAGAATCCCGGTGGGATCATAAGCATTATGATGGGATCGTTCGTGTTATTTGGTCAGGTCGTTTTATCCCAGTGGAATCCCGGTGGGATCATAAGCATTATGGTGGGATCGTTCGTGTTATCTGGTCACGCCGTTTTATCCCAGTGGGATCCCGGTGGGATAATTAATAATCCCGGTGGGATCGTTGCCAAGTTTAGTTTTGATTTTAAATTTGCAGTTAAACGCTTCCGAGACGTATATTATGTTTACATTAGTCATGTAAAGTATGTTATAAGTTTTATATACCGAAAAAAAAAAAAAATTTTTGATCACGTTTTCGGGGTGTTACAGTGATTTTCTTGCTTTTGTTGCAAATCAAGATTTTTAATCAATATATTTTTCCTTTCAACTATTGAAAGAGCGACATACTGACCTTTATTATTGATAATTGTGAAGCATACCGTTAATAGGGATAAAGTTGAAGGTTGCTAACTAATGGGGATAAAAAAAATTGATTTAAAGTGTTATTAACCTACTTGACTAAATGATATTATTTGCATATCTTTGAATGATTTCTTTTATACCTCTCGAGAAAGTGTATTATACAATTTGTGCTATATTTGAGATTTGAATTGGATATGAATTTTATACTATGTTGATTATATTATACTCTATATAATAAACTAAATTATTAGCATGGAACAATGAAATTGAATAAGGGTGTGAGAATATATAATGTTATTAAATACTTTGAAATGAATATACTATTAAAGTAAGAAAATGGTTAATATTTAAATAGAATGTAACTATTTAAAAAAAATTAACAACAAAAAGGTTGAACATTAAATAAGTTGATATATGAAAAGTCATGGGTCATGCTTTAAAATTTATATTAATTCAAGAGTTTGTAACTTAATGACACGATGAAATAATCAATTTCAAAGTTTCACGCCACGAATAATAAATAGTATAATATTATGACAGTTGATGATGATGATGATGATAGTAGATAATTGCAATGTATAAGATATTAGTAAGAAAATGAATTTATTTTTTATGTAGAAAAAAAAATCATTAAATTAAATGTGATGCTAGAATTTAAAACGCTATTATAATAAAGTATAATAAAATTGAATTACGACTCCTCACAAAATAGAATATAGTACTTTGTTGGGAATTAAAAAAATCTTGAAATTTATAAGATGAGAGTGTTAGAAATTTTAAAAACTTTTAAGGAAAAACTAATTTTATAGTGTGACATAATTATATAGCTTTTTTTAAAAAGAAAATTTGATGATGTGGCATAACTAAGAAATTAAAAAAAAAATTAAGAAAAAACTAAGTTAATGATGTGTTATAAAAGGAAACTTGATGATGTGGCATAACTAAGAAATTAGAAAAAAAAAAGAAGAAAAAACTAAGTTAATGATGTGGCATAATTAGGTAGCCTATTTAAAAAAGAAAGTTGATGATATGGCATGACTAATTACTTAGGAAAAATCTTTGTTTTATAAATATAGATAGATAGACCATAGATACGAGAGAAACCATAAACTTTTACGATTCGGATTCAACCCTCACTTCACTTCAATAACTTAGAGCCAACATTTTTGTTTATTGATTCTCAAAAATTATCACCCAAATAATAGAGGGTGTTGATAAATACAACATCAAATTTGTTTCACACAACAAAGTTATGCTTATGCATACTTATACAGTAAGCTATAACTGTTGTACAGTATGTCGTATGAAACAATTTTTTTGTTGTATTTATCAATCCCCTTACATTAACCCTCCAAAAATACTAACGACCAAAGGTTGCTACTCACCATACCACTTACTTTTTTAAAATTAAATTTTATGTACTTTATTCCATCACTTTTTCTTACATTCTGTACTTTATTCCATCACTTTTTCTTGCATTCTGTATTATTCTGTACTAAAGGGGGTATGGTGAGTAATTTTTGTGGTATGGAGAGACATAGCCCAACCAAATTCTACATTGACTAACCCTCCATAAATACTAAGCATCTCCAATGCAATTTTTTATTATACTTACACATCAAATTTTCATGTTTTTCTTACAATGTATTAAACCTTTGGTGTGGTATAATGGGTGGAAGCTTTTATTTTATAGTTAAATATGGACCACTAAATTAGGAAGCTTGATATATAATATAGAAATTAATTGGAATAGTACTCTCATTGCCCACATGCATTGCATTAACACGAGTGTGTACAGAACCAAACTCAATGTTCAACGCATTAATAGGTGTCATCTTTACAATGGTATTAAACCATGCCACATAATTTTTTCATCTCTGTTAAACTATGCCAACAAGGCCCACTGGCGTTGCTCACCAAAAATATCTCATCAAACAATAGCACCCCACAGGGCCACATTATTCGATTGATCGAGAGTTGAGACCCTCATCTCCCTCCAAAAAGGGATATTATAAAGATACCGCCAATATTACAGGGATACCCTCGGGCCCAGTCCAGCCCCAGTCCAGTCCTTTTTCAGTCCAATTTTATCTATGATCGTTCCCAGTTCAGTACATAATCAGTTTCAATTGTAGACTAATCAGGGGTAGAGATTAGAAAAAGGAGGGAGTATACCCAGAAAAGTATATATATATATATATATATATATATATATATATATATATATATATATATATATATATATATATATATATATATGATTAGGATCAATGGAGAAGAAAAATTAATGAGAGAAGGGGGAGAAGGGATCTTGGACATTAAAATTGTTAATCGACGGATAAAAACCTTCAATGGCATACTTGTAAATTTTGAAGGTCTTTATTTAACAAATGAGGGTTAGAATTGTCCATTTGTAACAAAACAATTTCAAAACCGTTGTTTAATATTCAAAAGATTCCTTTTACTCCCCTGACTTCACGGGATTGCTAGTGGTGTAAAGAGATTTAATTTATTACGTAGTATTTCGTAACAATTATACCTTCTTTTTTTGTGTCTTTATTTTTAGATTTCGGATCAGAGGAGCACAACACTTTTCGAGGGCAGGGAGGAGCAGGTTAATCCTCACCCTCCAATTCCAGATCAATGGCTAGGAATAATAGAGCCATTTAAAAATAATTAAAAAACTCATAAGGCTATTTTGGTAAAATTGACTTCTCATGTTATTCTTCCTTGCTCAACCACCTCCTTCCTACTGTTACCACCGACCTCGATCAGACGTGCTCACCAGATTCCGACCACCCCGTAATTAGATTCCGGCCACCGCACAACTCAGATTCCGGCTAACGGAGCCACAATCATCGTATTCCCAGCCACCCGAATACCGCGACAAGATTCTGACCACTCCGTAGATAGGCACCAGATTCCGACCACTTCACGCGGTCATCGAATTCCTGCCACCTCGCACATCACAACCAGATTCCGACCACCACTGTTAAGTTTTTGTTGCTCACATTAGAAAACGGTGCAAAATAAATGAATATATCTTCAAATTTAGCTTTTACTTAAAAAAATTCATAACTATTTAAACAACAATCAAAATTTGTTGGAGTGTGTGTTACAGAAATCAAATGCAATTTATTAGATATTCAAAGAATTAAAAAGAATAAATAGTTGAAGTGGTTAAATTGAAGTATTGAGCATATACTAGTTCTGAAAAGTATAATAGCATAGACATGTCAGGGTACTACTCGCTTTTTGAATGGTCCATCTTATCATTAATTTTATAATATAAAATTTGTGATTTATAAAAGGCATGGAACTTGTTGTAGGTTTTTTAACTTATCAAAAATATGATAAATACTTATGTATTCATGGTCTCTATGAATTTAAGAAATAAATTTGCTTATATCTTACTACGTATTTAAGTGTCATGTTCATGCTTATTATAGTATTTTTAAAAAGTGGTATATGTAAACGTTAACTTTAATTCAACTTTAAAAGATAATGAAGTGTACTTTATCGAATGATGATGTAAAATTTTTATCAAGTTATTATCGAGTGTTTTTTAAAAGTTTAGCCAACTACACTACACTTTGATATTTGTGAATGATGATGCAGTGTTTTTTTAGCGAATGATGATGCTGTTTTATAGCGAACGATGATGCTGTAATTTTTTTATCAAACGATGATGCAGTGTTTTTTAGCGAACGAAGTTGTAGTGTTATTTAAGAGTTTAGATAATACGATGCAGTGTTTTTATAGTGAACGATGATGCAGTGTTTTTTTAGCGAATGAAAATGCAGTGTTATTTAAGAGTTTAGACAGCAGTGTTTTTATAGTGAACGATGATGCAGTGTTTTTTTAATGAACGAGGATGCAGTGTTAGGTAAGAGTTTAGACAATACGATGCAGTGTTTTTATAGTGAACGATGATGCAGTGTTTTTTTAGCGAACGAGAATGCAGTGTTAGGTAAGAGTTTAGACAAGATGCAGTGTTAGGTAAGAGTTTAGACAATACGATGCAGTGTTTTATAGTGAACGATGATGCAGTGTTTTTTTTATAGCGAACGGAGATGCATTGTTATTTAAGAGTTTAGACAATATGATGCAGTGTTTTTCTAGCGAACGAAGATTCAGTGTTATTTAAGAGTTTAGACAAATGATGCAGTGTGTTTATAGTGAACGATGATGTAGTTATGTAGTTGATCGAACGATTATAAACTGACTTTCGCAATTTGTGTACAATAACAAAAAAAATGTTTAAACTAAGATGCAGTAATTTTTTATCCAACAATGGTGTAGTGTATTTTTATTTAACTATGATGTGGTACCTTTTATTAAATGATGTTGTATATTTTGGGAGACTTGTTAAATATAATACAATGTTTTTTTATAAAATTACGAGGCAAAGAAATATAATACAATGTTTTTTTATAAAATTACGAGGCAAAGAAACCCACATGTTTATTGTCCATTTTTTATTTTAAAAGTTTGACTCTACTTGATGGAATCACATGCTCTAAGTAAACCTATCATACTTTTTCAAAAGTATGGGCTGTTTTCAACATGTCAGAACAAAAGAAATAAAAGTAGGACAAGACAATACATAGTCTAATGGAGTATCTAGATAGACAAAATGCTTTTAAAAAACTTCTTTTAAAATTATCTACACGAAGAAGATATAATCTAGTTAAATTGCAATTTGAGAAACCGTGAAACTCGACACGTACTTAAAAGGTGACAAAAAATATGGTCGGAATTTCATCGCCGGAATCTTCTTTTAATGCCTAAAAATGTTTTGTAATCGTCGGAAACACGCAAGTCCGGTGTACCACAGAGTGAGATGACTGAGCTCCGATGTCAAAAATGGCAGTGATAACTCATGATTTGGCGGAGTTTGGTGTTCACAGGGTGGTGAAGTGTGTGAATGATTTAGATTTATATAAAGGATCCGAAGAATAATTGGAAGGAGGTGACGGAGGGCAAAGATAGTGTTGGTTGTGGTGCATAGGCGATGGCGACCACCTCGGGTTTTAGTCGGACTGAGGATGGCGGTTGTTGTGGTTGTCGGGCGGTGCCGACGACGACGTCTGTGGTCGGAAGGTGGTGGCTGTCGTCGGAAGGTGGTGGCGGGCGGCGACATTTTGGAAGCATGAAATAGGATAAGAGGTGAAGGCAGATAGTTGAAAGAGAATTAAAAAAGAAAAAGGAGGATAAAATTACAATGTTACCCTTAATGAGGTGGGGATTAGATAATTAGGTATCAACTCAATATTGGCTGACTTCCATTCCCTCTTCAAAGGGTGTTCCCCTCTGAACCACACCCTTATTTTTATTAGTTTATAGTTTATTTCAAATTTCCAAATTGATTATTTTAAGAACACTGATTCATTGACTTTAATATGCGTGAATTTTTTGTATGTATGCTTACTTATTGGATCATTTCACGGTACAAAATTATGATAAAGAAAGTTGTAATATGTATTTATATAACTTTGAATCATTATTTTAAATAAGTGTATCAGTATCACGGAAACAATCTCAATAATAAATGTGCGTCATAAAACTTAAGTAATAATAATACAAAGTTATAAACGCACCCTTAGTGTATTATTGAATTTATGTATCATAAAAAAAGTTTATGTTATCAACACAAACTTTGTATGACGATGGATTAACACTTTATATCAGACATGTAAATATGAATCATATGTTTATAATACTACGTGAATCAAATATTTATTAATGAATCATATTTTGAAATAATGAATCGTAGTTTGAAAATATTGAATCCTAGCATGATTGAATCGAAGTTGATAACACTGAATCACAATATGAAGTTAATGAATCTAAGTTTAAAGTTTCCGAATCATAGTATAATTTTATTAACTGAATCATGGTGTGAATCGTTTTTATATTGTTATTTAATACTCAAACTTTGTAATAAGTATTAGCGTTTTACGAATCAATTACATTATTTACTTGAGAATCATTGTCATGCACCTAAAAGATGGGTATTTTTTTTAGTAATAAATGGCAAAATAAAAATAGTGACGTAAATCAGTAGGGGTTAATTTATATATGTATTGCAAAACACGTGGGCCTAATTTCATCACAAGACAAACATGATCTAGTTTCAATTTCCATTGAAGGATTCAATCTACAAAAAGAGTATCTAAATTGAAGAGATAAGTAATAATAATTAAATTCACTTGTAATTAACTGAGTTGCTTACAAAATCCGTTGCAGATGGTGTTGATTGTGTTAAAAAATGGAATGCAATTAACAATGAATGGATCTAATATAAAAATCAAGCAAAACAATTTGATGTGTGAAGATCTCTAAAAAAAAAACAATGCTCAGCAAATAAAAACGTGATATGAGGTTTAATATTGAGTATGCTTTGTGAAGATCTTAGTTAATAATTTCCTATAATTTTGGTAATCAATAACAGTCCATAATTATCAATTTAAATTAGATGTTATTTAATTTATTAACTAAATAAGAAAAGACAACAATACCCTTTGACCTAAGATTATAATGATTGGTTAGTATTGCTTCTCCCTCTTCTCCCTAAAATTTATCTTCTTTTTAGATCCCCTTACTATATATATATATATATATATATATATATATATATATATATATATATATATATATATATATATATATATATATATATGACGTAATTGATTTGATGGGTAGAAGAGGATAGAAAATGGAAAAAAGGAGGAAAAGAGGGTATTTATATAAGGACCCCTCCAAAAATACTACCGTAACAAGTAACAACCACCACTTAACTTTTTCAACCCATTATACCGTTGAAAATTTCAACAGAAGGACCCAGGATGCGACATCTCCTAGGCTAGGCCCCTACATTCTAGTCCATTGAATCTTTAGTTCTTTAATGTAGAAGCTCTTATTTCAATTTTATTAAATATTGATTTAATTTTAATTTAGTTAGTACTCCGTATATTACAATATATATAAGTACCGAAGTACGTTATCAAGATATAATTATATTACATCCGTACGTACCGATCACATTGTTCAGATGGATTGGTTGCGATCATTTGGATTGGTTGCGATCTAATGAGAGATTGAACTTGAATAAAAATCAAACTTGCCCAAGTTCAAAATGCTATAATCTAATAAGGTGATAATTTGCATCAACTTTGCCACTTTGGTACTCGTATGCAATGTGTAATTTGAAAAATTAGTGGGTATGACCCAACTCCAAAGAGCCATTCTTCACGTGCCTATATCTATTTTCAGAGTACATATGGACTTCGCCGGTTTCGTCTAAATGAAAATAACATTTAGGCGGATTTTAGCCATATGTGGTAATGTTATTGGTTGATTACACTTTGCCGAGTTCGCCGAATATGTTTTCCTATTTAGGTGAATTTAGTGGCTATTTTGTAAAAATAAACCTAACACAAACTATAAGATAAAAAGCATCCGTTTACCGTCCATGGGGTAAAAATCTCTATTCTGAATTAGTTATTAATAAGAAGGTTGGTCAGTGACTCATTTTGGTTGTCTTTCAAAAGATGCATTTATCTTTATATATTTTCATTGTCAAATTATCAATTCATCATATTGGTAAAAAAGTGATGATCCGTACACTACTAAGTGTGCTCTACTGTACAGAAAGCACGTGTCGGAATATATTTTGGTGGTAAAACTAATTGGACAGTAGCCAATGTTTGTGAAAAAACCGGAATCATGCTTAGACCACGTGTTTGTCGTTGGACTTTGTTGGAGCTAGATTGGGCCTATGGCCAACCATATGACAGAGTGAACGCCCAACCCATTTAGTGTTGAATTAGATTACAATTACAATTTTCTTTATAAGAAACGCAGTCAGAGCGAATCCACTTAAAATACGTTAACGATGGATATGAAATAAACTAGGACATTATGCCCGTGTGTTGCACCGGGTGTGATTATAATATATTTGAAGTTGAATATTTTAATTTTGTGTTCATTTCAATAATAATACTTTAGACATGTTATTCATTTTAGTTATACTCATTTATCAACTCGAAAACCTAATAGATCTAATGGATTATGGTCACTTAATTCTGTTGGTACATTATGTGTGTCAGTCAGTTGGTCTAGAGTCTGTATAGATTAGAAATGAATTTAATTAAGTTTCTGTGTTAGGCGACACTTAGGTAAGTGACGCATGAAGGCGGCCACCTGCGTCACTGGTCAAGTGTAGCAGGTCTGCCGATTTGTGTTTAGTATAAATTCAAACCTACGGGTTTCAGGCTAGGGTTGACGAAACTCTAGCACCATTTGTCGACTAAAACTCTCTGTAATCGATTCTAATCGTTTATAGTTCAATATATCAAGCTAATATTCTTTGATTATTTGTTTCGGTTTGATATTGTGTTTTGTTTAGTTTGATTACTTTTTTCTACCTTGTAATCAATTACTTCTATCATCCTAGATCAAAGATAAGGGACACTCTCAAATTCGTAATATGAAAAAAAGTTACAAAGCTAATAACGTAACTTGAGCATAATTAGTTTAGATAATTAATACTACGATCTACATATACATTTAAAGACTTTATAAAATCGGATTACACGTAAAAAAATATTGTCCATACTATACAGTAATAGACGTAAAAAGATAATTTGTTTAAACTGCTAGACAAAAATTTAAAAAGGAATAAAAGTAGAAACAAAAAAGAAATAATATTATTGATTAGTGTAATCGAGGTAAAAAGATGGCTTGTAGAAACTATTAATAGAAATAAGAAGAAGAATAGAAGTAGAAATTTACAAAGAAAAATGCTTGAATCACATAAACTTAGGAATAATGTTGTGGATCAATCACTTGATGAAAGATAAACAAAAAAGAGTTTTGATTGATCAACTTAACTGTCCACATTGATTGAGCTAAAAAGATTGTTTGTTAAAATTATTGACAAAAAAAAAAAAAAAAAAAAAAAAAAGAGAAGAAAAAGAAGAAGAAAAAATCATTTTGCATGATTTGAACTTTTGACCAATCTTAATTGGTAACACCAAACTTAACCAACAATCCATGCTCAAAATTAATTGTTAATTGCCAACTTATCTATTACTAATATATAATACATTTTGATGTTTTTTTTTTTAAGATTGAAATTATCTTTTTGCCCTTACATCTATTAAAGGTTTTTCAAAAATTCTTTGGAATTTACTGAAGTACCCCTATATTAATACATGCCTTTAGTACCTTTTTAATAGTCCTTTAATACCTTTTTAATAGTCGGGGGTTACAATCTATGAATCCAATCCACAATATCAATAAAATATTATTATACATATTATACATATCCACAATCAATATAAAATAAAATAAAAAAATATTGCATAATCAAATCTACAATATGTTTATTCTAAGATCCATAATTCACAATATCAATAAAAGATTATTATACAATATCATTCATGCTATATAATATATTAACCATATATAACACATTTGTGATGTTTTTTTAAAAGGGAATTTACTAAACTACCCCTAACCTTACTAATAATATTTGGAAAACATAATTGAAATTACTAAAATACCCCTACATGTATTAAAAACTCATTAATACCAATTTCAAGAACATAATGTTTAGTTTTTAAATTACTAAGTTAAAAAACATAAAACAATTACTTCGCACCTATCAACTGGCTATTAGAGATTCGCAGCTCGACTATCAAGTTTACAACGACATATCATAGTGTATCGTCATAAATGTAAAGCTAACAAATGTTTACCCGCAGCATCGCGCGGACATTTTGCTATAAAAGATTAAATACGAGTACCAACAAGTAAAAACTCATCATTTTTATTACTTTTATTTTTGTAAATATATAAACTACAACTTCATATCATTTATTTGAAGAAAATGTTTGAAAGAATTAGGAAAGTAGATTTGACTAAACAATATCAAATAACAATAAGCATCTCCTCGAGATGCTAATAATGTCGGGAATATAACCGAATGTGACCCATCAGCTCCTCACTCTCGAGGTGAAAAACTGAAAACACCCATTAACTTTCAATTTTGAAACAGTTGTGTTTGAATGTTCAACCGGGTATCTAAGCATTTTGTACTACATGATTGTAGGTCGAGTTTTGAAAATTTTATTTTGTTGTTTTTTGATGTCGTGTAAACGGGGTTGTAGTTTTAAAATGGAAAATACCTAACTTACTACACACAATACATGCAAGAATACCTGATCATATATAATATAGTTTAGTAAGTCCGAGTCGAACACAGGGAACGGATGTCAATATCAACAAATTGGAAATTGCTACAATTAATTAAAGCAGTAAAAAGTGGGACGTTTTAGTTCCGATCGAACAAATGAGTAACAATTATAAAAGAAATGATTTATTAAATAAAACTTAATTATAAAATAAAGAAATAATAAAATAACTTAATTAAAATAAAAGATTAAATTCAAATGGTAAAAGAAGTACAATTGCTTAGACTAGTTTCCTCAGAATCCGATTATCACTTTATTGAATTGCTAATGTATGAACTTCATTGTGACATGACAAATGTATCAACCATCTTTATAGGATTAATTGATTAAACACAATTCAGAAAGATATAAAGTTGTTTTTATAACACCCCTCATTTAATTACATTATTATATTGTATTTACTCGAAAGCGGAAGTCCCAAACTATAATCAATCATATAATATATATAAACATAAACTTTTTCCAATCAAAACCTGGTATCCAATATTTCAAAACGTATTTCAATGTTAATAAAACCAGAGCGAGGTGTTATATAATTACAAAACCACACATTACTGATTTAGTCAAATCAGATATCAGAGTAAATGCTAGCTCGTCAAACATTCCATTCCAGGTCAACATCTTCAATTATAATCTGCAATGAAAGGAGATGTGGGGGATTAGCACAACGCTAAGTGAGAAGATCAATAAACAACAGCTCAACTTGGTACAACAACTTGCTTCCAATTAATAATCATATTCAACCAACAATTCCACAAACAACTTATTTTCACACATACAACTGGCGAGATATAGAGGACCGGTGGTTCTTGAGATAACACCCACTCAAAGAACACTTTGAAACCAACTGCTGGCCAAAACAGAGGTTTAACCGACTACTTGGTGCTATTAACCCAAGCAACACAGGCTACGACAATTAAACTTGTACTAAGACCCTGTGTTACCTAACTAATAGCGAACCCAAGCCTAGCCCCATGCTGGCCTCCGTCTCAACGATGCCCAAAGGCAACATATCAACACACAGCAACAACTTTAGTGATCACATATCAACACACTATCATCATATCAACAGTTCAGGCCAATAGTTCACTACCAGTATTATTACTAAGAAACCGCAAACATCATGGCAATAAAACAACAATAATAATACAATTACCAGTTGTAACAAATCTGTTACAACCAAATCAAACTGAAGGTTATTGACCCACTCACCGTTACCTCAGTCGTCCCACTCGGTAGTCTAATGTCACCGAGTCTTCTCAGTTTATCTGGAAACACAACAATGTAACTCAAGTCAGTTACATATCTCAACTGATAGTACTTACGAAATCAACCACATGAAGTAAGTTAGTATTCGTCCCAATCAATAATTCATACTTCATAAAATTACATCAATCGAATATCATAATAGCTAAGTTATAATTTCATTTATAACTTATCAACTTGGATTATGATTTACATTATTCCAATTATAGCATCATTGATTCAATCACAAGTACTATTACACAACTACATGGATATTATCCAATTCGAATCATTTATTCTTATTTTATATGATCACATAAAATCGTACTCATTCACACGTACTTCCTATCAACATATTAGATTTTGTGTCATTAATCTTTCTTAATCTAGTTCATCATATCACAACTCGGTTTAGTGTGTTATTCATTCATAACAATGTATCATTTGTCATAATATATCTTATAATCATCAACCAGTTAATTATATCAACAATCGAAATGCGTTTCAAAAGTTTAAAATAAAAATGCCCTGAAAGCAGCATGAAGCCGCCCGGCTTCCTGGGAAGCCGCCGGCTTCCTTCCGATTTCCAAACCCAGTCGTGTACCCGAAGTTTAATAACGAAGACGTTCGTGGGAAGCCGCCGGCTTCACCTCAAGCCGTCCGGCTTCAGAGGAAGCCGACCGGCTTCCTTGGTATTACAGGTGATGCCCAGATCGTTTACAGCATAACCCAGGAAATCACACACCAAACTCAAATACGAATCAAATATGCAAAATACCCATGGTGCTAGCTTCTAACTTGATCAAACATGTTTCTTATGACATATTAACATCTACTAACAACAACAACATTCAATTTATCAAATTCCTATCTAACATATTTTCATGAAATAAATTTACTTACTTTCAAAATGAAGAAGATGATGAATAGCAAGGATGATAACAACTAGCTTGGATCACAACTTCTAGTCACTTGATCTTGGATTAATTTAGAGAATTTGGGAGTTAGGGTTTGATGTTTTTAGTTAGAAAGAAATGAGATATTGAAATGGGAATTGGTAAAGTAACCCCCAATTAAAAGAGGTCGGTCCATTAAAACCGACTTAAAACATTGGGTAATTTATACCCGCTCTAAATCTATTGTCTGGCACTTAATTACTATATGCGTGAAATTTATTTTATTGTTCCGTCATCCACAACTATTTAAAACAGACAATATTTCATTACTCACAATAAGTCCTGAGACTTAAATCACCAAGTTTCACAATTAAACAACTATATCAATTTAAATTTCTAAAATGATTAAATATTCAATTTAAAATAGAAAACTACCAGACCGGTTCTGAGGATGTTACAAATCTCCCCACCTTTAGGAGATTTCGTCCTCGAAATCTAATCTTATCCGACAACTCCAGGTAACCTACCTTAATCTAGGTCACACATTAAATTTGATATTAATTTCAACTTTGTTTCTAATATCACCAACCACTGAAATCCGCAAAAGTATAGATAACTTCATCATTCGCATTTCAATAATCCATCGCATTGCAGATTTCAAGTTTTACTCAACTCCTATCGGACCATAAGTTACCGCAAAATTTCATTTGTGTCCACAACCGTTCATCAATAATCCGTTTTCAAACTTTAATTCATCCACCAATAATCTCAAAAGAAAATCATCTAAGATTAAACTCTCTCATAACAATCTCAATCAACATTTCAACATACTTTCAAAAATACAAATCCACCAATTGTCACCTGTTCTCATTCTTCAAGTTAAGAATTTCAATTCATACTCAATCGGTAACTCATCTTTCTTAAGGCACGAGCTCACTCAACCATACTCGTTATAACTCATAATCTACGACACATTACAATTCACGATAAATTATTAACACACTGTTCACAACCCGTTTACAATTTGTTACCTCATTACTAATTAAATCATCGGATACAATTTACAATTTTCACGCGAGGTCATATCTCAAGCTTTTCATAACTACCTGACTTAAATACAAGGTAGAATAATATTTAATTCTCCATCATTGATCAACGATACGGATCAATCCATCAATTTCAAGTAATCAACTTTGGTTTTATCCACTAATGAAAGTATTTCCAAATACAATAAATTCTGCCGCAAGTCTTTTATCACGTCTCAAGACAATTGCAACATCTGGTGAATATCAACTAGTTAAACAAACCCTTTCAACATATTCACGCATCTCTAATTATTGTAGTATCCATACTGACGACTTTAATAATCAACTCAGATGTACAACTCAGTTAGCAAAATTCAACGTTGCCTTCAAATTCATAACACAAAATTAACTTTAATCCTTCGAGTTAATATAATTTAACTCCATCATTTACACAACCCAAGTTATCACATAAATGGTTTACTATAACATCACTTTGAAAATTATCAGATCCATCAAAAGTCATAAACTTTTAAAGTCGGAGGTCAAACCCGCATAATCCATTCTGACTTCATTTCTGTTTTCAATATATACACCACACTTTCTATTCTTTTCAAAGTCAAATTCAACTCATCGACAATTCATCATAAAATAATCAACTCTTCGAAGTTTCCAAAACCATTTCAAACACCGTTTTATGTTCCGATCTAGATTTCGAATAATCAACGTGTCATCCATCAACAATTATAATGTCAACCAGGAATTACCACTTTCGAATAATTAAACTCATTAACCACACAAGCATCGTTTATTCCAATCACACATATCGAAATGTATAATATCAATTGCACATGATATAACAAGTAGGCAACCGCATTTCCTTTAACTCAAACTCAAGGAATCATATCAATCACTATTTTACAATTCCAAGAATTAGTCACAACTGTATTATATGCTCAATTTCCAATCTTTATAATTACTCGATATCGTCATTCCAACAATTTCAACTCGTTCAACAAATTAGACATATCAAAATTCTTTATTCCACTAAAATCTCATGAGAATTTATTAATCTCGGCAACATAATCACACTTACAACAATCAAAGTTGATTCAACAGGAAGTCACGGAATATCCACTTATTCAACTTATAATTTAACTCATGTTAATCCGGTATTTCCCAACCAATAATATTTTACCGTCAACCTCATCAATATATTCAATTAGTGGCAATCACACCACATTATCTCGTTAGTTCCATCAACCGACAACAATCTTTTCACAAGGTTAACACACAAGGTTCAACGGATTCATATTCCTCACATAAACATTTCCGGATTCAACAATTTAATTATTTTCTCGCATCTTTCGAGTCAACCACACGACTCACCCAACAAGGATATTTATTATTTTCCTTTAATATTCAACATGATATTTATCTAATTCAAGTCAATCCTATATCAACTAAGGTTTGACACAATCAACAACTTATCAATTATAATGACCATCAATCAAACACACAATTTCAGTCACTATTACAGTAACAGAAACTACCTTATCAACAATCTTTATTCTAAAGAATAAATCACTAAGGTCACTATCAACTTATCACACAACTTGCAACAATCCAGCATATAGGTGCAACTAGTTCAAAGCAATTAAGTAAAAGCTAGTACAAGGTAAATACGAGTGTACCTGTAATAGCATCATCCATTTCAACAGTGTCCTCAACTGTCATCAGAAGATCTACCAACTGCGGACTCTAGTTTCTTCCGCTTATGGCCAGAAGACGACGAGGCACCGACCAAAACCGAACCTTGACTTATCTTTTCTGGACACTGTCCCGCACGATGACCTTCTCGTTGACAATTCCAACACACTTTTTCAGGATAATCACAATCTCTGACTTTATGTCCGATCGATCCATATTTAATACATCTTGTAGTTTGAGGGGTACATCTTCCCGTATGTCTAGTTTTACAATCAATACACCAGGGATATCGATCATTCACAATACTCTGACTCCTTGACTTTCTGTTCTGTCTTTTATGTTTACCTTTACACGACGATTCACTTTCAACTGGATATAACACCTTTTCTATATTCTGTTTATTCTGAACTCTCAATTCATTATCCGCTAGTCGAGCTAAAGCAAAAGCATCGGCCAAAGAGTTTGCCAGTCTCACTGAAGTACGGTATTCTAGTGGCAATGTTTCAACAAAATGATCTATCTTTGTTCTATCATCAGGTACCCATTGATGTACAAATCTCAATTTCTCAATAAATTGTCAATCAACTCATCAATCGTTACCCCACCAGTTAATTTTAATCCCATGAATTCCTGTTTAACACGCGACACATCAAATTCAGAGCAATATTGTCTACATACCTCATTATAGAAATCTCTCCACTGAATAGATGCTTGCTGTTGTGGCGTCATGTTTGCTATAACCGAATCCCACCAAAACATTGCTTGGCCTTTCAACAGCTGAACAGCATAAGGAACTTTAAATTTATCCTCACATTGGCTAATCTCAAACTTTCTCTCCATGTCTCGCAACCATTCTAGTGTAACCGCTGGATTAAAGCTTCCATAATATTTCGGAGGCTTACACGACATAAATGTAGCAAAAGAACAACTCTTTTCTGAACAAAGGGCATCAGTTCTCAAGGAACCGTCGATGGTACGGGTCGGGTGCTCGTGTCCTGCCATATCTGTACTAAACACAACAACAACAACAACAACAACAACGACTAGCAACTTGTTAATCGTTAGTACTCAATAAATCAACTACTTCTCAACTTAGCTAAATCCCACATCATGGAATGTTTGACTAACACATAAATAGATTTGGGATTGAACAATTACCACGTTCAATTCACCCAAACCTATGCTCTGATACCAACTTATAACACCCCTCATTTAATTACATTATTATATTGTATTTACTCGAAAGCGGAAGTCCCAAACTATAATCAATCATATAATATATATAAACATAAACTTTTTCCAATCAAAACCTGGTATCCAATATTTCAAAACGTATTTCAATGTTAATAAAACCAGAGCGAGGTGTTATATAATTACAAAACCACACATTACTGATTTAGTCAAATCAGATATCAGAGTAAACGCTAGCTCGTCAAACATTCCATTCCAGGTCAACATCTTCAATTATAATCTGCAATGAAAGGAGATGTGGGGGATTAGCACAACGCTAAGTGAGAAGATCAATAAACAACAGCTCAACTTGGTACAACAAATTGCTTCCAATTAATAATCATATTCAACCAACAATTCCACAAACAACTTATTTTCACACATACAACTGGCGAGATATAGAGGACCGGTGGTTCTTGAGATAACACCCACTCAAAGAACACTTTGAAACCAACTGCTGGCCAAAACAGAGGTTTAACCGACTACTTGGTGCTATTAACCCAAGCAACACAGGCTACGACAATTAAACTTGTACTAAGACCCTGTGTTACCTAACTAATAGCGAACCCAAGCCCAGCCCCATGCTGGCCTCCGTCTCAACGATGCCCAAAGGCAACATATCAACACACAGCAACAACTTTAGTGATCACATATCAACACACTATCATCATATCAACAGTTCAGGCCAATAGTTCACTACCAGTATTATTACTAAGAAACCGCAAACATCATGGCAATAAAACAACAGTAATAATACAATTACCAGTTGTAACAAATCTGTTACAACCAAATCAAACTGAAGGTTATTGACCCACTCACCGTTACCTCAGTCGTCCCACTCGGTAGTCTAATGTCACCGAGTCTTCTCAGTTTATCTGGAAACACAACAATGTAACTCAAGTCAGTTACATATCTCAACTGATAGTACTTACGAAATCAACCACATGAAGTAAGTTAGTATTCGTCCCAATCAATAATTCATACTTCATAAAATTACATCAATCGAATATCATAATAGCTAAGTTATAATTTCATTTATAACTTATCAACTTGGATTATGATTTACATTATTCCAATTATAGCATCATTGATTCAATCACAAGTACTATTACACAACTACATGGATATTATCCAATTCGAATCATTTATTCTTATTTTATATGATCACATAAAATCGTACTCATTCACACGTACTTCCTATCAACATATTAGATTTTGTGTCATTAATCTTTCTTAATCTAGTTCATCATATCACAACTCGGTTTAGTGTGTTATTCATTCATAACAATGTATCATTTGTCATAATATATCTTATAATCATCAACCAGTTAATTATATCAACAATCGAAATGTGTTTCAAAAGTTTAAAATAAAAATGCCCTGAAAGCAGCATGAAGCCGCCCGGCTTCCTGGGAAGCCGCCGGCTTCCTTCCGATTTCCAAACCCAGTCGTGTACCCGAAGTTTAATAACGAAGACGTTCGTGGGAAGCCGCCGGCTTCACCTCAAGCCGTCCGGCTTCAGAGGAAGCCGACCGGCTTCCTTGGTATTACAGGTGATGCCCAGATCGTTTACAGCATAACCCAGGAAATCACACACCAAACTCAAATACGAATCAAATATGCAAAATACCCATGGTGCTAGCTTCTAACTTGATCAAACATGTTTCTTATGACATATATATTAACATCTACTAACAACAACAACATTCAATTTATCAAATTCCTATCTAACATATTTTCATGAAATAAATTTACTTACTTTCAAAATGAAGAAGATGATGAATAGCAAGGATGATAACAACTAGCTTGGATCACAACTTCTAGTCACTTGATCTTGGATTAATTTAGAGAATTTGGGAGTTAGGGTTTGATGTTTTTAGTTAGAAAGAAATGAGATATTGAAATGGGAATTGGTAAAGTAACCCCCAATTAAAAGAGGTCGGTCCATTAAAACCGACTTAAAACATTGGGTAATTTATACCCGCTCTAAATCTATTGTCTGGCACTTAATTACTATATGCGTGAAATTTATTTTATTGTTCCGTCATCCACAACTATTTAAAACAGACAATATTTCATTACTCACAATAAGTCCTGAGACTTAAATCACCAAGTTTCACAATTAAACAACTATATCAATTTAAATTTCTAAAATGATTAAATATTCAATTTAAAATAGAAAACTACCAGACCGGTTCTGAGGATGTTACAGTTTTCAACCCGCTAACAATTCAATTTAACGTTATCCACCAAATTGTATTATAAATTATAACTACACCGTTTGTATGATTTATCCTTATAACTTGAATCAACAAAGTCTATAACTATTACTAGTTATCACATTCATTGCCAATTCTTAACAATAATTGATCCTAGCCTATCAAACTCAATCTATTTAGTGATAATCATCAATTAAAACCAACAATCATCAATAATGATCAATCAATAGAGAACTCAATCATAAATCAATGGATCATCACGCTAGGTTATCATCAAGATTCAACAATTAAACATGGATCTTCGGATAAACATATAAACATTCATAAAATTCAATATTAACTAGCAATTCCACAATCAAATCATCATCCGAGTATTATCATCTAAGCAATTGTATGAAAAACTTAGCCACTCATATTATCACAAAAAATCAGAATCTTAAACATCTCAATATTCATAATCAAATGAAAGAAAGAAATGTATTCGAACCGAAATATCAAAATAACGATTGAATGAATGAAAGCCCTTGAATCTTCTTGCTCTTTTTTTCCTTCAAAAGCTCCAGAAAATGGTTTTATATATGAAGAAATCGACCGGAGAAAAGAATGTGAAGTGATAGCCTCAAAATGAGAGCAAAATGAAGTATTTAGGGTTTCTGCCGAATCAATCCATACGCCGTATGGAATTCCATACGCCGTATGGATTGAAAAGCCCATGGGTCTGACCCGCGTATTCTGGCGGCCCGGCTCACTTCATCCATACGCCGTATGGATCATAATTTCCAACTTTTTTTCACCAGTGACCACCATCTTCAATCTTTCTTATTTTTAACTTTTTTTCTTCAATTCTCGCACGTTTTCAGTTTCTTTTCCGATTCAAGCTCCAGAAAATTCCTAAATGCAAATATGAACGAAATGAGTATCGAATTCAAATAAAATGCATAAGAAATTAATCAAACTAAGGGGTAATTAGTACTATAAAATAGCACATTTTGGCGTTCATCAAACATCCCCCACTTGAATCCTACTTGTCCTCAAGTAGACTAGTGACTCAAAAATTCAAAACTTTAAATATGAACGGCAAACAATGCATAAAAGGACTTACAAACTACACAGCATTCGACAAACCAAATTTTTATCTTAAAATTGATTCTACCTTAAAACTCAACAATCAAGAAACTCTACATGGGAAGCCATTCTAACATATTATTATTACACATAAAAGATAGATTACTTAGATTACCGATATTGTTGTCCACTTAAACAATCTAAATTTCAGAAATTGAGCTCAACTTATTATTATTCTAGCAGGCCTTACCCCTGATTTTCTATAGCAAAATACTCTCATAAAAATAACGTGTCACAATTCTCCAAATAATGAACATCCAAATAAATCAATCATTTTTCAAACCAAGACATTGGTGACAGGTCTGTACCTCAGTACAACAGAGCGACATAACTTGGCTTTGGTTTTTCAATTTATGAGTCTTTTGTACTCATTTATTTTTATCTATCTTGATATCAAATATACTGACGGAAACCAGGTCTGTACTTTCGTACAACAGAGGAGACAGCACCCAGTATATTCCCAAATGATGATTATTAGGATCCCAAAATTATGGATTATAACACGCTAACATACAAGAATTAAGACTAGGGTCATACCTTGCTAAAAGATCCTCATAGGATAAATCCCTACTTAATTCATTACATTTCATACTAGCTCAATAACCTTCATATAGATTGCCTATCGATACATCATAAGATGAACTATCTAATATTTAAAAATTAAATTTATTTCATTCTTTGCATTCCCAAAATGTGTTACAAGATTGCTAAACTTTACATAGAAAACAATTTTAAAACAAAAATTTGGGTTGAAAAATGACTAACACGTAGAATGCCTCTTAACTTCAATATTTTTCAATAGCTACCATTCATAACTTAAGGACAATTAGACTTCTTTTCCCCCATCCCCCACTTAGAAACATGCAATGTCCTCATTGCAAAAGAAAATAAAAATAAAGGGAATAAAAAAGAAGTGAAACAGAAAACTCCCCTGATTTGAAGGCAAATTTGCTTGAAGGACTTCATTCAGAAATCAAATACAACAGCACACTTCCGTAGGCAACACGATTGCATTTAGCACATGCAATAAGCCTTTCAACCCCTCGGTATCCCGAGTGGACGAGTTGTAGTCTCGTGAGGGTTTCCAGAGAACACACCCACAAAGTTCAAACCTGCAAACAAAAACAATAAAACAAAATACAAATTAACAAAATAACGGGTTGTCTCCCGAAAGCGCTTTTGTTTATCACGTCGGTAAGCTCGACATCTTGCTTCACCACTTAATTCAAATCCATCTCCAAATCACACTTGGAGTCCCTTATATCACCATAGTACTTCTTCACTCTACTTCCATTGACTTTGAAAGTTTTTCCAGAATATCCTTGCAAATCAACAGCTCCAAACGGATAAACCTTGTCAACAACAAATGGGCCAGCCCAGCGTGTCTTTAACTTTAATGGAAACAAATGTAATCTAGAACTATACAACAGAACTTTATCACCTTTCTCAAATGTATGGTTCGACTTAAGACGAGCATCATGCCATTTCTTAGTTCGCTCCTTAAACAATCTCGAATTGTCATAAGCATTTATTCTTAATTCATCCAACTCATTTAACTGTTCCATTCTTTCCTTTCCAGCTAACTTTTCATCAAGATTGCACTTCTGTAAAGCCCAATATGCTTTATGCTCTAACTCAAAAGGAAAATGACAAGCTTTTCCATAAACAAGGCGATAAGGCGTTGTTCCAACTGACGACTTAAATGCTGTTCGTGCAGCCCATAATGCATCATCCAACTTGTATGACCAATTCTTAGGGTTTCCTTCAACTGAACGTTCTAGAATACGCTTCAACCCTCTATTAGTCACTTCCACTTGACCACTCGTCTGTGGATGATAAGCAGTTGAAAACTTATGTCTAACTCCGTACTTTCGCAGCACTTTTTCCAATTGCAGATTTGTGAAATGTGTCCCTCGATCACTAATTAAAGCTTTTGATGCTCCAAAGCTGGAAAATAATTGTTTAAGAAAATTTACCACAACGCGAGCATCATTCGTGGGTAATGCCTTTGCTTCGGCCCACTTAGAAACATAATCCACAGCCACAATGATGTATTTGTTTCCATTGCTAGGTGGAAACGGGCCCATAAAGTCTATACCCCAGACATCAAAAATCTTACTTACCATAATTGGATTTTGCAACATTTCATCCTTCTTTGAGATTCTCCCAGTACGTTGGCAGGCATCGCATTCCTTCACATACTTGAATGCATCCTTATAAACTGTTGGCCAATAAAAACCTGCCTCAAACACTTTCCTTGCAGTGTAGTTTGGACCATGATGTCCTCCAGCCGGACCATCATGACAGTGCTCTAAGATAATATCACATTCCTCTCCAGCTACACATCGTCGGACAATTCCATCGGCACACTGTCTGAACAAATATGGGTCTTCCCAGAAGTAATACCGTAAAGATGAGAAAAACCTCTTTCTTTGGTTGAAGTCCAATCCGGATGGAAGAGTCTTTGTAACTAAAAAGTTTGCAATATCAGCGAACCATGGAAATTCATTCAGAATTGCTTTCAACAAGCTTTCATCAGGAAACTTATCTCGAATTTCCGTTTCATCCAACTTATCTAATTCTGGATTTTCCAGTCTTGACAGATGATCTGCAGCCAGATTTTCTGCTCCCTTCTTATCACGAATCTCAATGTCAAACTCCTGCAATAACAAAATCCATCGCAACAACCTTGGTTTTGAATCTTGTTTTCCAAACAAGTATCTTAATGTAGAGTGATCGGTAAAAACAACAGTTTTTGACAGGACCAGGTAAGAGCAAAACTTATCAAACGCAAAAACAACAGCAAGTAATTCTTTTTCAGTCGTGGTGTAATTCTCCTGTGCACTTGTCAAAGTCTTGCTTGCGTAATAAATAGGTTGAAACTTCTTATCAACCCTCTGACCTAAAACTGCTCCTACAACGTAATCACTGGCATCACACATCAATTCAAATGGGAGATCCCAATTCGGACTTATCATAATTGGTGCGGATATCAATTTCTCCTTTAAAATCTTGAACGCATTTTGGCACTCCTTTGAAAACTCGAATTTAGCTTCCTTTTCCAACAACTTGTTCATAGGACGTGCTATCTTTGAAAAATCCTTGATGAATCTTCTATAGAACCCAGCATGTCCTAAGAAACTTCGTATTCCTTTAACATTTGTTGGATGGGGTAGCTTTGCTATGGCCTCAATCTTTGCTTGATCAACTTCAATACCAGCTCTTGAAATTTTATGCCCCAACACAACTCCTTCTCGTACCATGAAATGACACTTTTCCCAATTTAAAACGAGATTGGAACTCTCACACCTTTGCAACATCCTCTTCAGATTCATCAGACACTTATCAAAAGAATCTCCAAACACAGAGAAGTCATCCATGAATATTTCCATGTTGTCTTCTACCATATCATGGAATATTGCCATCATGCACCGTTGAAATGTGGCGGGTACGTTACATAGACCAAAAGGCATTCTCCGATAAGCGAAAGTTCCGAATGGGCAGGTGAAAGTAGTCTTATCTTGATCATTTGCATCAATTGGGATTTGGAAGTACCCAGAGAATCCGTCTAGAAAGCAATAATACTCTTTTCCAGCTAGACGTTCGAGCATCTGATCAATGAATGGCAAAGGAAAGTGATCCTTGCGTGTCGCATCATTCAACTTCCTATAATCGATACAGACCCTCCATCCAGTAACAGTTCTTGTGGGAATTAACTCATTCCTCTCATTCGCAACCACTGTCATACCTCCCTTTTTTGGCACAACATGAATGGGGCTGACCCATGGACTATCAGAAATCGGGTATATCAATCCAGAGTCAAGCAATTTTATGATTTCCTTCCTCACAACATCCGTAACCTTAGGATTTAATCGTCTTAATGGTTTGATGTGACGCAAAGAGTCATGTTTTCAAAGCTATTATTCCACATTTTTTGGGCACATCTTTAATGAAAACATTCCAAAACAATCATTATTCACCAAAATTCACTAAAGTGCTCAAAATATAGGCGTTGTTACAAAAGTCAGTAAAAACATCCGAATAACAAACAAAACGGAGCAAATAAGCAACAACCAATTCTCGCACCCTCATTTATCCTATGAAAAACATATTCTAACCTTGTGATATGATGTAATAGGTAAAATTGAGACGAGAAAATCAAGAATCATGCAAATGGCGACAAAGGACGGAAAAGACTGGACGGTTACAAACTCCTATAAAGGGATTTTGGCTATGCTAAAGTTGTACACATCCAATTTCAGTGAGATTGGCACCATTAGAAGCGTAACGGAATTACGAAGACACAGGCGAAAGAATCAGGTCAAACGGACGCATAACGAAGGAGATACGGACGTTTTAAGCAACGAACAAAATCAGACGGAGGCCGTATACGGCCTTGGCCACCGTATACGGCCCTTCATAGACCGTATACGGCCCTTTATACACCGTATACGGCCCTATGAAGGCCGTATACGGCCCTATGTCCCCCATATGCTGCTCGTTTATGCTTCGTTTGCTTGTACGTGCGTGCTTCGCGAGTTGTTCGGCTGATTTCAAGCTTTGCCTATAAATAGGAGGCCACTCCTCCATCATTCCACACACTTCATCATTCCATTCATTTCTCCATTTCCACTTTCTCTCTCACACACTCTCTCTCTCTCTCTAAACTCTCTTTCTTTCTTTCTCTCTCTAGAAATTAGGATTAGGTCTAGTTAGTTCTCAGTTAATATTTAACTGAAACTAACGGAGGGACTACTTTTGTAATAGCGTAGGGAATAGTCCAGGGGCTTTTATTGTAATATTGTCAAGGATATTGCGGAAGTTCTGCTTGTACTCTCTCTCTAAACGCTTATTCAATCTACGCTTTATTAACGGTTACTTCTTTCCTTATCTGTTATAATGATAATTGATATTGTTATTATGCTAGATTTAGGATATGTTATTATGCATAGTGAGTAGTTTCCTTGTGTGTTTGTTATGATGTAGTTAGTTTATATATGTGTGGGGTGATGCTGCTTTAAACATATAATTGGATAACATTATGAAATAACGGAGGTAACGTTATACGGCTTTCATTTGTATAGCGCCGGAATCATCATTTATGTGTGTAGTACGGAACGTGGAAGCTATGAAAGTCGTGGGCACAATCCGTTGTGGAAATAATGTTTCCAGTTATATTATATAAATGAAAACCGGTGATCTATTAATCTTGTATTTATGAATTTCTAAACCAAATCGCCTTTCCTCCAATTAAACGTGGTTAGAACCTTTATGACAAGGAGTCGCGAACCTTGATCAAACGGTCACTACCTATCTATGTTTTCTGAAACTGTAAACATGGTCTGAATTGCGTAACTGTGGAAATACTGTTTAAAACATTTCGTATAGTACACCGTGAATCAATTAGGGATTTATTGGGAAATAGTGAGGGCTGGTTTATATCATAGATGGTTGGACTTTAATACAAACGTAGTTTAAACTAGTCTAGAGTGACCATAAAGTATGTGACCCCGGAAAGACCACGATAAACGGCACTGTACTTCGTGTAACGTTGGAAACACCTTTGGTGAAGTACAAATACGTAGAGCTAAGGAAATGTCGGTGGTTGAAGACTGTGTCACATCCTGGTTTGACTTCAAAGCTATGGAAATGTTTGATCGCACTGTACACCGTTAGTACACCTAAAGATCAGGAACACTATGGAAATGCTCAGATGCACTGTACACCGTTAGTACATCTTGGGTCTGGAAAACTGTGGAAATGCATAGTCGCACTGTACACCGTGATGAAAGCTCTAGACTAAAATATAACCATTAATATAAAGTTAATAGTCACCAAAACCAAGTCTTAATCTTAAATGCCTTGTCTGACTTTGTTATCCCCGTAGTGTTAAGAAAGGTCGGAACCTTAGTGGGTATGTTACTCTATCTCATGCACCCAGGAACTAACATTCCAAGAAGGGTCGTTACTCCATCACTGGATAACGTTGAAGAGTTGAGCATCCTCCTCCGATCAGACTCAATTTGGCCTAGTATTCAGTGACATACTAATTGGTTTCCCCAATCAGTAGGGTACTAGTGTTTACACTACGAACAATTAAGCTTAGATAAGACACAAACCTTTAAAAGACGTTTTCATATCAAAACCCTAGCATCACCCCCGCATAAGCTAACGAAGTCATAACAGACACATATCCTCCATACTGATTTCATCCCTATTTCTATCTTCCATTTATTTACTTTTTATTTAATTGCTTTAAAATACGGACCTAAGAAACAAAAACCCACTCAAACTCTGTTTTAAAAATCCCATCACTAAAATAAACAACTTGTCTTGATACTCTCGTTTCACAATACGATTAGCTTGAAGAACGACCCTAGGTCATACTGCTGCTATACAGCCGTAGTAAAACTTAGGTCCCCAGCTCTTATAAATTTAAAACTCCACTACCGTGTCCTCCTTCCGTTGCGTTGACGACCGTGACTGATCGAGGGACGACAAGTTTTTGGCGCCGCTGCCGGGGAGTTAATCGTAAGACTCTGAAGCATCCAGATGAGTTTTCTATTTAGTGATACTTCTTTCCCATTCTTATTTTCTTTTCCTTGTTCCAACCGACAATATCTTCCCATATCCCACAACGATATTCGACCAGATCATCCGGATCTGAATCTCTCATTTTCGTACCCGATCCTGAGTCGATTATCCGTACCATCCGCAAAGAAAGACGTTCTCGTTTTCCACAAATGGCCGCTCGTGTTACTCTCGCCGATAACACCAAACCATCCATCGAAGGACGAGGAGGACCGATTAGCTATCCAGTGATTGACGGAGCTTCTTTTGAGCTTAAACACCACATCGTACAACTCATAAAAGATAACTGCCAATTCCACGGTCTACCCCGTGATGATCCCAACGCTCATATCGACAAATTCATTCAGGTTTCAAACTCCTATAAGCAGAATGAGGTTGAGCAGGATATCATCCGCTTATACTTGTTCCCCTATTCTCTCGCTTTACATGCTTCTACCTGGTTTGAGGGACTTGAGACCGGCTCAATCACCTCATGGACCGACATGGGTAATAAGTTTCTCGCTAGATACTTTCCCCCGTCCAAACAAACTCAGGCAAAGAATGACATCGCAAACTTCCAACAAGCCCACGATGAATCTATCTACTCAGCATGGGAGCGATTCAAGAGTTTACTGAGAAAATGTCCAAACCACCAAATGACGAAGACTGACAAGGTGTGCACCTTCTACCGAGGTCTTGATCCTAACCATCGCATCAATCTTGACGCAGCAGCTCAAGGAAACTTCATGAAACTTACTGATGATGAAGCATGGAGCTTGATTGAGGATATGACGATGCATCACCACGATTGAAAGTCTGATGAGCACTCCTCATCTTTACCCATCTCCGCAAACAACACCCGCCAAACTGAAGCCATTAAGTCTCTGAGCGATCAAATTGAGACTCTGACAAAACAGATAGCAGATCTGAAGAAACAACCACAGCAGATCCACCAAATTCAGGCTTGCCAGAACTGTACCAACCATCCCGCTGAAGAATACGAGGTTGAGTACGAAGATCCTACTGACGGTTCAGTCTACTATGCCCAGTTTCCTGTCAGACCTCAAAATCCTCCCGGCTTCGCTAGAACTTCACCATCACGAACTCGAGGAAACCAATATCCTCCACGGAACAACCAACCCCCTTTCCAGCCCAGGTTTCAGCCATGATATCCAACGTACCCCCAACAACCACAACTTCCATACAATCAACCACTTCCATTAACCGCCACTGAGGATACCCAGCCTGCTGAGCCTGCAAAGACCATCATTCCAGTCACGAGTACTGATGACAACCTCAACAAATTCATCCAAGGTCAGACCGCTTTCAACCAAAAGACTACGGCTCGACAAGACCAAACTGATCTATTCCTTCGAAATCAACTCTCGGTCCTAAAAAGCCTTGAGAACCAGATCGGTCAGTTAGCCCAACGTCTCGATACCCGACCACAAGGGACCTTACCAAGCAATACTATTCAGAACCCCCACGTCGAGGAAGCCAAGACCTTAAACGCTGATAAACCAACTCCTTCTATGACTACTTCTCCGAGGGAACATTCTCCTGTCCTGCCGACAGTTGAGACCAAATCAATGCCTACGCCGAATCGTGAAGTTGAGATTCCTTTCCCTAACCGCCTGCACAAGAAGTACAATGCCAAGTCATTCAAACTTGATGAAAAATTCTTAGACACCGTGTCTAGAATCCCTTCTAGTACGAAGTACATCCGACGAATGCTGGCAACTAAGGACAAGATTCCTTCCACTCCTAAAGTCTCCCTGAACGCCGAGTGTTCAGCCGTCATCCAGAATGCCTTACCGGAAAAGCTAGGAGACACGGGACGATTCACCTTACCCTGTTCCATCTATCACTCAGGCACAATACGCTCCTTGGCCGATCTTGGAGCCAGTATCAATCTGATGCCTTACTCGCTCTACTCCAGATTAGAATTAGGACCTCTCCAGCCCACTAAAATGAGCGTCCAGCTTGCCGATCAATCAGTTCGATACCCGAAAGGCATTGCTGAGAACGTCATGGTAAAAGTTGACAGGTTTTATTTCCCCACTGACTTTGTAGTGATGGATATACAGGAAGACATTAACATACCCATTATCCTAGGTAGGCCATTCATGAATACTGCACGTGCTGTTATTGACGTATATTCTCAGGTTATCAGTCTACGAGCACATGGACAAACAATATCATACAAGATTGATCAGACCGACTGTTCAATAATGGAGCATGCAGAGATATACGCAATATCCATGGGCAGAATTACTTCGGATGATGACACTTCTGATTCAGAGCCAGAACCCTACAGGCCATACGAGCATACTTGTCTTATTTCAGCTACTGAAGAGTCAGAATCAGAAGACGAGGAAATGGAAGAATCAGAACCAGAAGAAGAAATAGAGGAGGAGGAAGATTCAGAGCAGGATGAAGAAGAAGAGGAACAACCTGAAACAGAGCCGGAGGAAGAAGAGATGGAAGAAACGGAACCAGAAGAAATGGAAGAACCCGAGGAAGAACAAGAAGAATCAGAGCCCGAGGAAGTATATCAGTCCACACCACCTCATCAATACCTTCCTGACTCATATTTACCGACAGCAGAGATTATGCAGATCGAGAACCTCGAGAACTTCATCCCTCTGTCACAAGATGAATCAAATGAAGATCCACCGACTGATTACTCTCATGATGCAGAATTTGGTCTCACCCTGGAGAAACTCATTGCATCAGCTATTGATCCCACCAAACCTCTCGTGTCTCCTCGACTTGACGCTCTGCTGAATATTGAGAAGACTATATCTTTATCCGCACAGCACCCGGAGCTTCGAGACAAACTCTTGAGAAAGATTGCAGCATATAAAGCATCCCGACTTCCCCAAAGGATTCAAACCTTTGACACATCTGCACCTCGAAGTCAGTTCGAGAAGGGAAGTACTTCCGGATCTAGCCGTAATTCTGATTCTCAGGAGGAAAAAGACATCGAGATGGATTCCTCTCAACCAATATCTCAGATTACTGATGACTCCCTTCCACCATCCGATAGTGTTGAGTTCCCTGATTTCCAGGCTAGGGATACTCCAGCTGAGGAGAGGGATGACGATGACATCATCTATACTGATGTTCCAATAGATATTCGGTCTGTCCGACTTCTTGCATCTTCGACTGTTTCGCTTCTCCTCAAATTCCGACTATCTCCAACCATGAGGAAATGATAAATGCTATTGAAGAATTCGAAAACGACATACCTATGATGACAAGCATTATCATTAACTCCACCAATGATTACACCCCACACCAAAGGAACCTGATTGAGGAAATCATAGCCGAATCTGAGGTCAACCAAGCCGAGAATTCCCAAGATTACAGATTCTTCCACAACCGCCTAAATGCCTTTGCCGAAGACCTCGCTGCTCAGTTGCTACGAGAGCACCGCGCTGCTGGACCAACACCTGAGGAGCTTGAGTTCTTTGAAGACCAAAGATGCATGTACAGGAAGATCTATGATACACTATTCAGATCCGTATTTCCATATTCTGCTGAGCAACACGAGTTCTTAAATTCTTATCGCAGCAATATGTACAATGCTACTGGGAATCCCGACGCAGACATAGACATCCGGTTGATGAATGATCTCAGGGGACTTCTAGATTCTATGGCTAGGAATGATCATATTGACGAAACCTCTCCTCATCGGTTCTATATTGACTGCACCATCGAGTACCATGCTCACAAGATTGCCGAAGATCTCGAGTATGAGAGTTCTGACGAGAGGACACGTGTCATCCCTTCTTCTATACCTGAAGGTTCGATGGTTAACATCGCGAACTTACTCACTGATCGAATCAAGGAAATCTTCGCTGAAGTACCTGATGAAGAGCACAGCCAAATATTCAACTACGGATTACGTGAGGTTTACGACATGATGAACAATACCTTTAAGAACTCCGACCTCACGTTTTCCCACTACCAGACCAATCTCATCTAGGGTATTCATGAATCTATCCGAGAACTTGGAGTAAACTCCAGTATTGCAGATCACGAGACTTTACACCTGCAGTTCTTTGGATTTATGGACTCACTCAGACAATACCATCCTGAACGAGAGATGATTGAAGCTGATGGATTCTCTTTTGTAAATTCCCGCGGAATTATCTCCAGCACAGTAAAGGAGATTACTTGGGACCTGCTGCACATAAAAAAGATTACAGAGCAGCATCTTCAGAGTTTCCCCATATTTTCATCTGAGATTCCAAACATCGTCGACATCATCGCTCGCCATTTTCTGAGGATATACCCACGTAACCCCAGGATTCCACTTCTGCGCACTTCCGGTCCTGGTGGTCCCAGCACCAACTAAATCTGAAGGAAGGCAAAGTCGAGCTCTCGACTCTAAAAGCAGCGCTTCTCGGGAGGCAACCCGTGCAATAAAGACGTGTAGAGAGAACAGCGTCAATAAGTGAAGATATATCTCTGACTATCCTTCACACTTGGTCGTCACCAAAACACTTTCTGATATTTCAACTCATTTGCAAATAAACCACTCGTCTCAGAAATAAGGAAATCAATTTGAAAAATGATAATTCATGTGTTTCGAGCATTTGAGGTACTTGCATACTACTTTTATGCATTATGCTCAAACTCGTTTAAAAACACATGTTTTATAAAAATGATTTGTAGTAGAAAATATCTTTTCAAAGTTCTGAGACGATGATTTATCTTTTCAATTGCAAATACCTTGAGTTTGTAAACTGGTACGACCAACGTGTTCACACTTACGAGATTGATTCACAAAGGGAATAATGGATGGAAAAGAAACCAAATAGCAAGACGCTTGAAGCTGTGCCGCTCTTCATGAATGCAGAAAAAGATCTTGGCAACACCTCTTTTCAGCAAATTCAGATTCTCAGCTTCTTTGTTTCTCGCTATCTGGGGAGTGTCTTAACCTTTACTCTCTTTTGTTTATGATTCTGTATATTATTTGCTTTGTTAGTTTGTGAAAGTAGTCTATACTCTATCCTAAGCTTATCACAAAGTGTGGGATTCTAGCCCAAAACAAACACTTGAGAAACATTTTCTTACATGTTCAAACTCTAAGTGTGGGATTTTACTTCCAGTTGAAACGCCCATATTTCAATTGATTTTTTTTTTTTATAGAAAACTTGTATATTTCAAATTTATAAATTCATAATGCTTAGGAATATCATTCCATCACATTTGGTCCCATCTAAATACTAAAGTTACATGTTTACAAATTCGACTCCATACAATGATAACACCTTATATCAAAATCATAATAGTTTGGGCGATTTATACAATGGTATTACAAAACGACAATTCAATAGAATGTGAAACTTGTACAATGTCACAACAAGCTTCCATCCACACTTACTTCTTGTAATCACCTTTAATCCAATTGGTTCAACCGAACCAACACCTACAACATAAATCACTGATACGAGTAAGCATAAAGCTTAGTGAGTATACAAGCAACTAATTAAATAATTCACAAACAAGATACAATTTATCAATAAATACTTATTTCTTTTAAATAGAAACTATTGAACAACAATAAAGATTCGACAATATTTCGTATGGATCCATGATCCAATAGATACAAGTAAGCATGGCACTAATCCCATATGGGTACCAAGCTTAATAGATACCGAGTAGTGCCAAGCACTTATTTCGTGATATTCAATTTCTACAATACTAAATCCATATATTCCAATTAATTCACATAGTCCTATTAATTCACATAATCCTCCTAATTCACATAATTCTCCTAATTCACATTATCTTACAAGTTCACATAATCCACATAATTCAATCATCCACATAACACTATACTATTTCCAATTAACTCAACTATTAACAACAATCCACAACTATGGTCAACAACCAATATTTCTTAAGATACGAAGCATGATACAATATAGAAGCACACATGAGATACAATTATAAGAAACAAACAATAAGAACAACTAGAAGAGACAAACAATATTCCAAACGAATGTATGAACCTCTTGCTCGTAAGCAATCCAGAACATACAATCATTATTCAAATAGTCCTCGTATTACTCACCTTTGCTTTTAAAGCAAAACATAATTCCACATTCCATAGCAAAGTCACCATTCTTGATCACCTATCACATACATATTGATACAATAACACATTAATAACTAAAAGTCACCATAATCAATACATCAACTATATACATCCCCTACTCTTATTGAATTGATCATATTACTTTTACTTCTTTATTTCATTATTTCCTTATTTGGATAACCACCTTAGATGATTATTTCATATTATAATTCAAGATTCATCCTTAATTCATTGAATTCATTATTTCATTTTAATCATCACTAAAGATCATCATAGTCATAATTAATTCAATTACTTAATCCTTTGTGTCAATACTTCAATTTTTATAATCATACTTCAAAAATCTTTAATCATATTTCAACAACATTTATAATCACCAATTAAGGTGTATTAGCACCAATTCATCATCATTTGCACAAAACCCACTTTAATCACTATATAACAAATTCAATTTATCAAATTCTAGAGTGGGTTAGTGTTAATAACCATAATTATTTCACTCCTATATCATAATTCAATTATTATCATGCCCTAATTCGGATTAAAATCATCAATTCATCGAAACCCACCAAACCCTCAAGAACACCATCCATGATTCTTGATTTTTAATTCATTCTAGTGTTAATTCAATCACTAATAAGCTTTACTAAACCTAATTCAACATATTTCATGCTTAATTTCGTATTAGAATCATTAATTCCATAAATCCCCATGAAACCCTAAGTTTGAATTCAAATTTAGAAGAGAATCATGATTACCTTGTGTTAGAGATGCTTAATCCTTGTTGAATTCGAGTTCCCTAGCTTCGATTTCATGTTTTGGAAGTGATTTAGTTTTGGGTTAGGGTTTCATACGAATTTTGAAGTTCCTGGATGTTTTGAGAAGTGATTTTGATGATATATGATACGTACACATATGTAAATAAGTATACATGTGTTTTAATTTTATTCCCCGTGATTATCATTGTCTGGAACTTTAAAACCGACTCACAGTTATTACTATTTTATTTCACCTAGAGTAAAAATAACTTAAAATATTTACTATTACTTTATTCACAATATTACTTTTAGATTTTGAGATGTTACACCAGTAAATCTCAACTAAAGAGAACATTAGGGACAATGTTCCTCTAAGTGTGGGATAGCAGGTATAGAATACCTTGGTTAGTTTTCTTTGATTTTTAATGTCCGAAATAGCAAACTCAGAAAATGTTCCTCAAATTTTTCAAAATTTTTCAAAGAAAATTGAAAGTATGAGCTAAATCTATTGATTAACTCTGCTATTTTTGAGCCAAAATATCTTTTGAGATGAGCTATTTTCAGATATGAGTAATATATTTCGGAGTCTAGAGAAAATAAGATAGAAATTGCTTAAACAAGAAATAATAATCTGATGGAAGCATGACGAAGCACATACAACCCTATTTGCAGTGAGGTATCTTGAGCCTAATAGCATTCATCTTTAATGCTTCACTAATCATTTCTTGTGTGTGCCGATGCATGCATCTCTGAATTAGAACTTGCTCTTGACATACGCTTCAAGACCACATTGGTGTGTACCGTACGCGGTATAGGTGCAATTAAATGACCTTGACATTCCCTAGGATATAAACCCCTTTTCACATATCTCTTCAAGCCCAAAACCCTTCCGATACTCATTTTTAGTATCGATGATCCGCCTAGTAAACCCTGTTGAGTCTAAACCTTTCGTTTCATAAAACCCCCAGTAAACCCTACTTCCCAAAATACTCCCAAACTTATCTTAGAATTTCTGAGGTTATGAAGAACATCTTTTAGAATGTCTTATCCTACCCCTTTCGTGCTCTCAAAAAGATTGAAGAATCCTTGGTATGTAAAACTGACACCGCGAAAAGACTCGAAACGTTCAAGATAAGGGATTTCTGAAAGAATCAAAAGAAGAAAAATATCCTTGGAAATTCTCTAGCAAAGAAATTCTGAAGAAGAAAAGAAAAATAGAAAAATACAAAAGCAGAAAAAGAAAATAAAAAGAATAAAAAGAAGAAAAGAAAGAAAAATAGTTCCGCAAGAATAAAGCTTAAAGTCCTTTGAAGTATCATCAAGATTCTGATAGAAGACCAAAAGCTACCTCTCTCCGTTCTGAAATAAAGTTGTTCATGATCTCAGTTGTTTTAAGATAAGCAACCCTTACAACCCAAAAATACCACTATCCATACCCTTTACCCCTCACTACAACCCTCATGAATGTCTTGAGATAATTAGCACCGTCCTCACCTAAGTGGTGGAGATCCGATTCTCGACCAAGCCTATGACGATGAGTGCTGCATGACTGGCTATTTGAGCGATTTCTTTTGTTCTAGACTGATAGGAAACCCGATACACTTTGAGTGAATTGAGTGACCACCTTTAGTGAGATCGCCTAGTCATGTGTACTTCAAGATCATGAGATTTGGATGTATGCCTAAGAGAATCTTTTCTTGTTTAAAGGATCATCTTATCTTTCCCTATATTCCTGAAACTATCTTATTTGCATTTGACAGTGGTAACTCTTAAAAATGTTGAAGCTCGCTCTAAAAATTGTTTTAAAATGTTTTCAGAAACTGAGTGTTGCTTGAGGACAAGCAACGTCTAAGTGTGGGATAACTTGATGTGACGCAAAAAGTCATGTTTTCAAAGCTATTATTCCACATTTTTTGGGAACATCTTTAGTGAAAACATTCCAAAACAATCATTATTCACCAAAATTCACTAAAGTGCTCAAAATATAGGCGTTGTTACAAAAGTCAGTAAAAACATCCGAATAACGAACAAAACGGAGCAAATAAGCAGCAACCAATTCTCGCACCCTCATTTATCCTATGAAAAACATATTCTAACCTTGTGATATGATGTAATAGGTAAAATCGAGACGAGAAAATCAAGAATCATGCAAATCGGACAAAGGACGGAAAAGACTGGACGGTTACAAACTCCTATAAAGTGATTTCGGCTATGCTAAAGTTGTACACATCCAATTTCAGTGAGATTGGCACCATTAGAAGCGTAACGGAATTACGAAGACACAGGCGAAAGAATCAGGTCAAACGGACGCATAACGAAGGAGATACGGACGTTTTAAGCAACGAACAAAATCAGACGGAGGCCGTATACGGCCTTGGCCACCGTATACGGCCCTTCATAGACCGTATACGGCCCTTTATACACCGTATACGGCCCTATGAAGGCCGTATATGGCCCTATGTCCCCCATATGCTGCTCGTTTGTGCTTCGTTTGCTTGTACGTGCGTGCTTCGCGAGTTGTTCGGCTGATTTCAAGCTTTGCCTATAAATAGGAGGCCACTCCTCCATCATTCCACACACTTCATCATTCCATTCATTTCTCCATTTCCACTTTCTCTCTCACACACTCTCTCTCTCTCTAAACTCTCTTTCTTTCTTTCTCTCTCTAGAAATTAGGGTTAGGTCTAGTTAGTTCTCAGTTAATATTTAACTGAAACTAACGGAGGGACTACTTTTGTAATAGCGTAGGGAATAGTCCAGGGGCTTTTATTGTAATATTGTCAAGGATATTGCGGAAGTTCTGCTTGTACTCTCTCTCTAAACGCTTATTCAATCTACGCTTTATTAACGGTTACTTCTTTCCTTATCTGTTATAATGATAATTGATATTGTTTATGCTAGATTTAGGATCTGTTATTATGCGTAGTGAGTAGTTTCCTTGTGTTTTTGTTATGATGTAGTTAGTTTATATATGTGTGGGGTGATGCTGCTTTAAACATATAATTGGATAACATTATGAAATAACGGAGGTAACGTTATACGGCTTTCATTTGTATAGCGCCGGAATCATCACTTATGTGTGTAGTACGGAACGTGGAAGCTATGAAAGTCGTGGGCACAATCCGTTGTGGAAATAATGTTTCCAGTTATATTATATAAATGAAAACCGGTGATCTATTAATCTTGTATTTATGAATTTCTAAACCAAATCGCCTTTCCTCCAATTAAACGTGGTTAGAACCTTTATGACAAGGAGTCGCGAACCTTGATCAAACGGTCACTACCTATCTATGTTTTCTGAAACTGTAAACATGGTCTGAATTGCGTAACTGTGGAAATACTGTTTAAAACCTTTCGTAGAGTACACCGTGAATCAATCAGGGATTTATTGGGAAATAGTGAGGGCTGGTTTATATCATAGATGGTTGGACTTTAATACAAACGTAGTTTAAACTAGTCTAGAGTGACCATAAAGTATGTGACCCCGGAAAGACCACGATAAACGGCACTGTACTTCGTGTAACGTTGGAAACACCTTTGGTGAAGTACAAATACGTAGAGCTAAGGAAATGTCGGTGGTTGAAGACTGTGTCACATCCTGGTTTGACTTCAAAGCTATGGAAATGTTTGATCGCACTGTACACCGTTAGTACACCTAAAGATCAGGAACACTGTGGAAATGCTCAGATGCACTGTACACCGTTAGTACATCTTGGGTCTGGAAAACTGTGGAAATGCATAGTCGCACTGTACACCGTGATGAAAGCTCTAGACTAAAATATAACCATTAATATAAAGTTAATAGTCACCAAAACCAAGTCTTAATCTTAAATGCCTTGTCTGACTTTGTTATCCCCGTAGTGTTAAGAAAGGTCGGAACCTTAGTGGGTATGTTACTCTATCTCATGCACCCAGGAACTAACATTCCAAGAAGGGTCGTTACTCCATCACTGGATAACGTTGAAGAGTTGAGCATCCTCCTCCGATCAGACTCAATTTGGCCTAGTATTCAGTGACATACTAATTGGTTTCCCCAATCAGTAGGGTACTAGTGTTTACACTACGAACAATTAAGCTTAGATAAGACACAAACCTTTAAAAGACGTTTTCATATCAAAACCCTAGCATCACCCCCGCATAAGCTAACGAAGTCATAACAGACACATATCCTCCATACTGATTTCATCCCTATTTCTATCTTCCATTTATTTACTTTTTATTTAATTGCTTTAAAATACGGACCTAAGAAACAAAAACCCACTCAAACTCTGTTTTAAAAATCCCATCACTAAAATAAACAACTTGTCTTGATACTCTCGTTTCACAATACGATTAGCTTGAAGAACGACCCTAGGTCATACTGCTGCTATACAGCCGTAGTAAAACTTAGGTCCCCAGCTCTTATAAATTTAAAACTCCACTGCCGTGTCCTCCTTCCGTTGCGTTGACGACCGTGACTGATCGAGGGACGACATGGTTGCACAACTGGTTTGAAATCAGATTCCATAAGGATCTTGTGCGTACAATATGATGGGCTAATTCCCTTGATGTCACCGATCGTCCATGCTATAGCATGCTTATGTTCCTTCAGAACTTTTAGCAGACTTTCTTTCTCGTTTGCTGATAGCTTGGATGAAATGATAACTGGCAAATCCGACTCTCCTTGTAGGTATGCATATTCCAAATGGGTCGGTAAATCTTTCAATTCTAACCTTGGTGGTTCTTCAAAAGAAGATTTACATGCCAACACCTCTTCTCGTGAACAGGGAATCCAATGCATAGTGATGCGAGTCTCTTTCTTGACTAAAACACCATCAGTCTCAACCGATTCTTCATTCTCAGTCGGCTAATCACCTTCTAATTCCTCATCACTCTCGAACTCTAACTCCTCAAGCATTTTATCGAATTCTTCAATATCTCTAATTGCATATACAAACAACTTGGTTGCGAGTGTTGTAATAAGCAAATACTAATAATTTGGTGTTTAAGTATCCAAACAAAATAACATCCGTGACCTAAGAAAAACAACACATTGACACTAAAATTAAGTAAAATAGATTATCAACCTAATGATTTGGGCTGAGAAGCGAGAAAATGAATGTCATAGGATGACAAATAGGTTTCAGAGTGAATCACATTATTCAAACTCTGCTTGGACTTTTTAGGTACTCGGCATATCGATGTGAGTTCTTATCACAATTACCCTTATCATAATTGTATCATTGATCCTTAAACCTTTCATCGACTTATATATATATATATATATATATACACACACACACACACACACACGTATTATGATGTAGATGTCGCACCCCCAAATTATGATGCGGAAGCGGGTCGGTTCGGGGCGCGACTAATCAATATACAAAGCACACAAGATTACATAATGAACGACCACTACATGAGTCGTTTACAAATACATTGATAAAATAAAGGTTTTACACCGTTATAATATAGTTTACAAAAGCCCTTGAGTTCAAATGATAGAGATTCTATGGCATAACTAAATTATACAAAATATAGTAATGCATGACAATCTCTTGATGTCTGAATGCAACTCGAACTAATGGGCATCTTGAGTGGCAGACCTACTGCTGCTGAGAACCTGAGAATACATGCTAAAAGGTCAGCTATAAAGCTGGTGAGCTCACATGTTTAATGATAAGATATGATGTATGAACCACAAGATTTAATAATGATGTTTGAAATTAATCAAATATAATGTATATATAGCCATGAGCACATAGTCTGAGCTTAACTGAGATGTCAGGATCATAATTAAGTGCCTGAGCGAGGGTGCCTCTATGTATATGCCTAATCAACATACGTATGAACAAATGATAATGCGTCCGTTTTGACCAGTCAGTGCTTGCTGACCCGGACGGGGATTGTCAGTCCCATATGGATCCATACACTAACATTCACGCTACAAAGTATTACCAAACTATGCTATGAGGACTTAAAATGATTAGATGATTTACTCATGTAATATATAGCGATGTTTTGATACTTGTGTTCAGATGTAAAACAAAATGAGCATGTATCTCACCCCTAGGTAAAAGCATTTAAAAAGGGGCTATGAGACTCACCTGAGCCTAATGAGATGCTATCAAGCACAAATGATGGTTTACAAGACAAATGATGTCGTTCAATCGACTGAAACCTGCAGGGCGTCTTAGACGCGCAAGGTTTATTTGATTAGATGACTTTACAGACCATCTATGCTAGTTGTTCCCTCAACTAGTTATGTCCAAATACTTTGGTTAATGTTTATGTTTAAAGTTGTGAAAATCGTATACGGCTCGTTGGTGATTAATTGTAATAATAATCTCAAAACGTTATTATTGAAATGTTGAAATGAAATACTTGTAAAGTGTATTTGAAGTGTTTAGTATTCGTATAGGTCATGTGTTGTTGTGTTGTTGTCTTACGTGATTACTAGTTGTTACCACTTCTAGTTATAATCTTGATCCCACTGTTAGTTATAATCTAGTTGCCTCTGTTAATTATAATCTTGTTGCCCCTGTTAGTTATAATCTTGTTGCCCCTGTTAGTTATAATCTTGTTGCCCCTGTTAGTTATAATCTTGTTGCCCCTGTTAGTTATAATCTCCAGATTTTTGACTCAACAATCCTCTCGTTTTCTACACTTTTTAGTCCAAACCAAGACCCACCAAAAATCACAGATGTTCCCCTATGGGTCTAGTGTAAATCTAAACTTTATGGTAATTTTAATAGTTCATCTGCTATTTTTAACAAAAATCAACATGAAAGGTAGTCAGATTTGGTTCGGAAAAGAGTAACATTCAAAGATCGGCTTCTATACTTAAATCCGTACAGATCTGGAAAAAGTGTAAAACACGAAAGTTGTAGCTCTTTTCAATACGCAACTTTTAAAAAGAAATTGGTTGTCTAAATCATCTTAGAGCTCGAGATATTAACGATTTTGTGGGACTGTTTTTGAGAGACAGAATCTGTCATACGTACATACTTATGAAAAACATTTTTAAGATTTAGATTTGGACATTAACAAGTTGTATGAACAATATATCATCTATATAAACATAATACAAGTATTTTACGAAAGTGTCGGGATTCTTACAATGATCGAATGAAGAATCCGAAAAGGTAGAAGCGTAGCTCGCGTTCTCGTGATCGTTTTTGCTTCAATCGACTTGATGATCCGAAGAGGTTTTGATGGTGGATTATGGTGGTGAAAGTGGCTGATTTTAGAGAGAGAAAGATCTGAGATTAGAGAGAGAATGAGAGAGATTGAGTTGGTGATTGAATGAAGAAAGATGAGATGATGGTGGTGGTTAAAGTCAAGAACAAGATCCATGTTTCATGGATCTTGTTTGGCTGATTTTTCCAAGTCAAAAAGGAGGTGGATTTTTGTTATATTTTGTCTCAAATAATTGGTATTATATCCGTGTTCGTTTACCCGATCGTTTAAATGTATATTTAGACGTTATGTATTATATATACGTTTTTAAATAACGAATAAGCTTTCGATATTTTTGAGTTGAAGTATTTTATCAAAATACTTGTTAATGAGTTATAAAAATATAACTTTGGTTGGTTTTGATTATCGAACGCGTTTCACTCATTTTTGGTTGCGTATGATTGTTTTAGACGATACGTGTTTCTTTTGAAATATTATCGAAATAATATGTAATAAATAATGAGTTGTATTAAATAATAATTCTATATTACTTAATACTTGTTTTCACCAACGCCGTATAGATGAATCAGAATTCGGCCGATTTGAAAATGCACGATTTAAACAAATCGCGTACTGATATATATATAACAATATACATATTGATACATACAATTAGCCTAAAACATAGCACTAATTATATGTACTACTAGATGATTAGGATCTAATAACTAGTCCTAATTTGATGGGTGTCACATTCTCCCCTTGTTAGGAGAATTTTGTCCCGAAATTCAGCTCTGTGTTGGATTGTGAGTGGAGTCCGAAATTAAATGCGGATACTTGTGTCGCATCTGGTCTTCCCGTTCCCAGGTGAATTCCGGACCACGCCGCGAATTCCACCGAACTTTGACAATTGGGATATGATTTTGCTTAAGCTGTTTGACCTCACGGTCCATGATCTCCACTGGTGTCTCGATAAAATGAAGTTTATCATCGATTTGAATCTCATCTAGAGGAATAATGAGTGTCTCATCGGACATACATTTCTTCAGGTTAGAAATGTGAAATGTGGGATGCACGCTACTGAGCTCTGGAGGTAGCTGCAATTGATATGCGACTGGACCAATCCTTTCAAGGATCTCAAAAGGTCCGATATATCTAGGGTTTAACTTCCCACGTTTACCAAAACGGATGACACCTTTCCAAGGTGATACTTTGAGCAATACTCGATCCCCAACCTGGAACTCGAGATGCTTGCGTCTCACGTCAGCATAACTCTTCTGACGATCACGTGCGGCTTTTAACCGTTGTTGGATACCAACGATCTTCTCGGTGGTTTCATGAATGATTTCAGGACCAGTCAGTTGGCTGTCTCCAACTTCAGTCCAACAGATAGGCGACCGGCACTTACGACCGTACAGTGCCTCAAAAGGAGCAGCTCCAATACTGGTATGGTAACTGTTGTTGTATGAGAATTCGCACAAAGGCAAATGATGCTCCCAATTTGCACCGAAGTCAATTACGCATGCGCGTAACATATCTTCCAGTGTTTGAATAGTCCTTTCACTTTGGCCATCGGTTTGTGGATGATAGGCTGTACTCATATCTAAACGAGTACCCAATGACTTTTGCAATGATTGCCAAAAGTTAGATGTGAATCGGCTGTCTCTATCAGAGATAATTGAGATTGGAACGCCGTGTCGTGATACGATCTCCTTCAAATAGATTCGTGTGAGGCGTTCCATTTTGTCGGTTTCCTTCATGGCAAGGAAGTGAGCAGATTTGGTTAGACGATCAACTATTACCCATATAGTATCGCAACCACTTGATGTTTTCGGGAGTTTAGTGATGAAATCCATAGAAATTTGCTCCCATTTCCATTCTGGAATGTCCGGCTGTTGAAGTAAGCCGGTGGGTTTCTGATATTCTGCTTTGACCTTAGAGCAGGTGAGGCACTTGCTGACGTACGTGGCAATCTCTGCTTTCATGTTTGGCCACCAGTATAATTCCTTGATGCCATGATACATCTTGTCAGATCCAGGATGTATAGAATATTTGGACTTGTGAGCTTCATTCATCACCAAGCCTCGAAGATTCCCGAACTTGGGTAACCAAATCCGGTTTGCGAAGTACTTGACCCCATTGGGTTTGGTTTCGAATTGATTCTCCATGTTTCGCAAGGCCTCATCTTTGATGTTTTTAGGTTTCAATGCTTCGAGTTGAGTAGCAAGGATTTGAATGATCAGATCATTATGGATGATCATACTAAGAGCTCGGACTCGAAGAGGTTTGGTGCGCTCTTTTCGACTTAGGGCATCGGCAACTACATTTGCTTTGCCTGGATGGTACTTGATCTCGCAGTCATAATCGGTGAGTAACTCGACCCAGCGACGTTGCCTCATGTTGAGATCCTTCTGATCAAATATGTGCTGGAGGCTCTTATGATCGGTGAAGATGGTACATTTTGTGCCATACAGATAGTGTCTCCAGATTTTGAGTGCGAACACTACGGCTCCTAATTCGAGATCATGAGTTGTGTAGTTCTTCTCGTGAACTTTGAGTTGTCAGGAGGCGTAGGCAATAACCTTGTCTCGTTGCATCAACACGCAACCAAGACCTTGGTGTGAGGCATCGCAGTATACCACGAAGTCTTCATTGCCTTCGGGTAATGATAGAATTGGTGCACTGCAAAGCTTTTGCTTCAATAACTGAAATGCTGACTCTTGTTTATCAGTCCAATCGAACTTCTTTTCCTTCTGAGTCAGTATTGTGAGAGGTTGAGCTATTTTGGAGAAATTCTCAATGAAACGCCTATAATAACCTGCTAGTCCTAAGAATTGGCGTACTTCGGTCGGCGTCGTCGGTGCTTGCCAGCACTTGATAGCCTCAATCTTTATTGGATCTACGTGAATTCCCTGACTATCAATCACATGACCAAGGAACTGAACGGTTTGCATCCAGAACTCACACTTGGATAATTTAGCATATAACTCTTCGTGTCTAAGAAGTTCTAGAATGACTTTGAGATGCTGCGCGTGCTCTTGCTCATTGCGCGAGTAAATAAGAATGTCATCAATGAAGACAATGGCAAACTTGTCGAGATATGGTTTGCACACTCGGTTCATAAGGTCCATGAATACTGCCGGTGCGTTAGTCAAACCAAAGGGCATCACTTGAAACTCATAATGTCTATAGCGAGTTCGGAAGGCAGTCTTTGGGATGTCGATGTCACGAACTCATAACTGATGATAACCTGATCTTAGATCTATCTTCGAATAGAAACTTGACCCTTGAAGTTGGTCGAATAGGTCATCAATTCGAGGTAGTGGGTAACGGTTCTTGACGGTCAACTTGTTCAACTCTCTATAGTCGATACACATCCTGAATGAACCGTCTTTCTTTTTCACAAACAGAACCGAAGCTCCCCATGGTGAAGAACTCGGTCTAATGAATCCCTTATCCAGGAGTTCCTGCAACTGAGTAGACAATTCCTGAAGTTCTGAAGGGGCTAAGCGATATGGTGCTCGTGCAACAGGTGCTGCCCCCGGCACTAGATCAATTGAGAACTCAACTTGTCTCGGTGGTGGAAGGCCAGGTAAGTCTTCGGGAAAGACTTCTGGATAATCTCTAACAATGGGCACATCCTCAAGTCGTTTCTCTTCTGACTTTTTCTCCAAGACATGTGCGAGGATCGCCTGGTACCCTTTCCTAAGGTACTTGCGAGTTTTCATGCAGGATATGATATTCAGTCTCGTCCTACCGGTCTCCCCTTGTATGATTAGAGTACTACCGGTGACAAGAGGTATACGGACGATTTTGTCGTAGCAGACAATTTCAACTCGGTGCTTGGATAACCAATCCATTCCAATAATGACATCGAAACTTCCAATCTCAACGGGTATAAGGTCAATAGAGAAGATTTCATCAGATAGATTTAAAGTGCAATTTGGTATTACACTGTCAGTCTCAATTAACTTGCCATTAGCTAATTTTACAATGTACTTAGCATCTAAGGCAATAGGGGCAATGTTAAGCAATTGACTAAACTCATCAGATATGAAGCTCCTATCAGCACCAGAATCAAACAGAACAGAAGCAGTAAGATTGTTGAGAAGAAACATACCCGAGACCACATTCGGGTCTTGACGGGCCTCTCCTGAGTTCAGAACGAAAGCTCTTCCCTTCGCAGTGTTGTTACCCTTGTTCTTCAGCTTTGGGCACTCATTCCTAAAGTGACCAGTTTCTCCACACTCATAGCAGGACTTTGGTTGGCTGGTGGTGGTGTTGGTGTTGACGGTGGTCGACTTACAGTCTTTGGTCAAATGTCCATACCTTTGACATTTTCCACAAGGTGTACCGCAAGGACCATCATGATGACGGTAGCACTTTGAACAGTAGAGCTTATTTCCAGTGTAGCCCTTGTTGGAACCAGAACCCGTGTTGGTGGTCTTATCAGACTCAGACCTCTTGAATGATGATTGGTTTTGAGTGGTGTTCCCAGACCACTTTCTTTTGTTGTTGTTTCCAGAAGATGGTACAGATGTCTCACGGCTGACAACCATTGCCATAAGTTCATGAGCAATTCCGATAGCTCTATCAAGGGTGGTTGGTTGGGCTGAGGCGACATTTCCCTGGATATTCTCCGGAAGGCCTCGAATGTATTTCTTGATACTCTTTCCTTCCGTATCAACCAAACCTGGGCACAACAGAGCGAACTGCTGGAACTTGGTGGTGTACCCAGCAATATCATTCCCTTGTACCGCCAGATGCCAGAACTCGACTTCCAGTCGGTGTAGTTCTTCCTCGCGACAGTACTTCTCCCTTAGCTTTTTCTTCAATTCAGGCCAAGGAAGTCGGTTTGCGATCTCGACGCCAATAGAGTTTGCGTGGGTGTTCCACCACGTTAGTGCACCTTCTTGAAAGGTGTAAGCAGCAAACTTGACCTTACTATCTTCAGCACAGTTACAGAGACTGAAGACAGATTCCATTCTTTCAATCCATCGGATTAAGCCAATAGCACCTTCCGTGCCCTTAAAGTAGAGTGGCTTGCAGCTGAGAAAGTCCTTGTAGGAACAAGGCTTGATGATAGGACGAGGAGTGGTATTGACTGTCTCTTCATTCCTTTGAGCGTCTCGAGCAGCCATGGCTGCGGCTACAGCTCGGGTAACCGCAGCATTGAGTTCAGCTTGACTGAAATCTTTCCTCTTTAGCGGCATGATTCTGACAAAAGCAAATAGAGTGGATGAGTTATTTGCACCAAAACATGATACATCACATATTCATATATATATTTATGGGGTAATATACGATGACACAAGTGATAATCACATTTGACAAACAACAGAGTTGCATACTAGATGCGAGTGGGTGAGGTAAGGTTTTACTTATGGAACCTAATAGTCCTTCAAACAATAAGTTCCACTTGTGATTCCGAAGAATTTGAATGATGGAGGAAGTACGAATGATATATTCCTCGCGAACATGTGATTGTACAGCGGAATGTGTTGTGAGATGTTATGTGCGTATAAAAAGGATAGACGAAAGTAATTCAAACTCATTGTCTTTGGTAGTGAAGATGTTAACGAGTGTATTATCGTGTGTGATCTATATTTATTCGATATATATAATAGCTTAGAAGATAATACGCAAGTGGGGCTTAATCATATATCTTCAATATATAATAGCCTATAAGGTAGCACATAAATGAGGCCTATGTATGTATATACGCCTATATCACATAATAGCCTAATGATTATCTAGCACAAACCAAGTATAAGTCTCGGTTTCTCTCGTGGTCAGAGTCAACTATCGCATTCCTGTTTAACATAACCCCTTTCAGTTTTCACATCGTATTCATTTAATTGTACATAGTTAGCTAAGCTATGTTAAATTAAACTCATATGGTGTAATCACTGAACCAGTTATATCTAATAAGGAATACTGCCTAACAGTCATAGTCTAGGCCCACTAAATGCAACCTAGTTCACTATAACCTTAGGCTCTGATACCAATCTGTCGCACCCCCAAATTATGATGCGGAAGCGGGTCGGTTCGGGGCGCGACTAATCAATATACAAAGCACACAAGATTACATAATGAACGACCACTACATGAGTCGTTTACAAATACATTGATAAAATAAAGGTTTTACACCGTTATAATATAGTTTACAAAAGCCCTTGAGTTCAAATGATAGAGATTGTATGGCATAACTAAATTATACAAAATATAGTAATGCATGACAATCTCTTGATGTCTGAATGCGACTCGAACTAATGGGCATCTTGAGTGGCAGACCTACTGCTGCTGAGAACCTGAGAATACATGCTAAAAGGTCAGCTATAAAGCTGGTGAGCTCACATGTTTAATGATAAGATATGATGTATGAACCACAAGATTTAATAATGATGTTTGAAATTAATCAAATATAATGTATATATAGCCATGAGCACATAGTCTGAGCTTAACTGAGATGTCAGGATCACAATTAAGTGCCTGAGCGAGGGTGCCTCTATGCGTATGCCTAATCAACATACGTATGAACAAATGATAATGTGTCCGTTTTGACCAGTCAGTGCTTGCTGACCCGGACAGGGATTGTCAGTCCCATATGGATTTATACACTAACATTCACGCTACAAAGTATTACCAAACTATGCTATGAGGACTTAAAATGATTAGATGATTTACTCATGTAATATATAGCGATGTTTTGATACTTGTGTTCAGATGTAAAACAAAATGAGCATGTATCTCACCCCTAGGTAAAAGCATTTAAAAGGGGGCTATGAGACTCACCTGAGCCTAATGAGATGCTATCAAGCACAAATGATGGTTTACAAGACAAATGATGTCGTTCAATCGACTGAAACCTGCAGGGCGTCTTAGACGCGCAAGGTTTTATTTGATTAGATGACTTTACAGACCATCTATGCTAGTTGTTCCCTCAACTAGTTATGTCCAAATACTTTGGTTAATGTTTATGTTTAAAGTTGTGAAAATCGTATACGGCTCGTTGGTGATTAATTGTAATAATAATCTCAAAACGTTATTATTGAAATGTTGAAATGAAATACTTGTAAAGTGTATTTGAAGTGTTTAGTATTCGTATAGGTCATGTGTTGTTGTGTTGTTGTCTTACGTGATTACTAGTTGTTACCACTTCTAGTTATAATCTTGTTCCCACTGTTAGTTATAATCTTGTTGCCCCTGTTAGTTATAATCTTGTTGCCCCTGTTAGTTATAATCTTGTTGCCCCTGTTAGTTATAATCTTGTTGCCCCTGTTAGTTATAATCTCCAGATTTTTGACTCAACAATCCTCTCGTTTTCTACACTTTTTAGTCCAAACCAAGACCCACCAAAAATCACAGATGTTCCCCTATGGGTCTAGTGTAAATCTAAACTTTATGGTAATTTTATAAGTTCATCTGCTATTTTTAACAAAAATCAACATGAAAGGTAGTCGGATTTGGTTCGGAAACGAGTAACATTCAAAGATCAGCTTCTATACTTAAATCCGTACAGATCTGGAAAAAGTGTAAAACACAAAAGTTGTAGCTCTTTTCAATACGCAACTTTTAAAAAAGAATTGGCTGTCTAAATCATCTTAGAGCTCGAGATATTAACGATTTTGTGGGACTGTTTTTGAGAGACAGAATCTGTCATACGTACATACTTATGAAAAACGTTTTTAAGATTTAGATTTGGACATTAACAAGTTGTATGAACAATATATCATCTATATAAACATAATACAAGTGCTTTACGAAAGTGTCGGGATTCTTACAATGATCGAATGAAGAATCCGAAAAGGTGGAAGCGTAGCTCGCGTTCTCGTGATCGTTTTTGCTTCAATCGACTTGATGATCCGAAGAGGTTTTGATGGTGGATTATGGTGGTGAAAGCGGCTGATTTTAGAGAGAGAAAGATCAGAGATTAGAGAGAGAATGAGAGAGATTGAGTTGGTGATTGAATGAAGAAAGATGAGATGATGGTGGTGGTTAAAGTCAAGAACAAGATCCATGTTTCATGGATCTTGTTTGGCTGATTTTTCCAAGTCAAAAAGGAGGTGGATTTTTGTTATATTTTGTCTCAAATAATTGGTATTATATCCGTGTTCGTTTACCCGATCGTTTAAATGTATATTTAGACGTTATGTATTATATATACGTTTTTAAATAACGAATAAGCTTTCGATATTTTTGAGTTGAAGTATTTTATCAAAATACTTGTTAATGAGTTATAAAAATATAACTTTGGTTGGTTTTGATTATCGAACGTGTTTCACTCATTTTTGGTTGCGTATGATTGTTTTAGACGATACGAGTTTCTTTTGAAATATTATCGAAATAATATGTAATAAATAATGAGTTGTATTAAATAATAATTCTATATTACTTAATACTTGTTTTCACCAACGCCGTATAGATGAATCGGAATTCGGCCGATTTGAAAATGCACGATTTAAACAAATCGCGTACTGATATATATATAACAATATACATATTGATACATACAATTAGCCTAAAACATAGCACTAATTATATGTACTACTAGATGATTAGGATCTAATAACTAGTCATAATTTGATGGGTGTCACAGTAGAAGAAAAAATAATTCATGATAATGTATATAATAATGTCATTAGTTTTATATAGTGCAAAAATAAGTATTGAATTCTAATGAGTAGTAAATAATTTTAAGGAATATGTATAGTTTTGAAGATTAATAAATCATATATTGTACCCTCCCTATTTAAGTTGGATTAATGAGTCATTATTAATTTTGACTTGATTAATTAAATTGATAATTGATGAGTTGGTATCACAAAACAATGAGGATTAACAAAAACTGGACACATAAGATTTTAGACCATGAGAGCTTGCAACATAAGATAGGGGATACTTAGTTAGTATATGGGTAGTGATTTGTACACCACCAAATTTATCCATACACCACCATTTATGCATCAGACTATTGTACTGTACAATACTTTAAAGCATAATTGGTGGTGTATGGCTAAAATTTGGTGGTGTACATATCACTTCCCTTAGTGTATATATATATATATATATATATATATATATATATATATATATATATATATATATATATATATATATATATTTGGTGGTGTACATATCACTTCCCTTAGTGTATATATGTATATATATATATGTATATATATATATGTATATATATATATGTATATATATATATGTATATATATATATATATATATATATATATATATATATATATATGGAAGGGTTCAAGAGGGAAGCACTAATTTTGGGGGAAGTGTAATATTCATCACGGAACATCTTAACTTTGTCAATACAAATTTTAAAATGAGAATTAATTTTATTAGAAATTAATAATCAAAATTGATGCTATAAAGAATATATTAACTGATTAAATTCTTTTTTTAGTCATAATATTAGTTTATAAATATTTATTTAATATGAAAGCTCGCGCAGGGTCAAAACTTGATGATTCGGAATCGATTTTTCTTGCGGAAATAGTTAATCGATTAAACAACTAGTAAATGATCGAGTATATGATCGTATGTAATTGACGTGTGGAACAAGGAATGAAGAAAACTATTTGCTTATTAGCTTCTGGATACAAATCCCTCAGATGTTTCTCTCTCTAACAAGATATTACAGTGAAAGTATTAAACTCAAATTACATCGACTCTCTCTCTCTCTCTCTCTCTCTCTCTCTCTCTCTCTCTCTCTCTCTCTCTCTCTCTCTCTCTCTCTCTCTCTCTCTCTCTCGTCTTATTTTATTACAAAGTCTAAGTGTGTATTTATAGACACACACAAAATATCTTGTGAGACTTGTAAAACTTGCGACAATTAAAGTTTGCGAGAGTCAAGCAGTCAACTCTCGCAACAACTTACACTTTCGCAAATACAACCTGTCGTAATTTAAACTAATCAATCTAGCGAAAAGTTTTATCCAAACTATTGTCACAAAATGTTAGAACATTATGTTCTAACAAACTCCCCCTTGACAATATCTTGGATAAGTCTTCGAATTTTCAACATTAGCTTTGATTGATGAGCTTGATGAGAGAGAAATATTTTCGAGCATTCATCCTTCACAAAATCTAACTGTTCCTTATTCTGATAAGCATCAGAATATATTACTCCCCCTGAACAGTAGATTTTATCTCCTTGGTCTTGTATCAATTAATCAATCACAACTTTAGGAACCTATAAGAGCATGGTTCAAACAGGCTTAGATAGCCCTGACAGCCATCTATAAGTTGTGTCGATATAATTCAAGGATATCGAATTCCATCTAGATGTGAAACGTGATATTTCATATCTATACGGTTGTCGTGGAATCGATTGTGAAGGATTTCTCCTTGGAGAGGAAGGAACAAAATCTTTTGGTTGCTTTAACACCTTACGATGACATCGTGATGGTGCTAATGCAAACATTTGTGCCCGTGTGTATGTACTAGATTTTATTTGTCTTGATTCTGAAGAAGGTTGTATCGGTTATGAAGCTCTTTTTGTCTTCTTTTGATGTCTTGAAATTGAATTTTTAACATGCTCAACCTTTACAGAATCCCAACAATCAACATTTTTATGAACGAATGTTCTGGTTGATTGCGATTTTGTATAATACTTCTTATTCTTTTGCAAATAATAATTAATAAACTGTAAAATCTTTTTATCAGACGAAGATTTACTTGTGTAAATCTTTTTCACAACCTTTGCAGCTTGTACAACATTTGTGGGTTGTTTTTTGGAGTGAGAGTCTTGAGAGAGTTGTCCACGAAGATCTTGAATAGTTCTCAAAGCTAGATCATGATCTTCTTGTAGCTTGATTAGCTCCAATAGTTGTTTGTCAAGTTCTAGAATCCGTTGCTCCATCTTGACAAGCTCTGAACGTATTTCTTCACATTCAGTTTCCATGAGTAACACTTGAGATTGTAGGGATTAAACTCATCTACTTTCTTCAACAATTCCTCCTTAACCTTTTCATTAGAATTTGGCAATTTCAACTTATCTTGTTCCCCAAACATTGTTGACAAAACAGCTCATAAGTCGTAAGAAGTTTCAGCATTTGTGAAAGCGCCCCGTACGTCTTTCGGTAAACAATTTTTAATTATTTCATAGGCTTTCTTTACTCTGTCAAACTCCTTGCATTCTTTTTCATCCATTATGATAGTCCCGTAATCACTATTAGTTAGTGAGTTGGAATCTTAATAAGTAAAGTTTAATTGTAGAAAGGGGGGGGGGGGGGGGGGGTTAAATACAATTAAAAACTTTTTCTAATTTTAATTAAGTTATTTATTCAAGTTTTAATCGTAATCAAATGAACTTATAGAACAGAGTATATGAAACAATTAAATAAAGAAGTAATAGTAGCTGAACTGTGAATCTTATTGATCATAAAACTCAAAGTGTTGATTGTTGAATGGAATAGCCAAGGCTAAACCAAATCAAACACTTACGCTAATCTATTACAAAAAGAGATGAACAGTAGCTGTCAAACAAGCCAAATGTTCACTCCCTGGTCGATAATATGTGCTTAGACTAACTACTCACTGAACACACAAGTGATTAACACGTGCAACGGCAAGTTTCTAAGTACAACGTACTACTCTATATATAGTACAAATATCCCATAAATATCTTCTATAAAATAGCATCTGGAATGACACGTATCGCTGCTTGATTGGCTGTGATCTCCCTGAAAATGCGGCTAACAAACATTCTGTGGGTCCTGATTCTGTTACTGGGAATATCTCTTCTATTTTCCATCCAATCACTTGCTTCCACGTAATTCCTTGGATATTTCAAGTACGAGGAACACTTGCTGATGTATATATGATGAGCGACTTGTACTTGTGTAGAAACTTTATTTAATGAAATCACTGAAGATGTAATAATTCTCCTCACTCACTGTGAGCTAACATGCTCTTGTAGAATGACTTGAATTATATATCTTCAGCAACTTGCTTTTATTTGGGCAGTGACTTTAGCCTTTATTCTTTTGTAGATGTAAAACTGTCGCTGTCAATTGTTTAGAACAGCGACACATAAAGTTGAGCTTTAATCTACTTCAGCAGATGATTCATTGTCAAGAGAATGAATAGAAGCAGTGAGCACGTACTTCAGCAACAGCAGCTTTGACTTAATCATTTTCATTAGCGAGTACTGAGTTGATTATCGATCAATGACTCAACACATTAATTTCACCAATTTAAATGGAGCAACACCTATGAACTTCCCTCCTGCTCTTGGTCTTTCATACCTCTTAGTAATGGGAATTCACAAATCAGGATTACTAAGCACAATAAATTCTTCAACCAACTAGTGTAATCATTATTACAGAAGAATCTAGGAGGTAGGATATTAAAATTGTTGTCCATTTCAAATTTTGAAAGTGCCATTTTTAAGAATAAAACTATTTCTAAAAGAATTTTGGTACTTGTACAGTTGCTGAAGCACAAAGTATAATCCCTTTAGGCAAAAATCAGTACTTTTGAACCCTTTGCTCTTTGACCTGTTGCTTGAGCTAGTTCTTTTATTTTAACCCCTCTTCTGATTTTAAAGTGTATAAACCTTGTACAACTTTTGAAGCACAAGATACAACCAAATAAATCTCCTTTTGACTTACCCTTCTCTTTTGTCCTTCTCCTCTTTGATCTTCTTCTTGCTACGTAACCCTAATAACAACACAACCTGCAACCCCCTTTTTTTTAATCATTCATTTCCTTCACTAACAATTTGTGACAATAATCTTCCGAAAGTAACACAAATTATAACACTTGGCAAAAATTACCCAATCTTGCGACAATTTACAATACTATCGCAAAAGTTTGAAACTTCGTATCCAAGGTCAACTCTCGCAAGAAACTGTCGCACAATTATATCTGAAAAAGTCAGTCACTCTCACAATATGACTCTCGCAAGAAAACGGTTATCTCCAACTCTCGCACTGATTCACGCACTTTACTGTAGCAGATTCACGCAACTTACGTAACTCGATCAAAATTTCACCAATTAAAATACAAAGTAGTCCAAAACTAATCGGAAATGTTTAAGCAGTATAATCGCAGCTTTAATTTCTAGAAAACTATAAAAATTGAGTCGTCTGTACAACGTCCGTACACAAACAATTCAAATTCAGAAGAAGAAGATGCAATGAACCAAAATTCTGCAAATTAACTCACTGAAATGAGTTAATAATACTCGTAGGATAAGATGAACACTTGTAACGAACAAAATCAATTTAATTCCATCTTGCATGCTTCCGAAACAATGCCGAAATATTCCGTAACTCTTCGAAACTTTCCGAAACTTATCAAAATTCTTCGAACAGGTGAAATAATCTTCGTATGTAATGTATTAAGTGAAATCTGCTCAATCGCACAACTAGAACTCGATCCGAAGCTAATTCGTAGCTATAATCTCACAGAAACTCAAACAATACTTGCCGTAAAACCTTCCGAAACACATAACCTTGCTCTGGTACCAATTGAAAGCTCGCGCAGGATCAAAACATGATGATTCGGAATCGATTAATCTGGCGGAAATAGTTGATTGAAATGAAAACAAGTAATTGAACGAGTATGTGATCATAAGTAATTGACGTGTGGAACAAGGAATGAAGAAAACTATTTGCTTATTAGCTTCTGGATACAAATCTCTCTGATGTTTCTCTCTCTAACTAGATATTACAGTGAAAGTATTAAACTCAAATTACATTGACTATCTCTCTCAAGTCTTATTTTATTACTTAAGTCTAAGTGTGTATTCATAGACACATACAAACTATCTTGCGAGACTTGTAAAACTTGCGACAATTAAAGTTTGCGAGAGTCAAGCAGTCAACTCTTGCAACAACTTACACTTTCGCAAATTCAAACTGTCGTAATTTAAACTAATCAATCTAGCTAAAAGTTTTATCCAAACTATTGTCACAAAATGTTAGAACAATATGTTCTACGATTATAGCTACTCAAACTCAAGTTATTGGTTTTCAACATCAGAAGATTCTCAATCTGGAAAAGGAAGTTGTTGACCTGAAAGCTAAATTTGGTGATCAGGGGGAGATGGTTGGTGGAGATGGTGGAGATAAACCAGATGATGATACTGGTCATGGTAATGATGGTCATGATGATGATAAAGCTGAGAGTCCACAAGATGATCAGTCAAATTTATCTTTAAAAGAACTAGAACCAGCAGAACCTGAAACCGAAAAGGAGTCAAGTGTTGCTAAAGATGTGGTTATGGAGAATGTAGAAGTTGAAGAGCCTAACACTGATGAGAATGTGTCTCAAGCTTTAGTGTTAGTTCAAGCTGAGGTTGATAAGCCCTTGGATGCTTCTCCAGTGAACTTTGCACCACCGATAACTGAGTTTGATGATACAGAGTTTGATGATTTGAATGATCTTGATGATATTTCTTCACTAGGAATTGAGTTTGATTTTCAAGAAGAAGATGAGTATGACTTTGCAAACTTGTTAACATTTATGAGATTGGAGAATCATCTCAAAGACAAGAAGATCAAGATGCAGATGAATTTTCAGAAAGGAATGAAGATGATGAAGTTTTATGTCCTACTCCTCTCAACATCATTGTGGATGATTTGGTACCATTTATTGAGTTGTGCAATAATGGTGAATATGATTCTGATGACTTAGAGTTTCCTCCTGGATTCGAACCACAAGCTGACAATGATCATTCTTCTGAATTCGATAGAGTACATGTGGAAGATTGGGTTGGTTCTGGTGATGAAGAACCTGAGATCAAGAATGCTCCCAAAGGTGTTGATGAACCTGAAAGAGTTTATCCGGATTGGTTTCCACAACCCGAAGTACCAGCTGGAAAATTGACCACTAAGAAATTCTTCAAATTGCCAAAAAGAGAATGTGTTGGAAGAATAATTAGTTGGAAATATGATAATGACAATAAAGTCATTATTGTAAAAAGAACAGATGGACTTCAGTACTTACCACGATCATTCAGGAAATTAGGTACTTTACCAAAGTGTGAGGTGAATCATATTGCGTCAATAAGAATGATAAATCGATCAGGAGATGGTATGATGAAGTGGTTTGAAGATATATTGTATCAAGAATGCAAGAATGAAAGATATGTGCATATTCGGGAAATTTTTCCAAGAAGATTTGTGAATACTATCGGGATATATCCAATCACCAATCAACCATGGGTTGAGCTTACATATCCAAGAGTTCCTTGCATGAGGAAGATTCCACTTGAGAAAGTACCAGTGAATTTTACCAAGTATATTCATTTTTGGAGATACAATGGTACTAAAGGAGAAGCAAAAATTGAATGTTATGATCGAGAGCAAAACGACAACATTATCTGGCCATCAAAATTCATTGTGTATGTGTATGATCCACTAAGTTTGATCAACATGTTTGCAAGCGATTTGGAGAAATTATTTCATCTAAAGATTATGCACGATGACAATGATGAAGATAGAGTTCAAGCTATGAAGTTTCAGAGGGTTGTTGACGTGTGTTGTACTCATGGAATACACGTTGGAGGTAATCTGCCAAAGTGAATAAGAGATCAAGAAACCAAGCTACAGAAAAAGGGGAGTTTGTTAGAACATCAAAGTTTCTGTTAGTTGGTTTAGAAATTTGTACAAGTGTTTTTGCGACAATGTTAATAGATGAGACAATACACAAGTTTGCGTGAGTTGACTTGTTGACTGCAACAATCATTATTATCGCATTATGATTGTCGCAAAGCAAATCTCGTAGACCTTGTTAACATTCATCATAATGAATGTTAACTTAATATTATTCACGATGAATGTTAAAAAATTAACATTTTTACAAATTTAACATCCATCGTGATGAATTTTAACTAACGTTCACCTTGGTGAATATTAACGATTTTGGATATAATATTAGTTAATTGATGTTATAAACTACAACAAGAATTTATCAAGGAAGCTTAACAATTATAAAATCGATTCTGATCAACATTTATTAATTTTCACTTTTTATTTTTTAACATGTGTATTGGTGAAAAGTAAAATGCATCGTGATGAATATTACACTTCCCCATTGCCCTAAAAAAGTGTTTCCCCCTGGATCCTTCCACTATATATATAGTGGGAGGTTCAAATGAGAACCAACCCAAATATAAGAACCATGAGAACTCATTTTCAGCCTTTAAATGGTGAGATCAAACGTCGGACACAATTGTAATTAATGAGTTTTTTTTTTAATACATAAAATTAATAAAGGGCAGTATAGTCTTTATAATTATATAGAGTAAATATAGGAACTTGTTCTATCATCTTTGACGGTTTCATCCACTCTCAATTAATAGGGACAGAAGTTCAAAGCCTCATTTTTATTCAAAATCATCAATTTTATTTTAGTTCATACGTCAGTGATTGGTTTCTACTTGGTACGATGGTGTTGAGTTTTAATCACTTTATGTTGTACCCATATGAACATTTAGTATTTATCACATCTAAAACTTCTATTTGACCATCTATTAATGTTTTAGTGGAATGTTCACCTGTGAACAACAATATAATCATCTTCGTCATATCGATCACTTGTTTTTGCTTATCTAATATCTATTCGTGGAATTTAATTTACGGAGTTGAAGAAGAAATGAAGATGAAATAACTTGTTCACTTGTGCACGCACAAGCCACCGTTCAAAGAATATGAAGATGAAGACGGTGACACGATGAAGATCGAGAAGAATATGTGTACACAACACAATCTGCTAACATGAAGATGAAAATATAAAACCGTTGTTCACCGGTGCACATCACGATTTTTGTGTATAAGTACGATGAACATGTCTTTTAGGGCGCACAATATCGTAAAGAAACGGGCTTGTTCACTTTTGCATATAGGTTGTTGATGTGCTTGTTTGTAAATATGGGACATGTTCACATGTGCACAGAACATGATATTGTACGAAGTATAGATCAGATCGAATAAGAACCTAGAAAGTTTAAATGAAAATTATGATTGAGTTTCTTGTTATTGCATTCTGGTTCATCGTTGATTTGATAATATGGTATCGTATACGAATTTGAAAATTGCCAGCATAGTGATGAGAGAGAAGCACACAAAAAAAAAAAAAAAAAAATCCCAACAATAGTGGAACTTCCACAAATTACGGTTTAAACTTTTTTTAGTTCATCAAAATATTGAATGTTTTACCATTATACCCTTCTGAATATTTGGTTCTCTTGGTTCTTATATTTAGGTTGGTTCTCATTTGAACCTTCCCCAAATTATTAATTTATAATAATTAGTTTGACTTGATTTGAACAAATCAAACCTTCCCGGCTTCCCCTCACTCGCTTCATCTTTTTCAATACACAAACAATCACACATACTACACATGAACCATAACTCCGGCTTATTAAAATCGTTTCCTTAAAACCACCGCACCGACTCCGGCCACATGATGAACACGAAGAAGATGATAACGAACCCAGATGATGACGATAGTGACGAAACGAAAAGATGACGAACACAAAACAATTAGAAATGACGCCCAATGAAGACAATTTGCTTTTGTTTTATAATTATTGATCGCTTAGTGATATCGCTCATTTTGTACATATATATCTTACGCGATATCATTGCTTTTATGATTATTTTCTAGTAAACTTTTAGAACTTTTGGTACTTAGTTGGTTGGAATTTCATTTCCAGGTAAAATGATTGAAGTTCTGAAGTATGGTGTCAAGCTGGTTGAGTTTTGGAGCGAAAATGTTGAAGTTGCAGCCGGAAGTCTGAGTTGTGCTAATAAACGCGATCCCAACCATTGACCAGGATCGCGTTCACAAGTGTAAATCCATCTCAGAAGACTAAAAGCTAACAAACGCGATCCGGACTCACTTTCAGGATCGCGTTCCCAAGGCAAATTCGGTGACAGAAGACAAACCAAAGAATAACGCGATCCCACCATAACAAGTCAGGATCACGTTCACTAGAGTAATGTGGAACCAGTCTGGATCGCGTTGAACATTGCAGGATCGCGTTACTGGGCGGTTACAGCCCAGTTTGGAAGTTTTAAAAAAACGTTTCTTTTTCATTTTTAGACATAACTTTTCACTACAAAAAACCCTAGTTACGAAAATTCTCTGAACTTTTGAAGGCTTTCCATTTGTTTGAAGATCTTTCCGTTGTTCTAATCATTTGATTACGAAGATTAATCGTTGGATCATTGTAATCACTCGCAAACTCTCTTTTATTTAATTTAATCATGTTTGCTTCGATTTCATTTGTTTCTTTTGATTGTTCTTTTGTAATCATGAGTAGCTAAATAATTTAACGCTTGCTTGGATGAAATAACTAATGATTAGGGGTATTTATCTTTGATATTCATGTTTAATCGAATTACGTTTAATCGGAAACCTTACGTATTAGGGTTTGATTATCAAATCTAATTTATTTGGTAAATGTATAAGTGATTATAGCGAATGTTTGTCATTTCTTTGTTTATTATCAATTGTTTGTCTATAAATGATTGAGCTTTGATTGCGGACGCAGAGAAGTTGTAAGTTAGACAATTAAACCTAAACGTGTAAGTCAATGATTTTGACGAATGTCTTTCATTAGATTAAATTGTCATTTGGTGAATTTAGATTAGAGTGTAGGAGATAGTGAATGTTAATCCTAGTCTAATCAAATTAAATGTCCCAGATTACAACTCATTTAAGTTCCAAACTCTATGAATATCACAACTAACACATTGCCACATCTTCTAATGATCTGTGTAAACCCTCAATACTCAATATCCTCATTAGTCAAGCACTTATACCCTATAATCCAGCAAAACAATGGCTTCTGGTTTGATTGAATTTGATTAATGAGATTGTTGGCCTTATTGATATCTTCGAGGATATTTTGCATATCATCTTGCACGATTTCATCTTTTGAGAAGTTAACTTTTAGCCTGTCAATGAAGCGCTTGAAATTGTCTTGATCTACAAAAAAATTAAAACGTATGTTAATTAAATGGATTTATGCACATCTTTATTAAACAACTTTACATTAAACTACGTACAATATTGTTTTAACCTTCACAATTATTAGGTGCCACATCATCCTCGTATCCATGATCATTGACGTTGGGGGGAGTTTTTTCATCTGAAAATTACAAAAAATTTGAAAATAGTTGCACAGACCAATCCAAATACATATACAACACATATATAATAATTCAAATGGAAAGAATAATAAAACAATTTTAAGCTTTGTATATCTCCATTGCATAATTTTCTTGTGTAGTCGAAAGCTCTTTGTCATATTGACATACACATATAAAATTTTGTTAGTAGATTAAAAACATTATATACACCTTAAAGATTGTATGTAACATACCTTGAGAGTTTTTTTTGGGGATTCATTGTGGAATATGAGAGGTGAAAAATGTATTGGAAGTGAAATATAATGGATATAAATAGATGTGGTGTGGAATTAGGGTTCGGAATAAATACAAAAAAGTTAACAAAGCCATTTTTTTCGTTATATTGGGCCTATATTTCTTGATTGGCATTGATTTGTTTTTTTTATTTTGCTTTATTTTGTGTTTGGTAATCGTAATAGCATTAATTTGTTTTTTTTTTTAATTTTGTTTGGTAATCTTATCCTTATTTTTAACCGTATTTATTTTTTTGTTTATTTATTTATTAATTAATTAAAATTATTATATTTTAATAATATGTGGGGCGAAACCCCAAACCCCCGACCCTAAACCCTAACCCCTAAACCCCAAACCCTAAACGCAACACTTTAACACGTGTGTTAGTAAATGTGAAACCCACCAAAAAAGATGGAAAAAAAAACTCGTCGAAAGTATGCCTTGAGCGACGGCAAATTGAAAAGGAGAAAACTCTGAATTTAATGGTGCAATTTTCATAATTTTTCGATTTGTCGTTTGTGAGATAATTGACGTTGAGGTTAATGGGTTTTGTACATGTGGAGCGTTCTCTTTGTACACATGGCACAATATCATTGGTTCCCTCATTCTCACACAAATTCCTATTCTCATTTGAACTTCACCCATCGTTAATAATGTAACATTTTTTCGGCTTGGAAAAATAGATGTTACATAAGCAGGGGTGGATCCAATGTACTGAGGGAACACCATGAAGTTGGGCTGGATTACTTAATTCTAATAAAAATGTTGAAAATGTTAACCCGTAAGTCAAAAAGCCCCCACCTCAAAAATGACAAGCCCAGCCCAACATGTATATGACCCGATTCACTTAAAACAACGTCGCCCTATTCTAATACATATTATCTTTCATTTTGTACCTTTAACAAAAAGTAGCAGCAATAATCCATTTATACATATTTATCTATCCGACGTCCTAATAGCATCAAAAAGATCTAACAGATACTAAGGTACAAATATAGTGCAAATATACGATATACTATTCTTATTTTTTTTCTATGTTTTGTCGATAGTCTTTTATATGTCAATATAACATAAGAAAATGTTTACAAATCAGAGTTTTGGAAAATGTTTTCTGTAAGAGTTTTTTTTACCCGCATGTTGCGACGGGAAGTTAAAATATGTATTTTTTATGAGTAAATTATAAACATATATTAACATAATAATCAACATATTAATATACATTATACGCACGTAAAGAAGTAAAATCTTAATATTTTTTAAAAATATGCTTCGAGAGCTACAATTTTATATATGTATGTGATAGCTATAAAATTTATAGTTATTAGACTAACTACGTGGATCCGATTATATATTCTTTTGAAGAACAATTGCCTATACTTGCATGATATTACTATTATGTTTAACATAGCAAAATATACATTTTCATTCATTCATATTTTTCAAAAGCATCAACTACGTTGGACTCAATTTCTTTATTATTATTTTTCTACACAATTGCTTATAAATTTAACAACTTTGTATTAAAAGATCCATGGTCAAACAATAATATGTATATATATATATATATATATATATATATATATATATATATATATATATATATATATATATAGTTATATCTATAACCTATGGGTAAAAATAGTATAAATGTTAATATTTCTATTTAAATATTTAATAGTAATTTTAAAACAAATCGAGTATTCTTCACTTCACAATTCTTTCATTTTAATATTTATTATTATGACCATATAGCATAGACAATATAGATATATAGATATATAGTACATAGGTATATATATCTACAACCTATGTATAAAAATAATATAAATATTAATATTCCTATTCAAATATTTAATAGTAATTTTGAAAATAATAAATCAAGTATTTTTCTCTTCACCATTATTTCATTTTAAAATTTATTATTATGACCATATATAGCATAGACAATACATGATCTTGACCATTCCTATCCCTATCCTTGTAATAAAGTTATATAATATAAAATACTTTTTAGTTAGTGAGTTGCAATAGTAAGTGGTGAGTTGAAATAGGTTAGGAATAGTGAATTTACCTTTGATGAATGTAGTAGAGTAAATGTGTTAGCCAGCATACGTGATAATTATGTTCCTATTAAGGGAAATGATACGTAGAAATGATGACGGGTGAAATCGGCTAGCTTTTGTCTCTTAGAAATGACGGGTCAAATGGGCTAGCTTTTGTACGCGACAAATCTAACCAGGTTGGATGTATCATAAATACAATCTTCCTCAATCGGTGACCTCCATAAGACAATTAGCTGGATCCGCCATTGCATAGTCTCATACATGTTAATATTTTGATATAATAATGATTAATGAGCCCATTCTTATGTTTAGCACAAAGCTAAGTGACTTAATTTGGGCGAGTTATTGTATTAAAGACAAGAATGCTCACAATCAACAAAACGGAATTTTCTTGGAAAAGAATACATAATCATCAAAATGCAACTTATAACCGTTTTACAAAGCACACGTCTTAAAACAAACCCATCACATAGGAAAAAGATGACATTTAGACCTTTGGGTTTTTATAATAAAGAACATGCTTTTTGGGATTGAAGAGATGCCTAGAACCATATGTCGAAAGAATTATATCCCAAAACAAACGAAATTGAAGGAACATGTATAAGAAGACTGGAATCACAGCAAACACAGCGATAACAATTGGAATCCATACCAAACCCTTATAATAAAGTACGAAAAAGCTCACACTAAAAGCGAGGGTCATGGTTGCTATAGATAGAAAAAGAGTCACTAGACCGAATACAAGCTTTCTGGGTAATGACTCCAAGAAATCACGTTCCGCATAACGCGATGTGAGGATAGATAAGAAAATTAGAATTGAAGCTGAAGAAGAGAATAGAGAAATGGCATCAGCCACAACGAAAATCCAAAAGGCTGCTTTCGATTTTAAGATAGGGATACCACTGGTTTGGCCATAACCTCCTGGAATCGTAAAAGCCACAGCAAATACTATGGTTGCAATAAGCGCCGCAACAATCATAGACTTGCTGGCCGTTCCTTTCATTCACTTTTCCCCTTGTGTAAGTAGTTATTTGTGTTCCTTGGTGAATAGCTCATATGGCGTTAGATCGTCTTCATTTTTTCGCTCTCTATATGAAGGAGGAATCATATTCTCTACTTCCTATTACCCAAAAAAACTAGAAGGGTTATCGTCTACTTTATGGTTGTACTCAAATACTAATCATTAAAGAAGGATAAGTAAATTATTTCAAGAATCCTTGAAGCATAAAGAGGAGTATATGTACCTTGAACCATAGTAGTTCTTGTTGCATTTGTAAAGCAACCCCTGTTACATCCTGTAGTCGCTTTTGCTTTGCACTCTTCCCTACTAAATGCAGCATATTGTTCGCTTGACCATCTACTAGAGGAGTTATCATATCCTTCATTGAGCCTATCTCATATAATAGATTGTAGATACCCTTGTGCCGATGTTTGACAGCAATATGAAAGATAGTTTAATTGTTATCATTTACCTTCCAAATGAGATCATGATGGAGGCCCAAGTATTGAAGATCGAGCTCACATGTTCATGGAGGCCCACGAGAAAAGGGCTGCAAAGAAAAGAGTGTAACTTTGTAACACCCCCAAATTTAATGATTTGCGGAAGCATACTTGGGTGTTACTAATCAATATACAAAGCACAAGATATACAGTAAACGACCTCTAAATGAGACGTTGTAAAACGATTTCATAGAAATATATGTTTGAAAACTTAATGTTTTCGTATACAAAAATAGTTCCCTAGAGTCCACGCGTATGGTGGGAGATTCTATTACATAATCAACATGTACAAAAGATAATGCTGAGAATCTCCGTGAATGCAGTTTAGTTGAAATCATGCGACTCTGGCTATGTCCTGGGGAAATCCTACTCCATATGAGTACCTGAGAATACATGCTAAAAGGGGTCAACACGAATGTTGGTGAATCTCACAGGTTTGTAAGTAATATCAGTTTTGAACACAAGATTTCATCAATAGTGCCCGCAGACGTAAATCAAGTATTTGCAAATCCAGCAAATGTAAAGTAAATAAGTTATACCGTTGCCATGAGGCTCATAATCGAAGCTTAACCCGTAAGTAATAAATTGCTCCCGTGACATGCTCGTAACTGAGCAAGCATAAGTAACGAATAATAGTCGCCCGTTTATACATAACGGTTCGTGGTAGCGCTACTACCCCGGGCGGGGAGGGTCATTTCCCTAATGGATCCATTAACTAGTGTTCGCGCTTAAGTCCATAACTAACGATATATGATGGAGAGACTTCTGTAAGTAGTAAACAACTCATGCAATTCCGTTTGGTATAGTAAACAGTTTTAGTACTTGTGTTCAAGAAAAGTAAGCAATGTATCTCACCCCGTATGTAAAACAGTAAAAGTGGGGCTGTAAGACTCACCTGAGTCCTTGCAAGCACGTTTATATCGATAAACGAGTAAGTAATATCAACCGTAGGTTCTCTGAACCCGTAACCTTCAAATGCCTAAACACGTAAGGTTAAGTAAGTAGATGTCTCGCAAGACCATCTAGGCTTGTTGTCCACACAACCCGTTATGTCCGTTGTTTGTCATTCGAATGTTTGTTTGAAAGTTTGTACGCGTTTTGTAATTTAGAGTGGCCCGTTGGTGAACGAGATTAAATAATAATTTTTAATTGTTGTTATGAATAGTGAAATTTTATCCCGTTTGCTACAGTGTTGCTACAGTAAAATTTGACTTTTCTACAGTAACTTTGACTTTTCTATTCTGGTTTATGCGACACTTCTATGCGTCACTTAAGTTGGTCATGCGACACTATGGAAGTGTCGGGTGAAGTGTCGGGTATTCAAGTCGTGCGTCACTAGTGTAGTGTCGTATAAAGTAGGAGTTTAATATAATGCGACACTTAGGAAGTGTCGGTAACAAGTGTCGTATAAAATTAGATTTCGATCATAGGCGTCACTAAGGCAAGTGACGCTAGTAGTGACGGATATTGAAAATGCGTCACTTAGGTAGTGACGGGAAAAGAGGGCTTATGCGACACTTAGTCAGTGTCGCAGGAAGTGACGCATATCTGGGTTCATCAGTGCGTCACTTACGTCTGATCGACGGATTTTGAGCCAAAAATATGTTTTCGGGTTTCCGTTTGGTCCGATTCTTTTACCCAACCCTTATATGAACATAATAAGCCTATAGAAACCATAAACTAGTAAAAGTGATCAAAAACGAGAGGTGTCGGGATTTGTCGGAAACTTACAAAATGCCGAAATGAAATTCCGGAAAGATAGCGTTGTAGATCGTGAAGTGGTGAACGTTTTTCTCCAAAGGGTTGGTATGATCCGAATGCGTTTAGTGGTGCTTTTTGGTGATAAATGGTGATGGTGGTTTTTAGATAGAGAAAAAGAAAGAGAATGAGAGAATAAGAGAGAGAGAGAGAAAAAGGAAATGAGGGTGGGGAGGTGATGACCTCACCCTTTGTGGCTGATTTTTCGGTGGGGTCCACCGAGTGTGGACTTCACCAATTTTGTCCCCTGTTGTTGCGTTTCGCGCGGTGTTCATTTTCCCCGTTGTTTTATGTTAAATTATTTATTTTTACGTGTTAATTACTCATTTTAAAATACGACTTTTGTTAAATAATCTACTTAAATTATTTTGTCAAATCTTTTCAAATAAATTTGTTTATTTTTGTTTTTACATTGCGCGTTAACTATTTTAATCGTGTAAACATTTATTTGTACGATACGAATTAATTACGAAATATTATGATAAAATAATATTTTGGGTATAATGGTCGTATTAAATAATATTATATTATTCAATAAAATTGTTCACCAACGTCCGTATTTATTGAACCGGATTATATTCGCTTTAAAGATTGTGTACGATCAAATCCAATCGCGTATTCGTATATATTCGCAAATATATATTTCGTTACATTAATTAGCCTAACACAGAACTAATTACATGTATTTATCATAGAATTAGGCACTAAACACCAGTCCTAATTTGGCGGTTGTTACATTCTCCCCTTGTTAAAGAAATTTCGTCCCGAAATTAGCTCGATTGCACGGTCGGTGCGTCATCTGGGAAGAGACGTGGGTATTTCTGTCGCATTTGGTCTTCCCGTTCCCAGGTGAATTCAGGACCACGTATAGAATTCCACGTGACTTTTACGATGGGAGTACGACTCTGTTTTAGCAGTTTGACCTCACGGTCCATGATTTCAGCGGGTTCCTCAACGAAATGAAGTTTGTCATCGATGCGAATCTCGTCAAGTGGTATGATAAGTGTCTCGTCAGACAGACATTTCTTTAAGTTAGAAATGTGAAAGGTAGGGTGCACGCTGCTGAGTTCAGAGGGCAGCTGCAGTCGATATGCCACTGGACCTATCCTCTCGAGGATCTCAAAAGGCCCTATGTACCTGGGATTTAACTTCCCGCGTTTGCCGAATCGGATTACGCCTTTCCAAGGCGATACTTTCAAAAGTACTCGGTCCCCAACCTGGAACTCGAGGGGTTTGCGTCTCACGTCAGCGTAACTTTTCTGACGATCACGTGCGGCTTTGAGTCGGTTTTGGATTTCAACAATTTTCTCGGTGGTTTCGTGTATGAGTTCAGGACCAGTGAGTTGACTATCTCCCGCTTCAGTCCAACAGATCGGTGATCGGCACTTACGACCGTACAGTGCCTCAAAAGGTGCAGTCTTAATGCTGGCGTGATAACTGTTATTGTAGGAAAACTCACACAACGGTAGGTGTCTTTCCCAGTTGGTACCGAAATCAACTACGCAGGCTCGTAGCATATCTTCCAGTGTCTGAATAGTTCATTCACTTTGGCCATCTGTTTGAGGATGGTACGTGGTACTCATATCGAGACGGGTACCCAGTGATTTTTGGAGTGATTGCCAGAAGCGAGATGTGAAACGAGCATCCCTGTCAGAGATAATCGAGATAGGGACACCATGTTGACAAACGATTTCTTTGATGTAGATTTGTGTGAGGCGTTCCATTTTATCGGTTTCTCTGATTGCCAATAAATGAGCTGATTTGGTGAGACGATCGACGATCACCCAAATGGTATCACAACCGCTCGCCGACTTGGGGAGTTTGGTTATGAAATCCATGGCAATCTGTTCCCATTTCCATTCAGGAATGTCGGGTTGTTGGAGTAAGCCGGAAGGTTTCTGGTATTCGGCTTTGACTTTCGAACAAGTAAGACACTTGCTGACGTACGTGGCGATTTCAGCTTTCATGTTCGGCCACCAATAAAACTCTTTGATCCCGTGATACATTTTATCAGACCCCGGGTGGATAGAATATTTGGACTTGTGAGCTTCATCCATCACCAAGTCCCGCAGGTTCCCGAAACTAGGCAACCAGATTCGGTTAGAGAAGTACCTAACTCCGTTGGGTTTGATCTCGAATTGTTTATCCATGCCTCGCAAAGCCTCATTTTTGACATTATCGGGTTTGAGAGCTTCGAGTTGAGCGGTGAGGATCTGAATATTCAAATCGTTGTGGATGGTCATACTGAGGGCTCGGACTCGAAGTGGTTTTGTTCGTTCCTTACGACTGAGAGCATCGGCAACCACGTTTGTCTTGCCCGGATGATATTTGATCTCGCAGTCGTAATCGGTGAGCAACTCGACCCATCTACGTTGCCTCATGTTAAGATCTTTTTGGTCGAAGATGTGTTGGAGACTTTTGTGGTCGGTAAATACAGTACTTCGGGTACCATAAAGGTAGTGTCTCCAGATTTTGAGAGCGAATACCACGGCCCCTAACTCGAGGTCGTGAGTTGTGTAGTTCTTCTCGTGAACTTTAAGTTGTCGGGAGGCATAAGCAATGACCTTGTCTCGTTGCATCAACACGCAACCGAGACCTTGGTGAGAAGCATCGCAGTATACCACAAAGTCATCGGTGCCTTCGGGTAGGGATAGGATAGTCGCACTGCAAAGCTTGAGTTTCAACACCTGAAAGGCTGACTCTTGTTTATCGGTCCAGTCGAACTTTTTATCCTTTTGAGTCAGTGTCGTGAGTGGTATGGCTATTTTTGAGAAGTTTTCAATGAATCGGCGATAATACCCCGCCAATCCCAAGAATTGGCGTACTTCGGTGGGAGTGGTTGGCGCCTGCCAGTTCTTGATAGCCTTGATTTTTGATGGGTCTACATGAATTCCCTGACTATCAATCACGTGTCCAAGGAATTGAACTGTTTTAATCCAGAACTCACACTTAGAGAATTTAGCGTAAAGCTCCTCGTGTCTAAGTAGTTCTAGGATGGTTCTGAGATGTTGTGCGTGTTCTTGTTCGTTTCGTGAGTATATGAGGATGTCATCGATGAAGACAATGACAAACTTGTCAAGATAAGGTTTACACACCCGATTCATAAGGTCCATGAATACAGCCGGTGCGTTGGTTAGACCAAAGGGCATCACTTGGAATTCGTAGTGCCCGTAACGGGTTCTGAATGCGGTTTTTGGGATGTCGGCATCACGAACACGCAATTGATGATAACCTGATCGAAGATCAATCTTTGAATAACAGCTTGATCCTTGAAGTTGATCGAACAGATCATCGATTCGAGGAAGTGGGTATCGGTTCTTGACGGTTAGTTTGTTTAACTCTCGGTAGTCGATGCACATTCGAAATGAACCGTCTTTCTTTTTGACAAACAAGACCGGAGCTCCTCAAGGTGAAGAACTCGGTCTAATGAATCCTCTATCCAGGAGTTCCTGTAACTGAGTGGACAACTCCTGAAGTTCGGATGGGGCTAGGCGGTACGGTGCTCGGGCCACCGGTGCGGCACCCGGCACGAGATCAATCGAGAACTCAACCTGTCTAGGTGGAGGTAAACCAGGTAGTTCTTCTGGAAAGACTTCGGGAAAGTCTCTAACGATTGGCACATCTTCAAGTCGCTTCTCCTCCGACTTTTTCTCCGTGATGTGTGCGAGAATTGCTGGGTAACCTTTTCTCAGAAATTTTCGGGTTTTTAAACAAGAGATTATGTTTAGTCTCGACCCACCGGTCTCCCCTTGTATGATCAAGGTTCTACCGACGGCGAGAGGGATGCGGACGATCTTGTCATAACAAACAATTTTGGCCCGATGCTTGGACAACCAGTCCATACCCACGATGATGTCGAAACTTCCCAGTTCAACAGGCATAAGATCGATTGAGAAGATTTCTTCGGCTAGGTTTAAAGTGCAATTAGGTATCACACTATCGGTTTCTATGAGTCTACCATTTGCAAGTTCTACTGTGTACTTAACATCTAAGGCCACGGGGGTGATGTCAAGTAGTGGGCAAAACTCATCAGATATATAGCTCCTATCAGCACCAGTATCAAATAGAATAGAAGCAGATAAGTTGTTGAGGAAGAACATACCCGAGACCACATTCGGGTCTTGACGGGCGTCCCCTGAGTTGATCACGAAGGCTCTGCTCCGGGTGTTGTGGTTGCGGTTGTTGTTGTTGTTGTTGTTGTTCTTCAGCTTGGGGCAGTTGTTCTTGAAATGCCCAGAATTTCCGCACCCAAAGCAGGTCTTTGGTGCATTGGTGTTGGGGGTAGGAATGATGGCCCGGCAATCCTTGGTTAGATGCCCGAACCGTTTGCAGTTGGTGCAAGGGCAGGAACCGTCATGATGGCGGTTGCATTTGGGACAGTAGGGTTTGTTTCCAACGTACCCTTTCTTTTCGGTAGTCCCCGATGAATAAGCCTTAACAGACTCAGGCTTTTTGTTGGTGATTTGGTTGGATGAGTTGGGGTTTCCTTCCCATTTGCGCTTGTTGTTTGCAGATGGGGTTGATGTTGTGCCACGGCGGACAGAGTTTGCCGTCAGTTCATGGGCCATACGGATGGTGCTCTGGATAGTACCCGGTTTGGATGATGTCACCAGGTCTTGTAGTCTGTCGGGAAGTCCATCGACATATTTCTCGATCCTCTTGTACTCGGGATCGACCATGGATGGGCACAGGAGTGCCAGTTGGTGGAAACGGTTGGTGTACCCGGTGATGTCATCACCCTGCATTTTGTGGTTCCAGAATTCCAATTCCAGCTGTTTCAATTCATCCCTGGGGCAGTACTCGCCCCTCAACATCTCCTTCAACTCCTCCCACGGGAGTTTGTAAGCATTAGAGATACCCACAGTCTGGGCATAGGTGTTCCACCAGGTGAGAGCGGTGTCAGTGAAAGTACTAACGGAGAACTTAACCTTGTCTCCCTCCGCACAGTTGCAGATAAGAAATACAGATTCGACTTTCTCGATCCAGCGTACTAGACCGATAGCTCCCTCGGTACCTGAAAAGTTCAGAGGTTTGCAGTTCTGGAAGTCTTTGTAAGAACAGGGTTTGGGTTGTGGTCCATTGTTAGCTGTATCTTCGCTACCAGGAGTTGATGTTCGGGTAGCTAGGGCTTGGGCCACACTACGGGCAATCAGACCCGCAATTTCGGCTTCACTGAGGGTGATTTGCCGGCGAGGAGGCATGATGCTGAACAAGTAAAGAACAAGGAAAAGAAATAAGGTAATTACATGAAATTTATGATATATCACAAGTGTATATGATGAGATACACGATAACAGTACGAATTGACAATCACATTTCATTTAGATAAACACGTGGGATACAAGGTACGAGTTTTCCCAAAAGATCACAGGACAATAGGAGTACAGAAGTACCGGGAATTGTTACATCCGGTTGAATTACATAGGTCCTAATTAAGTAGTTAACTGGTTACAAGTTATAGACTGATCTAATCTTGATGTAGATTAATCTGCTCCATCAGCGCGACAAGGCGGTCCACGGTTTCTGCTAGTCTGTTGGCCTGCCTGGCGTTGTCTTCAACCAAAGCCAGTCGTTGTACTAGTGCTCGAGAGTGATCCTCAGTCTCCTGTGAACGTTGTTCACATTCCTCTAGTCGGTTTCTTACGAGTTCATCCGCACCTAATTCAGCAGTCATTGAATCCTGAATTATGCTTACAGAGAGGCTGGTATCTTCTTGTTCTCGCTGGAGTTGTGATATGCGGTCAAGAGCTTGGCGAAGTAAGTAGGTCATTCGGTGTTGTTCTCGTTCGAGATTCTCGAGCCTTTGCTCCTGACGGCGGAGTTGGGTAGCCAACACTGGCACCGTGAGATGTGCCGAGTTCTGAGAGTTATGAACAGGATAGGGGCTGGTTCGAGGTGACCTAGTGGTCCTCCTGGCTATTCGCGGGTTTCGAGATCCTTGCGGATGAGAGCGTGAAGAATTGGGTGATGTGTTTGCCATTCCTGAGGCAGAGTGTAAGTAAGACGAGGCTAATATTTATAAGTATATAATATCCAGCCTAGTGTCTAGCACGTATCAAGTAATGGTACGGTTCTCTCGTGGTCAGCGTCAACTAACGTATTCCTGCTCAACATAACCATTTCAGACCTCACATCATCTTTCCTTAATTGTACATAGTTGATCAGGTTATGTTAAATTAAAGTCGTATGCTGTAATTCCTGAACCAATCATGCCTAATAAGGGAATACTGCCTAATGGTCATAGTCTAGGCCCACTAAATGCCACCTAGTTCACTATAACCTTAGGCTCTGATACCAATTTGTAACACCCCCAAATTTAATGATTTGCGGAAGCATACTTGGGTGTTACTAATCAATATACAAAGCACAAGATATACAGTAAACGACCTCTAAATGAGACGTTGTAAAACGATTTCATAGAAATATATGTTTGAAAACTTAATGTTTTCGTATACAAAAATAGTTCCCTAGAGTCCACGCGTATGGTGGGAGATTCTATTACATAATCAACATGTACAAAAGATAATGCTGAGAATCTCCGTGAATGCAGTTTAGTTGAAATCATGCGACTCTGGCTATGTCCTGGGGAAATCCTACTCCATATGAGTACCTGAGAATACATGCTAAAAGGGGTCAACACGAATGTTGGTGAATCTCACAGGTTTGTAAGTAATATCAGTTTTGAACACAAGATTTCATCAATAGTGTCCGCAGGCGTAAATCAAGTATTTGCAAATCCAGCAAATGTAAAGTAAATAAGTTATACCGTTGCCATGAGGCTCATAATCGAAGCTTAACCCGTAAGTAATAAATTGCTCCCGTGACATGCTCGTAACTGAGCAAGCATAAGTAACGAATAATAGTCGCCCGTTTATACATAACGGTTCGTGGTAGCGCTACTACCCCGGGCGGGGAGGGTCATTTCCCTAATGGATCCATTAACTAGTGTTCGCGCTTAAGTCCATAACTAACGATATATGATGGAGAGACTTCTGTAAGTAGTAAACAACTCATGCAATTCCGTTTGGTATAGTAAACAGTTTTAGTACTCGTGTTCAAGAAAAGTAAGCAATGTATCTCACCCTGTATGTAAAACAGTAAAAGTGGGGCTGTAAGACTCACCTGAGTCCTTGCAAGCACGTTTATATCGATAAACGAGTAAGTAATATCAACCGTAGGTTCTCTGAACCCGTAACCTTCAAATGCCTAAACACGTAAGGTTAAGTAAGTAGATGTCTCGCAAGACCATCTAGGCTTGTTGTCCACACAACCCGTTATGTCCGTTGTTTGTCATTCGAATGTTTGTTTGAAAGTTTGTACGCGTTTTGTAATTTAGAGTGGCCCGTTGGTGAACGAGATTAAATAATAATTTTTAATTGTTGTTATGAATAGTGAAATTTTATTCCGTTTGCTACAGTGTTGCTACAGTAAAATTTGACTTTTCTACAGTAACTTTGACTTTTCTATTCTGGTTTATGCGACACTTCTATGCGTCACTTTAGTTGGTCATGCGACACTAAGGAAGTGTCGGGTGAAGTGTCGGGTATTCAAGTGGTGAGTCACTAGTGTAGTGTCGTATAAAGTAGGAGTTTAATATCAAGCGACACTTAGGAAGTGTCGGTAACAAGTGTCGTATAAAATTAGATTTCGATCATAGGCGTCACTAAGGCAAGTGACGCTAATAGTGACGGATATTGAAAATGCGTCACTTAGGTAGTGACGGGAAAAGAGGGCTTATGCGACACTTAGTCAGTGTCGCAGGAAGTGACGCATATCTGGGTTCATCAGTGCGTCACTTACGTCTGATCGACGGATTTTGAGCCAAAAATATGTTTTCGGGTTTCCGTTTGGTCCGATTCTTTTACCCAACCCTTATATGAACATAATAAGCCTATAGAAACCATAAACTAGTAAAAGTGATCAAAAACGAGAGGTGTCGGGATTTGTCGGAAACTTACAAAATGCCGAAATGAAATTCCGGAAAGATAGCATTGTAGATCGTGAAGTGGTGAACGTTTTTCTCCAAAGGGTTGGTATGATCCGAGTGCGTTTAGTGGTGCTTTTTGGTGATAAATGGTGATGGTGGTTTTTAGATAGAGAAAAAGAAAGAGAATGAGAGAATAAGAGAGAGAGAGAGAAAAGGGAAATGAGGGTGGGGAGGTGATGACCTCACCCTTTGTGGCTGATTTTTTGGTGGGGTTCACCGAGTGTGGACTTCACCAATTTCGTCCCCTGTTGTTGCGTTCCGCGCGGTGTTCGTTTTCCCCGTTGTTTTATGTTAAATTATTTATTTTTACGCGTTAATTACTCATTTTAAAATACGACTTTTGTTAAATAATCTACTTAAATTATTTTGTCAAATCTTTTCAAATAAATTTGTTTATTTTTGTTTTTACATTGCGCGTTAACTATTTTAATCGTGTAAACGTTTATTTGTACGATACGAATTAATTACGAAATATTATGATAAAATAATATTTTGGGTATAATGGTCGTATTAAATAATATTATATTATTCAATAAAATTGTTCACCAACGTCCGTATTTATTGAACCGAATTATATTCGCTTTAAAGATTGTGTACGATCAAATCCAATCGCGTATTCGTATATATTCGCAAATATATATTTCGTTACATTAATTAGCCTAACACAGAACTAATTACATGTATTAATCATAGAATTAGGCATTAAACACCAGTCCTAATTTGGCGGTTGTTACAAACTTGGGCTACGGGGCTCCGTTTTAGGCCCATGCTTGAAGCCCAAAAATGGCTCCGTTTGGAAGATATGGCATATTATATGTTTTGGATCTGCATGTTGGGCTTTTGTTTTGGATCGTGTGTTTGGCCCGTTATGTTTTTAGGCCCGTTTAAAATTCTGGATGTTATTTAAGTTTTTTTCTTCATTGTAATGAACTCAGTTTTTCAATTTCAAGAATTTCGATTTCACTCTCAATTTGTGAATCATTTCCCATTTCACGGTATTCTTTGGTGAATCAACGTGTTTTTGGAAGAATTATTCCTGGCTATTCCTTTGAATCAACAGGATTAATTTGTTATCTAAATTAAGCACTACATCAGATCAGGATATTGACGAATTAGCTCAACTAAAAAAATAGTATTTCCCATTTCGGCAGCAATGAAAAGTACCCGAGAAGAGTATGTTTTCTTTAAGTTTATTGCAACACGCATATCAATAATATACTTTTCTATGAGTTCTTGTAGTTTCAAAGCTTTCTCTCCCATTACAGATCGGCTCTTTACTATCTCCTGGGTTTCCACATACAAGCCTGTAATCTGTTCGAAAATATTGAGCTTTTGCAGACTTTGATTTCTTTTACTAGAAACTTGCTTCTCGTCTTGTTTGATTATGTCCTGGGTTTCAAGATGCATCTTCACAAGATGTTTTGAAACGAGGGCTTTTAACCGCAAAAATGGTTCTACTACCATTTTAGAAGTTGAAGCTGTTGACTGGCCATTCATTATCGCCTGTGTATCATTATACAATGTTGGACTTAATGTCAAATGGGCCAAAGAACAACTAAATGGGTCGTTTATATTATCTTTGTATTGTATGTAGTTAAGTAAGAATAAAGCCCGTTTCTGGTTTGGGCCGCAGGCCAACAAACCCGTATATAGGAAACGATGGCAGTTAGTATGTAAGGGTTGCATCGGTTCATTATAACCGATTGGTATGAAGCAACGCGTCTGTTGGTAGTACCGGTCTGTATATTATATATGTGTGTATCAAACGAACAACATATGTAATCAACAGTTCAGAATTCAGTTATGTACATATATCGTATTCTATATTTCTGTGAGAGGATTGTGGTTCATCAACAGTGGTATCAGAGCACGTTAATCGATCCAGGGAAGAGTAAGTGCAAGGACGATCGATTGAAAAGCAAGTATTGAAATCGAACGAAAGAAAGTAAGAAAGAAAGTAAGAAAGAACGATACATGTTCATTAACCGGAGAGAGACAACCGCTATATTGAAACACCGATTGTGGTTTCTTCGATCAGAAAAGTCAACGAAACAATTGAAGAAGAATGATTGGAAAGGAAAGAATTGATTTGCTGTTGATAAAGCATACCATCCGATTTGGTATTATTCACTGTCTTGATCTTCTTTTAATCTAACGAGAAGGTTTTCTATACTCTAATAGGTTTTACAGAAAAAGGAAGATAAAAAGGGAGATTTGGTTTCTTAAGAAAGGGAAGGTGAAAGGTAAAAGAAAGGATACTATCGATTGCAGGAAAGGATTTATTCAACCAACTTTAGTTTTCCTTTTAATTTACAATATTAACGGATTGAAAAATTAAAAGGAAGAACAAATTTGAAGAAAGTAAGAAAAAACAAGTTTTTGTACTCTTTATCTAAAGAAAAAAAAAACCCTTTCACTTTAGATTAAAATTACAAAATTAGCAAGTAAGAAACTGAACCATTGTGGTTCACATAAAAAGTAAGAAAGTAAGAATATCGAGGAGTTGCGAAAGACCGGGCAACCCCTAAACTGAGTAAGTTTAAGTACGAGTACGAAATAGACAACCGTGACCGGACGATTGTCTAAGTAAGAAAGTAAGACATAAACCTAGTGTTGTTAGAAACCTTAGCGTTTCCAAGTAAGTAAGTAAGAAACAACTCTAGTGTTTCAAAGTAAGAAAGTAAGAGAAAACCTAGTGTTTTCAGAAACCATAGCGTTTCAAAGTAAGAAGAAACCATAGTGTTTCAAAGTAAGAAGAAACCGTAGCGTTTCACAGTAAGAGTTTGATCATACGATCGGAAGAAAGAAAGTAAGAAGTAAGATTGATCACATTTGGTGATCACAAGAAACCAAGTAAGCAAGAAAGAAAGCAACAGAGTATGAAGATAGGAGGAGAACCATCTACACCAATGCGCGACCAAAATGTAACAATTCAATGCTCGAAACTGAATGAATCAAACTACACCACATGGGCAATTATGATGGAGACAATATTGAAGGAATATGGTCTTTGGGAAACACTTGAAGCAACACAAGAAGAAGTTGGAAAAGAAGGAGGAGATGGAAAGAAAGGAGGAGATGGAAAGAAAGAAGTAGATGAAAGAAAGATGCATACAACAAAAGCATTGATTCTAACAACTTTGCCTGAAGATATTCTAATGCAAGTTGCGCAATGCTCAAATGCGAAAGAAGTATGGGAATCAATTAAAGTACGATATATAGGGGAAGACCGAGTTCAGAAAGCACGCCTGCAAACTTTAAGGAGCGAATTAGAGACTTTGAAAATGAAAGACAACGAAACTGTGAACAACTTTGCCGGAAAATTGGGAAGCATAAGAGGCAAGTTTAAAGGTCTTGGTTCGAACCTTAAAGACAAAATACTTGTAAGGAAATTGCTGAACTCCGTTCCAAAGAAGTTTCTACCGATCGTGGCATCCATCGAGCAATATTCGGAAGTTGATAAAATGTCATTTGAAGAAGCAACAGGAAGAATAATAGCCTTTGAAGAACGTCTCAAAAGTCAAGATGAATCAGATGTAGATTACCAAAGCAAACTTTTAATGGCAAGTTCAAGTAATCAAAGCCGTGGTATGGGTCGAGGAAGAAACTTCAGTAAATATGAAAGAGGACGTGGAAGAGGTACAAGTCGAGAACAAAACAAGAATAGAATGAGATGCTATGAATGTGGTGAATTCGGTCACTTTGCATACGAATGCACCAAATGGAAGGAGAAAGACAAGAAGCAAGAAGCACATCTCATTTATCAAAGCGACGAAGAACCTACATCGCTGTAAAGACACGTCAAGGAATAAGAGAAGACTTTGGCGTTTGACATTAGGGGGGAGTATGTTGGACTTAATGTCAAATGGGCCAAAGAACAACTAAATGGGTCGTTTATATTATGTTTGTATTGTATGTAGTTAAGTAAGAATAAAGCCCGTTTCTGGTTTGGGCCGTAGGCCAACAAACCCATATATAGGAAACGATGACAGTTAGTATGTAAGGGTTGCATCGGTTCATTATAACCGATTGGTATGAAGCAACGCGTCTGTTGGTAGTACCGGTCTGTATATTATATATGTGTGTATCAAACGAACAACATATGTAATCAACAATTCAGAATTCAGTTATATACATATATCGTATTCTATATTTCTGTGAGAGGATTGTGGTTCATCAACATACAATGTGTCAAGATGTCCAGAAATGAGTTCTTGTAGTTGCAGAACTTGAACGACCCTTCCAGTTGCTGACTTGTCTTTCTTATTGATCGAATCTGGTGGTCTTCTAAGTATATCATCAATATGCGTCTTTGGCTTTTTGGAAATAGTTCCCCAAATGATCTTTAGCAATGGCAATGCTTTATTTTCTAATTCATGAACATTTTGTACGTTTTAAACGAAAGAACACAAGAACTGCACCAACAACCAAGAGAAGAAGTCAGATTAATAAAATACTCAATGGTAAACTAATGATGAATGAAGTTGGATGTTATGAACCACTACCGATAAAATATAAGGAACGTACATTATGGGTTATATATTATTACTGTAAAATCACTGCTATATCATATGGATCGGATATTGAATTCCATTTTTTCCTTTCTTTAGATGTTCTTTTAAATTACAAAATTGGATTACGTAGGGGTACTAGCATCACTTGGCATAATTTCAGGGAATAGAAATATTTACCCCATATGATGATGATTCTGATGATTCTCCATAGAAAATTAGGTTTTTTTACTAAACAGGCATCAGGCTTGCGAGCCAAAATTCGAAGTGCCTGTTTATGAGAAGCAAGTACATCGTCGTCCGTTGGAAGTGCATTGCCTGTTTGAAGTGCCTGTCTATGACGTGCGTTGTCCCTTTCTACAATCTTTTGTGCAATATCTAGAAATAAAGATTTGACAAGCTCTTGGTGAGGGAAAGTCATGACAGAAGTAAAAAAAAATTCAATAATAATGGCCAAAACTAGGAAGCTGTATATTATTAATTAAGATACTTTACATGTATATGTGATAGATTGTTCCATTACAGATTGATTAGCTTCTGTATTATAATGGCTGTTGTAATTAGTTTGTCCCCTTTGAGTCTTAGATTCATCTTGTTGGTAAACAAAGAGCAACTCTCACACTTAATTAACTCACAAAAGTAAAAGGAAAAAACACTACACAGAGAAAAACAAACTGCTGCAAAATGCAGCCAACAAAAACCCATCGTCATTGACTACATTGTAATCTCTCTTCTACTTTTATTAATAACATAAGGCATATATATAGCAGCCTTATAAGACAAAAACGTGGGTACATGAAGAGAACCAATAAAGCCACGTTCACCTAAAGAACCGGTCAACTACTTGACCCATACACCTCCAACGTACATATGCATTAGATTCGGTCAAGCTAGTACCATTTCAAACTAGGGGTGTTCAGTATTTGGTTTGAAACCGTTTAACCCGAAAACCGAACCGAATAAAAACCGAAAAAAAACCGAACCGAATTTTGAAAACGGTTTTTGGATCGATAAAACCGAAAACCGAATTTGAATTCGGTTTTCGGTTCGGTTTTCGGTTTTAAAAATTTTGAATTCGGTTTAACCGAAAACCGAATTCAAAACCGAATTCAAAAAAATAATATTATTTTTTCGGTTTTTCGGTTCGGTTTTCGGTTTTTTCGGTTCGGTTTTCGGTTTTTATGTTCGGTTTTCGGTTTTTTTGTACGGTTTTCAGTTTTTTTTTTTTAGTTTTTCGGGTTTTTGTTGGAATTCGGTTTTTTCGGTTTTAACCGAAACCGAACCGAATTCGAATTCGGTTTTCGGTTTTCGGTTTTCGGTTTGAATTCGGTGTTCGGTTCGGTTTTCGGTTTTGCCCAAAAAAATTTCAAAACCGAACAACCCGAACCGAATAAACCGAGGAAACCGAAAACCGAACCGATGAACACCCCTATTTCAAACTAATAAAACTATTAATTAAAACATAATTAATAAAATCACAAAATACTCATTAAACTTCCAGCCATGCAACTTCATGCCATGCATTTTAACGTGACTAATAAACCGATTAATCCAACAATCACCCCCTTAATCGGATTGTTCACTACACTTGAAACATCTCCCGTGACTTTTATCCCAGACACGTTCTTCACCATCCCGACTTCTCCCGGACAATCCGACCTCTCCCCAGTCACGTCCAAAGTCTCCCGATGCGAACCGCCTAAGCCACAATGTTTACAATCCGTGTCTTTCCTTCCTTGTCTCGATCCGACTGTCTTCTTTCCATTCCTTCACGACAGCCCCATACCGTTGACGACATACCTTGATAGCTTAAAAGCTTCTCTGTTCCCGCGCAACCATTTCGAGAGCCTCTTCCACCGGTCAAGAAAACAAGGTCACAACGACCTCTACCGTCTTCCATCACCCGCGAAACGGACTGAACAAAGCCACCCGCTTTAATGTTTCTTGCTGCCCGTTTATCCCGCACCACCGGTAAGACTCCTTTTAAAACTTCAACTCTTCCGATCAACTCTGTTCCGAGAGACTTATTCCACCTACAAAGAAAACTAGCAACCCGCTTTCCCGTTTTTCTTGCACCTGCAAAACGAATCAGATCCAAAACCTCCCTGTTTTGACGGATCTCTACCGTTCGTCTTTTCCCGCACCGGTTAGTCTCTATCAAACTGGAACATATTGATCAATAGTTGCAACCGTACACCCCGAGCACTCGAACCTTGCTCTGATACCAAGTGTTGGTAAACAAAGAGCAACTCTCACACTTAATTAACTCACAAAAGTAAAAGGAAAAAACACTACACAGAGAAAAACAAACTGCTGCAAAATGCAGCCAACAAAAACCCACGTATGACTACATTGTAATCTCTCTTCTACTTTTATTAATAACATAAGGCATATATATAGCAGCCTTATAAGACAAAAACGTGGGTACATGAAGAGAACCAATAAAGCCACGTTCACCTAAAGAACCGGTCAACTACTTGACCCATACACCTCCAACGTACATATGCATTAGATTCGGTCAAGCTAGTACCATTTCAAACTAATAAAACTATTAATTAAAACATAATTAATAAAATCACAAAATACTCATTAAACTTTCAGCCATGCAACTTCATGCCATGCATTTTAACGTGACTAATAAACCGATTAATCCAACACATCTTAAATCACATAAACCTAACTACCAGTAGATTTTCATGTTGTTATCACTGTTTTTACTTCAATTTACAATAACGATTAGAAAAAACTATATTTTGACAAACAGATCAGTAAATTTCTATTTTTTGAGGTTGAACCACTTATAATTGAGGAAATGTAGATGCAATAATTAGATACAGTACTAAAATACTTACTAAACATGTCATTCTCGATACATTTCTCAAGAAGCCAACCACGATTCTGATCGTTCCAGCAATCATCATTCAAATTGGAATATTTGTACAAATAGTTGGCTACCTCATGATGTCCAAACAAGGCAGCTGCATACAAGGGCGTCATATCTCTTTTTCCGCCACTAGAGATGCTCAGCAAGACCTGGTTCTCTAATATTATAACATCAGTTGTTCCATTGTTGATTTTCTTCTCAGGCATCATAATCTAATTAATTGTTTCAAGGTTTCCAGCGACAACTGCTAAATAGAGTGCGGTGTTGTGATTTTTATTTTGCAGATCCAAATCAACCCTATCCATCAAACCCACCAGACCTCTTACGAACTCTTTCATTTTTCTGGGACTTACTTTTGCAGATGCGGCAACGTGCAGTGATGTTTCCAGATTTTCAGTGATACTATATCTTACCAACGGTATGTTTGGGTTTTCATCAAGAATGGCTTGAGCAGCTTTCCAATCACATCTAATGGAGGCTTCATATAGAGGAATACCAATTCTGATGTATTCTTCTCTAGGTCCTTAAATGTAAATTCTTTGTTAGTTAGTACGCAGTTCATCTCGAGATTCTTTTAACAACGGTTAAACATCAATTCTAATGGAAACGCTAATATCAATTCTGATGCATCCTTTTTTACTTTGATAATGGTTATGTAACGAATTTAATATTTGTGCATCAACTAGAAAATGATAGTGTGTTAGACTAAATGGGTTTGGAAAGAAAAATCAAAGGTAAATGGCATTCTAATTTAAGTTTGAGAAATACTACAGTAAACTTTCTAAAACATTTTAAAATCCTTTTAGAACATTTTGAAAGCAATATTTAGTACAAAAAGATCGAGCGGGGTTGGCGGCTTCTGGGCCATCTACATGCTCAAAACCCAACGTTTCAATGATAATTCAGCCCATAGCAATAGACTAATTATTACTCACTCATTCTAAAGTTTTTTCAAAGGTCTTTTGATAAAGCATTTTTAAAAAATCTTTAGACAAAGCTATTGCTCCAGCTAGAACATAAATTCAATATTTAAATAACTTATAAAATTGATGAAAGAGGGTATTGGTTAGTCACGACTTTAAATTTATAAGGGACTCGACTTTCTTATCCATACCGATATGGGATGGGTTGTTACAGCAGCTATTATATTGTATTATATTGTTGATAAACTTTTCTTTGACCGAGCAAAAGCTTTTTCTAAAAGTTTTTAAGAAAAGCTTTGAGAAAAAGCTTTACAAAAAAGATCATTGGAGATGCTCTACGTTTAGCATTAGACAAAAAGGAATGAATTAAGAAGATCGTGTGGTGTACATGTGCACTATATGTCCATATGCATTCAAAGGAATAAGAAAAAAGATAAATAGTTCTACTTAGAGCAGAGGCGGAACCAGAAAATTTAGTCACCGATGTCACAAAAATTTTGAAGCTCCCTCGACTTGGTAGTTTATTAAGTTTATTTAAAATGAGGTGTACCGCCATAATATGAGTGGTGTCACTCTTAAAAAATCAGTAACTTTTCAACTAAATTTACACTAACTCAACTTAATTGACTGGTATCACGCACTACAACAAAAATGGTCTTATAGGATACTGATAAGTGTCCTAAAATGTTACTTTTTAGGACCTTTTATCTAATAGGACCAAAATTCAAGCGTCCCATAAAAAGGGGTAATAGGTATTAGGCGTCCCAATATACATTATGTAACATTTTTGTGTGTCCCATAAAATGTCTAATACGACACAAGTGGTGTCCTAACATACCATATAATATGACGTTTTTTGGTGTTTTAAATTATGATACTTACTCTTCTACTATTATGTATTGAGACACACATAAACGTCCTAAGAAGTCTAATAGGACGAAATCATGTGTTTCATTAAAACCTGTATGAAAACCAGAAAAGGGTCCTAATATGGAGGTTTTTGTTAGGACGTTCTTTAATTGGTCATCCAAACAAGTTGCCAGTACTTTAGTGATGTATATGTATCACAAGACTCTATCTCAATCATAGTTTATAAATGGGAATCAAAAAACATTTCCATTGCTTCAATGAAAGAGTAATTGTCATTTAACATTGTTCATTAATATCCAAACTGATGACAATACAACAATGGAGAACAAATCTAAATATCTAAAATCACATATTATTTACGGACCTAAAACTACCATATGAACTCCAGCTTCATATAAGTTAATAAACCTCAACTTCTTGATAGCAGACCTGTAGACAAAAGACAATATAACAATAATTAAAATTCAAGACGAAGGAAAACCACATGTATCACAGAGTAGTATAATCAAGATGTGCAAAGGATAATAAAGTAACAATTACTTAAAGTACTAATTCTTACTTTGTATTTTCACATTAAAGAACTGCTAGTAGTACCCATTAAACCAGCTCAAAAATACCAGATTAAACTCAATCCCAATTCTAACACAAACTAAACAAAGAAAAGAGCAACCGAACAAATAGAAAACCACAATTGTAAGCCAAAATTGAAATCGATTTGTTGACAAGATACAGAAAGCAAAACAAAAATCATGGACCATTTGACATAGATGTGCACATGAAGGTGGTATATATTTTAATTTATTTACACCCTATTTTCACTTGCTATATTATCTAAATCACCTATCTTCCAATACTATATGACAACTTATATAGGTATAAATATAATAAAGTGCTTCACTTACAGTATGTATAACATGAAATGAAATTTACATGTGTAAAGAAAAACTAGATACCAAGTTTTAAAAGTAGCCAAAATAAGGGGTTACTTAAATACTACATAAAGATTACAAGTATAAGCTTTTCCAGATAGCCAAGAAATCTTAGAATACATGTAGCCTGGCCAAATCTAAACTCCCCAATCCCAGCTAAAGGTAGTTTAGATGTTGGTTGAAACTTGAAACACCTGTAATTTTTTATATTATTTTATTTATAAAGCTTGATATATTATCGGGATATAACTTAAAACACGTTAAGTACACGCAACGGAAATAATACAATAAACAAAATTGACTCGACTCGACCTAGGACAACATCGTGTCTCGCTAACTATATATAGCACCGCAAGTTCTTTTGCAAACTGTACTATTATGTTTATGAGTTCTGACACTAAATCAAGTTGACGCAACATTCAAAATTTTTTACTCGATACTACAACTTGCAAATGGCACCAGCATACAACAAATTCAAACTAATGAACCACCAATACCTTTGACACCAAAAGACCATATATCATTCATGCTACTAGGACAGTAACACCCCTTTCTGCATTCATCCAACGATCCAAATTGACCATATTTTTAACATACACCTACCTTCACTACTTACAAATGTGCCCATATTCTAATTATCGTGACACTAAAAATCAAAAGTGAACATTTCAAATAATTAAACCAAGACAACACTTACTTTTGATACAATACACATTTTTGACCCATTACCAAAACAACAACATATCAAGCATTCATTATTTAGGTTCTCCAAAACAAAGGTACAAGTAGCACTTGTACCTTACCAAAATTGGAGTACATTTCATAATTTAGGATCTCCAAAATATGATCTAACTTATTATACTTGGTCATAACTTTTAATTATACTAAATACACATCTTTTTATTTTTTTATATTGTATCTAAACTACTTTCATATTTAACTTACATTTACATAACGATCCATTGTACTCTATTATCATTTTTGGGTGTTACATTGGTGGGAACAAAATCAGCATACCTCTCTTAACAACAACAACAACAACAACAACAATAATGATAAAACTACCATATGTACAAGACTATTAGCACCAACAAAAAAATAATCAGCAAACTGTCAAAAAAATGAGTATTTAACATGGACATAAAGGGTAAGAATTGCATCACTTACTAAATGGCTAGGTGATTCTGGATCTGCACATCACATATAACTCACTGAATTGAATCAAACATAAGTAGATGGGTCAAAATATATAGCAACTTCCAAAATGAAATGCATATAAATGAAAATACTTTTAAGAAATTAAGTGTGGTACCTCGAATATCCGATTAATGTTATCAGTCATCTAGGCACTAGTTTCAATGAAAAACATCACATTCTTTTCTGCATAGTTCACTCCATCCTTAGGTAAAACAGACACAACATTGTTAAAATAAGAAAGCTATTGAGTTTAGAAGTACAAAGTCTTCATCTTATATAGAGACATGTACACACGTTTTTTTCTAAACCATACCTTCATAAGCATTTGGTTCCAATCTTTTAGACCCTCCATGCTGGTTCCACAGTATAAGAAAGCTATTGATATTTATCAAGAAATGCACATAAAAAAATGTTGTCTTAATTCTTTGTGGCATTTCATCGAATAGGTGGTGTGCCAATAGTCCAATACGAAATTCTCCAATAATATTGTGCCCTCGATCTATGTCACCAAACAAAAAACTAAAATACACTTAAATAGCAGTGATTAAAAAATAAATTAAATTAAAATAAAAGGTTATAATATAAGATAAAAATGAGAACAATATGGAAAATAGAATCTGCTAATACCAAAATGGTTTCTTGAACCTTGAGTCCACCGTTCTTCGGCAAGCAATATTAGAAGAAGTAGGAGTAAAAGCAAAAATGGTATACTACAAGGATCTTGGGTAAGGGCTAAAGTGCTAAACTGTCTAACTGTCTAAGGTGAGGGTTGCGGTTGAAGGCTTAATCAATATCAATACGAGTATAAAATTAGGGTGGAATTTAGATTTTTGGGGGAGGGAAGAAAAAAGCGGGGGATTAAAATTCAGATGAAAATTGAAATTAAGTAATAAAACTTATACAATTAGGGAAGAATTATCTATATTTTCTTTTAAGTTTTTTTATGGGTATATATATAATAATAAATAAATAATAATTAGTTATAAATTTTAACATGTAACTTATACTAGCTTAAAGATATTAACAAACTTTTATGATACAAAATATTATCAAAAATAGTTTTGTATAATTGTATGTATATCTATATCTATATTCTATATACAACGTATTAAAACTAGAGATTTGTATATGTCATTGTACATTAAAATCATTGTACCATATGTACCGAAACATATGTTTTGAGAAAATATGATATTTATAGGGTTTAAGCAAAGGAGGTATGTCATTCTCTTACATTTTGTAATGTCGTATTTGCTAAAAGGTATTTCATAATTTAATAAATATTATCATCATCAAATTTCTATATATCCTATCATAGTTGTTAACTAGTAATTCTAAATTTCGGCTTAAGGAAACATAACGTGACTCGATTCGTAAAAGTCACTATTTTATAACACCGTATACACACACACACACACACACACACACACACACACACACACACACACATATATATATATATATATATAAGGTAGAGTTTCAATAAGAACACCTTAAAAATAAGAACGGCTAAGAACACCATATAAATGCACAACTATCATACAAATTCATTAGATTCACGCTTACACATCTCAAATATGTATAGAAAAAGATATGTGAACTTTCGAAAATGCACAAAAATCGAAAAAACGATTGATGCATTTTTGTAAATGTACATTTAATTTTCATTGCATATTTGAGATGTACAAATGTTAATTTAACTATCTTATCAAGAGTAACTGTGCATTTGAAGTGTTCTTAGTCGTTCTTATTTTTAACGTGTTCAAACTATATATATATATATATATATATATATATATATATATATATATATATATATATTTATAAGATTTGTGTTTGAAGATAAATAAAAACTTGTAAGAGTTGATAGTGAAGTCATTGACCGACAATCAACATAAATGCTAAATTTAAGATAGACTTTATACATTACACTATAAGTCGAGCTCGATGAATTTTAAACTAGACGATCTCGAGCCTAGTCAAGCTTGGGTTCAGCTTGACTCATTTACACCCCTAACAAAAATGAAAAATATATATTCATTTAATTCTAACAATCTAAAACTTTGTAACCACATATCGATGAAATTAAGTTATTTTCCTATATATAAAACAAGGTAAAACAGAATAAAAACTATAATAATACATATAATGCATTTTCATACTCTATATTTGTAAATCTTAAAGTTAAAACTCAACATATTTAATTTTAATACCTTAACACCCCACAACTCCCCCCACCCCCCCCCCCCCCCCCCCCCCCCCCCCAAATCTCTAACTGTAGATATCAATTTATCATGATTCACCATCATAAATAATACATAAGGAAATAATATTTACAATATACAACTATTGTTGAGTAATGAATTAATGAATTATTAATAATATACGTAGTATAATATATTAAACCCAGTGCATAACGCATATAATATATATTATATGTACAAAATTTGGTAGATAATAGTAGCTTTCTTAAATTAAAGATTTTTAAAAAAAAAATTTTGTTACTCTAGGGTTTAATCTGCAATTTAGTGAACTTTAAAAACGAAATGGTTTAATATGCAATTTTTATTATATTTAAAAAATGAAAAAAAAAAAAAAAAAAAAAACTTGGATATGGAGGTGAATCGAACGGGAGTGCATGCTCACAACATCAATAATCGTTAACCATCTACGCTTTAATAATTTTATACTTTAAAACGTCCTTCAAATACATATACCCAACAATGCGTTAGCAAAATGACCAAAACAAATGAAAATAATTGATATTACTCTGTACTAATAATACTTCAAATTATATTAAAGATCTTAAAAAACCAGAAAAATATCTTGGAACCTAATATAACCCAATGAAATATTCTCGACGATCGTAATAATAAATAATAATGTAATAGGTCACACATATCGAATGGTCTGTTAATTTCCATCGTTATATGACCATAAGAAACAAAAATGTCCTAAAAAGTTAATACGAAAGGACATTTGCAAGAAGTGTCATATTACGCTAAAGTTTACAAGACCTCGATAGATAAGTGTCCTACTAAACATAACATATAAGGACATACATATAAAGTGTCCTATTTACTTGCACCATATTAGCATTAAAAAACTAAAGCGTCCTATTAGATGGTTTATAGGACGCCATTTAAGATATGTCCCAAGAAAAAGGTCCTAATAGCCCCTTTTTGTTGTAGTGACGTGTCACTGTTGACTATAACGTGGATCCGCCCCTGACTTAGATAGATCTAAAGCTAGACTAAAAATGCGAGACTGGTATGTGTCATTTTGAACTAATAAAGAAAATTTATACTCCCTCTGTCTCAAAATAAGTGTCCACCTTTATAGTTTAGCTTATTCCAAAATAAGTGTTCATTTCCAAAAATATTATATTAACTGTACCGTCTTACGTACCCTCAATATACCTTTTCTTAAAACTAATACATGAAAGAGTATGTATAAAAAGTATGAGTAATATTGTCATCTTCAGTACTAGACAATGTAATTTCGTAAACTCTGTAAAAACTGAAACATGACATTTATTTTGGAAAAGAGGGAGTGTCAACAAATAAATGTATTAGATTTGCTTATAAATTTATCTTACTTAGATAACGTAGGATATTTATATGGAATTAAGGATAGCATATATTACCATTAATTAGGTCTTGACAAGGTAGTTTCGGAGGTTGCAAAGTCATTTGTACATAAACAACAATGATCAATGATTAAAAAAAAAAAAAGATAAAAAGAAAAGTAATTGTCTCACAGTGGCCATGACTAAAGGCCGGATTAAAACTGACTGTGTATACAACAGCAGTAGCAGTATTCAATTCCACTAAAAGTGATATTAGACCCCTCCCAACCGTGATGCTAACTGACGTATCAGTTTTTGCCAAATCAGCACCACGTTAGCACTTTTAAAAACTGACACTACACTACCAACAGTGAACATCACTTTAGTTTTTTCTGGACCCACAGTGAATATACCTTTAATTCTGTACACTAAACAAATAAACAAAAAAAAAAGTAAAAAAGTGACGCCCCGTCGGTTTGGCGACGCAACCAAACCGACGCTCAAAGCGATGGAGCCGTGCCAACAACGTCACAAAAGTGACGCTCAACCGACGAGGTAGTTACATACCATTGGCAGCCGTCTTAGGGAGGTAAAATGTAGATAGTTGTACATATACCCTAAAAAAGAGGACTGATTATACGTATACCTTTGCTTCAATCCGATTAGCGCATGACTATAACAATAATTTTTTTAATGTATGTTTTATGATTGAAGGAAAACTAAAATTCATTGAAATGTGAGTGACTATATATTTGGTATGCATTCTGTGGTTTATATATAGTCTGAACTCTTCACTGCATTAACAAGTCAACGTCAACGTCTCATATTTGTAACATCCCGTTTCTGGACCCGAAAATAAATTGTATTTTATTAAGATTGGTTGGTTTATTTGAAAATAAACAAGTAAAAGAGCCTCAGTTTTTATTGTGATAAGTAAAATGTTACTTGTTTTAAAAAGTTAAAGTTGACGGTAAAATAAAATATTTTGACTTGCGGGTATTTTCTGGTTCCAGACAATAGGTTTAGAAGGGGTATAATTTTACACAAATTAAATAGGAGGGAGGCGGTGGAGACCGACTCATTTTCTTATTTCACCAAATTTCTCAATTGTTCTTGAACTCTCCTCTCCTCTCTCTCAATTCAAATAAATCAAAAAGAAGGAAAGATTAAAAAGGGAAGATTTTGCTTGAATTCATCTTAGTTCATCATCATCTTTATTACTTCATCTTTGTAAGTGTTCTTCATTTTGGATGTTTTTGATGATTGAATTGATGATTAAGGTTTATGTGAAATTGAAGCTTAGAAATTGTTGTATGAAGACTTTAGATTGATTATATGATGATTTTATGATTATAATTACTGATTTTAGAATGTTTGTATGCAAGAAATTAGTGTTCTTCAAGTTCATAGTTAGGGTTTGAAGATTTGGTGATTTAGATGATGATACATGGTTTAGAAGAAGTTGTTTGTTGTTGATATATGATTATAGTTGATACTTGTGGTCATTTGCTGGGTAAATTCGTGTATGGTAACCAGATTATGTGATTTTTGGATATTGGTTCGGGCTGTGTTTGAAGCAGAAAAGTGCAGGTCTGTCTGCACTGGGAATACGGTCGTATTCCCTTGAATACGGACGTATTCCCGGGAATCCGGCGGATTCACTTGGAGTATTCCCAAACGTATTCGCTTAAAATCGTTCTGTTTGTGTTTTGGAGTTGGGAATACGGCGTATTCAGTTGAATACGATCGTATTCCCCAGATTTCAGTGAATTTGTGTTTTAGCTTTTATCTATTATGGCATGTAAAGATTGAATTGGGTTTATAGTTGAATTGTATATATGATGTTAGTCATGAATGATGATTATGTATTGTTTAGTATTATGGATTATGATTTGGATTAAGTTATGGAACAAGATTCTAACTTGTTATCTTTGTGTTCTCAGATAAGCGGGCGGCCACTCAGTAACATTAGACCACTGAGTTTGGTGACCGGACGATAATTGGTGAGTGGTTACCGTAGTCCTCGGTTCAACCCAGTTGTAACAAGTTTGGTTACAACGGGTAACCAGGATAGTTTCAGTTGTAATTATTGCCATGTTAATTTCAGTTGTACAGTTGTTAATTATATTGATTGAGTTGATTTGTCCAGTTGTAAAAGTTGTACAGTTGATTTTACATAACTGCATATGATATGCCTTTATGTGACAAGTTGTTGTAATGATTTGGAGTGAGGTCAGCGTGCGGGTTGGGTTTGATTACTACTGTGTAGCTGTCTAGGTCACTTGAATACACATAGTTGAAGATTAGCCTATTCAGTGAAAGTAGTAATTAGGCTATCGGTAGATCATTGGGAATGGCATGGCGCCCAGTGGTCGTGGTTTCTGGTATTGTTGTTTATATAAGTTGTATTATCAGGAACCGCCGATCCTCACGTAGTTATGTGCTTATGTGTTTAACTAGTTGTTGTTATCAGTTGTAAGATTTGTTATGAATGGATTGAACCGTCGGTTACGGTTCCATTCACTTAGCAAAGGCTAATCCCCTTGTTGTTGAATGTTTTGCAGATTTTGGTTAGTTGTTGATGTAGCTTGGATAGTAGAAGTTGACTGGGTGTTTGACCAAAATGGCGCAAACTCTGACTTTTGATAATAGAATGTTTTGGAAAGTTGAATATAACACCCGAATTTAGTAGTATGATTTGTAACAATAGAAGTTGATACAAGTCTATTATGGTTTGTTTTGTAAATAACGGATATGTATATGTTTTGGGACACGCTTCTAATATATAAATTATATAATATGTTTGTTTTAAAAGTGGGGTCTTACAAGTTGGTATCAGAGCATAGGTTTGGGCGAATTGGACATTTGTAAATGTTCAATCCCAAATCTAGTCAGTGTTAGTCAAACATTTCGGTAAGTGGGATTAGCTTTGGGATTTGGGAATTGGTTAGTATAGTGAATGCTAACGATTAATAAGTTGCAAGTTGTGTTTTGGTTGTGAGTACAGGTATGGCAGATAACGAGAACCCGACTCCCAATGATGTTACTAGAACTGAACTTCCACTTCCACGAAACAATGAGGGTAATCAGGGTGGTACTTCTAATGTTCATCAAGAGGAAATTAGTCAAGAGGATTACTTGTTGCAACTAGAGGATGAAGTGATAAGACTTAAAAAGATAGAACAGTTGTACTTGGAACAACAAGCTAGGTTGGTTCAGCAAACTTATCAGTTTCCTTCACCACCACCACAGAATAAGTTGTGTTCGTTTAAGACATTTAAGGCTAGTGGTCCGAAAGAATTTGAAGGAGGCAATGATCCTTCAGTAACATTGAATTGGTTGAGAGATACAGAGAAAAAGTTTGAAGTGTGTCGGTGTGAAGAAGAATTAAAGGTTGGTTATGCTGTGCAATTACTGAAGGGACAAGCGATGAATTGGTGGGATTCTATAACTGAGCAATTGACAAAGGGGCAGAGATCGAAAATTTCTTGGGCAGATTTCCACAATGAGGTTTGTAGACAGTTTTGTTCAGAGTTTGATATGCTTAGAATTAGACAAGAGTTTATGGATTTGAAGTTAACTGAACAAATGTCGATGGATGACCTCATTAATCAATTCACTGAGAAGTTACGTTTTGTTCAACAATGGGTCCCAGATGACAGGATAAGGATTAATCACTTTGTAGGAACTTTACCACCGGAATACAGAACTAGTGTAAGATTGGCAGGTACTCTTACACAGGCTTTTACTTTAGCCCGATCTGTAGATGGTGACATGCGAGCTTCTGGTAAAATGAACAAGGAAAAGAGTTCCCCACAGGTTAAAAGTAGTTCTTCGGGAAACAAAGGACAGACTAGAAGAGTAATTTATAATGATGATTCGGTGGGAAGTAATCCATGGTGTGTAAATTGTAAGTCGAAACATTCTGGTCCGTGTACTTCAGAGACTATGAGATGTGTTAAGTGTGGGGTATTTGGTCATGGTATGCGGGATTGTACTTTTCCACAGTTTGTTTGTTGGAATTGTAAAAAGGAAGGACATAGATCACTGAACTGTCCGGAGAAGACAATGCAAGGTTCGGGTTTGATTGGGAGTGTGGCCTCGGGTTCTGCGTCATCTGTTGGGCAAAAGAGAAAGATTCCACCGGCTACAGGAAGAGCTTTTCAAATGACGGCAGAGAATGTTTTTGGACTTGATAGTGATGCGACAGGTATATTTTATGTTTAGTTTCTTTTAACATACAGTAATGTGATTAGAGTTGTATGTTAATAGGAGAATTGAGTATGTTTAGTTTAATTGGGTGTGGTTGGATTTCGGGGATGAAATCCTATAAGGGGGGAAGATTTGTAATATCCCGTTTCTGGACCCGAAAATAAATTGTATTTTATTAAGATTGGTTGGTTTATTTGAAAATAAACAAGTAAAAGAGCCTCAGTTTTTATTGTGATAAGTAAAATGTTACTTGTTTTAAAAAGTTAAAGTTGACGGTAAAATAAAATATTTTGACTTGCGGGTATTTTCTGGTTCCAGACAATAGGTTTAGAAGGGGTATAATTTTACACAAATTAAATAGGAGGGAGGCGGTGGAGACCGACTCATTTTCTTATTTCACCAAATTTCTCAATTGTTCTTGAACTCTCCTCTCCTCTCTCTCAATTCAAATAAATCAAAAAGAAGGAAAGATTAAAAAGGGAAGATTTTGCTTGAATTCATCTTAGTTCATCATCATCTTTATTACTTCATCTTTGTAAGTGTTCTTCATTTTGGATGTTTTTGATGATTGAATTGATGATTAAGGTTTATGTGAAATTGAAGCTTAGAAATTGTTGTATGAAGACTTTAGATTGATTATATGATGATTTTATGATTATAATTACTGATTTTAGAATGTTTGTATGCAAGAAATTAGTGTTCTTCAAGTTCATAGTTAGGGTTTGAAGATTTGGTGATTTAGATGATGATACATGGTTTATAAGAAGTTGTTTGTTGTTGATATATGATTATAGTTGATACTTGTGGTCATTTGCTGGGTAAATTCGTGTATGGTAACCAGATTATGTGATTTTTGGATATTGGTTCGGGCTGTGTTTGAAGCAGAAAAGTGCAGGTCTATCTGCACTGGGAATACGGTCGTATTCCCTTGAATACGGACGTATTCCCGGGAATCCGGCGGATTCACTTGGAGTATTCCCAAACGTATTCGCTTAAAATCGTTCTGTTTGTGTTTTGGAGTTGGGAATACGGCGTATTCAGCTGAATACGGCGTATTCCCATGAATACGGGCGTATTCAGTTGAATACGATCGTATTCCCCAGATTTCAGTGAATTTGTGTTTTAGCTTTTATCTATTATGGCATGTAAAGATTGAATTGGGTTTATAGTTGAATTGTATATATGATGTTAGTCATGAATGATGATTATGTATTGTTTAGTATTATGGATTATGATTTGGATTAAGTTATGGAACAAGATTCTAACTTGTTATCTTTGTGTTCTCAGATAAGCGGGCGGCCACTCAGTAACATTAGACCACTGAGTTTGGTGACCGGACGATAATTGGTGAGTGGTTACCGTAGTCCTCGGTTCAACCCAGTTGTAACAAGTTTGGTTACAACGGGTAACTAGGATAGTTTCAGTTGTAATTATTGCCATGTTAATTTCAGTTGTACAATTGTTAATTATATTGATTGAGTTGATTTGTCCAGTTGTAAAAGTTGTACAGTTGATTTTACATAACTGCATATGATATGCCTTTATGTGACAAGTTGTTGTAATGATTTGGAGTGAGGTCAGCGTGCGGGTTGGGTTTGATTACTACTGTGTAGCTGTCTAGGTCACTTGAATACACATAGTTGAAGATTAGCCTATTCAGTGAAAGTAGTAATTAGGCTATCGGTAGATCATTGGGAATGGCATGGCGCCCAGTGGTCGTGGTTTCTGGTATTGTTGTTTATATAAGTTGTATTATCAGGAACCGCCGATCCTCACGTAGTTATGTGCTTATGTGTTTAACTAGTTGTTGTTATCAGTTGTAAGATTTGTTATGAATGGATTGAACCGTCGGTTACGGTTCCATTCACTTAGCAAAGGCTAATCCCCTTGTTGTTGAATGTTTTGCAGATTTTGGTTAGTTGTTGATGTAGCTTGGATAGTAGAAGTTGACTGGGTGTTTGACCAAAATGGCGCAAACTCTGACTTTTGATAATAGAATGTTTTGGAAAGTTGAATATAACACCCGAATTTAGTAGTATGATTTGTAACAATAGAAGTTGATACAAGTCTATTATGGTTTGTTTTGTAAATAACGGATATGTATATGTTTTGGGACACGCTTCTAATATATAAATTATATAATATGTTTGTTTTAAAAGTGGGGTCTTACAATATTTTAGCTTATACTCCGTATATTGTATATAAAAAAAATATATTCACATTTGCCCATTTGCTCTTAAAATATCTGATTAAGATGTGGTTAAAGTTTAGATTCCCCTTTTAACTAATTTATTATAAAGGTTCATCAACTTAAGTTGATTGACTATAATCCTTGATTTTCAATCTATTAGCTTACCATTCACTACAAGAAAAAAGGGCTTTAGTGATGGAAATATAGTGATGATTTTTAATAACATCACTATACACTTATCTTAGTGACGATAAAGGCACGTCGACACTAATTAGAGATGAAATTAGAGGCCGTCACTAACCGATCTATGATTTAATTATCAAACAAATTTGATTAAAGTTAGAGACAGAAATTAGTGAGGTAAATAAGTTTAGTTACAATAACATGGTAGCAAGTGACAAAATTATTTGTCACTAAGTCTATAAACGTTAGTCACGCAAAATTTGCGTCATTGAATTTGAATAATAATATTGTTTGTTACTTGATATGAATAAATCGATTATGAAAAACTGTGTTAATAATAAAAGTTCATTTGTAGTAGCTCGGATCTTTATGTAGTCCGGTTGAAAGATTACCATTTGCTTTATTTTTATGATGATGAAATATTTTACCAATAATAGTTCTATAGTTACTTTCTAGTTAAGTTTTACATGCATAACTCTGAAAACATCCCATGAGATGTATTGTTTATAAAAATTTAAATTTAAATTATATAGTACAATAGAACAATATTATCCTTTCCTCATTAATAAAAAAAAATATCGTCACTTTAAAACCCAATCACTTCGGATCATTAAAAAAAAGCGCGGATCCTTTTGACCCGGCATCACTCAATTCAACCCGACATACGTTTAGGGAAAAGAAAATTGTGAAGTCCAAATCATTATGCCCTTCGTTCCTCGTTCATCACTCAATTCACGAAGGGTAATGATAAATACAACATATCTTTTGTTACTTACACCAAGGTTATGCATCACAGTATTATCAACTCCTGTACACATTCACGAAACAGTATTATCAACTCCTGTATTATCAATCCTGTACACATTATAATACATTATGATTCGTACAAAAATTTTGTTGTATATATCAACTCCCATTCACGAACAATGTTTACCCTAGATTCATGCACAATATTTGCCCAAAATTACGAACACAGAGACGTGGTTAAATCGTAAACCAAGAAATTGATTAGTCCTTTACTCAACGAAGAGTTTAATTACACCAAACAATCATCACGCCACCGCACGCCACTGCGCGCCGCCGCACCGCTTCGCTGTGATATCGCTACCGTTCAGCTTTTGAGTGGCTATTCCTCAATTAGGTCGATTTTATGGTGCAATTTCTCGATTCAAAAGGTTACTTGGTAAGATCTTCACTTCTAAATCTGTATAAATCTCTGGATTTTTTTATTAATTGATGTATATATTTATTCATTTGTTTGCTTTAGTCAACTTGCAAAAATTGTGTTTAAGGTTTTTATATAAAATGAATAGTATATGTAATGGCTTGTAGAAATGATTTTCAACTACCTATTGGTCATGTTTGTAGTCTCCGGGATTGCATATCAAGTGTTTGTTGAAAGTTTTGTATGAATATGTTGTCTATTATGTGTTTGTTGACCTAGACTATTCATCAGGCATAATTAAGATGAAAACTTCATTGTGAATTGTCACTTAAGTGACTTCTCATGGTTAATGTTAGAGATGTCTAGATACTGCAAGATGCATGAATATATATGTAATGGCTTGATGATTTCTTATTCTATAGCATTATTAGTGATTTTGCTTTTTTTTTGGTTCAGAATTTTGGCTATATCACTGGAAGTGATGCTCTGGTCAAAGTAAGATGATCATTTTTGTACCTTGTAGTTCCAAAGTGCTTAAACTAATGTGTGTTAACTTGCTCACTTAATATATGCGTCTTTCTTAGAGATGACATGATATTTTGTTATCGTTTGTGAAATTTAGGAGAACTGTTGTCTGCGTCACTACTAGTCTACTAGACGTCGATCTATTGATGCTCTTGCTGATCACTTCGGAATTGGAACTCTTGGGTCTTTCCTCAACACATGGCAAGTAAATAATGTCATAATGTAATTAATTGATCGATGTTTATAAGTAACTTTTAGGAGCTGCTCGCTAAAAGGACATATATAATATGATGATTCTTCGATTTTTGAGGACCTGACAGCATAACTGATGATCACCTCATTACATGTTATCGGATCACTCGTATAGAAAAATCAAAGGAAAAAAGGTGTACTTGATACAGTAACAATTTGGTAAGAATACATTACATTATTTTAACAATGATCATAGCATATCTCTTAATTACAAAAAATGTATGACATGTTCTTTTTTCTTTTTTTGAATGGCTGTTATGTTCTTCTTAGATTACAATAAATGATTTATCAAGTAGATAAGAGAAATAACGGCTTTAATCTTTGCTTCTGGAAAGATAGTAAGTTTTTTCTCCCAATCTAGATAATTTATCATTGCTTCATGTTATATTTGTAGTTTTTTCTAGATAATTTAACTTGTAGAATATTCTACAAGTTAAATTATATTATAAGATCTACTCCGTATTTCACAATAACAAACCTTTATAATCATATACCAGAGTTTTTTTTCTCTATATGTGCATGAATACGCCATTTATTTTGTTTGTTCAAATGTAAATATTTATATTTATTATGACATGCCAAGTTGCCAACTAGTGGCCGAAGATGGTACGTGGATGTGTTTAATTAGTCGGCTTGATGATTTGCAAAACGAATATATATTATTGAATATTATCATTTTTGTTTTATATATATATATATATATATATATATATATATATATATATATATATATATATATATATGTGTGTGTGTGTGTGTGTGTGTCTATGTCTATTTGTGAGTTGTTTGTTCGATGTATATATTATTATGACATGCCAAGTTGCCAACTAGTGACCACAGGTGGTGATTTAAGCCCGTACAATGCACGACATACATATATCGTTCGATTTTAGTTTATTAATATTAATTTATCAACTTTTTATAGGTGGTTATTATCGTCTACTTGTGTCCATATATAATTAAAGGAGGAAACATCCAATATTTTGTCAAATATTTATACATGTCACGTCACTTAAAACCACATGTTCGTTGTTGGACTTTGTTGTAGCTAGATTGGGCCATAGGCCGACCATATGACCATGTGAAAGTCCAGCCCATTTTAGTGACGATTTATGTATTAACAACTCCCTAATCTGGCTTCCACGCATATATATCGTATAGTATAACAACTTTCTTAATTTTGTCTATTATTTATCATTTCAGATGTTTTTCGTTGAATATCAAGAAATATAACAACTTGTACTGCTAAAACATTTGAAGTTGCCATGGCAACCCCTATGTGTGTATATACATGAAAATACATGATGTATATTATCGTAAAAGAAACATACGTATCTCATCAAATGTATACAACATATTTCAAGTTCAACCGAACCGGACCACGAACCATTAACACTAAAATATTAGAACCACGAACCGAACCGTTATATTTCGGGTAGGTTCGGTTCTGGTCCGGTTCCGGTTCGGTTTATCGGTTCTGACGGTTCCGAACCATTTATGTACACCCCTATTTGTTTGTGTAAGTTTAATCATAAAAAAAAGTCATATCAAATGTAAAACGGAGATTATCTTTTGTCGATTATGTTAATAAAACCATAAAATGGTATTGTAACTAATAACAATATACGTAGTAATAACATATGGTGTATCTTCCGCTAATATAGTAAAGGTATGCAAGATAAAAGATTTGTAGGTACTAAATACATATAGAACAACTATACCAAAATAATAATTGAATGTTAGACACGTACACAACTAAAATTCAATATAATTATGCAAAAGTTACAATTGAAGCAAGCTAAATATGAGACTGCCAAAAATAACGATAGGATGTAACAAGTAAATTGTGACAACTTTAAAAAATGACTAACTTAACCTTTATATTTTAAATAAAACGGTAGATGCCAAATATTGTTATATATATTGTGTACTATACTAAGCTCTTCTTTGGCAATTTACCAAAGATAAAACAAAATTAATGAAAGTAAGACAAAAGAGAAGAATAGAAGTAAATACAAAACATAATATATTCATGATACTTTAAACCTTGCATAAAATCAATTAATTAATTTTGTTACATCTTCATTGATTCCTAGGGGATTAATGATTGAGAATGTACTTTACTATAACACAAAGTCTATTGGTATATTCAACATCATTTTGGTCACGTCATCGCCGCATCATCAAAATGTGTGTCACATCATCGATTACAAGTAATAAGAGGTTAGATACATACAATAGCCATTACTGAAAGTTTAACAAAAATAATAGATCAAAATGAAGTTGAATACACAAAATATATTTTTAGTTATAGTTTAAACACATTCTCAAGCACTAAGCCCAATTAATTAATAATTGTCTTTGCAGCTGCCCTATAATTATAAATTTATAATATAACATAATATTTATAATATAACATAATATTTATAATATAAATGGCCTAAACTCCACACCGTTCATAACCATATAACTGAAAACCTCTTTCATTTCTCGACGGTTGATTTGCAAAGTTCAAACAATTAAAGTTGAATTCTTAAATCATGATCAATGTAGCAAACATTTCCTAATTAAGATTAAAATTCAGTTGTTTGTTTGGAGCACAACCTATTACTCCCTTCGTCCATGTTTAAGTGTCATCATATTTTTGAAAACGTACGCAGTTTTAGAATGTGCAAACATTATAAGTTTTTCAGATAGAATCTTATCTTTCTTACTTACAAAGGTTTTTGAGTGGTTCTTACATAAAAAATGGACACTTATTTGGAACAAAAAAAGTAGACACTTATTTAGAACAACCTAAAATAATAATGTGAACATTTTACTTGTGACGTAGGGAGTATAATTAACTCACTTTAATTATGTTCTAGTACAAGAAGATCGAAAGATCAGAAGCTAGAGAGATCGAAATAATTACCCATCCATGAGCATCGAAACCCTCACAAAGACGGAGGTAGAGCTCCTTTTTTGTGGTGTATTTATTCATAAGCTTGTCTGACATCTGAATAAAACGTGGATAGTCATGTGGCAACATTTTGTCCCAGTAATCCTCATCATCATTAGGGGTGTTCAAAGTCGAATATCTGAAATTTCGGATATCCAAAATTTCGGATATCTAATTTCACTATCCGAATCCGAATCCTAAATTTCGGATATCCGAAATTCGGGTATCCGAAAATTTCGGATATCCGAACTCGGATATCCGAATATCCGAGAATACCAAACCCATCCGATGAAATCGACTAAAAAGAGTAGAACAGAAATAAAACTTCAATCCCTTACATAAACAGCAGCATCAAAAATACACAAGAATTTGATCGATATGAACAAAAACATAAACAAGATTATTACTTCAAACAAATTAACATAAAAAATTATTACTTCAGAAATAAAACTTCAAACAAACCAGCAACATCAAAAATACATGATAAATTAAACAAATTAACATGATTATTACTTACATAAACAACAGCCATAATATGATCGATATGAACAAAAACATAAACAAGAATTTAACACGAGACATTTCGACAGATCAAATTCCTATCGTTTTTAGCTTCCACATCAATCCATTATCATCATCATCCGGTTTTTATAAAACCCTAACAATTTAACTGAAATCAAATTGAATTCTGCTGATCATAATCGATGAGAAAGAGAATAATTATTTAGAAGGGAAGTAAAAATGGTCAAAACCAACGATTTGTAATATCTGTAAGACCATTTGCAGTCGTAACACCAGAACGCTCATTTCCCCCTGCCACGTCAGCATAACACTACAACACCATTTCAGAACACACTATCAGAACACCAGAACGCCCATTTTTCCCCCCTTGGCCCCACTACTTTCCACATCATTTTCATTTATTTAACACAACAAAAACAATTTAATTAAAAATATTAGTTTTATATTATAAATTAAATATAATGCTTATTTAATTAGACTTAATAATAAAATAAAAAGTACTTAAATTAAAAACGTTAAAAACATAGTACGTTACAATCCTAAATAATTAAAAACGTTACAATCATAAATAATTAAAAACGTTACAAATCCTAAAATAATTAAAAACATAGTACGTTACAAATACGGAAATAATTGAACTAGTCTTCATTCCTCGTCGGAGTCGCCTTCGGCTTGGTAGAACTTCCGAAACTTGTCGCACCCCCAAATTTACTGTGCGGAAGCGGTTCGGGTCGGGGCGCGACTAATCAATAATCAAGCACAAAAGTATAGCAAACAACCTCTAAATGAGACGTTTGAAAAATAATTATTACATTTCCAGAATAAAATGTTTAAAATGTTGCGAGTTCGTAAATAATTCCATTTCATAGATTTAAGTACAAAAGTAATTTAATGAAATCCCAATTGTTTGAAAATATGCGACTCGAGCTAGCATATCTTGTAGTAATCCTAATCTTGCTGGACAGTCCAACCTACTGCTGAGTACCTGTGATACATGCTAAAATGGGTCAGCGAAACGCTGGTGAGCTCACAGGCTTGTATGTCAACACATATTTGTATGAACCGCAAGATTTAATTGAATTTAAAATGCAATTAAGCAAAATAAAAGTTATACAGCCATGAGCACATAGTCTGAGTTTAACTTGATTTTTCAGGCCCAATTAAGGAAACCTAACTTGAAGTGCCTCCTACGAGTACCTAATCCACACTCGTCTACCCAAATGCTAATACGTCCGTTTGACCAGTTAGTGCGTGCTAACCCGGACGAGGATTGTCAATCCTATATGATATCATATACTAACATTCACGCTAAAATATTAACAGAACTATGCTTCCAGAGGGCTTTTGAAATGATTAGTTGAAAACAACTCATGCAGTATCCGATTGATTGTACTTGCGTTCAACATGTTAAAAATGAGCAATTATATCACACCCCTGATTGAAAAACAGTAAAATAGGGGCCATGAGACTCACCTGAGTCTAATGTGTTTGCAAAGCAAGCAATTATGATGTTGTACCAAATGATGTGTCCGGAGACTGTAACCTGTCAGGTATCCTAAACGTGCAAGGTTATATGAGTGAGTAGATGTCTCAACAAACCATCTATGCTAGTCGTCCATCAACTAGTTATGTCCACTTGTTTGATTGTTTTGTTTGAGTTTTGAAAACATGTACGGCCCGTTGGTGATGGTTTGTAATGTACGAATGTAAGTTTTGTATAAGGTTTGATTATTGTAGGTGTTGAATACTTAGTGTAGTAAGTATTTTTCAAGCTTCTTTTATTGTATTTGGAAGTACATGTATACATTTCTATCCGAACGTTGTGGTCAAATATGTTATTTTCTTAAAGTCAACTTGGTCAAACTGGTCCAACTAGTCAACTGGTCAAATCTGGTCAAACTAGTCAAATGGTCAAATCTGGTCAAACTAGCTCGGTTTGACCCGAAACTTTTACACAACCTTTATCATGTTATAATACTTATAGAAAACGAGTTTTGTGACCATTGGTGATCCACAAGTGTCATTTTTATATTTATTTCCAAAACAGTCCCTAAATGTGTTTTCGATTTTCAAGTTTCTACCATTTCTAGTCCATATCAATCCTCACAAAAATTACACACTGATCTACTATATGTCCAGTCTATTACATAAATTTCCCGGTACTTATAGAGTCCATTTCGGTATCTAAATAATTCTGCGTAACAACCGAACGTATTTTTCGATAATCATCAGACCAGGCTCAAATATCAGTTCGTAGATAAAAATACGTAGATTTCTGGAAGGAGACATAGAAGAACTTTTTGTAGATCTTTTCAATACGCAACTTTTAAAAAAAATCGTTGTCTAACTCCAAGTACAACTCAAGATATGATTAATTTAGTAAACTGACTTTTTCTGGGCAGATTCTTCATGTTTATGTATGTGTTTTAAAAACGTATTTTAAGCATATATTTGGACATAATTAAGTTAGATGAACATATTAACATCTAAATCATTAACATGAAAGTAAATCTAACATGAGAAAGTGGTTTCTTACAATAAGATGATGATGAGAAGCTTGTAGGCTTGATTTCCTTGCAAAAACTTCAAGTTTTGTAGTGGTGGTTGTGTGACGGTTTATGGTGGTCAAAGGAAGGTCAATGGTGGTGGTGTGGTGGTGTTATGGAGGCTGATCTCCAGATCCTAGAGAGAGGATGGAGAGGTAGAGAGAGGTTGGAGAAAATGATTGAAGAGAGAGAGAGAGAGAGTGGAGAGAAAAGTGATAGATTGATTGGTGAGTGAATGAGTGAAAGAGATAGTGGATTGGAGGTGCATGGAATCCAAGTGAGTGGATTTGGCCAGCCATTTGGGGGGGCCCCACAAAGGGTAAATTAGTCAATTTTTGTGTTCCCTGAGTATTTTGGTATTTAACCCGTATATACGCATAGTAGTTTATATTTATACGTGTATTTGACACGTTTTGTTAACGATAATTATACGTAAATTTTTAATTGTAAGTATTATTTTCAAATACTTTAGTTAACATTTTCAAAATGTCTCGTTGGGTTGTCGGTTTCAATTTGTGCATTTTATTTACCTTTGTACGTTTTATATAAAACGTATATTGTTTCGCGTATTATTATACAATAATAATATAATGTAAATAACTACTATTTAACTACAAAATAGACTTATGTTATTTATGAAAAAGTTTCATCAACATCCGTATTTGCATGATCGGATTCCGCCCGATTCGTTATTGCGCGATTTAAACCAATCGCGTATGTGTATATATAAATATACAAAATGTTACTATATTTAGCCCTATTTCAAACTAAATACACGTAATAATACTCTAGTTTAAGGTAATTAATACGCTTAAGTACCAGTTGTCACAAAACTCCTTCCGAATCTTTCTCTTCATCCTCCTCACTGCCGCAAGATCTTTCGGATCCGTGATGTTGTCGGTGTTGAGCGTAAGAAACTGAACACCTTGCATGGCCGTGCGAAGTTTCTCCTGTCGGGTGAACGTCTCGACGGCTTCCCTCCTAGCGGCTGCCATATCTTGCTTGTAGGTGGCCATGTTCTCGATCATCTCATCTATCTTTGTGTTCGATTCGGACGATCGTGCTGATGTCGCCGCATTAGATGAATCGGAACTCCAAGCCGCTTTTCGGGCTTTGTTTTGGCCCATGGGCCTTGCAAGTGGGTCGGGCCCAAATAGCTCGTTCGGGAGTAGAGTGTGAGTGTCCTGTGAGAGATCAACCGAATCCCCAAAAAGATCATCTTCCTCGTCGCATAAAACGGTTCCACCAACTACCGGTGGTGCTTTCCATTTCGAATGATCCTTCACGGCCAACCAAGCCTCTTTCATGTTGAAAACCTTTTTGTATGTGTCGTAGTATTGGGCTTTGGCTTGGTCGTAGATCATTTCGTTGTCTCTACCGCTTCCCCATTCGCGCTCCTCGTCTTCATAAATTCCGTTAAAGGCTTTGCACGTATTATTAATAATACGCCACTTGGAGGATAGTTGGTCGGCGCCGTGAACCCAACCATGATTGTTTGCCATAAACTTTTCTTGCACCGTACCCCACAAAGTGTTTCTTTTTTGTGAGTTGCTTTTTTCCGAGTCTTCGGACGTGTCGCACCAACAAGTTGCTAACCACGCTTCTTCCCTCGGCGACCATTTATTCTTTTTGCATATTTTCTTTTCCCCGGCCGGTTTCTTTTTGTGGGTTCTTTTTTTTGGAGATTCGACAACGTGTTGTTTTCCGGCACGTTGGGATGTTTCTTGCTCGGGTTCGAGTTGTGGTTGTGGTTCGGGTTGTTGAGGTTGAAAGAAAGGTTGTTGGTGGAAGTACGGGTTTGGGTTTGGGTAAGCTCCGTATGGTTGTTGTTGGTAATAATCAAACTGTTGTTGGTGGTATGGTGGATACGGATAAGTTGGCATTCGTGGTGGAGGGCGGTAGGATGGAGAGTTATTCGGGCCGGGTGCGTTTGGCGTTCCAAATAATATTAGGTTGGTGTACGAGAGGTTGTCGGGATTTTGGTTTTGATTTGGGTTGGGATTTTGGTTTGAGTTTGGTGAAGACATAATTTTTTGGTGGGTGTTAGTTTTGTTTTTGTTGAATTGAAAGAAAGAAAGAAGAAAGTGGTGGGCTGTGTGATTTGGGTTAATATGTGGTATGTATATATAGTGTAGTATTGAAAAAAAAAATTAAAAAAAAAAAATCTTTTTTTTAGCCGTTAGGCTCCAACGGTCCTCCCCCATTTATTTTTTTTAATTATTTTTGTAACGGCTATTCCTTAAAAAAAAAACGTGTTTAAAGCGAAAAGAAAAAAATAATAATTTAAAAATCAGTGGGGCCCACGAGTACGCCCGTTCTGGGCTCGTTCTACGCAAAACGACGCCCGAGAACGCCTCGGAATGAACGCCGCATACCGGGCGTTCTCGGCGTTCTGGGCCGGCAAAACGCCTTCTTCCACGCCCATACCGAATGGTCTAATAGACTAAATAGAATATAGATAATATAGAAAGTCTATATATAGTACTGCCCCCAAAAACTTGGAAATTCTTTTTCCAGATCAAAATTTGCTAAGTATAGAGATAGCTTTGCTTAAGGAGTTGTAATTTGTGGGATGAAAGATGTACGTTGTGTTGGAATAAAGAGAATAGGGAAAGTACCAAACCCATGGGATGTTTGCTAAAGTCTCATGTTTCATGTTTGGGAATCTCGATGTAAGCATGTGGTGGTGGTTGTAATGTTTTGTAAAATCTCTGGTTTGCACCCTCAAGTTTGTGATTAATAATGTTCTACCCCAAACTTTATGAAACTAAATAAACACCTCACACATTTTCGGATATTTCAGATATCCGAAATATCCGAAACTTTTGAAAATCATTATCCGAATCCGAAAACTCGGATATCCGAATTTCGGGTATCCGAATTTTTGGATATCCGAAATTTCGGATATTTTCAGATCGGATTTTTGGATATTCGGGTTTCGGTTTCGGATACGGATAATTTTGAACACCCCTAATCATCATTATCCATATGCACTTTATCCAGACTTTCAAATTCTTCATGCTACATATGTAACTTAAAATTTAAAATATCAACTGTGACTATGATTCACAATTAGAAAATTCACACCATCCCTTCCGATTTTTAAACTAGACAACTCATTTTCGAGTCATTTTCGGGTCACCGGGTCAAATGGGTCATATGCCGACCATATGACCCGGTGAAAGCCTAGCCCATATAGTGATCATTTCGGTTACAAAATTTCTTTTCTAGACATACAGTAAAAAGGTCATTCAAAATACGTTAACAATGGATATAAAATAAACTAGGGCAATTTCATATACGTTACTTTTAAATTATAAATATTTTATATGCTCGAACATAAATAAAAATCATTAATTTTGTGCTTACGCAGAATACAATAATGATAAATTTATATTTTACTCCATTAGGATGTTTTACAATAGGAAATTAATTCGTATACCACCAGTTTTTAGCCGTACATCACCAACTATGTTTTTCAGTGTTGTACAGTACAATCCTGTAAAACATATTTGGTGGTGTATGACAAAAAGCTAGTGGTGTACGAATCATCACCCTTTACAATAAGCTATAATGAATAAGATACACAATGACTATTACCCGTTTGTTTCGTAGAATGTTTTGGATGAAATTGGAATTTGATGGAATTGAAATTTAAAGGAATTGGAATTTATCATTTTTGTAATCATCTTAATTTGGTATACAAATTTTATGAAAGGAATTGGAATGTTAGTTATAAAAAATGACATTATTGCCCTTTCAACTTTTACTCATATATATGTCCGTTGTATTTACAAAGCTTTACTCGATTAGTTTTCTATCTTTGATAACTTTTATTTAATTGTTTATCCCAATCCCAATAGACTTTTTCTTTTTAACTTATCCATATATTTCATGGCTTTCTTCAAGATCTGGAAATCACGTGATACCTGCAACCACCAAATCACCTATCACCACCATCTAGTACAACCAAATCAAACACATAAAAGCAAGGTTGTCAAGATCGAGATCCTGATCGTAGGATCGTACGATCTTATGATCCTACCAAGGGAAAACGTGCAGGATCGGAGTAGGATCGGTCAGGAGGTAAGATCGGAGTAGGATCGTAGGATCGATCGTAAGATCGTAAGATCGTTGAACGATCCAATCCTACAAATTGGCTAATTATTTTTTTAATTTCTTTACAATTGGACTTGTAAGACCCATAAGTAGTCCAACTCATATCTCAAAACTTACCATACATTTGTTTTCAAGTTCAATTTCCCCATTTATTATCAAATTAACCTAAGAAAAAGTCTAAAACCTCTAAAATGACGATTAGGAATTTTCATTTGTAATATGCTCTCAAACTTTGGTGCAATTGTATTATGCCGTTATTTTTTGTTTTAGTACGTTTATTGTTCGAGAAATATATGTTGACAAATTGCATCACTTCAGTAATATAAAGGTTTGAATGCTAGATTAATTTCTCTAATAGTAGTTTTCTACAAGAATTTAGATATCTTTATATAAAAAAATCATAATTTGAAAGGATCTACGATCCCGATCTCGATCTTACGATCACGATATTGCAAACGCAAAAATGATCCAATGTAGGATCCCGATCTTGACAACCTTGCATAAAAGTAAACCCTTGCACTAATCATTAACCACTATCAATAAATAGAATGAAGATCTTGAAGAAGCAATAAATTAATTGCAAAAGGCCCTTAAAACTCTAAATCGAACAAGGTAGAAGATGGGTTGTGTAATAATGGATGTCTTGCGTCGGTGACGTTCATTTGACGACGACGGCGGTGCGACGGTGACAACCGTTCGAAGATGTCGGCGGTGCGACGGTGATGGTCGTTAGACGGTGACAGTGGTGTGGCGGTGCGACGGTGACGGTGGTGTGGCGGTACGACGGTGACAGCCGTCCGTCGATGACGGCGATGTGATGGAGACAGACGTCAGATAATGACGACGGTGGGAAAGGGCAGACGAAGGTGTGAGTGGCCGGAGATGTTGCCGGAGGTGGATGGCGACGAACATGAGGTTCAGCGTAGGGATGGAGTAGATAAGTTAAATGGGAGAGATAAGTTTGATGATGGGGGATTTTGTTTAGTGAAGGATTGAAGGTTCTTTTGGTAATAAGTAAACATCCCAGTGGATTTTAAACTTTCCTTCAATGTTTAGAAGGAATCTTGAATTCCACTGTATAAAGGAATTTGAAGATTTCCAATTCTACCCATTTTGCCGAACAAACACATTTTAGAAGGAATTCAAATTCCAATTCCAGGGAATTTTGTAATACAAACATGGCCTTAAGGTAAAGTTGAATTATTGCGAGGGTATACCATATAATGAACTCTAATATTAACACAACGCAATACTAAATCCCTTGGCTATGAACAGTACATATAATTTCCAGCCATGTATATGTATATATGATTATATGAATGTATGATTGTATCTCTCAAACATCCCCTTTTAATCATGTATATGTATATGTATATATGATTATATATTGACTTGAAAGTCTATAATCATTCCACTGAAAATGGCCTAAACTCAATGCCTTCTATAATCATTTTACAGATTAAGCCGAAAACGCCATTTACATTTCTGGATAATTCTACCTTGAGTGACTTGTGATCTTGTAAGTGACGTAATGGTTTGCAAAACATGACTTCCATCCAACCATCCTTTCTTTCTTCAACCTTACTACATCCTGGAGGTATCTGATGTTTATGCATCTGATCAAGTCTTTCATTTGCTGGTAAACTTGATGATTCATGAGATCCGTAATCATTTGTTGGCTTAATTGTTGGAATATTGAATGGATACAAATTCATATGTATTGATATTGCACCTTGAGTAGTGCCATCCAAACTGCAACTTGCTTCAAACAAAACAGCATCATCTGCCTGAGTTTGGTTGTCTTGAAATTTGAACACCAGATAACATGCGTAGATATAGTGAGGTGAAAACATGGGTGACTCAAGTCTACAGTTGATATACACAGAGTCTACGATGATAATTTTAATCACCTTATGCAACCTGTCAATGCATAAATTATGATTTGTTAGAGTATGTATGTTCTCGGTACAAAGTTATGATATGTAGCTCGGAAGCTTATCACGATAAAAGTTTCATTTCAGGGAGTGAGAACCTGGATTCAGATAAAGTTAGAGTATCTACACGGTGCTTTGTAAGCAAGTCATAATACTCGAAATCTGTAGCTGGTAGCATGGAGCATATCTGGCGGGTTGATTTGCAGAGAAAAAACCACCGTTGACCAAGTCATTCCATAATGTTAAAGTATGAATGTAGAAAGCATTTCCTAAAATTGACATTTAGGTGTTTGTTTGGAACAAAATCTGTCGTAAATCACTTTAATTAACTATGTTCTAGCACAAGTATTGAAAGAGAAGAGGGAATTAATTACCAGTCTACTTTCTCCAAGATGACCAAGGAAACCATCACAAAGACAGAGGTAGAGCTCCTTTTTTGTGTTGTAATCCAAAGGCTTGATTGACATCTGAATAAAACGTGGATAGTCATCTGGCAACATTTTCTCCCAGTAATCCTCATCATCATAATCCATATCCACTTCATCCAGACTTTCAAATTCTTCACGCTACATATGTAACTTAAAATTTAAAATATCATCTGTGACTATGATTCACAATTAGAAAATTCACACCATCCCTTCCACCCATAAACTTTTAAATATGAGCATTTGTATAACATCCCTCACTTAATATCACAATATTATATTATGTTTCACGGAAGCGTATACTTACAATACATATTTCATTAAAACTTTGCTTGAAATTTTCACAAACATTTATACAACCTGTTTACTACTAATCCAAACACAGTTAACTTGTTTACAATCGGGGTATTATATATTACAAAACATTGTTTATAACTAACTTGATCAGAGTTGCAAGTTTTAAACATTCCCAGCATCAAAACATCCCTTCCTGACTACCCACATAATAAACATAACCTGCAGGAAGTAAATTGAGGGATTAGCACGAATCTAAGTGAATGAATAATCAACTACAATTCAATTTAGCTAGCAATCTGTTCACAATCAATAATGTAACAAATATCGTCAAGAGGAACGGTGGTTCCTAAGGACCCTGTGCCGGGTGGCCCCATCAGAACACTTAAATCAACTGTAGGCCAAAACAGTGATTAATCGCTAACTTATTGCTAATCTTCATCAACACATGTACGCAACCCTGTGCTGACCAACAATAGCAATCAAGTCCAACCAACAATCTAGTTGACCTCTGGATTCTACATTCCAGCACACAGGCTAATCAATCAACCAATCCAATGGCATATCATTTCAAATTTAACATTCTATCAATAGTAATCCTATAATTATTGATTGAAATCAAACTGACACAACCAAACCAAACTGTGAGTTTCAAATCCACTAACCTGATTGTCTCGATTTACTTACTCAGCTGTCTTATCTCGCTGAGTCCTCTAAAGATCTGAGGATCAACAATCAGATATAAATTAGAAATCAGAATCATCAATACTTAACTTATATCCAACATAATTCAAGGAACTAGATATTATTCACATAACCATATTAAGTTCCTAATCATACTCAACATTCGTAATTAAGCCTATCAACCTAGAATTGTCAACATTTAATTGGTATTAGGCTAAAAATAAAAAGTCCCAAAAACGAGTTATCACCCGCCGGGTTGTCCAAGTACCCGTCGGGTACTGGACTTACCGGCCGGGTCAAACCCTAAACCGCCGGGTGAATTAACATTTGGTGGTAACAGAATCAAAATGCGTTTTAAAGTCCCTTGTAAGTCCCCTAGTTTTAGGATCGATAACTTCGTTATCTGTAGTATTAAGGTGCGGAATCCCTCAATACGGTGTTATCTTACTAACAACGAATATGTTCGAATTGCGTTTTAATAAAGCTTAACTTTAAACGATGAATCGTCAAAGCCTAGCCTTTAGGTTCAGTTTTTCTCTGGGTTTGTCGAGTTCGCAGAAGGCAAAAGTATCAAAAGTGTTAAAAAGTTATGTTTTTCAAGCCGTGAAAAACATTATATACGTACAGCTCAACTCGGCTCGCATGGGCCTGCGAGTTCGGTCCAACTCGCAGCCCAAGCCCAACACAGAGCTCGGCTCGCAAGACTAATGCCTCGCGAGTTCAGATCTCATCTCACAGCTCAACTCGCTGCGACCTGAGATCTCGACTCGCCTCGCATTAAACGTCTATTATTTATTTCGTTTTTAAACATTCGTCTAACTTAGCACAATAATATGTTTAACGAATATTACTAACAAAACAAATATTTATTTACAAATCTAAACCAATATACAAACGTAATAATAATTACATCAGTCCTATTTCAAGCTAGATCTGTTGTCACAATCTATGTCCCAACAGACTCCCCCTTGACAATAGCTCTAGCGTCTTTATCTTCACGCTGTCTTTGGTCTTTATTTGTAAATCTTACTTCCTGCAAAAATTTTAAGCTTGATGAATGTTTTAACCATCCTATGATAATCTCGTGCTAAATCACCCCAACCAATAGTAAATTTGATCTTGTTCTTGTATAACATAATCAGATCTTCCTTTGATAAGTTCATCAGATGTCTGTGATCATATACACGAAGAATCTCTTTTTCACCATCAGGATAATCATCATCAGCTTCAATCATAAAGGCTTCTCCTGTTCCAGCATCTACCCCCCAATATTTCAATTTACCCAAAATATTCTGAGGCATAGTCTTCATAGGTATTTGCTTAATGCAGTTGACCGCTGGATAAACCTTCTTTCTTCTTCTTCTTCCAGTTCTCTGACTGAGTTCGTTCAGCTTTATCGTTTTTCCTTTCCTTGGCTTAATCTTTGAGAACTTCATAGATAATCCTTCAGTCCTAATGATACGCTCAACATACTTAGCATAATCATCATCACTTGAATTTATCATATCTAATCTAGCCAAGTCTCGAATCTCATATCGAGGCAACGAACTAAACACTGCAAGCTTCTTCTCAAAATATTGAACCCCGTCAAACCTTTTGATCGCGAAGAGCTTCAGGTCAGAGTCATAATACCATCCAATAATACCAGTTTTAAGTACACGCTTTCCAGTAATATCAACTTCTTTCAAAATGCGTGGCTTATTTTCCTTTTTCTTTTTCAGCATTTCTTGGATAAACATAGGATTACCAACCATATGTTTGTATTTATCCTCTATTTCTTCAACTTCAGTATCAGAATCTTCAGGCGCATTCTCAAAAGCTTCTAAATCAATAACTGATTCTCCTTGTTCATTCACAAAAACAAATTCAGTCGTTGATGGATTCACAACATGTTCATCTACATTTGCATCCAGATCAACACCTTCATCTATCACAGATTCAAATACTGCAGTCCAGTCTTCAGGAAGTTTGAACTCTCCTTCTTCAATATCATAATCAATCTCTTCATCTATCTCATCCAAAATATCATCTTCTGAATCTGATAGATCTAGCATTTCCATTCCTAGAGAAAAACATAAATACAAATATATTAATAATTCAAATTCTTCATTGATTTCCCTGAACCAATCTAAGAATTTCTTTATTAATCCTTTTGTATATTATTAAACCTAATAATATAAACGCAATTTACATATAACTTATAAAATCTTTTATTGATTACCCTGAATCAATCTAAAATCTCTTAAGTCTACTTAACAAATATTAATTAATTTTAAATTCTAATGCATTGTGAATAATCACCAAACATTTAAATTTACTATTAATTACCTTATATAATTTCCAAGCGTTAATTGATCTAAATTATTATCAAATTAACCTTTAAATTATATATCATTTGTCTAGTTAATACGAATACATTTTTAGCTTGTTAATTACTTATATACCTTACGGTCTTAAGTCTATAATCAAATCTAAAATGCATATGTTATCATAAAATTTTGACCGCCGAAATTAATCGGAACACGCCGCTCGACTACTCAAAGATTCGGAAGTCTTTCGATCACTATTTTATCTTAACACATAATTATATAAACTTAAATTACATCAAACATATTTTACTTAAAATAATAATAACCCTAAGTCAAATATATTTACACAATAAATTAAGTTTACATTTGTTCACTACAAGCTATTACAAATATTACAGTACTATGATAATACTAAGCTATCTTACCAGCTTCAGTATCACCCGGTACAGTCTTATCTGCACTTGTATCCACTCCAGAACCACTAGCACCATGTGACACCCGTCAAATTAGGACTAGAAATTAGTGCCTAATCAAGTGTTAATACATGTAATTAGTTCTGTGTTAGGCTAATTGATGTATCAATTAATATATATTGTTGAATATATATATACAAGTATGCGATTTGATTAAATCGTACAAGGTTCAAATCGAATGTAATTCGGTTCAATTAATTACGGATGTTGGTGAACAATTTAATTAAATAATATAAAAGTTATTTAATAACACAATTATATCCAAGGTATTATATTTATAATATTTCGTATTCATTTTGAATCATGCAATCAATGGCCACGCAATTAAAATAATAAACGCGCAAACAAACAAAATAAGTTAAAAGTTATATTTTATAACGCAATTATTAAAATACTTTAACAAAATATGGGGTAATCATTCGCAACTTAAAAAGTACGTTTAAACACGTAAATTAAATAAATTAACGTTTAAACAATCGGGAAAACGAACACCGTACGAAACACAAACACGGAACGAATAAAGTGGAGACCCACACCTCGGTGGGCCCCACCATGATCAGCCAACAAAAAAGGGGGGGGACTCCCACCCTTTCCCCATTCTCACTTTCCACACTCTCTCTCTTCTCTACTTTTCTCTCAAAACAAACCACACCAACAATCCTCTTAAATCGCCAAATTACACCTCCAAACGCCGCCGAAATCTCGAAGCTTTTGTAGAAAAGGAACCACCTCGCGACGATCTACAACCTCATCTTTCCGGATTTTCATTTCGACACCGCGTAAGTTTCCGACAAAAACCCGAAACACTCCGATTTCACTTATTTTTACATGAAAGTTGTTTATATATGTTTAAAATGTCCATATGTGGGTTGGGTAAAAGAATCGGACCAAACTATGGCCGGAAAACTCATTTTTGGCTCAAAAACCCGTCAACAGCTTTAAGTGTCGCAACGAAGCATGCAGTATAGCGTCACTTCGTGCGTCACTTAAGTGACGCATTGAGTGTCGCTAAAAGCCCAAATTTTGCGTCACTTGCCTAAGTGCCGCATAAAACCCTCTTTTTCCGTCACTACCTAAGTGACGCATTTTCAATACCCGTCACTAATGACCGACACTTATAGCGTCACTTGCCTAAGTGACGCCTACAATCAAACCTGATTTCACCCGTCACTCACCTTAGTGACTCATGACCTGTATACCGACACTTACAACCGACACTTCCTCAAGTGTCGCACGCTATGCGTCACTTGCACCAGTGACGCTATTATTCAGAATCAGTCATTTCATGCGACACTTCCTAAGTGTCGCCTAAACCCATGAGTGTCGCTATAAGTGACGCATAAAACAGAATATTTACAACTTTTTACTAAGTGTCGAGACCAAAATTTTATCACTTGATTTCACCCAAATTCAAGTCCAGATGCGTTTTTCCTTAAAGCAATATAGTAGAAATAAAAATTTTCCAAGCTGACCTGGCAGCTCGACCCCAGCCAGGGGCTCTGCCCCTTGGACCCCGTCAGGGGCTGCCGCCCCTTGGACCCCGCTAACCAGGGGCGCTGCCCCCGGACCCCCGTACTTAGATTCCGTAAACACATATTTCACCAAGTGTCAAACTTGTACAACTTCAAAACAATTATACGACACAACTTTTCAAACATAATGGAAATTGTGTTTCTAAGTGTAACGCTTCGAAATCAATGTGATAACATCAAGACTATTATTACAATTAATCACCAACGGGCCGTACGCGTTTTCAAAACATACTTCAAAGATCAAACAAGTCGTTGTAACTTGTATCAATTTAATCAAACACGTCGAAGTAACTTGTAACAATACAATCAACCAAAGCGGGGTAATTTGGACATCAAGTTAAACAAACAATTTAAATGGTAGTCTTTCGAGATACCGGTACAATTAATAACAATTCAAGTGTCGTGGACACATTCAGGTTTCAAGTCTTTGGACATCAATTCACCGCTAATTACTTCAAGTTTATTAAATTAAACACTTCAAGACTCAGGTGAGTTTCATAGCCCCATTTTCACTATTTTACAACTAGGGGTGTGATAGTACTGCTCTGTTTTGTTTTACAAGTAGAACGCAAGTGCCAACTTTCAAATACGACATGAGTTTCAAGCTAATCAATTTAAAGTCCTCTATAGCATAGTCTCTAATATTTTAGCGTGAATGTTAGTATATGATATCATATGGGATTGACAATCCTCATCCGGGTTAGCACGCACTAACCGGTCAAACGGATGTATTAGCATTTGGGAAGACGAGTGTGGATTAGACACTCGTAGGAGGCATTTCAAGTTAGGTTTCCTTAATTGGGCCTGACAAATCAAGTTAAGCTCAGACTATGTGCTCATGGATTGTATAACTTTTATTTTGCTTCATTGCATCTTAAATTCAATATAAATCTTGCGGTTCTTACAACTATACATTGACATACAAACCTGTGAGCTCACCAGCGTTTTCGCTGACCCATTTTAGTATATATCACAGGTACCCAGCAGTAGGTGGACTGCACAGGGAGGGACTATTAGCTCGAGTCAGCATACATACAACTAGAGATTTGATTGCATTATTATATTTTGTAAAAGTAATTATGCCATGTAATCTCTCAATTTCAGGAACCGAGCTAATGTAACATTATTTTGATGTAAACGTTTATTTTATTAATACAAGTTTAAAACGACGCATATAGTGGTCGTTCATTATATCTTATGTGCTTTGTATATTGATTAGTGACACCCAAATCGAGCTTCCGCAAAACAACAAAATTGGGGGTGTCACAGATTGGTATCAGAGCCTAAGGTTATAGTGAACTAGGTTGCATTTAGTGGACCTAGACTATGACCGTTAGGCAGTATTTCCTCATTATGCATGACTGGTTCAGAAATTACAACATACGACTTTAATTTAACATAGCCTGATCAACTATGTACAATTAAGGAAAGATGATGTAAGGTCTGAAACGATCATGTTGAACAGGAATACACTAGTTGACTCTGACCTCGAGAGAACCGGGACTCAAACAAGTCTGTGCTAGACACCCAATAGGCTATTATGTGATACTAATTAAACATAGATAGGCCTCGTTACAATCTTAGGCTATATTATATAAGTTATTATATGGATATAGGCCTCATTCTTCCTAACGCTTTGTCTCAGAATGGCAAACACACCACCAAGTTCATCACGCTCTTATCCACATGAATCACGAAACTCAAGGGTAGCTAGGAGGGACACCAGGTTGCCTCGAGCTAGCCCATATCCAACTCATCCCACTCTACCGGGCTTAACCGCTAGCGTACATCACCACGAACAACGACTTAACGCTATGGATATCGAACTCCAAGAAACTCGTGAAATCTGGAGACTCACAGCTATGGAACGAATCGAACAAGTCTCCGAAGATCACGAGCACGCCGTCAACACTGTGAACACTCTTCAAAATCAAGTGGAAGAAACAATCGAAACCATGGAGGTTGTCCACAACCAAGTGATTGGCAACCGAAATGAAATCTCTGTCCTACAATCAAGGCTACTTCAGTGCGAGACACGTCTAAGGGAAACCGAAGACGCCCTCCGAACTGCCAACAGACTTGCAGAGTCTGTGAATCATCTCACTGCACTGCTGCCACAACTCAACTTACGTCAGAATTAGCTTAGGCTGAATCTGTACCCTAATATGCTTTTGTAGGACCTATGTAATTTAACCGGATGTAACAATTCCCGGTGCTTTTGTAAAACATCTAATCCTATAACTTTTGGAACTTGTAATTTGGAATTGTCTATCATCTTTTGAACTCGTAATATCAATTGACAATTCCCCTCGATTACTTTATATTATTGATTTTACATTGTGATGTCGTATGTTACCGCTTTTACATATATACATCTATTGTAATTTTCATTCTGGTACAATTTCTTATGTACCTTTTGTTTCTTTCCTTCTTGAAGAATCATGCCGCCCAAGAAGAAAAGTTACAGTGATGCGGAAATCAATGCTATAGTTTCTCGGGCTGTGGCCGATGCCTTGGCTGCTCGGGACTCGCCTAGAAACTCTCGAAATACTGGTGAAGCTCCCAATAATACCCCTGTCATCAAGCCTTGTTCTTACAAGGATTTTCTCAGCTGCAAACCAATCTACTTCAAAGGCACGGAAGGTGCCATTGGACTAATCCGTTGGATAGAACGGATGGAATCCGTTTTCAACCTCTGCAACTGTACAGAGGAAAACAAGGTCAAGTTCGCTGCATACACCTTTCAGGAAGGTGCCCTTACGTGGTGGAATACCCACGCCAACTCCATTGGTCTTGAGATAGCTAATCAGCTACCTTGGGCCGAGCTGAAGAAGAAGTTGAGGGAGAAGTACTGCCCCGAAGAAGAACTGCACCGTCTAGAGGAAGAGTTCTGGCATTTGACGGTGCAGGGAACTGACATAGCTGGGTATACCACCAAATTCCAGCAGTTTGCGTTGTTATGCCCGGGTTTAGTTGATCCGGAGGAGAAGAGCATCAAGAGATATATCCGCGGCCTCCCTGAGAGCATTCAGGGGAATGTCGCTTCGTCCAAACCAACCACTACAGAGAGTGCTATCCGGCTAGCACATGAGCTCATGGCGCTGGTTGTCAGCCGTGAGACACCCAATACCTCCTCCAACAACAAGCGAAAATCCTCTGAACACCAAAACCAACCAAACAAGAAAAGCAACACCATCCAAGTTTACAACACCAATACTGAAACCAAACGTAGCTACACTGGAGACAGACCATACTGTTCCAAGTGTAACTACCACCATGACGGTCCATGCAGTACTCCCTGCAACAACTGCAGGAGGTACGGGCATTTGACTAGAGACTGCCGAGCCCCCAAATCCAACAACAACACCTCCAACAACAAAACTCAACAACCCAAATCCTGCTATGAATGCGGGGAGATGGGGCACTTCAAGGATGCATGTCCCAAACGAAAGAACAAGGGCAACAACAACAACAATGCCAAGGGAAGAGCATTCGTTCTCAACTCCAGGGATGCCCGTCAGGACCCGAATGTGGTCACGGGTATGTTCCTCCTCAACAACTTAACTGCTTCTGTTCTATTTGATACTGGTGCTGATAGAAGCTTTATTTCTGATGAGTTTTATCCACTACTTGACATCACCCCTGTTGCCTTAGATGTTAAGTACACCGTAGAACTTGCAAATGGTAAACTCATAGAAACCGATAGTGTGATACCTAATTGCACTTTAACCCTAGCCGACGAAACCTTCTCCATTGACCTTATGCCTGTTGAAATAGGAAGTTTCGATGTCATTATCGGTATGGACTGGTTGTCCAAACATCACGCTGAAATCGTTTGCTACGACAAGATCGTTCGAATCCCTCTCGCTGCCGGTAGAACTTTGGTCATACAAGGGGAGACCGGTAGGACGAGGCTAAACATCATCTCTTGTTTGAGAACCCAAAAATTTCTGAGAAAGGGTTACCCAGCAATCCTCGCACATATCCTGGAGAAAAAGTCGGAGGAGAAGAGACTTGAGGATGTACCAATCGTTCGAGACTTTCCAGAAGTCTTTCCCGAAGAACTGCCTGGTCTACCACCACCAAGACAGGTCGAGTTCTCAATCGATCTCGTGCCAGGTGCTGCACCTGTGGCCCGAGCACCATACCGTTTAGCTCCATCAGAACTTCAGGAGTTGTCCACCCAGTTACAGGAACTCCTGGAAAGAGGCTTCATAAGGCCGAGTTCCTCACCTTGGGGTGCTCCGGTCCTATTCGTCAAAAAGAAAGATGGTTCTTTCAGAATGTGCATCGACTATCGAGAGTTAAACAAATTGACCGTCAAGAACCGATATCCACTTCCTCGAATCGATGACTTGTTTGACCAACTTCAAGGGTCGAGTTTCTATTCCAAGATTGATCTTCGATCAGGTTATCATCAATTGCGTGTTCGCGACACCGATATCCCAAAAACCGCCTTCAGAACCCGTTATGGGCATTACGAATTTCAGATGATGCCATTCGGTCTAACCAATGCACCGGCTGTATTCATGGACCTTACGAATCGGGTGTGCAAGCCCTATCTCGACAAGTTCGTCATTGTCTTCATTGACGACATCCTCATATATTCGCGAAGCGAACAGGAACACGCACATCATCTCAAAACCATCCTAGAGCTACTTAGACATGAAGAGCTGTATGCTAAATTTTCTAAGTGTGAATTCTGGATACAAACCGTTCAATTCCTCGGACACGTTATCGATAGTCAGGGAATCCATGTCGACCCATCCAAAATAGAGGCTATCAAAAATTGGCAATCGCCAACGACTCCAACCGAAGTACGGCAGTTTTTAGGACTGGCCGGGTACTATCGACGATTCATCGAGAACTTCTCAAAAATAGCCTTGCCACTCACGACACTGACTCAGAAAGATAAAAAGTTTGACTGGGCTGAAAAACAAGAGTTAGCATTTCAACTTCTGAAACAAAAGCTTTGCAGTGCTCCAATCTTATCCCTACCCGAAGGCACCGTTGACTTTGTGGTATACTGCGATGCTTCCCATCAAGGTCTCGGTTGCGTGTTGATGCAACGAGACAAGGTCATTGCTTACGCCTCACGACAACTCAAAATCCACGAAAAGAACTACACTACGCATGACCTGGAACTTGGAGCAGTCGTTTTTGCTCTCAAAATCTGGAGACATTATCTTTACGGCACTAAGTGCACAATCTTCACCGACCACAAAAGTCTCCAACACATATTCGATCAAAAGGATCTCAACATGAGACAACGTCGATGGGTCGAGTTGCTTACCGATTACGACTGCGAAATCAAATACCATCCGGGGAAGGCAAATGTTGTTGCCGATGCCCTCAGTCGAAAGGAACGATCCAAACCAATTCGAGTCCGAGCCCTCAGTATGACAATTCACAATGATCTAAACACTCAAATTCTCACTGCTCAACTCGAAGCCTTGAAACTCGAAAACATCAAAAACGAAGCCTTGCGAGGCATGGAGAAACAATTCGAAATCAAGCCTAATGGAATTAGGTATTTCTCAAACCGAATCTGGTTGCCTAGTTTTGGGAACCTGCGAGACTTGGTGATGGATGAAGCTCACAAGTCAAAATACTCTATTCATCCGGGATCCGATAAAATGTATCACGGCATCAAGGATTTCTATTGGTGGCCGAACATGAAGGCCGGGATCGCCATCTATGTTAGCAAGTGCCTTACTTGCTCAAAAGTCAAAGCCGAGTATCAAAAACCTTCTGGTTTACTTCAACAGCCCGACATTCCTGAATGGAAATGGGAACAAATTGCCATGGATTTCATAACCAAACTACCAAAGTCATCGAGCGGTTGCGATACCATTTGGGTGATCGTCGATCGTCTCACCAAATCTGCTCACTTCCTGGCAATCAAAGAAACCGACAAAATGGAACGCCTTACACGAATTTACATCAAGGAAATCATTTCTCGACACGGTGTTCCAATCTCGATAATCTCTGACAGGGATAGTCGTTTCACGTCTCACTTTTGGCAATCACTTCAAAAGTCATTGGGTACCCGTCTTGACATGAGTACCGCATACCATCCTCAAACTGACGGCCAAAGTGAACGAACAATTCAAACACTTGAAGACATGCTACGTGCCTGCGTAGTTGACTTCGGTGTAAACTGGGAACAACATCTACCATTGTGCGAGTTTTCGTACAACAACAGCTATCACTCCAGCATTAAGGCTGCACCATTCGAGGCACTGTACGGTCGTAAGTGCCGATCACCTATCTGTTGGACCGAAGTTGGGGACAGCCAACTCACGGGTCCAGAAATCATTCACGAAACAACCGAGAAAATAGTCGGAATTCAAAACAAACTCAAAGCCGCACGTGATCGTCAGAAAAGTTATGCTGACGTGAGACGCAAACCACTCGAGTTCCAAGTCGGGGATCGAGTACTACTCAAAGTTTCACCCTGGAAAGGTGTCATTCGTTTCGGCAAACGCGGTAAACTAAACCCAAGATACATCGGACCTTTTGAGATCCTCGAAAGGATAGGTCCAGTGGCATATCGATTGCAGCTGCCGGCCGAGCTTAGCAGCGTGCATCCTACCTTCCACATTTCAAACTTAAAGAAGTGTCTGTCTGATGAGACACTTATCATCCCACTCGATGAAATTCGAGTTGACGACAAGCTTCACTTCGTTGAAGAACCCGCCAAAATCATGGACCGCGAGGTCAAACAACTCAAACAAAGTCGTATTCCCATCGTCAAGGTTAAGTGGAATTCGCGGCGTGGTCCGGAATTCACCTGGGAACGGGAGGACCAGATGCGACTCAAGTATCCCCAGTTATTCACTGACTCCACATCAAACCCGGCTTCAAGCTAAATTTCGGGACGAAATTCTCTTAACAGGGGGAGAATGTGACACCCGTCAAATTAGGACTAGAAATTAGTGCCTAATCAAGTGTTAATACATGTAATTAGTTCTGTGTTAGGCTAATTGATGTATCAATTAATATATATTGTTGAATATATATATACAAGTATGCGATTTGATTAAATCGTACAAGGTTCAAATCGAATGTAATTCGGTTCAATTAATTACGGATGTTGGTGAACAATTTAATTAAATAATATAAAAGTTATTTAATAACACAATTATATCCAAGGTATTATATTTATAATATTTCGTATTCATTTTGAATCATGCAATCAATGGCCACGCAATTAAAATAATAAACGCGCAAACAAACAAAATAAGTTAAAAGTTATATTTTATAACGCAATTATTAAAATACTTTAACAAAATATGGGGTAATCATTCGCAACTTAAAAAGTACGTTTAAACACGTAAATTAAATAAATTAACGTTTAAACAATCGGGAAAACGAACACCGTACGAAACACAAACACGGAACGAATAAAGTGGAGACCCACACCTCGGTGGGCCCCACCATGATCAGCCAACAAAAAAGGGGGGGGACTCCCACCCTTTCCCCATTCTCACTTTCCACACTCTCTCTCTTCTCTACTTTTCTCTCAAAACAAACCACACCAACAATCCTCTTAAATCGCCAAATTACACCTCCAAACGCCGCCGAAATCTCGAAGCTTTTGTAGAAAAGGAACCACCTCGCGACGATCTACAACCTCATCTTTCCGGATTTTCATTTCGACACCGCGTAAGTTTCCGACAAAAACCCGAAACACTCCGATTTCACTTATTTTTACATGAAAGTTGTTTATATATGTTTAAAATGTCCATATGTGGGTTGGGTAAAAGAATCGGACCAAACTATGGCCGGAAAACTCATTTTTGGCTCAAAAACCCGTCAACAGCTTTAAGTGTCGCAACGAAGCATGCAGTATAGCGTCACTTCGTGCGTCACTTAAGTGACGCATTGAGTGTCGCTAAAAGCCCAAATTTTGCGTCACTTGCCTAAGTGCCGCATAAAACCCTCTTTTTCCGTCACTACCTAAGTGACGCATTTTCAATACCCGTCACTAATGACCGACACTTATAGCGTCACTTGCCTAAGTGACGCCTACAATCAAACCTGATTTCACCCGTCACTCACCTTAGTGACTCATGACCTGTATACCGACACTTACAACCGACACTTCCTCAAGTGTCGCACGCTATGCGTCACTTGCACCAGTGACGCTATTATTCAGAATCAGTCATTTCATGCGACACTTCCTAAGTGTCGCCTAAACCCATGAGTGTCGCTATAAGTGACGCATAAAACAGAATATTTACAACTTTTTACTAAGTGTCGAGACCAAAATTTTATCACTTGATTTCACCCAAATTCAAGTCCAGATGCGTTTTTCCTTAAAGCAATATAGTAGAAATAAAAATTTTCCAAGCTGACCTGGCAGCTCGACCCCAGCCAGGGGCTCTGCCCCTTGGACCCCGTCAGGGGCTGCCGCCCCTTGGACCCCGCTAACCAGGGGCGCTGCCCCCGGACCCCCGTACTTAGATTCCGTAAACACATATTTCACCAAGTGTCAAACTTGTACAACTTCAAAACAATTATACGACACAACTTTTCAAACATAATGGAAATTGTGTTTCTAAGTGTAACGCTTCGAAATCAATGTGATAACATCAAGACTATTATTACAATTAATCACCAACGGGCCGTACGCGTTTTCAAAACATACTTCAAAGATCAAACAAGTCGTTGTAACTTGTATCAATTTAATCAAACACGTCGAAGTAACTTGTAACAATACAATCAACCAAAGCGGGGTAATTTGGACATCAAGTTAAACAAACAATTTAAATGGTAGTCTTTCGAGATACCGGTACAATTAATAACAATTCAAGTGTCGTGGACACATTCAGGTTTCAAGTCTTTGGACATCAATTCACCGCTAATTACTTCAAGTTTATTAAATTAAACACTTCAAGACTCAGGTGAGTTTCATAGCCCCATTTTCACTATTTTACAACTAGGGGTGTGATAGTACTGCTCTGTTTTGTTTTACAAGTAGAACGCAAGTGCCAACTTTCAAATACGACATGAGTTTCAAGCTAATCAATTTAAAGTCCTCTATAGCATAGTCTCTAATATTTTAGCGTGAATGTTAGTATATGATATCATATGGGATTGACAATCCTCATCCGGGTTAGCACGCACTAACCGGTCAAACGGATGTATTAGCATTTGGGAAGACGAGTGTGGATTAGACACTCGTAGGAGGCATTTCAAGTTAGGTTTCCTTAATTGGGCCTGACAAATCAAGTTAAGCTCAGACTATGTGCTCATGGATTGTATAACTTTTATTTTGCTTCATTGCATCTTAAATTCAATATAAATCTTGCGGTTCTTACAACTATACATTGACATACAAACCTGTGAGCTCACCAGCGTTTTCGCTGACCCATTTTAGTATATATCACAGGTACCCAGCAGTAGGTGGACTGCACAGGGAGGGACTATTAGCTCGAGTCAGCATACATACAACTAGAGATTTGATTGCATTATTATATTTTGTAAAAGTAATTATGCCATGTAATCTCTCAATTTCAGGAACCGAGCTAATGTAACATTATTTTGATGTAAACGTTTATTTTATTAATACAAGTTTAAAACGACGCATATAGTGGTCGTTCATTATATCTTATGTGCTTTGTATATTGATTAGTGACACCCAAATCGAGCTTCCGCAAAACAACAAAATTGGGGGTGTCACACACCAGCACCAGACTCCCCCTGAATCGTAGCTTGCTCACCAGTCTTTGAAGGACCAGTCTGCTCACCACTCGGTGCATTGGGATCATCGTCCTTGTCTTGATCTCTCTTCCTCTTCAACTCATTTTCTCTGCAAGACTCCAGATATACCAATATCTCCCCCTGAGTAGACTGTCCTGAATGCGATCTCAAGACCAGACTCTCCAAGGAAGATAACTTCAGTCTCTGTACAGTGAAGTCCGCAAGTAAAGTCTCATGAGTCTTCATCAACAGATTGTACGATTCACTCTGCTTGAGTATCTGCTGTGAAAGAAGAAGATTGCTCGACACCAGCTCTGGAATCTGAGAAGTAAGCTTCTCTAAATCCTTTACCCTCGACTCTAAGGATGTAATCCTTTCAGCATCAGTCGTTGGAGTAACAGGTATCGTCGTTGGTCCAGGCGGTGTGAGAGACTCAATATGCCAGTCTCTGGTCAGCGGTGTATGAGGTTGAGACAAAGCTTGTGTAAGCAAGCTTGTCGCAAATCTAGCTGTTTTGTTCGTCAGAAAATTAGCTCCACAAACTAGATCAGTAACCTCATGCTGTAAAGTTAAACACAATTAAAATCAGTTATTGTTACAGATTATTCTGTCTCAAACTCTAATTAATTGCATAACACTCATAGTTATAGAACTTATATCTCATACCTGAAGCGGTAAAGACATCGGTTCAGTAACCACCGGTGCATCCATCTCTACCTGTGGTGTATCCTGAGCAACTGTATACAGAATTAACTGTCTCAGTTTAACTCCTGATAAACAACAAGTTAAGATTATTTAACTTTTATAATCAATACTAACCTTCTCGAATAGTTAGCGTTCTCGGACGCTTCATCAAAGGAATCTCAACTTCCTCAGTACCTTCCTCCATAACACTCTTACCTTTTCTCTTCCTTTCAGAAAGAGACGGAGGAGGAGAAGGTGTATTATCAGAATCTTCATCTGAAGCCGTCTCACCATCACGACCTCTAGATGATCTAACAGGATCCTAAAGTTTAAATATATTAAACATTTATGATTAGCATAAGCTCTATCATACAAGTTCTATATATTTAAGATTAATCAGATATAATACCTCAGTCGGTACAACTACTGATCTATCAAGCTGTATCTGCTCCCCCTCAAGTAATACAACTTCTGGGTTTGCAGCCTCAGCTTCAGCTTCCTGTTCGTTTAATGATATTTATATTTTAAAATCAGAAATAATATCCAATTAACTAAATATCTAATATTAGAATCATTATATAATAATATTATGCATCTATGATTAATAAAACAATATATTAACTAAGCATCTATATTATTATATAAATAAAAAATTACCTTAGGTGGTGCTAAATAACTCTCACTGTCTTGAAGCAAAGGATTTGTCGCATCATCATTCTGCTCCAAAACCTCTTGCACAACCTGTGCAGCAACCTCTTGATTCACTTGCTGATCAACCTGACCAGCCTGAATAAGAACATCCTCAAGGAGCCCTTGTGGATCTTCAGGTTGAGCTTCCTCAGCTGCAGGTTCTGGTACAACATCAGCATCAGTATGAGCAACAGCAGCAGCAGGAGCAACGTCTAACCACCCATGATTTGGCGGTGCAACGTAGTTCGGGTCAATAACATACCCAAAAAGTGGCCTAACTTCAGGTTTCACCACTCCCTCCTTCCTGACAGTCTGCATGAACATGGCGTTATACCCACGATGGTCAATCGTATTAACCACTAGATGTGGTTCAGGTATAGCCAAATCCGGTAGACGTGTTGAGACATAGATTGTGACAACAGATCTAGCTTGATATAGGACTAGTGTAATTATTATTACGTTTGTATATTGGTTTAGATTTGTAAATAAATATTTGTTTTGTTAATACATTCTGTGCGAGTCGAGTTCTCAGGTCGCGAGATTAACGAGCCGAGATGAGAACTGAATTCGTGGAAGTCTGGCGAGCCGAGTTCCGAGTTGGGCTTGGGCTGCGAGTTGGACCGAACTCGCAGGCCCTTGCGAGTCGAGACGAGCTGGACATATATAATGTTTTTCAATCGGTGAAAAACAGAACTTTTGCATTCTGATTTCAATTGCTGCGAATTCAACAAACCAGAGAAAAACATAACCTAAGGCTAGGCTTTGACGATTCGTTGTTTAAAGCTAAGTCTAGTTAAAACGCAATACGAACATATTCGTTGTTAGTAAAATAACACCGTATTGAGGGATTCCGCACCTTAATACTACAGATAACGAAGTTATCGATCCTAAAACTAGGGGACTTACATCTGGTATCAGAGCTTTCGGGCTAGATACGAGTGTGTTCGTGAGTTTTAGTTTATTGCGTTTTTGATTCGGGTCGTTTTTACGTGCATTATTGCAATACTAACGATCAAAATCATTCTCTGGAAGTTTTAGGGTTAGTTTACAGTCGAATTTCTCAGTTTCGTTCGTAAAAATACCTTAAAATTCGTTTTTCGGGTTTAACAGCCGTTTCGCGAGTCGAGATTAGGGTTCCAGCGTCGCCTGCGAACCGAGTTGAACTAGCGAGTCGAACTGAGGCTTGCAAGTCGAACCGAGATCTCTCGCGAATCGACATCACTTGCGAATCGACATCTTTTAGCAATCCGAACTGAGGCTTGCGAATCGACAAATTCTGCGAGTCGAGCTGAGATTGCGAGTTGAGCTGAGTCTTGCGAGTTGAGATTTCTGAATTCGCTGAAACAGTTTAATTTTACGTTTTTAAGATGTCTGACTTAAGTAGAATGATCGAAATGGACCACGAGGTGGGAAAGTCAAACGTTCCACCTAAGTTGTTAAGAATCGAGGATTACTACAATTGGAAGGACAGATTTGAATCTTACTGTAGATTCCATGATCTGTCTATCTGGATGTGTATCAAGAGTGGATACACCCCACCTACTCAAACTGTTCAAAATGCTACTGTAGTTCTTACCTATGCAAACATGAGTGATCAAGAGAAGGAAGCGTACAGAAATGAGAATAAATCACATTCTTGCATAAAGATGTGTCTTCCTAAATCCCTTGCTCATCAACTCAAGTCTTTTCATACTGCTAAAGCGCTCTGGGAAGCTTTAGAGAAAAGAGGTGAGGGAAGTCCACAGGTGAGAGCTGGCAAGAAGAGTCTTCTTAAAAAGCAGTTTACTATGTTTAAAGCTTTAAAAGGAGAAGATCTTGATGCCTATGTTACACGATTCTACCATCTGCTAAGTGAATTAGAATACCATGAAATTTTTGAAGAAGAAGTATCTAAAACCGACAAGTTCCTTGAGGGTTTGCCTTCTAAATGGGAAATGTATGGTGTTATGATTAAGGATAACGAAACTAGGTATTCTACTATGACCTTAGAGCAAGTCATTGACAAGCTGAAAGGTTATGATTTCTCCAAGAAGTCAAGAGATAGTGATTCTGATCAGGTTCAGAACCCTGGGCTGTATCATGGAAAGTCAAGTCTTTCGACTGCGTCATCGAGTTCGACCACTGCACTGTTAGTTGGTGATACTAATGAAAATGGAGAGATGATCACTGAAGATCTGTGCTTTATTTCCTCCTCTGGTGATGAGACAAAGGGAAAGAATTCTGAGAAGTCACCTCAAGAGCATCAGAAGATGCCGATGAGTGTGAAATCTGCTGAACAGCAACTGTCTGTTCTTGCTTCCTTTGTGGCATCATATGAGAACTACATAGAAGGAAAGATCAATGATCCTATTCTATTTGATGAGGATTATGAGCAGATAGATTCTGATTATCTTGAGGAACTGGAACTTCAAGATCAACTAGCGTTGATATCTAGAAAGGTGAAGAATTTCCTCAAGAAAACTGGTAGAAAGGTGTTGGGCAATAGATCAGGGTTTGATAAAACCAAGGTCAGATGCTTTAACTGTCAGGGTATTGGTCATTTTGCTAGAGAATGCCAAAGACCTAAAGTAGAAGCACAAGGAAAACAAGGTTCGGGAAGTACTCTTGCTTCCAAAGCCTTAGTGGTGAAGCAGTTGGATGGCTCGTATGATTGGCAAGCTCATTCTGAAGAAGCTTTGATGGCCGACATCGAAGAAACAACTGCTGGATCAGTGTCCTACATGCCCACTGACATGGAACAGAGAGTAGAGGTGGCTGAGTCTGAAAAAAGGGCAAGTGATGATGATGTGCTATATATGGATTCAACTCCAGATATGAGTCCTGAAGAATTAGTGGCACGTATGGCTGAATTACAAACTGACAAGAAGAAGGTATGTTTAGATATTCTTAATCTTGCTGATGTTTGTTACTTAGTTACTGATTTACAGTCTCAGAATAGTGTCTTAACTGTGTCAAATAGTAATCTGTCATCACAATTAAATATGGATAAGGAATCTTATAAGACTGTTAGATCTGAACTTGATCAAGCTATTATGGATGTTCGTAGATTAAGTGATGATAAACAGGTCTTAAAAGATAAAATTAAGTCTGATGCGTTGGATAGAACAAAACTTAGAGATACCATAAGTGAAAAATCTGTTGTCATAGATGGTCTCTATATGAATATCAAAGACTTAAATGAGACGATTGCTAGTAAGGATCAGGAAATAGTGAACCTTAATTTAAGGTTAATTGAGCAAAACCGTAAACTTGAGAATTATAGGACATCTCAAATGGATAAAATGTTAGATGCTCAACGTAGTGTAAAGGACAAGACTGGGTTAGGTTACAATGATGTATCCCCGCCTTTTAATGCCAATTACACTCCTATTCCTGAGGACTCTGAGATGACTGAAGTTAATCCTGAGATTTTAGTAGCTGATAAACCTGAACAGTCAGAGGCACAGAAAGATGTTATTAAGAACGTATCATTAGATAATAGCAAGGCTTCTCAGTTCACCAAAATACATTTTGTATCGGGTGGAGTGATTAACGATGCTAAGATTAATGATAAAGTTGATAAGGAACAGCTTAAACCTTTAGTGCCTAAGACTCCGGATGAGAAAGCAAAAGTGAGCAAATCACGCAAGCAGATGTCATGTTTCAAATGTCATCAAAAAGGACACGTGGCTTCGTGTTGTCCTAACAAAAAGCCTGAAGCACCACATAAGCTTATGATTGAGGAAAAGACACAGACCGACTTTGATATGACTGTAGACGGGTTAGATACCAAACCTAAGTTAGGTAATAAACCTGTGAACATTCTTAAAAGAGATGGTAAGCATAGTGTCTCCCCACCTAAACCTAAACGGTCATATACTCAAAGTGATAATTATGTCCATAAGTCTAGGGATGTGACACCGTCGAGGTTTAGAACTCCAAGTAGAGGCCATAGTCATTATGAAAGTGGCACTACTTCGCGATCACATGAGTTTAATTATAATTATCATAATAGAGCTCATACTTTTGTGCCTAAGAGGTTCTCCTCAAATTCACCTCTTAAGGCTGATCGTCCACAAACTCAAGCTACTTCGAAAGTAACCAAAGCTCCTGATGGGAAGAATGGTTATTTTAAAGAGCTTAAGTTTGTTGATGATAAGGGACAAACCAAGACCGTAATGGCTTGGGTCCCTCTTGATAACTGATCGTGTTTTGTGTTATGTGCAGGAGCATGCTGTGAACAAGGACAGTTGGTGGTATGTAGACAGTGGATGCTCGAGGCACATGACCGGTGAAAGAAGTCTACTGAAGGACTTCAAGGATAGTCTCAAGCAAAAAGTAAATTTTGCAGGAGATAAAGGAGGAGTAATTTCGGGAAAAGGAAAAGTTTCAAATGGAACTTTGACTCTTGAGGATGTGAACTATGTTGAAGAACTTACACACAACCTAGTGAGTGTTTCCCAAGTCTGTGATAAAGGTCATCCAGTTTATTTCAATGAAAAGGAGGCCTTAGTCCTGAAGCCAGGTTTTAAAATTCCTGATGAATGGATATTGATGAGGGCGCCAAGGAAGAAGGACATCTATGCTATCAACATGGGTGTTCCTAACTCTTCAATGGTGTCTACATGTTTATTGTCCAAGGCTTCGGAAACAGATGCTCTGTTATGGCATAGGAGAATGGCACATCTAAACTGGAGAAAGATGAATTATATAACCAAAAATGGTTTGGTTCTAGGTGTACCACAAAAACGTTTCGAGTCTGAGGATAAGTGTGTTCCTTGCATGAAAGGAAAGCAGCACAAGAAACCACACAGACCTAAGACTGAAAACTCTATCTCCTCGCCATTTGAATTGCTACATATGGATCTCTTCGGCCCTATAAGCAAGAGAAGTCTAGGTGGCAAATGGTACTGTTTGGTTGTCACAGATGACTATTCTAGATTCTCATGGGTATTCTTTTTGGGATCAAAGGATGAGGCTCCTGGAATTCTAATTGAGTTCTTTGATCTAGTAGAGAATGTCTATAAAAAGAGAGTTAAGCGTATTCGTAGTGACAATGGAACAGAGTTTAAGAATTCAACGTTGAATATCTATTGCTTAAGCAAAGGGATATTACATCAATTCAGTGCACCTTATGAACCTCAACAGAATGGTGTTGCTGAAAGGAAGAATAGAACGTTGATTGAAGCTGCTAGAACAATGCTTGCTGATTCAAAGCTTCCGGTCATCTTTTGGGCAGAAGCAGTGAATACAGCATGTTATGTTCTTAATAGAGTTCTTACGGTTAAGAGACATAACAAGACTTGTTATGAGCTTTTGAACAATAAGAAACCTAACTTAAAAGGGTTTGAACCCTTTGGAGTTTCATGCACCATATTAAAGACTGGACATCAAGCAAAATTTGGTGAGAAGGCTGACGAAGGATTTTTCCTAGGTTATATGCCCAATTCGCCAAATAAGAGAGTCTTTAATAAAGTCACAGGACGTTTGGAGGTAGTTTATAATATTGAGGTTACAAGCTATTCACCGGATGTTCATAAGGGCTTAGATTGGCAATTTGATTATTCTGATCTTTTTGCATCATTTAAAGTTCCTATTAGTGACTATGTCAGTGATTCAGAGATAGCTGAACATTTAGTGTTTGAAGATGAGAATATTGGTCCCGCTTCAACATCGAGTGTTAAGCAGTCTGGAATCAAGACTACTGTTGACTCAGATAAAGCTTCCACAAGTGAGTCACAAAAACCTTCAGAGGATAAGTCTCTAGAAACAGAAGATCTTGATGATCTTCATACAAAGTTTGATGACATACTTACTCCTTTGAAACATCTAAGAATATCTTCAGCACGTACGGAAGATGTACCTGAATTGGAAGAAATTGGTACTAATTTGGAAGATGAGATACCAGTTGAATCAGTTACTACAACTAGAACGAGTAAGAATCATCCAGTTGAAAACATCATCGGTGATATTAATACTCCGGTTCAAACTAGGCATCAATCCAGAACTAATACGTCTGAGAATTCTGAATACCAAAGCTTGTATACTGCAATGAAAGAGACAGGGATTCCTAATCAATGTCTATATTCATGCTTTATCTCACAAGTCGAGCCTAAAAATGTTCAAATGGCTTTAAAAGAAAACTCGTGGGTAGAAGCAATGCAAGAAGAACTATCTCAGTTCTCTAAATTACAAGTATGGGAGTTGGTTGACCTACCAAAGGGAGAATATCCAATTGGAACTAGATGGGTATTTAAGTGTAAGAGAGATGATAAAGGTATCGTTACTCGCAATAAAGCTCGTCTAGTGGTTCAAGGTTTTAATCAACAAGAAGGTATTGATTACAATGAAGTGTTTGCACCAGTTGCTAGGCTAGAAGCAATTAGAGTATTCTTAGCATTCGCATCATATTATGGTATAAAAGTGTATCAGTTGGATGTTAAGAGTGCCTTTTTGTATGGCAAAGTGGAAGAATTGGTGTATGTTTCACAACCGCCAGGGTTTGCTAATCCTGAGTATCCAGATAGAGTATATCGTTTGAATAAGGCTCTATATGGATTACATCAAGCACCTAGGGCATGGTATGGAACACTATCAACGTATCTACTTGAGAATGGATTTACAAGAGGATCAATTGATAGTACACTATTTGTGAAGTGGAAAAAGAAAGACTTTCTTCTTGTACAAGTGTATGTTGATGACATTATCTTTGGATCGTCTGATGAAAAGATGTGTCAAGAATTTGAGAAAGTCATGAGAAAAAGGTTTGAAATGTCTGCAATGGGAGAGTTGAATTTCTTCTTAGGATTACAAGTTGATCAAAAGAAGGATGGATTCTTTATTCATCAATCTAAATATACATATGAGCTATTAGAACGTTTCAAGATGGATGAAAGTAAGGTCTACAATACTCCAATTCCAGTCAATCATGGATTAGGTCCAGATACATCGAGTGATAGCGATGTGGATCCAACTCTTTATAGAGCCATGATCGGATCACTAATGTATCTTACAGCCTCTAGGCCTGACATCATGTTTGCTGTTTGTTTATGCGCAAGATATCAGGCTAATCCAAAAGAGTCACACATGCAAGCTGTTAAACGAATCTTTCGTTACCTCAAAGGGAAACCTAAGCTGGGTCTTTGGTATCCGATTGATGGAGACTTAGATCTCGTAGCTTATACTGATTCGGATTATGGAGGATGCAATCAGAATAGGAAATCTACGACTGGAGGATGTCAATTCTTAGGAGGTAGATTAGTATCCTGGCAGTGCAAGAAGCAAACCTCGGTAGCCATTTCTACATGTGAAGCTGAGTATGTTGCAGCTGGCAGCTGTTGCTCGCAAGTTCTTTGGATTCAACAGCAACTGCGGGATTACGGGTTAAATATAACCAATACTCCTATGATGATTGATAACGAATCTACTATGTCGATCACCAATAATCCAGTAAAGCACAGTAAAACTAAGCATATTGATATTCGACATCATTTTATTAGAGATTGTGCTGAAAAGAAATTGATAAAGTTAGTTAAGGTTCCATCATTGGATAACTTAGCAGACTTATACACAAAGGCGTTCGACAGAGCAAGATTTGAGACGTTGGTTCAACTAAACGGAATGAGAAATCCAGAGTGATTAGTCTTCCAAGGGTATTCTTGTAATAGTTAGTATTTATGTGTTTATTATTAAAAAATATAAAAAAAAAAAGGAGGGCGTATGGCATTCATTTGCTTGTTACCTAAGGGGAATCGCCTTCATTTAAGTTTTTATTTGCAAAAAACTACGGGAAATGATAGTACATTAGGAGAATAAGCTTCACAATAATAAAGCTTAAGTCCTAAGTATGATATGGTAGTAGGTTCAAATAAAGTTGCTTTAGAACTACAGCGGTTCTATCAGGTATGTGTTTATATTTATTTGATTATACACCTATATCCACAAGTTATAATTTGTCTATTTTTAGTAAAATTTTAGATGGCTTCATCATATGATGTACTGGTAGGCAAATTATATGAAATTTTCTAAGTCTTAAGAATTTAATTAACTACTTGTTTATTATTTTGTGTAACTATTCTATGATGTATGACATTAAGTCTTAAATGTTGAATGATGGTATTACCATACACTGTTATCATGCATTTTAATTAAAGTGACAAATAGTAGCAATATGGGTATTAATTTAATTACTGGTAACTATGTTGTACTATGTACAGAACTGAAACCTTTAATTAAATTAATATTCTCAAATATATTTTGAATTATGCTAGAAGGAATCTTCTGTTGTACTACGTACAGACTTAGATAACATAGCATATTCAAAGTATGTTTGATATTTGTCTAACCGTAAAAATTCAAGTGTATGTTATATGTTTCGAAAAGATACATCATTTAGTAACCGCTACCTTGAAAATTTAATGATGCAGTGTTATGTGTTTTACTTGAATTCTTCAGTATGTCATATAATAGGAAGCACTTGATAATTCTCATACTAACAATAAAGAGTTTGCTTAGAAAATTGAGTATAATTTGTTTATGTGGATCATATACTGGTAATCGTCTTGAACTATCTATAATTAAAATATTTACTTTATGTGCGTAATGCATTTATTAATTATGCTATGTGGATAAAGGTACCTAAGATATAGTTTTATAAATATAAATGTATAAATGATATATTTAGTTGTAATTTTATAGTAATTTATTTGAATTTCATGAGGTATGTATACTACCAATCTGCTTAAACTTTTTAAATATATCATGAATTGCTTATTCTTACTAATATGATCCCTAAGCAGATAAATTCTTATTCATTTTGTGTATGTATTTTATTTTGTTTCAAGTGTTTAATAAAATGGTACTTGATACCTATGATTATGTAATTTTGTTTTAGTTTTTAATTTTTGTGTTAATTATGCTTACCCTTCGGAATTAAATCATACTGAATGTTTTTGAGTTGAACAACGTGACAAATACAAGTGAAAATTTATTATAATTTAGACTTGTGAAAATATCGGGTTTTTATTTATACTTAGAATTAAAATTCGCGTTTTTAATTATTTCTGCGAGTTGACTTCGACTTGCGAGTCCGCTTCAAATCTCGCGAATCGAATGTAAAGTATAAAGGTGGTCAAACGAGTCAGACCAACCCACCGAACCCACATACTTCGCGAGTTCAGTAAAGCTTGCGAATCCGTCAACAAGGCGAAACGAGGCGATTTATTGTTTTCGTTTGATTTCGATTCTTAGATTACGGGAACGAGTTATTCAATCCGAGGACTTTATACACCTTCATATTGCGAACATTTTGAGGTATAAACCAACGGATTTCACCGTGTAAATAACAAGAAATCGAAGTTTTTATAAAACTTAGGGTTTCGGGTTAAAAACTAAACGATTTGCGTCGATTACGATGTTATTGGACATAAATCCTTGTGGTTTATGTTAAATGGATGTTAATAAACGTAAATCAATTGATAGATCATGTTAAATTCAACAGATTAATCGATTTTAATTAAAAATTATCGACGGCTGTTCATCGAACGAGTTGAGATTTTACCTCGACTCCCTGATTGAATGAAACGAGTTGACATTGTGAATCAACTCGCAGCGAGTTGACTAGCGAATCCATGAGATTAGCGAGTTCACTTCAATAGCTGCTTTATAAGTTTAGCGAGTTCATAAGCAAAACGAGTTGACCTCACCTCGTTAGGCCAGTTTATGCGAGTCCAGTACTTAGAAAAATTTTATTTTTTTTAAAGTAGTGATATAAATGTTAAGACTCTTTAAGTAATAACTTTTATGAAATGGATTTGTGTTAATTCTTATATGATTATATCGAAAGTCTACTAATTTAAGAAGAAAATTAGTGGCGTGTTCTAATTTCACATTAGCGGTATAATTTTTAACGTTAACGACTTGAGATTTTTATTAAAATAACAAGTACCTAACGTGATTTAAATTAGACTTAAGACTTTTTAGTTATAAGTAAAATTTTTATATACGACTTGAGATTATTTTTGTATCAAGTTATATATAATTACAATTTTAAACTAAGATGTTTGATGAATCTCGATTCATAATACATAATAGGTTAAATATTTTTTATCGTGCATTAAATTATATCTGTTGTTTGTATTTATTACAGATATGGCTAGAGCATTTGATAAGGGTCACAACATCCTGGTTGATCTGAACCTTGAGGCCAAACGGGCTGACAGGGTTGCTGATATATTACGTTTTCTAGCACGATCAAGGATTAGATATGCCATTACGGCCAATCCTCCTATCTCACAGACTATACTGAACGATTTCTGGACGGATATTGTTTATGACGAATCTGTCACTCCGCCAGAGATTCGAGCTACAGTTGGTGGACAACCTGTTACCTTTTCAGCTGGTAATCTTCGTGAGATTTTGCAGCTAGGTACGGTAGAACAGGAGAACGGGGATATTGAGTATCCTATGGACTTTATTGAGGGTGCTATTGGACGTATGGGATATACAGGAGACAGGCGTGGACGTCAGTTCCAGAAGCCTCTGGTCATTGGTCAGTGGAGGTTTCTTTGGCACGTGATGAATATAGTCTTCGCAGCAAAGAAAGGTGGCTTTGATGAGTTGAGCCCTGCGATTCTATCGGCTGTACTGTCACTGGTTTACAATAAACCATACAGTTTTTGTGATTACATTTTTGGAGAGATAGCTAGACAGATATCGGGTTCTGTTAGATCTAGATTTATGATCTACCCGAGGTTTTGTATGCTTATCATACGTGCGCGTCTACCGAACTTGGTTATTCCTGAGCCGTTTTTATCGGTGAATACCATTGATCAACGTGGTTATAATGCCATGTTTATGCAGACGATTAGGAAGGAAGGAGTGGTGAAACCGGAAATTAGACCACTTTTTGGATATATTGTTGATCCGAACTACGTTGCACCGCCAAATCATGGGTGGTTGGACGTAGCTCCTGCTGCTGTTGTTGCTCCTGCTGTTGCTGATGTTGTACCTGCACCTGTAGCTGAGGATGCTCAACCTGAAGATCCACAAGGGCTCCTTGAGGATGTTCTTATTCAGGCTGGTCAGGTGGATCAGCAGGTGAATCAAGAGGTTGCTGCACAGGTTGTGCAAGAAGTTTTGGAGCAGAATGATGATGAGACAAATCCTTTGCTTCAAGACATTGAGAGTTACTTGGCACCACCTGAGGTAATCTGTTATTTATGTAATAATATAGATGCTTAGTTGATAGATTGTTTTTATTGATCATAGATGCATAATATTATTATATAATGATTCTGATATTAGATATTTAGTAAATTGGATATTATTTCTGATTTTAAAAATATAAATATCATTATACGAACAGGAAGCTGAAGCTGAGGCTGCACATCCAGAAGTTATATTACTTGAGGATGAGCAGATACAGCTTGATAGATCAGTTGTTGTACCAACTGAGGTATTATATCTGATTAATCTTAAATATATAGAACTTGTATGATAGAGCTTACGCTAATCATAAATGTTTAATATATTTAAAATTTAGGATCCTGTTAGATCATCTAGAGGTCGTGATGGTAAGACGGCTTCAGATGAAGATTCTGATCATACACCTTCTCCTCCTCCATCTGCTTCTGAAAGGAAGAGAAAGGGTAAGAGTGTTATGGAGGAAGGTACTGATGAAATTGAGGAGATTGATGCTCAATTGATGAAGCGTCCGAGAACGCTAACTATTAGAGAAGGTTAGTATTGATTATAAAAGTTAAATAATCTTAACTTGTTGTTTATCAGGAGTTGAACTGAGACAGTTAATTCTGTATACAGTTTCTCAGGATACACCACAGGTAGAGATGGTTGCACCGGTGGTTACTGCATCGATGTCTTTACCGCTTCAGCATGAGGTTGCTGATCTAGTTCGTGGAGCTAATTTTCCGACGAATAAAGGAGCTAGATTTGCGGCAAACTTGCTTACGCAAGCTTTGTCTCAACCTCATACACCGCTTACCAGAGACTGGCATATTGAGTCTCTTACACCGCCTGGACCCAGAACGATACCTGTTACTCCAACGACTGATGCTGAAAGGATTACATCCTTAGAGTCGAGGGTAAAGGATTTGGAGAAGCTTACTTCTCAGATTCCAGAGCTGGTGTCGAGCAATCTTCTTCTTTCACAACAGATACTCAAGCAGAGTGAATCGTACAATCTGTTGATGAAGACTCATGAGACGTTACTTGCGGACTTCACTGTACAGAGACTGAAGTTATCTTCTTTAGAGAGTCTGGTCTTGAGATCGCATTCAGGACAGCCTGCTCAGGGGGAGATATTGGTATATCTGGAGTCTTGCAGAGAGAATGAGTTGAAGAGAAAGAGAGATCAAGACAAGGACGATGATCCCAATGCACCGAGTGGTGAGCAGACTGGTCCTTCAAAGACTAGTGAGCAAGCTACTATTCAGGGGGAGTCTGGTGCTGGTGCTAGTGGTTCTGGAGTGGGTACAAGTGCAGATAAGACTGTATCGGGTGATACTGAAGCTGGTAAGATAGCTTAGTATTATCTTAGTACTGTAATATTTGTAATAGTTTGTAGTGAACAAGTGTAAACTTAATTATTGTGTAAATATATTTGGCTTAGGGTTATTATTATTTTAAGTAAAATATGTTTGGTAATTTAAGTTTATAAAATTATGTTAAGATAAAATAGTGATCGAAAGACTTCTGACTTATTGAGTAGTCGAGCGGCGTGTTCCGATTAATTTCGGCGGTCATAATTTTATAATAACATATGCATTTTAGATTTGATTATAGACTTAAGACCGTAAGGTTTATAAGTAATTAACAAGTTAAAAATGTATTCGTATTAACTAGACAAATGATATATAATTTAAAGGTTAAATTGATAATGAATGAGATCAATTAACACTTGGAAATTATATAAGGTAATTAATAGTAAATTTAAATGTTTGGTGATTATTCACAATGCATTAGAATTTAAAATTAATTAATATTTGTTAAGTAGACTTAAGAGATTTTAGATTGATTCAGGGTAATCAATAAAAGATTTTATAAGTTATATTTATATTGCGTTTATATGTTAGGTTAAAATATACAAAAGAATTAATAAAGAAATTCTTAGATTGGTTCAGGGAAATCAATGAAGAATTTGAATTATTAATATATTTGTATTTATGTTTTTCTCTTAGGATTGGAGATGCTTGATCTATCTGAATCGGAAGATGATATTTTTGATGAGATAGATGAAGACATTGATTTTGATCTTGAGGATGGAGAATTCCTACCACCTACAGATTGGACTGCTGTACCTAAGAATGTGCAAGACATGGGTGTAGATCTAGATGCAAACATTGATGAACACCATGTGAGCCCATCTAGGACAGAAGTTGTTATTGAAAATGAACAAGGTCCAACAATTGTCGATATAGATGAAGATATTGATGATTCAACCTCTGATGAAGAAGAAGAAGTTCTTGTTCAAACCAAGAATCCTGCTGTTGTACTTAGGAAACTTCCAAAGAAGAAGAAGAAGATTGGAATTTCTGAAGTTGATGTTACGAAAAAGCGTGTACCACGTAAAGGGATTATTGGTTGGTATTTTGACTCAGAACTAAAGCTTTTTGCGATCAAAAGGTTTGACGGAGTTCAATATTTTGAAAGAAAGCTTGCAGTTTTTAGTTCTCTACCACGTTATGAAATACGTGATTTGGCTAGATTAGAGATTAATAACCCAAGTCGTGATGATTATGCTGATCGTGTTGAAAGAATCATTAGACATGAGGTTGGTACGAATAAGTTTGTTCAGATTAAGCCAAGAAAGGGAAAGACTGTGAAACTACAAGAGAGAAGTCAAAGAACAGGAAGAAGAAGAAGGAAGAAAGTTTATCCAGCTGTTAGATGCATACAGCAGATTCCACTGAAGACAATGCCACAGGATATTTTGGGAAATATGAAGAGTTGGCACGTGGATTCAGGAACTGGAGAAGCTATTATGGTTGAAGCTGATGATGAGGTTGAAGGTGGTGAAAGAGAAATCTTTAGAGTTTATGATCATCGACACCTGATGAATATGTCGAGAAAAGATCTGTTAAAGTTGAATGAGAACAGAATTTTGACGACTATTGAATGGGCTGATTTAGCAAGAGATTATCAGTTGATGGTTAAAACTTGTATCAAGATGAAGATTTACGCAGGCAGTAAGATTTACAAATGAAGACCAAAGACAGCGTGAAGATAAAGACGCTAGAGCTATTGTCAAGGGGGAGTCTGTTGAGACATAGATTGTGACAACAGATCTAGCTTGATATAGGACTAGTGTAATTATTATTACGTTTGTATATTGGTTTAGATTTGTAAATAAATATTTGTTTTGTTAATACATTCTGTGCGAGTCGAGTTCTCAGGTCGCGAGATTAACGAGCCGAGATGAGAACTGAATTCGTGGAAGTCTGGCGAGCCGAGTTCCGAGTTGGGCTTGGGCTGCGAGTTGGACCGAACTCGCAGGCCCTTGCGAGTCGAGACGAGCTGGACATATATAATGTTTTTCAATCGGTGAAAAACAGAACTTTTGCATTCTGATTTCAATTGCTGCGAATTCAACAAACCAGAGAAAAACATAACCTAAGGCTAGGCTTTGACGATTCGTTGTTTAAAGCTAAGTCTAGTTAAAACGCAATACGAACATATTCGTTGTTAGTAAAATAACACCGTATTGAGGGATTCCGCACCTTAATACTACAGATAACGAAGTTATCGATCCTAAAACTAGGGGACTTACAAGACGCGCACGGATAATCAACATACAAAATCGCGGGTAAACCAAAAATCTTGATCTAACAGACCCCGATATCTGTTTCGCAATCTCACCAAAAATATAGTCACAAAAACTGTATGGTTTATTATAAACCAGTGACAGTGCAGCCGATAGAATCGCAGGGCTTAACTCATCAAAACCACCCTTCTTCGCTGCAAAAACGATATTCATCACGTGCCAAAGAAACCTCCACTGACCAATGACCAAAGGTTTCTGGAACTGACGTCCACGTCTATCTCATGTATAACCCATACGACCTATAGCACCCTCTATAAAATCCATAGGATACTCAATATCCCCGTTCTCCTGTTCTACTGTACCTAGCTGCAAAATCTCACGAAGATTACCAGCTGAAAAGGTAACAGGTTGTCCATTAACCGTAGCTCGAATCTCAGGTGGGGTGACAGATTCGTCATATACTATATCTGTCCAAAAATCGTTCAGTATAGCCTGAGAAATCGGAGGATTGGCCGTAATGGCGTATCTAATCCTTGATCGTGCTAGAAAACGTAGAATATCAGCAACCCTGTCAGTCCGCTTGGCCTCAAGGTTCAGATCAACCAAAATGTTGTGACCCTTATCAAATGCTCTAGCCATATCTGTAAAATAAACACAAACAACAGATATAATTTAATGCACGATTAAAAATATTTAAACTATTACGTATTATGAATCGAGATTCATCAAACATCTTAGTTTAAAATTGAAATTATATATAACTTGTTACAAAAATAGTCTCAAGTCGTATATAAAAATTTAACTTATAACTAAAAGTCTTAAGTCTAATTTAAATTAATTATATAATAGTTATTACTTAAAAGTCTTAACATTTATATCACTACTTTAAAAAATAAAATTTTTCTAAGTACTGGACTCGCATAAACTGGCCTAACGAGTTGAGTTCAACCCGTTTTGCTTATCAACTCGCTATACTCATCAACTCGCTATACTCATCAACTCGCTACATTGATCAACTCGCTAAACTTATCAAGCAGCTATTGAAGTGAACTCGCTAATCACACCGATTCGCTAGTCAACTCGCTGCGAGTTGATTCACAATGTCAACTCGTTCGATGAACTGCCGTCACGAATTTCCAATTAAAATCGATTAATCTTGTAATTTTAACATGATCTATCGATTGATTCACGTTCATTAATGTTCGTTTAACATAAACCCTAAAGATCTATGTCCAATAACATCGTAATCGACGCAAATTGTTTAAACTTCAAAACCGAAACCCTAAGTTTAAAAACCTTCGATTTCGTGCAATTTAAACGGTGAAATCCGTTGATATATACCTCAAAATGTGCGCAAATAAGTCTTGAATATAATCTACGGATTGAAAAACTCGTCCCCGTACTATAAAAATCGAAATCAAACGAAAAGTAAATATCGCCTCGTTTCTCCTGTGTGACGGATTCGCAAGCTTTACTGAACTCGCGAAGTTTGTGTGGGTTCGGTGGGTTGGTTTGACTCGTTTGACCCCCTTTATACTTCATATCCAATTCGCGAGATTTGAAGTGGACTCGCAAGTTGATGTCAACTCGCAGAAATAATAAAAACGCGAATTTAATTCTAAGTATAAATAAAAACCCGATATTTTTACAAGTCTAAATTATAATTAATTTTCACTTGTATTTGTCACGTTTGTTCAACTCAAAAATATTCAATATAATTTAATTCCAAAGGGTAAATTCAGATAAACATAAAAACTTAAATAAAAATAAAATAAAATAAACATACGATAAAAATACAACGATATAAACATTGGTATCAAGTACCATTTTATTAATCACTCGAAACAAAGTAAATATACAAAGTAAATAAGATTTTATCTGCTTAGGGATCATATTAGTAAGAATAAGCAATTAATTATATATTAAAAAGTCTAAGCAGATTGGTAGTATACATACCTCATGAAATTCAAGTAAATCACTGTAAAATTACAACTAAATTCATCATTGATACATTTATATTTATAAAACTATATCTTAGGTACCTTTATCCACATAGTATAATTAATAAATGCATTACTCACATAAAGTGAATTTTTTAATTATAGACAGTTCAAGACGATTACCGGTATTATAATCCACATAAACAAATTATACTCAATTTTCTAAGCAAACTCTTTATTGTTAGTATGAATATTATCAAGTGCTTCCTATTATATGACATACTGAAGAATTCAAGTAAAGCTCATAACACTGCATCATTAAATTTCAAGGTAGCGGTTACTAAATGATGTATCTTTTCGAAACATATAACATACACTTGAATTTTAAATATTAGACAAATATCAAACATATTTTGAATATGCTATGTTATCTAAGTCTGTACGTAGTACAACAAAAGATCCCTTCTAGCATAATTTAAAATATATTTGAGAATATTAATTTAATTAAAGGTTTCAGTTCTGTACTTAGTACAACAAAGTTACCAGTAATTAAGTTAATACCCATATTGCTACTATTTGTCACTTTAAATTAAGATGCATGATAACAGTGTATAGTAATACCATCATTCAACATTTAAGACTTAATGTCATACATCATAGAATAGTAACACAAAATAATAAACAAGTAATTAAGTAACTTCTTAAGACTTAGAAAATTTTATATAATTTGCCTACCAGTACATCATATGATGAAGCCATCTAAAGTTTTCACTAAAAATAGACAAATTATAACTTGTGGATATAGGTGTATAATCAAATAAATATAAACACATACCTGATAGAACTGCTGTAGTTCTAAAGCAACTTTATTTGAACCTACTTACCATATCATACTTAGGACTTAAGTTTATTATTATGAAGCTTATTCTCCTAATGTACTATCATTTCCCTTAGTTTTTGCAAATAAAAACTTAAATGAAGGCGATTCCCCTTAGGTAACAAGCAAATGAATGCCATACGCCCTTTTTTTTTTTTTTTTTTTTTTTTTTTTTTTTAAATGAATACAGAAATACTAACTATTACAAAAATACCCTTGGAAGACTAATCACTCTGGATTTCTCATTCCGTTCAGTTGAACCAACATCTCAAATCTTGCTCTATCGAACGCCTTTGTGTATAAGTCTGCTAAGTTATCCAATGATGGTACCTTAACTAACTTTATCAACTTTTTCTCAGCACAATCTCTAATAAAATGATGTCTAATATCAATATGCTTAGTTTTACTGTGCTTCACTGGATTATTGGTGATCGACATAGTAGATTCGTTATCAATCATCATAGGAGTATTGGTTATATTTAACCCGTAATCCCGCAGTTGCTGTTGAATCCAAAGTACTTGCGAGCAACAGCTTCCAGCTGCAACTTACTCAGCTTCACATGTAGAAATGGCTACCGAGGTTTGCTTCTTGCACTGCCAGGATACTAATCTACCTCCTAGGAATTGACATCCTCCGGTCGTAGATTTCCTATTCTGATTGCATCCTCCGTAATCCTAATCAGTATAAGCTACGAGATCTAAGTCTCCATCAATCGGATACCAAAGACCAAGCTTAGGTTTCCCTTTGAGGTAACGAAAGATTCGTTTAACAGCTTGCATGTGTGACTCTTTCGGATTAGCCTGATATCTTGCGCATAAACAAACAGCAAACATTATGTCAGGCCTAGAGGCTGTAAGATACATTAGTGATCCGATCATGGCTCTATAAAGATTTGGATCCACATCGCTATCACTCGATGTATCTGGACCTAGTCCATGATTGACTGGAATTGGAGTATTGTAGACCTTACTTTCATCCATCTTGAAGCGTTCTAATAGCTCATATGTATATTTAGATTGATGAATAAAGAATCCATCCTTCTTTTGATCAACTTGTAATCCTAAGAAGAAATTCAACTCTCCCATTGCAGACATTTCAAACCTTTTTCTCATGACTTGCTCGAATTCTTGACACATCTTTTCATCAGATGATCCAAAAATAATGTCATCAACATAAACTTGCACGAGAAGAAAGTCTTTCTTTTTCCATTTCACAAACAGTGTACTATCAATCGATCCTCTTGTAAATCCATTCTCAAGTAGATACGTTGATAGTGTTCCATACCATGCCCTAGGTGCTTGATGTAATCCATATAGAGCCTTATTCAAACGATATACTCTATCTGGATACTCAGGATCAGCAAACCCTGGCGGTTGTGAAACATACACCAATTCTTCCACTTTGCCATACAAAAAGGCACTCTTAACATCCAACTGATACACTTTTATACCAAAATATGATGCGAATGCTAAGAACACTCTAATTGCTTCTAGCCTAGCAACTGGTGCAAACACTTCATTGTAGTCAATACCTTCTTGTTGATTAAAACATTGAACCACCAGGCGAGCTTTATTGCGAGTAACAATTCCCTTATCATCTATCTTGCACTTAAATACCCATCTAGTTCCAATTGAATATTCTCCCTTTGGTAGGTCAACCAACTCCCATACTTGTAATTTAGAGAACTGTGATAGTTCCTCTTGCATTGCTTCTACCCACGAGCTTTCTTTTAAGGCCATTTGAACATTTTTAGGCTCGACTTGTGAGATAAAGCATGAATATAGACATTGATTAGGAATCCCTGTCTCTTTCATTGCAGTATACAAGCTTTGGTATTCAATATTCTCAGACGTACTAGCTCTGGATTGATGCCTAGTTTGAACCGGAGTATTAATATCACCGATGATGTTTTCAACGGGATGATTCTTACTCGTTCTAGTTGTAGTAACTGGTTCAACCGGTATCTCATCTTCCAAATTAGTACCAATCTCTTCCAATTCAGGTACATCTTCCGTACGTGCTGAAGATATCCTTAAATGTTTCAAAGGAGTAAGTATATCATCAAACTTTGTAGAAAGATCATCAGGATCTTCTGTTTCTTGAGACTTATCCTCTGAAGGTTGTTGTGACTCACTTGTGGAAGCTTTATCTGAGTCAACATTAGTCTTAATTCCAGATTGCTTAACACTTGATGTTGAAGCGGGACCAATATTCTCATCTTCAAACAATAAATGTTCAGCTATCTCTGAATCACTGACATAGTCACTAATAGGAACTTTAAATGATGCAAAAAGATCAGAATAATCAAATTGCCAGTCTAAGCCCTTATGAACATCAGGTGAGTAGCTCGTAACCTCAATATTATAAACTACCTCCAAACGTCCTGTGACTTTATTAAAGACTCTCTTGTTTGGCGAATTGGGCATATAACCTAGGAAAAATCCTTCGTCAGCCTTCTCACCAAATTTAGCTTGATGTCCAGTCTTTAATATGGTGCATGAAACTCCAAAGGGTTCAAACCCTTTTAAGTTAGGTTTCTTATTGTTCAAAAGCTCATAACAAGTCTTGTTATGTCTCTTAACCGTAAGAACTCTATTTAGAACATAAGATTCACTGCTTCTGCCCAAAAGATGACCGGAAGCTTTGAATCAGCAAGCATTGTTCTAGCAGCTTCAATCAACGTTCTATTTTTCCTTTCAGCAACACCATTCTGTTGAGGTTCATAAGGTGCACTGAATTGATGTAATATCCATTTGCTTAAGCAATAGATATTCAACGTTGAATTCTTGAATTCTGTTCCATTGTCACTACGAATATGCTTAACTCTCTTTTTATAGACATTCTCTACTAGATCAAAGAACTCAATTAGAATTCCAGGAGTCTCATCCTTTGATCCCAAAAAGAATACCCATGAGAATCTAGAATAATCATCTGTGACAACCAAACAGTACCATTTGCCACCTATACTTCTCTTGCTTATTGGGCCGAAGAGATCCATATGTAGCAATTCAAATGGCGAGGAGATAGAGTTTTCAGTCTTAGGTCTGTGTGGTTTCTTGTGCTGCTTTCCTTTCATACAAGGAACACACTTATCCTCAGACTCGAAACGTTTTTGTGGTACACCTAGAACCAAACCATTTTTGGTTATGTAATTCATCTTTCTCCAGTTCAGATGTGCCATTCTCCTATGCCATAACAAAGCATCTGCTTCCGAAGCCTTGGATAATAAACATGTAGACACCATTGAAGAGTTAGAAACACCCATGTTGATAGCATAGATGTCCTTCTTCCTTGGCGCCCTCATCAATATCCATTTATCAGGAATTGTGAATCCTGGCTTCAGGACTAAGGCCTCCTTTTCATTGAAATAAACTGGATGACCTTTATCACAGACTTGGGAAACACTCACTAGGTTGTGAGTTAGTTCTTCAACGTAGTTCACATCCTCAAGAGTCAAAGTTCCATTTGAAACTTTTCCTTTTCCCGAAATTACTCATCCTTTATCTCCTGCAAAGTTTACTTTTTGCTTGAGACTCTCCTTGAAGTCCTTCAACAGACTTCTTTCTCCGGTCATGTGCCTTGAGCATCCACTGTCTACATACCACCAGCTGTCCTTGTTCACAGCATACTCCTACACATTACACAAGATACGATCAGTTATCAAGAGGGACCCAAGCCATTACGGTCTTGGTTTGTCCCTTATCATCAACAAACTTAAGCTCTTTAAAATAACCATCCTTCCCATCAGGAGCTTTGGTTACTTTCGAAGTAGCTTTAGGTTGTGGACGATCAGCCTTAAGAGGTGAATTTGAGGAGAACCTCTTAGGCACATAATTATGAGCTCTATGATTATAATTAAACTCATGTGATCACGAAGTAGTACCATTCTCATAATGACTATGGCCTCTACTTGGAGTTCTAAACCTCGACGGTGTCACATCTCTAGACTTATAGACAGAATTATCACCTTGAGTATATGGCCGTTTAGGTTTAGGTGGGGAGACACTATGTTTACCATCTCTTTTAAGAATGTTAACATGTTTATTACCTAACTTAAGTTTGGTGTCTAACCTATCTACAGTCATACTAGAGTCGGTCTGTGTCTTTTCATCCATCACAAGCTTATGTGGTGTTTCAGGCTTTTTGTTAGGACAACACGAAGCCACGTGTCCCTTTTGATGACACTTGAAACATGACATCTGCTTGCGTGATTTACTCACTTTTGCTTTCTCATCCGGAGTCTTAGGCACTAAAGGTTTAAGCTGTTCTTTATTAACCTTATCATCAGTCTTAGCATCGTTAATCACTCCACCCGATACAAATTGTATTTTGGTGAACTGAGAAGCCTTGCTATTATCTAATGATACGTTCTTAATAACATCTTTCTGTGCCTCTGACTGTTCAGGTTTATCAGCTACTGAACTCTCAGGTTTAACTTCAGTCATTTCATAATCTTCAGGAATAGGAGTGTAATTGGCATTAAAAGGCGGGGATACATCATTGTAACCTAACCCAGTCTTGTCCTTTACACTACGTTGAGCATCTAACATTTTATCCATTTGAGATGTCCTATAGTTCTCAAGTTTACGGTTTTGCTCAATTAACCTTAAGTTAAGGTTCACGATTTCCTGATCCTTACTAGCAATCGTCTCATTTAAGTCTTTGATATTCATATAGAGACCATCTATGATAACAGATTTTTCATTTATGGTATCTCTAAGTTTTGTTCTATCCGAAGCATCAGACTTAATTTTATCTTTTAAGACTTGTTTATCATCACTTAATCTACGAATATCCATAACAGCTTGATCAAGTTCAGATCTAACAGTCTTATAAGATTCCTTATCCATATTTAATTGTGATGACAGGTTGCTATTTGACACAGTTAAGACACTATTCTGAGATTGTAAATCAGTAACTAAGTAACAAACATCAGCAAGATTAAGAATATCTAAACATACCTTCTTCTTGTCAGTTTGTAATTCAGCCATACGTGCCACGAATTCTTCAGGACTCATATCTGGAACTGAATCCATATATAGCACGTCATCATCACTTGCCTTCACTTCAGACTCAGGCACCTCTACTTTCTGTTCCATATCAGTGGGCATGTAGGACACTGATCCAGCAGTTGTTTCTTCGATCTCGGCCATCAAAGCTTCCTCAGAATGAGCTTGCCAATCATAAGAGCCATCCAACTGCTTCACCACTAAGGCTTTGGAAGCGAGAGTACTTCCCGAACCTTGTTTTCCTTGTGCTTCAACTTTAGGTCTTTGGCATTCTCTAGCAAAATGACCAATACCCTGACAGTTAAAGCATCGGACCTTGGTTTTGTCAAACCCTGATCTATTGCCCAACACCTTTCTACCAGTTCTCTTGAGGAAATTCTTCACCTTTCTAGATATCAACGCCAGTTGATCTTGAAGCTCCAATTCCTCAAGATAATCAGAATCTATTTGCTCATAATCCTCATCAAACAGAATAGGATCATTGATCTTTCCCTCTATATAGTTCTCATATGATGCCACAAAGGAAGCAAGAACAGACAGTTGCTGTTCAGCAGATTTCACACTCATTGGCATCTTCTGATGCTCTTGAGGTGACTTCTCAGAATTCTTTCCCTTTGTCTCATCACCAGAGGAGGAAATAAAGCACAGATCTTCAGAAATCAGTTCTCCATTTTCACTAGTATCACCAACTAACAGTGCAGTGGTCGAACTAGATGACGCAGTTGAAAGACTTGACCTTCCATGATACAACCCAGGGTTCTGAACCTGATCAGAATCACTATCTCTTGACTTCTTGGAGAAATCATAACCTTTCAGCTTGTTAATGACTTGCTCTAAGGTCATAGTAGAATACCTAGTTTCGTTATCCTTAATCATAACGCCATACATTTCCCATTTAGAAGGCAAACCCTCAAGAAACTTGTCGGTTTTAGATACTTCTTCTTCAACAATCTCATGGTATTCTAATTCACTTAGCAGATGGTAGAAACGTGTGACATAGGCATCAAGATCTTCTCCTTTTAAAGCTTTAAACATAGTAAACTGCTTTTTAAGAAGACTCCTCTTGCCAGCTCTCACCTGTGGACTTCCTTCACCTCTTTTCTCTAGAGCTTCCCAGAGCGTTCTAGCAGTATGAAAAGATTTCAGTTGATGAGAAATCTCTTTAGGAAGACACATCTTTATGCATGAATGTGCTTTATTCTCATTTCTGTAAGCTTCCTTCTCTTAATCACTCATGTTCGCATAGGTAAGAACCACAGTGGCATTCTGAACAGTTTGAGTAGGTGCGGTGTATCCACTCTTGATACACATCCAAATTGACAGGTCATGGAATCTACAGTAAGATTCAAATATGTCCTTCCAGTTGTAGTAATCCTCGATTCTTAACAACTTAGGTGGAACGTTTGACTTTCCCACCTCGTGGTCCATTTTGATCATTCTACTTAAGTCAGACATCTTTAAAAACGTAAAATTAAACTGTCTCAGCGAATTTAGAAAACTCAACTCGCAAGACTCAGCTCAATTTGCGATCTCAGCTCGACTCGCAGAATTCGCGGATTCGCAAGCCTCAGTTCGGATTGCTAAAATGTCGATTCGCAAGTGATGTCGATTCGCGAGGGATCTCGGTTCGACTCGCAAGCCTCAGTTCGACTCGCTAGTTCAACTCGGTTCGCAGGCGACGCTGGAACCCTAATCTCGACTCGCGAAACGGCTGTTAAACCCGAAAAACGAATGTTAAGGTATTTTTACGACTGAAACTAAGAATTTCGACCGTAAACAAACCCTAAAACGTCCAAAGAATGATTTTGATCGTTAGTATTGCAAAAACGCACGTAAAAACGACCCGAATCAAAAACGCAATAACACTAAAACTTATGAACACACTCGTATTTTAGCCCGAAAGCTCTGATACCAGATGTAAGTCCCCTAGTTTTAGGATCGATAACTTCGTTATCTGTAGTATTAAGGTGCGGAATCCCTCAATACGGTGTTATCTTACTAACAACGAATATGTTCGAATTGCATTTTAATAAAGCTTAACTTTAAAAGATGAATCGTCAAAGCCTAGCCTTTAGGTTCGGTTTTTCTCTGGGTTTTTCGAGTTCGCAGAAGGCAAAAGTATCAAAAGTGTTAAAAGGTTATGTTTTTCAAGCCGTGAAAAACATTATATACGTCCAGCTCAACTCGGCTCGCATGGGCCTGCGAGTTCGGTCCAACTCGCAGCCCAAGCCCAACACAGAGCTCGGCTCGCCAGACTAATGCCTCGCGAGTTCAGATCTCATCTCACAGCTCAACTCGCTGCGACCTGAGATCTCGACTCGCCTCGCATTAAATGTCTATTATTTATTTCGTCTTTAAACATTCGTCTAACTTAGCACAATAATATGTTTAACGAATATTACTAACAAAACAAATAGTTATTTACAAATCTAAACCAATATACAAACGTAATAATAATTACACCAGTTCTATTTCAAGCTAGATCTGTTGTCACAATCTATGTCCCAACATCCCTAGAAGCCGCCGGGTGACCCGTTTACCAACCGGGTTCCCGGTTTATCAAACTACCCGCCGGGTTGGGGCATGACCCGCCGGGTTCTACCCTTCTTCCAGCGACTTACACCTGAACCAAAACCCAGACCCGAAAACTAATTTAAAAATCACAAAACTCAGTTTTGTAATCAGTTTGATACAGCAACTAGTGGTAACATCAACTTATATCACTATATAACAACTTTTAACATCACATAGTGACTTTTAAGCTTCAATTTAACAATTCACTTCAACCAATTTATAACCATAATCAAACTATAACTAGTAACAAACTTACAATTTCAAATATGCAGAGATGATGATGATTCTGAAATTGAGTTCCAAGATCACAACTCAAACTTGATTTCAAGGTTTCTAGTTTTAAGGGTTTTAAGGTTTTAGTTCTAGGTTTGCAAGAAATGAAAAGTAAGAAACTTTCCTATTTGGGAAAGTTTAAATAAGTCAGCTCAATCACAAACCGAACCCGTATCCACTCAAAACAATCCCCTTCTAATCCTATTGTCTGGAACCTAAAAATCATTTGCGAGAAACTTGTTTTATTGTACCGACAACTATAGTAAATTAAAACAAACAACAATTTACTATTCACAATAAGTCCTAAGACTTATTAATCTAAGTTTCTCAATTTAACAATTAATATCAAATAATTTCTAACACAATTAAATAAGCAAATTTAAATTAGAAATTACCAGACCGGTACGGAGGATGTTACAAATCTTCCCCCCTTAAGAAGATTTCGTCCCTGAAATCTCATCACGGTCAAATAATCCAGGATATCTGGATCTCATACTATCCTCGGTCTCCCAAGGTAGGTTTGAACCTAAACTATGCTTCCATTTCACTAGGACCATTGGTATCTGTTTCTTTCTAAGTTTAACAACTTTTCGGTCTAGAAGTTCAACAGGTTCTTCAACTAACTTCTGACTTCTATCAACTTTCAAATCTTGCAAAAGAAGAATCTGAGACTGGTCTTCAACGTTACATTTCCTCAAATAACAAATGTTAAACGTATCATGAATACCAGCAAGTTCTGGAGGAAGATCAAGTGTAACTGATTGATCATTAACAATCTGACGAATTCTAAACGGTCCAATATATCGAGGAGCCAACTTGCCACGTTTCCCAAACCGAATTACCCCCTTCCAAGGCGAAACTTTCAGGTAAACAAGTTCACCTTTAACAAAAGTAACAGGTCGACGTTTAAGATCAGCATATTGTTTCTGTCTATCACGTGCGGCTTTCAACTTTTCACGAGCCACTGCCACTTTATCAGCTGTCATTTGAACAATGTCTGGACCTGCAAACTGTTTCTCCCCAGCTTCTAACCAACAAGTCGGAGTTCTACAACGGCGACCATAAAGCATTTCATATGGTGGCATACCAATACTCGAATGATAAGAGTTATTATAAGCAAACTCAACTAACGGCAAATGAGAATCCCAAGAACCACCATATTCCAAAACACAAGCTCTCAACATATCCTCCAATGTCTGAATTGTACGTTATGACTGACCATCAGTCTGAGGATGATAAGCAGTACTGAGATTAACTCTAGTACCCAACTCATGCTGTAAGCTTTGCCAAAAATGAGATACAAACCTATAATCTCTATCAGATACAATCGATAATGGAATACCATGCCGCGAGACAATCTCATTCACATACAACTGTGCCAGCTTACTCAAAGATGCAGTCTCACTGGTAGCTAAAAAATGTGCACTTTTAGTCAATCGATCCACAATGACCCAAACCATATCATTTCCTCGGGTAGTTCGAGGCAATTTGGTAACAAAATTCATAGTCAAATGTTCCCACTTCCATTCTGGAATCTCAAGCTGTTTCAACGACCCATACGGCTGATGGTGTTCAGTTTTAACTTGAGAACAAATATGACAAGAACTAACAAACCTTGCTACATCCATTTTCATTGTAGGCCACCAATACAAAGGTTTCAAGTCATTATACATTTTCGTACTTCCAGGATGTACAGACAATCTGGACTTATGGGCTTCAATCAGAATAACATCCCGAATATCACCAAACAAAGGAATCCAAACACGAGACTGAAAGGTTTTTAATCCTCTCGAATCATCTATTAACAATTCCTTTCGATTCAACATAATTTCATATTTCAAATTATGATCTAACAAAGCCTCCAACTGTACAGCTTTTATCTGACCCACCAAATCAGAAGAAACTTCTAAACGCATAAAGTAAACTCGATCAGAAGTTACCTTGCGACTTAAAGCATCAACAACCACATTGGCTTTTCCTGGATGGTATTTAATTTCACAATCATAATCTTTGATTAACTCTAACCATCGCCTCTGACGCATATTCAACTCTTTCTGTGAAAACATATACTAAAGACACTTGTGATCTGTACAAATAACACACTTAGTACCATACAAGTAATGCCTCCAGATTTTCAAAGCAAATACAACAGCTGCAAGCTCTAAATCATGGGTAGGATAATTTCTTTCATGAGGTTTGAGCTGACGAGAAGCATAAGCAATAACACGGTATCGCTGCATCAAAAAAAAACCCAAACCAGCAATCGATGGATCACAGTAAACAACAAAATCATCGGACCCATCTGGCAATGCTAACACAGGAGCCTGACATAACAACTATTTCAAAATTTGAAAAGCTGTTTCCTGCTGTTCAGTCCATACAAATTTTTCATCCTTCCTGGTTAATTTGGTCAATGAACTGGCAATTTTAGAAAAGTCCTTAATGAATTTCCGGTAATAACCCGCCAAACCAAGAAAACTCTTTATTTCTGAAGCAGACTTTGGAGCTTTCCAATTCATTACCGCTTCAATTTTTGAAGGATCAACTTTAACACCATCATTACAAATAATATGACCCAAAAATTGCACTTTCCGAATCCAAAATTCACATTTAGAAAACTTTGCATATAAATGTTCTCTCTTCAAGGTTTCCAACACTAACCTCAAATGCATTTCATGTTCTGATTCGGATTTAGAATATACAAGAATATCATCGATAAATACAATCACAAATTTATCAAGAAAAGGTCGACATACACAGTTCATCAAATCCATAAAAACTGCTGGAGCATTAGTCAAACCAAAAGGCATAACCAGGAATTCAAAATGACCATACCTGGTTCGAAAAGCAGTTTTAGGAATATCCTGTTCACGAACACGAAATTGATGATAACCTGACCTTAAATCAATTTTAGAATAAAACGAAGATCCCTGCAACTGATCAAACAAATCATCTATTCTGGGCAGAGGATACTTATTCTTTACCATTCGTTTATTCAATTCCCTATAATCAATGCACATTCGAAAAGACCCATTCTTCTTTTTCACAAACAAAACTAGTGCACCCCAAGGAGAAGAACTGTGTCTAATGAACCCTTTATCCAACAACTCTTGTATCTGATTCATCATTTCACGTATCTCAGACGGAGCTAATCTATAGGGAGCTTTGGCTACAGGTGACGAACCAGGAACAAGATCAATCTGATATTCTACTTCCCTAACCGGTGGTAAACCAGGTAATTCATCAGGGAACACTTCTGGATATTCAGAAACAACCGGAATATCAGAAAGAGATTTCTTTTCTACTTTAGTATCAATCACATAAGCTAGGTAGGACTCACAACCTTTGGACAATGACTTCCTAGCTTTCATCATGCTAATCAAAGGTATACCCCAACTATCCCTTTCTCCTCGAGCCACAACATATGACTCATCAGAAATTGGGATTCTAATCAGCTTATTGTGGCAATCTATACTTGCTTTACACTGACTTAACCAATCCATGCCAATAATTACATCAAAACTAGCAATCGGCATCAAAAGAAATGAAATTGGGAAAGTCTGACCATCTATCATAATACTAGCTCCAACTACCGAAGTGGTAACAGGAACTGATTTGCCACTAGCTATTTCTACTTCCACAGGGTTTGTAATCACAGTAGGCATCATTTTCAACTTATCACAAAAACACACAGATACAAAAGAACAATTTGCACCAAAATCAAACAAAACACGTGCTGGTACAGAGTTTACAAGAAAAGTACCAGTGATAACATCATCTGTGTGAACAGCTTCATCCACTGTCATATGAAAAGCCCTACTAACTACAGATGGCGGATTCTTCCACTTCTGACCGGAAGATGACGAACTAACAACCGACCCAGAACCCTGTCTCTTAGCCTTAGAACACTGATTTGCACGATGACCTTCCTTATGACAATTCCAACACACATAGGTAGGAAAAACACAATCCTTGGCTTCATGACCAATCACACCACATTTCACACATCTAGTGGTTTGCACAGTACACGGCCCAAAATGTCTAGCTCTACATTTAATACACCAATTGGGACGATCAGAAGTACCACCATGACTCTCTTGTTTCTTACCCTGTTGATTTCCTTGCCACCGCTGTTTAGCTTTACCAGAAGATTCACTCCTAGATTTTTGAGAAGACATTGCTTTACTTGGTTCTTCTCGGGGTCTCAAATCACTGTCAACTGACCGAGCTAACATAAAAGCTTGAGAAAGAGAGCCCGCTAACCTCACTGAAGTTCGATAATGATTAGGTAAAGTACCAACAAACTGCTCGATTCTGGTTCTCTCATCAGGAACCCACTGCTGAACAAACATAAGTTTCTCTAAAAACTGATTAATCAAATCATCCATTGACATTTTATCAGTTAATTGCAAATCCATAAACTCCTTTCGAATCCGAGCTATATCAAAGTTTGAACAATACTGCTTACAAACTTCATTATGAAAATCAGGTCATCGGATAGATGCTTTCTGAAAAGGAGATAACACAGAAGTAATCGAATCCCACCAATTCATAGATGGTCCTTTTAAAAGTTGAGTTGCATAAGGAACCTTTAATTCTTCCTCACATTGACAAACTTCAAATTTCTTTTCAATATCCCTCAACCAATCTAGAGTTACGGAAGGATTTGTACTACCAGAATACACAGACGGGTTACTGCTCATAAAGGTTTTAAAAGAACACCCCTTTTGTTTTGGCGGTGAAATCGTACTAAACACAGGATGAGATGATTCAGCCTCTTTTTGTTGTTTATACATTTTGAGTGCTTGATTTTTCTCTTCCAAATGAAGTAGATACTCATCTCTTTCTAATTCTTCTCTAGCATGGAAAGAAGTACCAGCGTGCTCAGTCCGATCATCATGACTCTCAACAGTAACTTCCGGCCTTGAGACATTATTAGGGTTAACAGGTGGTTGCTCGTTATCCGCTATGTCTGTAAACACAACAAATCGTTAATCGTTAGCACCTATCCTACTAACCAATTCATATTCAGTACTTAATCCCGTTCCCAAGAATGTTTGATACAACACAATCAAAGTTTGGGATTGAATATCCTATCATGTTCAATTCACCTAAACTATTGCTCTGATACTAACTTATAACACCCCTCACTTAATATCACAATATTATATTATGTTTCACGGAAGCGTATACTTACAAAATATATTTCATTAAAACTTTGCTTGAAATTTTCACAAACATTTATACAACCTGTTTACTACTAATCCAAACACAGTTAACTTGTTTACAATCGGGGTATTATATATTACAAAACATTGTTTAAAAATAACTTGATCAGAGTTGCAAGTTTCAAACATTCCCAGCATCAAAACATCCCTTCCTGACAACCCACATAATAAACATAACCTGCAGGAAGTAAATTGAGGGATTAGCACGAATCTAAGTGAATGAATAATCAACTACAATTCAATTTATCTAGCAATCTGTTCACAATCAATAATGTAACAAATATCGTCAAGAGGAACGGTGGTTCCTAAGGACCCTGTGCCGGGTGGCCCCATCAGAACACTTAAATCAACTGTAGGCCAAAACAGTGATTAATCGCTAACTTATTGCTAATCTTCATCAACACATGTACGCAACCCTGTGCTGACCAACAATAGCAATCAAGTCCAACCAACAATCTAGTTGACCTCTGGATTCTACATTCCAGCACACAGGCTAATCAATCAACCAATCCAATGGCATATCATTTCAAATTTAACATTCTATCAATAGTAATCCTATAATTACTGATTGAAATCAAACTGACACAACCAAACCAAACTGTGAGTTTCAAATCCACTAACCTGATTGTCTCGATTTACTTACTCAGCTGTCTTATCTCGCTGAGTCCTCTGAAGATCTGAGGATCAACAATCAGATATAAATTAGAAATCAGAATCATCAATACTTAACTTATATCCAACATAATTCAAGGAACTAGATATTATTCACATAACCATATTAAGTTCCTAATCATACTCAACATTCGTAATTAAGCCTATCAACCTAGAATTGTCAACATTTAATTGGTATTAGGCTTAAAATAAAAAGTCCCAAAAACGAGTTATCACCCGCCGGGTTGTCCAAGTACCCGTCGGGTACTGGACTTACCGGCCGGGTCAAACCCTAAACAGCCGGGTGAATTAACATTTGGTGGTAACAGAATCAAAATGCGTTTTAAAGTCCCTAGAAGCCGCCGGGTGACCCGTTTACCAACCGGGTTCCCGGTTTATCAAACTACCCGCCGGGTTGGGGCATGACCCGTCGGGTTCTACCCTTCTTCCAGCGACTTACACCTGAACCAAAACCCAGACCCGAAAACTAATTTAAAAATCACAAAACTCAGTTTTGTAATCAGTTTGATACAGCAACTAGTGGTAACATCAACTTATATCAATATATAACAACTTTTAACATCACATAGTGACTTTTAAGCTTCAATTTAACAATTCACTTCAACCAATTTATAACCATAATCAAACTATAACTAGTAACAAACTTACAATTTCAAATATGCAGAGATGATGATGATTCTGAAATTGAGTTCCAAGATCACAACTCAAACTTGATTTCAAGGTTTCTAGTTTTAAGGGTTTTAAGGTTTTAGTTCTAGGTTTGCAAGAAATGAAAAGTAAGAAACTTTCCTATTTGGGAAAGTTTAAATAAGTCGGCTCAATCACAAACCGAACCCGTATCCACTCAAAACAATCCCCTTCTAATCCTATTGTCTGGAACCTAAAAATCATTTGCGAGAAACTTGTTTTATTGTACCGACAACTATAGTAAATTAAAACAAACAACAATTTACTATTCACAATAAGTCCTAAGACTTATTAATCTAAGTTTCTCAATTTAACAATTAATGTCAAATAATTTCTAACACAATTAAATAAGCAAATTTAAATTAGAAATTACCAGACCGGTACGGAGGATGTTACAATTTGTAAATGACAAAAAAAAAAAAAAAAAAAAAAAAAAAAAAAAAAAAAACAAATATAGACTTGTAAATGTTACTGTTAAAATTAAGAACTTGATAATCAGTGTTCAGAAAAGAGAAACTTGCCATCTCTACGGGCATAAATTCAAATCCAAGAATTTTGAGGTCATATGGGATAAGTTCGTAACGTTCCTTCTGTAATGATGTTTCCTCTAGCATAAATTCAATTCCAAGAATTTTGAGGTCATATGGGATAAGTTCGTAACGTTCCTGCAGTAATGATAATTCCTCTAGCACAATATCAAAAGTAGCATCTGGCCTATCATTAATGAATTGCCACATTTTGATTGTATACAAACGCTCCTCTGTCGGAATTGCATTATGTGTAGAACATACACTCAGCTCTCCCGTTTTCCACTTAATCTTGTTCTTCTTTATCCCTATATCATCGACAAATTTGAACAGCAAGCTAGCTGTATACAAGGTGCCAGGTGATAGCATGCTTGTTTCTATGTGACACTTTACATTTCGGACGTTCTCATAATCATATATCGCCATTTTTGAAAACCTGCAGTAAGTCTAATTATGAAAAAAAAAAAAGTTACAGTAATTAAGTTCCCTATTTGTCTCCAAATAGGTGATCATTTTTTCTTCAAATACCGAGGTAACACTACAACAAAATGGTCAAAAATACACGCATTTTAATGCATATGTAAACGTTTGAAAGCGTGTAGAATTATGGAGTTCACGCTTGGCAAGGGTGTGAGCAAATGAGGCGTAACAAAATTCACATAAATCTTCACGGGTTGAAGTGTGATGATACTTTAACAATTCTCACACTATTAAGTGTGAAGTTTGGGGAAAATTGCTCACGCTTCTAAATGTGAAGATTTTGATAAAATTATTCACGCCTTTAAATATTGTCTACTTTTTCTTCACTCATGTATAGGTGAGGATCTCATAGTAATTCTTCACACTTATAACAGTGAGGGTACATATGTATCTTATATACAAAGCATATATATATATATATATACACGTTTTCTTACATACCAAATATATAAAATGTTTATATTAAATATTCATGAATTACGAGCATTATAAGTAAAAAACTTGAAACATGCCAAACTGTAACGTACGTGTAACATACAATAAAAGAGAGATTCAAGTAACATAGTAAGTTTATGCCTCAACAATTTGCATTTTCTATTTCTATAGATACATCCATGTCTTATTTTATGCCTCAACACTTCTACCAAATCATGTAACCTGATCTCGAAGCTCTGCAACATACCTTCTTTTCTGAAACAGTAATCAAACAAGTTGAAAAAATAACATGAGATCGTTTTAAAAAATATCATAGATCACATTTTCTATAAAGCAAATAAGACAACAAGTAATTTTAACTACGATACATGAACATATTTCAATTTTAAACACGTAAAACATTGGAAGTTTTGAACCACATTCAATTACCATAAAGCAAATAATCGGATTCCATCTTCGAAAATCCTAGCTAAAGTGTAAAAACATTTTAAACTTTCCTACATAAGTATATAAAAATCTTACCATTGAACTTCTTTAGTCTTTTAAGTAACTCATCAAGTCTTCAACAACCCGCACATCCTGTTTCACATTCAATTGCAAGAAACACATGTCATACTTTAATATAGCATCAAGATTTAAGTACCACATTAAAGAACTGTCAAGCAATTTGAAAGATAAACAAAGAATAACCTTATTGTACGGTATACCAGCAAAAAAGTCGAGCACCCCTGTTACATCTTCCAAGTCACAGTTGACATAACTATCTTGAGGTGAGCACAACTTCTAGTGTCAAAATTACCGACTAATAGCAATATGATTAAATATTAGCACCAATTTTATGTTGAGTGTTAAGATTTGTATAAACAAAAACTTTAACGGACGTTCAGCCATCAACCATGAGCATAAGGTTAAACCTGTCTTGATTCCTTCCATCTTTAGCTTCAATGAAAATAGGTTGGCTCTATAAAAGTGATTATGGTAATGTATCTAACTCATAGTCCCCATGCAGGATTGAGTGATTAATAAGAATCTCATATAACAAGACAATTTTGAAAAGCTATTATCTAAGTAACTCATACAACAGTTCCATCAATTTCTTCAAGGTGATCACACACCTTATCACAAAGCCATAAAAGTAATACAAAGAAAAGCTATACTGTAAATTATACAACACATCTATATGAAAGAAAACTTTATTAATCAGAGGAGCAAAATTAATTACACTATACCTTTTATGCCTCTGATTAGAAAGTTAAAACGACATATTTTAACATATATGTTATAGCTCATCTGAATATACATCTTGTATGAAGGTAATCTACAATTGAATAGCCAAGGTTCATATAATTGTTAAATTAAACCAAAAATGAGACACAACATTGCTTCTTGGCAGAATACAATGAACAAACCAATCAATATATTTTCTTGCTTGTGTCAATGGTTGACTTATCATCTCAAGACTATACAAAATGATTTAAAATTGTGATACCAAATGCCATTCACTTGTGTTGACTCTTTCTGAACTATCAAATCTCTACAATTTTGATACCAAATGCAGGCACTCATATATGCCTTTCTTCTGGACAAATTATAATGAATATGAACAAGATCACTAATTGGAAGCAGTAAAGCATTATAAGTTTGAAATCAACACATAAACAATACACATTCTTGTCTATTCATAATTATTCATAAAAGTCGGAGAAATAATTGATTCACTCCAAAATCACAAACTTATATATTCAAAGGCTTAATACGTTCTCAATGTTTATAACCTCATTTTTATTGATCAAAAAATGATTAATCTAACGCATTCTCGATTTATGAATTCAGTGAATACCAAAAGTTAGGGTTTACGATCAACGTACCTTTAAATTATGGAAACTTGATCAATTTGGGGAGAGCCGATGGTATGTCACTCGGTGAAATCACCAAAACTAAATCGGATGCTTGATATGGATAATATATTGACGAATGACGGTAACGATTAACAATTAGGTTCATGATCAGCGTTATAAACTTTTGAATGTAAATTATAAAAAAAACATTGAACAAATTGATTGATAAACCTGTGGGATGATGAGAATTATGTGGAATTCTTCAATCGAATGGAAAAGAATGAAGATTAATGGCGGATTAGGGTTTGATGCGAGAGAATCGCATGGCGACTGTATAACACCCGTAAAATAGAAACCCTAGAATTTGGGGCTTCAAATACAACTAGATGAGGAAGAACAGAATCGTTATATTTTTTATACTTTTGGATGCGTTACTTGGTCTTTTGTTCACGCTTGTCGAAAATGTGAACTTTTTTATTGCTTCTAGATCTTTTTAGTTGCATTATATTCTTCACTCATAAAAGCGTGAAGAAAATTCTGGTGTAGGCCTATACTTTCTCACAGTTAAAAATGTGATGAAATTATGCTACTTTTACTTCACACTAGAAAGCGTGATGATTTACATATGGTTCTTCACGTTTTAAAATGTGAGATTAACATACATAACTACACGCTTAGAAAAGTGATAAAAATATGCATTTTTGACACTTAAAACTGTAAGGAAAACTAATATTTATTTCTTCACGCTTACACAAGTGTATATTTTTATTCACAATCTTAATCGTGATTTTTATTTTGAGAAAATTTATTCTTCACACCAATAAATGTGTAGACAAATATACACACTTACAAATGTGAGCATCTCTAATTTTATCATCACACTTTCATGAAGTGTGAACAAAAACGTGTGAACAATCGATAACTTTGTTGTAGTGTAATATGCCAGGTATAAAATGTTAGATGATGATATATAATGACAAAAAATTGTAGAACTAGGTTTAGATTATAAAGCTTTTCTGAATATAGGATAACCAGCTTCGTTTCTTCTAAACATACGATTTCAGCATTATTTTTGTACATTTTTTCATATTCCTAACCCAACCTTGGTCCCACCCCACACCTCGATTTTTTTTTTTCCAATTTCTTTAGGGAGGTGATTCTTACACCACTTAGTTTGATGTAGACACCACAACTTTCTTCTCTTAATTCATACAATGCAACTCCTAAATAATCGTATTAGTATTCGGTGATTAAAAGCGACTATATGCATGCAAATAATCCTATATATATAGACTAACATGACTTGACAGTTAAGCAATTATAAACTCCTAACGGATCCTAGTCCATTTAGATAATCGGGCTAGTCCATACTTGCTAACTTTTTTCTTTTTTTTTAGAACGGCTAGTTAGTAGTTAGTGTTAGGGGTCACAGTGACTTCCAATTGGGCAGTATGCAACCCACTAACCTTCACCTGGTTACTCCTATTACACCTGAGGAAGAAAACCCCAGTATGCTAACCTTAATTTAACCTACTCTAATAGTTGTACGTTGTATGCATCAAAATAAGTTGTGTAAGAATCACTACCCATTTATTTATCTCCGTGTGTTGCTTTCAAACTAGGGATTAGTACCTGAAAATGCAACTAACTTGTACCCGATATCTATTGTGTGTACCCAACTTACGTATGCTATTTTTAATGCAACAAACTTTCAAAAAGGGAGTTTTAATGTAATTTGCTGATGTGTCGCTCGTTTATGGTGACACGTGGCATCCGGATAGTTTGACACGTCGGCAAATTACATTAAAACACCCTTTTTTGAAAGTTTGATGCATTAAAAATAACATACGTAAGTTTGGTACACACAATAGATATCGGGTACAAGTTAGTTGTAGGTACTTATCCCTTCAAACTATGTATCCTTTTTAAATTTTTGTTTCAGTTATCTTATTGTTTTTCTTTAGCTTTATTGCATTAGTTCCATTCCTTGATTGCTCGCAACAGGTCATAAATCATAAGAGATACCATATCTCTTCATTGATTTATTTTATTGGAGTAAAAACTTTTTAGTAATAAGCTGTTAGTATCAAACTTCACATTGAATATGCTAAGGTACACAGTAACGAGGAATCGAGGATACCTTGAATAAGTTATCCGTGAAAGCTTGGCATCCTTCTCGGGATTCGTCACAAGAAATTTTGCAGGTGATATCAACACACATTTCTTTCCATCATCATTTATCCAAAAAAACTGTCAATCAAAACTTAAACGTACATTAGAAGTTTTCATATATATTGACGATATTAGGAATATAAAATGACATAAACTAACTTTTGAAAGACGGTATGATTATAAGAGCTTGAGTAATTGATACAACTCTACATAGTTGTATACAGGGCCGTCTTTGAGGGTGGGCGAGGTGGTCGACCGCCCAGGGCCTCCAAATTATAAGGGCCACAAAATTTGAATGCTTGTATATATGTGTACGTATATATACGTAAAATATGATCGTTAATTGCAAAAACAGGAAAGAATAAGTTATATTTGTTTCAAAGTTAATTGATCTGTAACAAAAAGAATGAAAAAGAACATCTTAAGCCAAATGTAGGGCCTCCTTTCGACAATTTAAAAGTTTTCGCCCAGGACCTCCGAAAACTCAGAGACGGCCCTGGTTGTATAGATAGCCACATCACTATTCCTCTAATTTATACAATTTTAATTTTCAATCCATGTAACACATACAATTTTATAAACGCAATCACAATGTTATATACAACGGGTTCATCATAGACAATGTTGTATAGGATACAACTTCACATCATCATCATCATCCTAATGGAGAAGTGTTATACATACAACTCCACCTAAGCAAGAGTCTTCCTATACAACTCCTATAAACCTCTCATTACTAATGCTCTAAGGAATCGTGATGCAATTGAGTGTCATAAAATAATTTTTACACACGTGTAGAAACTTTTTATTTTGTTCAACTTTGTGTAAGAATATGTTTTTCTAACTATTATAAGTGTGAAAAATATTACAATTTCTTTAACTTCTTCACACTTCAAATGTGAGCATCTTGTATGCATTTATGAGTATGAATAATGTAACAAAATACTTCACGGTTTTTACAAACGTGAAAAAGTGTGTGAAAAATAGATATTTTAGTTGCAGTTATTATTTAGGCTTAAGTACATGTAAATGTAGTTATTTATGCTCTGACATTCATAGTGTGTATCCATCTAATCGGGCTTCCATTGTGTGCAATGAACTTATTATTCATTGCTATTGTATATATTTTTTGGTAGTTTTACTTGCGTGTCGGTTGTATGAGGTGACACGTGGAATCATTACAAGTTGACACGTCACCAAAATACATACAATAAATTGAAAGTTCATCACACACAATGTAACTCCGAGTACTTTATTACGTACTATGAATGTCAGAGTATAAATATTTACATTTTCGTGCAGTTAAGTCTATTATGTATTATAGCATAACTAGTAGAATGTCCGCGAGATGCCGCGGGTAAACACTTATTAGCTTCACGTTCATTCGATATAAAGTATTTAAATCAAAATTTAAATTTACATGACGATACACTAAGATATGGTATTTTTAGATTGGAAAAAATAACCTTTTTGCCCTTTTTAAAACTTGTTAAAACAAAATACCCTAGTATATATATACATATATAACTCTATATGCATATACATATATATATGTATATGCATATACATAATGTCGTTGCGAACTCGATGGTTGGGTTGCGAGTCTCCAATAGCCTAGTGGCAAGTTAGGAGATGCGGAGTCGTTGGCAGGTTGAGAGTTTAACTATCAATACTTTTTTGTTTTTATACTTTAGTATTTTAATACTAAACATTACATTATGTTCGTGATATTGTAATCCTAAAATTTGATAAAAAGGTTGAAACTCTCGAATATAGAAATTGACAGTATAAAAACAAAATATGAAATATAAATAAACATGTAAATTTATAATCTCATAAAAAAAAACACACCTATTAGTTTATTTCTAAATTTTTAAAACACTTAATAACATGTCAAATTGAGAGAGAGTTGATTTTGCTTACGTGTCATTGACGTGTCAAACCATCGGCAAGCCACGTGGCATCTCAACCGAGCGACACATCAGCAAAATACACTAAAACACCTATTTTTGAAAGTTGAATGCATTAAAAACCATACCCGTAAGTAGGATACACACAATAGACTTTTGGTCCAAGTTGGGTGCATTCGCAAAGACTTATCCCAATTTCTTACTATAGATGTTAATATGTTATCAGAATCCTAACTTTTATAAGTGAGAAGATAAAACTTACTTGGTATTCCAAAGCGATTTCAAGTTCTTTCACTATTTTGGCCATTGATGGCCGTTCTGTGCGTTCTCGCTTTAAACATTGATATGCAATGTTTGAGAACCTTTCCAAACACTCGGGTGAAATTTTCTCTTTCAGACTAGTACTGATGATAGTATCTAGTCTTTTTTTGTCATAGCACTTTTGTGCCGATCTCGTCAAGAGCCTACGCTCATCTTTGTATATCATTTCTACACATGGTCGTCCACAAAGAACTTCGAACAGAACAGCACCGAAAGAATAGACATCGGATTCTTTAGTCAAGAAGTTGTTAGAACGCGCATAATTGAACACAATTATACCCACAACAATAAACGAATAACCAAATCGCTAACAAAGCAATTAACAAGCAAATAAGATAAATAAATGCAAAACGATAATGTAAACGACACAAGGATTTTAACGTGGTTATGTCCAATCTCCAACTTGGAGATTGGTTTAGTCCACGGGGCCAAACCGAGAGAGTTTTTTCTTTTAAATTCGTACCAAGGCTCAGGGTTACAATTACATTGGGTTTAATATATATAGTATAATAATATCTTGGCCAACAAGCAAAAGAAAACTCTGGCCGACCTTGGCCATAATTTCACGATCCTCCATCCACCAAAATAATATAGGATCTTGTTTCCATTCACGTGCACTTGATTATATCTTCATTATTATATTACGTATATACTTCTCAACAATCTCCCACTTGAAGATTAATCAAACCCAAAATTATTAAGCCCTCAAAAATTCCCTTTCAACCAAGTCGAATCCACCTCTCCATACCGCCAATACCAATTCGGACACGCACACTAACTAAACTCGAGTTAGATAGACTTTCGATAAAAGACTCTTCAACTACACGTATTGAAACTGGGAATAAGACAACACCTTTAACGCCCCTTTAGCAACACCTTGTTCTTAGCTCCACCAATACCGCCGGAAAACCATCCGGGACACGCTTGCTCGACCTCACAAAATCGAAAGACTTTCGATATACAAAGCTAACTGAACACCACTACTAAACTGTGACCATTCTCCGGTTATCCGCACCACCATCTTCTAGCCCAAGAAGATGCGTTGAAGTGTGCAACGACTTCAACCACAAGATTCTATCAAGAAGACAACCGTTTCTTCAATTCGTCGGTACAACCACATCGAATCTTGCCAACGACATGTCAACGACCAACCCGTACAGAATTTCGTCCATCCGATTTTCCTTCTCAGCAATCAGAAAATCGCCGATAGAACAAACCCGTAGATTATCATCAAGGTTCACCCTTGAGAACGCAATCACAACCTTGAAATCTACTTTTTCACCATTCGCTTTCCCGCTGGTACACCGACCCAAAACGTAGCTACGGTTTCAATGAACGCATCTTCTCCCACTCAGCCTGCTCTCACTGTACGGATCTAAATAATAATCGCGGCTCTCTTGAGAAGACTCTGGTTCATTATACACGGTCAGTCGCAAATTACTTTGCCATTGGAGAGTAAAAAAACGAAGATCTGAACGCTCTAGTGTTACCCGAAATCCGCACACTAAACCTATAGAAACAGAGATCCAATAGTTGCACACCAATCTCCAAAGCTCCTACTAGTAGTCAAACTCCTACTAGCTTCGATACTTCCATCGGTTACCAAACTCCCAAGAGTTCCCGACACTCTCAACAATCTCCGAAAGCTCAAACATTAGGACTTACACAGTTATCCGCCTCTAACCCACTTGAAGATTTCCAATTGATTCCTCAAGAAGAATCGCTCTATCGTTGAACCAACATCAACAATCCCGAGCCAAGTCGAACACGTTCTATCCGACATCTTCTACAAACAATATCTTCAAGATTAGTAGCTCTAACCAGCCTAATAATTCCAAACATATGGAATACTCGACCACAAATCATGGTCTCCAGTTTCAACCCGCGAGCGAAAACAAAACTCCCTCTGACACCCATCACTGTCGATTATCAAAACGGATGTGGTACCGTTTATTACCCATCTACTCAACCGAGAAACCATCCTCTTGAACACCATAACAAACCTCACATCTTTGAATAACCTAGTCCGTGTCAAAGAAGTTCCCGAGACATCACATCCCTACACTCGCAACATCAAACCCTAAGTTTGATAACGTTTATCTATTCTTTTGCACGTGATCGCAAAGAATGATAAACTCGAATCCAAAACCCGGATCCCAAAATCTCTCTCCGCAACAAACCACCAATCGAAACCCGATCACCGACTCCATTACCACCGCGAACAATCACTGTCATAACGTAACCGGCCTCCTGGCAGGCAGTCACGTCACAACCCACCAGACAAAACCCTAATCTTGTTCAATCCGGAAAACAACTCTTCGAGTTCGTCGCGATCTAACACTAAAAACGAGCCTATCAATCTCGATCACATGTTGCAAAAAAAAAAAAAAAAAAAAAAATCCTAAAACCGTATCGTTTTCAATCGTTCCCTCCGATGATTATCTTCAACCGAATCTAGGTCCACTATGATTATCTGGCCACAATAACCCTAGCTCTCCATCCTTCAGTAAAACCCTAACCATCAACAATCCATCTTGATCGTGTTTTCATCCGCTATTGTTCCCAATCGCTCAACCTAGGGCTCTGATACCAGTTGTTAGGAATTTAGGACCCAAACAACGCGCATAATTGAACACAATTATACCCACAACAATAAACGAATAACCAAATCGCTAACAAAGCAATTAACAAGCAAATAAGATAAATAAATGCAAAACGATAATGTAAACGACACAAGGATTTTAACGTGGTTACGTCCAATCTCCAACTTGGAGATTGGTTTAGTCCACGAGGCCAGACCGAGAGAGTTTTTCTTTTAAATTCGTACCAAGGCTCAGGGTTACAGTTACATTGGGTTTAATATATATAGTATAATAATATCTTGGCCAACAAGCAAAAGAAAACTCTGGCCGACCTTGGCCATAATTTCACGATCCTCCATCCACCAAAATAATATAGGATCTTGTTTCCATTCACGTGCACTTGATTATATCTTCATTACTATATTACGTATATACTTCTCAACAGAAGTAATCCTCCATGTACAACGGATCACAATAACCCAGTGTACCTACAGCCCCGGTAAATTGATAAGTGAATTGCTGATTTGCAGGGCCGAACTTTGACAAACCAAAGTCTGCAATTTTTGCTTTCCAGTTTTCGTCCAAAAGTATATTTGCACTCTTGATATCACGGTGCAAGACTCTCTGTTGACTCCCCTCTGCAGGCACATGAGGTATTCTGGGCAGCATCAATACATATACGAAGACGTTGATTCCAAGAGAGATCGGGGCTACTTAGATACAAATCAAGACTTTTGTTAGGTAGAAACTCGTAAACAAGGATATTTTCACCTTCCTCAGCACAAAAGCCTAATAGAGAGACCAGATTTTCATGTTTGTATTGGGAAAGCAACAAGATTTCTCTCCAAAACTCACGGGCTCCTTGCCCGAGTGAAGTATTTAAGCGCTTCATTGCCACCATGGTAGGCTTCTCGGATATGACAAGTTCTCCTCGGTAAACCTTCCTAAAACCACCTCGACCGATACAATTGTTGTCTCCAAAGTTGTTGGTGGCGGATTTAATATCTTTGAGTGGAATTTGGAGATGTTGGAACTCTTTTAAGAAAGACATTTTTTTGGATATTGAGAATTAAACAAACAGGAAAAGAAATTGAAGAGCTCCGAGGAGTTGGAAGCTAGAAAAACTTGAACAAAGTTGGATATTTATTCATTTTTTATTAATTAGATTAATATTTTTACTCACTATTTTCCAGTTACATATCTGACTTGTACCACTAAATTCTGCCATCCGAAGGTTGTAATAGAAGAAAATTGTAGCTTGAGACTGCTGTTTTTTTGAGTTGATTCCGTTGACTTTCCTGAAAATTCCAAAGACCCAAACAATTACGAAAGAAATTAAATGATCTCTAAAATAGATTGCAAGTACTCGTAACAAATAGATACCTTAACGTCGTAAGATGTGGTTCTTATGGTATCTCTGTCACTCTGTGGACGCCAGTATAAAAATACTAGTAATAAACAACTACTAGTAATTCATACACACAAAGTCTCAGTCTTTGTATATGAATGTAAATAAAATCCTTAGCATAGGCTTTTTCCAGGAAATAAGAAATGGGGAATCAGAGTTTCTTTTTAGCAACGACCCCCCCACAGGCTTTTTCCAGGAAAGACCAACCCATGGTTCTAGATCGGTGGCTACTGTTTTGTATTTTTCACTATATTATAAAGCGAATTGCACGGATGGCCCCTGTGTTTTGAACGTATTGTACCTCTCAAGATTGGCCCCTGTATTTGGTTAATTTTGCACCTATCGTACCTCTCAAGATTATACAGCATAGAACGTCACTCTGTATCACGGATCGTCCTTATGACAAAACTCTAATCTCGATTACACACGCAAACGCTTGAAGCATAATTAACCCCTACATTACAAGAACATTAATTGTGAAAATTATTAACCATTTACTTTAATACTAATTAACTAATTAAATGCTACTAATTAATTAAGGGTAAATATCCTTAATTGTTAAGGGTTGAATGAGATGTAAATGTAATGACGAAGTTATACGAAAGTGCATCTGACACCAAATCAAGAATATAGTTTGGGAAGCAGTGAAATACTTGAAGATAAGTAACTAAATAAGAAATCTAAAAATAAATGTTTGAACATACAACCATGTGAATATTTCGGCATAGTGACTAATATGAGATGTGTAAAAGTATCAAAGTGAAGTAAATTGGTAATAATATCATATTTATAACGATGATAAGAATTATGAAAAGCTATATGCTACAACTCATTTTCTCGGACGAGCTAGCCATAGGGCGGTTATTGCTGGAAGCCTAATGAAGTAGTCTGTTATGGCGATTGATGCAAGTGCAGATTGTCGCGTAGTTAAATTATCATGAATTTCTTTCAAGGTTTTTTCACGCAGCTGGTCCGCCTGGCAGATGTAAGAAAAATGTGTCATTCAGCAGTTGTTAACAAACACACAATGTTATCAAACAATCGAATTGTAGTAACTTATAAATAAAACTAACAAAATGTATATATATATTTTTTAAATGACATAAATTAAATTGTATAAATATAGTACCTGGTACAAAAAATTTTCAAATGCTCCTAATTTTCCTGTAGCAATTGCCATTTGAGCCATGATGTTTTTTTGATCTTTTCTAAGATCATTGATTCAATATTAATATCTGAATTCGTATCATGGGTACTATATAATAATCATCATCATCATCATCATAGCTATTCACATCATCCTTACCAGAAGCCAAAAAAACATCATCGCCTCAATCATATCATCCCGAAGTAATAGCCCCAAGGGAAATGGTTCAATATATTGACCTCAGCAAAAGCTAGCTTTTGTGCCTCTGGATCAGTAGGCCCGTCCACACTTGTATTTACCAATGGTCAACAAAAATTCATAAAAATAATCAGTTTAATCTGAAAATAGAGGTGACAAGATGGATGCTTCAAGTGACTTGTATGACATGTCAAAATGACCCATTTATCTAATACATGTCAGAACAGGGTGCTGCGAGTTGACTTGCTAATACAGTTGTATGCATTTTGTAAAAACTTATCATATCATTAAGAGTTCTGTAAGTGATTGCACGAATCAAAATTAGACTTTAGGCAACTTTTAACCGGTTTTACCTCTTCATTTACAACTTGACATAGTTTAGATAGTTAAATAAAGAAAGTACGTACCTAGGACAATGCACGTTACAGAAAGGGTTGACTCCACATATAGAAAAAGGTCATCACTCTTGAGATCGAACGGTTAAATTTGGGACTAAGTGCTCAAAGAAGCAAGAAATCAAAACAAAGTCATATATTGGTGACTTCAGCTTGATGAATTCACTTTTTCACTTGCATCTTAATTAAGTTTATCCGTTAGTAAAAATATAATATTTAATATTGACCAATTTGTCCATATCTAAGCTGAAAATGTATGCTGTATATTGAAAGTCTATACCACATGCCATGCATTGTTAATTAAAGAGGATAAATGAAGAAAATGGAAGGAGAACATATGATGTTCTCAATCAAATGCAACATGACGTTAAATAATGTCAGACACTTAAAACAAACAATCCATAAGCAAAGATGAAGGATAAACTACTTACAATTGACCAAAAAACATACTATCATGCCATCAGATTAAAATGCATACACACCTTATAAGGAAGCAACAAAGCCCGATATGTGATCACAAACAACTCTTCTGAAACACATCACAAGTCCAAAAGATATAATCACATGATAATGAAATTTTAACCAGATAAAGTTATGGAAAATGATAAAATGGATAAAGTACCCGATGGAGTGTTCCTGAAGCATAAAGTGATAATTTTGGTTGTTCAAGCTCACAATAAATTACCATATTTTAGTTGAAGGTCAACTTCTAATTAAACCTGTCTTTCAACTATATAGATCAAAACATAGAATCAACTTTACCAAACATGATCTGTGGATTTGTGTGACTACCAAATATGCTCTGCATAAACACATAAAGTACCCGTCCTAACCCAGACATGTTACATAACCTAATTTGCTGGTAAAAATTGACCAGTACACAATTCATTTTTCTTTGGTTTTGGTGTAAACTGACTCTACCAGCCAATCTCATGTCATCCAAATAAATATAGATGTAAAGACTAAATAAGTAAGTCAGCGTGTACCTCAACTTATTCATCATCCCAATAATATGCTCAAGACGTTTTTTCTGCACAAGCAATTGTAGTATGTTACACCTATAAGATGTCAAAAGGGAATCTGCAAAAACATATGTTACTTCATAGCCATTTAGTTATAAACGGGAGCTGGGTTGCATTTAAAGATCCAACATGTCATGAAGTTAAAAGGGTCAGTAAAGATGTTGTAAGGTTTTCAATTTCTAATTTTTTGGACGCAGGCTCGGATAAAAAAACAAATAGTGATTGGAATTTTAGTACCCATTTACCTAATGCACCATACTTGACTGACCCTACGATCCGCATTATGATAGTACATTATTCTATTGAAACACATTAAAAAAAGAATAACAGCTTAATTATTAACATCAGATAGTTCATTTGACTTATAAAAAATGGACCCCCAATGTCACGCTAAAATCAAAATCAGAGCCTAAGCTCCAGTTCATTAGACTACACTAAACTGGCTATACCTATATTTTGAGCAAGAATTGATTAGACCCATTTAAACGTAAATGGGTCAAAACTGCCATCTAAATCGACCCATTTAAACGTAAATAATTTATGAGTACCAAATCAATATATGTATAACTCTGAAATCAAATTCAATAAAGTACAGGTTGACCTTAAATCCAAGTTAGAAATTTGATAATCGCATAATGAGTACATTTATTAAGTACCATAATTTACACAAGCATAAAACAACCAGAAGTGATTAGAAATGGCTAAACAGAACTTAAGAACAAACCACATATCGGAAATCAATCTGCCCGAACCAAAACAGAAAGAATGAAATGGCCGGGTCAAGCAAGTTGGGTAATGGGTTAACATTATATTTAGAGTAGAGTTTCAACAGTACCCATTTCATTTTTAGCTAACTTTTTTATTTATACCTGTTGAAAGGTTAGGAATGAAGCATCACCCAAATCTCTGTCTTCAACAGTAGATGATTTGTTTATTGTTTTCGTAGCAGTTGAAAAGGACATTCCTAATGCAGATATTGAAAAGCCAACTGTAAATCACAAGCTCAATTAGTGTAATTAGTCGAACTTTACAAAAATTTTAAAATTTAACTCGGAAGTCGTACTTATAAGGCTATGTAGGTTCCATTTACGGACCAAATCAAGTAGTTTTACTTGCGTATTCAAAGCGGAAATCAAACACACAAATATATGCTAGATTAACACAACCAATGACCAAAACACAAGTGTATAACTTTGTATATAAAGAGATGGTAACAATACATACACTTTGACAAACACACTATAATCAAAATAACACAAACTAGTATTTTTTTTCTCTGAGTTTGGAGGTGTTATGTGTGTGTTTTTGTGTTGAGGCCCACCAAACAGAAACTGGCGAGCTTCTATTTATAGTCTGGACCAAACTGTATGCGACACAAGCTTTGTGTCGCATAGAATGTTCATGAGACACAGTCCTTGTGTCGCATAGATTGCTTCTGCGACACAATTCTTGTGTCGCATAGAATCCTTCTGCGACACATTGCTTGTGTCGCATGACATACAAAAATTGTAATTAAATTAGAACTAAAACTATTCAATACGTAATTACAATTCCGACACGATTACAGACTGAGACCAACTGACAGACACACATTGATGTACCAACAAACTCCCCCGTGTCTTCAGCTTGGTCTTCGAAAAATTCTTCAATTTTCTTCAGTCTTCAGATGTCTGGTCTTCAAACCCATCCAGGTGGAAAGTTTCCACCAGCGTGTATGCCGTAGGTGAAGCATATATCAAAAATTTTCTGAAATCGTTTCGCTAAAACAGAGTTGAACTCGTTTCCTGGATTGTAGCGAATCCGATTGTCAAATAGCTTTTTCATGTCATCTCTTGACAGATTAATCAAGCTCATTGGGTCAAATATTCTGAAGTTAGCTTTTCGTAGACCCCACAAAGATCCTGTCTGAGGCTCTGAATCTGGTACAAAAACTAAGACGGCTTCGCCAGTGTGAGCATCCAGTTCCCAGTAATGAAAACGTTTCAGTAGATTGAATGGAACTGTTTCCAGAGCTATTTCAGTCAGACATTTAGCAGGCGGATAGTGAACTTTTACAATTGGCTGCTTGGTCTTTGGATCGAGCTTCTTCTTGAACGTGTACCTTGTACCCAGTACTGGTTTGACATAATGATATTTCTTTCGTTTAATTTCCTCACGCATGACCTTTTGAATAACATCTGCAACTCCATCATCGTAAGGATTTATCAACTGAAGCTGAGTAAGACGAACGATGTCATGCTTTGGTAATGTACTCAATATCCTCAGTGATCGACGAAAGTACTGGATACCGTCAAGTCTTTTAATCATCAACCTTCCTTTGCTCACCTTCCAGCTTTTTATCAGGCCTGTATAATCACCACCAACCTGATATTTCTTGCATGTAACTGGAGCAGGTTCTGGATTTTTACCTTTTGGAAACCAGTTATCCCTTTCTCTGATGGGCATTTCCTTGTCAAAAGATACACATTCAGATGTATCAAGAGGGAAAATGTCATTGTAATTTGTCGTTTCTCGAACAGGGACTGGTTGTGCTTGTGAAGAACTGGAGGGTGCAGAAGATTCTTGAGCAGGACCAGGTTGAGAAGAAGATCCTGGAACGTAATTGAACGCTGGCCCTGACTCATCGTCTGAAGAATCCGATAATACAACACCCTCTTGAGGATAGGCTGGACAATCAGAATATTCTTCATCAGGATTAAGCTCTTCTTGTTCAACATCAACATCATCGTCATTATCAGCGGAGTTGAAGTCAAAAGGTTCTTCAGGCGCACGATCGTTATTGTCAACCGCAGATTGAAAGTAAGTCAGATTACAATACGTGTAATCTACAGCTAACGGTTTTGGTTGCCCTGGTTGCTCAATAATATACTCAAGAATAAGAGTTGTTTCATTAATATCAGAAGCATTTACATTTTCAGGATTTACATTTTCTTCGCCTTCGGCGGAAACCCTAGGAATTGATTCTAAGGCCGGTTGGGCTGTCTCCCCCGAAGCAATAGCTTGGGTTTCCAGCTGCAGAACCTTTGTCTTCAATTCTTCATTCTCTTTCTCCAAGCGAGAGATCCTAGCATCCTGAGCTTAAGAAACTGATGCTTGAGCTTCCATAGTCTGCTGCATCTTTTCAATCTTTGACAGGAGCTCCTGAATGACAGCTGGATGAGGAGTGATTGGAGTTTCAGTCCTTAGGGGCTCAGAAGATGTGGAAGTGGAAGTACGGGAACGTCTGACCAGAGGATTCAAATCAGCAATGTCAGAAACATCTCGAGGCCTTTTTCCTCGGGTAGAAGATTCAGGGCGTGGAGAAGAAGGCTGATAATTATCGATCTCAAGATCGAGATCTACCAACTCTGGATCAGCTACAACAGGCTGAACTGGCGGTTGTTGAGCTGGAGGTTGTTGAACCGGAGGCTGCTGAACGGGAGGCTGTTGAACGGGTGGCTGCTGAACCGGAGGCTGTTGTACTGGGGGCCTCGGGATTTGAGGTTGCTGAGCAGGTGGATCATTAAATTGTTCGCCTAGAGGAGGTACATAATCAGGATCCACAATGTGACCGAACAACGCAACCTCACGTTCCGGTGCTTCGCCTGACTTCGCAAACTTTGTACAAGCAGTATAAATTCTGGTATTCATCGGCGTTTGCGCGTAGGTAAAAGAGTTGATCACTGGAAGATCCGGGTGCAAATGGTTGAGTAACAGCTGAGTGAATCGGGGATACAACGCCCATTTGTCTTTATTATCCAAAGCGTTGTTCACAAAACCCCTGAAGATATAGCCTGAGAAGTTGAAGGGCTTGTTGTATATCAGGGCAAGAATAGCAGAGGCAGTCGCAAATTTCATCCCTTCGAGACCTGCCTTGCGACTGGATAAGCACACTATGACAATGTGAGCTAGATATCTCCAGACCTTTGTCATGAAGGTTTTCTTGTACTGATCAATTGTAATATCTTGATAACCAATCGATCGCATGCCCTGAGCAATAGCAGCTGAAGAAAACTGGGTGATCATGTCAGAATTATCACCGAATTCGAAGAAATCTCGAATAAGCTGCTCAGAAAAGATAACTTGGCGGCCGCGGACAGCAGAAATGATCCTAGTATCAGCTTCATCATAGTTGACCACCGCATTATCCCAAAACTCGGTAATGTGATTTGTCAGGATCCGAGTATCTGCAGTGATAGCTTTGTAAATACGCGAGCGTTGAAGAAATGCGATCATTGGGCGATACGGGCGGGAAGTCTCGACCGTTGTATTCATGAACGCCACAATGTTGTGACATGGCTCCCAGAAGTATTTAGAGATGTCGATCTCTGGGAGTGCTGGAGCAGCTGGAGCAGCTTGAGCAGGTTGTTCAGCCATTTCTACAAAAATAACAGTAATACAGCCAAAACTCGAAATGCGTTAGCGTTAGTACCAAAAAATAATTCGCGTTTTATTTTTACAAAAGTTCTGCGACACATCAGTTGTGTCGCATGAGGTTCATACGACATAAGGACTGTGTCGTATAAGAATAATACGACACAAGCCTTGTGTCGTATGACACGTGTCACGCGGACAGCATTTCCCTTGCATTTAGCAATAATTGAGAAATTAATCTCGAATGCGACATAGTCGCTGTGTCGTATGGTGTGTCGTATAAAGTGGGTACGACATAACGTTTGTGTCGTATAAAGATACGACATAAGGACCGGTTATCAATACGACATAAAAACCAAGAATCTATGCGACATAACGACTATGTCGTATGTTATGTCGCAAAGATGAACATCAAAGCAAACCCAGATTCGATCGATGAAACATTTTGGGGTTTTCAAAATCCAGACATACCCTAGGGTTCGTACACAACAGGGGATCAATAAAATGTATTTATCTAATCCTAATAACCCCTAAACCCTAAATAATTTAACGAAAAACCGAAACCCTAAAAACGTAATACGGGTCGATCGAATTCCGAACATAATACGCGATAAAAACACGAAAGAATTATACCTAAAGATGCGCAAACAGATGATGAACAAGAATCGAGCAACAAAACGCGAAGAAAAGCCTTCAAAATCACGAACCCGATCGAAAAACGCTTGTGTCGCAAAATCGCCTTTATGTCGTATAATTTGTGTCGTGTAAGTTTTGAAAACGTAAATGATTATGTCGTATGATGTGAATAGTTAACCCGTGACCCGCATACGACATAAAATACGACACAAACATAACTGACAAATACGACACAGGCGTTGTGTCGTATAACAGTAGTACGACACAGTGGTTGTGTCGCACGGGACACAAAGCAGAATTTGAAGATTTTTAAAAAATTTAATTTTGATGCCGATTCGGATTTTGATTTTAGAATTTTCACAAAGAAGATGATTTGTGACTAAAAAAAATAAAAAGGAAAAATACAATTTAAAGAATATTAAAGAGATAAAACTAAATATAAACATAAAAGATAAGACACAAATACAACTAAAAGCGAGAAATTTATAAAATCGTTTTGGTGACGGAGTTGAGATACTGGTTAGGGATCATACCGAAATAACATGCAATTATTAGGAATAGAAAGAGTTATTTCGATTATCAGTATATTTGTCCACTTTAAATTTACGTGGCACATTTAAAACACCTTTTATAAAAATTATTTCAAGACGATTATCGATATTGTTTGACCACTTAAGCATGTTACAACCGAGTTTGTGGAGTTAACCTTTTATTGTTAGAATGTATAAGTCTCTGTGGCACCCACCATTGATATACCCTTATACTCTAGACAAAAACATAGTTTCCATATTTAGAAAGAATAAAGAAAGATCATTTTTAAGAATCAGGCTAGAGTTGACAGGTCAGTACAGAAGTACAGCAAAGCAACCTAACGTGATTCAAGTATAATCAAAACCAATCGCAGTCAAACTGAAGTTGGAGTTTCCCAAACAGCGACCTTGGTAAGTATGATTTAGGATTAAGCAAAACCGATCGCAGTCAAACTGAATTTGGAGTTTCCCAAACAGCGACCTTGTTCAGTATCATTAAGATTTTTTAAGTGCATTGACCTGTAATTGCTTAACCCCAAGTTTATAGTAACTGTTACCAGTTCTGTACTTTCGTACAACAGAGGCAACAACCAGCATAAACTCCCAAATGATTTCAGATAAAAGTTCCAAAGATAGAAATATGTTAAGCTACGTTAAGGAATTAAGACATTGAGTCGTACATCATACGGAGTTTACCACAAGATAATAGACACATATTTAAATGATTTCTTAATAACCCAGAGACAGGTGTGTATCATGCCTACCGGTACATCGCATGATGAAGACAATTTTCATAAAAACGGTTTTAAGTGTGTCAGATAAACCTACCGACACATCAAATATAAAACTTAAAATTCCATTTTGTGCATGTCACTCGATGTACTATCATATCCCAAGTTGTTTACAGACTCAACTCAACGTCTATTTTAAAAATGTAGCAACCATTGCATTTCCTTGATACTAACAAGTATAAAGAGTGGCGGTTGCCTTTTTTTTTTTTTTTTTTTTTTTTTACACAAGAAAAGCAAATAAACTGTACAGAAAATAAGTCACAAATCATTTCTTGAGATCAAGGGAAATCATCCCTATCATATCCACAAGTTCGTCGAAACGAGCACGCGAAAAAGCTTTAGTGAATAAGTCGGCCTTTTGCTTAAGGGTATCTATGTGAATGAGGTCAATTAAATGTTTCTCATAGCAATCTCGTATGAAGTGAAACCTAATCTCTATGTGCTTGGTCTTAGAGTGTTGAACGGGATTGCGAATAATAGATATAGCAGCAGTATTATCAATATGAATAGGAGTCAAAGTAAGAAGTAACCCATAGTCACGCAATTGATGTTGAATCCACAAAATCTGTGAACAACAGCTTGCAGCAGCAATGTATTCAGCTTCCGCTGTTGAGGTGGAAACTGTGGTTTGCTTCTTACACTACCAAGACACCAGTCGAGAACCGAGGTATTGGCATCCTCCTGTAGTTGACTTTTTATCCGAATTGCAGCCGCCATAATCAGAATCAGAATAGGCGGTAAGAGCGAAATTTTTCTCATTTGAGTACCATAGACCAAGTGATGGTCTATATTTGAGGTAGCCAAAAATTCGCTTCACAGCCTTCATGTGAGAAACCTTGGGCTTTGATTGATATCTGGAACAGATAGACACAGCAAACACAATATCTGGTCTGGATGCAGTGAGATACATCAATGATCCTATCATAGAACGATAGTCCCGCTCCTTGCAATCTTCTTCGTGTTCAGCGGGTCCGAGTTTGTGATCAGTTTCAATGGGAGTACCATATGGCTTACAGTCATGGAGTTCATACCGAGTCAACATGTCATTGACATATTTGGACTGATGAATGTAGAAACCCTTGTCAGACTGCTCAACCTGTACACCTAGAAAGAACTTAAGTTCTCCCATGGCACTCATCTCAAACTCGGACTTCATAATCTTCTCCAAGTCTCTGCACAAAGAATCATTTGTTGAACCAAATATGATGTCGTCCACGTAAACCTGCACAAGTAACAAATGTTTTCCAACCCCTTTTATGAAGAGAGTGCTATCAATTTGGCCTCGTGAGAAGCCATTTCTCGTGAGATGATTTGCCAACCTCGCATACCAAGCTCTTGGAGCTTGATGAAGACCATATAATGCCTTGCCTAACTTGCACACATAATCAGGATGGTTTGGATCTTCAAAACCAGGAGGTTGCAAGACATACACATCCTTCAAAACCTCTCCATACAGAAATGCGCTCTTGACATCGAGTTGATAAACGCGAAAACCTTTAAATGTCGCATAGGCCAGAAAAATGCGAATGGACTCCAATCTTGCAACTGGAGCAAACACATCATCATAGTCTAAACCCTCAATCTGAGTAAAACCTTGAACAACCAGCCGAGCCTTATTCCGAATAACTACGCCTCTGTCATCTTTCTTCACGCGATAAACCCAGCGAGTTCCAATTGGATCGACATCCATTGGTAAAGGAACCAACTCCCAGACATCAAGCTTTTTGAATTGATTCAATTCTTCCTGCATAGCCTCAACCCAGTATGGATCTTTCAAAGCTTCAGCAATTTTCTTTGGTTCATGCTGAGACAAGAAGCATTCTTCCAATTCTTCTTCAACACAGGCAAAATTGGCAGATGAAGATTCTTCACGGACTTCATTAGCAGCAGATTGATGTCTAGTTAAGACACCTTGTTGAAGATCACCAATGATGTTTTCAGTGGGGTGAGTAGAATGAATTCTAAGCTGAGGAATCGGATCAGGCACAATGATCGAATCCAAATTTGACAGATCACCTCCAGGATTTTCAATTTCAACTGAGCTATTAGTGGCAGTATCCTCATTGTCAATTGGTGTGACAATATCGGTTTCAGTTTGAGGATTTGAGTCAGAAGCCAGTTGATCAACATCGGATGGGTCGTCATCATTGACAATATTCTCAGGAGGTACTACTCTAGAATTGGAGATTGAGTCGTCAGAAGTAAGATCCAATCCATGAAGTAGAGACACCACCTGTTCTTCTTCACTAAATTTGGGAAGATTGAAAGAGTCCACCAACTTATCATACTCAAACAAGGAATCAGGTCCCTTGCCTTTTGGAGAATCAGTATATTTCATAAACCTTACTTCAAAATGTTCTTCTATTCTCCCAGTAGACTTGTTGAAAACTCTTTTATTTGGAGAGTTCACAGAATATCCCAAAAATAACCCATCGACTGCTTTTTCATCAAATTTGCCTACCGAGTCCTTGGTAATTAAAATTGTGCAAGGACACCCGAAAGGCTCAAGAAACTTCAAATTTGGTTTGCGATTATTCAGCAATTCGTAACATGTTTTCTTTCGCTTTTTAACAATCGAAACCCTATTTAACACATAGCAGGCAGTGTTAACAGCTTCTGCCCAAAAAGTGGTTGGCAGATGCGCATCAGACAACATGGTTCTTGCTGCCTCAATGATTGTCCTATTCTTTCTTTCAGCTACTCCATTTTGCTGAGGAGTACGAGCAGCACTAAACTGATGAAAGATTCCTTTTCGAAGACAATACATTTCCAAAGTTCTGTTCTTGAATTCTGTTCCATTATCACTGCGCAGTTTCTTGATTTTCAGATTACACAGATTTTCCAGTCTGTCGAATAAGTAAGTTAAAGTATCAGCTGTTTCATCCTTTCCAGCCAAGAAATATACCCAAGAAAACCTTGAGTAATCATCAGTAACAACCAGACAGTATGATTTTCCTCCAATACTTTTCTTATTCACAGGACCGAACAGATCCATGTGAAGCAGCTCCAATGGAGATTCAATAGAGTTCACCTGCTTAGACTTATGGAACTTCTTGTGTTGTTTCCCTTTGAGACAGGAAACGCATTCATCATCTGTTACGAATGACTTTTTGGGCACACCTAACACAAGATCATTATTAACAAGATAATTCATTCTGCGAAAATGAATATGTCCCATTCGTCTGTGCCAAAGCAGTGAATCTTTAGAAGATGCTTTTGATAGCAAACAAGTATGCTCCTTGGTAATCACAGTTTGCATATCCAAAATGTACGAGTTGCGTACACGGGGTGCTCTCAGTAACACCCATTCCTTGGGAATAACAAATCCCGGTTTCAAAATTAAACATTCAACATCTGTAAATGCGGTAGTGAACTTCTTGTCGCAGACTTGAGAAACACTGATCAGATTGTGTTGCAGTTCCTCGACATAGTTCACTTTATCAAAACTTACTTGTCCATTAGAAAGAGTACCCTGACCCGTGATGTTACCACCTGTATCTCCCGCAAAAGCAACATGTCCTCCTCGATATGGTTTCACATCAGACAGAAGGGACATGTCACCAGTCATGTGCCGTGAGCAGCCACTATCCACATACCATTTACTTCTTTGTATTTGATCTGACTGCTACAGCACAACATAGAGAGAAAGTTAGTTAGAAATGGAGACCCAGGCCTTTACAGACTTGGGTACTCCAGAGACCTCATCAATAATAACTACATCAGTTAAAACTTTGTTTTTCAATAAATCAGGTGCAATTCCTAATGCAGTATTACTTGATGATGAGTCATTTAACGACTCTTTTGGTCTCCAAATTTTCACAGGAACAATATTGGGTTGCTTGTTAACATTGTCAGGCTGTTTAACCAGAGGTTTACTAGGCCTAGCAGCATTAACTTTCGGGATAGAAGTATGAGAGAGTGAACCCTTCTTTGAAAAAGATTTAACAGATGAATTTTTGTAAACAGAATTTCTGGGAACACCTTTTGAAAACTTCTTTCTCAAAAGCAACGGGCATTGACTAATCAAGTGACCTTGTTTCTTGCAGTAGAAACATGATCGTCTTTCCCTAAAGGTTCGGTCGTTACTGCCTAAAAATTGAGGTGAGACAGGTAACTTATGTGAGCACGTTGAAGTGGATGCCCCAGAATGTGAAACAGAAAGTTTAACAGAGTTCTTAAGTGATTTGTCATTAATATTCTGTATCTCTTTCCTTTTATGTTCAGCCTTAATCTTAGTATTCATAGGAAAAGTTTCATCATCTGATTCAGTAGTGAGAATGTGATGTTCAGGCTTAATGTTTTTCTTTTCACATTGACGCACAAACTTACAGGGAACATCCTCAACTTCGACCTTTTCTTCAATAGTTTTTAAGGGAGCAGGCGAAAAACTACCAAAGGGGGTAAACTTGACGGTTCCTGAGGGGGTAAACCTAACAGGTTCGAAAGGCTTCACAGGTTCAGCCTTAATTGTCTTAGGTTTCTTCTTATCATGGTTAACTTCTATGTTGGCTTTATAGAATTCAGGCAACTTAAACGGATTCAAACTAACAGGTTCACGTACAGGCATAGTTACTTTCTTAACAACAGGTTCATTAACTGATATTTCAATGGGCTTTGCATCTACTAAAGCAGTAGGCACAAAATCTTTAATTTCATCCTTAGACGGTCTACACAAATTCACATCTAAAGACGGAGGCGGTTGATTATGATAACCATAACCGGACTTATCTTTAGAACTAGTTCTACCCGTCTGCAGGATATCAGTAAAGACCAAGGCTGAAGTGTTGATATTCTTGAGTTTTCGTTGCAAATCAACAGCTTTGGCTTGAGAGTCAGCCAATTCCTTTTTCAAATGAGCAATCATTTTTAAGTAACTGTCAATTTCATCTTGATTACTGAAAATTAGAGCTTTCAGCTCCTTTTTATCTTCAATAAGTTGATTAATGTTACTTTCAAAGTGTTTCTCATTATTTTTTAAAACTTTGTTTGCTTCCATCAAATTCAAGATATCTGACTTCAAGTTGTCATTATGTTCCATAATCCCATTTACTTTACCAGTTAAACTAATACATGAATCATAAGTAAATTTAGCAAATGGTACCTCATTGTTGATAGCCATGAAACATTGCTCTTGAGTTTCATGAGCAGAAAAATCATAAGCATCTCCATCCTCAATCAACAATGCAGCCTTAGCAGTAGTATGCTCAATCTGTTTTGGAACAACAGATGGTTTAGTGAAACCCGAAGCAGGCTGTCGTCCTTTCTCACATTCACGGGAAAAGTGTCCAAGATTCTGACACTTATAACACTTGATTTTGCTTTTATCGAATCCCGTTGGTGTTCGGTCAGCTGCATCTTCAAGAGATCTCTTTCCAGTTCGTCTTAGATAGTTTTTGGCTCTACGAGTGAGCATAGCCATATTCCATCTAATGTCGATCCTTTCTAACTCATCGGGATCAACCTGATTGAAGTCTTCATCAGTCAGTTCCAATGTACTGACTCTTTTAGAAAGAAAGTCTTCATATGATGACAAGAAAGCAGTAAACATGGCTGCATGTTCATCAGTGGTTGCTGAAGTAGGAACAGATGGTGATGAACATGTACTGCTTGAAGAAGCATTATAAGCTGGTAGGGCTGAAAATGTTCCTACAGTAGGATTACTGTAAGAAGAGAATCTCTGAGAATTTGTCTCAGCTGAGATGAAAGCTGTTCCACCATGACTTGATTCTGATGCACGAGCAGTAGATCTTGTTTCCTTCTTTTCAATATCCAATGCCCCAGCTTCAAGTTTTCCAATAAGATCATCCAGAGACAATTGCTTTGTTTTTGGATCGCTTTCTAATAACAAAACTCGTGTTTCCCAACTTGATGGCAGAGCAGCTAAAGCCTTTTTGTTAATCTCAGAATTTTTGAGATTATATCCGCCAGCTTGCAGTTCATTTACTGTGCGGGTAAATCTGCAAAGCATGTCTCTGACAGTTTCATTCTTCTGGATATAGAAATAATCAAACTGAGTTTTGACTAATTCCAATTTGCTTTCGATGTACTCAGTGTTGCCACAAAATCTCTTTTCAATTGCAGTCCAAAGATCATAAGCAATAGTTTGTGGAAACATATCCAAAACGTCTGTTGGAAGCGACATAGTAATAGCAGAATGAGTCTTCCGCTCAATTTCCCATGCTTTACGTTCTTCGGGAGTGTATGAGCGAATGGGTTTGGGTGGAGGAACACCCATGTGTTCTCCAAGGGCAACAGGCGGAACATATCGTTCAAGAAGGGCCAACTCCATATCAGGATCGGTGAATAAAACAAACGATATGAACCGTTGTTTCCATGCTCAAAATGGCAAACTCGGTGCAAAATAAGGAGGTTTATTTGCACTACCAATCGTAGCATTATGTTGTAAAACTGCATCAACGCTTTGAAGAGACATGATGAAAATCTGCAAAACAAATCAGAAAATACACAACAAACAAACTGATTTTTGTCTAAGTCTGGAATTATGCGACACAGTGTTATGTCGCAAAGTATCAATACGACACAGTGGTTATGTCGCAGAGAAGCAATACGATACAGGTGTTGTGTCGCTGAAGTTAATCAGACAGAAGACAAAAATGCGACACAACTGTTATGTCGTATGTTATGTCGCAAAGTGTGTCGCAGACCAGTCAAGGTCAAAATAATTGTGTCGTAGGCTTATGTCGTATACGGTGTGGCACGTTATGTCGCACGATATGTCGCAGACAAGTTAATGTCGTATTGGTGTGTCGTATGAACAGTGATACGACACAAGCCTTGTGTCGCAAAAGTGCACGTGCAGACAGTTTTTGATCCTACAAAAAGTTTCAATTTTCAAAACAAATCATTACAAACCAACTACACCATGCTTCATCAGACTGGTTTTTCAAACTTTTAAGCAAAATGATTACTAACTTTTCACCAAACAAATCAACAACAAAAATCTTTGAAGATTAACAACCAAATATGATCAAAACAACCCTTTTTGAACCAAGAACATCAAGAACACCAAGAACATTTAAAAACATAAATTATGAAAATAATGTTTTTGGACCAAAATCTAGCACCAAACTAACTCGAAACCGCAACTCAAGAGTATGCGGCTCTGATACCAATTATAGGTTCCATTTACGGACCAAATCGAGTAGTTTTACTTGCGTATTCAAAGCGGAAATCAAACACACAAATATATGCTAGATTAACACAACCAATGACCAAAACACAAGTGTATAACTTTGTATATAAAGAGATGGTAACAATACATACACTTTGACAAACACACTATAATCAAAATAACACAAACTAGTATTTTTTTTCTCTGAGTTTGGAGGTGTTATGTGTGTGTTTTTGTGTTGAGGCCCACCAAACAGAAACTGGCGAGCTTCTATTTATAGTCTGGACCAAACTGTATGCGACACAAGCTTTGTGTCGCATAGAATGTTCATGCGACACAGTCCTTGTGTCGCATAGATTGCTTCTGCGACACAATTCTTGTGTCGCATAGAATCCTTCTGCGACACATTGCTTGTGTCGCATGACATACAAAAATTGTAATTAAATTAGAACTAAAACTATTCAATACGTAATTACAATTCCGACACGATTACAGACTGAGACCAACTGACAGACACACATTGATGTACCAACAGTGAGGATTCCTCATGTTCCTCCTCAGGTGTCATCGTCTCCAAGAGTTCATCTTCCAACAGTTTAATATCGTCAGCCAAAGTAAGTAGGTACGGGAATGCCGTTGGTTCATCACAGAGTTGGTTGTCTTCATACACGTGTTTGTCTACAAAGGGACTTGCCATTTCCTACGAGAAAAGTGTTCTATCAAAACAATGGGTTTGTAAAAGAGGTGTTAGCCTCTAAAGTTGCATAAATTTCTGGTAATGTAACTATCTCATGTTTTATTACAAAACTGTCGGTACCATTTCGGGTTAAATTAACGTTATCAGTAGTATTACCTACGTTGTGATTTGTCTTTAGATAGATTGTATGAAAATCAAGTGTTTGTACTTATAAAATGTTCGTCTATCATAATGTCAACTTAATTGTTGCTAAAAGTTTCAGGATTTGGACCTTGTACAAATGATTAGATAAGTAGTTTAAAATTTTCGAAAAAGCTTCTATGAATCGTTTTACGGAGAAGTTTGTGTAAAATTTATTGGAAATTTTCTATGATGAGAATTTATTTGAAAATTTAATGTTTGCTGAAAACTTGAGTCAGCTGAAATATGTTGAAAACTCTTGTCGTGGACAAGACGTTGAAAATTTATATCTAGCATTATCAGTTGAAAATTAGAAGTTATAAATAATTTCGGAATAGATGTTTGATGAAATTCCTTTGAAAGCTTGGATTAGTAGAAATTTGTTGAAAACTTTCTATTTTATAGTAAGGTATTGGGAAGTACGGTTGATTCTCGTAATGGCGTAGCCTTGACTGAAAGGGGATGAAAGAGGATAAAAGAATGATTGAGATCTTTACATGAGAGCTAAGATTATCGCAGACGTGCTTGAAATCGTAGACGTGCTTGAAATAATACGTGACATCGTAGTACGAAGGTTAATTGGTACTAGGTAATATGATTAGTGATCAATAGGGTGCAAGATTAATAAAATATAGAATTCAAAGTTTACAAAACATGCCGGGCATTGTTACATCCGGTCCACTACAAAAGTCTTATACAAAATGTGATGGGGTTTTATACACCCATCGGAATAGAACATGTGGTAGGAACAATTTCGCCATACGTGAGTTTAACAAAACAGTTATATCTCCCGACAGTCGTAAGTCCAGTCATCATCGAGGTAACTCTTGCTATGTTCTTTGTCGTTTGGGCACGTTGTTCTACTTCTAATCTATTCTAGGTCCAGGTCGTGAGGATAGTTACGTGCTTCAAGCATGTCGCTGTTTCATAGAGGTGCATGATGAATTAAGATATCCTCTGTTGATTGTTTGTACATCCATTTGATCCACATTTTTGTCCTTTGCTATAAGTTAGTAGCTACCTCCCTCCAGTAGTGGATCCTATCCCTGATTCGTTCAGAGAAAAGACGCATAAATTGTTCGATTTCATCAAAGTGCTGGGAAACATTTCCAATGTGTAGGTGTTGTGGTTGACCAATTGCATCAGCGGCGTCTGCACGAAGACGGTCCTAGTGGGTGGAGTATTGGTAGTAGTAGTAGTAGTAGTAGTAGTATAGTTAGCGAAAGGTCTAGTTCATGATGGTCTGTTAGTCCTTCTAGTAGTGTATAACACACGCAATCCCGATTGTCTACTATGCGAGTGGGAGAAAGAGTGCGGAGTAGAGGAAATAAACGTTGCGCGCCTAGGTGACGAATCCTCGTGCGGTTCTAGTTCCATATGTGTTCCCGAATGATTTGAATGAGAGCAGGAGAAAGAGGGTGAAGTAGACGTCACTTGTCTGGGTGGCGAATCCTCAGATGGATTCACTTCAAGTGAGTCCTCTTCGATTAAGACGTTGCTCGATGTGGTTGGGTGAGCGGGTACCGTGGAAGTTTCTAAAGTAGAAAGTAAGGCTTGAGCCTCGTTTTCGGTGTCAGGTGATGTAGTTGTGGGAGTGGTTTCCATGAAGGGTGGCAATTAAGTTTAGTATACGTAAGGTTATATATATATATATATATACATATACATATAAAACCTAGCACATAAGCACGTATAAAGGTTGGTCCCATTCTATCCTCGTTCTACGTCTGCTACTATACTCTCGTTCACTATAACCATTTCAGGTCTTGCATCGAATCTCCTTAAATTGTACATAGTTGATCAGGCTATTTTAATTTAAATTCAAATGATGCAATCGCTGAACCAGTCATACGAAACAAAGAATACTAACCTAATGGTTATAGTCTAGGTCACTAATGCAATCCTAGTTCGCTATAACCTTAGGCTCTGATACCAATCTGTCGCACCCCCAAAACACGTGGCAGCGGAAGTATGAGGTGTCACTGGGGCGCCGACCAAATCAAATATCATAACACAAAGATTAAAGCAAACGACCTCTATATGAGATGTTTGAAAACGTTACATTCCATAAATAAGATTCTAAAGTTCGCAAACATAGTCTAGAGATTTATAATACATAATCGTTGATACAAAATGTCGTAATGCAATTTAAATCTCATGTTTGAAAATATGCGACTCGAGCTATGCTTTCCAAAAGCATCCTACTGTCCTGTATTCCTGTGGGTAGTCCTACTGCGTCTGTAAACCTGAGAATACAAACTAAAAGGGTCAACATAAAGTTGGTGAGTTCATAGGTTTGCAGTAAATAAACAGTTGTGAACACAATCTAGTTAAAATATTGCACGAGTGCAATGTAGTGAATATACTGTTGGAATAAATATCATAACTAATTGGTGAGACTATCATTAATGGTAAAGTCCTTTTTGGGTTGCCCTCAATGAACAGTCAAGAGAGTTACATAAGGTGCAATATTAATTAGTATTAATATTATAATTGTTTTGATTAAATTAATAATGGTTTATTAATTATAATAATCAAATAGAATTAAAAGGCAGAAGGTTCCAGAACCAATCCAACCGCCGGTTGGAGAGTCCAACCGCCGGTTGGGATTAGGGTTTCCAAGTCGGTTAAGGACACAGCCTCAACTTCCGGTTGGAAGGTCCAACCGCCGGTTGGAAGGTCCAACCACCGGTTGGAGGTCGAATTCAGAAATCTGGGGTTTTCTTCCTCAACTCTAAATAGGGGTCAATCCTATACCTTATTCCATACGATTTCAAGTACGAATTTTCAAGGATTTCAAAAATTCTACTCTCTCTTGGGTTTTTGGGTGTGAAGCATTAGAGGTATTCTACTTTGGGTACTTGCCTCCAAGTAACGAAGCTCTGCTCGTTGGTCTGCGCGCGAGAAATAAGGTTTTCTCTAAGGTTAGTGTTTTCTTTATATTCTCTTTGTTCAATTTATTCATTGTACTATGTTGTTAAAGTTAAAGATCCCTTAGGGTTTTAGTTTCCTAATTGCCTTAGATTATTTAAAGTTTTGTTATTCCGCTGCGTATATAATAATCTAGTTAGGGAATAGAAAACCCAACAGTGGTATCAAAGACATAGCTTAACAAATAGTAGCATGCAATTATCTGTAATAGTATGTAGGTAAAGATAAATTGGAAAGAGAATTATCTATATAGGTAATATGTATTTACAGTTTAGATATTGATAATTTTAAATTGTTTAAAACAGACCACTAATTTTAAAAGGTTTAAAATAGAACCCTAAACTTCAAGAGAGATTATATGTATAATATGATTTATATATATATATGTATAATTAAAGTCTAAATACATCGTCAGTCAATTGATAAATCGGCACACCCATGAGGAACAAACTATAAGAGAGGTATAAGGCGGGTCGCTTTGCTTCCCTAAAGAAGTCAGGTTTTTAATAGGCTTCGCGCTGACCTGCTTCTCCGCTTCTTTGTGCGTTCGATGGAGTTACCGAGGACTTTTGATAGGATGATGTCAAGATTAAAAGTAGACTTAAAATAGTAAAACAAAATCCCGTTTTAGATATAGGAAAATAATGAATAGTATGCTAACCCATGAAATCCGCACATCTCTCGTATGAACTGTTAATGGAGCGTGTGTGGTTTACCGGCACATTGATATGAGGACATAATGAGAGGTGATTGAGACTCGCGATTCTAGAGTGTACTCGAGCTGGGGATCACGAAGGGTTTGAATGGTTAATTCACCATCTTGTTCATGATCCTCGGCATACCAGTCATGAATAGTAGATGTGCATAACCGAGATTAACATGCCATTGATAGAAATCAATGAATCTCAAAGATCTAGGAGTTTCATAGAAATGAAATAGATAATGGTATTTTAGTTATATGATTACGGCGACCCTTTTCATAAAACTGAAAATATGGATCCTAGCCTTAATTTAGAAAATTGGGTAAATAATTAAGGAATATTTAAACTAACTAAAACTGTTTTATCTCATAGATGGCTAATATAAATGGTGCAAATCCTCCCGTCCCCAATCCCACACATAACTCGAACTTCTCACTACTCTCAGTTCTTGGGAGGGAAAGACTGACCGGTCCAAATTATATGGACTGGATGCGTAACCTAAGGTTTACCTTGAGGTACGAGAACAAGTAATATGTTCTCGATGAGCAGATTCCCATAATTGATGAAGAATCAACCCAAGAGGAGATTGAGGCACACCGGAAACATTATGATGACGCGAATAAAGTGTCTTGTATCATGGCATCTTCCATGAGCCCTGAACTGCAAAAGACTTTTGAAAACACATGGGCTTATGAAATGAACCAACAGCTGAAAGAAATGTTTCAGGCTAAGGCAAGCAAAGAACGCCTTGATGTGGTGAAATCCCTCATGGCTTGCAAGCCCAAACCTGGAGTTTCTATCTGTGATTTCGTCTTAGAGATGAAAGGGTACTTTGATAGGTTGGAGTCATTGAACATGGTATTTGACACAGAGTTTTCCATCGCCATAATTCTATCCAGTTTGCCAGCTGTCTACAATCAATTTGTAATGTCATATCAGATGAATATGAATGAGAGAGAAGGCTCAATAATGGAACTCCATAATTTACTGCAAACTGCTGAGCAAAGAATCAAAAAGAATGATGTGTCCTCAGGCTCAGCAGCCCCTGTGTTGACTGTTGGTCAAAGTGCAAAGAAAAGAAAAAGGTCAAATTCAAATTGGAAAAAAAAGACTGCTGATGGAAAGTTCATTCGTAGGTCTAAGAAAGGGACCGATTCTGAGATTGCACCTATTAGTGACCCTAAGGAAGCAGTGTGCTTCTACTGCAACACCAAGGGGCATTGGAAGCGTAACTGCCCAAAGTACCTGAAGGACCTTGAAGATGGAAAGGTCGAGAAGAGTATTCACTCAGGTATGTTTATGATCGAACTCCATAATACTACAACTTCTAATTCATGGGTTTTGGATACAGGGTGTGGTAATCACATTTGCACTGTATTGCAGGGACTAAAGGAAAGTAGAAGTGTAAAGCATGGAGAGCTCAACTTAGTTATGGGAAACAAAGGAATTGTACCTGTGACGAAGATTGGAAGATTTGAGCTCATGCTGAATTCTGGAGTTAGGATAGATTTAAATAATTGCTATTATTCGTCAGAAATGACTAGAAACATTATTTCATTTTATGATTTGTTTAAGGATGGTTATCATTTTACTTTTGATAATGGAAATGGAGATATTTTGGTTTATTTAAATAATTGTTTTGTTTTTAAAGCTTCTCCTTACAAAGGCATATATGAAAATGTTGAATGTGTTAGCAATGTTATTTTAAATGTTGATTCGTCTAATGAGCTTGATAAATCCAAGTTGTTGCACTATCGTCTAGGGCACATAAACAAGAAACGCATCGCCCAACTCCAAAATGATGGAGTGTTGGAATCATTCGACCTCAAATCGGATGATGTATGCGAATCTTGTTTATTAGGCAAGATGACTAAATCACCATTCACAGGATCATGTGAAAGAGGCAAAGGACTGTTGGATTTGGTACATACAGATGTATGTGGACCATTCCGATGTGCTACAAAAGATGGGAATAGATACTATGTTACATTTACTGATGACTTCAGTAGATTTGGACATGTTTATCTAATCAAACATAAGTCAGATACTTTTGAGGTATTCAAAAGATATCAAAACGAAGTAGAGAATCAACTGGGTAGAAAGATAAAGGTTCTCCGATCCGATAGGGGATGAGAATACCTTAGTATCGAGTTTCTCGATCATCTTAGAAACTGTGGAATAGTTTCGCAATTGACTCCTCCTAGAACACCTCAGCTTAATGGTGTTGCTGAGAGGAGAAACAGAACTTTGTTAGACATGGTTCGATCTATGATGAGTCGAGCAACACTTCCAATAAGTTTCTGGGGTTATGCATTAGAAACAACAGCCCATATCTTAAATCAAATACCCACTAAGAAAGTTTCAAAGACACCTTATGAGATGTGGAAGGGAAAGAAACCTTCTCTTGGTCACATCAAAATCTGGGGTTGTGAAATTTACATTGGACGGGAAACTCAGGACAAACTAGACTCCAGATCTGAAAAGTGTCTTTTCGTCGGTTATCCACAAGAGTCGTTTGGATACTTATTCTACAGACCCAAGGAAAATGTGGTCTTTGTAGCTCGAAGAGGAGTGTTCCTTGAGAGAGAAATGATATCTAAAGAGGACAGTGGGAGTAAAATTGATCTTGAAGAAATTCAAGAGTCTCCCGATGAAGAACCTACAGTAAACACTGACACCCAACTTGAGGTGGCAACACCTGTTGAACCTGAAGACATATCCTTACCCGTTCACAGATCTAGTAGAGTTAGCAATCCTCCTGAGTTCTATTATGGTTATCAAATAGAAGAAGGGGATAAGATAAGTGATAGTGCACTGGCTGAATTAGATGAGCCTGCTAACTACAAGGAAGCGATGGCAGGCCCTGAGGCTGCTAAGTGGAAGGAAGCTATGAAAAGTGAAATTCAGTCCATGTATGACAACCAAGTTTGGAATTTAGTTGACACTACACCCGGTCTTAAGACAGTGGGATGTAAGTGGATCTTCCAGAAGAAGACAGACATGGATGGGAACGTGCATACTTATAAAGTTAGATTGGTAGCGAAGGGCTATACTCAAACCTATGGGATTGATTATGAGGAAACCTTCTCACCAGTAGCTAAGATTAAGTCAATTAGGATTATGCTAGCCATAGCTGCATTTCATGACTATGAAATTTGGCAGATGGATGTCAAAACCGCTTTCCTTAACGGGAAACTGACAGAGGATGTGTTCATGACACAACCGGAAGGTTTTGAAAATGCAAAGTATCCTAATAGAGTGTGCAAGCTTGAAAAGGCCATTTATGGACTTAAACAAGCCTCTCGTAGCTGGAATCTCTGCTTCCACGAAAAGGTCACAGAGTTTGGATTTTCTAGAAGTGAAGATGAGTCCTATATATATGTCAAGTTCAGTGGGAGTATTGTAGTATTCTTAGTATTATTAGTATTATATGTGGATGATATACTGCTCATAGGAAATGATATCCCAACTTTACAAGGTGTAAAAGCATGGTTGGGAAAATGTTTCGCTATGAAAGATCTTGGAGATGCAGAATATATCCTAGGTATAAAGACTTATAGAGATAGGACAAAACGTCTCATAGGACTCAGCCAGGACACGTACTTAGATAAAATCTTGAAAAGATTCAATATGGAAAATTCTAAGAGAGGGAACTTGCCCTTGAACCATGGCATTAAGATCAGTAAGGATCTATGTCCAAAGTCTGAACAAGAATTGGACAGAATGAGTCGAATCCCATATGCTTCGGCTATAGGATCGATCATGTATGCCATGACGTGTACAAGACCTGATGTCTCATTTGCTTTGAGCTTAGTGAGTCGACATCAGCAGAATCCTGGTGAAGGTCATTGGACAGCTGTAAAGAATATTCTTAAGTATTTGAGAAATACTAAAGACAGGTTCTTGGTTTATGGTGGAGAAGAGGAACTAAGAGTAACGGGTTATAGTGACGCCAGTTTCTAAACAGACAGAGATGATTGCCATTCACAGTCTGTTTGGGTGTTCATACTAAATGGGGGAGCGGTAACATGGAAAAGTTCTAAGCAAGATACAGTGGCAGACTCTACATGCGAGTCTTAGTACATTGCGGCTAGTGAAGCAGCAAAGGAAGCTATCTGGATGAGGAATTTCATTGGAGATCTTGGAGTTGTTCCAACAGTACAAGATCCTATTGCTATATTTTGTGATAATGAAAGTGCAGTAGCCTTGAGTAGAGAACCCAAGGATCACGGAAAGTCAAAGCACATTGAAAGGAAATACCATTTTGTCCGAAATAAAGTCGAAGAAGGACATGTAATTGTGAAGAGCATAAGATCAGAAGAAAATCCAGCTGATCCGTTCACAAAGCCTCTAGGAAAGTCCAAGCACGATGAACATGCTAGGAGCATAGGTTTAAGAGATAATGTAAAGTTTTAGTTGATAGTTTGAATTTGAAACATTATAAACAATGATAGAAACTGTAATAGACTTGGTGATTAATAATGGAGATTTTTAATGGGAAGGAGTTCTACCATTTACTATTGTTTGTCGTTGTGTTTCAGTTTTGCATGTTTAGACACCACTTCCAGAGTAATAAGTTCTTTCTCAAACCTCCTCAGTCGATCACACTATAGGAAGTATGTGGTGAATTAAGACTGTCATGGAGTGTTAGTAGATGTCTATGGAGATAGTCATGGCATGGAGATTGCTGCAACACTCATGAGTACTTAATGGGGATTTAAGTATAGGAGAAACCCGCACTCATGGAAGTTACTTCATGGATTGAAATCACGAGTAACTCTGAGATGATAATATCTTCTATTCTTAAAATGGAGATACATGAGTATCTAGTTCTTCAAATCTGTTATACTTTAATCTATTCTAACACTGTGCGTAAAAGGCAGTTATAAAGGGTATGATGGGTATGATACGATAAGTTGACTAGTGCTATGTAGTCGATATTTATTTGTTCCTTTTGCCTAAAATGGAAAAGAGATATGATGGGCCCTCTAATGATTAAAGTTTGACTTAAAAAGTGTTAGGCCTGGCCGAGACTAAAGTGATAGTTCAGTAGTCTCATATAGTCAATATAATCGGAAATCGGAAAACATATATGAATCTTGAGATTGATTATAATCCATGTCTCGGTTCATAAGATATCGTGAAACAAAGGAATGGATGATCACTTATCTAAAGGACTAACTCAAAGATGAGATCAGAGTTCGGTAGTTGCTTGGATGCACACTTTACATAGTTGATGCGATATAGCCTTGAGACCAATAGTAGTTGATGAATTGTCCAAGTGGGAGACTGTTGGAATAGTGTCCAATATCATAACTAATTGCTGAGACTATCATTAATGGTAAAGTCCTTTTTGGGTTGCCCTCAATGAACAGTCAAGAGAGTTACATAAGGTGCAATATTAATTAGTATTAATATTATAATTGTTTTGATTAAATTAATAATGGTTTATTAATTATAATAATCAAATAGAATTAAAAGGCGGAAGGTTCCAGAACCAATCCAACCGCCGGTTGGAGAGTCCAACTGCCGGTTGGGATTACGGTTTCTGAGTCGGTTAAGGACACAGCCCCAACCGCCGGTTGGAAGGTCCAACCGCCGGTTGGAGGTCGAATTCAGAAATCTGGGGTTTTCTTTCTAAACTATAAATAGGGGTCAATCCTATACCTTATTCCATATGATTTCAAGTACGAATTTTCAAGGATTTTGAAAATTCTACTCTCTCTTGGGTTTTTGGGTGTGAAGCATTAGGGGTATTCTACTTTGGGTACTTGCCTCCAAGTAACGAAGCTCTGCTCGTTGGTCTGCGCGCGAGAAATAAGGTTTTCTCTAAGGTTAGTGTTTTCTTTATATTCTCTTTGTTCAATTTATTCATTGTACTATGTTGTTAAAGTTAAAGATCCCTTAGGGTTTTAGTTTCCTAATTGCCTTAGATTATTTAAAGTTTTGTTATTCCGCTGCGTATATAATAATCTAGTTAGGGAATAGAAAACCCAACATATACAATTGTCATGAGCATCATAGTCGAAGCTTAACACGTCTGTAAAGTACAATCAAGTACCCGAAAATTTACCCCCGTGAGTGCTAATCCAAAAACACTCATGTGAAACGAGTAAGAAACTCTCGTTTATACAGTTGGGTTAGTGGTAGTGCGTGCTACCCCGGGCGGGGATGGTCAGTCCCAAATGGATCCATTTACTAAAACTCGCGCTTAAGTCGATAATTAACAACTATGATTCAGAGGTCTTCAGTGGATTAATCGTAACTCATGCAAATCAGTATATCAATAGTCTGTAAGTCTGTAAGATAGCAAGTTTGTACATGTGTTCAAGTAAAAGTAGTTGTGTAAAGCAGTTGTAGTATGTATTCTCCCCCAAAACAATTTAAAACAAGTAAAAGAGGCTATGAAACTCACCTGAGTTCTAGCAAATAGTAAGCAAGCAGTGTCAATTAGCAAGTAAAGTGTGATTCAATGTGCAACCTTCTAACGTCCTAAACGTATAAGGTTGTATGAGTAGATGTCTTGAAAGATTATCTATGGCGATTGTATATGTGGGGGTCAATGTCCACTTAAGCCAATCGTGTAGGTGGAGGGTTTATGTCCACCTAAAGCTAGTTCACTCAACTAGTATGTCCAAGTAAGTTGTTCAAATTTGTTTATTAAATACGTGTACGACCCGTTGATGAAAGTTTGTAATAATAATTCATTTAGACATTATTATTAAGTTTGTTTTGTTGTATATTATTTATTAGTACATATCGTATGTTGCAAACAGATTATTTAGTTCGTAAAAAAAAACCTTAAACTGTGACACCCGGTTAAAAAGGGCCAAAATTAGCTCATAATTTAAACTTTAATTATTCATACTTGGTACATGTTAAAACGAAAGTATTCGGATATTATATATATATATATAATGTTAGATGATTATTTAATAATCACATGATAAATCAATCTGAAAATACGCACAAATCAAAATATGGACATTGATGAAACAATTATTAAATAATACGAAATTATTTAATAACGTTATTTATATTATGTTGATAATATAAAATAAAAGTATACGGTTATTTAAAACGACATATATCAAACAATGGTGTAATTTTTAACCGACAACCAAATGGAACCAATCAATATTTTAACAACTCAAGTATATTATTTTGGACAAATATTTTCATACAAAAGTTGAGCTTTTAAATCGTCTACAAAAACTTTAATATAAAATGTTTAACATTTATACGGACGACGAAACTACCGAGAAAACGAGCACCGCGCTGAGTGTAAATTTGAGGAAACAAATTTGAGACAAACACCCACCCTCCATGGGCCCCACCAGCTGAAAATCAGCCCCCAACATGATCCATAAATTGTGGATCATGTATTTGACCTTAACATTTTAACCTCATTTTAACATCATTCTTTCTCATGCTTTTCCCACTCTCATTCTCAATCTCTCTCGGCACTCTCTATATCTACACAACCACCATCCTCATCCTTATAATCTACACAAGATCTAGCACAATTACTTGGAGAAAAATCAAAGAAGAGCAAGGAGAAGCGGAAGAGGAGTAAAACCGAACTCGTCACACTCATTTTCGACTCTAGATCGCTATTTCTTTGTAAGGAACTCTAACTTTTTCATTAGCTTTACTTGGGTTAAGTATATTTATATTTATGAGTTCTCTCAACTTAAAAATGTCCAAAAATCATGTTAAAACTCGTTTATCAAACACATATATAAAAACAGTTTCTAGGCCAGAAAAATACGTCTCACTAAATCGGCTATAACTTGAGTTCTAGGTCGAGTAAATGCATGAATCATATACCAAAATCTTCGTATGGAAGTCCTCTACAAAAAGTTCTCTTTGGCTCATTCCAAAAATACACCTATTTTTCCATAGAACTTGATTTGTGAGCAGAGGTCTAAATTCGGACTAAACAGACCCCTGATCCTTTGAGAATTTTTATAAAATATCAAACGACCTCCAAAACTCATGAAAAAAATACAGTAAGTACATAAGATATGTGGGAACGTCGTGGAAAATTTTCAGAATGATTCGATAAAGTTTGCTATTTTAAATAAAAAAACACAAATTCGGACTAATTTTTATTCCGAACTTTGACTTTCGTTGACTTTCGGAATTACATGCTTAATTCGGATTTTTGACACCAAAAGTCAACTTTCGGAGTTGACTTTTGGATGAACAGTGTTTTGGCCCAAAACCTTGAATACTTACACTTTCGGACTCCAAATTCGGACTAACTAAACTTCGGATACCATAGTTTCGGACTTAAACATACTTTCGGATATATATTTATATATATATACTTTCGGACAAGGGTGTACATTCGAACAACACTTTCACATCACGAGATAAATGGCATACATACGAATATACTTTACAAGTATACAATACAATGAACTACATAATAATAATAATTGAATTATTATTACACGCCGTCACCAACGGGCCGTACACTTTTATAAAATACAAATTTAATCGGTTTCAAAAACATACATTTGGAATAAATAGGACATTTAACAGTTGAGTGAACACATTTTGGGAATGATCTAAATAGACATTCGCTCATATGTATAATCTTATATGCTTAGGACATTGGAAGGTTTCGGGGTTGTTCATTCCTTATCGGATAATCATTGCTCGGTGACTCAGGTGAGTCTCACGGCCCCATTTTACTGTTTTACTGATTTATGTAAGTCCCTAGTTCTAGGATCGATAACTTCGTTATCTGTAGTATTAAGGTGCGGAATCCCTCAATACGGTGTTATCTTACTAATAACGAGTAAGTTCGTAATTGCGTATACTAATACTTAGCTTTAAACGATAATACGTCAAAGCCTAGCCGTTAGGTTTATTTTCTCTGGGTTTATCGAATTCGCAGATCAGAATATGGAATGCCAAAAGTTATGTTTTTCACGAATGAAAAACATTATATAATCTGGTCCCGGCTCGGCTCGCATGGGCCTGCGAGTTCAGTCCAACTCGCAGCCCAAGCCCAGTAAAGGACTCGGCTCGCCAGACTAATGCCTCGCGAGTTCAGGTCTCACCTCACAGCTCAACTCGCTGCGACTTGAGATCTCGACTCGCTTTGCATAAAACGTCTATATATTTATTTCGTATTTAACATTCGTCTAACTTAGCACAATAATATGTTTAACGAATATTACTAACAAAACAAATATTTATTTACAAATCTAAACCAATGTACAAACATAATAATAATTACACCAGTCCTATTTCAAGCTAGATATGTTGTCACAATCTATGTCTCAACAGACTCCCCCTTGACAATAGCTCTAGCGTCTTTATCTTCACGCTGTCTTTGGTCTTCATTTGTAAATCTTACTACCTGCGTAAATCTTCATCTTGATACAAGTTTTAACCATCAACTGATAATCTTTTGCTAAATCAGCCCATTCAATAGTCGTCAAAATTCTGTTCTCGTTTAACTTTAACAGATCATTTCTCGACATATTCATCAGGTGTCGATGATCATAAACTCTGAAGATTTCTCTTTCACCACCTTCAACCTCATCATCAGCTTCAACCATAACAGTTTCTCTAGTTCCTGAATCCACGTGCCAACTCTTCATATTTCCCAAAATATCCTGTGGCATTGTCTTCAGTGGAATCTGCTGTATGCATCTAACAGCTGGATATACCTTTTTCCTTCTTCTTCTTCCAGTTCTTTGACTTTTCTCTTGTAGTTTCACAGTCTTTCCCTTTCTTGGCTTAATCTGAACAAACTTATTTGAACCAACTTCAGTTCTAATAATTCGTTCAACACGTTTAGCATAATCATCATTACTTGGATTATTTATCTCCAATCTAGCCAAGTCACGTATCTCATAACGTGGTAAAGAGCTAAAAACTGCAAGCTTTCGCTCAAAATATTGAACTCCATCAAACCTTTTAATAGCAAAAAGCTTCAGCTCAGAGTCAAAGTACCATCCAACAATCCCTTTACGAGGAACACGTTTTCCCGTAATATCTACTTCTGAAACTCCAATCTTTTTCTTCTGTTTTGGAAGTTTCCTAAGAAAAACAGCAGAATTCTTGGTAGGAATCAAAGTTTCATCATCTTCAGAATCGGTTGAGTCATCGATTTCTTCATCTACATCGACAACCATTAGACCTTGTTCATTTTCAATAATAAGTTATGTCCTAGATGGGCTCACATGGTGTTCATCTATATTTGCATCTGGATCTACACAAATGTCTTGCACAATCTCCGGTACAGCAGTCCAATCAGTAGGTGGTAGAAATTCTCCATCCTCAAGATTAAAATCAATGTCTTCATCTATCTCATCAAAAATATCATCTTCCGAATCAGATAGATCAAGCATTTCCAGTCCTAAAAGAAAAACCACAAATACAAATCAATATTAATAATTAAAACTCTCTTATTGATTTCCCTGAATCAACCTAAGAATTTCTTTATTAATTCTTTTGTATATTTTAACCTAAAATATAAACGCAATTTACATATAACTTATAAAATCTTTTATTGATTACCCTAAATCAATCCAAAATCTCTTAAGTCTTATAACCTACTTAACAAATAATAATTAATTTTAAATTCTAATGCATTGTGAATAATCACCAAACATTTAAATTTATTATTAATTACCTTATATAATTACCAAGTGTTAATTGATCTCATTCATTATCAATTTAACCTTTAAATTATATATCATTTGTCTAGTTAAACTAATACATTTTTAACTTGTTAATTACTTATATACCTTATGGTCTTAAGTCCATAATCAAGTCTAAAATGCATATGTTATTATAAAATTTTGACCGCCGAAATTAATCGGAACACGCCGCTCGACTACTCAATGAGTCGGAAGTCTTTCGATCACTATTTTATCTTAACATATAATTATTTAAACTTAAATTACATCAAACATATTTTACTTTAAATAATAATAACCTTAAACCGAATATATTTACACAATAATATTAAGTTTTACAATTGTTCACAAATACTAACTACAGTCTATACTAAAGTCAAGCTAATGTCTCACCAGCTTCATCTTCAGTCTGACCTGTACCAGTACCAGAACCGCTCGCACCAGCATTTCCACCAGACTCCCCCTGAATCGTAGTTTGCTCACCAGTCTTTGAAGGACCGGTCTGCTCACCACCTTTCGGTGCATTGGGATCATCGTCTTTGTCAGAGTCTCTCTTCCTCTTCAGCTCATCCTGCTTACACGACTCCAGATATACCAATACCTCCCCCTGAGCAGACTGTCCTGAATTAACTCTTAACACCAAACGTTCTAAGTTATCAAGCTTCAGTCGCTGGGTATTGAAATCATCAAGTAACGTATTGTGAGTCTTCAGCAGTGTATTGTAAGCTTGACTCTGTTCAAGTACTTGCTGGCCTAGAGTAAGATTGTTTACAACCAACTTTGGAATCCTAGCAACAACCTTCTCTAACTCCTTCACTTTCGACTCCAAGGATGTAATCCTTTCAGCATCAGTCACAGGAGTAATAGGAATGATCGTCGGTCCAGGTGGTGTCAGCGAAGCAACATGTGACTCAAATGTACGCGGTGGAAGTGACTGAGTCAAAGCTGTCTTCAGAAGATCAGCTGTAAATGTGCTTGCTGTAGTAGTCGGAATCGGCTCCGAACGTACTAAGTCAACAATCTCCTAAAATATTAGACAAAAATTAAATAAGTAATTGTTACAGATTGCTCTGTCTCAATCTCTAATTAATTTTGGAATACTTGTAGTACTAAACTTAAATCTCATACCTTAGCAGGTACAGACATCTGTTCAGACTCTACCGATATCACCGGCTCGACCTGCGGTGTATCTTGAGCAACTGTATACAGAATTAACTGTCTCAGTTTAACTCCTGATAAACAACAAGTTAAGATTATCTAATTTTGTATAACACTAACCTTCTCTAATGGTCAAATTTCTCGACCTCTTCCTCAAATGAGTTTCAATCTCCTCAGGACCTTCCTCCAAAATACTCTTGCCCTTCCTCTTCTTTTCAGAAATAGACGGAGGAGGAGAAGGTGTATTCTCAGAATCCTCATCTGAAGCCGTCTCACCATCACGACCTCCAGATGATCTAACAGGATCCTAAATGTTGAATATATTAAACATTTATGATTAGCATAAAGCTCTATCATACAAGTTCTATATATTTAAGATTAATCAGATATAATACCTCAGTCGGTACAACAACTAATCTATCTAGCTGTATCTGCTCCCCCTCAAGTATTACAACTTCTGGGTTTGCAGCCTCAGCTTCAGCTTCCTGTTCGTTTAATGATATTTATATTTTAAAATCAGAAATAATATCCAATTAACTAAATATCTATATCATAATCATTATATAATAGTATTATGCATTTATGATTAATAAAAACAATCTATCAACTAAGCATCTATATTATTACATAAATAAAAGATTACCTCAGGTGGTGCAAAATAACTATCAATATCCTGAAGCAAAGGATTCGTCGCATCATCATTTTGCTCCAAAACCTCTTGAACAATCTGAGCAGCAACATTTGGGTTCACCTGTTCCCCAGCATGTGCAGGTTGTTCCAAAACATCCTCTAAAAGCTCTTGTGGACCTTCAGCAGGACCCACATCAGCTTCAGCAGGAGCAGCAGCAGCAGGAGCAACAACATCTAGCCAACCATGATTTGGTGGCGTCACGTAGTTCGGGTCAATAATATACCCAAAAAGTGGTCTTACCTCAGGTTTTACCACTCCCTCTTTCCTAACTGTCTGCATAAACATGGCGTTATACCCTCGATGATCAATCGTATTAACCACTAGATGTGGTTCAGGTATAGCCAAATCCGGTAGACGCGCACAGATAATCAACATACAAAATCTCGGGTAGACCAAAAACCGTGATCTAACAGACCCCGATATCTGTTTCGCAATCTCACCGAAAAGATAATCACAAAAACTTTATGGTTTATTATAAACCAGTGACAGTGCAGCCGATAGAATAGCAGGGCTCAACTCATCAAAACCACCCTTCTTCGCCGCAAAAACGATATTCATCACGTGCCATAGAAACCTCCACTGACCAATAACCAGAGGTTTCTGGAACTGACGTCCGCGTCTATCACCTGTATAACCCATACGGCCTATAGCACCCTCTATAAAATCCATGGGGTACTCCGTATCTCCATTCTCCTGTTCCTCTGTACCTAGCTGCAAAATCTCAAGGAGATTTCCAGCCGAAAATGTAACAGGTTGGCCACTAACCGTTGCTCGGATCTCTGGTGGGTTGACAGATTCATCATATACTATATCCGTCCAGAAATCGTTCAGAATCGCCTGAGAGATAGGAGGATTGGCCTTAATGGCGTATCGAATACGTGATCGTGCAAGAAAACGAAGAATATCGCAACCCTATCAGCCCGCTTGGCTTCAAGGTTCAGATCCACCAAAATATTGTGGCCCTTGTCAAATGCTCTCGCCATATCTGTAAAATAAACACAAACAACAGATATAATTTTAATGCACGATTAAAAGATTTTAAACTATAACGTATTATGAATCAGGATTCATCAAACATCTTAGTTTAAAATTGAAATTATATATAACTTGTTACAAAATAGTCTCAAGTCGTATATAAAAATTTAACTTATAACTAATAAGTCTTAAGTCTAATTTAAATCCATTATATAAAAGTTATTACTTAAAACAAAATCTTAACATTTATATAACAACTTAAAAATAAAATTTTTATAAGTACTGGACTCGCATAAACTGGCCTTGCGAATCGAGGTCAACTCGTTTCGCTTATCAACTCGCTTCACTTATCAACTCGCTATTGAAGTGAACTCGCTAATCATGTCGATTCGCAAGTCAGCTCGCTGCGAGTTGAGTCGAAGTGTCAACTCGTTTGATGAACAGCCGTCGCAGGGTTAAACTTAAAATGGGTAAATTGACAAAATCGGCATCGAACTGCCACACTTTGTTGCAAGTAAGCAACAAACCCAAAGTATTACTCAGGTACGCAACATACCGGTTGGTTTCGGGTTCGTATCCAGCAAACTAAGATTTTACCGTTTGAACGTTGATTTTTATCGTTCGGAGTTAGGGCTTCAATTTCATGGGTTGTGGGCATCGCGGACATAATTATAGGTCGTCGGCAGCATCATGTCGGATCGGGAAAGGGCTGCCGTCGTCATCAGTTGGGCCGCCGGCGTCATCGGAGTTTGCTGCCGAAAATATTGAAGGTCAAGATCTGTGTTTCTATTTATCCGATCAACCGGTATGTTGCGTACCGGAGTGATGCTTTGGGTTTGTTGCTTACTTACAACAAAATGTGGCAGTTCGATGCCGATTTTGTCAATTTACCCCATTTAAAATACAAATAAAAAATAGGTTTAAATAAAGGGTTACCGGGTGAGCCGGTAACCGGTTACCATGTTGCTTACCCGAACCCGAAACCAACCAGTATGTTGCGTACCGGAGTAATACTTTGGGTTTATTGCTTACTTGCAACAAAGTATGGCAGTTCGATGCCGATTTTGTCAATTTACCCACTTAAAATCGATTAATCTTGTAATTTTAACATGATCTATAAAATGTTTTACGTTCATTGATGTTCGTTTAACATAAACCCTAAAGATCCATGTCCAATAACATCTTAAATCTATGTGAATCGTTTAAACTTCAAACCGAAACCCTAAGTTCATAAAACCTTCGATTTCGTGCAATTTAAACGGTGAAATCCGTTGTTATATACCTCAAAATGTGCGCAAAGTGAAGATGTATAAAATCTACGGATCAAAAACTCGTTCTTCGTATTCTAAAAATCGAAATCAAACGAAAACCTAGTTTCGCATCATTTCGCCTGTAAACGGATTCGCAAGCTATAGTGAACTCGCGAAGTCTGTGGGTTCGGTGGGTTGGCTTGACTCGTTTGACCCCCTTTATACCTTGTATCCAATTCGCGAGATTTCAAGTGGATCCGCAAGTTGACTTAGTCAACTCGCAGGAATAAATAAAAATGCGAATTAAATACTTAGTATAAATTAAAAACCCATCATTTGTACAAGTCTAAAATAAAATTATTTTTCACTTGTATTTGTTACGTTTGTTCAACTCAAAAATATTCAGTATAATTTAATTCCGAAGGGTAAAACCTAATAAGCACAAAAACTTAAATTAAAAACAAATAAAAATAAGATAAAAACACAATTATGTAAACATTGGTATCAAGTACCATTTTATTAATCACTTGAGTAAAACAAAATACGTAAACAAACTAAATAAGATTTTATCTGCTTTAGAGATCATATTAGAAAGAATAAGCAATTAATTATCTATTAAAAAGTCTAAGCAGATTGGTAGTATACATACCTCATGAAATTCAAATAAATTACTACTCCCTCCGTCCCAATTTAATTGTCCCCAGACAAGAAACACGCAGTTTAAGAAAACATCAACTTCTCTCTTACTTTTTGATAAGATGACAATTCTACCCCTTACTTTTTACCTACTTTTTTGTCTTACATATATAAAGTAGGGGTATAAAAGGATTTTAGCTCATCATTTTTATCCATTTTTGGAAGTGGACAATTAATTTGGGACAGCCCAAAAAGGAATAGTGGACTATTAATATGGGACGGAGGGAGTATAACATTACAACTAAATTTATCATTTATACATTTATATTTATAAAACTATATCTTAGGTACCTTTATCCACATAGCATAATTAATAAATGCATTACTCACATAAAGTGAATATTTTATTTATAGACAGTCCAAGACGATTACCGGTATTATGATCCACATAAACAAATTATACTCAATTTTCTAAACAAACACTTTATTGTTATTATGAATATTATCAAGTGCTTCCTATTATATGACATACAGAAGAATTTCAAGTAAAATTCATAACACTGCATCATTAAATTTCAAGGTAGCGGTTACTAAATGATGTATCTTTTCGAAACATATAACATACACTCGAATTTTTTAAGGTTAGACAAATATCAGACATACTTTGAATATGCTATGTTATCCAAGTCTGTACGTAGTACAACAGAAGATCCCTTCTAGCATAATTCAAAATATATTTGAGAATATTAATTTAATTAAAGGTTTCAGTTCTGTACTTAGTATAACAAAGTTACCAGTAATTAAGTTAATACCCATAGTGCTACTATTTGTCACTTCAAGGCATGATAACAGTGTATGGCAATACCATCATTCAACAATTAAGACTTAATGTCATACATCATAGAATAGTAACACAAGATAATAAACAAGTTGTTAATTAACTTCTCAAGGCTTAGAAAATTTCATATAATTTGCCTACCAGTACATCATATGATGAAGCCATCTAAAGTTTTCACTAAATATAGACAAATTATAACTTGTGGATATAGGTGTATAATCAAATAAATATAAACACATACCTGATAGAACCGCTGTAGTTCTAAAGCAACTTTATTTGAACCTACTACCATATCATACTTAGGACTTAAGCTTATTATTGTGAAGCTTATTCTCCTAATGTACTATCATTTCCCTTAGTTTTTGCAAATAAAAACTTAAATGAAGGCGATTCCCCTTAGGTAACAAGCAAATGAATGCCATACGCCCCCTTTTTTTTTTTTTTTTTTTTTTTTTTTAAATTAACACAGAAATACTAACTATTACAAAAATACCCTTGGAAGACTAATCACTCTGGATTTCTCATTCCGTTTAGTTGAACCAACGTCTCAAATCTTGCTCTGTCGAACGCCTTTGTGTATAAGTCTGCTAAGTTATCCAATGATGGAACCTTAACTAACTTTATCAACTTCTTCTCAGCACAATCTCTAATAAAATGATGTCGAATATCAATATGCTTAGTTTTACTGTGCTTCACCGGATTATTGGTGATCGACATAGTAGATTCGTTATCAATCATCATAGGAGTATTGGTTATATTTAACCCGTAATCCCGCAGTTGCTGTTGAATCCAAAGTACTTGCGAGCAACAGCTGCCAGCTGCAACATACTCAGCTTCACATGTAGAAATGGCTACCGAGGTTTGCTTCTTACATTGCCAGGATACTAATCTACCTCCTAGGAATTGACATCCTCCGGTCGTAGATTTCCTATTTTGATTGCATCCTCCGTAATCCGAATCAGTATAAGCTACGAGATCTAAGTCTCCATCAATCGGATACCAAAGACCCAGCTTAGGTTTCCCTTTGAGGTAACGAAAGATTCGTTTAACAGCTTGCATGTGTGACTCTTTCGGATTAGCCTGATATCTTGCGCATAAACAAACAGCAAACATTATGTCAGGCCTAGAGGCTGTTAGATACATTAGTGATCCGATCATGGCTCTATAAAGAGTTGGATCCACATCGCTATCACTCGATGTATCTGGACCTAGTCCATGATTGACTGGAATTGGAGTATTGTAGACCTTACTTTCATCCATCTTAAAGCGTGTTTTGGAATTGGAGTATTTCTTGAACTTAATTTTTGACTATAAAAACGTCCATTTTCATGAAGAAATCAATTTTATAAAATTCGTGGAAGTGGGTAAAACTTTCTGGACAGAAAGTTTTCTTGTATTCTTATGAGTTTTAAGTTAAGAAAACGAGTTTTTAAGCAAAGTTTTGTTATAATACTTGTTGAGTGAACCTTATAACATGTTAATAAGAGTATTAAGAGGTAGAATGAGTCCTCACAATGATGTTTTGAAGATGGGAGGACAGAGATGAGATGAGGAGCTCTTAGTGTCTTGTTATCTTGAAAAACCTTTGCAAAATGTTGAAATATGAAGTGGTGGTGCTATGGTGGTCAAGGGGATTTGTATGGTGGTCAAAGGGTGGTTGAGGGTGGTGTTGGGGCTGCTCCTTGGTCGAATTTGGAGAGGGGAGAAGGAGAGAAGAGAGAGTTTAGGTGTGTGTGTGTGTGAAAGTGTTGGTGAAAAATGAGGTGGAAATGCATGCGAGTCTAATGGGTGCAAGTAAAGAGGGTCTTGCATGTGTTTTCATTGGTTGGTGAGGGTGGTGATCACATGGTGGAAGGGGGGCCAGATTTGGGTGGGGCCCTCTAGGTGGGTGTGTGATTTAATTTCATTTTTAGACTGTGTTACGTTCAGTGTTCGTCTATTATGTTAAATCGTTAAATCGCCTAATGTTTTCTTGTGTTGTTTTAATTAACGATATATTTGGTATTATTTATCATTAAAGTATTGTTAAAATACTTTATTTTATGTCACCAAAATATTTATCGAGTTTCGTTTCATTACCGTGTTTGTTACGTTCAAATCAAAACGTCTAGGTTTTTCGTGTATTATTATTCGTCCGATTGTTTCGCGTAATTTCAACAAATCACATAAGCATAATTTAAACAATTACGAAAGTGTATATTCACATAAATATACAAATAGTTATAAGCGATTACAAGTATTTAGCCTAAATAATGTCTAAATACACATAATTAGGGTTTCAATTAGATTTAACGGTTAACCTAATGTGTCGGGTGTCACAGAAGTTCCAACCGCCGGTTGGATGTCTTGAAGTCCAAGTCCAACTCTGCGATCTTCTGCCGCCTTTGATTAAATTTATTTAACCGCCGGTTGGTTAATCCAACCGCCGGTTGGGTCTTCTTTCCAGAATCTTCCTATTACGGGCTGGGCTCAATATTTGGGCTTCTTTCTTCTCTAAACCGCTTTTATTCTCTTTTCTTAGCCCAATTCTTCAATAATATCATTTTTATCTTCTTTTAAAACTCTATCTTCTCAAATCTTCAATTCTTCTTGGTTTTTCTTCATTTCAGCTTCATTTTCGTTTCTTTCTTCAATTATTTATCTTTCACACCTAAATTGCAAATATAAACAAATTAAGTATCTAAATCAATAGAAATGCAATAAAAGTATATAAAATATAGAGATATATTAGTATATAAATATCATATTATTTGATGTTATCAAGTTCTTAGTCAAGGAGGGCGACCCGTTGCTTATTTTATTGAGAAGTTGACAGGCCCAAAGTTACGATATAGCACTTATGATCTGGAGTTTTATGCTGTGGTCCAAGCTGTGAAGCATTGGCGCCATTATCTATTTCATAAGGAGTTTGTTTTGTTTACGGATCCTGATTCTTTGAGGCACATTCGCAGTCAAGATAAAGTGTCTCATAAGCATGCACGTTGGATGGCTTTTCTAGAGAACTTTACTTTTGTGGTGAAACACAAGTCTGGTATCACAAATCGGGTTGCAGATGCTTTGAGCAGGAGGAGTAATCTGCTCGTGACTATGAGGGTCAGTGTGCCAGGGTTGGATGTTCTTCGAGAGCAGCTTTCTGTTGACCCCTATTTTTCTGTTGTTATACAGGGTGTTCAATCTGGGCAGAGATCAGACTTTCTAGTGCATGATGGTTTCCTTTTCAAGGAAATCAGTAGTGTATTCCTGATTCTAGTCTTCGTTTGCAAATCATTAAGGAGTTACATGGTGAAGGGTATGTTGGTCGTGATCGCACTTTACAATTAGTGCAGTCATCCTATTTCTGGCCTACTATGAGAAAAGAAGTGGATCGTTATGCTAAGCGGTGTCGCGTATGTCAAGTGTCAAAAGGCACAGCTACTAATGCTGGGCTCTACTTGCCTTTACCTGTTCCCTTGTAGCCATGGGTGGATCTTAGCATGGATTTTTGATGTAGTGCGGAATTAAGATAAGAAATTAATCCTGTTGATTCAAAGGAATAGCCAGGAATAATTCTTCCAAAACACGTTGATTCACAAAGAATGCCGTGGATGGGTAACTTTGATTCACAAAATTGAGAGTGAAATCCAAAATCTTGAAATTGAAAACTAAGTTCATTACAATGAAGACAAAAGTTTAAATAACATCCAAAATTTTAAACGGGGCTAAAAAACATAACGGGCCAAACACACGATCCAAAACAAAAGCCCAACATGCAGATCCAAAACATATAATGGGCCATATCTTTCAAACAGAGCCGTGTTTGGGGTTCGAGCATAGGCCTAACCGCCTACGGCGGTTGGCGGCTTGGTGGGCCTCGAACCGAGATTCGATTCGCCTACTCATGGGCCTAAAACGGATTCCTTGCAAAAAAGACAACAGGTGCAGTTAATGTGGTGCAGCTTTTCTTTCGTGATGTATATCGTTTGCATGGTTTACCATCTTCTAAGGTTTCTGATCGAGACACTAGATTTTTGAGTCATTTTCGGCGTAGCTTGTGGAAAATGGTGAACACTCAGCTCAATTTCAGTAGTGCTTATCATCCTCAAACGGATGGGCAGACTGAAGTTGTTAACCGATCTCTTGGTAATCTGTTGCGGTGTTTGGTTGGTGATCATATGAAATCTTGGGATCAGAAGCTATGTCAGGCTGAGTTTGCTCATAATCATGCTGTCAATCGTAGTACCGGTTTTAGCCCATTTCAAGTGGTGTATTCTGCTCAACCCCGGGGACCACTTTACTTAATGTCGTCTTCTGTTTCTGGTAATTTTCCAAAGAAAGTGCAGGATTTTGTTGAAGGGTTACACGGAATCCATCAAGCTGTTCGTGATAACTTGGCCAAAGCCAATGCCAAGTACAAGCAGGATGCGGATCAAAAGCGCAGGCAGGTTGAGTTTGAGGAGGGAGACTTTGTCTGGGCAGTTTTGACTAAAGATCGTTTTTCAGTTGGTGATTACAACAAGTTGTCAGCCAAGAAGATTGGACCAGTGGAGATTCTAGAGAAGATCCATTCTAATGCTTATCGTTTGAAGCTACCGAGTCATATTCGTTGTTCTGATGTTTTTAATGTGAAGCATTTGTTGCCTTTTCATGGAGATTCTTCTGAAGATGAACCAGCTGCACATTTGAGGACGAATTTTGTCTACCCAGGAGGGAATGATGGAGGCCCAAGTGTGGAAGAAAGAGCCATTACGTTTATGGAGGTCCATGATCGTCAAATAAATGGGGCTGCACGGAAAAGGGCTTAACTTGGGCTACAGGGCTCCGTTTCAGGCCGTAGGCGGTTAGGCCCATGCTCGAAGCCCAAAAATGGCTCCGTTTGGAAGATACAGCCCATTTTATGAATTTTCTGTTGAATTTGGACTTTTATTTTAGGCTTTGTATTCGGCCCGTTATGTTTTTTAGGCCCATTTAAAATTCTGGTTGTTATTTAGGGTTCCATGGACATTGTAAACTTTTCAGTTTTCATTTTCAAGAAATTTGCTTTTTGCTTCCAATTTTGTGAATCAAAGCATACCCATACACGGCATTCTTTGTGAATCAACGTGTTTTGGAAGAATTACTCCTGGGTATTCCTAGAATCAACAGGTGTAATTTGTTATCCTAAATTCCGCACTACATCACAAACCAAGATCTCAAGTCGCAAGAAATGGACCTGCGAGATGAGATCTTGGCTCGCAAGGAAGACTGCGAACCAAGTGGGTTCGGTGGGCCGAGTTGGGCTGTGAGACGACTCGGGTCGCAGGCCCATGCGGTGCGAACCGAGACGGGTGTTTATACAAATTAGGTTTTAAACCTAATTAACTTTTGCCTAATACCCTATACGAATTTCCTGAGTTTCCAGAGCTTTTCTGAACATTCTAAGAGCTGGGTATTGATAGATTAACGCTAGTTATAATCAATACAAAGCTAAATAGTAATCAAACTCGCTAATTAATTGCGATATAAACCGTTTACAATCCGTAAACTAGTATTGAGGGATTCCGCACCTTAATACCTTAGATAACCTCGTTATCGATCCCATACCTAGGGACTTACAAAATATGCATTCAATTGTGGGACGATCCGGGTTGCCGATAATCAACTTTTTTGCTAAAACAATATGTATTAATTAACAACATAAGTTGTATGTGACACGAACCTTCGTTTCATTCAAGAGCACAGTGTTTTAAAACCCGGGTTTTTAGTCGACCCGGAAATGTGTTAATTTCTGGTCGGACCGGTTGGGCCGGAAGGTCGGACCGGAGTTAATAATAGTATACAGTAGTAGTATTTAGTGAATTGTTTTATTTTTTATAATTATAATTATAATTATTAATTATATCATGTATAATAATTATAATCCATAGACACATCAATTCCCTCGTTATTCTTGGAATACACATCAATATAATAATTATATAATCTATAGAGTACTAAATAGTGATGACATATCAGTCAAAGATTCCCTCATTATCCTCATTATTCTTGAAATACACAATCAGTCAACATTCCCTACTTATAAATGATTAAATGTACATAGAAATTGTAAAAAAAAAAAAAAAACATGAAACTGGGTCAATGCGCCGGTCCGGTTCCTGGTCCGACCGGCCGGATCAACCGGGTCATTGACTAGTCAAAGTATCGAAAAAATCGGGTTTTTTGAGCCAGAATTCCCTAAAAATACGGTCCGAACGGACCGGTCGAACCGGATCTTAAAACACTACAAGAGCATGATTGGTCAAATATCTCTTTTTATTATTATTGGACGAGTCTTAATACGTATACATTTTGAATTTAGATTCGTTTGACTTGATCTCACCCGTTAAATGATTTTGATAAACAAATCTGAACCGCTGATTTAGATTCACAGCATTGTTTACGTAATATCTCATCTTTCATCGTATAATTTTACCATGTTACCCCTATCCTAACTGTATGTAGAGAAATTATAGGAAGCCAAAAATTTAAATTTTAAATTTAAATCTCTGAATTTCAAAAACATAAATGAACTTTGACATTTCAAACTAAAAATGCGTATAGCTTATCTGTCAATATATTGAGGGTTTGCTAATGTGTCAAAAAATCAGTCACTCTAATCTTCAATCAGGGCTCTAACCGCATCCCCCTCCTCTCTCCTAAAACCACGATCTATCTTTTTATCTTCATTACTCAATAACATCTCAACTGCTCATAACCATTCAAACCCCCTCTAAACCTCTTTCAAAACTACTCGGTACCGTACCACGTTCACTGCAAAAACCGCCATCCTCATCCTCATCATAATATCAGATCAAAACACTCTTTCCTCCGTCAATCGACACTAAATTGCTACCTTTAAAACTCAATCGTCATCTCCGTAATTGTATCACTCGTCAGGTAAATCAAAACCCTAACTGGACGTTTTTAATCAGGTACTTACACTGTATATACACTAACCGCTACTACTATGACAGAGAACAAAAATTCATACTACCAATCGACTTTGCTAATGCTAAACCATTTATTTATCTATTTGCCTAGCTTGATTTAATCTTCATTGTTAATGTGTTGACATCAGGAAGATATTGTTTTGGCAATCTCTAGGAGTGTTTTGCACACCAACTGTTTGTGTTTATGTTTATGTTTCAATGAAATTTTCTTACAATTTTTTGAGTTTGATTGTTGGATGTTTTCTCTTACCTAATTGTTTGTATTTGCTTCTCAGAGAACGGGTGAGATTTGCAACGATAAAACTAACGGGTTGTTGCTTCTCAGAGGAGGTACTCTACTACTCTTATGGAGACATTTATGAGGTTTTGAATGATAGGTCATTGTTGATTTCAGAATATGATCTCATTGTAAGCATTCTCACATCAACTACCTATTGCTGTAGTGTTAAATAAATCAACATAAAATTGCTTTTCCGTAACCATATGTTTCTGGTGAGTCACCCAAGTTGTTACAAAATTCAATAGGCTGGATAACCCAATCCATCAATGTAAGCTTCAGATTCCTTAGTGTCTTTGCTATAATATTAAATATGGCTAATTAAGTTGAACTTTGGCTGTCTGTTCCCAGTTGTTAGGTTTTGTTGTTATTTGATTATTTTGTTTGAATTCTATATTTTAGATTATTAATATCATTACATGAAGTTCCCTTAATTGACTTGATCTCGCTATATTGCAGACTTTCAGTTGGATTAGCTTTTGTGAGTTTCATTAAAGTGGCTTAAAGTTGCTGAGTATAAGGTATATTATTTTTAGTATATTTCACCCATCCTTGAATTTTTTTAAGTAAATGAGTGTGATGCACTGATGCTTTTGGACATATTTTGTTCCTGCAAATATGACAAAATAGAGAAGCTAGATTGCTATACTTGAAGTATCTGCACAGGGCCATAAAAGTATGTGTGTCCATCTGAAGGTATTAGTGATTGGATGACGTGATTACGATCATGAGTTCATGACTATCTAATATAATTTCTATCATATGGGTCACCCCGTATATGCTTATTAAAGTAATAATGAGACTTATATGACCCATTGTCAATTGATATGTACATGGTTTCTTTATAGTATCAGTATCTGTGTACGCATGTATGTATCTGTCAGTTATTTATATTATTGACTGGAATTCGAGATACTTCAAGGACTTGCGTCAACTATCAAACGGTTAAATGTTTTTTTTACCTTTAAAAGAATCTCATTATTTTATACTAGCTGATCATGTGTCTTTACTGTTTTAGATACACAGGAGATGGCAATCTTTAAGGAAATGGCTATTGGTATTCATGTGCTGCTCTATAAAGGCCAATTCAAACCACTTCTATGTTCATGAACATCATTATTGTTTCTTCTCCATCAGGTACCTTTTATAAACCTTAATAGGTTAATTTGTTAGTTTTAATGTTTTTTTGTTAGAAATGTGGTTTGATGAAATGCCCAAGTGGAAACTAACTGAAAATAAAAAACAAAAATAAAAAAAAATTATTTCTATTGAAGAGCATTTAATAGGTTAGGAGTATAGCAGTTCAACACATTTATTTATGCAAGTATCTTCTGTTCTTAATTTTTGGATGGTGCCTTGATCTGTAACTTGCAAATAAGTTGTGCTGATGGCTATAGTTGTTTTTTACAGTGAGGGTTAGACATTGGTGTGTTGTATGCCACTGTTAGGATAATCTACCTTGAAATATATGAATGATTAGTTTACTGTTATTATTAGTATACTTTTATCCCTTTCGAGATTACGTATCGCTTATCAATTTGTACATTGGGTATGCTATAAACAAACATTTTTGGTCAACGTAATCTTTCTTTTCTCTCTGTTTCCTGGCTCAGTTGTAATAAGAGAATAGTTATTTCTATACATATAGGTTATTAAGACCATCAAAACTTAAAATACTCAATCAAAATGGACACATTTGTAAGTTGTTACAGAGTTTATAGCACAGCTACATGCCTGGTGTCCAAGTTAAAACTGAAAAGCATGCATTTAGTCACCCATCTATACAACAAGATTTCCTGTCTGATTTATTTCATTTGCTAATAACATGAATCATTATTTGAATATATAGAAGACAAACATCAATGATTGATAGCTTTCTAAGTTATGCCACTATATTTTTTCCCCATAAATTAAAAATTTTAAACTACTGATGTTTTATGTAGTGCTACGTTCAAAGAGAATTCGCGTCTAAGAATTGACTGAAGATACATTTCAAAACTTGGTTTAGCTGTTTATGAAGCAATGTACAATCAAGTTATATTTCATCAAGTTGTTAGCTATCAAGGTGGTAATGATAAGAATGTACTCAGCTTCAACGAACACTCAAGGTTAATTTTATTTACAGTCTGAAAAGTGGGTGGGTTGGTCATAATGGGCGGGTCGGTCAAAATATTTTGGGTAACGATATGTTATCTTAAGTCTCCTTGCAATGAGAGAAATTGACTCTACATATATATTGGTAGATAATAAAAACGTAGGTTCTCATTATGAGTTATTGATTTGAAGTGTCTCTACACTTTACCAATAAAATTACTGAGAGCCTACATGGCTACACGCGTAACTGTCTCTACACTTTACCAATAAAATTACTGAGATTCTACATGGCTACCTGCGTATTAATTTTATAGTAATAATCAAAGTTTAGTTTAACAAGATCCTTATATATGTGCAGGTTTCCGTCTTCTAGCGCCCTATGCAAGGTAATATAGCAATAGATATAGATTCAAGAAGGAAAGAAAAGAAGGTGAGACAATTAAAAATAACCCTTTTTGACACTTTACCCAATTCATCTAACCAGCCCATCTACATTATATTCTCGTGACTTGTGAAGTTGTGGGTGATTAATGTTTAGAAAATTTGTAAACTATTCATGAAAACGACAATTTGATGATATCTATCACTAACAAATGATCTTGGTATTGATGCTAAAAATTAATATGGACAGTGGAGGTGCATGTCGAGAAAAGGCGTGGGAAGCAATGGGGATAGATGAATAGAGTGGACAAAGTGGTTCTTGAAAGAATAAAGATCTGGCATTTGAAGTGATTTATCTGAAACAAGGTAGTTCAAGCGAACTTTTTCTGCATCCAACTTATATTTCACTATAAAAGTCTTTCTTTCACTTTGATTTATACAGTATGGGTTTAGTAATAATCAATAGGATTTGTTGTTTAATTTTTATTCGTGCCTATGAGCTTTTATGCCATCCCACCCTCTTTTGCTCGCATTAACAATCCTAATCCACAACATTAATTGTTTTCTGACGGTGCCAATTCCTACCTAAATAGATTATTGATGGAGGTGGGAACTCAATCCAGAAGGACATGATTGGATGTTTGAAGGAAAAGCAACGGTTAATTTAGTTCACGGGCATTCTTTTATCCTTTGCTTTTAGCTTTTCTGGCAATGAAAAATATGATTTTTGCATTTTTGTTTGCTGATTTGGTGTGTTGTTTAATCCTTAATACCGAATGGTTGCTGATTAGTTGTACTTTAATTTTTGTAGCAGAGCCAAAACGACAACAATGAGAAGGATGACTATGGTGTCAGCGAGTGTTTCTGGAAATGAGATTGAACTCCTATTGTTGTCTTGAGATCATTTACTCAATAAGATAGAAGTATTATTATCGTCGTTTCTGTAAGTATTATTTGTGATATCTATGTATACATGTTTAGAATACTTCTGGTTCGTTCAATAATGGTGGAGTTTGATTTTGGAGTAATAAGAAACGGAGGCACAATCGACTTTTGTTATTTGGAGGTTTTGAATCAATCATTCAAATAGTGGTCTATTTATTTAGCCTCGATTGAATTTGATTCGGGCATGAGATTTATTGAATTTTGATTCCCTTAAGGTAGAAAGAAAGAAGATTATCATGGACACTGATGCTCACGTAAGTAAACTCTGGTGGTCACAATTTGGAGTACAGAATTGTATTACAAAGGTTGTCCTACTCTACCTTCTCTTCACCTCTTTCAATTCAAAACGTATATATAAGGCAAACAATTATAGTGCTTTAAAGAAGAGTGCTTGAAACTGACAAACATTGATAACAATCAGATAAGGAAGTTTCTTATTGGTGGTTGTTGGACTTATGTTCTTTGTTTATTAATGTAGAGAGTTGCATTGTGTAGTTGTTTGCTTGCGTTCTCTCACTAAATCTCTGAGTCTACGCAAAACAAAAAAAGGTCACTACTCGCTGCCTCATTTTCATTGGTTGAACATTTGGGACGATAAAAGTGCAACATGGTTTTTAACGAAGTTTCAGACACCCCCTGATTTGGGTTTTCATGTAATTATGTTATTGGCCCTTTTCTTTATGATCACATAAATCGAAATTTCAGTTTCTAAAATCATAGGAAAATTCCTGGATTGCTCGGTAAGAATATGGAAAAGAACCAAAACGGAATGATTCCGCTTACTCAAAACTAAATGGAAGGGAAGAAAAAAGTATTCTATGCGCAGATGTGAAAGCTCTATTAATAGAACTTAATTCAATTACTGCTCCCAGTTCTGAAAGTATACGTCAAAAGGGAATAAGGCTTTTTTTTCGGATCCCCCACTCCGTCAGTTTCTCTAATAGAGGAAAGCTTACCTTATATGAAGTAGGGGCTGCGAAGGTGTATAAACTTGCTTAGCCCAAATCAATCTAGATATTTGGACTAGGTCGTAGTACCTCTCACGTATTAAATTGTGCTCAAATAAAATGATGCATGCTTAATGCTACATGTTCCTTATTCAAAATTAGGTTAGTGCCAAATGAATAAAAGCATTTGTTACATGGGATCTCTACTAATATGATTAGTTTTATGCTTAATGTAACTGATACTTCATGGTTTACTACACAAAAGATTATTGGATAAACATAAGTTAATGTTTTGATCAAAACAGTTTGATAATTGTGTATTCTCTTTTTAAAATGAATCAAGTATTTCCTACATGAATAAAGTATATGATAGGGGATGGTCCGGAGTCACTATGTGTGGGTGATGTTTGATACAAGTTCCAATTGATGGGGTGCATTGAGAGGGGGTGTCTGTAGGTAGTAACTAAGCTTATTGGGGGCTGAATCATGGTGTAAAATTTGAGTGAACAATTTTGTTAAATTTTGTCATTGTATTTTAATAGAGGAATGATAAATATTACTAGCTTTAGTTATTGCTCTTTAAATAAATGATTTAATTTCCTTCAACAGAAGAGGTGATTATGCTACAAGAGTCTTTTCAATTTGTTCTTTATGATCGGTTTACAGTCAGCTTATGAAAATGGTGTTCAACACACTACTCAAAAGAAGGTCAGCAACCATTTCTTTATAGAATTGCATATATGTAGTTTGAATATGACTTCACTTTATTACAACATATTCTTTTACATGTTTCTATGAGTTTATCTCATATATGAGATATGAGTTTATTAGAACTTGGAAGTGTTATAATCCATGCTTATTATACAAACTAATGCTGTTGACAAAAAGGAGACCTACATGAAAGAGCTAAGCTATTATTGACATTTATATGTGTTCTCTCCTTACCACATTGTTGGTAGAATGGTAGTAGTGGCAGAATGAGTTGCCCTGAGACGGCCTGATTAATGGGTTAGAATTGCTTTGTGTAAAAACAATATTTCTTAAATTGGATAGAAAGGGTTACAGTTTGCCTGTGTCTCATGATATCTCATGATGGTTTGATCAATATTTAAATAAAAGATACTTGAATTTGTTGAAGCTGGAAACAGGGAACATTAGAATGTTAGTTTATTAAGCAAATTATGTTACCAAATTCTTATATATAATATATCTAAAAAAGAAAAGACTTTATTTTGAGATGTTGTTATTTTTAGTAAGTTATAATTGAATTTTTATTTGATTTTTACATTTAAAGTTGGCCGGAGGTCTTCTAAGAAACAATCTCTCTACTTGAAGATAGCGTATTGTCTTTGTTGTTCTTGCATCTCGAGTTGATTGAACACCTAAAATATAATACATATGGTGAAGCACAAATTCTATCTATCCCAAATAATAAAATATGATATCGGCATAACACTTGTCAACCAATGGTATTATCACATCATCAATTTGCCTATGTCATAGACTCAGCGCCAAAACTTTCAATAAAACTAACCTATCATTAATTTAAGTTGTATAAAAAATTCTTTTCCTTAAGTTTTTCAAGACATGAAGCTCCTATACCTTCCACTGCTTTTCAAATGAAATTAAAATAGCATCATATCCTCTAATTATAACATTTTAATGAATGAATTTAATAACCTCTATGATTTCATCGAGATCAAAAGTCATTTTGTGAATAATTAGAATAAAGGATTTATATTCTAATTTTCAAATGATACGCTATATTATTTCTTAAAACACTTTTTTCTATAGCACCACCTTAATCAACTAAGTATGCATTCCATTGACCAATAAGGTATGCTTTTAGACAAGTTGTGCATATTGTTTAGTCATGCCCTTTTGAAAAGAAAAAAAAATTCTGCCTTTTGCATCGAATGTAGATGTATAGCTATTAAATATGAAAATCCATTCTTTCCACTCTTTCATAATTAACTATTTTCAGACCGTAAATTTTCGTGATTCATTGGGCAAAACTGTTAACATTGTAAGACAACTCATCGCCTTGCCACATTTATCTCCATTATAATGCTATACCATTGTAGTCACAAGCTTTGATCCTTATAAATTAGATTTCTAATTTTGGATTTAAAGAAATAATATGGTTTTTTCTAGCTAACAACTGCCGGATGTATTGGACAATAATCTAAATTAAGCTAGAGTATAAAGAGAATAGTAGATTGTCAATGCATAATTATATTTTCCTCATAGGATCGTTAGGAAGTAACTATAGTAGCTCAGGGTGACTAAATAAGAAGGTGGGTTGGCGTAGCTAGAAAAGAGGCTTTGATGCATCAATTTCAAAGATACATGCGCTATATCAAGTTCTTATCTTCATAAAACATTAATTCTTAAAATAATCATGTGCATGTGTAAATGTAGTGACAAACAACTTCATAGTAATTATGTGTAATAAGCTCTATATTAGTAAGAAACAACTTAATAGTAAGTATGATGTACTAGATTTTAACATTGCGATATATACAAACAACTTAATTGTGATTATGATGTACGGGATGAGATATTTGATTTGGTATTCGTGTAATACCTTTCAAAAAGGGTTTTGCATCAAGCGTTTGATGTTTATCTTTTTAGAAGGGTTTTTGAGGTTAACTTTACAGAATGATCATGCCTCAAGGGTTTAGTGTTTGACTTTTAGAAAGATTACGTGTTTAGATTTTTAGCAGGGTTTTGCGTTTAGCTTTTTAAAAGTGTATTGTGTCAAGGTTTTAGTGTTTAATTTTTTTTATAAGAGTCATGTGTTTAGTTTTAAGGGTTACGTGTTTAGCCTATATAAATATTATGTGTTTATCTTTTGTAAAGGGTTATGAGTTAAGAGCTCAATTTTTGCATTTTAGAACGGTTATATGTTTAGGTATTTTGAAGGGTGTTGTGTCAATGGTTTAACATTTGGGTTTTTAAAATTGTTTTATATTGAACATTTATAAGGGTTGTGTGCTTAGATTTTTAGAAGGTTGTTGTGTTTTGTTATGTATAGAATATAATGCTTATGTTTCAACTTTCAAGGGTTTTTAACAATAACATCCTCGCACGTCTCATATACGGTATTAACTCAATGAATTTGTTGATATTAGACACAATAAAGTGAGCAGAATCAATATCATTGTATGTCAAAATATAATAGCTTAACATTAATAAGTGAATTCCACCAAATTTACGTCTCTTGGATTGTATATTCAGTGTCTACTACTTCATACTGTGATTACTTTTGGTGTAAAGTTTTAAATGATGTAGCCCGCGATTTCGCGGGTTTTGATCTAGTAGATAAAAAAAGTATCGTCGAAACTTTTGTTCCTTTACAATTTACACTCACATGATTAATGATCACCGAATTTATTATTAATTCTATGTAGACGTTGACTTATAGCAGTTCAAGACCTTCAGACTTTATATAAACCACAGATTGCATGTCCAAATATTCACTTACATTTCAATGGATTTTAGTTTTCATTAATTCATACAAACATAAGAATCTCCTCTCTTGTTATTATAAATTATAATAGCTTGCTGAAGCAAACGTAAGTATAAATATATAGTTTAAGTCTCTAGTCAATTACGCTTTCATCATTCTTGAATAATTATCAATTAATGATGTCGCTGTGCAGATGACTTTGCAAGAAGGCGTTCAGATGACTTCGCAAGCAGACGTGCAGAATCCGACAAGCAATCAGCAGACACCAGTAATTTGTGAAGACTTGATTACTGGTAATATCAACTATCCATATTACAGTACTATATAATGCTCTTTGTTCCTTTACTTTACACAACATGATGATGTGCATATTCATACAGAAAAGAAGGTGGTCAATGTACACTGTGGTTCCATTTTGTTCCGTTTTTGTTATCACAAATCTCCTCAATTCAGTCGAGTCTTTTTCATCGTAACATTTTGAGCCAAAAATATTCAAAATTATTGCAGTTTATACAATTATATACTCGATATGATTAATTGCCTAAAAACGCCATGGATTTTCAATTTTATTATTATTTCCGCCAACCTACTTACCAACTTTGCGTCGTTTTATCAGCCTGTAACATTTTTTTTTCTTTTACCTTTTTAAAGTTCTTTAGGTGCCGTTTGGTTCGAGGATTTGAAATCGCCGGATTTTAAATTCGGAGGGATTTAGAATCCAATGGGATTTAGAATCCCATGACTTTACAATTCTATCGTGCGTTTGGTTGGCTGTTTTGTTCAAAGGATTTATAGATTTATGACAAAATTACCCCTTTTGTTTCAAAATGTCTTTCTCTGTTGGGTTCTTTTATACCCTCTCAGATGAAAATAAAACCAGACAATCCCATCGTAAGCACATAACTTATAATTACTCAAGCACACATATATAACGATTTTGAAGTAAAAATTGAAAAATACCTAAGCACTAAGCTCCTACTATTTTTTATTGCAAACACACTCTTGGAATAAAACCAACACATATGAGCATACGAAACATACAAAAAAAGGAAAACTAACATACAAAATTTGAATAATATAAGAATGATGAATTAATTTACACCTAACCACAACAATCAATTTACTTGGTAATACCGATGTTAAATAAAAAAAATTAATAACCATTTTCAAGCCTAAATTGAATAAATGGAAACGACTGTGAGCCAGTGAGTTCCGACAATTGATGGGTTCGACAGTTATGAATTCCGGCGATGATGGTTGCATGTCTCGGAGGAGAAGACGAGCATACAGTGAGCCAGTGATATATAATGCTCTTTGTTTCTTCTTATCATTTTTACTTATCAATTTAAAAATTGTATTTTAAATCACATGGGATTATATGAAAAGTCATTGTGAGTCTATGATGATATTCAAGGAGGTTTAAAAGACTAAAGAGATAAAAAAAAAAACGATTCTAATGATGTAATTTTTGTAATGGGTTTATAATTTTGTTATGTATTAAAATTTATATGTTTTATTTATTGTACAAGCGCTACCTTCATTTGTTTTATTGTATGTACTGAACTTGTAAATATCATCTACTCCGTATTATTCAACGTACACTTTTTATTTTTGGGTAAGGCCAAAAAGAAAACTTTCCTATTTTGACCTTACTCAAAAAAGAAAGTTTACATAATATTTACAAGTTTAATATATACAATAATACAGTAGTTTTCAAGTTCGACTTATACAATACTAAAATGTGTAAAATTTAATTGATAAGTAAACAATAAACCTTATGTACTGTAGTTTATAGACGTGGCATTTTCAAAATAGTTAATTTTGAAAGTCAAGTTTTTAAATTAGTGCATTATGTTCCTCCCTTCTTAACTTTTTAACTGTATATATGTATTATTTCAACCCTGTATATTATAGTTTCAAGACAAGGATTTAATCTGGCCATTTGCATCCAAAATTTGTGTTTAATCTTTGTTAAAAAATCACGAGATGAATAGCGTACTAACTATTTACATTGGATTGGAGCTACCGTTAAAGGACCAAGAGAAGAATATATCAGAATTGGTATCCCTCTATATGAAGCGTCGATTAAATGTGACTGGAATGCTGCTAAAGCCATCTTGGCTAATAAACCGGAGTTGGTAAGATATAGTATCACTGAAAATGGTGATACACCACTACACGTTACTGCATCCGCAAAATTAGGTATAAAAAAAATGAAAATCTTTGTGAAAAATCTGGTGGGTTTGATGACTACGGATGATTTGGCGCTGCAAAATAAAAGTGGCGATACTGCCCTCTATTTAGCAGCTGTCGCCGGAAACATTGAGACAATAAAGATTATGATGCCAGAGATGGTCAACGATACTATGATAGCACAGAACCAGGTATTGCTGACAATCCTTGGTAGTAAAGGAGAGATGACGCCATTGTATGCAGCTGCCTTATTTGGACATTATGAGGTAGTCAAGTATCTGTACAAATTTTCCAATTTGCGTGATGATTGCTGGACACGTCAGAATCGTGGTTGGCTTCTTGAGAAATGTATCGAGAATGACATGTTTGGTAAGTAATTTACTCCGTAGTATCTAATTATTGCATCTGCACTTCCTGAATTATAAATGGTTTAACCTTATAAAACAGAAGTATACTGATTTGTTTTGTCAAAATGTAGTTTTTCTAAAGCGTTTTGGTAATTGTTAATTGCAGTAAAAACGGAGAAAAATAATACGATAGCATAAGAAATCTATTACGCATCAGAAAACAATGGCAGATGCATAGATGTAGGACTTCAGAGAAGCATTGCAATATAGTCTGTGCCACCATATGGTTAACAAATTTTACAAGGAGCCACCGTGGCATTTACCTTTTAAACGTCAAAAACTGGCTAACCGAACGTCAGATTGAATAATCATACTAAAAAACAACTAAAAAGAAGGAATAAATTATTTGTTATCAGTACTCCAACTACGCCAAACATTTAAATTCAGTTCACGGTAGTGTTTGGGAGAAAATGTTCTGTAAAGTTCAGTACTTGATACACATTTGATTGATTTTTCAGTACCGATATGGTCCGGTTTGTCCAGTCGTGCATACCTATAGCATACACCTCTTTAGATATTTACATCTCGCTGATACGTGACATATACTTGTAAAAGCATCTTTATATATATGGTTTCTCGTTTTGGTTTTTATTATTGACTTTTATTACTTCTGTCATGACTTTCCCTCACCAAAAGCTTGTCAAATCTCTACTTTTAGATATTGCTCAACAGATTGTGGAAAAGCATGACGAACTTGCTTGCCATGGAGAAGCACTTCGAATCTTGGCACGCAAGCCTGATGCATTTTCTGTAAAAAAAACTAAGTTTCCATGGAGAATCTTCGGAACCATCGTCATTTGGGGTAAATATCTCTGTTTCATGTGTTGCTTTTGAATTTTAAGATCTAATACCCTTTTACAGCCTTCTAAACAAAAATATGATCAATAGTAAAAAAATTATTCGTGAAGTGGAACCTTTTACGATGAAATTATGTACTAGTTTAAAAAAGGTTTTGAGTAGCTGAATATTTTACGCTGAGTTTGCTGTTTCGCTTTTGTATTTAGGCGAATTTAATGACTATTTGGCTATAAAAATGTGTAACACACAGACTATAATGCTATATAGTGTAACATGGGTGTTTGCTTGTCTAAGTATAAATCTCTAATATATAAATTCCTTAGATTTAATTGATAGAGATTAATACATCCAACTTCATCATATCCATCATTATTTTTACTATTAAGTATTTGGTGTTATTAATCTACCTTCTTCTCGGGTTGTTGGTGTCAGTTCTTGTGTTTTTTCGTTTCATGAAGAAAGTCCCAGAAAAAGAAAATAAAGCATTGCCATTGCTAAAGCTCATTTGGGGAACTATTTCCAAAAAGCCAAGGAAGGATATTGATGATATACTCAGAGGACCACCTGATTCGATTAATAAGAAAGACAAGTCAGCAAGTGGAAGGGTCGTTCAAGTTCTGCAACTACAAGAACTCATTTCTGGACATCTTGACACATTGTATAATGATACCCAGGCGATAATGAATGGCCAGTCAGCAGCTTCAACTTCACAAATGGTAGTAGAACCATTTTCGCGCTTAAAAGCCCTCGTTTCAAAACATCTTGTGAAAATGCATCTTGAAACCCAAAAGATAATTAAACAAGACGAGAAGCAAGTTTCTAGTAAAAGAAATCAAGCTCTCCAAAAGCTCAATATTTCCGAACAGATCACGGGCTTGCATGTTGAAACACAAAAGATAGTTAAGAGCCGATCTCCAATGAAAGAGAAAGCTTTGAAACTAAAAATACTCATAGAAAAGTATATTACTGAAATGCGTGTTGCAATAAACTTAAAGGACACATACTCTTCTCGGGTACTTTTCATTGCAGCTGAAACAGGAAATACTATTTTTTTAATTGAGCTAATTCGTCAATATCCTGATCTCATTTGGAAGGTAAATGATAACAATCAATCTATCTTTTATATTGCTGTCAAGCACCGCCACAAGGGTATCTACAACCTATTGTACGAGATAGGTGCAATGAAGGATATGATAACTCCTCTCGTAGATGGCCATGCGAACAATATGCTGCATTTAGTAGGGAAGAGTGCAAAGCAAAAGCGACTACAAGATGTATCAGGAGTTGCTTTACAAATGCAACAAGAACTACTATGGTTCAAGGTGCATAAATTTCGCTTTATGCTTCAAAGATTTTTAAAATATTTTTTTTCCTTTCATGATTAGTATACCAGTACAACCATAAAGTAGTCGATAACTATTCTAGTTTGTTTGGGTTGTAGGAAGTAGAGACTATGATTCCTCCTTCATATAGAGAGCGGAAAAATGAAGACGATCTAGCACCACATGAGCTATTCACCAAAGAGCACAAAGAACTACTTACACAAGGTGAAATGTGGATGAAAGGAACTGCCAGCCAGTCTATGATTGTTGCAACGCTTATTGCAACCATAGTATTTGCTGTGGCTTTTACGATTCCAGGAGGTTATGACCAAAACAAAGGTATCCCTATCTTAAAGTCAAAAGCAACCTTTATGGTTTTCGTTGTGGCAGATGCCATGTCTCTATTCTCTTCAACAGCCTCAATTCTCATATTCTTATCTATCCTCACCTCTCGTTATGCGGAACGTGATTTTTTGGATTCATTACCCAGAAAGCTGGTATTCGGTCTAGTGACTCTTTTCCTATCTATAGCAACTATGACGCTTGCTTTTAGTTTCAGCTTTTTCGTACTTTACAATAAGGGTTTGTTATGGGTTCCGATCCTTATTGGTGTGTTTGCTGTGATGCCGGTCTTCCTATACGTGTACCTGCAATCTCGTTTGTTTCTCGATATAATGCTATCAACATATGGTTCTAGGTACCTCTTCAATCCCAAAAAACATGTTCTGTACTATGAAAATCCGAAGGTCTAAATATCGTCTTTTCCTATTTGATTGGTTTGTTTCAAGACGTGTGCTTCGGAAAATGATTATAAGTTACAATGAGATAATTATGTTATTTTTCCTATATGAATCTGTTTTGTTAAGTCACTTAATTAGCTTTGGGCTAAACGTATGAGTGAGCTCGGTATAAAGTACAAGTTATATACTTATCAAATTATCAACATGTTTGAGATCATGTACTGATTTAGTGAATAAATAGCTTAGACAGGGCAATCATTTCAGTACTACTGAATCTCAGCAAAAGCCAGGGCATTTAGATGTTTAATAAGACCCCTAAGTCTCTACAAAAATTGCATTAAATTGTTACGCAGATCATTTTAGTAGTTAACATGAATGAAGTAGACTTCCATATATCTCCCTTTATCCTCTTAGGGCATCTCCAATCGGGGTCTTTTGGGGCTTTTTGTTATAAGAATTTTTTTTGAGAAATTCAATCTCATTGGAGCGTATATCTTAATTTGTCAAAAGGTTTGTCAAAATTGAGCAATTACTTACAGGATATATCGTGTGTGTGTGTATGTATGTGCATATAATTTTTTAACAAAAGTTTTGGAAACATTTTTCCATTGGATCATAAAGGTTTTTCTTAATTTATAGTTGAAAAACAGATTGTTCGCCTACAGAAACCTTTCAAAAGGTTTTAGCATAGTGGATACTCTTAGAAAAATTATGTGCATTACGAATGCTCTTATAACTAAAAAAGGAGACTCACAACTTATTGATAATTATAGTTAAAATTATTGAGTTTAATCTACTAAACTCAGTGTTAGATCATTCTTCAACTTAGTGATACTATATATATACATATCAACCACATTTTCGAATAGATTGGTTGCGAATGAGAGATTGAAATTAAACGCGATTGAACGATCATTGAACAAGAGTAAGCAATTAAATTCGAGTATAAACCAAAGTTTCCAATTCTATATTTTATTTAGTTGTTGATCTAGAAGTAGAAAGGTTAGCCAGTAGCTTGCTTGGTTGTTTCTCAAAAGATGCAGTGAAAAGATATTTTGTGTTATTCTTTTCTTTTATTAAATTACAAAAAAATAATAGTCAAGAGGTTACGTGCCAAATGTTTGTTGTTGGACTTTATTGTAGCTAGATTGGGCCTATGGCTGCCCATTTAGTGTTGATAAATACAACACATATTTTTATTCATACATCAACTTATTGATGCAGTACAGTATAATACTGAGTATAATACTGAGTATAATACTGCAATGTATACATTTGTTGCATGTATCAATTAAAGTATGAAGACTATATTGAAGATTATTCAAGTAAAGGGACTAGTTCTGTCAATGGTTAAAAGTCCATCCTCCCACTTTATGTTGTATCCTCCCTTTATTTATCCTATCCTCCCATTTACGTAATTAGTGATTAAGTATAGGGAGTAAAAATGTAATTATTTAGTTAGAGGCGGTTAGTGATTAGTCTTGTATATAAATAAGTTGTAAGCGTACGTTTCAAGCTAATGCAATAATAATAGTTTTCTCAATTCTCTCGTTGCGTTCATATGGTATCAGAGCACACGCTCAATTAATCCGATTTTGATTCATACATCGATCCTAAATCACTGAGTTCTTGATCCGTTGGTGAAATTGAACATATTCACTGGTTAGAATTTGGTGAATTTGCAAAATTTGCAAATTAGGGTTTGTGTTCTGTACGGAATCATCGAATTGAAATTTTCTTAATCAATAATGGCAATTGCTCAACAACCTGGAGGTACCGAGTCTGGAAATCAAACTAGTGGACCTGGAAATCAAGCGAATTCAACAAATTCGATTCATGATCCATTATATATTGGTGGATCTGATCATCCAGGTATGATACTCACCAATACTCCTTTTAATGGGACCAATTTCCTTGGTTGGAGCCGTACTATTAAGATGGCACTTGGAGCGAAAATGAAGCTAGGGTTTATAACTGGCACATGTACTAAACCAAGTGAAGAAGGTGATGAAATGCAAAAATGGATCAGGTGTGACTATATGGTCACTTGCTGGATACTAAACTCCATGATTACTGAACTTTCTGAAGCTTTTCTCTATGCACAGTCAGCTGCTGAATTGTGGAAAGAAGTGACTGAAAGATATGGCCAGAGTAATGGGCCATTGATCTATCATTTGCAGAGAGAATTAAGCAATGTAAGTCAAGGAAGTTTAACAATTGCTGCTTACTTTAACAAACTCAAAAGATATTGGGATGAATTGCATAATCTGAATGGGATACCTGTTTGTACTTGTGGAAAAATGCAAGAATGTGCTTGTGGTTTAATTGACAAATTTATGGAAATAGATAGCAGGTCTAAGCTTGTACAATTCTTGATGAAACTGAATGAAGAGTATGAAATAGTTAGAAGTCAAATTTTGTCAATGGATCCACTACCTAATGTCAACAAAGCCTACTACATTGTACAACAAGTTGAGAAACAGAAACAGGTAACCAGTCATACAGTTGAACCTATGGCATTTTTTGCAAATCTAAATCAGAATAGGCCTAAGTATAATGCAAGAAAGGATACTAGACCTAGTAGGTATGAAGTGAAACAAGATGTTCAAAGGCACTGCACATACTGTGATCAGGATGGCCATACAGTTGAACAATGTTTTGAGAAACTGGGGTACCCTGACTGGTATAAAGGTAAGAAGAATAAGAAAAACAACAAAGTGGCTGCACATGTGAATGCTGAATGTGGTACAGATACTCCTTTTGACTTGGGGTATGAAAATGAACTTGCTGGAGGGAACAATTTTCATGGTTTGGATCAACAACTGGTAGCTGCAGTTTGTAATGAAATGATGAGGATGTTCAAAGGAAAGCCACCAGTGCAACAGGATACCAGTAATGTGGCTGGATCATCTCTGCATCATGCAGGTATATCCTCACATGTTAGATCTTTTGCTTTATCATCTCAAAGTAATGGTCTTGGCATCCACAATTGGATTATAGACACAGGTGCCTCTGATCATATGTGTCCTCACAAAAGTTTATTCAAATCAACCATTACACTCAAAAATCCAGTTATAGTACATTTACCAGATGGTACTACCAAATTGGTTACCATTGCTGGTAGCATTTCATTAACTTCTTCATTAGTGTTAATGGATGTACTATATGTTCCAGAATTCAAGTTCAATTTGTTGTCAGTTGGTAAACTCCTCATTACACAAAACCTTTTTGCTCAGTTTTTCCCTTCATTTTGTGTATTTCAGGACCTTTCAACTAAAAAGGTTAAGGCATTTGGAAAGGGCTCAAGATGTTTATACACTTGCAGTTCTTTGCCTGGAAACACTTCAGATCTTTCTTGTCCTTCAATCAATGTTTTTGATTTTAATAATCAGCCAGCATTTAGTAATTTTGCATTACCTAAAAAGGTTGTAGATTTGAATACTATGCATGCTAGGCTTGGGCACATTTCTTTGTCGAAAATGTTACATATTGATGAATGTAAACAATTCAATGCTTCTGATTTTTCTTGTGAAAGTTGTATGCTTGCCAAATTTCACAAATTGCCTTTTTCCAGAAGTCATACTTCATCTTCTACTTTGTTTGAACTTATTCATGTTGATTTGTGGGGACCATATAGGCTACCTGCTCTTAATGGAGCACATTACTTTTACACTATTGTAGATGATAAAAGTAGGGCAACTTGGACTTATTTAGTCCACACAAAAGATCAGGTTTATTCAGTTTTGTCTCAATTTTGCAATTATGTTGAAACTCATTTCAATGCAAAAGTCAAAACTATTAGATCAGACAATGGCACAGAGATAGTTAATCATAGGTGCTTAGCTTATTTTAGCTCAAAGGGTATTGTCCATCAGAAGTCCATGGTTTATACACCTGAGCAAAATGGAGTTGTAGAAAGAAAGCATAGGCACTTATTAGAAACTGCTAGAGCTATGAAGTTGCATGCTAATTTGCCTAGTCAATTTTGGGGTGATTGCATACTTGCTGCTACTCATCTTATCAATAAGATGCCCATGAAGATTTTAAACTGGAAATCACCATTTGAAGTTTTGCATGGTAAACCTCCTAGTTATGCATCCCTTAAGACTATTGGTTGCCTCTGCTATGCTGCTAATGCTATTCCTTATAAAGATAAGTTTGCACCAAAAGGGATCAAATGTATGTTGTTGGGTTATTCACCAGGTCAGAAGGGATATAAGCTCTATAGTCTTTCAACTAAAGATGTGTTATACAGTAGAGATGTAGTATTTGAAGAACATGTTTTCCCTTTCAAAGTTGAGTCTTCTTCTACAACTTCTACTCCATCTCCACCTTTAATTGTACCTGTTGAACCTGTTGATGATGATTTCCTCAATACTGATATCCCTGATCTTGTAACTAGTTCTACACCGTCACAATCCACATCTTTACCTTGTGAGCATATACCTGTTAGGAAATCTGTCAGAACCAGAACTACTCCTTCATGGCTTAAGGATTTTGTGGTTCCTAACAAATCAGTTAACAATGTACATGTCACTTCTCAACCTACTTATCCTTTGTTCACTACACATGACTTTGAGTCTTTACCTACTCAACATGTGGCTTTTCTATCTAATGTTTTTGAGACTTCTGAGCCTGCTTCTTATTCCCAAGCTAGCATTCAACCAGGATGGATTGATGCTATGAATGCAGAATTAAATGCTTTAGAAAAGAACAATACTTGGGAACTTACATCTCTACCCATGGGGCATAAACCTATTCACTCTAAGTGGGTTTACAAAACCAAATTCAAACCTGATGGTTCTGTGGAAAGATTAAAAGCAAGATTGGTAGTAAAAGGGTATAATCAAAAGGAAGGCCAGGATTATAAGCATACCTTCTCACCTGTTGCTAAATTGGCTACAGTTAGAGTACTTATTGCTATTGCTACAGCAAAGGGGTGGCCTCTTCATCAACTTGATGTTAACAATGCATTTTTACATGGGTATCTTGATGAAGAAATTTATATGGTTCCACCTGAAGGTTATTCTAAAGCTAAACCAGGGCAAGTTTGCAAGCTTATTAGATCACTTTATGGTCTTAAGCAGGCTTCTAGACAATGGAATCAAGAGTTGACCAAATTTTTGTGTGATTTAGGCTTTATCCAGTCTAAAAATGATTACTCTCTATTTGTCAAAGCCAATGGGTCTCAATTTACCGCTCTCCTGGTTTATGTTGATGATATACTGATCACCGGTAATGTACCTTGTGAAATTCTTGCCACTAAACAAGCTTTGGATCACAAATTTACCATCAAAGATATTGGGTTGGCGCAGTATTTCCTAGGTATTGAGATTTGCAGAACAAGTAATGGTACTCATTTAAATCAACGAAAATATATTACCGATCTCTTGAAAGATTCTGGTCTTACTGCCTGTAAACCAGCCTCTTCTCCATTGCCTGCTCATTTACAATTATCCATTAATAAAGGAATACCTCTCTCAGATCCTGGCAAGTATAGAAGATTAGTTGGAAGGCTACTATATCTCACAATGACTAGGCCAGATATTTCCTTTGCAGTTCAACACTTGAGTCAATTTGTGTCAGACCCAAAGGACACACATATGCAAGCAGCCACTCATTTGCTCAGATATCTCAAAGGTTCAGTCTCAAAAGGTCTTTTCTATCCTGTTCAGTCACATTTGAAGGTCACTGGCTTCACTGATTCCGACTGGGCTGCTTGTTTAATGACTAGAAAGTCCTTAACTGGTTATTGTGTTTTCCTGGGTCATTCTTTAATTTCCTGGAAAACTAAGAAACAACCAACAGTTTCAAGATCATCTACTGAAGCAGAGTATCGTAGCATGGCTGCTACTACTTGTGAGCTTTTATGGCTCAGTTTTTTACTTCATGATCTTCATATTCCAGTTTCGCTTCCCATAACCCTCTTTTGTGACAATAAATCTGCTCAAATGTTAGCTGCTAATCCATGTTTTCATGATCGATCTAAACATTTAGAGATTGATTGTCACTTCACTCGTGACAAAATTCAAGACGGGTTTCTTCAAACCGCTCATATTCCCTCTCATCTTCAATTGGCAGATCTTATGACTAAAGCCCTTAATCGAGTTCAACATTCAACAATGGTTTCCAAGCTGGGGCTCACTGATCCTCCACCTTGAGGGGGGGATGAAGACTATATTGAAGATTATTCAAGTAAAGGGACTAGTTCTGTCAATGGTTAAAAGTCCATCCTCCCACTTTATGTTGTATCCTCCCTTTATTTATCCTATCCTCCCATTTACGTAATTAGTGATTAAGTATAGGGAGTAAAAATGTAATTATTTAGTTAGAGGCGGTTAGTGATTAGTCTTGTATATAAATAAGTTGTAAGCGTACGTTTCAAGCTAATGCAATAATAATAGTTTTCTCAATTCTCTCGTTGCGTTCATAAAGTATGTTGTATTTATCAACACCCCATTTTAAACACTGAGGTCCTTTATTTGTTTGTTAGACAACATTGAAAAAGATGTGTTAAATGGCATAAACAAGAATGCAATATAAATTTACATGGTATGAAAACTCGGAGTATATTTTTATATCACTGGTTAAGAACGTTGGACCCCAATAAGTTGAAATCCTAGATTCGTCGTTGGGTGACAATCTTATTAGAGCTTATTAGAGCTTAGCAGAGCTTAATCTTATTTTTTTTAAAAAGCTCAAGCTAGAAGCTTTGTTTGGCAAAGCATAAGAGCTTGTTTGGCACACACTCTACACAATGGCGGACTTACACCAAACATAGGGTATGCACTTGCATACCCTATGAATTCTTCATGTAGTGTTAAAAGTAGTATTCAAGAGAAAAATTTTGATCACTTTACATAAATTGCACACCCTTAAAAAACAGAGAGTGCATACCCAATTTTAGTTGACGTTTTCAAAATGATTACTATATTATAAATCTCCTCCACTATATGTTCAAGAAGTCGGTGATAACAAGGAAAAGAGGGCCATGAGTTGCTCAAACTAAATACTCAGATGTACCTAATTTATGCTATTAAGTTTTAACTAACCATTTCTCAAGTCCCAGCTCCATTAAGGATACTGATTAAGTATGGTTTAAAATTATTACCAAGTACTCCGTATATTTTGTATTTTTGTTTGTATTTATATATTTTAGAATATGGGTTTTTCACTAGTTTTCAGTTATATGTTAAATCTCTATATATACTCACATCTTGTTTTTTGTAATATTGTCATTATTAATCACCTCTTATATAGCATTTTTAACATGTGAATGTGGTTACATTCCTCCTACCATTTCAATAATCTTGTTTACGTTTGATTGTGTAAGTTGTGATGTGGCGCATCAGATTCTGTCAGATGTGGTCTAAACTGGTCTTAGTATCAATTTAGCAATAAAACGAATTAATGTTACACAACCAAAAACGAAAAAAGCCTAAGCCCGAATCCGAAGTAATTGACCCGAACCAAAGACCCGGATATAAGTTAGATTATCACATAGAAAAGATAATTATATTAGATAGTGCATATCCTTGTTCAGATTCCTGGATCCGCCACTGACTCCACATGTGTGATCTATAAGTCAGGGTTCGAATCCGTTCATCAACATATGTGGTTGATTTGTGAATATGTTGTAATGTGGCGGACGCGTACGATTGAAATATGGTACGGGGGTTAGGGGGTACCCTCTAAATTACCCTATTCTATAAAGAGCATTGTTATGTTATGGCATGATTCTATGTGATATTTTAATAAAAAAATGCACGTGCTCACTAAGCCATTAGGTGAATGTAAATTGTGTGGCTTCCGGTGTAATATGATGATTAAATTAGGTAAAGATGAACGTACGTTAATTATAATAACTAAATCAAGATCAACCCTTACTCAAACTTATACATAGTCACAGTTGACATGATCAAGAAGATCCACATCTCTTGTCAGCGAATTTGATACTATTGTTTGACAATTTTATTAACGGTGGTGCATTATAAACTTGAGGTCCAATTAATATTGCATTACCTAATTATATACTCCAATGTAAGTTGCATTCTCGGTCCATGTGGTATATGTATCTAGATTTTCATTTCGCGTCCAATAATAAGAAAATATTTAGAATGTAGAGAAAAATCTAGATATTAGTTATATAATAAAGTCCTTAGAAATATTTATAAAATGTAGAATCTTCCATAGACAAGTATAAATAGGTGAAATTGTAACCATTGTGAACCATATAAAGTTAAAGAAATAAAATACATAGTTCGTAATTTTATATATTCCAAAATACCTTTCAGCCTCTTTCATGTGAAATCTCTTTATCAAATCAAATCTTAAATAGTCTTCGAGAGATTTCAATTTCATGAGTATCACCCACAGTGGCGGTACTACACTCGAGACGGTGTGGACAGACGCCTTTATAAAAAATTTACAAGCTATGACCTTTTTTTTAGAGTTGGTAACATAATACAGTATGTCTTTTGCCCCCATAATAATAGATAAGTAACAATTATAACTTCTTACAAAGATATACTCCCTCCGTCCCAAATTAAATGTCTGGTATCAGTCTTCACGGAGTTTAAGAAATTACTTTGTCAGGTAGTACATATGACAGTTTTACCCTTGCTTTTTTGCACGGACTCCCATGTATCAGTTTTGAGTGAGGGTTAAATGGTAAAGTGGATATGCTATTTTTGGAAGTGGACACTTATTTTGGGACAGACTAAAAAGGAAATGTGGACACTTATTTTGGGACGGAGGGAGTAGTATGTATTAGGCTGGTGGACAAGTAGGCAAGTAGCTAGCTACTTCACCATCAAGGAGGTTTAGGGTTCGATTCTTATATACCAAATAGAATTTCTTTTAGATTTCATATATGAATTCTTCTAAGGAAACAAATTTCGAAAACAACTTCAAACTAGTATCATTTTGGTTAAGATGAAAATTTTGAGTCGGAAACCGATCCGACGTACACCGATCAAATTTGCCCATGTACCACCTTTGCTGCCCTATAATGACTAGTTTGAGATTGGGTCTATCTTTCAACATCGTCTTTAGAAGCCAAAGTTCTTTGGTGGGCCTCATTAAGAATAAAAACTCTATATTTTTAATTTTTATTACACATGTTAGATCTCCAATGCTACTTGTAATAACATATCATATTATGTATATGTCACATTATGAAGGGCATTAAACGTTTCTACATATCTACATATACTAATAGAGAAGTCTTTTTTTCCTATGTGACACATCTCTTCTTTTGACAACTAAGCCATCGTCCTACGTGTCGTCATACCCTTCAATTGCCAAATATATGTGCCACATCATACAAGATTATAACTTTAGAAAGTCATTATTATTCCATAAAATTTATCGTATATTTGTGGAAGGTTGATAATTATAAAGAAATATTATTAACTATTATCAAGGAAACGATTTGCATTTCATTATTATTTAAACTACACAATTACAACAATTATAAATGTATGAAATAAATGGTTCTAATATCTTCATCCTTTGCATAATTTTCTACGATGTGAAAGCAGAACAAGATGTCTAACAACTTAAAAGTATAACGTCTTTGATTTTTGTTGTTTTTTCTTTCTTTATAATTTTCATTTTGCATTTTATGTAATAAAGTATAAATAATGATTATTATATTAACAAAGAAGAATATATAACATCCAATTAATATTGTGTTTAACTTCACGAGGTAGATACTTTTTAATCATATTAAAATTTTCATTTGTTATAGACAAAATTGCGTGGAGCGTCCCTATGGTTTGCCTAAAATAACACTCCCCATCCCTGTGCTTTTTTTTTGACCTAAGACATCCCTAAACTTGCAAAAAGTTGCGTGGGGAGTCCTTCCGTCAAATAGGAGTTAGTTTATTTAGTTAAAGGACCTTGAGTGTAATAATTTTATGGCAGAGGCTATTTATGTATTTTTTAAATTTTAAATATATAATTTTATTTAATATTCTTTTTAAATTGAATTAACTAATTTAAAACCATACTAAACTTTTCAATTCAATTAAATATTTTTATGTTCTTTTGTTTAAAATTACTTTTTGTTTGATAATAAAAATAATCAACTTAATTATTCAAGTTTGTGAAACAAAATTTATCTACACTAATTCATCAAGAATATCATTAAAATCTTCAAATAATCACTACCAATAACTGTCACATTTGATCACAATTATTTTCGTCGACAAATACAAATGTATTAACCGTTCCCTAAATTTATCAAATTTGAAAATTAGAAAATAAAACGAAAAACAAAAACAAATATGACAAAGTTACCTCAAACTTTGAAACAACAAAATCCTGATCGAACAAAAATTCACAAAATTGACACAATGTTTCATTTAGATTTAATTTCTAACCCGACTCATTTTGTGACAGATGCTATTAGTGTAATTTTTATTTTTTAATCATAATAATTATTTAATGACTTTTTAGTTGAAATTAAGAAAGTTATTTTTAATAAACTTTTCAAGTTAATTTGACAATTTTAATTGATTTTTAATATTTATTTTTTATTTGAAATAATCAACTTGTTTATTATAGTTTCGAATCTGAATCCGAAATTTTGGATATCCGAAATTTTCGGATATCCGAATATCCGAAATTTATTACTTTTAAGCTTTTAAATCGAGATTCGCTATAGATTTGGTTGCCAAGTACGTACAATTAACCAAAATACTCTACAATTCTTCCATTTAGAAAGTATTTTAATCATTTATTGATGTTTTTGCAAATAATTTGTATATTACGATGGGCGACGGCATAGTTACCTATTAAAATGGGAAAAAATTTAAAAAGTTTTGAAAATTTTGGAAATCGGATATCCGAAATATTCAAAAAATTTGAAATATACTATCCGAATCTGAAAATTCGGATATCCGAAATTTTGAATATGTGAAATCGAAACTAGAATAAACAAGTTGATCATTTCATTTGTTACAAAAAAAATAAATATTAAAAAATCAATTAAAATAGTTAAATTAACTTGAAAAGTTTATTAAAAACAACTTGCTTAATTTTAACTAAAAAGGCATTGAATTATTATGACTCCGATAAATAAAATTATATATTTAAAATTTAAAAAATACATAAATAGCCTCTGCCATAAAATTATTACACTCAAGGCCCTTTAACGAAATAAACTAACTCCTATTTGACGGAAGGACTCCCCACGCAACTTTTTGCAAGTTTAGGGATGTCTTAGGTCAAAAAAAAAGCACAGGGATGGGGAGTGTTATTTTGGGCAAACCACAGGGACGCTCCACGCAATTTTGTCTTTGTTATATTATACAAATAATATTTTATAGCATTCACATACATGAATAAGTTGAGTATGTGAATTGTTACTTATAGGAACAAAATGGATCAATCGATCAAGATCACAATAAAAAATATAATCAACTCTATCATCTCATACACGAAGATGAACACTATCATGAAATATTTTAAATGTCATTTCATTAAACTTGATTATTATGTTTGTAGTAATTTTTGAATGCTTATTACTTATAAGAGTTTCAATCTTTGTGCCATTTTCATCTTTTCAATGTCTATAAAAGGATTTAATTTGAGCCGTGATTTTAATATAAATAAAACTTTCGTTTCTAATTTTATGTTGTTTAATTACTATGCTAATATACAATTTATTTTGAAATTCTCATGTATCTCTTAACAATTTTTTTTTTCTTCAGAACTTGTATGGACCTTTCATGCATATTACTATTTTATAAACTGTTATCCTATAAAATCATTATTTTTAGCCGTCCAACGGACGGGTATAACACTAGTTAGTAATATAACCTAATAGATGTGTTTAAAATAGCTAGAAATATATTAGGTTGGTAAATATTACATCAAGAAGGTTATATCATTGATGCAATCTTCAAATGGAATTTTATAACCTACTTCTCTGATTTTGACATCCAAAATTTCGACAATTCGAAGAGACCCACATAGTGCACTGGCACTTTTAGGCTGGCAGTTGCACGCAACCAAGAATTTCGTGTATCCGTCTTCACTTTCTAATTCCACATATTCAATAGCATAGTAAGAGAACTGTTTGTCACAATTTATTCGATTCTTGAAATCAATAGCATAATTAGAGATCTATTTGTAACAATTTATTCAATTCATGAAAAGAAAAGAAAAACCCTATGGTTTTTGATTGTAGTTAATGAAACTCCGAGTAATTTGTTAGAGAAGTTTTATCATAACGGTTGGAATATATTTACATCTGAAACAAGCTTATAACTATATTAATAATGTTTAGTTCTTCACCTCCTAATTCTAGATAATTTTAATTTTTACACTTTTTAGTGTTATGCATGTGCGAATGTTCACTTTATACTTTGGCATTTAAGACATTTATAATGTTTATGTTATACGGATTTCGCATATAGTCCCAGAAACAATTTGATAAATATGAACACACTAATATAATTGCATTAAAATGTTATGCAGATCATTTTAGTAGTTAACATGTATGGAGGAAATAGACTTCCATATATATATATATATATCTTAATTGTTCTATGAATAATAATCCGCAAAAGGTGTAAACTTGTGGGAACACTTTGGTCTCATGTGTCTTTGGTACTAGTTATTGTCCACCCCACAAGGATGACTCCGGACAACTTCCTGGCATAGTGGAGACGTCTGGAGTTAGAATTAACCTTTATCCGCAAGTCCTCCCGGGCCCCATATGTTTTACGGGTGTGGGTACCAATCAACTAAATGTTTAGTCAAGGCAGTATTGAACGTCTGACCTTTAGGAAGCCAAGAGCTCAACCTACCACTGGGCCATTTAGACAAGTGGTGTTCTATGAATAACAATAGAATGTAATTGTTCTCCGTCTTACTTGATTCTCAGTTGTTTATCATAGAGATTAGGGATCGACGTGACATCCAAAACAACCGTTTACTTTTGGTACTAAAAAAATCAATCTTAGTATTAGTTTGTTTCATTTCACAAGTTCCCATTTCATTATTTTTTTTGCGTCATAGATTAGATGAGGGTAACCACGAAAAACAGATCGTGTGTCCACTATTTACTTAAATTTTATGTATTTTAAGAGTAATCTTCTAAAAGAGACACGTGATATATCAAAATATGATCGATAAAAGGGAACAAATGTAAAGGATATTCCACAATGAAGGGTTGTTTGTTGTATTTTACAGATGGGGAAATGACAGGGCTTGTTTAAAGATACACTAAAAAGGGTATAATTTGTGGAAACTTCATTCTAATTTAGTCTATCTACTAGTATAGTGTATTGCACTTTTTATCGTCACCGAAGAAGACAGTTGCTCTGCCTCTAAGAGTTGTTCATATCAAATGACTGGTATTGTGCATTTCATAGCTTTAATTTGTAGGTAATTGTATCGCTACTGAAATTAGACTTTCTAATATAAGGTATTTAGGTTTCTATCTTATTGCCATTTCGATGTTGGTAAAATTTTAGCGATCACAACAAGATAAATGACATACAGTGACAGAAGCTTTTAATTACTGAAATGTAAAAGAGTCAATATAGCCAGTTTCCCTTGCCCCTTCTATGTTTTTTTTAACCAAATGAAATAAGAGAAAACGTTTTATAAACAAACGGAGTAATAAGAAATAATAATAACAATATGTCAATATTGAGAATTTGGTCAATACGGTCAAAGAAATATAATAGGGAACTGTTTCAACTACAAGCATTTTTACTTTCTCAAAAAAAAAATCGAAACCCTAGTTTTTGAGCGATTCGCCGCCGTCCGTTCCGTAATAACCGCCGTCCTTGCCGTCGTAACCGCCGTCTGTGCCATCATAACCGCCGTCTACGCCGTCATAACCGCCGTCACCGCTTTCCGTTCCGCCATCACCGTCGTTCGTTCTGTTGTTGTCGGTGTCCTTTCGTTTCATTGCCGCCGTCCGTTGCGTCTTCGTTGGCGCTGCTTCTTCGTAGTCTTTTGATTTTGTATTCGGTATGAGTTGTGCAGGTGCAATGGTACGATTTCTAATTTGTTTCAAATTGTACATAATCATTACTTGATTATGTATTGGTTATGAATTGCATTTGTTCTGTTAGCTTGTTTAATTATGTGTAAATTTGTAGCAATATTGTTGAAGCTCGATCTTAACACTTGTATAGTTATATGTCATCAATCTGCTTTTGCAGATTATTTATCTCTTATGTTCTTGCGTTTACACATTTTTCAAGCTAAAGTCCTTTGCATTCTGTCATTAAGTTGGATCTGGTTAATGACTTATTCAAAATTGAGCTCTAATTTGTTTATATGTTAATTTGTTCTATCTTTTGAGTTTGTAGTTATGCTGAGATTATAAGTAGTTATTACATGTAGAAAATGTTATTTGCTAGTACTGCTCTTTTGATGTATGTTAGACATCTATATCTTACTTTGTCTAGTATTTACAGGCATTTGAACCTCAAAATTAAGATTTATAATTTTTGCTGTTGATATTAATATTCCATAAATCATGTTGATATGTCATTAAGTGTATATTTGTTTATATTTCATATTTAGAAATCTTATTGTTGTATATTCCATGTGTATGTTCAGCCCATATGTATTTAACTACTTATTTGAGTATTTATCATCTTAGGTACCAAACCATGCTGCAATGATGGATCGTGCCATGGGGGTGAATTTAAGTGATGATTTTGGAGATGTTCATGTCATGATGGGTGTAACAACGTAATCCAGTTGACAGGTTATAATTTTATAAAGCTTCTCATGATCTGTTTCTACTCCGCATGAATGTCCTTTTGGGTTCTCGCGTATCTTTATTGAAATGAGTATTGTATGAACTTATTGCAGTGACGATTTCTAGAACGATGTTTCCAATTTTTAGGGAGTATATGCCGCATTGATACAAATCGAACTAGCCAAATTGTAGGACACTTGGTGAGTGCACTTACTTTTGTTCATTCTAGTAAACACTATTAATAATATGGTTTGGTTAGATATTGATTTTGTGCAGTTATAGTAACTTATGCTTGTTATGCTTCTTATAGTAACTCATGTAGCAGTTTAATGAAGTAATGAACCATCCGATAATTTAAATTGGATTTAAAAACCGAGCTAGAAGTACTACTGCCATGATGAAAGATGCAGCAGACCACACAGGTGCTTTATATCATGAATTAAGATATATTCCTTTAAGGTTTTGAAATTCAAAATAATGTTACAAGGTTAAATTGTGATCTTTACTTTGTGTTAACTTGTAATTTGACAGGACAATTGATGTGTGTCTTCTTAACTTAATGATTCTTAGTTTGTATGTAAATGATTTGATCCATTTTGCTACACCCATACACACATGTATATATGAAGTATTGGACATCAGGAATCTCACTTCATGATTATTGTCTACTCATGCTCTTTTGAATTTTCAATTGTTCAATTAGGAAATTTGGTTTGGTTTTCTAATGTATACTAGGATTATCTATGGTTAATGTTTTCTGATTTGTGCAGATAAGCTTGTACCAAAGTCTGGTAACACAAGGTGACATTTCTTAGAGCATATTCAAGAATCGTTTACTCTTGTTACTGTAAATTCCTATTACTGATCACCATTTTTGTAGGTTTTACTAATAAATAATCAACTTTTATTTTTCTAATGCAGCCAAAGAAGGATAGAAGTTCATCATCACCTATCCTCTGCTCAGTAGCAGGTGATGTTTCTAACCTTTTTGTCACCGCTGGAGGTAAGTCATTTACAATTAAAGAGGTAAGTTTTAACTATGATCAACAAGGTTGTATATCAAACACTTGTGTAATTCTTGTTTATTCTCCCATGTTTAGATTTAGGCATACGTCTTCTACTTATGTGGCACCAATGGAAGGTTATCGAGTTCTTACTTAAATCACTTGGTAAGTAAAGTTCTAGTTCCATTTCTCTTTATAAAGGTTTATATCTGTTTATAGCATAATATATAGAAGTGATGGTGTTTTAGTAGGCTGAAGTATTTGTGATAATGTGCTCACTATATATCTTGGAGATGACAGAATCTACAACATGCAATGAAGGTAAATCTAATTATTATATTACTGATACTTGTGGAAAGTTGGATTGGTTGGATAACGGGTCTGGCTCAAAGCAGTGGTTACTTGTCAATCTGTGCTTGTGTTTATATGCAATAATTTATTAAGGTTCAACCATTTATAAGAAAGTGGGTTGAAATTCCCTTATCTAATCCACTGTTATTATTGTTCAATATCTTGAAACCAAGTAATCGACAAACTTTCACTTATTCTGTGGTGAATTGATGGTAGTTTCAATTTGAATATGAACAGAGAATCCTATATGGCGTCAAGGTGTAAAATTTTCCTTCTATTACCGATGCACCATGTGATAGTGAGGTCTAGATATCTGATCACATTTTCCGTCTGTTGTGTCTTTCAGGTAATCAACCAAAGAAGTTGAAACTGTGTTGTCTCTTAACAAGGTAATTATTCAAAATCTTGTACCAAAGTATATTGAATAATAAGTGAAAGTTTAATAATTAATCTTTCATTATACCTTTAAGTTTTATGTTTTCTGGTTTGCAGGTCTTATCAACACTCTAATGGGAGCTGTTACATTGCATTGTTAGAAGTTAGAAATATTGTGTAGTATGTATCTTGTAACACATGTTTGGATTTGGTTTGAGAAATAAAATTACCCCTTGTTTAATTCGTGATCTTTAATTAGCTGAATACAGTTATTACTTGTTAGTAAATAAATGAATAAAAGTAAAAATCTAAATTTAAATTAATTAAGAAAGACTTTTAATGACTGTAAATGCAGTCAGTAGCGAACATATATACTCTTGATTCAAGACCCATTTCGTGACTGAAGTTACAGTGAGTAAATGTTTTAGACATACTGTGACTGAAAATATGTGTAACAGTATACTTTTAGCGATGGCGGCATTAGTGACACTTATTTTTTCAGAAGGAGAAGACCAAAGCGGATTTAGTGACTGTTTTTGGAGTTTTACTGACACTTTTCTTCAGTCACTGAATGCCATTTATCTTGTAGTGGATGTTATCGAGGAGTAAGTGCGCTTATAGCTGAAGTTTTCTTTGATTACTTGCTTTCTTTTATAATAATAAATCCAAAACTCAAAATGAGAATTAATATATAGAAGACTTCCGATAAAAAAAATCAGATATAAGAGACATAGGTCTTCATACAACAAGGTGCTCGGTTTGCAATGAGGCTAAAAAACTGAGGAACACATTGGTGTCGGATTGTCTTGGAAGTCAATTGCAAAATGGTGGAGATTTAATCCTAACACGTTGATTAATCTTGATAAAGTGATTTTCTAGGCCGACGCTTCTAAAATTTCAAGGGATCAATGTAGATGCATGGATATTATCATGTGAACCACTTTATGGACTATTGGACCATTTGGAAACATCAAAGCGAAGTTGCTTTTCACATGGAAAAGGTTCAAGAAGCATTCCTATGTGATGAAGTAACTCTTTTACTGTTTACATGGATTACCAATAGAAGTAGCAAATTTAGAGTTAAATGGCTCGATCGCTCGAGTGGATTTGTGATCCCGAGTTGCATTGTTCCCCAATCTTGTAACTGACTTTGTTTCTCACATCTAATTTCTTACTAGAGCGCTTTCTAATGAAATTATAATTGTTCAAAAAACTTATAACTTATTTATTAGGAAATTTGGAATAAACGAATTTTATTGTATATCATTAACGTATTGAGAGCAAGTGCTAGGGAACCTAATGAAGTTGGACTTGAATTATTACTAAATTCAAATAAATAAAAATGTTGAAAATCTCAATTCGGGAGTCAAAAGGCCCCCACCTCAAAAATGACAAGCCCAGCCCAACAATTATACGACCCGATTCACTTAAAACGACGTCGCCCTATTCTAATACATACTATCTTACATTTTTACCGTTAACAAAAAGTAGCAGCAGTAATCCATTTTATACATATTCAATTATCTATCCGACGTCCTAATAGCATCAAAAGATCTAACAGATAGTAAGGTACAAATACAGTACAAATATACGATATACTATTCTTACTATTTTCTATGTTTTGTCGATAGTTTTTTTATGTCAATATAACATAAAAAATTGGTTTACAAATCGGGGTTTTGGAAAATGTTTTGTATGTCTTAACATTATACGTGATAATTATGTTCCTTTTAAGCAGTGGCGGATCTAGGTATTCGCTTCAGAGTATGCACTTTTTTAGTAATTTGTTTCACTCAAGTTTATTTGGTAAGTTCCGGTTTGTCAGATTTCATTTCGATTATAAACTAGTTCAAGTACTCCGTAATGAAAGTAGCAATAAAAAACGTACTATACTTTCTTAATTACTTTGTATGTGGGCTAAATTGTCCCCCTACGATTGATTTTGCATTCCTAACAATTATTACTCATATCGTCTTTACACTTTTTAGAACACATCTTTATCAACAATATAACTCAACTATCATTTAAGTGAATCAATCAAATAGATAGACTATATCATATAAATCTCAAGTATACAAACACTATGATAGGAACAACCGTAAATGGTAAACTAACCAACAATTACCTTGAAAAGTGTAATTGCTCTTAAAAAGTTTAAAACAGATCATAATACAAATATACAATAATGCTTAACAAATGTAATAAGTACCATCAAAAGTTTATCGTAACATCACATGTCACTAATTATGAATAGAGTCTTTCACTTTATAGATTACTCTTTTACTTCCTAAACTCTCTTCTTTCATATCAAAAACAAGGGCGGTCTCGTTAATTTTCGTGGCCTTGTGCCATAACTTAAAATAGGCCCCTAAGGTTATTGGTCTAGTGGAATTGAGGTGACTCTCCAATTTTGAGGTTGAGGGTTCAAGTCCCGGGGGCAGAACAAAATGTAAATATTTGTGGGTTATTGTATATATTCGTGTGATAATAGTGGTAGGATACTTGCATTTCTAAAAAAAAAAAAAAAACACAAATGTAATCATAAGATAATTTTGATAATTTAAATTAATAAGGCATTGTTAAATTCAAGTAAGGACCCAATAACAGGTTTATTTTTCATTAAACTTTGAAATGTTATCTATTTTTATAAAATGAGACGTACACATTTTCAAAAGTTTATATAAAGTTCATTAAAAAAAAATAAAAACCAGTTCGTAGTAGTGATTTCTAGTATGTCATGGCCACATGATTTCCTGAAACATTGTAGTAAAAAATGAGAGTTGAATGTATGAATTAGAAAGTACAGGGGTTTAAATTGTATTTTCTTATAACAGTAAGGCTACTAAAGAAAAAAGCTAATAAAAAATTAAAAACACACCCACATGTCATCTTCTTCAATAAACTTCAACCCAGATTTCCTTCATTAGACCTCTCCCAACGGTGAACACCAACTGACGCATCAGTTGGTGCCACATCAGCACCACATCAGCTTTTTCTAAAACTGACACAAACTGACACTACCCTGCCAATAGTGAACATCAGTTAACATCACTTATCCTTTTTTGGGACCCACACACTAATTTCTTTATTTATTTAAAACACAAACTTAAATAAACCATTCTCATTAAGTTAAAAAACTTTTAGATTTCACTAATATGTTTAGCTTATATATTTAATTTAATTAGACAAAATAATTGTTTGAGTCCATTTTCAGTTTTTAACCCAATTAAAAATATAAGTGGCCCATTTTCAATTTAATTTTGGGCCTATTCTAATATAAAGTAGAAGCCCACACCTAAACTTAAATATATCATCATCATCCCATCTTCTTCTTCACTTTCGTGGCTGACTGGCTTCCCATCTGCAACTTCATCTTCTTCTTATTTTTTTTTTTAAATTCATTAAACAAATATAAAAACAAAAAAAGGCAAAGAAAATAGAAAAGGGCCCACAAAATTACCGACGCCCTCTCTCATTTGCGTCGCCAAACCGAAGTTGGAAACCGACGGAACCCAACCGACGGACCGTGCCTATGGCGTCGGTTCCGTCGGTGAGAACCGACGGCCCAACTGACGTCCCGTTGGGAGGAGTCTTAGAACACAAGTATGAGCTTCTTCTTCTTTTTTTTATTGTACCTTGTACAAGGGCAAATAAAGAGTTTGGGTGACAAATGACAAGTTTGATGAACTTCAGGGACTAAATGTAAATAGTATGTAATTAGTTTGTTAACTTAGTTTAGCAGGGGGTGGTTTAACTAACTTGGTGTATATATATGTAATCACTCTATAATTAGCAGATCAAGAAATGAGAATGTAAAGTTTGTTCTCTCAAATTGTGTTCGTAATCTTCATGTCAATTTCCTCATTTTGGTATCAGAGAGTATTGACATGAATCATGTGTTCTTTAGTTGACCTAATTGATTCAATTGAGTGAAATTGTGTGTATTTTCTGCAATTGATTCAATCTAGGGTTTCGTAATAGTGTTGATTCGCTTCCGCATTTCGTTTCTGATTTCAATATGAAGTTTATCGGTTTGTTGATTACTTTCATCTCGTTCATCCTGCAGTATTTCAGAGTCCTCTTTATCTTCATCCTTCTGAAGGACCTGGATCTCTTTCTATTCAAGAAAAGTTGATCGGTGCTCAGAATTACAGATTGTGGAAGAGATCGGTTGAAATTGCCTTGTCAACTAAACGGAAATTAGGCTTTATTAAAGGTAATGTTCCTAAATCTCTTACTAATCCTGTTGAAGCTGAACTGTGGGATACATGTAATAATATGGTGATTAGTTGGATTATGAATTCGGTTTCTGAATCAATTGTGAAGTCTATAATGTTTGTTGGCACTGCTTATGAGATTTGGCAACAATTGGAGAAAAGATTTGCTTTAAGTACACTAGTACAAATTTTGGCTTTGGTCACACCTAAAAAGTGTGACGATATGCATACGGTCACGCATGTTTTTCAACGTGTGTGTGACTAAAGGTGCCGCGACCATAGGGTGCATACGGCTACACTAAATGGTTAGTGGCCGTATCCATTTAAAAAGAGTGACCAAAACCATAAAATGTGTGACCATATGCTCTTTAAAATCAAGTAAAGGTGTATTATGTGTGACTATTGTTCATCCAATGGTCACTTGAAGTTTATGTTTGTGTGGCGTTTTGTAACGTTTAGTCACACAACGAGTGTTGTTATTTTTGGAATTGGTCACATAAATTTAAGCCAGAAGTGGCCATAGGTGTTAAAAAGTGAGACCATATGGTATTTAAATCTACTAAACGTGGATTTTGTGTGACTATTGTATTGGTGCATTTTGTGTGTCAGTCAGTTGGTCAAACTATTGTAATTGTCAAAGTCAATTAGTCTGCATATGTATAGTGTTTAGTGTGTCAACGAAATGTAATTATAGAATATACATAGAATACTAGGCGACATTGGTCTTGACGTCGCACTAGCGACATTGTCGTTGGGCTTGCGACGTTGGGTCAGATGTCGCATTGGGCTGGGCCTGCGACGTTGGGCTTAACGTCGCAGGGTCCGATAGGTGTGATATAAATACGAGTGTTAGGTTTTCGTTTAAGGGCTGATCAAATCATAGAGAGTGAGGCGTTTTTGTGGTGAGAGAGGCAGAGAAAAACGAGTGTTTGTATCTGTAATCGTTATATTATCAATTGTTAATATATACAAGATTATAGAGAATCGTTTGTGTGTTCGTGAATCATTATCGTTTGTTATTCATTAGTTAAACGATCCGATCAGATCCCAAGAGTACGGGACAAACAACTGGTATCAGAGCCGTAGAATCAAGGATTCGTCGGTTTCGGATCGTGCTTTAGAACGTTTTCGGTTTGATTCGCGAAGGTTTTATTGATTAATCTTCGTTTCTGGGTTAGGTTGCTTGAAGATTTCGATTTCTGAAGGTGTTTTCTGGGTTGGTTTGACGTTTGGATTTCGGAATTTCGTTAGGGTTTCGAAAATTTTCGATTTTTGGGGTTTTGGCCGCTGCAGTCACGTTTTGCGACGTTAGCTGCGACGTCGCTAAGTTCTGCGACGTTACTAGCGACGTTAATTGCGACGTTGTGTGCGACGTCTCACTTTTGACCTTAATTGGTCACTACGACCTTAGCCGCGACGTCAGGTGCGACGTCGCTTGATTTTGCGACGTCACCTGCGACGTAGCCTGCGACGTTATTAATTTTGACCTTGACTGGTCTTTGCGACGTAGTTAGCGACGTCGTTATTTTGACCTTAAGTGGTTATTGCGACGTAGGCTGCGACGTCGCTAGCCTCTGCGACTTTGGATTGCGACGTTATACACTACGTCGCATTTTCGATTCTTAATTGAGTCATCGGACTTTTGCGACGTTGCTAATTTTTTCTGCTGCATTACCCTCGCTCTAGATTCGTAAAAAAAAAAAAAAAAAAAAAAAAAAAAAAAAAAAAAAAAAAAAAAAAAAAGTTTCATTTTACCCGGCCAGTTTTTGACGTTTTCGGACAAAATTTTGGCGGGAAAAACGCGAAAAATTTTGTAATTTCATATTTTCTTTTTAAGCTTAAAATAGCTTAGCTTTATTGTCGGAAAAGTTTCGCTATACTAGGGTAGTCGTCAAAATTATTCGAATTTAGTTTTGGAGGGAAAAGTCGCAAGAGGCCGTATCGACTTCTGATTAGAAAATGTCTTCTAAAGCTCTTATGCATTACAATAGTGGAGCTGTTAATGAGATTGAACCCCCTTGCTTACATTTGATACAGATTATGCTACATGGAGATTTGAGTTCGAAGCATACATAGCGTTAAAAAATCCAGATATGTGGAACTCATTGGTTGAAAGATATGAAAAACCACACAGAGGTATGACTCTCGATGAGAGAAAAGCTTGGGATATTGAAAAGAAAACCCATGCTGCAATATTAAAATGTTTATCAAATGAAGTTAAACAATTGTTCAAACATTATGATATTGCATATGACCTCTGGCATGCTATTGAGAAACGATGTGGTGGATATGAAAAATATAGGAGATATAGAGTGGAACTTGTCAAGAAACAGTTTGACACATTTGATTTACTATCAAATGAATCTTTAGAAGAACTCTTCAAAAGGTATTCCCAACTAGTAGATGAAGTGGCTGATGGAGGAATGATACTTAATAATGGAGAAGTAAACAAGAAGTTATTGGGTGCATTACCTAAGGATTGGGATGCCAGGGTATCAACTATGGAAAAAGATCCAGATATTGAAATCATGGATTTGGAAGAACTCATCCGAAAGTTACAGGCTGCTGCTCTTGACATGAAGAAGAAAGAAAAGATGTCAGAGGCTTCCACTCAAAATCCTAGTCTCAATGAAACTTCCAGATCTAATTCCAAGTCAGCTACATCTCCTTCTGGTAGCACTTCATATGCTTCCTATACTTCTCAAACAGCTCCTTCAAAGGCTACTGAGGGTCATGCTACAATCTTTGCAGCTTTCCTCAATTCTTATGAGAATTTTCTTTTCAAGAAGGCTAGTACTCTACAGCTTACTGAAGAAGACTTTGAACAGATCGATTCTGACGATCTCGAGCAGATGGACATCAAATGGAGCATGGCCATGATAACCCAAAGAACCAAGAAGTTTCTTCAGAGAACGGGTAGAAAAGACCTGGATGATGATGGTGATACAGGTCTTGGTTTTAATAAAAGCAAGGTGAAATGCAAAATCTGTCAGATTCATGGACACTTTGCTAAGGAATGTGTGGAGAATAAAAATCCCTCATCTGGATTTACTTCACCTTCAGCTCCCAAGACTCCAGAGAATAGCACAACATCACAGGAGACGGTGGTGTTTAATCAAGGATTGTTTGACTGGAGTGCACTTCAAGGAAAGGTTCAACACCGTGCGCTTTTGGCAAAGGTACATGAGGTACATGATGAACCGGAGGTACCCCTAAACTGTGTTTCCTGTTTAACATTGACTGAATCTCTTGAGAATTATCAAAATGACAATTTAGAGTTGCGAAAAAAGGTTGTCAAACTTACTGAATCAAACAATTTTCTTAAAGCTAATGAGAAACTTTATGATAACAAAATTGAGGCATATAAGTTAGACACACAAACTTATAAAGCAAAAGTCTTTAGTCAACAAGATGCAATTAATAGTTATCTTGCTGAAATTGAATTGTTGAATAAAGAGCTTTTTGATTTAAAAAGTGAGTACGATAACCATAAAAGCAAAATTTTAGGTTCTTCATCCGCAACTTTTGTCTTTAATGAAATCGTTAATAAGCAAGGGACATGCGGTAAAAAGAAGGCAGGACTTGGTTATAATCAAGTACCACCACCTTCCCACGTCGAATACTGTCCTACGCCTGTTAAGGAAGGTCTTGAAGAGATTCCAGTTGATTATATGAAGCTTTATGGTATTAAAGCTAAAGAAGCTAAGCAAAACAAACAGGCAAAGGAGAAAACAATAAGGCCAGAGTATCCTTTACCTAAGTTTGTTAAGTCTGATAGTGCACCTCCAGTTCGTGTTGAGGAGGTCGTTGAGGTAGAAGATATACCTAAAGAGTCTACCATTAAGGTTGAGAAAATAAATGTCAAACCTGAAAATTTCATCATTACAACTGAAAATGATGATTGTTTTAAATGCAAAGGCAAAGCTAAGGTTGACAATGAATCCTCAAAAGTTGTAGTTGATAAATCTGAAAAGAATAAACCTTCAAAATCAACTAACTCAACCTCAGGAACATCTACTTCAACATGTCCACCTAAGAGTGCATGTTCAACAAATGTTCCTGGTCATAGACCTTCTGTGTATTGTCCTCCACCGAAACGATTTGAGGGAACTCATTGGAATCAATCTTATGTTGAGAGACGTTCTTGTTATCGTTGTGGTCAACAGGGCCATATTATTAGGGATTGTCGGTTATTATCCCTAGATAGGTTTGGTAGAGAGATGCCAAGAACTTTCTTTTTCAGGAATTCTTTTTCAAAATCTTTTTCAAGGCGTCGTTCGTATTCGCCTGTATCTAGTTGTGCATCAAACTCTCCAAAACCTATGGCAAGAGTAAACAAAGTTGTGCCCAGTAGACCTCAAGTTCAACAGCACAACATTGTTGAAAACAACTCATCTGAACCTACAAAGGTTTGGAAACCAAAATCCACAAACAACACATCAATGAAATCTTCTGAGTTTTTAAAATATCATAAACTCATTGATGTGATGATTATGGATGACCATGGACAACCCAAGTCAATTAAGGCTTAGGTGTCCCATAAGTACTAACGTTTAATTGTTTGTGGTGGTGCAGTCAGGTTTTAATAGCTAATATTTTTAGTGACTGTAACGATGTGGACATTTTTGAAAGATTTTGTCATGGTGGTTATGTGTGATGAGTTGTGATTTGGATGAGTATATTGAAGTTTCGAGGTGGTAAAAGCGTTAAAAGGATTTGATTTGACTTGATATGTGATTTTGAAATTTCTTTTAAATTTTATTATTAGTGCAACAGCCATTCTTTATACTTTTTAGTATTAAAGAAATGCAATGTTGCGAAATTTATTCAATTAAAAAATACAAAAATATGTTTAATGTTTAAGGGGAGTATTTTTGGATTGGATATAAGAATTTGCTGTTCAGGGGGAGTAATTCTGAATATTAAAAATTCTGATTATTTAATTCAGAAATGTGAACAGCAAGATTCTTAATTCTTGAAAAAATGTTGGATTGTGTGGTATTGTGTGTCTGTAAAACAACTTGGGATATGATAGTACATCGGGGAACATGCACAAAATGGAAGTTTTAAGGTTTATCCTTGATGTATCAGTAGGTTTATCTAGCATACTTAATACAGTTTTTATGAAAATTATCTTCATCATATGATGTATTGGTAGGCATGATACATACCGGTCTCTGGGTTATTAAGAAGTAAGTCTAATACGTGTCTATGATCTTGTGGTAAACATCTTGTGGTAAACATCTTGTGATGTACGACACTAAGTCTTAATTCCTTAGCGGAGCTTGACATACTTCTATTTTTAGATCGTATATCTGAGATCTCTTGGGGGAGTTAGCTGATTGATTCCTTTGTTGTACGTAAGTGCAGACCTGGTCTCGATTCAGCTTACTCTCAAAACTAAGCAAACGTGAGTCAATGTACTTGCAAAGTCTTATATTTAAGATACTGGTCAAGGTCGCCAATTGAATAAATCAAGTTTGGTTTGACTGCGATCGGTTTTGCTTAAACCTGAATCAAGTGTATGTCGCTCTGTTGTACACAAGTACAGACCTATCACCGCTGGCTTGATTCTTAAAATTGATTCTCTTATATTCTTTCTAAATTTGGAAACTATGTTCATGTCTAGGTTACAGGGGTATGTCTATGGTGGGGACCACGGTGAAATATTCATACTAATAATAAAGATTAGCTTGCAGACACGGATGTAACATGTTTAAGTGGAAAAACAATACCAGTAATCGTCTTGAAATAATTTTTATACTAGGTGTATTAAATGTGCTAAGTAAATTTAAAGTGGACAATTATACTGGTAATCGAGATAACACTTACTATTTGCTAATAATTGCATGTTGGCCTGATATGATCCCTAAGCAGACTTAAAACAATCTTATCCCTAATTTATTTTAATCTTTGTTCTTTACTTTTCATTTATAAAGAAAAATTTAAAAAAAAAATTTATTTCTATGTTATTTTCTTCAATATCACATATCTTGTTAAAGTCAAATATTGAAGATGTAAAGGATGTCGGTTATTCTCCAAAGATTGTGAAGATAATTCTATTGGAGAAGCTGCTGATGATTGAGAGATGGTCACTGAGTTTGAAGATCTTATTGTATGATAAATTTGTGTCAGTCACATGAATTTGGACATCAAGATTTCTTGGAAGACCATGCTATCTCAAAGGGGGAGTTTCTGATTATCAAAGACATGAAAGAGTTTGTTGATGAAGACTAATTGAAGACTTATTTGACCAAGCTGCTGACAAGGGGGAGTTTGTTGGTGCATTTTGTGTGTCAGTCAGTTGGTCAAACTATTGTAATTGTCAAAGTCAATTAGTCTGCATATGTATAGTGTTTAGTGTGTCAACGAAATGTAATTATAGAATATACATAGAATATTAGGCGACATTGGTCTTGACGTCGCACTAGCGACATTGTCGTTGGGCTTGCGACGTTGGGTCAGATGTCGCATTGGGCTGGGCCTGCGACGTTGGGCTTAACGTCGCAGGGTCCGATAGGTGTGATATAAATACGAGTGTTAGGTTTTCGTTTAAGGGCTAATCAAATCATAGAGAGTGAGGCGTTTTTGTGGTGAGAGAGGCAGAGAAAAACGAGTGTTTGTATCTGTAATCGTTATATTATCAATTGTTAATATATACAAGATTATAGAGAATCGTTTGTGTGTTCGTGAATCATTATCGTTTGTTATTCATTAGTTAAACGATCCGATCAGATCCCACGAGTACGGGACAAACATATTGTGCATCCAATGGCTACTTGAATTCTATGTTTGTGTGGCGTTATGTAACATTTAGTCACACAACGAGTGTTTTTTTTTTGGATTTGGTCACATAAAATGAAGCCAAAAGTGGCCGTAGGTGTTAATAAGCGTGACCAAATGCTCCTTAAAGCCAAGTAAACGTGGATTTTGTGTGGCGATTGTGCCTCCAATGGCCACTTGAATTCTATGTTTGTGTGGCGTTATGTAACATTTAGTCACACAACGAGTGCTTTTCTTTGGGATTTGGTCACACAAAAGTAAGCCAAAAGTGGCCATAGGTATTCATATGTGTGACCAAATTCTCTTTAAAGTCATGTAAACCTGTATTTTGTGTGACTATTGTTAATCCAATGGCCACTCGAATTTTATGTTTGCGTGACGTTTGGTATCATTTAGTCACATAACAAGTGTTTTATTTTTGGATTTGGTCACATATATAGAATATAACCTAATGTGGCCATAGGTGTTAATATGTGTGACCATATGATCTTTAAAGTCACGTAAACCTGTATTTTGTGTGACTATTGTTAATCCAATGGCCACTTGAATTTTATGTTTGCGTGACGTTTGGTATCATTTAGTCACACAACAAGTGTTTTATTTTTGGATTTGGTCACATATATAGAATAAAACCAAATGTGGCCATAGGTGTTAATCTGTGTGACCATATGATCTTTAAAGTCACGTGAACATGTTTTTTGTGTGACTATTGTTCATCCAATGACCACATGAATATTTTTTTGTGTGACGTTTGGTATCATTTAGTCACACAACGAGTGTTTTATTTTTGGATTTGGTCACATATATAGAATTAAACCAAATGTGGCCGTAGGTGTTAATATGTGTGACCATATGATCTTTAAAGTCACGTGAACCTGTTTTTTGTGTGACTATTGTTCATCCAATGGCCACTCGAATTTTATGTTTGCGTGACGTTTGGTATCATTTAGTCACACAACAAATGTTTTATTTTTGGATTTGGTCACATATATATATAATTAAACCAAATGTGGCCATAGGTGTTAATTTGTGTGACCATATGATCTTTAAAGTCACGTGAACCTGTTTTTTGTGTGACTATTGTTCATCCAATGGCCACATGAATTTTTTTTTTGTGTGACGTTTGGTATCATTTAGTCACACAACGAGTCAATCAAAGTGTGACCGTATTATGTGAGCGCATCATTTAGTCACGTATAACAAATCAATATTTCGTGTAACAATTGGAATTATATATATATATATATATATATATATATATATATATATATATATATATATATATATATATATATATATATATAAATATAACACGACAAATTAAAATTGGAATAATATATATGTACATAATTAACTGCATACATGTACCCAAACTAATATTGGAATATTGTTTTACATGATAATAATAACCGAATAAATGTATCAAAATGATAAAGTAATTATACATGATCACAATTGCAAGGCCTTTTGACTCTTGAGTCTCATCTTCGCTTGCTTTTGCACGGCATCACTAGATACATAAACCGATGTGTTGCGCCTTTTCTTTGATACTTCTGGTGCAGTTTTGTTTTCCGCATACGCCAATTGACCTGAAGTAGGTGGTGTTACCTGTAAAAGACAAAAGCCGCATATATATGTATCAAACATCAATATTAATATATGAAGAATTATATATGTATACGTAGGTAGATATAGGTTGTTAAAAACGTATACGTATTGTATGTACCTCCTCCTCAAATACCACTTGCTCCTTCGGCCATGCATAAAAACCACCTACTGCCTGCAAAGCAGTTTTGACACCATTGTCTCCAACGTCCGGTAAAAAAGCTGCATCCACCAACGATGTACCAACAGACACTCTGTAGCAATCCTTTGGGAGTACTTTGCTATGAAGCATCTGTTTTCCACTCGACACGTATACGGTACCCAAAGCAATTGTGTTTGATTTCTTTAGGTTCCACAGTTTACACTTGAATACCTAACCAAAATGAAATGATGACGATTAATATAAATATATATACTAATTATAACTAAGCATAAGCCTCTGTCTTAAACGGTGAAGATTTCAGATATGCACAGAGTATAACTCACAATAAATACCCTGTAATTGCATTCTAATTAAATTCAGAATTGTATAAACCAATATTTCAACAAATAATTAATAGCACTTCATATTTACGGATTTCAATTTTTTCCAGCAGCATCATATCATGTATATATATATATATATATATATATATATGTATGCAATATCAGAATTAGATGAAACTTAAATTCAGAATTGTATAAACCAATATTTCAACAAATAATTAATAGCACTTCATATTTACCGATTTCAATATTTTCCAGCAGCATCATATCATGTATATATATATATATATATATATATATATATATATATATATATATATATATATGTATGCAATATCAGAATTAGATGAAACTTAATTGAATAATGTTTCAACATGCTGAAATACATATATATACCTGCAGCGTTGCTGGTGTTGGAGACCGTTTCTTTTGTGATCGGGACGACCGGTTAGGTTCAACCGTGTTCTCTTGTGAATCAGGCGTCCTGTTTGCTGACTTGTTAACTGCTTCTTCAACAGTCTCCTATATAAAACAAGGCAAACAAGTAATTATTGTAAATGGGAGTGACTCTTGAACTAGCAATGCTTTGAATTACTAGCTGTACTTTGAATACAACTAGCAGTGGCAAAACTAGCTTGATTTTGCAGTAGCAGTGGGAGTGACTCTTGAACTAGCAGTGGGAGTGAACTAGCAGTGGGAGTACATGACTTGGCCCTTTTAAGTTCTTCAATTCCACTGCAAAATCAATGTAATTCTAATGTTTTATTACTTAATTACCATTTTGTCTTTTTGGTTGATCATGCTAGTTGCAAGTCCTTTATGCCTGTCAAAACTAGCTTCCTGCCCACTTCCAACCACACTTGATGACCTTATTTGGCACTCCTGATCTGCAGTTCCAATGGTTGCTTTAGGATTAACGTCCACTGATGGAGACACCTGCAATATATATAAAGAAATACATATATCCGTTAGCTGCAATATAAATTAATGAATAATATGTTAGCATAATTACTTAATTAATACAAGAATTAAATGTCTTTCCTCCGATGGCAGGTTTTGACTTGACAATGAATTAATTTTCGCCTCTTGTGCAGTCAACTTGGCCATCACTTGTGACACCTGGTTGGACAACGTTTCTATAACTTTGTCTTTGTCTTCACGGGCACGTCTCTCTGCTGCAAGTTCTGCTTGAAGTAATTTCATCTTTTCGGCATCTGCTGCTTTTCTGCTTCGAGCTGCTGGAAGATGAAAATACTTGTTGATTGTCACTCCACTTCCTACTCCTCTGGCATACCCTCCCTTTTCCTTTCCAAATACCTCTGTCATTGCATCGTTGCCATGAGCAAGCTGTAAGGTTCCGGTTTTGATCTTCTCGTGAGAGTCTATCTGCATTATAGATTCCAACAGCCAGTAGTTAATTGATTTATCGAAAGTAAACTACATGAACTATTTAAACGGAAAATTTTGATGTCAAATTAATGCTTACTACTTCTTGTCCCTTCTCTTTAGTCATTTCGTCTAGAAATAACCCGGCTTTGTTTTGCCTTCCTCTCAACCACAATATACCACGTGGGGGTTCTTCATGTGCTTCGATTACTTTTTCTTCGATCTTATAATCATCAAATCAACACACATGTAAATTAGTCAAATTACCAATTAACATGTAAGCATATAAAATTGAAAACAAATACAAAGTACACTAGCTTTCTGTGTATTTTACTTTGATCTTATATATAATTGATACATATAATGTACAAAATAGATACATACATTATATATGTAAATGTAATTACCAATTTCTTTTTCACATGTACGTAGCCACCTCGTCCCATGGTATGCGGATAAACCGACTTGGAGCGCGCCTCTTTTGACGCATCTGACTTTTTCTAATTACAGAACAAAATGATTATTAGATGGCATTAATGTGCAAACACAATAATCTGAAATTATATATATATATATATATATATGCACTCTAATATAAATGACTAAACCTGGTAATCCTCCGTGCTCGTATACTCTACAAAAGAGTTCCATTCCGGGGCATGGACAAATGCACTATATTTCATTGGGACTTCATTTACTGCTGGTGTGTTTAGGTTGGGCAGTATGTAGGATTCCCTCAATTTCCTTCTAAAATTCCTAAGATGGGCACCAAGACGATTCATTATTACCTTTCTGTGTGTCTCATCAACATCAAAATATCGCTGCAAGATCAATATTAACAAGTTAAATCTATATATATATATATATATATATATATATATATATATATATATATATATATATATATGCAGTTGCATATATAATGTACTGTAATATATATATATATATATATATATATATATATATATATATATATATATATATATATATGCAGTTGCATATATAATGTACTGTAAACAATTTTAATTAATAAAGGAAATTAATCAAGGGAGCATGGAGTGGGTTACAAATACCATGATTTCATCCCACAGTTTATCTCTTTCTTCTTTATCGACCTTCTTCCAGGATAGAATCTTCAAACCAATATGCTCACGAACAATGTCTCCCAAAAAACTCGCAAACAAAGCTCTATTGTCCCCTATTAGCCGATCCATTTGATCGAAGGTTACCTTGAGCTTTTGTGCACCGGGTCTGCCATACTTGTTGCGAAACGCAAATAATCTTGTTATGCCCCTCGGCGGAACTATTTTGGGATTTGCATTATTGTCGTTTTCATCGGCTTCATCATCTTGTACATCATCGTAACCCTCCGATTCATATCCTAAATCGCGGTCGTCATCATTATAATTATTTAGAGGATGATCGGCTTCGTTATCCATGATATATATATACTTTAATTGAGATTAATTGAGAGTTGTAAATTGTTTGATATTTTGGTTGGAGATTAATTGAGAGTTGTAAATGTATTAAGATGTTTTGGAATGTAATTTAAAGGTCACTTGAAATTCAAATTTTTCTGCTTGGCTCTAATTGGTCAGTTTAAATTTTTTGGGGAAAATTTTGGCTCCAAAATGAAGGAAATAATATTTAGAGTTAAAATTATGAATAAGGTTAATTATGAATTTATGATTGTAGGGGGAAAACAGCAAATCAAACAATATTGAGCTCAAAAAAACAAAATGTAGGTTAGGGGACTCGAACCCGAGATTGCTAGGTTAACTCCTCAGCGAAATAACCAACTCAGCTATCAATACAATTGATTTACTTTTCCAACGATAAATATATATTATTATGTTGTTAAACCCTAAACGCTAGCCCTAAACCCTAAAGTGAAATGACCAACAGGTTCCTAGCATCTTGTTTCCTTTCCTAACCTTCCATTAACAAAAGCATATAATGCCCATATATATAACACATCGATCATTAACTTAACTACAAAAAATAAGTACATATTTATAAGTATCCGACATACATCTGTCGATAACTAACTATATAATTATATATACTTAATCAAAAGTAATAAATACCAAAACTAGATACAAAGTGAATGTAGCAAGCATCCCACAAACATACATTACAATTTAACAGCCAAGCCCGTCTGTGAAAGAAGGCATCGCGTAACGTCTGTGCTTGTAATACCTTGTGCTTAGGACAACAAAGAATGCAGTTAGGGTATTCCTTTTTTGCTCGCCATACGATACGGGGATCAGCCAACAATCGACGTACCTTGTTAGCTGTCCGGGCAACATCCCACAGACCTGCTAACCTTGTTCTGGTAGAGGTCAACAGTTGCTTGGCCTCTGCCTGTCTGTCTTGACTTTCCCCCATCACCAGCATCCCAAGCACAAACGTTGCATCACGTTGTCCCAAATTAGATGCCTGTTGCATCATCTCCTTTCCAGCAGCCTCATCACCAAATGAGAAGAACTTGTTCTGATCAAGACATTTAAGAAAACTAAATTAGTATGTGACAGAGTACAATTAAAAACTTCAATAAAATGTAAAATAAACATTACCATGCCATCCCTAAACAGCATGTTAGGGTTTCGATTCTCCCTCATTTTTGATAGCACATCAATTTTGTGCAAGTTCATAGAAAATACAGGATAGAGGGAATCATCATCCAGCTAGTGATAAACCTCATCTGAATCAACTGCACGTCTGAAGGTCTTGCACCTGTAATGCATATAAACGACGTCATAAACACAATCTAAGTCCCTTCATGATCATAAAAGGTGATTCATCATGTACATGCACAATATAATTTAAATATTCCTAAATCAAGCCCTAATAATTGCGCTACATTCTTTAAAAATTACAGAACATACAAGGCTTATATATATTGACAAAACGTCGAGTATTTAAGTTGAAACGACAATCCAAACTAGAAACTAGGGTAATGTCACTTACAGAGTCCTCATTTTAAAAACTTGCTTGGCGTTGCAAGCCCCGACACGGGCCAGTACTTGACTAACGACGCCGTCCGGAAGGTCAGCAAGAGTTCGATCATCTTCCAAAGCAGTTTTCTGTCGTTTAGAGCTTTGGGAATCCATGGTTTATTTCTTGTTTAGATGATTTGTTGATGCTCTGTTTTGAGTTTCTTTGGAAGTTGGTAGGACGGGAAGTGAAAGGGGTTGATCTGATGTCTGAATTTTACTGCAACGTTTTACGCCTCACGCGCCTACTTCCAAGTCTTTAAGTAAATCACCTAAATGCCCTTACTATTAAAATCCTTCTTATTGTATTGGTAATGGATTATAAAGGGTATTTATGTCATTCAACCTTTAAGGGTTAGTATTAGCAGACATTACCAAATGTGGTAAAAAAAGATAAACTATTTTTACTCTTGATATACACAATTTCACAATAACATATTCATATACAATATTATAAAAATGTTATAAAAACGTATTTATATAAACAAATATGGTAAGAAGATAAATTATATTTTTACTCGGTACACAATTTAACAATAACATATTTTTATTTATACACACACAAACAAAAGTATGAAAATCTTATACTTATAATAAGTTGAATTATGCTGTATATCGTACACTTGACTATTAACCTTAGGGCAATGTCACATGCATACATATGCCGAAATGACGAATTACATAACACCCTAAGTTCAATAGTGGCGTGTGTGATACCGCAACTACTGCCGTATATCGTACACTTGACTATTAACCTTAGGGCAATGTCACATGCATACATATGCCGAAATGACGAATTACATAACACCCTAAGTTCAATATAATAGTGGCGTGTGTGATAACGCAACTACTGCCGTATATCGTACAGTTGACTATTAACCTTAGGGCAATGTCACATGCATACATATGCCGAAATGACGAATTACATAACACCCTAAGTTCAATATAATAGTGGCGTGTGTGATAACGCAACTACTGCCGTATATCGTACAGTTGACTATTAACCTTAGGGCAATGTCACATGCATACATATGCCGAAATGACGAATTACATAACACCCTAAGTTCAATAGTGGCGTGTGTGATACCGCAACTACTGTCGTATATCGTACATTTGACTATTAACCTTAGGGCAATGTCACATGCATACATATGCCGAAATGACGAATTACATAACACCCTAAGTTCAACAGTGGCGTGTGTGATACCGCAACTACTGCCGTATATCGTACACTTGACTATTAACCTCAGGGCAATGACACATGCATACATATGCCGAAATGACGAATTACATAACACCCTAAGTTCAATAGTGGCGTGTGTGATAACGCAACTACTGCCGTATATCGTACACTTGACTATTAACCTCAGGGCAATGTCACTTGCATACATATGCCGAAATGACGAATTACATAACACCCTAAGTTCAATAGTGGCGTGTGTGATACCGCAACTACTGCCGTATATCGTACACTTGACTATTAACCTTAGGGCAATGACACATGCATACATATGCCAAAATGACGAATTACATAACACCCTAAGTTCAATAGTGGCGTGTGTGATACCGCAACTACTGTCGTATATCGTACACTTGACTATTAACCTTAGGGCAATGTCACATGCATACATATGCCGAAATGACGAATTACATAACACCCTAATTAAGTTCAATAGTGGCGTGTGTGATACCGCAACTACTGCCGTATATCGTACATTTGACTATTAACCTTTGGGCAATGTCACATGCATACATATGTCGAAATGACGAATTACATAACACCCAAATTAAGTTCAATAGTGGCGTGTGTGATACCGCAACTACTGCTATATATCGTATATCTAATATTTCACTATTGGCTTATGTGATTATTTGTATCAATGTTATTATTTGCATATAATATTTCACAAATGGTTTTTTGTTCATTCTGCTTTGATTAATTTATTTATTATTAGTTTAGGTTACATTTATATAATAATTTATTTACCATACACCCACCAAACATGATACATATAGCTACTTAAAAGAACCATTAATCACACCATTTAAAGAAAACTTAGTTCATAACAAGAACAAGTATAACTACACACAACATCACTACAACACCAATAAAAAGTGCAAACACTTGGTCAAACATCTTCAATTTTGACTTCATGGGAGTCAACTCTTCAACCATCTTCATCAACACCATCTTTGAGTCTGAATCTTCTTCCGTTTCATTCCTGATGGACTTGTTTTTACATTCCATTCTTAATTGATACATAATCTTCCTGTAATACTCTGGAAGCTCCGAATCAAGAAAGCGATATCTTGTACAAAAATGGCTTTTAACCTAAATCACAACAAAATAACAAAATTAAAGCATTTTTGAGTCAATATTTAACCTAATAGCATCATCAATTGCAGATACCAACAACAATAAAAAAATAAGGTTACAACTAACATCTGGGCATTTTACGAATCTGCGTGCCGGGTTGATCTCAGTCCATGATGTGTGAACATACATCTTGGCTCCGCAATGGCAGTAATAAAATTGTGGTTCCAAAGCTTGATTTTGAGAAGATGATGATGACGCCATGTTACAGGGAGAAAAATGAGCGGGAATAAAATAAGGATGGTAATGGAGGGAAATAGCAAGTGGACGATGTAAAGGAATGGGGAAGAAAGGGGATTAAAAAGGTGGGTAGGAAGGGAATTTTACAAAAATACCCTCATGTGTGCTACCGGTAGTGCCATATATCATACATTTCACTATTAAACTTAGGCTAAAGTCACATAAAGACGTAAATCTGTTAAAGACGTAGAATCTGTTCAATCAAATTCATTTGGTTTAGTACGAAGAATCTGTTAAAGACGTAAAAAATGAAACGATAAAACTTTTTATCGAAAAAGTTAATAGACAACAAGGGATTTAAACTTTCATAAAAATTTTAATTTAGTGAAGGATAAAAAATTGTACGTTAATCAACCATAACTATAGGCAATGTGTTCAAGAATTACCAAAGTTTATAAAATGTGTTTAATGATAACTAAAGTTTATAAAAGTGTTCAAAATGATGAATTAAGTGAGGTACCCCTGTTGGGCTTATTTGTAAGTTGTGCCCCTGCCAGGTATAACTAGCAGTGCCACTGTTGGGTCTAATTTCTAGGGCTTGACACTGTCATCACATAAGTACCCAAACACTTAACTTTTTCAATTACGCTTTCAAAATAACCGCTCTCGTTTGTGTTAGTTCATTGTAAACCGCTCTTCTTTCTTTCATCAATTTCGTTAATGGCATCATCATCTTCATCTGATTCTGGTAATTCTACTCTGAGTGTTCATTCTGAACACAACATGAGGGCTTTCTTGAACAAAGAAATCGCAGATGAGAATTTTCACCCAATTATCGATTTCTTGAGTAACTGTCCAGTTACATATGCCCTTACTGTTGCCTCAAGATTGATAAGATCTCATATTCACGAATTCTGGAAGAACGCCAAGGAAGGGAATGTTAATGGAATTCCTCACATTCATTCCACTATCAAGGGAATGAAGGTAATGGTGACTGAGATTGTTCTTAGAGAACTTCTGCAGTTTGATGATGAAGGAGGAGTTCTGGAATTATCAAGAACTGATTTGTTTCAAGGTATAAAGGATATGGGGTATGAAGGTACTGGAAAAGCAAGGTCTGAATACACTTTCTTGAAGTCATGGTTCTGTCCTCAGTGGAAGTTCTACATTCATACTTTTCTGGTATGTTTGTCTCAAAAGAGGACTAGTTTTAATGAATTTAGTTCTAGTATTGCATATCCTATAATCTGCTTGGCACAGGGTCTTAAATTTAATATGTCTAGATTTATCTTAGATAATATGATCAGGAATGTAAAGGGTGATATATTTATTATGTACCCTAGATTTGTTCAGCTTTTGTTGAATAAGCAATTGCCAAATTTGCCAGCAGAGAATAGTGTAATAGTTAGTTCTACTCTATCCTTGAAGACTATTAGAGCCATGAACCAGTATCAGAATACTTTTTCCAAGAAGGAAACTGCATTGTTTTCTACAATGTTAGTTGCTCCTTCTGCCACTGCTGGTGTATTACCAACATCACTTGGACCAAATGATGACAGGCCAACAACACAAGTTGGTTCTGAACACACATCAGGAGGTGGCACAAAAAGAAAACAAGGGAACCAACAGCCTACCCAAAGAAAAGCCAAGAAATCCAAGAAAATTACACAGACTATGGAGATTCCTGTTTCTTCACAGTCTTAGTCAAATGATCAATCACAACAGGTGAACATACTTGATGAAAATGTTCATTCTGGAAGGGCTGCCACTACTGTCTCTAGCCCACTGGTAGGGCAGGACAGTGGTAACATCAATAAGACCCAACCAGAGGCAACTACACTTGATGAACCTCTGGGCGATGAATCAAATGTAGGTCCCAGTACCAAGAACCAAGGGGCATCTGAAAATCTTGCAAGGCAAGTGACAGATGTAGTCAATGATTCATCTAGGAGGTCACACTCCAATGTTGATGAGACTAGTAATGAAACTAGGGAATTGATGATTGATGATCTGGTACATGATGTCAAGTTGATTTGGACCAAATTTGAGAGAGAAAGAGATTTGAGAAGGGAGCAACAATTCAAGTTGGCTGCCCATGATGTATTGATAAAGAAGCAGCAGGAGGAAATCAGTGATTTACAAACAAGATTGGCTGTGGTGGAGGATGTTGTTTTAAAGGTCTTAAAGCCTGCTGCAGAATTACAGGCATCTTCAGGCAAGGGGGAGAGAAAAGATCAAGAGAAAGACAATGTGCCTGAAGATAAGGGAGATGATAATGATGGTTCTGATGGGAATAATGATGATAATGACAAGAGTGATGGAGGTATTGAGGATGAATTGAATGTTTCAGATTATGTGGTTAGTGAAGGCATGGATGATGAAATGGTGGATGCTGAGCATGATAGAAGAATGGTGGTATATGTGGATAAAAATGTACAAACAAGTGGTTCAGACAGTGAGAATGTGAATGTTGCAGATGATAATACACAAAGTGGTCCAGCTTTGAATGTTTTTCCATTAAACAAAGGATTACCTTTTGAGGCTGCGGCTAATTTGTATATCTGGGATGTTATGGGAAGAAATCTTGACTGGAGGAAAAGAGTGAGCTTTAGTGATAGGATGGTGTATGAACAAAATGATGATGAAATTGATAAATCTGTTGAAACAAAGGAGATGGAAAGTGGTGATGTAGAGGTTGAGGGGGAGCTTGTAGAATCTAAGCCTGAAGAAAAAGAGGAGACAAAGAAGTTGATATACAACATGAAGAAGTCTATTACTAAGAGAAAGTCTACCTCTGCCAAGGTACAAACCCCTGTTAAAACTCAATCGATGACCACTGCTAGTAGTGTTTCTACCTCTGCTAGTAGTTTGGTTTCTACCACTGCTGAGGTATCTACCACTGTTGGTACTTCAGTAGCAACCCCTGTTACTACAAATCCTACCCCTGTTATCACAGAGTTAACCACTGTTACACCACCAACGTCTATCAACACTTCAAACATTCTAACAACCACTGTCACAACTACTGTTACCCCAATTTACACCCCTGCTACAGCAACTACCACTACCAGGGCTCTAGAAGTGCCTGTTACAATGAGAGAACCTACACAATCACCCAAACCTAAGTCTGATCTTCCGAAGATTGATTCAAAGGACAAAGGTAAGGGAAAATTGAAAGAAGAAAGGAAGGTTAAGAAGGTTGTAGAACCTCCAATTGATTTAGATGAGGCCAGGAGAGCTCAGGAGGAGCATGATGAGAGAATGTTAAGAATGGCTGTTGAGTCCAAGACACCAGAAGGTCCTGATGTTGATGTTGTACTGGATGACACGAGTGTGGTAACCTTATCATAAAAGGCTGCAAAGATGCTAAATAACATGGCTGCAATAGGTCGAGGGTTGTCTGCTCAAAAGATTCATGACATGATCAACAAAAAGGATGGTAATGATGGTTTGGATCCAGGGTTTGCAAAGCTCAAACAAGCTACTGAAGAAAAGGCAAGACTGAAAAGACAAGCTGAGCTTAAGAAGAAAAGAAACAAACCACCAACTGCTGCTCAGAGGAAAAAGGTGTTGATCAAAATTCTTGGTGGAAGATATGCACCAAGAAGTGTGCTTGAAGGATGGGATGTAGAAAAGTTGGAAAAAGCTTATGAAAGACATCAGAATGAGGGAAATGAGGATTTTGAGAAAAAGCTCATGCAAGACAAATTTATTGAGAAAAAGTTGGCTGAGGATAGAAAGAAGATTGCTGAGCAGGTGAGAAAAGAGGAGGAAGATAGAATTGAAAAGAAAGAGCAAGAGGAAGCAGAAGCCAAAGAAAGAGAATTCAATAGGCTTTCTGATCAAAATTTAAAGATCAGATGGAATGGAGTTCTTGCTTGTGATAGTGTAGTTCCTGATGTGGAGAAAGATGTAGAAGAATTGAGTAAATATATCAAAGAGGTGAAGGATAGCAAAGAAAATATTCACATCCATCATGATAGATCATCAAGGATAGTTGAATGGCAAGGAAAAATATTAAAAGAAGTTGCTAATGTTGTCAAAGAGCAGATCAAGATTGTCAGAGAGGATGGGAATGAGCAATACATGACATCTGTTGCTGATGTACTCAAGAATGTGAATAGATTAGACATTCTAGATCTGTATGAGCTAGTCAGTCAAAGAAACAGGCAGGCTTCACTGGTAGTAATGGAAAGAGATTTGGGAAGATGTTTGAATATGTTGTTTGAGCCTGAACCATTCATTAAGTTGTTCTTAAACTGCAATGAGGGTGTGAATACATGGAGACATTTCGTTAGAGCTGGAGTTCACATGATCTTATTCAGAAATGGAATGACAATCTACATGCTTGATGAAAGACAATATGTTCTGGGGACTCATATTCTAAGAACTGTGCTTGCATCTCAACTGAGAACTACAGTGATTTCAGAAGGAGCATTCAATGCTTTATACATGGTGCTCAATCAGTTTCATAAAAGAATGGAGTTGGAAAGAATAAGAGAGAAGGAGAAAAAAGGGAAAACAGAATCAAGCTCCTAAAGATGAAAAGAAAGATGAAGAAACTTGATTCATTGCTAAGAATGATCAAGTTTAGGGGGAGATTGTTGAGACCTGAGCCACTGTCAGATCTGCTCAGAGTACAAGTATGCTGCCACTGTTAGAAGAAGTCTACCACTGTTAGAGTTTTATACTTGTATTTTGTATCAAGTACTCAACCACTGTTAGTAATATACGAGTACTACCCCTGTTAGTTATATAGACAACCACTGTTGGTTAGATAAAGTCGTTAGAGTTGTATTAGGATTAGATACGGATTCCTAATATGTTTAATTCTGTAAAGGACTCTATGTGTTATAAATAGAGATCATGTAAAACCCTAGCTTGATATACGATTCATTCTAGTTATTAGCTTCAAGGTTGTAAACCCTAACACAATTGTGTGTTCGTATTATTGATAATAATATTGAAGCTTTTGGTTAGATATTCTGTTTGCACAAGTTCTTCAAGTTGTTAATAAACTATTCCGCAAACTTGTTAACAATCCATCAAAGTAATACATACTAAGATCTCTAACTGGGATCATCAACTACACTTAAATCATGTGTGACAAAATCGACTCTATGCTATAGTCACACAAACCATTACTCCATGTGACCAATAAGGTCTCATGATATAGCCACACAAACAGCACTGAATGTGACTAATATCAAATTTAATGATAATCGTTTTTGCCCATTTTAGCTTTAAATAATAGTCACAAGAATATTTAACAACGTGACTGTTGTGAATACATTGGTCACATATAATCACCCAAAATGTGGCCATAAACATCCTATTGGATACACATTTGTGATATGGTGTGGCTATTACCATTCCATATAGTCACATGATCGGGCTAGAAATTAGGGTGACTATACACATTACGTTTTGCCATTCTAAGTTTCTAACACACACTAAACTTTAGACACACATAATAACTTATGTGACCATATGTACCTGGCTTCGGCTACACTTAAATCATGTGTGACAAAATCGACTCTATGCTATAGTCACACAAACCATTACTCCATGTGACCAATAAGGTCTCATGATATAGCCACACAAACAGCACTGAATGTGACTAATATCAAATTTAATGATAATCGTTTTTGCCCATTTTCGCTTTAAAAAATAGTCACATGAATATCTAAAAACGTGACTGTTGTGAATATATTGGTCACATATAATCACCTAACATGTGGCCATAAACATCCTTTCGATACACATTTGTGATATGGTGTGGCTATTCTAACGCGATATAGTCACTGATCGGGCTAGAAATTAGTGTGACTAAACACATTACCTTTTGCCATTCTAACAAACACTAAACATATGGTCACATAATAACTTATGTGACCATATGTACCTGGCTTTGGCTACACTTTAATCATGTGTGACAAAATCGACTATATGCTTTAGTCACATAAACAATTACTCCATGTGACCATATAGTGGCGTTTGGTCACATTGTTTAAGTGTGTGACAAGATTTGTCACGCGTTCCAACTTCATGTGTGACTAAATGAAATGCAAAAAATTTGCAGTTCCCTTTAGCCACATAAATGTTCGAAGGTGTGGCAAATACGTTTCAGAATGGTCACACGATTGGAGTTCATGTGTGGCTAAATAATAACGTCCAGTTTTTTTTTTGTCCCTTTGGTCACATAAATATTGGAATGTGTGACCGTTTCAAATAGACCATGTGTGACGAAAGCCCAAATTTGTACTAGTGGTAATGGATCTAGGAAGTACAAGTTACATAAAGATACATATGAAATTGCACAGCAAGGTAGTCCTATAAGTGAGTATTATACTAGAATGAAATGTGTGTGGGAAGAGATTGATTCTATGTGTGAATTGCCAAAGTTGACTAGTATTACTCAAGAACTTGCTGTGTTTCTTGCTGCTTTAAATCAACAAAAAGATGAACAAAGATTGTTTCAATTTCTCAATGGGCTAGATGATTGTTATAGCTCTCAAAGAAGTCAATTGCTTTTAAGTACTCCATTGCCTAGTGTTGAAAGTGCTTGTTCATTAATTCAACAAGAGGAATCTCAAAAGGATGTGCTGTCAAGTTTACAATCTGTTGAGACTACATCTTTGTATAGTAAAGGTGTTGGTGTTACTACTAATGACAAGTGTAAGATCTGTGGTTTCAAATGGCATCCACCTGAAAGGTGTTGGGAAAAGGTTGGTTATCCAGTATGGCTAAGCACAGGCAAGCAGCTCAAAGGACTATATAAGTGTGAGAAAATCACCACAATCTTCACATATATAAGTGTGAGAATTTTTTTTTACACTAAACAGTGTAGAGAAATTACAACTTGTCAACACTCAAAAGTATGAAAAAAATTTGTAACACCCAATTTTTCCATGTACACTTTCTCTTCTGTGGAAAAATCATATGGTACACATTTTTTCCACACTTTTGAGTGTTGAAAAGTTGTAATTTCTCCATACTTATAGGTGTGAGCTTTTTTATTTTCTTACATATATAATTGTGAAAAATCTTATATTTTTCATAAAATTTTTACACACTTACAAAAAGAGTGGTGAAAAAAGTGTAGTAAAATAACATGTTTTTGTAGCGCTAACATTATTATTAATATTTGAAAAGTATACATGAAACTACTAATTTATAACCCTGTGTATATATTAAATTATCATTTATACTACAATTATTGAAATTTAAACTAATTAACAGATGATAGAACTTTTGAACCGTAAAGAGTTACGGGACGTGTCAATTATATACGGAAATGTTGAAAGGACAATAATACGCAATACTACATAACAGAATAGATCAAATGAAACAAAGAGTAACTTTTATATGTTAACATGGGAACTAATGAATACAGCAAAAAGCATGTGAAGAAACAATAAAATTCGAAAATCATTTGAAGTCGGTGTATATGACTGGTGTAGCCCTATACGTACGGTTACGTTGTGTTAGATTTTAGCTTTATTTTTAAGGAAATGATTGGTAGGCCTAAAATTGTAGGATTAAAAATAGACCTGAAGATTTGATTGGTGGATGTAAAAAATTGAGTGGATGAGATTCAGAGAGAGAAAAAAATCAATCAATCACATTTGTAAGTTCATATTTAGGTTCATATAATTAGGTCCATATAGCATTACTCTTATTTTTAGTACACTTATCTTAGGCCTTGTATTACGCCAGTATTTATTTTGTCAATATTTTAGATTTCTAGATTTTTATAAGTTAGATTAGAATTTGAGTTACATTAATATTTTGTTTTAAATCAAGAATTAATGTTTTTTTCTTTCTATAAATATTAGGCTTATTTTAGTTTAATTAATAACCTTATTATCGTAGACTTTTGATTAATAACCTTTTAATTAATAACCTTATTATCGTAGACTTTTGACTTCGTAATTGATAAGGGTATTTTCGCTCGTGTGTGGTATTTTCGCTCTCGTTAACATGTGGTTGTTAGAAAAATTATTAATTACTATTAATTTATTAGTCGTACTATATTTAATAATTCAATAATATTGGTAACGACTAAAGACTAAAACACATCCACCATCAAATTGTCTATTCATATGCGCATCGACATTGCATGTCATAAATTTTGGCACATGGCATTGCATGTCATAAATTTTGAACAAACAAACAAAACAAATTGTCTATTCATATGCGCATCGACACAAAACTATATATATGCGTATATATTAATATTAATATTATTTATTAATTCATTAATTATATATAGACAAATGCATAGTTCAGAAAAAGATGTTAGCATAGGAATCGACATAAACTTTTTTTTTTTTTTTTTAATGAAGGGTGTGTTTGGCACACCATTTTTAGGGGATTCTAGTAGATTGAGTTTCTAGTTTCTAAGAATCTCAATCTTCAATCTCTGTTTGGCAACAAAAATATAGAAGAGATTATTGAAAAAAGAATCCCCGAGAATCCCTTTTTAGAGAAGCTTTTTTGAGTAGCTGGAAAAATAATCTCCAGCTCCATCTCCAGCTACAATCTCCAGCTCCAGCTCCAACTACAATCTCCAGCTCCAGCTAGTTGTTACCAAACACACCCGAAGTTCGTATGAAATGAATTATCTTTTGGCATTATAAAAATTAGAAAAATATTTATTTTTATTTATTTATAGATAATAATAATAATATCACTTGATACATATGTGCTTCTCTAATTGTAGTGGTCAATGGAAATGAAAATATGAGACTAACTGATGTGGCTCCTACTATGCGAACATTGTTAACTTAAGATAATTCTACAATTTCACCTTTATGGCCCTCCAAATTATTTAGCAACAAAAAAATACACCAAGTTCAGGTGTCAGTCATGTAAATTAAGTATTTAAGTTATCCTTTTGGGTATGTTGTTACTAGCCCATCTCAATAGTCAGCACTTAGCCCAAAACATTTAATAATTTGAAACAGGACTACACTTAGAGTGGTGTACTTTAACTTTTCACTCATTGATAAATTTTGTTTAAAGGTCCACTTTTTAACAGTTTGTATATGTTAATGTCAGTAAATAATCATGATGGTTACTTCGTATAGTTTAAGAGAATGTTTGATGATATATAGATATAATAAATTGCTTAAAAATTTAGTTCATATCATGTAACTGATTGTATTGCAACTCTCGTCGACTCGAGTTATATTTACATTTTTATCTTTTTTAATCTAACTTTCTGTATGCTTATATGTGTGTGGCTGAGTGCATGCGTAATGAACCCTTTCATTATTCTCAACCCATCCCTCCAAACAAAAATGTTCAAGTACCGCCACTGATTATTTCGTCAAGTATTTTGAGTTAACGGTCTAACAACGTGAATTACTGGATTGCTATAGATTAGTTTTGTAAGGGAATCTAGACAAAACCCCATCTTAATTGAACATATTTAGAGCAACTGCATGTGAGAAACTGAGAATTTATGATACATATATTGGTGAATATATATAGAAATATTTAGACGTTGACGTTGACTTTGACTTAATAATGCAGTTCAGTCTTCAGACTATATATATGTGTAATGTAAAGTTATAAACCATAGAGTATGCATATATACCAAATAGTCACTCACATTTCAATATATGCATTTTACTTTTCGTTGATTCATAAAAACATAAAAATTTTCTTGTTATAATCGCTCGCTGATCGAATTGAAGCAAAGGTATACATATAATCAGTTTAATCCTCTAGTCGTTTCAATCATCATTATCATTATTCTTTATCAACATTAGCATGTTAATTATTGTGCAGATGACTTCGCAAGCTCCGAACCGACCTTGTCAAGACCTAATTTATGGTAATATCTGCTTGCTATATATCCATATTATTACTATATCCCTAAAAGTTTATTAGCTTTTAAACCTGTGCATATACACGGGTTATTTTTAAGATACGAAATAATTCTATTTGACCATTTTTGAAAATGATTGTAAATTTAGTTCGTAAAATATGATTGATATATATAAAATCGGAACACTTAGAATAACAAAACAATATAAACTCTCAAATGGTCATTGGCCTATCGTATCGAGGTGACATTATAACCTTAAAGGTTGATATGATGGTTCAAATAATAAAATCCTAGACACAAAATGTAGATATTCATTGATTAATGTATACAATCATACGTGTGATTGTTGTGTTAGTATACTTATCTTTCATAAATAAATAAATAAATAACGATGAAGGTGTATATATTTAAAGCGAGTGTTTGCATATATATATGTTAGTAAGAAATTGTAAACACTTAATTTCTAACTTATTTTTCTATATATCTTGAGGGTTGTAATATTGTCAAAGAAAAAACAATAGAGTACGTTTTATTTTGAATAAATATATAAAATGCTTGATTTATTATTAGTTTAAAAGAACCTTAATTATAATTGAAAATTGTTTTTAAACCTTACGGTAAAATTGCAAGTAGTATATATATATATAATTTATTAATATTTATTAATAAGTAGTGATTAATGATTATTGACTGATGATTATCTTATTTACTACTCCCTCCGTCTCAATTTTATTGTCCTCTTTTGACTTTTGGAGTCTTTCTTTGATAACTTTGACCTTGAATATTTTTGTTTGTGTTATATAATACTTGATGCAATTTATACCAATGAAAATACATTCAAAACCCAATCCATTCATATATTTTGCATCAAATATTATATAACACAAATAAAAATATTCAAGGTCAAAGTTGTCAAAGAAATATTTCAAAAGTCAAAAGATGACAATAAAACTGGGACGGATGGAGTATATATTAGTGATGTAAATCATGGATTAGTTGTTGATATCTAATTATGATTAAACTGATATTTTACGGTGCCGTGCATCGCACGGGTTTTATCACTAGTTCAAAATATAAATGAAGGTTACAATGTTTTGCACTCACATATATTTATGGCATACTTAAATACGTAATCAGTTATAAAGTGAGGTATTAAGTTGCCCAATTTTTTTTTTTTTGCCAGTTAGAGAGTTAATCTTGTAATAAGTAGTTACATATCGGATGCTTAACATTAAAATTGTGTTAATACGATAATCAAACTTCAACGGGTCAAGATCACATGTTATACAAAACTTAGTCATAAATTACGGTGTGTTCGTTACTATTGATTTTTGAGCTTTACTTATGTTTTTAAACGCAGCTCTTAGTGCTATTGTTAATGCACATAAAATTATTGTACATGTCACTCAAAAATCAATTCTAGGGAGCAATTATTTTTATTCTACAACAATTTTAAGCGTGTTAATCGTAGTATTTGAAAATTTGTTTACATTAATATAATTGAGAAATGGAGAACTTTATAAAACATTTTTCAAACTGGTGCAATCGAGTTTCAGAAACCCGGTTTCTAACTTTTCTGACATTCTGAAACCGTATAACTCTTTCTGTAATTGCTCCACATAAATTTACCAACTTACACCACTAAATATGAAAAATCACTAAAAGAAAGCTGAGCCAGGGAGTCGATTATATCTATTTTGTTTCTTTAACAAATTGGAACATCAAACGCAGACTTGATATTATAGATTTGAGGTGATAACTGATGAGTAGACTTGAGAGTTTTGATTGAACTCATACAGCATAAATGTGCATTAATAAATTGTATAGTACATATGAACAATGTGACATTTTAGTATATAAACCAAAACTCATAGTGTATGTATATATACCAGCTACTCATTAAAGATATCGCGTTTCCACTAGTAATAAATGTATTTATATATTCCGTACGTATGATCATCTAATATTAATTACTCTCTTCGTCCTAAAATAAGTGTTTCATTCCAGAATGCATACAGTTTTAGAAAAGTCATTATCTACCAATAACATCTCATCTTTACACACTAAAGTCTTTTATGATTTGCTGTAATGGTATCGGGACATTTATTTTGAAACAACCCAAATTAGTAAGTGAGACACTTTTTTTGAAAACGGAGAGATGCTAAACAACTATGAATAGTAAGTTGCTTGAACTTTTGTCAAAATAAGTTTAAAAGTTAATGTAAAGCAAACTATTTTGATAAAAGTAATAATTAATGAAAAGTTGGCCTAAGTGATAAAGTTGCTATTTTGTTCAATGTCATCCAAGTTCAACTCTTGAGATCTCCATTACTTAATTACCTATTTATCTTGCATCATGTTTATTATTATTATTATTATTATTATTATTATTATTATTATTATTATTATTATTATTATTATTATTATTATTATTATTATTATTATTATTATTATTATTATTATTATCACTATTATTATTAGGTTAAATATTACACTAATTCATCAACAGACGTTCATTAGAAATTGATACCAAAGTTTTATGCTATTATAAATTAGACTATTTTGTAAACATGACACTAAATTATATTTAAGAGTAAGTAATAGTTAAATTTTAAGTTATTAATATCTATCACACGATTTTAAATCATTTCTCTTTAGTAGTGTCACGAAGGTTGAAATCATTATAAAGAAAATTAAAAGACGAACATGATGTCTCAATACATACTCAAACCCACCACACAATTTTTGAATTGTCATTAAGATACCATTATGTTAAATTTATGTTGATAAATTGTTGCAAATTAAATGATGAAACGAAGAAAATCTATCTAATGAAACTTAATCTATTCCTCTGGGATAAAACTTCGCAAACCCTTAAAAAAACTATGTTATTGAAAACATAAAATATATGTCCTAAATATATATACTTTTGACCATCAACAATAAAATTATGCTTAATTTTCAACATTTTTAACTTTCAAAAAAATCTTACATACACATAATAAACTCCTCAATCTTTAAATGTAAACGATACGATTATGTCCGTGCAGTTAACATCACAAATTATTTTCCCTAAAAAGGGTTAGTCATATTGACTGAAAAATATCAAACGGAACTGAATAATATAAATCAAACATCATCTAATAAAGTAATGGTATTAAGATCTCAAAAATTCCGAAAGTAGCATTTCTGTTTTAAAAAATCCCAAAACTCCAAAAGAATGCGATACTAAAAAAAATTACAATGATAAAAATTGGGCTTGTACAGGGGCCGGCCCAGCACCAGCCAACTCCCCTCTATCTCTGTTGTAGTTTTGAAGATGCATTACAAAATTATTGAATGTTTTAAAAACGGTCACTATTTCGGAAAATTATATGAGAGCACCAATTTCCCTTTGAAAAATATATTCTAAATCCTGTTAGTCTTGCACACTATCATTTCTCGATCAGTTGATGCGCAAATATTAAACCTGTTACATAACCATTAACGCAGAATATTCTTTCAGTTGATGTATAACTTAAAAGTTAGTGATACACATCACACAAAATTGTCCATAAAAACAAATTGCTAATAACACAATCATATAGATCTACATCTTATACATGTCACTATGTCCGTGTTCGATTTTAGCGTGTCAAGACCGAAGGACTTAATCTAGCATTAGAATTGATGTTTAGCATTTTGAGACGAATAGGGTACTAACTAATTATTTATATTGGAACTACTACTTTACAGGACCTAAAGAAGATTTCTACAGAATTTGTATCCCTCTAAACAATGCCTTGATTAAATGTGATTGGAAAGCTGCTAAAGCCATTATTGATGACAACTCAAACATACCGTTGGTTAGATGTAGTATCACTGAAAATGGGGACACACCATTGCACGTTGCTGCATCTTCAATATTAAGTCCCATAAAAGTGAAGAAGTTCATTAAAAGTCTGGTGGGTTTTATGGAAAAGGGAGATTTGGGACTACAAAATAACAATCACGACACTGCCTTTTATATAGCAGCTGCCACCGGAAACATTGAAATAGTTAAGATTATGATGCCAGAGAAGAAGGTGAAGGATGAAACTTCTGAGGAGGTAAAGAATAGTTTCTTGCTGAAAATCCATGGTTCTCATGGACGGAGGTTGCCATTGAATACAGCTGCCGAGTATGGAAAGTATGAGATGGTCAAGTATCTCTACAAATATACCAAATTGGAAGATGAGTGTTGGGAGCGCAATGATAATCGTGGTCAGCTTTTTGATAATTGTATCAAGAATGACATGCTTGGTAAGTATCTCTAACATCTAATTATTACAACTACACCTTTTAATTACTCCGTATAATTTTTTATCAACAGTCCAACGGCGCCAAACATTTAGAACCGGCCTACGGGTACATGTTTTTTTAATTTTTCGGTATCTATATGGTCCTTTTTTGTAACGTCGTACACCAGTACCAAACATTCAAAATATCCTTATATATATGGTTTCTTGGTTTTTTCTTATTACTTCTGTCATAACTTTTCCTCACCAAGAGTTTTCAAATCTTTTTTAGACATCGCACAAGACATTTACAAAAAGTACAAAGAACTTGCGCATCGTGCACAGACACTTCAAATTTTGGCTCGCAAGCCCGATGCATTTTATGTACAACAGACTAATTTTCTCTGGAGCATCATTGGAGTCATCATTTGGGGTAAATATCTCTATTCCCTGAAGTTACTTTTGGAATTTTGAGATCTTAATACCATTTTACAGCCTTTTAAACATAAATACGTTACATCACTAGTAAAAAATATTCTTCCTCAAGGAGAACCTTGCTAGCGTGCTTACGTAATCAATTTGTGTGAGAATAAACGAAATGTACGCTACTAGGCGAAGTTGGAACTTGAGGCTGGAGCTGAGGCTTGCGTTTATATTCAAAAGTCATTTCAAAAAGCTTCTTAGTTAAGAGCTTCTAGGGGTCTGTTTTTTGAAGAAGCTCTATTTTTATTGTGTTGACAAATACTAATTTTTATCGGTTGGGGCTTATTAAAAATATTAACTTGAACCCCTAAAAGCCTCAAAAAGCCCTCTGACAAACACCTCTTATATATAATATTATTCATCACCACATACTTCTTCAGTATAATATATTAAAGAATGTTGTATAAAAAACTAAATTTATAGTTTACTGAATGTAGTATAAAAATTAACTCAAGTTTGATTAAGACCCAATTATCTTAGACATTATCATAGTCATTATTTTCTGTTCTTTTTTAATTATTGTTTAAGAATCAAACTGTATATCAAATAATAATATACATATGATATACAAATACATAAAAAAAATTTAAGGCCCTTAGAATTCGGATTTCGGAGGCCCTAGACAGTCGATAACCTCGCCCACCCTCAAAGACGGCTTTGATATACATTATATACTAATACTAACAATATTATCCATATGACATATCAATGATTTTCCAGTAATGATATATCACATTTCCTAAAATTATATCGATAAAGGTTTGTAATTAACATCCAACTTCATCCATCATTTTTACTACGAGTAGTATTTATCTGATAATTTTATCACTCTAACTTCTTCTTTGGCTGTTGGTGCTAGTTCTGGAGTTCGTTCGTTTCAAGAAGAAAGTTCCTAAAAATAGAAATAAAGCATACACATTGCTAACGGACATTTCGGAAGCTATTTCCAATTTGCCAAATAACAAGATTAATGATATACTTAGAGGATCCCCAGATTGGATTAATACGAAAGATAAGTCAGCAACTGAAAGGGTCGTTCAAGTTCTGCAACTTCAAGAACTCGTTTCTCGACATCTTGACACATTGTGTGATGATACTGAGGTGATAATCAATGGCCAGCCAACAACCGCAGCTTCTCAATTATTGCGATTAACAGCCCTCGTTTCAAAACATGTTGTGAAAATGCATCTTGAAACCCAGAACATAATTAAACAAGACGACAAGCAAGTTTCTAGTCAAGGAAATCAAGATCTGCAAAAGCTCAATATATCTGAACAGATTACGAGGTTGCATGTTGAAGCACAGAAGATAGTTGAGAGAAAATGTGGAAATGGAAGAGAAAACATTGATACTAAAAGGAATCGTAGAAAACTATATTACTAAGATGCGTGATGAAATAGTCTCAAAGAAAACATACTCTTCTCGGGTACTTTTCGTTGCAGCCGAAATGGGAAATACTATTTTTATAATTGAGATGATTCGTCAGTATCCTCATCTCATTTGGCAGTTTAACGATAACAAACAATCTATCTTCCATATTGCTGCCGAGAATCGCCACAAGGATATCTACAGCCTAATATATCAGATAGGCCCAATGAAGGATATGATAACTCGTATAATAGATGTCTATGGGAACAATATGCTCCATTTAGTAGGGAGGAGTGTAAAGCAAAAGCATCTACAGGATGTAATAGGGGTTGCTTTACCAATGCAAGAAGAACTACTATGGTTCAAGGTACATATATTCCTCTATATGCTTCAAGAATTCTTGAAATTTCTTCTTTCTTCTTTCATGATTACTTGATTAGTATAAGTGTACAACTATAAAGTAGTAGATAACTAATTCAGTTTGTCGGGGTTGTAGGAAGTGGAGAATTTGATTCATCCTTCATTTAGAGAGAAGAAAAATAGTGACGGTCTAACACCATATGAGTTATTCACCAAGGAACACAAAGAACTACTTACACGAGGTGAAAAGTGGATGAAAGCAACTGCTAGCCAGTCTATGATTGTCGCAACGCTTATTGTAACCATAGTATTTGCTGTGGCTTTTACGATTCCAGGAGGTTATAACCAAAATAATGGTATCCCTTTCTTTAAATCAAAAGCAGCCTTTATGGTTTTCGTTGTGGCTGATGCCATGTCTCTATTCTCTTCTTCAGCTTCGATTTTCATCTTCTTATCTATCCTCACATCTCGTTATGCGGAACATGATTATTTGGATTTATTACCCGGAAAGCTGGTATTCGGTCTAGTGACTCTTTTCCTATCTATAGCAACCATGACGCTTGCTTTTAGTGTCAGCTTTTTCGTATTGTACAATGAAGGTGTGTTGTGGGTTCCGATCCTTATTGGTGCGTTTGCAGTGATGCCAGTCTTTCTATATGTGTTCCTACAATCTCGTTTGTTTCTCAATATCATGCTATCAACATATGGTTCTAGCCACCTCTTCAATACCAAAAAATATTTTCTTCACTCTGAATACCCAAAGTTTTAAATATCGTGTTTTTCCTATGTAGTATATCGGTTTGTTTTAAGACGCCTGCTTTGTAAAAGGTTATAAGTTGCATTTAGATATATTTGTATTATTTTCAAGATGAATCTGTTTTGTTAATTGTGAACATTCCTGTATTTAATATGTTGACTGGCCCAAACTAAGTCACTTAGCCTTGTGCTAAACATATATGAGACCACGTATGCGAATTACTAGTAGTATATATACAGATTAGTGCCGGCAAATTCTGCCAATTTACTTCACATTTGGGCAATTATGGGTATAATGACATAAAGTTTGGGTTCTTATGGAATGGAGAAATTTTAAGAATGCGCTTAATGAGGTAAAACTCAAATCATGAATGGATCTAAATGTGTGACCATCATGTTATATTTTTCAAATTATATAGTTAAAAATATATAACTTATTTTGGAAGATACTAAATTTTAGTGAATTAGAACATTTTTTATGAAATTTTCAAAGACCCCGTTATGACCCGAGCCCGTTTAGACCTGCGCCCGATTAGACCCGAGCCCGTTTATACATGTGCCCGTTTTGACCCGTAGCCCATACCCGCCCATTTTGCCAGCTCTAATACAGATGATTAGTACGAATGAACCTCAGCAACAGCCGGGCCATTTAGATGATTAAGAAGACACAAGTCTCTTTAGAAATGCTTTAAAAGGTTATTCAGATCATTTTAGTAGTTAACACGAACGGAGGAAATAGACTATCATATACATCTCCTTTCTCCTCTTAGAGCATATACAATTGGAGTTTTTTTTTTTTATTTGGGGGGGGGGGGGGGGGGGGGGGGGGGGGGGGGGGGGGGGGTTAGGTTATTATAAAAAATACATTTTAAAACTTTCATCCTATTGGAGCGCATAACGGTTTGCCAAAATTGAGCTATCAGTCAATGACTCTGTTGTATATGTGTGTTTATAATTTTTGTATAAAAAAAAAAAAAAAACTTTCGGGAAGAATTTTCCATTTGATCACAAAGGTTGTTCTTAAATTAAATGTGATGAAGAAATTGTTTGACTTAAAAAACTCTTTTAAAAGATTTAAAAATTGTGGATGCTCTTAGAAAATTTTGTGCATTGTGGACACTCTCGTATGAAGGAGGAGACGTTGCTTATTGATAATTTTCGTTTAAATTCACAACAACAACAACGCTACCCAATCTCGCCGAGGGCGAAGTATGGGGGAGGTAGGATGTAGACAGCCTTACCCCTACCCAAGGGTAGAGAGACTGCTTCCAGAGAGACCTCCGACAGACTCAAAAGTACGTACAAATAAATGTAGTGACGAAAATATACAAAATACACTAATAGTAGTCCCAGCTAGAAAAATAAATAAATAAATAGTCAACAACATCAGCAATCATCAAATATCATCTGAATCAGCATCGGCATCGTCAGTCGCATCAGCATCCGGCAACCGTCAACAGCAACTGCAGCTAGCAAAAGAGACAACAGCAGTAACCAATAATAATAAAGTAATAATTGTAATAACAATAATAATAATAATAATAATAGTAATAGTAATAATAATAATAATAATAATAATAATAATAATAATAATAATAATAATAATAATAATAATACTACTACTACTACTAATACTAGTACTATTACTAATAACTAGAGGTATAGCCCGTGCGATGCACGGAGCTTGTTAGATTCTAATGTTTTACCTACATACGACGTTATAATTGTTCGTCAAATCCATTCTTAATTTGTTTAGTGATACAAACAGTAAAAGGTATACAATTTGGTGTTGGTGTTGCTTGATAACGATAAATGATGAGGCTTTTTTTAATATTATTCATTGGTGTTGTCTTATTTTTTCTAAAGTCGGAGTTTAAACTCATGAAATGTCTATCAAAAGAAAACTGGTTATTCAAGTGGATGTTAAAAATAAATGACTCATCAATATGTAACATATATGAAGACCATTTAAAATGATATGGTTTTATCTATGGCTAACAAACGTTAATTCAAATTGGTGTAGAGATGCTTTCTTATAAACTTCTAACATATTTGGTATTGAAGAGTCTGGTAAACTTGCTTTTAATTTCAATTAAATGTGAGATTTAAACAAATAGGAAAACAAAAAGATTTTTTACATGTATTAATTAGTGAAGTCATTGCTATAACTAATCAAATACCTTAAAAGCTCTAGTAACTTTATTGATGTCAAAATAGAAAATATACTTTTTTTTTTTTTGAAAGACAGTTTTTGGATCACTGACGGGGGCCCATTAGCCACCCACCCGATCATCACCATTATGCACCCTCGAGAAGAAACCCTACTCCGTCCCCGGCCCAAGTGCCGACAGATCCGGTTGCCGAAGCGGGTAAAACTCCTCACCCCGGAGCCCAAAGGCCCAAGGGATTTTCCATATGTCCATTACGGGGTTTGAACCCCTGACCTGTGGTTTGAAAACCACTTGCTCAACCACTGAGCTAGATCTGCTGGACAAATATACTAAGTAACATAATAGATATGTATATATTCATAATTACTATAAATTCAAAATATTGTTCTATTATTATTACATTGACTACTACTATTACATATATGATTTGGCAATGCAAATTAATGAATAAGTTTGAATCTCTCATATTTTGTTACATTATAAAACTATTATGATTAGATTAGACTAAATAATGCGATCACTCTAATCATCGTATAATTCATGCAAACTTTTTAAAACTCGAATTTTTGAATGAATTATAAGATCATGTGATGCACAATTTACATTGATAAACTACTTATTTATATAATAATCATAATATCACAATATACCAAGCAATGTAAGTAAAGTTGTAAGTTTGAATTTATATAAGATCAGATTATTGAAATACACGTGTGTTGCACTTGTCACTAACCATCATGTTGAATCGTTGTGTCGTAAAGCTTTGTTTGTTTGCTTACTCGGCATACATATACATATATTAGTAATAAATAGAAGTACAAATATAGATAATTAAGCATTTGTCACATCCACATAACAAATAACCAAGCAAATTGTTTGCGTCTACAAAACATAATTACATACTTCACCAAAAAGCTTACGAAGATGAAAATGTGCTATTCTTATGTTTGTAACATCGCCATAATGAAAATCGAACACTTTTCAAAACAATATTCCATCTCTCGTAATGACTACAAAACCACCACCATAGCAAGTTGTCCCGATTTCAAATGATTTGGGTTCTTGAATATGTGTGGTATGTGTGTGTGGTTTGCCCGTTGAAATTGTTGATCTTCCCATTACAGCATACAATCATAACTAACATGGATCCAGTGGACCATCAACATACTTAATTTCTACATTCAATAACAAAAGATAGTAGACATTTCGTTGAAATGTTTTGCCATATGATTCTAACGCACCAATGCATCGAATTAGTGAACCACATGATTTCATGAAAGTGGACTATATCATACTTATATAGGCAAGAAAGTAGCTTCTTATGTCTTTTATGCTACCCTCCGAGAGTTACAATCAGTCAATTAGCATTCAAATTTTAATTATTGCAAGAAAATGAAAGGATGTTTGTAATGTATTGGCCAATTAATTGGAAGAAAACTCTTGGTTGTCAAGGATTGAATTTGTGTTAAAACTAATAGCTATTGAGTATTTAATAATTAGGTAATATTGAAGCCGTTATTCTCAAAAATTAGAATTGTATAAGTATATAGAAGGTTAATAATCAAATACTATTTACCTTTAATTAACCATTAATATATCCAAGACTCAATCTTTAATGTATTGTAGATTCAGGTACATATGTAATCGATCTCGCTATTTATATATTTAATATCTCTATATACCAACATAATCTATATAACTAGATACACTATGCATTAGCCACCCTGATTCTATCTATATCCTCCACACACACACACACACACACACGCACACACACACACACACACACACACACACTCCATACACCTACCTATATAAATATTATCCAAAAACATTCTACTCATCCGTCCTAATTCTACTCATCCATTCTAATTCTATCCCTCCGTTCTAATTCTATCCCTCCACAAATTCCTATCTAAGGTCATGTCCTCTGTCAAGAGAAACTCATTCATATCTAGCTTCAGTCTATCCTCCCACCTTCGTCTAGGTCTACCCCTTCTCCTCGAGCCATCGACAGTGAGAGTTTCCTCTCTCCTAACTGGTGCTGTGGAAGGTCTCCTCCTAACATGTCCAAACCATCTAAGTCTTCATTCTCTCAATTTATTGGTGATATTCGTGGCTTCTAATTCACCCCTAAAAGCTTCATTTGGTATCATATCCAACATTGTTTTGCCACAAGTCCATCTTAGCATTCGCATTTCCGCTACTTCCATCCTCCTTTCTTGCGCCTTTGTCATTGGCAGCACTCTGACCCGTACAACATAGCGGGTCTAATTGCGACCTTATAGAATTTCCCTTTCAGTTTAAGGGGGACTTTTTTGTCACACATGATGCCTGACGCTGCTCTCCACTTCAACCAGCCAACCTTAATCCGGTGAGTCACGTCCTCGTCGGTTCCCCCTGAACAATGAAGCACCGAACCCAAGTATCTAAAAGTCTCTTGTGGTAGCAAGATCTGGTCCCCGATGCGGATGTCCACTTCATCATGTTGCACGTCGGTCCTGTCGAAAATGCAATGCATGTATTCAGTTTTTTGTCGACTGATTTTGAAGCCTTTGTCTTCTAAGACCCCCCTCCACTGCTCTAGCCTACTATTTAGCCCATCCTTGGTTTCAGAAACTAGAACGATATCGTCGGCAAAAAGCATGCACCACGGGATACTCTCTTGTATCCTATGTGACAACTCGTCCAGGATTAAGGCAAAAATGTAGGGGCTAAGGGCTGATCCTTGATGTAGGCCTATATCGACCGGGAAAAACTCTGTGGCCCCCACTGGCGTTCTAACACAGGTCTTCGCTCTTTCGTACATATCCCGAATAACTTTTATGTATTCACCGGGGGTTGCCTTATCATTTAGGGTTCGCCAAATTAACTCTCTCGGGACTCTATCATAAGCTTTCTCCAGGTCTAAAAAAGCCATGTGGAGATTTCGTTGCTTCTCCCTATATTTCTCCATAAGTGTTCTAACAATGTGTATCGCCTCGATTGAAGAACGTCCTGGCATAAAACCAAATTGGTTCTCTGACACCTCAGTCTCGCGTCTAAGTCTAGTCTCAATCACTCTCTCCCATAACTTCATAGTATGGCTAAGTAGCTTTATTCCTCTATAGTTGCTACATAGTTGCGTGTCACCCTTATTTTTGTAAATGGGGATAATCTCGCTAAGTCTCCATTATTCTGGCATTTTACCACTCTTAAATGTCTTGTTGAAAAGAATTGTAAGCCACCTCACTCCATCATCTCCAAGATACCGCCACGCCTCTATAGGAATTTGGTCCGGTCCTACAGCTTTGTGCCTTCCCATCTTCCGTAGTGCCAGACTTACTTAGTGAGGTTCAATCCTCGTGCAAGGGCAGTTGTTTTGGAATTCTTGCACTGTCGATGTGCTCTCTAGAACTTCGCTTCCATTGAAAAGGTTCGAAAAGTACTCTCCCCATCTTACCTTAATTTCCCCATCTTTCACTATTGTTTGTCCACCCTCATATTTTATATATTTAATGTTTTCTAAATCTCTTCTTCTACGTTCCATGGCCTTAGCAATCTTGAAAATGTCACTTGCTCCCTCTTTGGAGTCCAGTTTCCTATACAAGGCTTCATACGCTTTTTCTTTTGCTTGGGCTACTGATGTGCTAAATCTAGTTATAAAAATTTATTGTTGTTTAGTAAACCAAAAAGTACCGAGCTTGACCAAAATACAACCGGGCAGTGGACCCTGTCGAGTGGTAGTATAGTTTGGTAAGTTCGGGTTCGAACACAGGGAACTAGATTGGATGATCAATATAAGTGTGAGCAATTTAAAATAGGAAGATAAAATGTGGTTGGTTGTGTGACCGAATTGTCACGATGCTTAAAACTACAATCTTTAATTAATCTAGGCAGGTGGACTCTGAAGAGTCGGTTTAATTGTTTGGTCTTTTCAAATATTAAAAACATTGCTTGCTTGGATTATTTCACTAGTGATTTCGGGGTGTAGAATTATAACCGGTTAAGACATATGCTAAATGGTAACGTTCATCAAACCTAAGCTCAAAGTTCTCTGAGACCTAAGGTTCAACTTCAATTAACAAACCTATGATCTAATCTAGTAACGGACGTTCGCCGTGGTTACTATCTTACACAATTTAGCCAAATCATTTGACACATTCCAAAATTACATTCGCAATTTTGTTCAATCATTCATAGACAAATAATTAGTAGCAATTTACTTGGTTGAAAACGTTCGCTATATCAATTAGTAAATTACCAAATGGTTAAATTCTAGTGATTAAGCTCAATTACATAAGGTTCTCAGATTAAACATAAATTAAGATTTGTGAGTTTGCAAATCATCCACACAACAAACATTCGCTACAATTGCTAACTTGTATGTGTTTGACTAGTTGTTGTTAAAATCACCAAAAGCTTTGTTCCACAAATGAAAAACCACTTATATAGGTATTTTTTGTAAGCAACAAACGTTCGCTATAATCGCTTAGTTAAAATGCCAAAAGTTTACTAACAACAACAACCTAAACACATACAAATTCATGGATGATTCACAAACTCAAACATAATTTAACACCTAAAGATTACACCCCTAATCAACTAGTTATTTCATCCAAACAAACATATAAGGAACTAGCCACTCATAATCACAATTATCAAACAAAAATCATAAAAACAAGACAAATTCATAAATAACTTCAAATTAGATTAAATAGGAATTATACCAAATTTGTTACACAAATGTTCCAAGTGATGTTTGATCGATGTTCCACTCACAAATTCCTAGCCACAAATATACGAAAATATGGAGTAAATGATGATTTTTGTTGGTGAAGTAGAGTAAATGAGATGGTGGTGGTGGGAGTAAATGAGAGGAGTGAAGTGGTGTGTAGTGAATAATGTGAGAAGTGTTTGAATGTTGGTGATGATATTGATTATGAAGCTACAGCCGGCCAACACACCCTCTTTTCTCTTTTTATTTTTTTTTTTTATTTTCTTTAAATCCAAAAACGGATGGGAAAAACGGTTGGCAATAAATGTCAACCAATCAGAATCGGACAGCACATCAACCACCTTAACCCTCGCTCAGATCCAAAGCTATCCGATCGGCTTGATAAGCGTAGCCGATCGGCTTTAAAGTCATAGCCGAACGGCTTCATAAGACTAGCCGATCGGCTTCTTCAGTGTATCAGGCCAAGCTTCATCAAGGGCGATTTGCTGTAAAGGATTTGAACTGTAAAAGCCGATCTTCTAAACTAAGCAGATCTGCTATTCAGTGGAAGCCGTTCGGCTTTGATTGCTAGCCGATCGGCTTAAGTCTATTTTCCAGACTTAAGCTCAACATTGTTCCAACTTGATCAAATCTTCACCCATTCGCATGCGTTCCCAACTTTAGACCTGAAATGGATTTTCAAATAAAATAAGTATCGAAAGTTCAGGAAATCTACTCAAATACATATGCAAAACAACGATATCGCGATAGATTTATACAGCCAAAATGAGCGATATCAGCTACTGCCCTCTTTGCCTCTTTTTTGGCTTCCTTATACCTTTCTTTTGCTCTAATTCTATCAGCTTCTTCTCCACCCCGAAGTGAAAAGAGCTCCCTGAACCTGGTTTGTTTCTCGACTACTTTATTTTGAACGTCATCACTTAGCCAGCATGACTCCCTACGGCCTCTATGTGCTCCAGATGTCCCGGCAGTTTCCCCTAGAGTTTCCTTGGCCGCTTCTCTGATGGTGTGTGCTAGGGTATTCCACATCCAATCCGCGTCATTATGAGTTCTATCCCCCACCTCCTTGGGTATTCTTTCTACAACTAACGCTCTAAAGGTCTCAGTTGCATCACCCTTAAGGTTTTTCCACATGATCCGTGGTTTTACAGACACCACGCGCTTGTATGTGTGACACCCGGTCAAAAGTGACCCGAATTTCACCCAGAATTTAAACTTTAATTACTCGTACTCTGTACGTGTTAAAATAAAAGTATCCGAATATTATATATGTATTTATATATATATAATACAATGAATAAGTAATAATCGCGTACAAACAGATCTAAAGAAACGCGTAATCTCAAATACGGACGTTGGTGAAAAACATTTTTAAATAATGTATTATTAACAAGAATAATAATTATTTACACGACTGAAGTATTAAATACATTTTGGATACGGAAAACTATCCGTCAAAGTAAGTTGAAACAAAGTTATATTTTTATAACTCGCTAAAAGTATTTTTATAAAATACTTCATTTGAAAACTTATACGATTTCATTTTTGGAAAGTTATCATGTTAAAACATTATACTACATTAAGATCGGGTACGCAAACACGGGTACCACCCAACAATTATTGGGGTCGGTTATAACAACCAACCCCAATCATTTTACACACACAGACACAAATTATTGATCACTCTCGTTCCCTCTCTACTCCCTCTCAGTCTCTTCTCTTTCGTTTTCATTTCAACAACAACAACAAATCAAACAACAACATCAACATAATCATCATCATCTTCATCATCTTGGATCATCATCATCATCGTGGGCATCATCATCATCCTCACACGGCCTCATTTTTAATTCGTAAGAACACAACTCGTTTTCACTTTGATTTTATGTTTAATATACTTATATTATCATGTAAAAACGTTATCTAGGTGTAACAATTGATTAGACCTAAGTTAGATATGATTTGGTGATGAAAAAGTTCGTAACAGAGCCTGAAAAACCCCCTGATCCGGCGGATCAAGCTATGATCCGGCGGATCATCCCAAAAACTGCATTTTTTGTGATCCGGCCATGATCCGGCGGATCACACACTTGCATGTTGTAGCCCTCTGAGTCGCGGTCGTCTGGGCAGCTTGATCGCCTAAATCCGAGTTCGTATGAGGGAGTTATGGCCAAAACAGTGCGGCTATGTCAAAACAGTTTCAAAACGAACTTTTATGTATATATACATATATACACAACGAATATGTTTGCGAAACCAAACCAAAATACATTTTTGGAATGTGATATCAAATTGTCACCAACGGGCCTTATTTATTTACCAAACTCAAACAAGAACACACAACGAATACCTTGGACATAATCAAACCGAACAAACAATCATACAAATGAATTACTACGCGTACACTTACAAATATATAATCTCGCGTGTTTAGGGCACTAGGGGATTTCACTTGGTACACCCGCGCACCTTAGGATTGCTTGCTCCTCAGGTGAGTTCATGACCCCACCTTTTAATCGTTTTATATGTTTTGGGGGAGAATGCATACTCGGTTAAATCATTTCAATTCTTAAATGAATTCAATCCATTTGACATAAACATTATGTTTCCACATCAATAACTTTTCTCCATGGTACTTAAATGTGTTAAGTATTCATGTGATTGCTTTAGGGACCATAGCTTTTCCCTACCTTTATGTTCTACCATTTCTAGGCTTAGGCTAGTACTTGAGTGGACATCACCCATAGATCACAATATACTTGCTAGACTAGAGGCTAGGAGTATACAATAGTAGCATACATTAGCATAGTACTTTGTACTGTATCCATATAATTAGGTGATGACTGTTCATACCTAGGTTCATCTTGCTACACCCAATATCTAAGTTATGTTTGTACATCCTTAGATACGTTAAATCATTTTCATACATTATATGATAATCGTAGGTACCACCTGAGTATCTGCATCATTTCTATGTTAAATCATAATCGATAGCATCCTGTGTGTTCTATTTGTTAACTAAGTATATATATATATATATATATATATATATATATATATATATATATATATATACATATTATATACTTACATATTTGTTATTTCAAGCACTCGGTGCTATATAAAATCCACTGGTGTGTATTAAAATACATACCTTCATATAAATACAAATCATAAATCATGACGAGTTAATTTTCGTCATTCAATAAAGCAATTCTAGCTGTTGCTAGGGGATAAAGCAATTCTAGCTGCTGCTAGGGAATAAAGCAATTCTAGCTGCTGCTAGGGGGTAAAGCAATTCTAGCTGCTGCTAGGGATCAGTAAAGCCATGCTAGCTGCTGCTAGTCATCATTAAATCAATACGAGTTGTTACTCGTCATCATTAAATCAATACGAGTTGTTACTCGTCATCATTTTAAATCAATACGAGTTGTTACTCGTCATCATTTTAAATCAATACGAGTTGTTACTCGTCATCATTTTAAATCAATACGAGTTGTTACTCGTCATCACTCTAAATCAATACGAGTTGTTACTCGTCATCATTAGTAAATCATTATGAATTGTTACTCACTATCATTAGTATTAATATAGGTTAATACTTGCTCTCATTAGTATTGCTACGAGTCGTCTTGTTGTAATGGAATTCACACTAGTTTATGTTTGTTCTCAGGTTATCACCATTAGTAACCTATCGACTTAGATCTGTAGGTTTACTTAATGGTCCGTAATATTGCTCATGGGAGCAATCATAGCTTAACTTCATCACACAATTTACAAACTATTTTCGTATCTTATAATGTTTTTTCAACATTACAAATCGTTTAACTAAACCTGTGAACTCACCAGCTTTCCAGCTGACCGTTTTAGTGTGCATTTTCAGGTACTGCTATAGTAGGATCGGCCTATTAGGATCCTAGCTCGAGTCGCATGCTTTCAAACAATTGGGACACTTTACATTTACTTTTATATTTCCAAATTATGTATTTGGAAATTTACTATAAACTCGCAGCTTTGTAAAACGTATTTTGGTAATGTAATAACTATTTTCAAAACGTCTCATTTAGAGTCGTTTGCTATATCTTTGTGCTTGTGATATTTGATTGGTAACACCCCGACCTGACCGCTTCCGCAACCCGAAATTTAGGGGTGTTACAGATTGGTATCAGAGACTAAGGTTATAGTGAACTATGTTGCATTTAGTGGGCCTAGACTATGACCGTTAGGCAGTATTCCTTGCTAGGTATGACTGGTTCAGGGATCACATCATACGAATTTAATTTAACATAGCCTGGCCAGTTATGTACAATTAAATAAAAATGATGTGATATCTGAAAGAGGTTATATTTAAACGGGAATGCACTAGTTGACTCTGATTGTTTTGTGCTAGACACTCTAGGCTATTATATGTACTGTAGGTATATATGAATAGGCCTTATTTACATATTATTCTCTAGGCTATTTTATATACTGTAGGTATATATTAATAGGCCTTATCTGTGTGTTGTTTTCTATGTCATTATATATGTAGAATATATATAGACCTCACTCGATAACTCATTCATCAAAGCACATGCCATTCAAAAATGCCAAGCATGGCCATTACAACATTACTCAATACAAATAATGAGACTTGTTCTCATCCACTACCGCTTACCTGTTTATACACGCGCCATCGTTCATAACACATTCCGCTGTATCGTCATATACTCGCGAAGAGGCACATCGCCATCTTCCTCACATTCACAACTCGACACTTTCTCCATATGTACACATAGGAGAATATCTTACTTATCGCTGAACCTCAGGAATGAGGCAAAAATGTTATCTATGGAATAGATACCCTCAACACACAAACGTTTTGGAACATTTTTTTCCAACAATTGAACCGAAAACTCAACGATTTATGTGCATCTCGAAATCAACTTTGACCATGCTGGTTATCATTGGATTAGTGTTGACTAAGTCCACAAAAATTATCAAAATCACAACTTGATCATTTAGATCAATCAATTCAATACCTTAGTGCCTCGACACTTACATTTTAGCCTTTGTGCTACATTTGATAAACTACATAACTCTAACACATTTTTGCATTAGAGATACATATGAACAACATATGATTCATACATACATACGGCACAGGGGTTGCTGCACTCACGGCACTTAGTGCTGCATTCACAGTATGATTGATACTGCATTTTACTGTACATGAGTACGGCATTACAGTGCTCAGGCACTGCATTACGGCACGCGGTGCTGCATTTCATAGTACTTCGGTACCACATTCATAGTACGTTAGTACAACATTACTGTGCTTCTAGCACTGCACTTCATGGTATGTTGTTACCTCATTTCGGTACTTTGAGTACTGCATTTTGACTCATTAGAGCTACATTCACAGTATGATAATATTACATCAATGTCCATAGGACTACCCCGATGGCATAGTTTTGAAGACTACCTCGAAAACATTGTTTAGTCATTATGACAACTACACATTGAGACTACGACATCTCAAATCATTCATTATAAACGTATGTGAGCTATTCACGTCATGACAACTCAAAAGTCTAAAGACTTTCAAACACATACCTTAAGTGGTTGTCGAATCTTATCATTTTACCACATTGGCTGTCACGTCGAACAATTGTAATATTTTTTTTATTAATGCATTTGTGATAATCATAACCTTTGAATAAAGATCTCACATTTTGTCGTTTTATTCTTGTTATTAAAGAATCAGTTAATCACACTAAGCCAATGTAACACTCAAGGTTTACACATAGGACTACCTTGTTAACATTCACCTTGTAGCCATAATTTAGCTAAGATTCGAATAACGAGATAGTCAGAATTTGACTATTAAGATAAGCTACCAAGCAGTCATGGATTGACTGGCTTCCAAATCCTTTAGACATCATTATGTCTGCCACTCTTAGTTTAGCAACTTTGTCGCACTACCTGTAGAGTAGTAGAGACATAACCTATGTCAGGTGACACGTTAGAATCCCCAATTAGTAGGGCAGGAAAGTGTTAGGCTTCAATTACCACATATAAAACATCCTTTTGTGAAAATAAAATAATACCTTAACTAGTAAGGATCTTACTAGGGTTTCAGTATTAAACCTTTAGAATTCTATTGAAATAGAGTTTAGGTTTCATAGTGCCCATAACATTTCTCGTAGGAGCAATCATTTAATCAACCCGCTAAACTCAATACATGACTTATAGTTAATTCATATGGCGAGATGTACTCGCGTCAAACTATACACATATACACGCACTTCTCCCCAGACCCCACGCAATCACAACTACACTTGAAATTTCGGGACGAAATTTTCTTAACAAGGGGATAATGTGACACCCGGTCAAAAGTGACCCGAATTTCACCCAGAATTTAAACTTTAATTACTCGTACTCTGTACGTGTTAAAACAAAAGTATCCAAATATTATATATGTATTTATATATATATAATACAATGAATAAGTAATAATCGCGTACAAACAGATCTAAAGAAACGCGTAATCTCAAATACGGACGTTGGTGAAAAACATTTTTAAATAATGTATTATTAACAAGAATAATAATTATTTTTAAATACATTTTGGATACGGAAAACTATCCGTCAAAGTAAGTTGAAACAAAGTTATATTTTTATAACTCGCTAAAAGTATTTTTATAAAATACTTCATTTGAAAACTTATACGATTTCATTTTTGGAAAGTTATCATGTTAAAACATTATACTACATTACGATCGGGTAGGCAAACACGGGTACCACCCAACAATTATTGGGGTCGGTTATAACAACCAACCCCAATCATTTTACACACACAGACACAAATTATTGATCACTCTCGTTCCCTCTCTACTCCCTCTCGGTCTCTTCTCTTTCGTTTTCATTTCAACAACAACAACAAATCAAACAACAACATCAACATAATCATCATCATCTTCATCATCTTGGATCATCATCATCATCGTGGGCATCATCATCATCCTCACACGGCCTCATTTTTAATTCGTAAGAACACAACTCGTTTTCACTTTGATTTTATGTTTAATATACTTATATTATCATGTAAAAACGTTATCTAGGTGTAACAATTGATTAGACCTAAGTTAGATATGATTTGGTGATGAAAAAGTTCGTAACAGAGCCTGAAAAACCCCCTGATCCGGCGGATCAAGCTATGATCCGGCGGATCATCCCAAAAACTGCATTTTTTGTGATTCGGCCATGATCCGGCGGATCAAGCCATGATCCGGTGGATCAGGACATGATCCGCGGATCACACACCTGCATGTTGTAGCCCTTTGAGTCGCGGTCGTCTGGGCAGCTTGATCGCCTAAATCCGAGTTCGTATGAGGGAGTTATGGCCAAAACAGTGCGGCTATGTCAAAACAGTTTCAAAACGAACTTTTATGTATATATACATATATACACAACGAATATGTTTGCGAAACCAAACCAAAATACATTTTTGGAATGTGATATCAAATTGTCACCAACGGGCCTTACTTATTTACCAAACTCAAACAAGAACACACAACGAATACCTTGGACATAATCAAACCGAACAAACAATCATACAAATGAATTACTACGCGTACACTTACAAATATATAATCTCGCATGTTTAGGGCACTAGGGGATTTCACTTGGTACACCAGCGCACCTTAGGATTGCTTGCTCCTCAGGTGAGTTCAGACCCCACCTTTTAATCGTTTTATATGTTTTGGGGGAGAATGCATACTCGGTTAAATCATTTCAATTCTTAAATGAATTCAATCCATTTGACTTAAACATTATGTTTCCACATCAATAACTTTTCTCCATGGTACTTAAATGTGTTAAGTATTCATGTGATTGCTTTAGGGACCATAGCTTTTCCCTACCTTTATGTTCCACCATTTCTAGGCTTAGGCTAGTACTTGAGTGGACATCACCCATAGATCACAATATACTTGCTAGACTAGAGGCTAGGAGTATACAATAGTAGCATACATTAGCATAGTACTTTGTACTGTATCCATATAATTAGGTGATGACTGTTCATACCTAGGTTCATCTTGCTACACCCAATATCTAAGTTATGTTTGTACATCCTTAGATACGTTAAATCGTTTTCATACATTATATGATAATTGTAGGTACCACCTGAGTATCTGCATCATTTCTATGTTAAATCATAATCGATAGCATCCTGTGTGTTCTATTTGTTAACTAAGTATATATATATATATATATATATATATATATATATATATATATATATATATATATATACATATTATATACTTACATATTTGTTATTTCAAGCACTCGGTGCTATATAAAATCCACTGGTGTGTATTAAAATACATACCTTCATATAAATACAAATCATAAATCATGACGAGTTAATTCTCGTCATTCAATAAAGCAATTCTAGCTGCTGCTAGGGGATAAAGCAATTCTAGCTGCTGCTAGGGGATAAAGCAATTCTAGCTGCTGCTAGGGGATACAACAATTCTAGCTGCTGCTAGGGGATAAAGCAATTCTAGCTGCTGCTAGGGGATAAAGCAATTCTAGCTGCTGCTAGGGGGTAAAGCAATTCTAGCTGCTGCTAGGGATCAGTAAAGCCATGCTAGCTGCTGCTAGTCATCATTAAATCAATACGAGTTGTTACTCGTCATCATTAAATCAATACGAGTTGTTACTCATCATCATTTTAAATCAATACGAGTTGTTACTCGTCATCATTTTAAATCAATACGAGTTGTTACTCGTCATCATTTTAAATCAATACGAGTTGTTACTCGTCATCATTTTAAATCAATACGAGTTGTAACTCGTCATCACTCTAAATCAATACGAGTTGTTACTCGTCATCATTAGTAAATCATTATGAATTGTTACTCACTGTCATTAGTATTAATATAGGTTAATACTTGCTCTCATTAGTATTGCTACGAGTCGTACTTGTTGTAATACAATTCACACTAGTTTATGTTTGTTCTCAGGTTATCACCATTAGTACCCTATCGATTTAGATCTGTAGGTTTACTTAATGGTCCGTAATATTGCTCATGGGAGCAATCATAGCTTAACTTCATCACACGATTTACAAACTATTTTCGTATCTTATAATGTTTTTTCAACATTACAAATCGTTTAACTAAACCTGTGAACTCACCAGCTTTCCAGCTGACCGTTTTAGTGTGCATTTTCAGGTACTGCTATAGTAGGATCGGCCTATCAGGATCCTAGCTCGAGTCGCATGCTTTCAAACAATTGGGACACTTTACAATTACTTTTATATTTCCAAATTATGTATTTGGAAATTTACTATAAACTCGCAGCTTTGTAAAACGTATTTTGGTAATGTAATAACTATTTTTAAAACGTCTCATTTAGAGTCGTTTGCTATATCTTTGTGCTTGTGATATTTGATTGGTAACACCCCGACCTGACCGCTTCCGCAACCCGAAATTTTGGGGTGTTACAGTATGTCCGTCTACTAAAGATCAAATCCATGACCAACAATTTATGTTAGGAGCAACCAGTCTCGCTTGGGAGAACCTTGCAGTTATTGCAAGTCCTAAGGTCTCTTTTGCGGAGCAGGAGATAGTCAATTTGTGTGTCATGGCCCCCGCTATGGAAAGTAACTAAGTGATCATCCCTCTTCTTGAAGAAAGAGTTTGCGACCACTAAGTCATGCGCCGTAGCGAACTCTAAGATTATACGCCCCTCTTCATTCCTCACTCCATACCCAAAGCCACCATGGACTCCAGAGTATCCCTCAGCTTCCGCTCCTATATGCCCATTCAGGTCCCCCCCCTATGATCAAGCTTTGATCGCCCGGGCACGCCCTCACAACCTCGTCAAGTGATTCCCAGAAACTCCTCTTTTCCTCCTCACCTAGCCCCGCGTGGGGTGCGTAAGCGCTAACAACCGTGAAAGTCTCATCCTCAATCACCAGTCTTACCGCCATAATCCTATCACTACACCTATCCACCTGGACCACCTTGTCTACAAGGTGCGACGCCATAATGACTCCTACTCCATTTCGTGCGGTCCTAGCTCCCGAGTACCACAGTTTGTATCCATTTATCCCTAAAGTGCCGGAACTTTTCCATTTGGTCTCTTGAAAGCACGCAATATCTACCTTTCTCCTAATCAAAGACGCAACCAGCTCCATAGACTTGCCCTTTAAAGTTCCTACATTCCAGCTACCCACTCTAATCCTAATAGATCTCACTATTCTATTTGATCGCCTCTGCCCTCTAGCCCCGCCCGCCCCTTGTAGACTATTCTATTTTATTGAGTTTATTCTACTAAACTCAATTTTATATCATTCTTCAACTTATCGTAATTTTTTTCAAGATCGTGGTTAACTTTTTTTTACACATAACGATCGACCGCATGGTTCGAGTGGTTAGATATTGAAGCGATCATCGAACAAGAGTAACAATTAAATTCGAGTATTAACCAAAGTTTCGAATTCTATATTTTCAATCACTTATTGACCTAGAAAGATTGGTCAGCAGCTCATTTGGTTGTTTTTCAAAAGATGCAATAAAAGATACTTTGGGCCTGTTTCTTTTGCACTTATTGGTCTGTGTAGGACAAGATCTAAATGCAAACAGACATAAAGTTGTTTCTTTTCTATCTGTTCGGATATGTAACCTCTTTTTTTTTTTTTTTTGAAAGGCGGATATGTAACATCTTAATGTGGAGGAGCTCTAGAATTGACCCATTCCCCATCCAGAGGTCATTTTGGCAAAAATACCCCTTCTCCTTTCCCATTTACCTGTAATTTTCTTGAGCCCTAATTTTTCCCCCTTTCACTCTCTCATCTATAATCCTCTATATTCACCTTCATCATCGTTGGCTACTCATATATATAACCGCACCTCCATGCCACCGCCGGCCCAGATCACCATTACGACCACCGTCATTCCAACCCAATAAAGTCCATTGTTCAAGATATATCGTCATTTTTCAGATTCATCACGTTCTCCAATTATTTCATGTTTCTGGGTTAATTGTTGTTCTAAAAAAAATGGATTTTAACCGTATCATACTATCATGGTTGCATCTCCGATTAAATACAGTACATGTACTTCATTAAATTAAGCTACTGCAAATAAATGGAATATGCACAAAGCTTTTATATTAAAGAAATGGATGACGACAAATATTTTTCTTACACTAGCTGGACACTTCAAAAGGTATCCTCATAAATCGTACTCCCTCCGTCCCAATTTTATTGTCACCAGACAAAAAGACACGCAGTTTAAGAAAATATAACTATCTCTCTCTTACTTTTTGATAAAATGACAGTTTTACCCTCTACTTTTTACCTATTTTTTGTCTTATATATATACACTAGGGGTAAAAAAGAACTTTATTTCCTTAAACTTTCTATTTATGGAAGTGGACAATTAATTTGGTACACCCCAAAATGGAAATAATGGACAATAGAAATGGGACGGAGGGAGTATTAGATGTTTTGTCTTTCTTTTTTAGTTAGGGTTAATAATGGTTTAATACCCAAACTTTCAACTTTTTTTCGTTTTAACACCTCAACTTTTTTTTTTAACGTTTTAACACTCCAACTTATAGTTTGACCAAAACTTAATACCAAAACTTTTAAATTTTTTTCGTTTTAACACCTCAACTTCTTTTTTAACGTTTTAACACTCCAACTTATAGTTTGACCACAATTTAATCCCTTTAGTTTGTTTGTCCGTTTAAAATTACACTTCTGGATTTTTTTGTTAACTATTTAGTTTGAAATAATCAAGATTCGATTTGAATACACTAAAAATTCTTCTTATGTGTTGTCTGTTTAATATGTATTCTATTAATCCTTCAAAGAATACTAAGATTAGCTAACCTCGGGATCTCGAATGTTTAGCTAACCTCGTGATCTCGAATGTTATTGTCCTGTTAATTATAGTTTATTATTGTTATAATTCTAACTTATTACTTGGTCATATTTTAATCAGGGTATTTATAACCGGTAACCTGCTGAATAGGTAATGTTGAAATAATTGACTAGAAATACCCATTTATCGTTTAATACCCATTTATCATTTTTTAGCAACATACATTCATTATAAATAGCTTTTCATATAACTAGAAATATTATACACGAAAACATTATAAAAATATATCGCTATCAAAATAAAACATTATAAAATTAATTGTGATGGCACGTTACAATTAATTTATAAGCATTTAAATCATATATATGTACGTATCAAAAAAATCCAGAAGTTTAATTTTAAACGGCCAAACAAACTAAAGAGATTAAACTGTGGTCAAACTATAAGTTGGAGTGTTAAAATGTTAAAAAAGAAGTTTAGGTGTTAAAACGAAAAAAAGTTGAAAGTTTGAGTATTAAGTATTGGTCAAACTGTAAGTTGGAGTGTTAAAACGTTAAAAAAAATTGAGGTGTTAAAACGAAAAAAAGTTGAAAGTTTGGGTATTAAATCATTATTAACCCTTTTAGTTATGGAATTTTTAGTACACCGGCTTTTGTGATGGAATTGTCAATTAAATTTTGAAAATTGTTTTCAGTATATATGAATTTTTATTACATCCAAAGTTCTTAAAAAATACTTATTTCACGTTAACTCATATTAAAGGGTAAAATGGTCATTTATGATATTAAGGCCGTTCATTCAGAACAAAAAAGAAACAACATTTACTGAAACAACACTTATTATAAATAGATAAAATATACCCAAACAGACCATATATCCAAACAGCACTTAATACAAAATAAAGTAAACAGCCCCTTTGTATTTCATTTATATATTTACATTATCAAATTACCAATTCATCATATTGGTAAAAAAGATTAATAGTTGGACGGTAGCCGATGTTTTAAAAAACTAAAACGTGCTTAGACAACGTGTTTGTTGTAACATATACCATGAATTAATAATCGTAAACAAATTTTAATTTTTTGTCATAAATCACATGTGATTATATTGTAAAATCAGGTAAAAAAAGAAGAAGAAAAAAATTCGTCGAAAGTATAGCTTATGACATCTCTAATCGAAGAGAAAAAGAAGCTGGTTTCGAATATGTAATTTTTATAATTTATGAACTTACGGTTTGTGAGATAATTAACAATAGGGTAAAAATATAATTGAATTTTTGTATAGAAATAGAGTAATCATATTGGTTATCTCATTCTCTACTTTTTTGCATTCTTTAAAGAACACCTCAAATGTTAAAAAGAAAAAATAATGTGACGAATTTAAGGGCATAACAAATGTGGTGGTGTACAACATTGCGATGCATAAAATTTGGTGTATGAATTAAAAAATATGTTGTATATATGAATACCCTTGAAATAAAATTGAACCTTGACGCCTTTACATTTAATCAACTTATGGAACCTGTTGATGTATAAAGGCTCATGACCTGTCGAATCGAAGCTTGGAGCGAGGAGCACTGCGTCATAAGCAGCCGTAGGCGGCTTACCCACTTTTGAGGCCCAAAAACGGAAGGAGTTATGGACACTTTTATGTTTTTTATGTTTATTTTTAGGTTTTGTTTTTGGGCTTGTGTTTGGCCTGTAGTTCTTTTTAGGCCCATTCAAATTTCTGCTTTTCATTTAGGGTTTTCTTGTGGACATGAAAAAACTAGTTGTCATTTTTATGAAAAAGTTGAATTTTCTTGCAAGTTGTGTTAATCAACTGAGTTGAAACAATCCTAACCACGGTATTATCTGAATCAAAACATGTGCTGGAAGATGTTAATCTGTTCTATGAATCAACAAGTTTAATATGTGTGTTTCGTTTATTTGTACACTGCATCAACGAGTACCAATCAAACTCAAGTATTAACCTAAGTCTCGAATTTTATATTATAAATTAGTTATTGAATCAGAAAGCATTGTCAGTGACTCACTATGGTTGTTCTTCAAAAGATCGATGCATAAAAAAGATATATCTGTATTATCTTTTTGCATTACAAAATACTATCAAATTATCAATTCATCATCATATCGGTTAGAGGAGTAGTTGGACGGTCGCTAGCCAATGTTTAAAAAAAAATAAAACGTGTTTAAACCACATGTTCGTTGTTGGACTTTGCTGTGGCTAGATTGGGCCATAGGCCGACCATATGACCATGTGAAAGCCCAGCCCATTTAGTGATGATTTAGATTACAAGCCGAGTGGCTGCATGGCACCTTCTTGATGTTAAAATGAATAAATGTTTTTATTTTTTATTTTTTCACCTTGATTTGGACACCACCTTTGGTGGGTCACTATTCCACGGGGACCAAACTAATAAATAAACTTACATGATATATAAACTCTAATATTGTAACAAAACGCAATCCTACATTACTCGCGGTATGATGTATGAACCGTAGTCTCATTGACTTGAAAGTCTATAATCATTCCACTGAAAATGGCCTAAACTCAATGCCTTCTATAATCATTTTACAGCTTAAACCGAAAACGCCATTTACATTTCTGGATAATTCTACCTTGAGTGACTTGTGATCTTGTAAGTGACGTAATGGTTTGCACAACATGACTTCCATCCAACCATCCTTTCTTTCTTCAACCTTACTACATCCGGGAGGTATCTGATGTTTATGCATCTGATCAAGTCTTTCATTTGCTGGTAAACTTGATGATTCATGAGATCCGTAATCATTTGTTGGCTTAATTGTTGGAATATTGAATGGATACAAATTCATATGTATTGATATTGCACCTTGAGTAGTGCCATCCAAACTGCAACTTGCTTGAAACAAAACAGCATCATCTGCCTGAGTTTGGTTGTCTTGAAATTTGAACACCAGATAACATGCGTAGATATAGTGAGGTGAAAACATGGGTGACTCAAGTCTACAGTTGATATACACAGAGTCTACGATTATAATTTTAATCACCTTATGCAACCTGTCAATGCGTAAATTATGATTTGTCAGAGTATGTATGTTCTCGGTACAAAGTTAAGATATGTAGCTAGGAAGTTTATCACGATAAAAGTTTCATATTCTAGGGAGTGAGAACCTGGATTCAGATAAAGTTATGGTATCTATATGGTACTTATTATCCCAGTCATCCCACTCTATATCTGTAGCTGGTTGCATGGAACATATCCGGCGGGTTGATTTGCAGAGAAAAAACCACTGTTAACCAAATCCTTTCATAATGTTAAAATATGAATGTAGCAAGCATTTCCTAAAATTGATATTTAGGTGTTTGTTTGGAACAAAATCTCCCGTAAATCACTTTAATCACTTATGTTCTAGCACAAGAGGATTGAAAGAGAAGATGGAATTAATTACCAGTCGACTTTCACCAACACGACCAAGGAAACCCTCACAAAGACAGAGGTAGAGCTCCTTTTTTCACCAACATATCGACCATGAAAAAAAAGACTGAAAATGACTGAAACTGGACTGGGACTGGACTGAATTCTAAGAAAAACTGGCAAAACTGGCAAAAAACTGGACTGAAACTGGACCAGTCCTAGAAAAGACTGGTTTTTAATTTTCTGTTAAAAAACTGGACTGTTTTGAACTGGACTGAAAACCAGTTTTATCTGGTCCTTGCTCATCTCTACTCTCAAGATTATACAGCATAGAACGTCACTCTGTATCACGGATCGTCCTTATGACAAAACTCTAATCTCGATTACACACGCAAACGCTTGAAATCCTAAATTTTATCAACGATTTCAAGTGTAATCTTTCGATTTTGTAGCAACGATAGATATTATGTCAATTGAACCATTGATATCCACATTTTGCGCAACTAAAAAAGTCCATTTAAGAGGTTATTCTTAATTTTTTCGGTTATTTTTACATATAAGTCTGTTTGATGACAAAATCACAATGTTCTATACAACGGGTTCATCATAGATAATGTTGTATAGGATACAACTTCACATCATCATCATCACCCTAATGGAGAAGTGTTATACATACAACTCCACCTAAGCAAGAGTCTTCCTGTACAACTCCTATAAACCTCTCATTACTAATGCTCTAAGGTGACACAAGGCCGTAACAAGGGTAGTCATTAATTGAATGTAAAGAGATCCAGAAAAATAAGACGTAATTTTTAAGTTTGGCCAATTAAGAGTTCTGGATGGGGTTTGTTTAAGAACTTTCGATCTTGCGCATGATAAACTAATGATGCGGTAAATGTGCATCACCGGAAAATGTAACAAACAAGGATTGTTTGTGTGTGATGTCACGTGGTTTTTATGCATGCACTTTTTACATCAATATAAATCAAATTTTAATTGTTTCTAATTATGCCTAGAAAAAAAACTTATCTAAGTCATCATCATCTTATTCAATTATACTTTTACAAACATTTTTTATTAGATCCTAATCCAAGGTTGGTTGAGAAAATAAAATGATCTAATTACTCAAATCAAACCTATTTCACAAATGAGAACTTGTTTCTACCTGAACTTGATTATTATACTCGTGATGTTATGAGTTGGTCCGAATCATACACGCCTCACGGAAGAGGAATCGTGATGCAATTGAGTGTCATAAAATAATTTTTACACACGTGTAGAAACTTTTTATTTGGTTCAACTTTGTGTAAGAATATGTTTTTCTTACTATTATAAGTGTGAAAAATATTACGATTACTTTAACTTCTTCACACTTCAAATGTGAGCATCTTGTATGCATTTATGAGTATGAATAACGTAACAAAATACTTCACGGTTTTTAGAAACGTGAAAAAGTGTGTGAAAAATAGATATTTTAGTTGCAGTTATTATTTAGGCTTAAGTACATGTAAATGTAGTTATTTATGCTCTGACACATAGTGTGTATCCATCTAATCGGGCTTCCATTGTGTGCAATGAACTTATTATTCATTGCTATTGTATGTAATTTTTGGTAGTTTTACTTGCGTGTCGGTTGCATGAGGTGACACGTGGCATCATTACAAGTTGACACGTCACCAAAATACATACAACAAATTGAAAGTTCATCACACACAATGTAACTCCGAGTACTTTATTACGTACTATGAACATCAGAGTATAAATATTTAGATTTTCGTGCAGTTAAGTCTATTATGTATTATAGCATAACTAGTAGAATGTCCGCGAGATGCCGCGGGTAAACACTTATTAGCTTCAAGTTCATTCGATATAAAGTATTTAAATCAAAATTTAAATTTACATGACGATACACTAAGATATGGTATTTTTTAAGATGGAAAAAATAACCTTTTTGCCCTTTTTAAAACTTGTTAAAACAAAATACCCTAGTATATATATACATATATAACTCTATATGCATATACATATATATAGGTATATGCATATACATAATGTCGTTGCGAACTCGATGGTTGGGTTGTGAGTCTCCAATAGCCAAGTGGCAAGTTAGGAGATGCGGAGTCGTTGGCAGGTTGAGAGTTTAACTATCAATACTTTTTATTTTTTTACTTTAGTATTTTAATACTAAACATTATGTTCGTGAAATTGTAATCCTAAAATTTGATAAAAAAAGTTGAAACTCTCGAATATAGAAATTGACAGTATAAAAACAAAATATAAAATATAAATAAACATGTAAATTTATAATCTCATAAAAAAAAACACACCTAATAGTTTCTTTCTAAATTTTTAAAACACTTAATAACGTGTCAAATTGAGAGAGAGTTGATTTTGAAGACTTTAGAGGAAAATTTGACTCCAAACGGTGGATAAACCGCCTTTACCCTTTGTCAGTTTGCTATCATGTTCGTCTCATTCTGGCATTTCCATACATAATGGACACATCCCGTATCTCCTTACGGTTTAAAAATTATGTCGTATGTTTATTAGTTTGAGTTTTAATAATGGCAGTAAAAATGAGAATTTAGTATATATAGGGGTATGTTAGTAATTTCAAGTTGATTTTTCAAAGACTCGTAGTAATGGTAGGGTAAAGTAATAATTTCCCTTTTTTAAAAAACACTTAAAATGCTTTATATATTAGTAGTAGATATATGAAAGTTTTAATGTTGATATATACAACAAAAATTTTGATGCATACAATACAAATTTATGATATTTATGCATGCAATACAACTGCATAATGCTCAGTTTTGTTGTATTAAACAAAACCTATGTTGTATTTATCAATCCCCTTTAATTAATTAGTATTTAATGTCATATGTTTATTACTTTAATGTTTAATAATGATAGTATTAATGAGATTTTAACATATGATGGGGTATGTTAGTAATTTTAAGTAGATTTTTCAAATATTAATATTAATAATAATGTTAATGTTAATATTAGGGGTAGATTAGCAAATCCCCTTTAAAAAAAAATATCACAAATATATTAGTATAGATATACACCTGCTTATCGTCATCAAAAAGACATCCTGTGTGAAGATAAGAGAATAGTTCCTTTTTGATAGAATAAATGGCATGAGGAATTTTGAACATCTTGATAATTGCATCCAAGTTTGTTGGTAGTTCTCTCCCCCAATACTCCTCCGAGTCTAATTCCTGCATATAAAGGGAAATTACAAATTAATAACTAAACGACCATTCATTGTAATGTATCAAATACGGAGTATAAGATTGGTGTCATAACTTGATGACCATTTGATCATTGTATGATTTTATCCAAAGAGGTGTGAATTATTACAACTCACTTATTGTGCTAATAATAAAAACCAAAATTAAAGAGAAGTGCTAGAATAATATAAATTTTACAAAGAAAAATTCACAAAATGAAGTGGAGTATGAGATTGTCCAATCACAAATAAAATGTATTTCTCTCTCTTGTTTCGGTCTCTTTACTCTATTGGTCATTTTTTTTAAAAAAAAATCTTAGGTTCTAGCATTGCTCATAAAAATCCGGTTCTTATTTTCTCATCATTCTCTTTGTTGGCTGGCACAAGCACACGTTTTTTTAAAAAATTTACAACTCTAGTATTTTTCATCTTTTTCTACATGATTTCAGTCACAACTTTTGTAAGAACTTACTTAAAAAGTCTTTCTAAGTGTGACGTTCTCAACTAAAAGTTACTTTGGTTTATATTAATTATAAGGGTTTTGTTAACGAACAATATTATAAGCTAGTATGTTAATAAAATATCCGGATATGCATAAATGTTTTGTACATTAATATCTGGGAGACATGGAATTTATTACCGTCGTCTAAGTACAAATATATTAAAAATGTCCCGACGCCTTAATGATAGCTAATTAATTAACGAATTTGGGGGTGTTACAAAGTAAGCATAACTATAACAAATACTTAAAGCAAAACATCATTAAGAAATCTTCGCCCTTTATTGGGTATTCTAAAATCGATCCGAGAATCTAGATTTGGTCTTGATAGTTATACTTAGACCTCTACAATTGTAATTTAGATTGACGATGATAACAAAAAGAAAGAAAAAAAATAAAAAGATTCTACTGATATATGATATCCATTATCCACCACTCATTCTTCAGTTCAAATGATATACTTTGATTTACAGCAAACCTAAACATTCATTTTAAAAAGTGCTAATGAACTATTGAAAATGTGAGATGAATGAATGTAATGTTAGTTTAGAAAAGAGGTATACATTTAATGAGGTTTTACTTGGGTCTCTTATATTTTTTTTTAGTGATGAGCACACTTTTCCTGTTACAATTAAAAAAGAAAAGAAAAAAGATAAGGATAAAAAAAACCGAAGGAAAAAAATATAAATTATGAGAAGATGATGTGTTGGTGTCTTTAGGCGCGTGAACCTTCCACAACCCAATTAAAGGGCATTAGCGCGTCACATACGTACAAACATAAATTAATTTAATAAATAAATATAATATGCTTCAACCGCATAGCAATTTTTTATTAGTTATTGTAGTTCGGATCGGACTTCCTTTACCGCATAAAAGACACAAATGCCCCCATAAAAGGTGAAGCAGTGGAGGTTCGGCAAATTGTGTAGCAGTAAGAATGACCAAAATAAGCCTTGTGAATAGTAGAAAACGACACTCGAACCTCCAAAACGGCAACCAAGCCTTGGGCTGATAGCATATTAGGTAATACGGCCGTTGTTTCCATTTTTCAAATTATAATAATGAAAAGCTAATTTACACCTTTAAATAAGAAAGAGTAATGCTTGCTATATGTGCTTAATTTGATAAACCAAAAAACTGTTTAACAACAAACTAGCCGATAACCCGCGCAATGCGGCGGGAATATATTTGAAATTCGTTAAAAAGGGTGGTGAAAGAGCAGTTGAAAAATTGATATAAAATATACGAGTTTAAATCAAACAAATAATAATAATACGAAGTAATATGATGAACAACACTATAACAAATTAAAAAAACACTGCATGTCTAAGATATGTGCATTATAAATGTCATATTTATATGATTACGTGAAAAATTACATAACAGATAGTTGAAAATAAATTTAAACTTCAAATAGCAAAATCCCAATGCACATGAATAGATTGGTATTTTTTTCATGAGTACAAGTGTGTTTATATAGTGTTAATTTCGCTATGTATTTTTTATGTAGTGATTTTGTAATTGATTGAATAGTGAATATTTTGATGTAATTGAATTTGTAGAGTTATGGTATAGTTGACTTGCCAAAATAGGTTGACATCTTAGGTGATTAAATAGAAGGGCATTATGGGGATTTTACATATGACATAAGATCAACATATGACAATGCTTAATAAATTTGACACTTTTTTTTGTTTGTGTGTGTCTATCAGTATTATAATTAAGTATGTTTTTAGGTCTCTCTAATAACACAAACTGAACGAAGTTAATATGTAATCAGTGAAAATTGAGTTAAACATTAAGATCAACACACATACAGAAGATAAAAGCTTTTTAATACGTGCATACTTACACTAAAATATGTCCATATTTGATGCATTCATTATTGTGGATGCCATATGTAATAAAATGAGTGGAAATGAATTCATAATTGCTCTAAAAAAAAGGCTGAAAGGTTTGGTGATGGGATTGAAAAGCTTTTTGATTTCAGAATCCTAACTTTGGTAAGTGAGAAGATAAAACTTACTTGGTATTCCAAAGCGATTTCAAGTTCCTTCACTATTTTGGCCATTGATGGCCGTTCTGTGCGTTCTCGCTTTAAACATTGATATGCAATATTTGAGAACCTTTCCAAACACTCGGGTGAAATTTTCTCTTTGAGGCTAGTACTGATGATAGTATCTAGTATTTTTTGGTCGTAGCACTTTTGAGCCAATTTCGTCAAGAGTCTACGATCATCCTTGTATTTCATCATTACACATTGTCTTCCACAAAGAACTTCGAATAAAACAGCACCGAAAGAATAGACATCGGATTCTTTAGTCAAGAAGTAATCCTCCACGTACAACGGATCACAATAACCCGGTGTACCTACAGCCCCGGTAAATTGATAAGTGAATTCCTGATTTGCAGGGCCGAACTTTGACAAACCAAAGTCTGCAATTTTTGCTTTCCATTTTTCGTCCAAAAGTATATTGGCACTCTTGATATCACGGTGCAAGACTCTCTGTTGACTCCCCTCTGCAGGCTCATGAAGGTATTTTAATCCTTGTGCAGCATCAATACATATACGAAGACGTTGATTCCAAGAGAGATCGGGGCTACTTAGATACAAATCAAGACTTTTGTAAGGTAGAAACTCGTACACAAGGATACTTTCACCTTCCTCAGCACAAAAGCCTAAGAGAGAGACCAGATTTTCATGTTTGTATTGGGAAAGCAACATGACTTCTCTCCAAAACTCTCCGGCTCCTTGCCCAAGTGCAGTATCTAAGCGCTTCATTGCTACCATGGTAAGCTTCTCGGATATGACAAGTTCACCTCGGTAAACCATCCCAAAACCACCTCGGCCAATACGATTGGTTTCTCCAAAGTTGTTGGTGGCGGATTTAATATCTTTGAGTGGAATTTGGAGATGTTGGAACTCCTTTAAGTAAGACATTTTTTTGGATATTGAGAATTGAACAAACAGGAAAAGAAATTGAAGAGCTCCGAGGAGTCGGAAGCTAGAAAAACTTGAACAAAGTTGGATATTTATTCATTTTTATTAATTAGATTAATATTTTTACTCACTATTTTCCAGTTACATATCTGGCTTGTACCACTAAATTATGCCATCCGAAGGTTGTAATAGAAGAAAATTGTAGCTTGAGACTGCTGTTTTTTTGAGTTGATTCCGTTGACTTTCCTGAAAATTCCAAAGACCCAAACAATTATGAAAGAAATAAATGATCTCTAAAATAGACTGCAAGTACTCGTAACAAATAGATACCTTGACGTCGTAAGATGTGGTTCTTATGGTATCTCTGTCACTCTGTGGACGCCAGTATAAAAATAATAAACAACTACTAGTAATTCATACACACAAAGTCTCAGTCGACTCCTTCCCCAAAAAGTATAAAGAAAAATGGGGTTTCTTTTTGTATATGAATGTAAATAAAATCCTTAGCATAGGCTTTTTCCAGGAAATAAGAAATGGGGAATCAGAGTTTCTTTTTAGCAACGACCCCCACAGGCTTTTTCCAGGAAAGACCAACCCATGGTTCTAAATCGGTGGCTAGTGTTTTGTATTTTTTCACTTTATTATAATGCGAATTGCACGGATGGCCCCTGTGGTACCTCTCAAGATTAGCCCCTGTATTTGGTTAATTTTGCACCTATCGTACCTCTCAAGTAGAGATGAGCAAAACAGTCTAAGACTGAAACTGGTTATGAACCGGACTGGGACTGGTCCTAGAAAAACTGGACTGGAAAAAAGACTGGACTGGTCCTAGGACTGCCTGCCAGTCCTAATTCAGTCCTACTTTTCAGGCAGAAGACTGGTTAAAAACTGGACTGAAATCAGTTTAAACTGGTTAAAGACTGAAACTGGTTTAAAACTGGCAAAAAGACTGAAATGTATTATAAGCTATTTATGTTTATTTATTGTTTTTAAACTCTTTTCTTTCCTTATAAAATTTAAATTTAGGTCAAATTGTATTTGATACATTTTTATTTCTTTATTTATAAACTTTTATTTATTTTCACATCAACAATTTCAATTATATACATTTTTATTTAATCACACTTCACATTTACTGATTTTTTCTATTGGTTTTAAAATTTTGCACCATGAAATATGAAGTTATATTATTCGTCAAAAGTTTTTCGTTAAAAATTATCAATAAAATCTCGATAAAAAAATAAATAATAGTTCAAATTGTAACTATTGACCAAATTATCGACCATGAAAAAAAAGACTGAAAATGACTGAAACTGGACTGGGACTGGACTGAATTCTAAGAAAAACTGGCAAAACTGGCAAAAAACTGGACTGAAACTGGACCAGTCCTAGAAAAGACTGGTTTTTAATTTTCTGTTAAAAAACTGGACTGTTTTGAACTGGACTGAAAACCAGTTTTATCTGGTCCTTGCTCATCTCTACTCTCAAGATTATACAGCATAGAACGTCACTCTGTATCACGGATCGTCCTTATGACAAAACTCTAATCTCGATTACACACGCAAACGCTTGAAATCCTAAATTTTATCAACGATTTCAAGTGTAATCTTTCGATTTTGTAGCAACGATAGATATTATGTCAATTGAACCATTGATATCCACATTTTGCGCAACTAAAAAAGTCCATTTAAGAGGTTATTCTTAATTTTTTCGGTTATTTTTACATATAAGTCTGTTTGATGACAAAATCACAATGTTCTATACAACGGGTTCATCATAGATAATGTTGTATAGGATACAACTTCACATCATCATCATCACCCTAATGGAGAAGTGTTATACATACAACTCCACCTAAGCAAGAGTCTTCCTGTACAACTCCTATAAACCTCTCATTACTAATGCTCTAAGGTGACACAAGGCCGTAACAAGGGTAGTCATTAATTGAATGTAAAGAGATCCAGAAAAATAAGACGTAATTTTTAAGTTTGGCCAATTAAGAGTTCTGGATGGGGTTTGTTTAAGAACTTTCGATCTTGCGCATGATAAACTAATGATGCGGTAAATGTGCATCACCGGAAAATGTAACAAACAAGAATTGTTTGTGTGTGATGTCACGTGGTTTTTATGCATGCACTTTTTACATCAATATAAATCAAATTTTAATTGTTTCTAATTATGCCTAGAAAAAAAACTTATCTAAGTCATCATCATCTTATTCAATTATACTTTTACAAACATTTTTTATTAGATCCTAATCCAAGGTTGGTTGAGAAAATAAAATGATCTAATTACTCAAATCAAACCTATTTCACAAATGAGAACTTGTTTCTACCTGAACTTGATTATTATACTCGTGATGTTATGAGTTGGTCCGAATCATACACGCCTCACGGAAGAGGAATCGTGATGCAATTGAGTGTCATAAAATAATTTTTACACACGTGTAGAAACTTTTTATTTGGTTCAACTTTGTGTAAGAATATGTTTTTCTTACTATTATAAGTGTGAAAAATATTACGATTACTTTAACTTCTTCACACTTCAAATGTGAGCATCTTGTATGCATTTATGAGTATGAATAACGTAACAAAATACTTCACGGTTTTTAGAAACGTGAAAAAGTGTGTGAAAAATAGATATTTTAGTTGCAGTTATTATTTAGGCTTAAGTACATGTAAATGTAGTTATTTATGCTCTGACACATAGTGTGTATCCATCTAATCGATCTAATCGGGCTTCCATTGTGTGCAATGAACTTATTATTCATTGCTATTGTATGTAATTTTTGGTAGTTTTACTTGCGTGTCGGTTGCATGAGGTGACACGTGGCATCATTACAAGTTGACACGTCACCAAAATACATACAACAAATTGAAAGTTCATCACACACAATGTAACTCCGAGTACTTTATTACGTACTATGAACATCAGAGTATAAATATTTAGATTTTCGTGCAGTTAAGTCTATTATGTATTATAGCATAACTAGTAGAATGTCCGCGAGATGCCGCGGGTAAACACTTATTAGCTTCAAGTTCATTCGATATAAAGTATTTAAATCAAAATTTAAATTTACATGACGATACACTAAGATATGGTATTTTTTAAGATGGAAAAAGTAACCTTTTTGCCCTTTTTAAAACTTGTTAAAACAAAATACCCTAGTATATATATACATATATAACTCTATATGCATATACATATATATAGGTATATGCATATACATAATGTCGTTGCGAACTCGATGGTTGGGTTGTGAGTCTCCAATAGCCAAGTGGCAAGTTAGGAGATGCGGAGTCGTTGGCAGGTTGAGAGTTTAACTATCAATACTTTTTATTTTTTTACTTTAGTATTTTAATACTAAACATTATGTTCGTGAAATTGTAATCCTAAAATTTGATAAAAAAAGTTGAAACTCTCGAATATAGAAATTGACAGTATAAAAACAAAATATAAAATATAAATAAACATGTAAATTTATAATCTCATAAAAAAAAACACACCTAATAGTTTCTTTCTAAATTTTTAAAACACTTAATAACGTGTCAAATTGAGAGAGAGTTGATTTTGAAGACTTTAGAGGAAAATTTGACTCCAAACGGTGGATAAACCGCCTTTACCCTTTGTCAGTTTGCTATCATGTTCGTCTCATTCTGGCATTTCCATACATAATGGACACATCCCGTATCTCCTTACGGTTTAAAAATTATGTCGTATGTTTATTAGTTTGAGTTTTAATAATGGCAGTAAAAATGAGAATTTAGTATATATAGGGGTATGTTAGTAATTTCAAGTTGATTTTTCAAAGACTCGTAGTAATGGTAGGGTAAAGTAATAATTTCCCTTTTTTAAAAAACACTTAAAATGCTTTATATATTAGTAGTAGATATATGAAAGTTTTAATGTTGATATATACAACAAAAATTTTGATGCATACAATACAAATTTATGATATTTATGCATGCAATACAACTGCATAATGCTCAGTTTTGTTGTATTAAACAAAACCTATGTTGTATTTATCAATCCCCTTTAATTAATTAGTATTTAATGTCATATGTTTATTACTTTAATGTTTAATAATGATAGTATTAATGAGATTTTAACATATGATGGGGTATGTTAGTAATTTTAAGTAGATTTTTCAAATATTAATATTAATAATAATGTTAATGTTAATATTAGGGGTAGATTAGCAAATCCCCTTTAAAAAAAAATATCACAAATATATTAGTATAGATATACACCTGCTTATCGTCATCAAAAAGACATCCTGTGTGAAGATAAGAGAATAGTTCCTTTTTGATAGAATAAATGGCATGAGGAATTTTGAACATCTTGATAATTGCATCCAAGTTTGTTGGTAGTTCTCTCCCCCAATACTCCTCCGAGTCTAATTCCTGCATATAAAGGGAAATTACAAATTAATAACTAAACGACCATTCATTGTAATGTATCAAATACGGAGTATAAGATTGGTGTCATAACTTGATGACCATTTGATCATTGTATGATTTTATCCAAAGAGGTGTGAATTATTACAACTCACTTATTGTGCTAATAATAAAAACCAAAATTAAAGAGAAGTGCTAGAATAATATAAATTTTACAAAGAAAAATTCACAAAATGAAGTGGAGTATGAGATTGTCCAATCACAAATAAAATGTATTTCTCTATCTTGTTTCGGTCTCTTTACTCTATTGGTCATTTTTTTTAAAAAAAAATCTTAGGTTCTAGCATTGCTCATAAAAATCCGGTTCTTATTTTCTCATCATTCTCTTTGTTGGCTGGCACAAGCACACGTTTTTTTAAAAAATTTACAACTCTAGTATTTTTCATCTTTTTCTACATGATTTCAGTCACAACTTTTGTAAGAACTTACTTAAAAAGTCTTTCTAAGTGTGACGTTCTCAACTAAAAGTTACTTTGGTTTATATTAATTATAAGGGTTTTGTTAACGAACAATATTATAAGCTAGTATGTTAATAAAATATCCGGATATGCATAAATGTTTTGTACATTAATATCTGGGAGACATGGAATTTATTACCGTCGTCTAAGTACAAATATATTAAAAATGTCCCGACGCCTTAATGATAGCTAATTAATTAACGAATTTGGGGGTGTTACAAAGTAAGCATAACTATAACAAATACTTAAAGCAAAACATCATTAAGAAATCTTCGCCCTTTATTGGGTATTCTAAAATCGATCCGAGAATCTAGATTTGGTCTTGATAGTTATACTTAGACCTCTACAATTGTAATTTAGATTGACGATGATAACAAAAAGAAAGAAAAAAAATAAAAAGATTCTACTGATATATGATATCCATTATCCACCACTCATTCTTCAGTTCAAATGATATACTTTGATTTACAGCAAACCTAAACATTCATTTTAAAAAGTGCTAATGAACTATTGAAAATGTGAGATGAATGAATGTAATGTTAGTTTAGAAAAGAGGTATACATTTAATGAGGTTTTACTTGGGTCTCTTATATTTTTTTTTAGTGATGAGCACACTTTTCCTGTTACAATTAAAAAAGAAAAGAAAAAAGATAAGGATAAAAAAAACCGAAGGAAAAAAATATAAATTATGAGAAGATGATGTGTTGGTGTCTTTAGGCGCGTGAACCTTCCACAACCCAATTAAAGGGCATTAGCGCGTCACATACGTACAAACATAAATTAATTTAATAAATAAATATAATATGCTTCAACCGCATAGCAATTTTTTATTAGTTATTGTAGTTCGGATCGGACTTCCTTTACCGCATAAAAGACACAAATGCCCCCATAAAAGGTGAAGCAGTGGAGGTTCGGCAAATTGTGTAGCAGTAAGAATGACCAAAATAAGCCTTGTGAATAGTAGAAAACGACACTCGAACCTCCAAAACGGCAACCAAGCCTTGGGCTGATAGCATATTAGGTAATACGGCCGTTGTTTCCATTTTTCAAATTATAATAATGAAAAGCTAATTTACACCTTTAAATAAGAAAGAGTAATGCTTGCTATATGTGCTTAATTTGATAAACCAAAAAACTGTTTAACAACAAACTAGCCGATAACCCGCGCAATGCGGCGGGAATATATTTGAAATTCGTTAAAAAGGGTGGTGAAAGAGCAGTTGAAAAATTGATATAAAATATACGAGTTTAAATCAAACAAATAATAATAATACGAAGTAATATGATGAACAACACTATAACAAATTAAAAAAACACTGCATGTCTAAGATATGTGCATTATAAATGTCATATTTATATGATTACGTGAAAAATTACATAACAGATAGTTGAAAATAAATTTAAACTTCAAATAGCAAAATCCCAATGCACATGAATAGATTGGTATTTTTTTCATGAGTACAAGTGTGTTTATATAGTGTTAATTTCGCTATGTATTTTTTATGTAGTGATTTTGTAATTGATTGAATAGTGAATATTTTGATGTAATTGAATTTGTAGAGTTATGGTATAGTTGACTTGCCAAAATAGGTTGACATCTTAGGTGATTAAATAGAAGGGCATTATGGGGATTTTACATATGACATAAGATCAACATATGACAATGCTTAATAAATTTGACACTTTTTTTTGTTTGTGTGTGTCTATCAGTATTATAATTAAGTATGTTTTTAGGTCTCTCTAATAACACAAACTGAACGAAGTTAATATGTAATCAGTGAAAATTGAGTTAAACATTAAGATCAACACACATACAGAAGATAAAAGCTTTTTAATACGTGCATACTTACACTAAAATATGTCCATATTTGATGCATTCATTATTGTGGATGCCATATGTAATAAAATGAGTGGAAATGAATTCATAATTGCTCTAAAAAAAAGGCTGAAAGGTTTGGTGATGGGATTGAAAAGCTTTTTGATTTCAGAATCCTAACTTTGGTAAGTGAGAAGATAAAACTTACTTGGTATTCCAAAGCGATTTCAAGTTCCTTCACTATTTTGGCCATTGATGGCCGTTCTGTGCGTTCTCGCTTTAAACATTGATATGCAATATTTGAGAACCTTTCCAAACACTCGGGTGAAATTTTCTCTTTGAGGCTAGTACTGATGATAGTATCTAGTATTTTTTGGTCGTAGCACTTTTGAGCCAATTTCGTCAAGAGTCTACGATCATCCTTGTATTTCATCATTACACATTGTCTTCCACAAAGAACTTCGAATAAAACAGCACCGAAAGAATAGACATCGGATTCTTTAGTCAAGAAGTAATCCTCCACGTACAACGGATCACAATAACCCGGTGTACCTACAGCCCCGGTAAATTGATAAGTGAATTCCTGATTTGCAGGGCCGAACTTTGACAAACCAAAGTCTGCAATTTTTGCTTTCCATTTTTCGTCCAAAAGTATATTGGCACTCTTGATATCACGGTGCAAGACTCTCTGTTGACTCCCCTCTGCAGGCTCATGAAGGTATTTTAATCCTTGTGCAGCATCAATACATATACGAAGACGTTGATTCCAAGAGAGATCGGGGCTACTTAGATACAAATCAAGACTTTTGTAAGGTAGAAACTCGTACACAAGGATACTTTCACCTTCCTCAGCACAAAAGCCTAAGAGAGAGACCAGATTTTCATGTTTGTATTGGGAAAGCAACATGACTTCTCTCCAAAACTCTCCGGCTCCTTGCCCAAGTGCAGTATCTAAGCGCTTCATTGCTACCATGGTAAGCTTCTCGGATATGACAAGTTCACCTCGGTAAACCATCCCAAAACCACCTCGGCCAATACGATTGGTTTCTCCAAAGTTGTTGGTGGCGGATTTAATATCTTTGAGTGGAATTTGGAGATGTTGGAACTCCTTTAAGTAAGACATTTTTTTGGATATTGAGAATTGAACAAACAGGAAAAGAAATTGAAGAGCTCCGAGGAGTCGGAAGCTAGAAAAACTTGAACAAAGTTGGATATTTATTCATTTTTATTAATTAGATTAATATTTTTACTCACTATTTTCCAGTTACATATCTGGCTTGTACCACTAAATTATGCCATCCGAAGGTTGTAATAGAAGAAAATTGTAGCTTGAGACTGCTGTTTTTTTGAGTTGATTCCGTTGACTTTCCTGAAAATTCCAAAGACCCAAACAATTATGAAAGAAATAAATGATCTCTAAAATAGACTGCAAGTACTCGTAACAAATAGATACCTTGACGTCGTAAGATGTGGTTCTTATGGTATCTCTGTCACTCTGTGGACGCCAGTATAAAAATAATAAACAACTACTAGTAATTCATACACACAAAGTCTCAGTCGACTCCTTCCCCAAAAAGTATAAAGAAAAATGGGGTTTCTTTTTGTATATGAATGTAAATAAAATCCTTAGCATAGGCTTTTTCCAGGAAATAAGAAATGGGGAATCAGAGTTTCTTTTTAGCAACGACCCCCACAGGCTTTTTCCAGGAAAGACCAACCCATGGTTCTAAATCGGTGGCTAGTGTTTTGTATTTTTTCACTTTATTATAATGCGAATTGCACGGATGGCCCCTGTGGTACCTCTCAAGATTAGCCCCTGTATTTGGTTAATTTTGCACCTATCGTACCTCTCAAGTAGAGATGAGCAAAACAGTCTAAGACTGAAACTGGTTATGAACCAGACTGGGACTGGTCCTAGAAAAACTGGACTGGAAAAAAGACTGGACTGGTCCTAGGACTGCCTGCCAGTCCTAATTCAGTCCTACTTTTCAGGCAGAAGACTGGTTAAAAACTGGACTGAAATCAGTTTAAACTGGTTAAAGACTGAAACTGGTTTAAAACTGGCAAAAAGACTGAAATGTATTATAAGCTATTTATGTTTATTTATTGTTTTTAAACTCTTTTCTTTCCTTATAAAATTTAAATTTAGGTCAAATTGTATTTGATACATTTTTATTTCTTTATTTATAAACTTTTATTTATTTTCACATCAACAATTTCAATTATATACATTTTTATTTAATCATACTTCACATTTACTGATTTTTTCTATTGGTTTTAAAATTTTGCACCATGAAATATGAAGTTATATTATTCGTCAAAAGTTTTTCGTTAAAAATTATCAATAAAATCTCGATAAAAAAATAAATAATAGTTCAAATTGTAACTATTGACCAAATTATCGACCATGAAAAAAAAGACTGAAAATGACTGAAACTGGACTGGGACTGGACTGAATTCTAAGAAAAACTGGCAAAACTGGCAAAAAACTGGACTGAAACTGGACCAGTCCTAGAAAAGACTGGTTTTTAATTTTCTGTTAAAAAACTGGACTGTTTTGAACTGGACTGAAAACCAGTTTTATCTGGTCCTTGCTCATCTCTACTCTCAAGATTATACAGCATAGAACGTCACTCTGTATCACGGATCGTCCTTATGACAAAACTCTAATCTCGATTACACACGCAAACGCTTGAAATCCTAAATTTTATCAACGATTTCAAGTGTAATCTTTCGATTTTGTAGCAACGATAGATATTATGTCAATTGAACCATTGATATCCACATTTTGCGCAACTAAAAAAGTCCATTTAAGAGGTTATTCTTAATTTTTTCGGTTATTTTTACATATAAGTCTGTTTGATGACAAAATTGCACATTTCGTTTATGTGTTTGTCTAAAAAATCACTTTCCGACCATTATTTGATGAAATGTCACCATACATCCCTATATTCGTTCTTTTTGCTCATAGGTAGTCCTGACCCTAACAACGTTAAACATTCTCATTAAAACATGTCACATGCAAGGCACGTGGAGGGTATTTTTTGTCATTTTCGTATGTCCCCACCTTCCCTTTCTCTTTCTCTTTCTCTATCAAATCTTCTCTTTCTTCCTTTTTCTTTCCCCAATCTAAAACCCGATCCATTAGATACGAACGGCATTGAAAAGTATAGCATACGAACGAACTTGTAATCTGTGATTGATTGTATTCTAAGTGTTTATAATCAATAAACGATATATTGAAAAGTATTGTTCTTGTGCTCTATTATAAATATTATACTTGTTTGTGTCATGTGATTGTATTCAAGGATTCCGCACTTGAATATCGTAGAATAACCTCGTTATCGATCCGGAGATAACAAGACTTACAGGGTTCTCTAGTTAATTAGGGGTTTGATCTAAAGTTTTTACGTGGGTTTTGTTCTAAATATTTTATTGGGTTTTGATTTTGGTGGTAGGTGATGGTGAATACTGAATAATAGTGGATGGTGTTATATGGTAGGTAATGAATGTTATTATAGTTTTTGGAGTTGATGACGATAGAATTGTTGTTTTTTTTTATACAATAAAATTATTATATATTTTTATGGATGATGATGATGATGAATATGTTACTATGTTCTAAATATCTAACAAGATTGTGCGATGAAGTGCAACTACTATCCCATAAATGCAAATATAATTTCCCCTACAAATTTCTGCTTCTTGCAGCATGCATATGGGTAAGTGAGGATATTTTTTGTAATTTATTTTCCATGTTCTTGATTTATAATATGACGATGGTTTCTGGAAAAAAAAAGAGATAATTACATAATGTTCATATGATTTGGTGCAAATTTCACTCGCAGTCCTTTAATTATTAAAATTACATCGTTCATCTTTTCTTTTAAAACATGTTACGTCAATAGTCCTTTAGACTAACAATAACTCTACATTAAAAAGGACAATATCAGTAGTTTTTTTTTATTCTTTTAATGTTTATGAGTGAATATAAATATAAAATCTAAAATACATATATATACATTAATAGGTACACAATTGTCATTATCATCTTTCACATTTCAATTAATAAATTCATCATCAAATTGTTCATCTTCTGCATTGAAACATTAGTTTTGATAGTTCACAACCGTCTTTCAGCACTTAGGCTTTGTTCCCGAGTTCTATCATCAAGAGAAAGGAAAGTAAGTGGAAAGAAAATATATAATTAGTTGTGTTCCCAAGTTTTTTAGGAGAGAAAAGAAAGGGACTGGATGGATACTTTTTGTCTAATTTTCTTTCCAATCTTTGCTTCCAAAATGAGAATTGAAGATTTGAGGAGAGGTGAACTAATACAATTCACAAAATCTGTAAATAATGGCTTATACTTTGTATCTCTGTACGTATCACATATCCTCGTAAAACACAATTACTCACGCATATTAAACTTCATTACCGTTCTGCTATGTTTATTTGTAATATTAATATATCTGTGGACCCGTTTGTTGCTGCTACTAATCTTCTGTACTCCATTAAAATTAATTTTTATATTAATATATGTTCATGTAGAAGCAAACATTTTGTATATATATAGGAGCTATGTATTATGGTAGGGGTTATATAGAAGATTTTTTTTAAACATGTATTCTATTTATATTTCAAAGCATATTGTTTCTTTTCATTCTGGAAACGCCAGTCACCAAAGAAACCATATTCCGATTGTGTTTGTTACAGTTTTAGGTTTGTAGGGTTTTATTGTGTTTTAAGGATAACAATGTAAAATTACTAAATGAAAATTTTCATTTCCTTCCTTTCTTTGTAACTCAGGAACACAATAACTTATTTCCATTTCTTTTCTTTTCTTTCCTCCATCCTTCATTTCTTTTCTTTTCTTTCATTACAAAACTCTAGACCAGAGTGTTAAGGACTATCTGTTACCCATTCATCTTATCTCGTCATTACTAAGGTGGCCACCATCTCTTCTCTTTTGCATCCATTCCGATTACTCTAACTTCAAAGTAAAACGACGTTAAAAAGTGAAAACTAATTAAGTCACAAATGTATATTTAGGTGGAGAAAGATGGTGGTAAATTTGGGTGGTGGAATATAAAATTTGATGTTTTAGAGGAGAATATGACCAAATTTGATAATGATTCAAATCTGTTATGTGCATCTAATAGTGTATTTATACATATGTTAGTTTTTATGATTTATATTATACTCAATAAATTAAAAAGAATTAAAAAAATATACGCACATGGTCCTTATTAATTAAGAGTTAACAATCGTTAGTGTAAATGACTATTGACGTAACAAGTTTAGGATGATCGGTGTAATCAAATTAAGTAAAGGACTCCTAGTGACATTTAGAACAAACTTTAAGGATGATTTATATAATTTTCTAAGAAAAAAAAATGACGATGAAGAATGATGATGGTGAAGAATGGTGTTGAATCTTAACTTGTACTCCATCCGTCCCAAAATAATTGTCCACTGATAAAAAATACGTAGTTTAATGAAAACATAATCATTACTGCAGAATTACAGCTAGTGCTTGGAAAACTAGCTGGAGATGGAGTTTATTGATGTAAAATGACATAAAAGGGCATCATATATTCACTAGTACAAATTTTGGCTTTGGTCACACCTAAAAAGTGTGACGATATGCATACGGTCACGCATGTTTTTCAACGTGTGTGTGACTAAAGGTGCCGCGACCATAGGGTGCATACGGCTACACTAAATGGTTAGTGGCCGTATCCATTTAAAAAGAGTGACCAAAACCATAAAATGAGTGATCATATGCTCTTTAAAATCAAGTAAAGGTGTATTATGTGTGACTATTGTTCATCCAATGGTCACTTGAAGTTTATGTTTGTGTGGCATTTTGTAACGTTTAGTCACACAACGAGTGTTATTATTTTTGGAATTGGTCACATAAATTTAAGCCAGAAGTGGCCATAGGTGTTAAAAAGTGAGACCATATGGTATTTAAATCTAGTAAACGTGGATTTTGTGTGACTATTGTGCATCCAATGGCCACTTGAATTCTATGTTTGTGTGGCGTTATGTAACATTTAGTCACACAACGAGTGTTTTTTTTTTGGATTTGGTCACATAAAATGAATCCAAAAGTGGCCATAGGTGTTAATAAGCGTGACCAAATGCTCCTTAAAGCCAAGTAAACGTGGATTTTGTGTGGCGATTGTGCCTCCAATGGCCACTTGAATTCTATGTTTGTGTGGCGTTATGTAACATTTAGTCACACAACGAGTGCTTTTCTTTGGGATTTGGTCACACAAAAGTAAGCCAAAAGTGGCCATAGGTATTCATATGTGTGACCAAATTCTCTTTAAATTCACGTAAACCTGTATTTTGTGTGACTATTGTTAATCCAATGGCCACTCGAATTTTATGTTTGCGTGACGTTTAGTATCATTTAGTCACATAACAAGTGTTTTGTTTTTGGATTTGGTCACATATATAGAATATAACCTAATGTGGCCATATGTGTTAATATGTGTGACCATATGATCTTTAAAGTCACGTAAACCTGTATTTTGTGTGACTATTGTTAATCCAATGGCCACTCGAATTTTATGTTTGCGTGACGTTTGGTATCATTTAGTCACATAACAAGTGTTTTATTTTTGGATTTGGTCACATATATAGAATATAACCTAATGTGGCCGTAGGTGTTAATATGTGTGACCATATGATCTTTAAAGTCACGTAAACCTGTATTTTGTGTGACTATTGTTAATCCAATGGCCACTTGAATTTTATGTTTGCGTGACGTTTGGTATCATTTAGTCACACAACAAGTGTTTTATTTTTGGATTTGGTCACATATATAGAATAAAACCAAATGTGGCCATAGGTGTTAATCTGTGTGACCATATGATCTTTAAAGTCACGTGAACCTGTTTTTTGTGTTACTATTGTTCATCCAATGGCCACATGAATATTTTTTTTGTGTGACGTTTGGTATCATTTAGTCACACAACGAGTGTTTTATTTTTGGATTTGGTCACATATATAGAATTAAACCAAATGTGGCCGTAGGTGTTAATATGTGTGACCATATGATCTTTAAAGTCACGTGAACCTGTTTTTTGTGTGACTATTGTTCATCCAATGGCCACTCGAATTTTATGTTTGCGTGACGTTTGGTATCATTTAGTCACACAACAAATGTTTTATTTTTGGATTTGGTCACATATATATATAATTAAACCAAATGTGGCCATAGGTGTTAATCTGTGTGACCATATGATCTTTAAAGTCACGTGAACCTGTTTTTTGTGTGACTATTGTTCATCCAATGGCCACATGAAATTTTTTTGTGTGTGACGTTTGGTATCATTTAGTCACACAACGAGTCAATCAAAGTGTGACCGTATTATGTGAGCGCATCATTTAGTCACGTATAACAAATCAATATTTCGTGTGACAATTGGAATTATATATATATATATATATATATATATATATATATATATATATATATATATATATATATATATATATATATATAAATATAACACGACAAATTAAAGTTGGAATAATATATATGTACATAATTAACTGCATACATGTACCCAAACTAATATTGAAATATTGTTTTACATGATAATAATAACCGAATAAATGTATCAAAATGATAAAGTAATTATACATGATCACAGTTGCAAGGCCTTTTGACTCTTGAGTCTCATCTTCGCTTGCTTTTGCACGGCATCACTAGATACATAAACCGATGTGTTGCGCCTTTTCTTTGATACTTCTGGTGCAGTTTTGTTTTCCGCATACGCCAATTGACCTGAAGTAGGTGGTGTTACCTGTAAAAGACAAAAGCCGCATATATATGTATCAAACATCAATATTAATATATGAAGAATTATATATGTATACGTAGGTAGATATAGGTTGTTAAAAACGTATACGTACTGTATGTACCTCCTCCTCAAATACCACTTGCTCCTTCGGCCATGCATAAAAACCACCTACTGCCTGCAAAGCAGTTTTGACACCATTGTCTCCAACGTCCGGTAAAAAAGCTGCATCCACCAACGATGTACCAACAGACACTCTGTAGCAATCCTTTGGGAGTACTTTGCTATGAAGCATCTGTTTTCCACTCGACACGTATACGGTACCCAAAGCAATTGTGTTTGACTTCTTTAGGTTCCACAGTTTACACTTGAATACCTAAACAAAATGAAATGATGACGATTAATATAAATATATATACTAATTATAACTAAGCATAAGCCTCTGTCTTAAACGGTGAAGATTTCAGATATGCACAGAGTATAACTCACAATAAATACCCTGTAATTGCATTCTAATGAAATTCAGAATTGTATAAACCAATATTTCAACAAATAATTAATAGCACTTCATATTTACCGATTTCAATATTTTCCAGCAGCATCATATCATGTATATATATATATATATATATATATATATATATATATATATATATATATATATATATATATATGTATGCAATATCAGAATTAGATGAAACTTAAATTCAGAATTGTATAAACCAATATTTCAACAAATAATTAATAGCACTTCATATTTACCGATTTCAATATTTTGCAGCAGCATCATATCATGTATATATATATATATATATATATATATATATATATATATATATATATATATATATATATATATCTATGCAATATCAAAATTAGATGAAACTTAATTGAATAATGTTTCAACATGCTGAAATACATATATATACCTGCAGCGTTGGTGGTGTTGGAGACCGTTTCTTTTGTGATCGTGACAACCGGTTAGGTTCAACCGTGTTCTCTTGTGAATCAGGCGTCCTGTTTGCTGACTTGTTAACTGCTTCTTCAACAGTCTCCTATATAAAACAAGGCAAACAAGTAATTATTGTAAATGGGAGTGACTCTTGAACTAGCAGTGCTTTGAATTACTAGCTGTACTTTGAATACAACTAGCAGTGGCAAAACTAGCTTGATTTTGCAGTAGCAGTGGGAGTGACTCTTGAACTAGCAGTGGGAGTGACTCTTGAACTAGCAGTGCTTTGAATGACTAGCTGTACTTTAAATACAACTAGCAGTGGCAAAACTAGCTTGATTTTGCAGTAGCAGTGGGAGTGACTCTTGAACTAGCAATGGGAGTGACTCTTGAACTAGCAGTGGGAGTACATGACTTGGCCCTTTTAAGTTCTTCAATTCCACTGCAAAATCAATGTAATTCTAATGTTTTATTACTTAATTACCATTTTGTCTTTTTGGTTGATCATGCTAGTTGCAAGTCCTTTAGGCCTGTCAAAACTAGCTTCCTGCCCACTTCCAACCACACTTGATGACCTTATTTGGCACTCCTGATCTGCAGTTCCAATGGTTGCTTTAGGATTAACGTCCACTGATGGAGACACCTGCAATATATATAAAGAAATACATATATCCGTTAGCTGCAATATAAATTAATGAATAATATGTTAGCATAATTACTTAATTAATACAAGAATTAAATGTCTTTCCTCCGATGGCAGGTTTTGACTTGACATTGAATTAATTTTCGCCTCTTGTGCAGTCAACTTGGCCATCACTTGTGTCACCTGGTTGGACAACGTTTCTATAACTTTGTCTTTGTCTTCACGGGCACGTCTCTCTGCTACAAGTTCTGCTTGAAGTAATTTCATCTGTTCGGCATCTGCTGCTTTTCTGCTTCGAGCTGCTGGAAGATGAAAATACTTGTTGATTGTCACTCCACTTCCTACTCCTCTGGCATACCCTCCCTTTTCCTTTCCAAATACCTCTGTCATTGCATCGTTGCCATGAGCAAGCTGTAAGGTTCCGGTTTTGATCTTCTCGTGAGTGTCTATCTGCATTATAGATTCCAACAGCCAGTAGTTAATTGATTTATCGAAAGTAAACTACATGAACTATTTAAACGGAAAATTTGCATGTCAAATTAATGCTTACTACTTCTTGTCCCTTCTCTTTAGTCATTTCGTCTAGAAATAACCCGGCTTTGTTTTGCCTTCCTCTCAACCACAATATACCACGTGGGGGTTCTTCATGTGCTTCGATTACTTTTTCTTCGATCTTATAATCATCAAATCAACACACATGTAAATTAGTCAAATTACCAATTAACATGTAAGCATATAAAATTGAAAACAGAAACAGAGTACAATAGCTTTCTGGTTATTTTACTTTGATCTTATATATAATTGATACATATAATGTACAAAATAGAAACATACATTATATATGTAAATGTAATTACCAATTTCTTTTTCACATGTACGTAGCCACCTCGTCCCATGGTATGCGGATAAACCGACTTGGAGCGCGCCTCTTTTGACGCATCTGACTTTTTCTAATTACAGAACAAAATGATTATTAGATGGCATTAATGTGCAAACACAATAATCTGAAATTATATATATATATATATATATATATATATATATATATATATATATATGCACTCTAATATAAATGACTAAACCTGGTAATCCTCCATGCTCGTATACTCTACAAAAGAGTTCCATTCCGGGGCATGGACAAATGCACTATATTTCATTAGGACTTCATTTACTGCTGGTGTGTTTAGGTTGGGCAGTATGTAGGATTCCCTCAATTTCCTTCTAAAATTCCTAAGATGGGCACCAAGACGATTCATTACTACCTTTCTGTGTGTCTCATCAACATCAAAATATCGCTGCAAGATCAATATTAACAAGTTAAATCTATATATATATATATGCAGTTGCATATATAATGTACTGTAAACAATTTTAATTAATAAAGGAAATTAATCAAGGGAGCATGGAGTGGGTTACAAATACCATGATTTCATCCCACAGTCTATCTCTTTCTTCTTTATCGACCTTCTTCCAGGATAGAATCTTCAAACCAATATGCTCACGAACAATGTCTCCCAAAAAACTCGCAAACAAAGCTCTATTGTCCCCTATTAGCCGATCCATTTGATCGAAGGTTACCTTGAGCTTTTGTGCACCGGGTCTGCCATACTTGTTGCGAAACGCAAATAATCTTGTTATGCCCCTCGGCGGAACTATTTTGGGATTTGCATTATTGTCGTTTTCATCGGCTTCATCATCTTGTACATCATCGTAACCCTCCGATTCATATCCTAAATCGCGGTCGTCATCATTATAATTATTTAGAGGATGATCGGCTTCGTTATCCATGATATATATATACTTTAATTGAGATTAATTGAGAGTTGTAAATTGTTTGATTGGAGATTAATTGAGAGTTGTAAATGTATTAAGATGTTTTGGAATGTAATTTAAAGGTCACTTGAAATTCAAATTTTCCTGCTTGGCTCTAATTGGTCAGTTTAAATTTTTTGGGGAAAAATTTGGCTCCAAAATGAAGGAAATAATATTTAGAGTTAAAATTATGAATAAGGTTAATTATGAATTTATGATTGTAGGGGGGAAAACAGCAAATCAAACAATATTGAGCTCAAAAAATCCTTCGTATTGTATTGGTAATGGATTATAAAGGGTATTTATGTCATTCAACCTTTAAGGGTTAGTATTAGCAGACATTACCAAATGTGGTAAAAAAAGATAAACTATTTTTACTCTTGATATACACAATTTCACAATAACATATTTATATACAATATTATAAAAATGTTATAAAAACGTATTTATATAAACAAATATGGTAAGAAGATAAATTATATTTTTACTCGGTACACAATTTAACAATAACATATTTTTATTTATACACACACAAACAAAAGTATGAAAATCTTATACTTATAATAATTAAGTTGAATTATGCTGTATATCGTACACTTGACTATTAACCTTAGGGCAATGTCACATGCATACATATGCCGAAATGACAAATTACATAACACCCTAAGTTCAATAGTGGCGTGTGTGATACCGCAACTACTGCCGTATATCGTACACTTGACTATTAACCTTAGGGCAATGTCACATGCATACATATGCCGAAATGACGAATTACATAACACCCTAATTAAGTTCAATAGTGGCGTGTGTGATACCGCAACTACTGTCGTATATCGTACATTTGACTATTAACCTTAGGGCAATGTCACATGCATACATATGCCGAAATGACGAATTACATAACACCCTAAGTTCAATAGTGGCGTGTGTGATACCGCAACTACTGCCGTATATCGTACATTTGACTATTAACCTTAGGGCAATTTCACATGCATACATATGCCGAAATGACGAATTACATAACACCCTAAGTTCAATAGCGGCGTGTGTGATACCGCAACTACAGCCGTATATCGTACATTTGACTATTGACCTTAGGGCAATGACACATGCATACATATGCCGAAATGACGAATTACATAACACCCTAAGTTCAATAGTGGCGTGTGTGATACCGCAACTACTGCCGTATATCGTACATTTGACTATTAACCTTAGGGCAATGTCACATGCATACATATGCCGAAATGACGAATTACATAACACCCTAAGTTCAATAGTGGCGTGTGTGATACCGCAACTACAACCGTATATCGTACATTTGACTATTGGCCTTAGGGCAATGACACATGCATACATATGCCGAAATGACGAATTACATAACACCCTAAGTTCAATAGTGGCGTGTGTGATACTGCAACTACTGTCATATATCGTACATTTGACTATTAATCTTAGGGCAATGTCACATGCATACATATGCCGAAATGACGAATTACATAACACCCTAAGTTCAATAGTGGCGTGTGTGATACCGCAACTACTGTCGTATATCGTACATTTGACTATTAACCTTAGGGCAATGTCACATGCATACATATGCCGAAATGACGAATTACATAACACCCTAATTAAGTTCAATAGTGGCGTGTGTGATACCGCAACTACTGCCGTATATCGTATATCTAATATTTCACTATTGGCGTATGTGATTATTTGTATCAATGTTATTATTTGCATATAATATTTCACAAATGGTTTTTTGTTCATTCTGCTTTGATTAATTTATTTATTATTAGTTGAGGTTACATTTATATAATAATTTATTTACCATACACCCACCAAACATGATACATATAGCTACTTAAAAGAACCATTAATCACACCATTTAAAGAAACTTAGTTCATAACAAGAACAAGTATAACTACATACAACATCACTACAACACCAATTAAAAGTGCAAACACTTGGTCAAACATCTTCAATTTTGACTTCATGGGAGTCAACTCTTCAACCATCTTCATCAACACCATCTTTGAGTCTGAATCTTCTTCCGTTTCATTCCTGATGGACTTGTTTTTGCATTCCATTCTTAATTGATACATAATCTTCCTGTAATACTCTGGAAGCTCCGAATCAAGAAAGCGATATCTTGTACAAAAATGGGTTTTAACCTAAATCACAACAAAATAACAAAATTAAAGCATTTTTGAGTCAATATTTAACCTAATAGCATCATCAATTGCAGATACCAACAACAATAAAAAAATAAGGTTAAAACTAACATCTGGGCATTTTACGAATCTGCGTGCCGGGTTGATCTCAGTCCATGATGTGCGAATATACATCTTGGCTCCGCAATGGCAGTAATAAAATTGTGGTTCCAAAGCTTGATTTTGAGAAGATGATGATGACGTCATGTTACAAGGAGAAAAATGAGCGGGAATAAAATGAGGATGGTAATGGAGGGAAATAGCAAGTGGACGATGTAAAGGAATGGGGAAGAAAGGGGATTAAAAAGGTGGGTAGGAAGGGAATTTTACAAAAATACCCTCATGTGTGATACCGGTAGTGCCATGTAACACCCCCAAATTTACTGTTGGCGGAAGCATACTTTGGGGTGCTACTAATCAATACACAAAGCACATAAGATACATAATGAACGACCACTACATGCGTCGTTTTACAAATACATTGATTAACGTAAAAGTCTACATATGTTTTACAAAAGACGAGTTCGCAAAGATATTTGAGAGATTCTAATACATATCTAATTTTAGCAAAATATAGAAATGCAGGGAAATCTCTTGATGTTTATATGATTGCATGCGACTCGAGCTACAGTATCCTGATGGGCAGTCCAACCTACTGCTGAGTACCTGAGATAACATGCTAAAAGGTCAGCTATAAAGCTGGTGAGCTCACAGGTTTGATATGATAATATATGATTTGTGAACCGCAAGATTTAATGATTCGATTTACAAAGCATGTAAATAATTGGATAATGAGTATCACATGAATATTTGTAATTAAACAAATAAGTAAAGATTGATACAACTAACATGAGCACATAGTCTGAGCTTAACTGAGGGGTCAGGATCACAATCAAGTGCCTGATCGAGGGTGCCTCTATGCGTATGCCTAATCAACATACGTTTGAACAAATGATAATGCGTCCGTTTGACAGGTTAGTGCTTGCTAACTCGGACGGGGATTGTCAATCCCATATGGTACCATACACTAACATTCACGCTAAATCATATTAACAGAACTATGCTTCAGAGGTCTTTGATTGATTAGATGAAAACAACTCATGCAGCATACGTGATAATTTGATACTTGCGTTCACATGTAAAACAAAACGAGCATGTATCTCACCCCTAGATAAAAGCATTTAAAAAGGGGCTTTGAGACTCACCTGAGTCTGATGAATTGTTAGCCAACAATTATAATGATTCACAATGATTTGATGTCGTTACAACGACTGAACCTGCAGGGCGTCTTAGACGCGCAAGGTTTTGATAATGATTAGATATTGAACCTGCCGGGCGTATTAAACGCGCAAGGTTTTGATTGATTAGATGACTCTACGGACCATCTATGCTAGTTGTTCCCTCAACTAGTTATGCCCAAATACTTTGATTGTCGATTATGTTTGAGTTTTGAAAATGTATACGGGTCGTTGGTGACGGTTTGTAATAATAATTTCAAACTATTATTATTATACATGATTTGTTGTGTTTATAAAAGTGTATGTGTTTCATATATAAGTCGTATCGTATAGGTCTAGTTGTTAATCAAGTTCATTATATCCGTTACCCTTTAGTTCATAATTTACAAAATTTGGTACGAGTCTGAAAACAGTAATCTGCCATTTTCGGCCCCTAGATGACCCCGAATGGCCTAAAACCGACTAGGCTAAGGTACTTAGCTTTGATCATTTGGCTGTTTTCGAATAACCGTGCGAATTTGAGCTCAATCCGTTATAATAAATTTCTCAATCCGGTGCGAATTTGAGCTCAATACGATTAGTACACGCCGTGTTCTTTGGTTTTGAAAGGACGCGCCGCGTACAAAAGGACGCACCGCGTGGATCATGTTTTCTGGGCGTCTGTTCGTTCCAAATCATACCTAAACCCGAATTCAAACTCAATTTAACCAACAATCATACATCCTAACCTTATTACATGTTAATATATGCTATTTAAAAACGAAATTACAAAGTTTAAATCAACGATTTCTTACAATGATTTTTAGGACGAAAACGATGGTGATGCACGGATGATGATGATGATCCAACTTGATGATCACGATGAGGATGATGATTATGTTGTTGTTGATTGTTATTGTTGGTGCTTTTGGAGTGAATTCGAGAGAGGGAGAGCCGAGAGAGTGAAGAGAGTGAGAATGAAAAATGGATATGAAAAGGGTGCGTTTGATTTAACTGGCCAACTCCAATTATTGGAGTTGGTTGGTTAATATTCGCAGTACAAAACGCCCGTGTTTTTGTACCCGATCGAAAAGTAGTAAAATGTTTTAAATCGATAAATTTCTAAAAATGAATTCGTTTATACTTTTATTGGAAGTATTTTATAAAAATACATTTAACGAGATATAAAATATATCTTTGTTTTATGTTTGAGAGACGGATAGGATTCAATTGGTTTCGTCGCGTTTGAGTAAAATGGTATAAAACGAAATATGTTCTATTTTATCTGATGTAAATAATAATTATTAATTTCAATAATAATTCATTATTTATATATAGTTTTGTCGTGGACGTTTGATTTGTACGATACGAGATACTTGATATATTATCAAAATAATATATAATAATTATGAGGGTATTAAATAACAATTCCATATTATTTAATTACTTGATTTTTACCAACGCCGTATAATTGAATCGGAATTCGGCCGATTTGAATATGAACGATTAAATCTAATCGAGTACTGATATATATATTCATCAATATATATTTTGATACATACAATTAGTCTAATACATAGCACTAACTACATGTATTACATAATGATTAGGAACTAAAAACTAGTCCTAATTAGACGGGTGTCACATGCCATATATCATACATTTCACTATTAAACTTAGGCTAAAGTCACATAAAGACGTAAATCTGTTAAAGACGTAGAATCTGTTCAATCAAATTCATTTGGTTTAGTACGAAGAATATGTTAAAGACGTGAAAAATGAAACGATAAAACTTTTTATCGAAAAAGTTAATAGACAACAAGGGATTTAAACTTTCATAAAAATTTTAATTTAGTGAAGGATAAAAAATTGTACGTTAATCAACTATAACTATAGGCAATGTGTTCAAGAATTACCAAAGTTTATAAAATGTGTTTAATGATAACTAAAGTTTATAAAAGTGTTCAAAATGATGAATCCTTATGGTTAATCGAATTCGTTTTCCTCATAGTGCCATATAATCATATATCATTAATTACATTAACAGTGGCTACGCCATGCTTTCCACTAACAGTGGCTACAATATACTTAATATTCACCAAGTATATTTCTAACAGTGGCTATCATACAATTACACTAGCAGTAGCTAGTCTTCACTTCCTCTAGCAGTGGCACTCTTCAACACGAACAGTGGTAAGCACTTCCACACTTGGCCAACTCAGCTCAGATCCCAACAATCTCCCCCTAAAGTTAATCAATCTGGAATTGCATTAAGTTTCTTCATTCAGCCTCAGATTCTTTAGAAGATTGGGACCCTTTCTTGCTTGATTCTACCCTCTTGTTGTACTGATTCATGATTGGCTCAGAACATAATCTCTTTCTTCCAACATATAGATGTATTTACCATTACTCAGTCGTATGCAATGAACTCCTGCTCTAGCAAAATGTCTCCAATCACTAACAGCTTCACTACCCAAAAAAAGTTCACCATACTGTTCTGGTTCAAACATCATTCTTAACCATTCCCATACGTGTCTTTCAATATGAATATTCACAAGCTTCATATCCTTTTCCATTCCAACTCTATACATATCATACACATCCATTTTCTTTACTTTTCTCAAAATATCAACCATAGACTTATGAAAACTCACATCTCCATTTCTTCTTTTAATTCTGAGTTCATAAGACACAGTGTTTGACTCTATGAAAATTCCTTACCTTTCAACAATATCTGAGAGATCTTCATCATTAAGATTTGTATTTTCATTCCTATCTCTCTTTTCAACCATCATCTCTTCTAAGATTTCTTCATCCCTATCCAAATCATATATCTGATCATCAGAGTCTTGAATCATTTGAAATGACCTTCTATGACTTGCAACTTTTAATCTCAACTCTTCAGCCTTTTGGGCTTCGATTTTCTTTTGTTCAAGCTCCTCATCAATCTGTTGATACCTTAATTTCAGCCTTCTCTGTATCTCTTCATCCTCTCTCCTTTTCTTTTCAATTCTTTCTCTTGCCTCAGGATTCACAATTGGATTGTTATCCCACAATTACTGCAATTGCTCTAATGTCATTCTCCTCAACTGCACTGTAGGATATGTATCTCCTCTTAACTTGCAAACCAATTGATTTGTCAATTCACCTCTTGTTGGTTTCTTAGCTTTCCTTTTAGATTCTTTCTTTTCAGCATCCTTCTTTCTGTTCCTATCAATTGGTATAACAGTGGTAGGTTTACTACTATCTGTACTTTGAATACAAATAGCAGTGGCTGGTGTTGATTTTGCAGTAGCAGTGGGAGTGACTCTTGAACTAGCAGTGGGACCACATGACTTGGCCCTTTTAAGTTCTTCAAATCTTCTAGCTTTAGCACTTGCATATGGTATTGCTTTCTTTCTTCCCATTGTCATCTTAGGCTCTGTTCTAACCTTTGACTCCCCCTCAGCCTCTGCATCAGGTGCCTTTGCAGTCTCCTCAGCCATATCATCATTCCGCACCACTTTTCCATCATTGCTTGCATCATGTCTGACTTCATCATCATCATTATTCTCCCCCTTGTTGAAAGTGGTCTTAACCAGCAAAGCTTCGAGTACAGCAAGCCTGTGTTTGAGATCCTCAATCACTTTTTGGCACTCTTCAACTAAGATCCCCTAATTGCATTAATCAAGGCGCTACTATACCTAACATATTTCATACCCTAATCAATTACAGTACATAACACGCCGACACACCTAATTGGATTTTCAAACCCTAAGTAATGGACAAGTCTTGGATGGGAACAAACAGGCTGGGCAGAATTTATAGAGATGAAGTAGAAGCATTTATTGATTATGCAGTAAACAACTTGAAGAATATGAGTAACATCGACCCACAGGGTAATAATCCACATCTTCTAATCCCATGTCCATGTACCAAATGTTTAAACCATGTAGTTCGTAAAACGGAGGAAGTGCATTTCCATTTATTCAGCAATGGCATTGATCAAAGCTACACACAATGGACTTATCATGGAGAGAAGGATGAGCCAATTGTTACAACAGAATATGGTGACAACCATATGGATTTTGATGCAGAACTCCCAACACATGCGAGTGAAACAGTGGAAATGGTTAATGCTACAAAAGATAATTTTGATGATGAGGATCCGGATGACCATGCCAAGCTTCTAGAACTGCTATCAGATGCAGAGAAGCCACTTTACAGTGGGTGTCCTGACTTCACAAAGTTGTCAGCCATAGTTCACCTACTCAACTTAAAGAGTAAGTATGGCTGTTCTGATCAATTCTTTACTGAACTGCTAGGATTGTTAAAAAAGATGCTACCTGATGGTAACGAATTGCTAGAAAACACTTATCAGGCAAAGAAAATTTTCAAATTGCTGGGTTCAGGATACAAAAAGATAGATGTATGTATCAACAATTGCCTTCTTTACTGGAAAGAGGACAAGGAATTGACCGTGTGTCGTACCTGTGGGACATCAAGATGGAAGGTGGATAAGAAGACAAAAAAAGTGTATGAGAAGATCCCAGCAAACGTAATGTGGTACTTTCCAATAATACCAAGGCTGCAACGTCTCTTTAAGATAACAAGTATTTCAGAAGAATTAAGATGGCACGCGACAAGGAGGAAAACAGATGGTGTGTTACGTCACCCGGCGGATTCACAGGCATGGCGAACCATAGATAATGAATTCCCCGAAATTGCAAATGATCCAAGGAATCTAAGGCTAGGAATATCTGCTGATGGTGTTGATGTCAACAGAGGAAATAGGCATCACAGTGTGTGGCCAATTTTATCTGTCATCTACAACCTTCCTCCATGGTTGTGTATGAAAAGAAAGTTTATCATGCTATCTGTATTGATATCGGGATACCCGGGAAATGATATCGATGTTTTTTTAGAACCGTTGGTTGATGATCTGCAACTCTTATTCGAGACAGGGGTCGACACATATGATGCTTCCACAAAGCAAATATTTAGTCTACGTGCGGTGGTGTTATGGACAATAAATGATTACCCTGCACTTGGTACTTTATGTGGCTGCCCAACCAGTGGATACAAAGGTTGTGTGGTATGTGGGAAAGATACATATTGTATTAGACTTCCTGCGTCATCCAAGCAGAGCTATGTAGGTCACAGAAGATATCTACCATATAACCATGCGTTCAGAAAGCAAAAGAAGGCATTTAATGGAAATCAAGAATTTGGCACGGCTCCAATTCCAATGACCGGTGAACAAATATACAACGAGGTAAAACATATTGAAAATAAGTGGGGACACGTAAAACAAGCAAACCAAGAAGATGCCAAAGGCAGAGGTGGGAAGATCCAAAAGGAGAAGAGGAAAAGATCAGGAAAAGAGGATGGTACTTCAAGCAAATCAAATGAACAGAATGGTGCGTATTGGAAGACATTCAACATTTGGTATAGAAAGCTAAAGTATTGGAGGCACAATGAAGTTCAACATTGTATCAATTTCATGCATATAGAAAAGAATGTTGCTGAGAGTCTAGTCGGGACTTTGCTAAATGTGCCGGGAAAGACGAAAGATGGAGAGAATGCTCGATTGGATCTTAAAGAGTTGGGAATAGACAAACCAGAGTTGTTTGTTAGGAAAGACGACCGAGAAATAACAGTAATACCACCAGCAGGTTACACGTTAACGAATGCCGAAAAGGACATCTTTTGTCAGACGTTATACAACATGAGGGTACCGCAAGGATATTGTTCAAAGTTCTCTAGTTTAGTCAGCCTAACAGATAGGAAGCTCATCGGCCTTAAATCACATGACTATCACATGCTAATGCAGGAGTTTTTGCCCATTGCAATACGTTCGATAATGGACGAACCTACACGCAAGGCTATTATCAGGTTTTGCTTTTTCTTTAAATCTATATGTAGCAAAGAGATCATATTAGAGGAACTAGATAAGATGCAAGAAGAACTTTGTGTCACACTGTGCCTACTCGAAAAGTTCTTTCCTCCCTCTTTTTTTGATATTATGGTCCATTTGACTGTGCACCTAATTAGGGAGGTAAAATTATGTGGTCCTGTATGCTTTCGGTGGATGTATCCCTTCGAACGATGTATGAAGGTTATTAAGGGACATGTGCGAAACAGAAATAGACCAGAGGGATGCATTGCTGAGGAGACTATTGCAGAAGAAACAATAGAGTTTTTCGGAGAATATCAAAAATCCATGAAAACTATTGGTATCCTAAATGATACACATGAAACTGATGAAAACGAGGACGGAAAGCCACTGTCGGCTGGCAAATCAAGTGAAGTATCTGCAGAACTCTTTCAGAAAGCACATTTGTATGTAATACTGAATACAGATGAGATTGTCCCGTATATCGAGTAAGTATTAATTACTAACACATGTCTAGCTATTTCGTTACTTTAATTAATGTTCTATCAAATATAATAACAAAATACCTTGTTTCAGGCGACACAAGGAGGTTTTGGTAACACAAAACCCGGGTAAACGAAAAGCATGGCTGCAGAATGAGCACGTTAAATCTTTTGCTAAGTGGTTACGCGAAGAGGTAATTGTTATTTGATCGTATATTATTTACTCCTTACAATTGTCCAGTTTTTACCAATTGGAGATCGACTTAATTAACTGTAGTTTCATTAACCAAAGTTACTACTATTAAGCCTGTTAGTACTGTCAGAGTTGAAGAATAAAGTCAAACTAAAAGCTGGACAATTCTTTTTTTCTATCACTATTTGTGTTTTGTTAATTAATTCGTTCAATTTCAAGCTCACATATATATATATATATACTTGTAATGAGATTCTGCAGGTTGAGAGAGAGTTAGCGATCTCCAAAGACAGTGTATCCGAAGCCGTAAGGTGGATTTCATATGGACCACGAGCCAACGTAGTGAAATACACTGCATATAACATCAATGGGTATACATTTCGTACTAAATGTAGTGATGGCAGAGTTTACCAAAACAGTGGGGTTAGTGTTGAGACAGAAGATATTCACATATCCAAAGAAGTTGCAACCACTAGACGCACATTTTATTATGGGGTTTTGCAAGAGATATGGGTACTTGATTACCGCTTCAGGCAACTTCCTCTTTTCAAATGTGATTGGGTTAACCGTAAAGATGGCGCGGTCCAACGCGATACTAATCTTGGTTATACATTAGTTGACCTGAATAATATAGGCCACAAGGTTGATCCATTCGTGTTAGCCTCACAAGCACGACAAGTGTTTTATGTGAAAGACCAGCTAACTAGGAATTTATCTATTGTCCTGAAAGCACCTCCCAAGAATTACAGAGATACATATGATGAAATCGATGAGGAATTTAGCACGGTCATTCACCCGCACAATGATAACTTATTGCCACGTGTGGATAAACGTGACTTGGGTAATGAATCACGAGATGATTACTTTCGAACCAACTAGAGTTTGGGTATTGTTATACCAAAGTCCAAGTGATCAACATATATATATGTAATGCTGGAACACTAGCTATATTAATTGTAGTACAGTAACCTTGTAAATTACCTTTTGATTATTTTATGGAATGATTACTTGTATCTTAATTTCTATGACTCCCATTTTTTTTAGAACATGCATTAACTTTGTAAATTACAACATAAATACTTACGGATAAATGTCATATATAACAACAATTTTATGTAACCAATAACTAATCACAGGCATATTACAATAACCATTTAATTTGATCATACCACTAAGTCTGCTTGCATACATTAAACCATTTGGTCAAAATGACATTTATATTAAAAAACATTCTGAGAGTGGGGTTCGAACTTGGGTCCCAGCCAATACACCTAAAGAAACACGTTAACCAATGCAGCTAAATGTTATATCTGTTAGAATTCCAATGCTTTTTAATATAACAATATACGTTAGATTTAGCCACACAAACAGCACTGAATGTGACTAATATCAAATTTAATGATAATCGTTTTGGCCCATTTTAGCTTTAAAAAATAGTCACAAGAATATTTAACAACGTGACTGTTGTGAATACATTGGTCACATATAATCACCCAAAATGTGGCCATAAACATCCTATTTGATACACATTTGTGATATGGTGTGGCTATTACCATGTCATATAGTCACATGATCGGGCTAGAAATTAGGGTGACTATACACATTACGTTTTTCCATTCTGAGTTTCTAACACACACTAAACTTTAGACACACATAATAACTTGTGTGACCATATGTACATGACTTTGGCTACACTTAAATCATGTGTGACAAAATCGACTCTATACTTTAGTCACATAAACAATTCCTCCATGTGACCAATAGGGTCTCATGATTTAGCCACACAAACAACACTGAATGTGACTAATATCAAATTTAATGATAATCGTTTTTGCCCATTTTAGCCTTAAAATATAGTCACAAGAATATTTAACAACGTGACTGTTGTGAATACATTGGTCACATATAATCACCCAAAATGTGGCCATAAACATCCTTTTGGATACACATTTGTGATATGGTGTGGCTATTACCATGCCTTATAGTCACATGATCGGGCTAGAAATTAGGGTGACTATACACATTACGTTTTGCCATTCTAAGTTTCTAACACACACTAAATTTTAGACACACATAATAACTTATGTGACCATATGTACCTGGCTTCGGCTACACTTAAATCATGTGTGACAAAATCGACTCTATGCTATAGTCACACAAACCATTACTCCATGTGACCAATAAGGTCTCATGATATAGCCACACAAACATCACTCAATGTGACTAATATCAAATTTAATGATAATCGTTTTTGCCCATTTTCGCTTTAAAAAATAGTCACATGAATATCTAAAAACGTGACTGTTGTGAATATATTGGTCACATATAATCACCTAACATGTGGCCATAAACATCCTTTCGATACACATTTGTGATATGGTGTGGCTATTCTAATGCCATATAGTCACATGATCGGGCTAGAAATTAGTGTGACAAAAGACATTACCTTTTGCCATTCTAACAGACACTAAACATATGGTCACATAATAACTTATGTGACCATATGTACCTGGCTTTGGCTACACTTTAATCATGTGTGACAAAATCGACTCTATGCTTTAGTCACATAAACAATTACTCTATGTGACCATATAGTGGCGTTCGGTCATAGTGTTCAAGTGTGTGACAAGATTTGTCACGCGTTCCAACTTCATGTGTGACTAAATGAAATGCAAAAAAATTCCAGTTCCCTTTAGCCACATAGATGTTCGAAGGTGTGGCAAATACGTTTCAGAATGGTCACACGATTGGAGTTCATGTGTGGCTAAATAATAACGTCCAGTTTTTTTTTTGGCCCTTTGGTCACATAAATATTGGAATGTGTGACCGTTTCAAATAGACCATGTGTGACGAAAGCCCAAATTTGTACTAGTGATTATAACCTTAAAATTTTAATAATTAGAAAAAGGGTAATGTAGTAATATAATAAATAGGGGATGAGGATTCTCTAAATAAGCTAGTTTTACTAGCTTCTAATTTAGGGGATTCTTTTTTAAAGAATCCTTCTTCTAATTTTCATGCCAAACAAGAATTATCAATTTATAAGGGATTGAGATTCTTATAATGAGAATCTCAATTTCTTAGAATCCCCCATAACCTTCAAATATGGTTGACAAACACACCCTATATATGTTTGGTTTTTTTACTTGGTTTTGTAGAGCAATTTCAAATTCTTTCACTATTTCGGTCATTGAAGATGCAATCTAATTGTAAACACTAATATGCAATTTTTTATAACATCTCTAAACACCCAAGTGAAATTGTCCCTTTTTAGACTTGGTGTTTATTTTTTCGTAGCACTTTCGTGCAATGTTTTAAAAATCAATTTTTCAGTTCAACAGGTCACAGATCCGATAACCGGTTTGACCTCCGATTCAACTGGTTTTCTATGTTTAGGTAATCTCCGACGTATGCACTAAAACACCAATTTTGATGTTTTTGTGAAAAAATCCATCTCCAACCAACTCACTAAATATAGTGCATACTTTAGTGTACACCAAATTTTTGAAGATTTTGCACCAATTTTTTAATGTTTCATTTTAACCCTTATGTTCGAAATATTGTTATAATTTGAATACAAAATTTTTAAAACTTATTTATTTGTATGATTCTAATAAGTACGTGATATTTTAGATTAAATAATATGTTTATTAAAATAATAATATATAATATTCTGAAAAATTATGATAATTAAAACATTGATTAATGCAAAGAACTTATGTAATTGAAATTTTACTAAAGTAAATAAATAAAATATACATTAAAGTTAAATTTTTGAAAGGTTAATTGATCATAAAAATAATTAATTAAAATAAAGTATAATATGGAAATAGTTCAGGGGGTAATATGTAAATGTTGAAAGTATAGTTAGTACAGAAATTTAGTGCATACGTTGGAGATGAAACACATTTGACGTAAGCATATTCTTGAATGATTCCTTTATTGCACCAAATTTAATGTAGTATTTGGTGCATACATTAGAGATACCTTTAATACAAAATGCATACATTTGGTGTTTCCCAACTCCCCAATCCATGTCAAATAAAGTAAATAAACATATCAAGAAAGTTAAAGCTCAACTTTGAGAAAGCTTATGACTCGGTGAATCATTCGTTTTTGTTTTCTGTATTGGATGCAATGGGAATTGGCTTGAAGTTTTCGAGCTGGATAAAATCGTGTTTATCTAAAGTGTACGTTTCTGTGCTTATAAAGGGCTCTCCTTCAAAAGAAGCTCAAGTTCTCCGTGGGTTACGTCAAGGGGATCCGTTATCACCCTTTTTGTTCATAATGGTTGCTGAGGTTTTGAGCAAGATGCTCCATACATCAATGGTGGAGGGTCATCTACGCGGGTTTAAAATTGATGGGCAACTAAGCATCAACCATTCTCAATTTGCAGATGACACGATCCTATTTATGCACCCTTCTCTTCTTGAAGCTATTATAATAAAAGAAATTCTTCGAATATTTCAGGAGGTGTCGGGGCTGAAGATTAAGCTTGACAAAAATGCATTGTATGGTCGTCGTCTCCCAAAGACTTTTGTACATCAGATGGTTCTTGTTCTGAATTGCAAAGTGGGTCAACTTCCGTTTATGTATTTGGGCATCCCAATTGGTGTTTCACCTCACAAGATGCAAACATTGCTGCCAATTCTTAATAAATTCAAGTCAAGATTAGCTTCTTGGAAAGGAAGAAACATGTCTTTTGGTGGCAGATTAGTGATGATTAATGCTGTATTGAATAGTTTACCCATCCACTACATGTCGATTTTTAAAGCTCCGAAAAAAGTGATAGATCAAATGGATAAATATTGCCGTAATTTTCTTTGGTCAGGAGATTCATCAAGAAGGAAAGTTTCGTTGGTAGCTTGGAAAAATGTGTGTCAACCGAAAGATCTTGGTGGGTTGGGTGTCATACCCCTGAGAACTAAGAATTTAATTCTACTAGGATCATGGTGGAGTCGCTACAATGCTAACAAAACCTCCTTGTGGAAGGCGGTTATTCAATCTAGACACAAAGCCACATTACGCCTGGATCTAACAGAAGACTTATCTCATTCAAATGGTTCTTCTTTGTCGTTCGTCTGGAAAAGTATCGTTCAACTACAGATTGATCATCCGATGTCTATTATTTTGGCTTCTCACAATTGGCAATGGGAATGTCGAAAGGGAGACAAAGTTTCTTTTTGGAAAGATCGTTGGCTAGGCAATAGTACTTTAAGAGATTAGTTCCCTGAATTGTACTTCTTGGCTACAAATGGCAATGCCAAAGTGTATGAGTACTATAAAATAGAAGATTCTGGTGACATTTTTTTTTTGGGAAATATCATACTCAAGGCAACTTTTCTTACAAGAGAGCAGGCAAGCATCTTCACTTTTGATAAAACTTGTTGGCTTCCAAGTTAGAGTTAGCGAAGAAGACAAGGCGATTTGGACTCCAGGATCGAATGGAATGTATTCAACGGCTCAAGCTTGTCAATTGATACAAGATCATCCTGATGAATTACCATCCTTAGCATCTCAAATATGGAAGCAACGTATTCCCTCAAAAGTATCTTGTTTACAATGGTTGGCTTTGAAGGAGACCCAAGTTAAGGTAATACTTAAAAATAGGAAGATAATCCCACACACACAAGATGTATCATGTTTCTCGTGTGTTGGTCAACCGGAATCCATAGACCATCTCTTCTTACATTGTCCAAGATCAGAAAATATTTGGAGAAGCTTGCTATCGTGGTGGAACATTACATACATGGATAATTCCAGATTCTCTGAATCAGTTTATGCAAGATTGGTATGAAGGCTTTCATGGTAGGGTCCGAAAATTCTGGGCAATAATTGGTCCATGCGCTATGTGGTCAATTTGGATATCGAGGAATGAAGCAATTTTCAATGACTCGGTAAGCTGTTGGAAACAAGTTGTGGATACTGTAAGATCAAATGCATTCACTTGGGCGGTTAAAGCAAAATTGTGCAAATCCTATGAATTTCATGTATGGAGTTCACAACCATGGGACTTAGTGTAGAATGTTAGATCCCAATTTCATGTGTTTAGTTCTTGTTTTGGGCTGAGATCTAACGTCAAATGGACATGTCATTTGATGTTGGATCTAGTCATCCTTTGTAAATATCTTTAACGGTTGTTGAATTAATTAAACAATATTTTTTGCCAAAAAATTAAAGAGTGAAAGGTACTTTTTTCCTTGATACCTCCCATCCCTTTTCATCATGTATAGTGACTATGAGACATGAGCGCGTATACCTTTTGCTTTCCCCCAAAATAACAATATTAAAATACCCATTGTGTAACTGTTCCTCTTGTTAAACTAGTAGTATTATATTCGGGGGTGTTGTCCAGTTAAACTAGTTTCTATATAATCATGTGAATAAAAAACTATAATTAAACCATATAAAAAATTAAAATAAACTAGTTAAACTAGTGCCCCTGTATATCCACCCTTTGAGATAGGTAGCTTAACGTGAGATTAGTAGGTTTACTCCCGTCTCATCTGGTTGTTTTATAAAAAGATGCATCATCAAGACGATATTTTGTATTCTAATTTCTACATGACAAGATAGTACCAAATTATCAATATATTGTAGTCGTGAAAGGTTAGTAGTTGGAAAGTAGCAAATGCGTAACGAGATTGGGCTACATAGTTTATATTAGGGATAAGTCTCTCGAAATGCAACGAACTTTGCCCAAAAGTCTATTGTATGCGATCAACTTTCGACGAGGCATAAGAATGCAACCTACTTGAAAAAGTGGGGTTTTTGATGTAACTTGCCGATGTGTCGTTCGTTGAAGGTGACACGTGGCGTACGGATGTGCCACGTGGCTTACAGAGAGTTTGACAACTCATCGCCACATCAGCAAGTTACATCAAAAACCCCACTTTTTTAAGTAGGTTGCATTCTTATGCCTCGTCGAAAGTTGGTCGCATACAATAGACTTTTGGGCAAAGTTCGTTGCATTTCGAGGGACTAAGCCCTTTATATTATTCCTTCTAAATGCGATGCGTTCTAGGTTTAGCTTTGTTCGAACCAGTACCACTTATAAATCCTCACATATTAACGAAAAATGGTACACGTAAGATGCGAATATTGAATATATGATTTCTTTTACTTGTTACTAGAAAAAGGTGTTGAAAATAACCTTCAACAAACCCGAACCGTCGAACACGGAATCAAAATCACTTGCATTAATCACACGAGATCAAACCAAGAAGTCGAATGACTTCTCCAAGAAGAAATGATAAAGAACGACACCACAAATATAACCGAAAGTTAAACGTTTATTACGACTCAATCGGTTAACGGGAAAGAATACAAAAGATGGAATAAATCGGTTGCCTCACCCCCTCACCTCCTTTTATAGGGTGAGGGGGTCAAATATCCTAATCACAAACCAACTAGGATTGCTAGCCGACTTTCATTATCTAAACAAAACTACCAAAGCTTGCCGTGCAAGGCAAGTTACATACGTATGGAAACATGAAAAATACTAATCCTAATATTAACTAGTTTTGGACACTAATACTAACAATTTCTACCTTAGTGTCAATACTAGTTATCCCCGATACCAAGTATCTCCATACAAGACTTGAACTTCGGACCTGGAACCACCTTTGTGAACGCGTCAGCTGCATTATCTTCCGTGCCTATCTTTACCACTTCAATCTCTTTAGACTCCACGATCTCCCTGATGAAATGATACCTCACGTTGATATGCTTCGTCCTCTCATGAAACATTGCATTCTTTGAGAGATGAATTGCGCCTTGATTATTACAATTCACAACCACTGACCTCAGGTTTACTCCCAGCTCGATTAGTAGACCTTTAAGCCACATGCTTTCCTTAACAGCTTCAGTAAGTGCCATATACTCCGCCTTTGTAGTAGATAATGCAACAACATGTTGTAGAGTCGCTTTCCAACTCACAACACAACCGTATACCATAAACACATACCCGGTTATCGACCTACCCTTGTCAGGGTCTTTAGCATAATCCGCATCCACGAAACCGTCAACATCCACGTGCTTCCCTTGATCTCTACCATATACTAGACCCACATTAGCAGTGCCCTTTAGATACCTCAAAATCCACTTCACTGCTTCCCAGTGGTTCTTCCCTGGATTCGCCAAGTACCTACTCACAATGCTAACAGCATACGCAATATCCGGTCTATTACATACCATCAAGTACATTAAACTACCTACAGCATTCGCATATGGGACCTTACTCATTCTTTCCACATCCCAGTCACTCGACGGACAATCCTTCAACGATACCTTGAAGTGTGCTCCCAATGGCGTAGACACCAACTTGCCATCATACACTCTGAAATTATTCAGAATTTTCTGCACATATCCCGACTGAGACAACTTCAGGGTTCGGCTACCCCTATCCCTGACAATCTCCATACCAAGTATCTTCTTTGCTTCGCCTAACTCCTTCATGTCGAACTCTTTCTTCAGCAAACCCTTGGTATATTCGATTTCAGTCTTGCTTTTACAAGCAATCAACATATCATCTACATATAGCAGTAGATATATGTACTCACCTAGTGCAAACTCCTTGTAATACACGCAACTGTCATAGTTGCTCCGGCTAAACCCATTGCTGAGCATATACACATCAAAACGCCTATACCACTGCCTTGGAGACTGCTTAAGACCGTATAGGGATTTCTTCAACAAACACACCTTGTTGCCCGTTCCTTCCTCAAAACCAAGCGGCTGCCTCATATAAATACTTTCTTCCAAATTACCATGCAAAAACGCCGTCTTTACATCAAGTTGTTCTAACTCGTAATCCCTACAAGCAGTCAATGATAGTATAACCCTGATAGAAGTATGTCGAACCACAGGAGAAAATACTTCATTATAGTCAATCCCTGCTCTTTGTGTAAACCCTCGAGCTACCAGCCTTGCCTTGTACCTTGGTTTTTGAACGCCTTCAATCCCTTCCTTGATCTTATACAACCATTTACAGCTAATCAGCTTCTGACCTTTAGGTTGATCGACCAGCTCCCAAGTATGATTCTTCTTTAAAGAACTCATCTCTTCCTCCATAGCACGAATCCAATTCGACTTATCTGTCGAATTAATCGCCTCATGATAGGTAAGAGGCTCATGTGTATCCTCCTCTTCCGCAGTGGCAAATGCATAAGCAGCCATATTACTCACATCCTTAAACCTTACCGGTGTAGTAATAGTTCTTCTACCTCGATCCCGAGCAAGAACATAGTTATCTAGATTCTGCACTTGAGGTCCCACAACTTCATCTTCACCTCCATCAATGTCCTCCTGATTTTCCTCAGTCTCATGATGATGATGATGATGATGATGTATGATCGGCTCGACCTGATCACCATGTGATTCTACCTCAAACTCGACATGCACCTCAGAATCTGCAGCACTAGCACATTTGAGAATGTCCTTATACATAAGATTCTCAGTAAACACCACATCCCTGCTTATGATTATCTTCGGCTTGACATCGTCACACCTCCATAATCTGTATCCCTTCACACCCTCAGGATACCCCAGGAATATGCACTTCACAGCTCTAGGCTTGAGCTTATTTCCTTGATTCACGTGCGAATAAGCAACGCAACCGAATACTCTCAACATCTCATAATTCGCCGGATGTCCTGACCACATATCCATAGGAGTTTTCTTATCCAATGCTATACTTGGAGACCTATTAATCAGATATGCCGATGTTGCCGTTGCTACTGCCCAGAAAGTATCCGGTAAACCAGACTGAATCAGTAAACACTTAACCTTGTTTAAGAGCGTCCTATTCATTCGTTCAGCTAAACCATTCTGTTGCGGAGTTCCTGCAACTGTCAAATGTCTATCTATCCCGCTCTCCTTACAAAGCTCATTAAACTCGTGATTACAAAACTCCAACCCATTATCCGTCCGGAGCTTCTTCACTTTTCTACCTGTCTGGTTTTCAATTAAAAGCTTCCACTCTTTGAACCTACTGAACGCCTCATGTTTGTGTCTGAGAAAATGAACCCAAACCCTCCTAGAGTAATCATCAACAATCGATAGGAAGTACCTGCAGTTACTCATCGATTCTACTCTAACCGGTCCCCAGAGATCTGCATGAATATAGTCTATAATTCCCTCTGTCGTGTGTTGGCCTCGACCAAAACTAACCCTGGTCGACTTCCCCGTAACACAATTTTCACAGAATTCAAGTTTTCCAAGACTCTTCTTTCCAAGCATCTCTCTTTTCTCTAGTTCATGTAGTCCTGCTTCACTGATATGTCCCAGCCGTTTATGCCTAACCTGTGCAAGACTTTCCTTCTCTTCAACACCAACATTTGCTTCACCAGCTTCTTCCGCCCATCCGTCCAAAGTGTATACATTATTCTCTTTCCTGGTTCCTGACAAAACCATCATAGAACCCTTGATAACCTTTGCTCTGCCGTTCTGAAGCTTTACAGAATAACCCTCTTTCTCAAGAGTTCCTAAAGATATCAAATGTCTCTTCAACTCGGGAATGTAACGCACATTCTCAAGCACAAAATTTGAACCATCTTTCAATTGTACTCTCACATTTCCAATCCCCTTGATGACACATAGCCTATCATCTCCTAGTAACACTGTGCCACCATTGAACTCGTCAAAGTCAAACAAGTATTCCCGCTTAGGCATCATGTGGTACGATCCTCCAGAGTCCATAACCCATTCTATCCGTTTCTCCCCACTCACCGCCATAAGCAAATCGCCATTGTCATAACCCTCAGAACGTGGACCAGAACTTGAAGCCACATCCTTCTTGACAAAATTCGATTTTCCCTTGTTCCACTTGGGACAATCTTTCTTCAGGTGATCCTCCGAATAGCAGATGTAACACTTTTGTTTATAAGTTCCTTTACCCCGTGACTTAGACCGTGAATTACTCAGACCCTTTTGATTATGTCTCTGATCAGGCCTCCCCCTCACAAATAACCCATCACCAACTTCCCCCTTTACATCATCCCTTTTCTTCAACTCCCGTGAATTGAGGGTAGACAAGACATCTTCCAAAGTGAGAGACTCCCTTCCATAAAGCAATGTCTCCACAAAGTTATCATATGAAGGTGGTAACGATGTAAGTAACATGAGCGCCTGATCTTCATCATCAATTTCAACGTCTATATTCGCCAAGTCACCGATCAACTTATTAAACTCATCTATATGTTCAGATAGTTTCTTACCTGAATGCATATAGAACGTGAACAACTTCTTCTTCAAGTACAGTTTATTGGCTAACGACTTTGTCATGTACAAAGATTCCAATTTTAACCAAACTCCAGCGGTAGTTTTTTCATTGTTGACTTCTCTCAACACCTTGTTACCCAAACATAAGAGTATGGCACTATGTGCCTTTTTGTGAACATCCGTATTCAACGCTGCAGTCTTTTCTGCGTCCGTCATGGTTTCCGGGAATGGATCTAACGCAGCCTCCCAACCATGTTGAATTAATAAACACCGCATCTTAACACGCCACAACCCGAAGTCATTAGACCAGTCGAATTTTTCGACGTCAAACTTCGCTACTGACGACATATTCTTTCAAACCTTGTTGCTAAAAACCTCTTCTTGCAAATCGAATTAATTAGAATAACCCTAAAACCTCAATCTCGTACAAGCAAAACCCGATCGAAAACTTGTAACCCAAGCAAACCACGATCGAAACTTGAACCACAAGAAGACCCGCAAACAAGAAACCCTTCACTATAATTGTTCTTTAAAAAGAATTAAAGACGATTAACAGTATCGAATTGTAAAAATTCGAAACCCCCTGACGAAAAACCAAATAATCGTCACCTTTGTTGTGTCGATCTCCACGTAGAGTTTTTAATATTATAATATTGTTACTACTTTGTTATAACAACAAATTAATATCCCACGTACTCCTTTGCAGTATCCTCCACGTAAGAATATTAATATTATAATATTAATTTCACCCTTGACTAGATAAGAAATCAAGACCCCACGCGCCAACTTTCTCCAACGTAAAACCCACGTCAAAGTTAAACTCGACTAATCTTTCCTGCCAAGCGATCTTCTTCGACGATTCAGAAACCACAACGATAACGTGGCTCTGATACCACTTGTTGAAAATAACCTTCAACAAACCCAAACCGTCGAACACGGAATCAAAATCACTTGCGTTAATCACACGAGATCAAACCAAGAAGTCGAATGACTTCTCCAAGAAGAAATGATAAAGAACGACACCACAAATATAACCGAAAGTTAAACGTTTATTACGACTCAATCGGTTAACAGGAAAGAATACAAAAGATGGAATGAATCGGTTGCCTCACCCCCTCACCTCCTTTTATAGGGTGAGGGGGTCAAATATCCTAATCACAAACCAACTAGGATTGCTAGCCGACTTTCATTATCTAAACAAAACTACCAAAGCTTGCCATGCAAGGCAAGTTACATACGTATGGAAACATGAAAATACTAATCCTAATATTAACTAGTTTTGGACACTAATACTAACAAAAGGAAAAAGAAAAAGAGATAAGATTCTACTTATTTAATTTATGATCTATGAACTAACTAACTAAGTTAAATTTAAAGATGACTATATGTGTTTGTCCATATGTGATGCACATGCATGGGATGCTCCTTTCCACCCCTATATAAAGAAGCATCTACTCTTATTATATTTTCGCAATTTAGATCCATATATTGCATACCAAAAAGTATCATCAACAAACAATCATGAAGATCCAAATTAGGGTTCTAGCAATATTGGCTTTTTTACTTCTTTTTCAACTCCATTTTATCCAATGTAGTAACAACAATTCCAGAAGTCTCAAGAGTGGTGCACTACCAAATGAAGATACCAAGATCAATAGATCATGCATTCAAGAAAATTGCTTATGAAATCGGTCGATATTGATCCAAGTTCGTTGCAAAAGCCAGCAAGTAACGTGGCTACTCCCGAGCATTACAAGCATAGTTTGAGGAAGAAACCACGTAGCGGTCCGAATCCAACTCAAAATAAGAAAATTAGATGTTTGTGTTAGAGTAATTAGCATTTTTGTAGAATTCAGATTACATCACTTCTTTTTGGTACTTTTTTGTTTTTCAGTTTTTTACTTGCAGCTTTTTTTTTGGCGAAAAACATAATAATATACTGATAATGAGATCAAGAAGATCCCAACAGATGATACAATTGAGTTTGTGAGATTGTACATACATTGAAACCTATTGACTCACAAATTGAAGATGTAATACTACATTTGAAAAACACAATACAAAGCATTTGAGTGGAACATTTTCTTGAACTTGACTTTGCTCTTCTTGATGTTGAAACACTTCATGTCGGACTTTAAAAAGTTACCTAAACTGAATAACGCTTGAACTTACAATTGACCGCCTCCATGAAACACACTTGACAAGTGATACATCCCAAACATCCAACCGATTCACAACTAGAAGCTAGAACAAAGATAACCGTAAAAGTCGGGATTGATGAACCTTGATTGATATTCTTGAATACCCCTCTTGAACAATATAATTACCTAACATCACGAGTGAAACCCAAAACAGAGACCCGCATTGACAGATCTCTCCTCGATTACGTCTCAAACAAATATTCGCTTTGACCACAAAAGAAGGGCAAAACACCGAAAAGACATCTAAACGCCAACATGAAAATGTTGAAGGAAGGCGTCGAACCGGAGTGAAGAGGCGAAAGAAAACCGGTGTCGATAAACAAACATCTTATACGGTTGTGGGTAAACGATGGTTAAGAGACAAAGGATGGTTGGTTGTGTTAGGAATTGACAGCGGAATCAAACAACCAACAACTATTAGTTGATCACTCTAATACCTGTTGATAATTAACCAACCCAAACAACGCAACGTGTAATCGCGTTACACCCACAAACAATAAACGGATAAAGAATAATAAGCAAACAAGATAATCGAAAGCAATAAAGAACACAAGGATTTAACGTGGTTATGCCCAATCTCCAACGTGGAGATTGGTTTAGTCCACGGGGCCAAACCAGAGAGTTTTCTTCTTTTTCTTTTATGGCTCAAGGATTACAAATACAATAGGGTTATATTTATAGGCTAAACCTAACTTAGACAACAAGCCAAATAAATTAAATATTGCCGATGCAATATAAGCCTTTTACGTTTTGCATCTCCATCCACTAACCAAAAAAACGAGATCTTGTTTCCATATTAAATTAATTTTCATATCCCAACAATCTCCCACTTGAAGATTAATTTAACCCCAAAATCAGTAATCCTTCACAATCTCGTCCCTTCACCAATGTCACTTGTTCAAACCTCGCACCGCCGAAATACAATTCGGGACACGCCGCTCGACCACACAGAGTCGGAAGACTTTTGACACAAAGCTACCAGAACACTCACATGATGAAACTGGGACCACTCTCTAACCACCATCATCATCTTCTAGGCCCAAGAAGATTCGTTGAAGCGTGCGAAACTCCAACCACAGGATTCTACCAAGAGACACCTATCTCTTCAACTCGTCGATTACAGCCATGTCTGATCCTGCCACCGACATGTCAACGACCATCCGTACAGAATTTCATCCATCCGATTTTCCTTCCCAGCAATCAGAAAATCACCGTTAGAATAACCCGTAGATCATTATCAAGGCTTATCAGTGAGAACGCAATCACAACCTTAAAATCTACTTCTTCATCATTCGCTTTCCCGCTGGTACACTGACCCAAAAACATACGTATGATTTCTATGAACACATCTTCTCGAACTCAGCCCGCTCCCACTGTACGAATCAAAATAATAACCGCGGCTCTCTGAGAAGACTCTGGTTCATAACACCCGGTCAGTCGCAAATTACTTTGCCATTAGAGAGTAACAACGAAGGTCCAAATGCTCTAGTGTTGCCGGAATTTGCACACTAAACTCGTAGAAACTTGAGATCTATTAATCGCACAACCGTCTCAAGACTCCCACTAGTTGTCAAACTCCCACTAGCTTCGACACTTCCCTCGGTTCCAAACTCCCAAGAGTTCCCGACACTCTCAACAATATCTCGAAAGCTCAACAGGACTTACAAGATTATCCGCCTCTAACCCACAAGAAAATTCTCAATTGGTTCCTCCAGAAGATTTCACTCTATCGTTGAACCAAACATCAATCGATACCCGAGCCCAGTCGAACACGTTCTATCCGACATCTTCAACAACCAATATTTCCAAGTGTAGAAGCTCTAACCCACCTAATCATTCCAAACCTATGGAATAACCGACCAAACATATGGTCTCCCGTTTCAACCTCGCGAGCAACAACAAACTCCCTCTATAACTCCCACTGTCGATTACCAAACGGATGTGGTACCGTTTATTACCCATCTACCCAAATCGAGAAAACTATCCTCTTGAGCTCCGTAACAAACCTCACATCTTTGAGAATCCATCCGTATCAAGTAAGTCTCAAGAATCACATCCCACACTCGCAACATCAAACGCCTAGTCTGATAACGTTCACTTATTCTTTTACACGGGATCGCAAAGAATAAAGAACACGAATCCATAACCCGGATCCCAAAACTCTCTCCGCAACAAACCATCTATCAAAAACTATTTACCGACCCTATTACCGCCACAACTAATCACATTATAAACGCAACCGACAACCGGCTGTATCGTCGCATCTCAATCCACAAGAAACTCTCTGACCCATAATCGCGTCGCCAAATCCCAGAAATCGCATCGCGATTTCAACACAAGATCACGTCTCGATCATCAACAATCGTGTCGCAATTGAAAACCCACATCGCATCACAATTTAAACCATTCACGTCGCGATTCTCAACTCGTCAGCAATTTCTTTTCTTTCTTCAACTAGTCGTAGCCTAGCCTAACAATTTTGATAACCTGTTACAAAACAAAATCCTAAACCGTGTCTATCAATTGCTCCCCGATGATTTTTCTTTTCTTCCGGATCAAGACCTCTCCCAGATCTATATCTTCCAAATAGAATAGAAACCCTAACCATCAAAAAAACCTAATCTTGATCGTGCTCACATCCGCTATTGTTCCCGAATCTTCAAACCATGAAGCTCTGATACCAGTTGTTAGGAATTGACAGCGGAATCAAACAACCAACAACTATTAGTTGATCACTCTAATACCTGTTGATAATTAACCAACCCAAACAACGCAACGTGTAATCGCGTTACACCCACAAACAATAAACGGATAAAGAATAATAAGCAAACAAGATAATCGAAAGCAATAAAGAACACAAGGATTTAACGTGGTTATGTCCAATCTCCAACGTGGAGATTGGTTTAGTCCACGGGGCCAAACCAGAGAGTTTTCTTCTTTTTCTTTTATGGCTCAAGGATTATAAATACAATAGGGTTATATTTATAGGCTAAACCTAACTTAGACAACAAGCCAAATAAATTAAATATTGCCGATGCAATATAAGCCTTTTACGTTTTGCATCTCCATCCACTAACCAAAAAAACGAGATCTTGTTTCCATATTAAATTAATTTTCATATCCCAACAGGTTGGTGGTCCGAGAAGAAGGGGAGTCAAGTACGATTCTTGAAATTGTATTTTTATTCAAAATAGAGAACGAAAAATCGACAAACTGAGCCTTACGTGAATGAAAAACACAACTTGCTCCTAGTCACTCATAAAACAAAACCACTTGAAATATCACCATGAAAGACTACAGGAACTAGAACCAGATCTAAGATCCAAACTAACAATAGAAGAACATATCTAAGTTTTTGAGACTTAGTTGAAATTGGTGCCCAAAGATATTTGAAGGATAGATCAACTATTGAAAGAATTGAGAAAAGCTCTCAGAGTGTACAGTAATTAATTCTTGAATTACCATATGGGTTTATATTTTGGTTATGTATCGAACTTTACACCTTTTACTATTGTATGTATCAAACTTTAAAACCTCCTATTGTATGTATTCAAGTTTCAAAACCGTCTATTGTATGCATTTAACTTACTATCGTATGTGTTGAACTTAGAAAAACATGTCAATTTATGTAGCCAAAACAAAGCAAAAAACATACAATAGACGGTTTTGAAACTTGAATACATACAATAGGAGGTTTTAAAGTTTGATACATACAATAGTAAAAGGTGTAAAGTTCGACACATAACCAAACAATAAACCCTTACCATATTGGTTATTTCTTTTTCTATATATATGTGATGTGATTGTTTGTGTACATCTCATGTGTGTATAATTGTATATAATATACTCTACTTCAATTCATTATAGGTAATCATATTGTCAAACAATACATGGCAACAGAAAACAGGATCACGTAGGAATAATTAAATCGGATTTAGTAATACCTTATTGCCTTGAATTATTTGTATGAAAATCTTTAGATCTAAGTGCAAGATCTTTCTTTGGTCACGTACACGACACCGTCTTTATCAATATGCTTGTATGCTAGTACTTGCCCGATCTAGTCAACTAGCTTGACTTCCTTCCTTTAGCTTGAAAACAAAAACCGAAAAAAACCCTATGGATTTGTGTGATTCGGCCGAACCCCAAAGAGAGGAGAGGGGAGAGATTTTGTGAATTAATTAGGGATCCTTAAACCTAATCTATAAAGGTATATTTATAGATAGGTAATTCTTGGTCCCTAAGTTTATTATTTTCAACTTAATCCCTCTAGTTACTTAATTATTAACTTTTATCATTTAACTTAATAATTAATAACTTTAGGCAAATAAGCAATATCTCAATGTCGATGTGTGCGTTCCCAAAGGCTCACACATTTACGGACACATATTTGATAAAATCATTCAAATACTAACAGCTCCCATTTTTGAATAATTTTCAAACAAATATGATAACATTGATTTATTGTCTAGCAACATATCAATGTTCCCATAAATGCACGAGTGAAGTTTCACCAAAGTCACTGTGAGTCTATGTTCAGTTTATATCCTTTTGTTACAGATACTCTAGTTAAAACTTGAAGATGGATCAAAGTCATTCCATTTTAACTTCTGTTTCTTATTTTGCGAATCACTTAAGATTACCAAATATAGTCGAGACAGTTCTAGATTTATTAGGGTCTGGCCAGACAAACATCTTAAGTATTCATGAGTGGCCCAGTAAGTATCTAACTTCAGTTTTTCACTGAAGGAATAAATCCTTTATTGAATACAACTGGTAGTCATCGTATTTCGCAACATTACCAAAAATAGCCTTTTTCCCACCCTTATCCAGGAGTAGTATTAACTATGATCAAATAATGCACTACGTACATGAGTAGTAACTTGCATCTCAAGTCTAAGGACAACAACTTTATGAATTATACTTAACGACAAAGATCCATAAGTAATAATTCATGTGGAAAAATCCAATATGCATCAGAATGAATACCATGTGAGTTAGTGAGCCAAGCTGACTAAACACTCAGATATTGTCTTAATTCAATCATATTCCCATATGATCGACCGACAACGGATATTTAGAATAATATTCCACAACATTTATTCAAGGATAAAACATGAAAAATAGGATTTATGAAAATAAAATATCACAATAAAAATTTCATTAATAAATAAAATTGTTTAGTACATCCATATATCCAAATACTAAATTCACGGATTTACATGTGATTACTTGACAAACGAAGTCCTATGCCCTCAATTAAGTGAGTTAGCTTCGTCTTTGGTAGAGCCTTCGTAAAGGGATCTGCTAAGTTATCATTCGTGTGAACTTTGAGTACTTGAATTTCACCTTGATTGACTTGCTCACGAACATAATAAAATTTCCTCTGAAAGTGTCTAGCTCCTTTCTCTGAACACCAGGTTCGTTGGCTATGATAATTGCACCAGTGTTGTCACAATACATATCCATAGGAGACTTGGCAGTGGGAACAACACCAAGTCCAGAAATAAATTTCCGGATCCAAACAGCTTCCATTGCAGCTTTAGCAGCTGCTATGTACTCTGATTCTGTTGCAGAAATGGCTGTAGTGGATTGCTTCTTGCTTTTCCAAACTACAGCTCCTTCATTCATGGTGAACACATATCCAGTTTGAGATTTGGTGTCATCATGGTCAGTCTGAAATCCGGCGTCACAATAACCAGTACCTTTTAGTTCAGCCTCAGGATTTCCACCATACACTAGAACCATATCTTTAGTAGCCCTAAGGTACTTCAGTATGTTCTTTACAGTAATCCAGTGTCTTTCGCCTGGATTCTGTTGAAATCTGCTAACAACGTTGTAACATCCACTCCTTGGACCTAAGGGTAAGCTGGTAATTTCCTTTTATTTGATATAATTATTTAATATGTTATAAGAAATTATGTGCATTTATATGTTTTGTGTGAAACTTAGATGATTTGATCAATTGATTAATTGTGACTAGTGAAATATTGTTTGTTTTAGATAGTTATAGTTGATGGTACAATAAAATAAGTTTCTCGCAATTTGGTATTTAGGTTCCAGACAATAGGTCAATGAGGGGTATAATATTACACTGTAAATTATAAAATGAGTCGGTGTTAAATTAGAGATGCCGACCCCTTTTTATCACTTTCCCAAAATATTGAGTTTGCTTCCTTTCTTTTGAACTCAAAAATCACAAACAAATTGAATTCAAGCTTCAAATCTTAAGTGGACTACAAAATCATCTTCATCATCATTGATTAGCTATCTCTTGCTTGTAAGTGAATTTCATCTTTAGTTCATACAATTGATTTTATAAGAAATTGATGGATTCTTGAGTTAGATATGAAATTGAAATTGTAAGTGTGATAATATGATTATATGAGACTTATATGTTAATTTTATTGTTGATTCTTATAAGTTTGAATTGATTAGCAAATCTAGGGTTCATGTGTGTATGTTCATATGATGAAATTAGTATAAATGAAGAAAATTGATGTGTATAATATTAGAAAGTGATTTGTGAAGTTGGTTGATGTTATATTATGTTTAGAGAAGTTATTGATGTTTGATTAAAGTCCAGAAATTGGTAAAAACTGAAATTTGGTTGATTTTTGGATTTTGGTTCGTAGTTGAGGTGTGCAGGGAATTGCAAACTGTGCAGAAATGAAAAACAAGGGAATCCGGTCGGATTCCTGTGAATCCGGTGGATTCCGAGCAAAAGTAATAACCGGATTCAAGTGAATCCGACGGATTAAATGAACGTATTCCTTAGATTTTTATCTGCCTTAATTTTGAGTTGAAAAGTGGCCGGGAATCCGGCGGATTGAGCCTGAATCCGGCGGATTCAGTATGAATCCGGGCGGATTCATTTGAATCCGGGCTAATTCCCACTGTATGACTGGATGTTTTTAATTTGAACTTCATTATGTGATTTAGCTTGTATATTGTGTTTATCTATACTATCTATAAAACATCTCCATGGTCTTAAACCTTCAACAATAATTAAAATTACATTTGTACCCTTAACATCAGAGTTATCAATCATGCATATATAGAGTTTCCAAATAAGTACAAACCTATTTTGAATTCATCTATCCTTCCTGAATATTTAATACAAAATCAAAACTAATAAAAAAACTATTTATCCATATCAATTTTTTTTTAATGTATTGAATATTAAAGAAAAATGCAATACTGCTCGAGGAATAATATGTAACATGACTCAACAAAAAGTACGTAAATATACACAATTTGTAACTTAATTAACTAAATAAAAATTGTAAAATGAACAACCGCTGCATTGCGCGGGTACTGTACTAGTATAACTTAATATATGTTTGATTATTAATATTAAGTTATGTACAATATGATATGAAGATTGACTCGAAATCTTGTTGTATTTCAGATAATCCAAGAACTCAATAATATAAGATCTTTGAGTTGAAGATACTACGAACAGGTGAGTGTATTTATACTCTCAGTATAATTTAGTTGTAACAGTTAAGGTTACGACAAGTAATTGTGGTTTACTGTATTATACTGTTGCCTGTCATGATCCAAGTTATTATAGATTCTATGCTATATTGCCATGTGCATATATGTGATTGTTGAGAGGTCAATATGTTTTGGGCTTAAAGGCTGCTATTGATTGGCCAATACAGGTTCTTGCACATGTGTTGTTATGGAAACTGTGTTGTGTGAATAAATAGTACACTAGCTTATCGGTTTCCTGTATCGGCCAAATACAATTGGTTATAAGCGTTCTTGAGGGCCACCGCGGCTTGAGGGTTACCTCAAGAACCACCGATCCTCTATGTTATTGTGTTTACCATATTATTTGCCGTAAACTGAATTGTTGTGGCTAAGTTAGACTGTCAGCCATAAGTCTATTCACTTAGCTTCGTGCTAATCCCACCGCTTAAACTTCTTGCAGGTTGTTAATTTTGTTATGCTAGGACAGGAAGTTTGGGAGTTGAAGAATGTTTGGCAACATGTTACTCTGATCTTTTGATATGAGTTAACGATGAAGTTGTTTTATATAACACCCGAATCTATGTCTTTTAGTATCATGTACAGTTAAAATATGTATTAAGTTATAGACATGATGTATTGTACAGAATTTCGATAATATAATATGTATGTTTTGTTTAGCGCTTCCAGGTTTAAAATATATATATATATATATATATATATATATATATATATATATATATATATATATATATATATATATATATATATATATATATATATGGGGTGTTATAAACGTTTTGAGCAAAAGCAACATCAGGTATTGTGCATCTTACCGCATACATAATAGACCCTACTGCCGAAGCGTAAGGTATCCTTTGCATACGCTCCACCTCTTGAGGTGTAGAAGCACAATCCTTGATGCTAAGTTTAAGTCCATCTTGCATTGGTAAATATCCACGCTTGGAATTTTCCATACTAAAACGCTTCAGTATTTTATCAATGTAAGCATTCTGACTTAACTCTATCAACCGCTTAGATCTATCTCTCAAGATCTTAATTCTCAAAATAAATGTTGCATCTCCCAAGTCTTTCATGTCAAAACATTTTCCAAGATAAGATTTTACATCTTCAAGCATTGGAATGTTGTTTCCCATTAGCAATATGTCATCTCCATATAAGACTAAGAAAGTAACATTACTCCCACTGACTTTTTGATGTACACATGGCTCATCAAGATTCTGAACGAAACCAAACTTTTTGATTTCTTCATCAAATCTTTTATTCCAACTCCGTGATGCTTGCTTAAGTCCATAAATGGATTTTTTTAAGCTTGTACACTTTGTTGGGATGTAATGGATCAATAAAACCTTCTGGCTAATTCATATAGACATCTTCGTCTAGATAACCATTCAGAAAGACTGTTTTGACATCCATTTGCCATATCTCATAGTCATAGCACGCTGCTATGGCTAAGAGAATTCTAATAGCCCTAATATCTGCCACTGGGGAAAAGGTTTCCTCATAGTCTATTCCATAAACTTGAGTAAATCTTTTTGCCATGAGACGAGCTTTATAGATGTGTATATTGCCATCCATGTCGGTCTTTATCTTAAAGAGCCATTTGCAATTGACAGTTTTAGCATTTTGGGGTTTATCCTTTAAAGTCCAAACTTCATTGTCTTTCATGGATTGCATCTCCATAGCAGCTTGAAGCCATTTTTCAGCATCAGGACCTGATAATGCAGCTTTTAAGGTTCGAGGTTCATTAAGATCCCCTGATACGCCATCCTCCTCTAGATTAACGTTTAAGTTCAATCTATTAGGTGCACGTACCGTCCTTTCGGACCTACGAATTGGAGCATCAGCAATTTGAGTTTGAGACTGAGGCATATCATGAGGCTCAATCGCAACTTGAGGATAAGATTGAGGCATGATTTTAGGCTCAATTCTATCCCCCCCCCCCCCCCCCCCAAATTGTTGATTACCAGTGTGAGTAGAAGGTGATGTATCTTCCTCTTGAACCTCGTCAAGTTCCACAACCCTCCCACTGTTTCCGTGACCGATAAGCCTGGTTTCGAAAAACTCGGCATACCGAGCAACTTTCACAGTATTCTCAGAAGGATTATAGAAGTAGTAACCTATCGTTTCCGTTGGGTATCCTACGAAAATACACTTAACAGATCTTTGCTCGAGTTTGTCAGGCTTATCGCGCTTATTGAGTGCCTCACATCCCCAGACCTTTAAGTAAGAAAGATTAGGGGCTTTTCCATGCCATATTTCATATGGTATGTTATCAACCTTCTTAGTGGGAACCATGTTGAGAATGCGTACAGCAGTCTCTAAGGCGTAATCCCAAAAAGATAATGGTAAAGTTGTAAGGTTCATCATAGATCGTACCATGTCAAGAAAGGTTCGATTTCTCCTTTCCGATACACCATTATGTTGTGGTGTATAGGGAGGAGTAAGCTGTTGGACAATTCCACGCGCTTTTAGATGATCCTTAAACTCTAGGCTTAAATATTCACCACCTCGATCCGATCGGAGAATCTTGATTGTTTTTCCGAGTTGATTTTCTACCTCGTTTTGAAAAACTTTGAATGTTTCAAACACCTCATGTTTATGTTTAAGTAAATAAACATAACCATAACGGCTGAAATCATCTGTAAATGTTACGAAGTAGTAAGCTCCTTTCCTAGACATATGCCTAAAGGGACCACATACATCACTATGTATGATTCTTAGTAGGTCGGTTGCCCTTTGATTCTCATGAGAGAAGGGTTTCCTCGCCATTTTGCCCGATACACAAGACTCACACTTATCAAATGAATCATCACTTTATTTCAAAAGCCCTTTACGTTGAAGCCTTTCGATACGGTGTTTGCCTATGTGTGCAAGACGACAATGCCATAGGTAGGATGAGTCCAAGTTAGACTTGGCTCGTTTAGTGCTTATATTAAACATTGAATTATTAGTATGTGAAAGACGATCATTGATGTCGTGTAAACAGGGTTTTAGTTTAAAATGAAAAATACCTAACTTACTACACACAACACAGGCAAGAATACCTGATCATATATAGTATAGTTCAGTAAGTCCGAGTCGAACACAGGGAACGGATGTCAATATCAACAAATTGGAAATTGCTACAATTAATTAAAGCAATAAAAAGTGGGGACGTTTTAGTTCCGATCGAACAATTGATAAACAATTATAAAAGAAATGATTTATTAAATAAAACTTAATTATAAAATAAAGAAATAATAAAATAATTTAATTAAAATAAAAGATTAAATTCAAATGGTAAAAGCAGTACAATTGCTTAGACTAGTTTCCTCGGAATCCGATTATCACTTTATTGAATTGCTAATGTAATGAACTTCATTGTGACATGACAAATGTATCAACCATCTTTGCAGGATTAATTGATTAAACACAATTCAGAAAGATATAAAGTTGTTTTCAACCCGCTAACAGTTCAATTTAACGTTATCCACCGAATTATATTATGAATGATAACTACACCGTTTATATGATTTACCCTTATAACTTGAATCAACAAAGTCTATAACTATTACTAGTTATCACATTCATTACCAATTCTTGACAATAATTGATCCTAACCTATCAAACTCAATCTATTTAGTGATAATCGTCAATTAAAACCAACAATCATCAATAATGACCAATCAATAGAGAACTCAATCATAAATCAATGGATCATCACGCTAGGTTATCATCAAGATTCAATAATTAAACATGGATCTTCGAATAAACATATAAACATTCATGAAATTCAATATTAACTAGCAATTCAATAATCAAATCATCATTCGAGTATTATCGTCTAAGCAATTGTATATAAAACTTAGCCAATCATATATCTACAGAAAATCAGATTCAATAGCATGCCCATAATCATAATCAAATGAAAGATAGAAACGTATTCGAACCGAAATAGTGAATTAATGATTGAACGAATGAAGCCTTTGATTATCTTCTATCTTTTTCCCTTCCAAATGCTCCAGAATTAGGGTTTTTGGCTGAGAGAATCGACTGGAAGAAAATATGATGAGTTCTTTGTAAAATGAGGGCAAAATGAGTTTTTAGGTTTTCTGCCGAAACGATCCATACGCCGTATGGAATTCCATACGCCGTATGGATTGCAAAGCCCATGGGTTTAACCCGCATCTTCTTGCGGCCCGGCTCAACTGATCCATACGCCGTATGGATTCCATACGCCGTATGGATCGATTTTCTCAGCTTTTTCGCCATCGACCAAATTCTTCACTTTTCCTCTTTTTAACTTCTATTCTTCAATTCTCGCTCGTTTTCAGCTTCTTTTCCGATTCAAGCTCCAGAAAATTCCTAAATGAAAATATGAACGAAATGAGTATCGAATTCAAATCAAATGCATAAGAAATTAATCAAACTAAGGGGTAATTAGTACTATAAAATAGCACATTTTGGCGTTCATCAATCATGCAAATCAATTTCAAATATTCCATAAATAGCAATACTATTAAAATAATGAACATTATTCTTTGAAACTGAAATACCAAAATCTGTAAATGTATTCTTAAAACCACTATCTTTCAATACTGAAACTGAAACTGAAACAATTCCCCTAACAATAGAAGGAACATAATGACAATTGTCTAATACAAGAATCATGCCCGAGGGTAATTGTAAGTCATAACTTCCGATGGCTTCCACTGCTACACGTATGCCGTTGCCGACGTACACATACAATGATCCATTCTTCAGCTTTTTCTTTGCTCTAAACCCCTGCAAGGTGTTACAAATATGAGTGCCACAGCCTGTGTCATATACCCAAGTATTTGTTTTAGAGATAGAAAATAATTCGATAGTCAAGATACATGAAGATCCGGCATTGCCGACTCTCTTCTTTTCTTGCACCTCGGATAAATACTTAGGACAATTCCTCTTCCAGTGTCCCATCTGACCACAATGGTGACACCCATCATCTTTAGCGACCTGCACCTTTTTAGCTGGTGGGGTTTGCTTAGGCTTGGAAGAATAAACAATAGCTTGCTTATTTTTACTAGTCTTTGCAACTTTGCCCTTAGCTTGTAGCGGTTGCTTTTTCTTCTTTTTCTGGGCCTGACCACCACCAATCGCAAGGATTTGGTTGTCATTTACCTTATTCTTGGAAATGCTCTTTTCGAATTCCACTAGCATAGCATGGAGTTCGTTAATTGACTTTTTCATACCCTGCATGTTATAGTTGCGTGTAAACTCATCAAACTCCGGTGAAAGAGAATTGAGGACAATGCTTACAGCCACAGGGTCATGATATGAGTATTGCATTCTATCCAAGCGATCAAACAAGCTTTTCATGACTAGAACATGAGTCCCCACTGGTGTTCCAGATACATGCTTACATGCATGTACATCTCGAATCAAGTCATTTAGCTCAAGGCCGGCTTGTTTCTCATACAATGCACTCAGCTCAATGATCATCTGATCGGGCCATTTATTCTCGAATTGCTTACATAACTCAGGAGTCATACTGCTTAGCATGAGACAAGCAACTTCATTGTGAATCTTATAAGTTGCCCTATACTGATCATGCTCTGCTTGAGAAGCAGTGGCATTTGGCTCAGGGATCATAGGTGTAGTAACGATATCAAGTCTTTCCATCACTCTTAGGACAATCCTCAGTGATCGATACCAATCGTTAAAGTTTGGTCCAGAAAGCTTATTGCTTCTTAACGCTGTTTTGGTTTCATTTAAAATCTCATCAGTAGTGGATTTTTGTGCCATTTCTACAAAACAGAAAGAAAGTTCTCATTAGTACTTTCGACATAAAATTTCTTAATAGAAATGTAAAACCCATGGTTTACTTTCCGTTAAGTCTAGGATCCAAATGACATATCACCGTTCCATCAGTTGATCTGCTAGGAACTAAATGATACTCAAAAGGTAAGTGACGTTCAGTAATTGCATTTACCTATGCAATTCCTAGATTATGGGACTTAATGTCATGGTTCGATCAAGCATCAAAAATGGTGATCGTGACATTAATCATGTTTCGTCGCATCTTATTGCCATCGGCGTTTATAGTCTTACTACATAACCCGATTTAAGTCGTCCAACTGAAGACTGCAGATAGTCCACCACCGTCTCACGATGAGTGGTAATCCACCATGGATACCCTTCACCCACGTCTCACGCAGAATGATGAGCAAGTACAAGTTGTCTAAGCAATATGGATAGCAATATGACTTAATTCCATGGGTGACAAAATATATATGTACGAAGAGGCATGCACACAACTTCGTTACATAATTTTGGTGTTGTAAGAACAAAACGTTTTTATTACTGGTTTTTTAAACGTGTTTCTATGATTGCCTAATTCCTATACACCAAGTGTATATAATAATCAAACGTACTATCGTCATCATAAAACCCTTTCGGTAGCTCTACAAAAGGTACGACCAGGAAAGCATGTGAAGGTAGGGGACGACAAAGCATCTCTTAATACCTGACCTCATTTGGAATAGAATACATCCGCATAACTTTCCTAGACATCGTCCTTTATGTAGGTGAGCCTAGTTGGGAATTATACACTGAGGATGTGCATTTAATTATGAATTACCAATCACACGTGTTATTAAATCCGTTACATAATTCTTTAGTCACATTAAAATTTATTTCTTTCAAAAACCATTTGACAAAAATAATAATAACATGAAATAAAGAATTAATCTACGCAACAAATTGGGTGAGCCCTAAAGCAAAAAGTCTCTATGGTCATTGTTCACATATTGATTAACTCCCGTTTCAAAGGAAAATGGACCACATACATCCGTCCAAATAAACAAGTTTGGATTGCGTAAGCTATCAATACGTGAACAATTCATATATCAAATAAACCACACACAACTTTTTATTAATCCAAAATCTTTAGGTGTCGCACATATTCAATTAACAATTAATATTATATCAATAATTCAATTTTATTTCTTTTCAACAATATCAATATATCTAATTATGTCCATAAAGTTATGCATGTAACTTTACAAACATAATTTTTGCATAAAAAATAAATATGACAAACAGGTAACAATTATAAACATCAAATATTGCAAGGTAGATTGGTTTCAAATTAACTCCTTAATTTTATAAACATAAAGGTTTAAACTAATTATCTTTTAACTTTTAACCAATTAGTTATTAACAATTTTAACTAAACCTTTATTTTATTTATATACCCGAAAAATTAAAAACAACTTCCGAAAATTAAAAAAAAAAATTCGGTAATAATTTTTATTTAATTTTATTAATTTTTTTATATTTTTTTTATATTCACGGTTATAACAAATAAAAAATAAATTATAAACCAACCCTTAATCCCCCCACAATCTTTGATGTTTTGAATCCAAAATAAAAATTAACCTATGTTTTGGCTGATACCACTATAGGTAAACAACACGAATCATATTGTCAAACAATACATGGCAGCGGAAAACAGGATCACATAGGAATAATTAAATCGGATTGAGTAATACCTTATTACCTTGAATTATTTGTATGAAAACCTTTAGATCTAAGTGCAAGATCTTTCTTTGTTCACGTACACAACACCGTCTTTATCAATATGCTTGTATGCTAGTACTTGCCCGATCTAGTCAACTAGCTTGACTTCCTTCCTTTAGCTTGAAAACAAAAACCGAAAAAACCCCTATGGGTTTGTGTGATTCGGCCGAACCCCAAAGAGAGGAGAGGGGAGAGATTTTGTGAATTAATTAGGGATCCTTAAACCTAATCTATAAATGTATATTTATAGATAGGTAATTCTTGGTCCCCAAGTTTATTATTTTCAACTTAATCACTCTAGTTACTTAAATATTAACTTTTATCATTTAACTTAATAATTAATAACTTTAGGCAAATAAGCACTATCTCAATGTCGATGTGTGCGTTCCCAAAGGCTCACACATTTACTGACACTTATTTGATAAAATCATTCAAATACTAACATTCATCATATTGAGAATTTAGACTTTTGGTATTACAATATCCATTTGTATAATTGGATATTCTAATCCCATTTAAACACGTGAATTATTTACTAAACTAAAGTTATATGTCTAAAACTATTTCACATTTAATTACTATCTGCACATTTGGAAAGAAAGTAAAAGAGTGATATTCGGTTGTTAGTTATTAGTTATTACTCCGTAGTCCGTACATATTAGAAACAGAACATGTATTTTACAAATTCTTAGATTGAATTTTACTGTTACTATAAGTTATAGTTTCAATTTGTTTAGGTCATTTTAGATCATTCTTCAGGTGATCACGATTTTTTTTTTTTGAAAGGCAATAGTTTTATTACAACACCAAAAACACCACCACAGATACATGGACAAATAGCTATTTACAAGAGGTGATCACGATTTTTACTATTAAACTTTTCTTTATACTTATATCGACCATATCTTTCGAATGGATTGGTTGCGCAGGAGAAATTGCAGCAAAATTTACATGTCGATTAGACAAGACTCAGAGAGTAACAATCAAAATCGAGTATTAAAGTAAAGTCAAATTCGAACTAAAATAGTGAAATACTATGAAGTGTGAACTATAAAGTTATCAGTAGATCATATTGGCCAGAGATTAGTAGTTGGACGGTAGCCAATGTTTTCCCATCAAAAAACTGGAAAAGTGCTTAGACCATGTGTTTGTTATTACTTATTAGACCCTTTGTTGTAGCTAGATTGGGCCATAGCCTGGTCAGATTCACCCAGTGAAAGCCCAATCCATTTAGTGATGCTCTATATTAAACTTTCTTTTCAAGAAATACATGTTCAGACATGCATATAAATTGTTTCGCTTGTTAAAAAATAAGACAATCTACATGCAATATGATATGTCAACCGAGTGGACTTTATAAATATTATAAGTGGTTGACCACTGAATAAGAACACTAAAGCTGAAAAGTGAGGTATTGATTAATTTTGAGGTTCAGTATTCAGTTCAGTGTTTAGTATATTATTTAATTATTTTTTTTGTGTGCAAATATTCAAATAATAATCAAATAAACAATAACTAGCCCATTAAATAATAAAAGTACTTTCATAAAATTAATTAAAAGTCCTACAAATACATAATTAAAAGATGAATATTGTTAAAAAAGCAATAACATTTAGGGTATGGTTCAGGGAAGATGGGATACTTAGAGGAGCAGCAAAGGCAGAAGAGATCTGTACCCTTCATTTGCTTTCAACGGCCAAGATCGCACCAACCAAAAATGATCCGCGTGCAATTAACTTTGGTCAAGGGGCGAATTATGTAAAATTTTTGACACCATCCGTCTTTCATCGGTCAGATCCTCAATTACTCTCTCTACTGAAACACGCTGCCCGTCTTCTCTCTCTACTCAAACACATCTTACTCTCTCTACTGCAAACAAGAAAATCTCACCTCCAAAAATGAAAAAATACAGAAAGTAAAACATGAAAAACACAATCTACACAGCGATTTATAAGTTGTTCGCGCCTATTTTATTTCATACTCTACACCGACCTAAAAGTCTCCGAACTCGCGGCGTTATTCCAAATCGATCCGATTCACCTACTCGCCGTGAACTCAATCGATGTTTCGTCACCCGACGTCGTCTCGCACATATTGCCGTATCAGTTGTTCGTCAAAATCCCTATCATTTGCTCGTGTGTTGACGGAATACGTAAATCTGTATCTACACATTACAAAACACGGCCGTCGGATACGTTATCCAACATTGCGGACGCGGTGTACGGTGGACTTGTATCGGCGGACAAGATGAAAGAGGCGAATTCGATTAGTGATCCGACGGTGCTGGATGTAGGGCAGAGTTTGGTGGTTCCGTTACCGTGTACGTGTTTTAATGGTACGGATAATTATTTACCGGCGATTTATTTGTCGTATGTGGTGAAAGCGGTGGATACGTTAGCTGGAATTGCGGTTAGGTATAAGACTACTACTACGGATCTTATGGGGGTTAATGCTTTGGGAAATGCAGCTATTGAAGAGGGTGATATACTTGCTATTCCTTTATCAGGTCATGATAATAATAAGTTTTAGATTTTTACTTTCTAATTTAAAATTTCTTTTGAGTAAAATTCTTTTGTGGTTGTGGTTGTTGGAATTGCGGTTAGGTATAAGACTACTACTACGGATCTTTATCTTTGTTCCGTAGTTTTTAACTTTTGTTTTGTTATCATAGCGTCTCGTAGAAGTCAAAGGACGACGAGGTATCAAGTTCGTACGAATCAGGATAAAAAGGATATCATGATCGATTTGTGTCAATCAGATGCCGATGATGATGACGAAGTTGAAAGTATAATGAGAGGTATATACGTTATTGTTTTCCGATTCTTTAGTTTTGAATTTTCTTTGTTGATTCTAGATCTGAAAAATGATGTTAAATGTTTTTTCGTTAACTGCATTTTACATGTTTTTTTGATGTTGAATATTACAAAGTTTTTTGTATTTATTTTAGTAATTTTTTAAGATTTTTGTTTTACTGCATTTTATGTGTTACAGGTTCTTAAATAATTTAGTTATGTGGTGTTAATACTAGATGTTAGTGATAAAACACTGCATGTTAGGTATGTGTTGTTTATAAGTCTATGTGTTTGCATATCTAGTTGTGAGTTTGTTATTACTGCATTTTAGTTATGTTTTTAAAAAGTTTTTTCTACTGCATATAAGGAATGTGTATGTTACTGTATTTTTATGTGTGTTTTGTTTTGAACTGCATTTTAAGATTTTTTTGAAGTTTTTATTGTTACTGCATTTTAGAGAAAAACTGTTTGGTCTTGTTTAACTTTTAGGTATTTTGTAACACTCCGCAAATTTGAACACGATTATTAATATTAATCACTTGCATTATTAGGCTAATTCCCTACTTGAGTGAATTCACAACACATTTTAGAGGTAAGTCTAGCATAGCCCAACTAGATAATACGCGTAGTATTATGTATTCGTAATTAGTTGTAATTACGTACTGAACAAATTGAAAACAAACGCGACAAAAACATACGACTGTTGGTGAACAAAATTATTTAATAAAACAAAGTTATTAAATAACGTCATTTACAATTTAATATTATGTCGATAATATTTACATAACATTTTATAACATAAAACGTCAACTCGTATAACTAAAATAAAACAAAGATTTAAAAACCTTATAATTAAATTTTATAAACTCATAAAAAGATCTTAATTAAAAATATAATGAAAAATGTAATTTAAAAATATATTAGTTAAAATAATGTAACATGTAACGATTGGGTAAACAAACACGGGACGAAAACGCAGGAGATGAAAAGTGGGACAAAACCACCTTCCATCTCCATCTTTTCTTTCATTTTCATTTCATTCTCACCAAAAACACACACACTTTCTCTCAACCAAATCCACACCAAAAATTCGGATTCACAAATCAACCCACAAAAGTTACATTTTCGGAATCCTCTTGAGCTAAGGAACAACATTAACAAAAGCCGTATCATCATCTTCTTCCTCAATCGGTCACGATTCGCAATTGTAAGAAATTTCTAAAAACTTAGATTTACTCGTTTTTAGGTGTTATATGGGTGTAATATTGAACCTACAACTTTGTTTTAACTATATAATGGAGGAAATCAAGGTTTTATGACCGGAAAACATGTTAAAATCGGGTTTTGGCCGGAAAAATCACGGCAGTCGCTGCTACTGCCTGGGTGTTCATCTTTGCGACACAACGACTGTGTCGCATATAGTGTCGCATAAACCATCCATGCGACACAACCAATTTGTCGCATGTTGTGTCGTACCATTGTGTCGTAGAATCTCTGCGACACAACCCTAGTGTCGCTATTGAATTAGCATCGATCACCTATGTGACACAACCCTTGTGTCGCATAGCCCTTGTGTCGCACCCTTATGCGACACAACCATTGTGTCGCATAACCACATTAGTGTCGCATACTGTGTCGCAGAAAACAGAAATTTTGCAAACTCTTTTTACACCAAGTGTCGAACTTAACCGATAACGAATACTTGCATACGATACTATATGTGAACTTTACAAACAGTACAAACACTAGCATGGATGATTAACTTAGACATCCACATACTTATTAAATCTCGTACGTTTAGGACGTTAGGAGATTCTGGACTGTACTTGGGCTTAGGTTTGCTAGCACTCGCACAACTACTTAACTCAACAGGTGAGTTCACAGCCCCTACTTTTACTGTTTTTAACTACTTTTGGGGTGGAAAACATAGTCAACTGCTTTACTGATTTACTGATTGCCATAACTGCTCTTACTATATGATTATTTATCATACTGTTTACTCGAACAATTAGAATACTTGAACTGTTAAACTGTTATACAAACTATCACATAACTGTTTTTGGTACACTTATACCAACTGCTTATAACTGCGGTCAACTACTACAACTGTCCGTACGAAATGACTTTCCATACAAAACTATTATCACTATGTGAAACACATTTAGTATCTTACCGGAGAACGACCGGTATATATTGGTAACTTGTCGGAGAACGACCGACGCTAACATGGTATCTTACCGGAGAACGACCGGTACTAACATTGTATCTCGCAGGAGAACGACCGGTGCTAACTTGGTATCTTACCGGAGAACGACCGGTACATTTGGTAACTAGTCGGAGAACGACCGACTCAAACTTTAAAACTACTGGAGAACGACCAGCAACACGTTTTCAAACATATGATTTTGGGTAACGTCCCAACACAACTATTTTCGGGCAACATCCCACGTAAACCGCATTTTGGGTAACGTCCCAACACAACTGATTTTGGGCAACATCCCACATAAACTGAAACTTTTGGGCGAATAACCCACTAAACTTATACTTTGGATGACGATCCACTAAACATTACTCGACTATTATGGCAATTACTATTTATGAACGTATTTGGTTCAACAACTATGACTACAAAACTAGAAACAATAACTTACAACATAAAAACCTGTGAATTCACTCAACCTCGTTGTTGACTTTTACTATGTTTTTCAGGGAATTAGCTGCGCATGTAAGAATCGCCAACACATGGAGAATTAGGCGACCCGTGAAGCTTTAGGATGCCAACTTTTTGGAAAAACATATGGATTTCTCTAGTATAACTGAAACTGTTTTGTCATATTCTAGAAATCCACTTTTGTATACATATTACTTTTAACTTGTACGATTTGATAAAATCGTAAATCTTGTAATTAATACTTTTGGCATCTTAATATAATTTGTTCTGTTGTAATCATAAGCTCTGATAAGTATGCATGCTTTATTATTGTGACACCCCAGTACTTTAACTAAATGCTTCCGCTCAACGACTTTTTGGGGGTGTTACAGATTGGTATCAGAGCCATTGGTTATAGCGAACTAGGAAACTTTAGGTGACTTAGAAACCTAGAGACCTAGACTATAGCCTTGGCTAGAACGTACATTCATACATACATTTACATACATCTAAACTATCGTTGCGATACCTCGATACGCGTGAACTGTTCACCACATTCGACTCGTTCATTGTACTCAGATCTCATATGAACCTGATCGTATTAAACAGTTGATGAAAAGAAGTATGTATTTAGCATCATATAATGACGTCTGGCCAACGTGATTATATTATACTGAGTACATATGGGTGTTTCATAGTCGTAAGATACGTGATGGGGATTCGACAATTTTTCTTGATACTCAAAAACTTGAAATATGTGAAACTTTACTCCTCACATATTTTTCATTGGCATTGACTTCTGCATCTTTTCATCGCAGAACGTCAGCATGCCTCCTAAACAAAGAAAGACTCGAAACAGTCGCCGAAATACTCCACCTCCGCCTCCGGAAACAAACGAGCAAATAATCGAACGCCGCGTGGCTGAAGCCATCGCTCAATACGAGGCCAACCGCAATCGTGAAAACCTGACCAACAATAGCGGAGCCACTCCAGTTAACAGTGAAACCCCAAACAATACCCAGCAGGGGTGCTCCTACAAAACCTTCCAGTCTTGTAAACCTAGCACCTTCACCGGGACCGAAGGGGCCATTGGCCTGGTCCACTGGATTGAGAAAATGGAATCGGTGATCGACATCAGCGACTGTGCCACCGACAAAATTGTGAAATACGCCACCTGCACTTTAGCCGACAAAGCGCTAACCTGGTGGAACGCTCAAGTCCAGATTATGGGGCGCCCAGCTGCTTACTCCATGACCTGGGGAACTTTGAAACAAATGATGATGGAGGAATTTTGCCCTCCCAACGAGATGCAGAAACTTGAAACTGAATTCTGGAACATACAAATGACCGGCGCTGACATTTCCGGTTACACAACTAGATTCCAGGAGCTTGCACGTCTGGTGCCCCATATGGTGACCCCCGAGAGCAAACGCATCGAGCGTTATAACAGGGGTTTGGCACCACAAATCCGAGGCATGGTTATGTCCTCCAAACCCGCCACTTTTAGGAGCGCAGTTGATCTGGCTCAAAGCTTGACCGACGACGCGGTCTTGATTGGAACCCTTAAAGCTACTACAGGGAAAGCTGAACTTACCCGTACTGATGCGGGCGACTCTGGAAACAATAAACGCAAATGGAACAACGAGGGTAACGACCGCCAGGGTCAACAAAACAAAAACCCGGGAAACACCCGAGCCTTCGCTGCAATCACCAACCCTGGACCCAAAACCTACCTTGGCAACAAACCGAGGTGTGACAAGTGCGGGAGACACCACGATGGTGATTGTACATTTTGTCAAAACTGCAGACGTCCCGGTCACTTAGCACAGAACTGTAGGACAAACCTACCTCCTCAAGCCGCCCCCGATGGGCAAAACACCGGTTGCTTTAGGTGTGGTGATCCTGGACATCACCGAAACCAATGCCAACAACCGAACAACAACCGCAACAATCAAAACGACAACAACCGCACCGTTAACAAAGGCTACACCCCAAGTCGCGCATACATCCTCCGTGCACCAGAAACGGTTGCAGACCTCAACTAGCACGGTACGTTTTAGCGACTATTGCTACGATTTAATATACGTTTTATTCGAATGTCAATTTGAACACAACATTTGGTAAACTTTAACCACGAAACGAAACACACAACGTATTGAACTATGCCGCGAGCATACTTAAACTGATTGAACTTTTATGGCAACAATTTAACGCCATGCAAACTATTACTATTGTTAACAACATGACTTATCGGAGAACATACGCCACGGGCGATCCGACTTGATTTAAATCTTGGGACGAGATTTCTCTAACGAGGGGAGAATGTAACACTCCGCAAATTTGAACACGATTATTAATATTAATCACTTGCATTATTAGGCTAATTCCCTACTTGAGTGAATTCACAACACATTTTAGAGGTAAGTCTAGCATAGCCCAACTAGATAATACGCGTAGTATTACGTATTCGTAATTAGTTGTAATTACGTACTGAACAAATTGAAAACAAACGCGACAAAAACATACGACTGCTGGTGAACAAAATTATTTAATAAAACAAAGTTATTAAATAACGTCATTTACAATTTAATATTATGTCGATAATATTTACATAACATTTTATAACATAAAACGTCAACTCGTATAACTAAAATAAAACAAAGATTTAAAAACCTTATAATTAAATTTTATAAACTCATAAAAAGATCTTAATTAAAAATATAATGAAAAATGTAATTTAAAAATATATTAGTTAAAATAATGTAACATTTAACGATCGGGTAAACAAACACGGGACGAAAATGCAGGAGATGAAAAGTGGGACAAAACCACCTTCCATCTCCATCTTTTCTTTCATTTTCATTTCATTCTCACCAAAAACACACACACTTTCTCTCAACCAAATCCACACCAAAAATTCGGATTCACAAATCAACCCACAAAAGTTACATTTTCGGAATCCTCTTGAGCTAAGGAACAACATTAACAAAAGCCGTATCATCATCTTCTTCCTCAATCGGTCACGATTCGCAATTGTAAGAAATTTCTAAAAACTTAGATTTACTCGTTTTTAGGTGTTATATGGGTGTAATATTGAACCTACAACTTTGTTTTAACTATATAATGGAGGAAATCAAGGTTTTATGACCGGAAAACATGTTAAAATCGGGTTTTGGCCGGAAAAATCACGGCAGTCGCTGCTACTGCCTGGGTGTTCATCTTTGCGACACAACGACTGTGTCGCATATAGTGTCGCATAAACCATCCATGCGACACAACCATTGTGTCGCATGTTGTATCGTACCATTGTGTCGTAGAATCTCTGCGACACAACCCTAGTGTCGCTATTGAATTAGCATCGATCACCTATGTGACACAACCCTTGTGTCGCATAGCCCTTGTGTCGCACCCTTATGCGACACAACCATTGTGTCGCATAACCACATTAGTGTCGCATACTGTGTCGCAGAAAACAGAAATTTTGCAAACTCTTTTTACACCAAGTGTCGAACTTAACCGATAACGAATACTTGCATACGATACTATATGTGAACTTTACAAACAGTACAAACACTAGCATGGATGATTAACTTAGACATCCACATACTTATTAAATCTCGTACGTTTAGGACGTTAGGAGATTCTGGACTGTACTTGGGCTTAGGTTTGCTAGCACTCGCACAACTACTTAACTCAACAGGTGAGTTCACAGCCCCTACTTTTACTGTTTTTAACTACTTTTGGGGTGGAAAACATAGTCAACTGCTTTACTGATTTACTGATTGCCATAACTGCTCTTACTATATGATTATTTATCATACTGTTTACTCGAACAATTAGAATACTTGAACTGTTAAACTATTATACAAACTATCACATAACTGTTTTTGGTACACTTATACCAACTGCTTATAACTGCGGTCAACTACTACAACTGTCCGTACGAAATGACTTTCCATACAAAACTATTATCACAATGTGAAACACATTTAGTATCTTACCGGAGAATGACCGGTACATATTGGTAACTTGTCGGAGAACGACCGACGCTAACATGGTATCTTACCGGAGAACGACCGGTACTAACATTGTATCTCGCCGGAGAACGACCGGTGCTAACTTGGTATCTTACCGGAGAACGACCGGTACATTTGGTAACTAGTCGGAGAACGACCGACTCAAACTTTAAAACTACTGGAGAACGACCAGCAACACGTTTTCAAACATATGATTTTGGGTAACGTCCCAACACAACTATTTTCGGGCAACATCCCACGTAAACCGCATTTTGGGTAACGTCCCAACACAACTGATTTTGGGCAACATCCCACATAAACCGAAACTTTTGGGCGAATAACCCACTAAACTTATACTTTGGATGACGATCCACTAAACATTACTCGACTATTATGGCAATTACTATTTATGAACGTATTTGGTTCAACAACTATGACTACAAAACTTGAAACAATAACTTACAACAAAAAAACCTGTGAATTCATTCAACCTCGTTGTTGGCTTTTACTATGTTTTTCAGGGAATTAGCTGCGCATGTAAGAATCGCCAACACATGGAGAATTAGGCGACCCGTGAAGCTTTAGGATGCCAACTTTTTGGAAAAACATATGGATTTCTCTAGTATAACTAAAACTGTTTTGTCATATTCTAGAAATCCACTTTTGTATACATATTACTTTTAACTTGTACGATTTGATAAAATCGTAAATCTTGTAATTAATACTTTTGGCATCTTAATATAATTTGTTCTGTTGTAATCATAAGCTCTGATAAGTATGCATGCTTTATTATTGTGACACCCCAGTACTTTAACTAAATGCTTCCGCTCAACGACTTTTTGGGGGTGTTACATATTTGTTCCGGCGTTTGATGGATTAAAGGCTTCCACGACATTACCTAAAGCTTCATCTGTTGTTGTTTCTTCACCTTTTAGAAGAAGTTTGACTATCAAGTCAACTCGTGGTTTAGTGGTTAAAGCTGCTACTACTATTGCTCAAAAGGTTTAATTTTTGTACCAATTTTTTTATCTTGTTAGACAATTGCTTACATTTTCTGTACCTGTTATCATTTTGATATATTACCTTAAAAATGAGTTGTTAGGTTATCTTAAGTTTGTTGTTATTGATAAAATTTGTTTTGGTGGTATGTTTTACAATGGCAGACTTGTTATCATAGCTTTTTAGATTGTGTTTGAATATCGGTTTATCAAGAGAATAAGAAGTAGATAGTTAGCCTATTTGATAATTATTTGATTAATGAATAAGTTGATAGTTGATTTTGACATTTATTCTTAACAATATGCGACTTCTTAACATTGTTTTTAATATGCATTTTTAAACAAGAAAAGTATACCACAATTGATCAAACATCGAAATTAACAAAGTAAGCACAGATGTACATGATGAAAGCAAACATAAGTATAATTACATTACTAGTTATCTAATACAATATGTGTCTATTCAATAACGTATAGGCTGATTTCTCGGACAGGTGGTAGGGTGTTATGTGGAGGCAAACATAAGTATAACAACATATAATGTATGGACACCAACAACATACTCTTCATTTTAAGTAAAAACACAAAGATCCAGTACTACTAAATTGCAGTCAATTTATATTTCTAAAAAAATGAGGTTTTTCTTTGTAAACGTAATTATCCGAGATCTATTATGCATATCAGGTTTACACTACCTTAAAACTTAAAATGCAGTAACTTAAATGTAAAATGCAGTAAGTTTTCGATATCTACTTTTTTTAGATAAGTTATTCACCAACTTAACATAAAATACAGTAACATAAACATAGAATGCAGTGAATTTTTAATCTATTTTTTTATATCAGTTTTACATGAGCTTAAAAAATGTAAAATTCTGTAATTTAAACGTAAAATGCAGTAGTTTAAACGTAATTATTTTGCAGTAACTTAAACTTAAAATGCAGTAAGTTTTTGAGATCTACTATTTCAGATCAATCTTTTACCACCTTAAAACATAAAATGCAGTAACATAAACGTAAAATGCAGTAATTTTTTTATATATATTTTTTCATATTAATTTTCCACGAACTTAAGATATGTAAAATAAAGTAATTAAAACTTAAAATGCAGTAGTTTAAATGAAAAATGCAGTGTTTTTTTTTTTTAATATTTTTCATATTAGTTCTCAACCACATTAAACTTAAAATGCAGTAACTTAAACTTATAATGCGGTAACTTAAACATAAAAAGAAGTAAGTTTTCAAGATCTAGTTTTCATATCAGTTTTCAATCTCCTTAAACATAAAATGCAGTAACTTAAACTTAAAATGCAGTAATTTTTGAGATCTACTATTTCAGATCAATCTTTTAGCACATTAAATTATAAAATGCAGTAACATAAACGTAAAATGCAGTAATTTTTTTATATATATTTTTTCATATTAGTTTTCCACGAGCTTAAGATATGTAAAATAAAGTAATTAAAACTTAAAATGCAGTAGTTTAAACCTAAAATACAGTGTGTTTTTTTTAAATCTATTATTCATATCAGTTTTCCACCACATTAAACTTAAAATGCAGTAGTTAAGTAAAATGCAGTAAGTTTTCGATATCTCTTTTTTAGATATGTTTTTCACCACCTTAAACATAAAAATGCAGTAACATAAACGTAGAATGCGTGATTTTTTATCTATTTTTTCATATTAGTTTTACATGAGCTTAAAAAATGTAAAATGCGGTAATTAAAACATAATAATGCAGTAGTTTAAACATAACGTGCAGTATTTTTTTTAAATCTATTATTCATATCAGTTTTCCACCACATTAAACTTAAAATGCAGTAACTTAAAATGTTAAATGTAGTAATTTAAATGTAAAATTGAATGATTTAACTGAAATCTATTTTGCATATCAGTTTTACACCACCTTAAAAGTTAAAATGCGGTAACTTAAACGTTTCAGATCAATTTTTTCACCCTAAAAGTTTAATGCATGTGTCTCCGAATTCGTTCGGCATCGACGCATAGAAGCTCTGGTTCCTTGTGTAATCGATCAAGAGTGAATGAAAGTAGTTCCGATACGTACGGCTGTTGAGAAATGGAAGCTAACGATAGCAGTTCCGCCATTGTTTCTTCTATTGATAAACTCCTCGAATCGATGGTAAATTGTTTTTATTAAGTAGCATTTTCACCATCTATAGCTCAATCACTTCCACCTTAAATTATGACTGAATTGTTAATATCAAACAAAATAAACTATTTTTACCTACCTATACATATAAAATTAAGTAAGTAGATAACATTATTATGTTAAATCATAGCTCAACAAATAACAATTTATTCCTAAACATGATCAAGCAAAACAAAATAACAAAGAAATACAAGATAAATATGTCAAATTAAATAGATACTTACATAAACAGTAGCCATAATATTATTGATACGAACAAACACATAAATAAGAAATTAACCGAAGACATTTCCACAGATCAAAGTCTTTTTCTTTTGTTTCAACATCAATTTAAACGTGTATACAAAAAATGTTGAAGCCTCATAAGCAGTAGTTAAGCAAACCAACAAAAACACTTTAAGGCCTCATGATCATATCATATTACAAAACTGTGAATGATTCATCAATTAATCAACACATTTTCTTCTACAAATCCTTATATTCTATAACAACAGTTCCTTATACTTTCTATCTTCTAACATTATTCTATACTTCTATCAAGATGTAAAGTTTCTAGACAACGGAAGACTCGACTTACTTAAAGGCTTTTTAAAGCGTGAAAACCTTCTAACAACATTTAATTTCCTCTTAATAACGGGGACCTTTTTCGATACAGCTCGCCATGTCATCTGCACAGCCATTGTCCCTTGAAAGGTACTGGTACTCAAAGAAGTGTTCAACTTCTTTAAGTTTCTTCCACTTTTGTGTCCACTCTTTCATGATACTTCTTATAAAGGTTTATAAGAAAGTTTTCTTTCAGAGCATCTGAAAGTTTTCAACCAAATCAGCCTCACTGGCGCAACGATTTATCACCGTCGTCCTCATGAGCCAAAGCCGTCGCCGAATCGGAGCTCCGGAAAAAGAAGAAATCGTTGGAAAAACACTCGTTACTTGACAAATCGTCGCTAGACAATCCGGATCTAGGTCCGTTTTTACTGAAGCTCGCGCGTGATACAATCGCGTCCGGTGATGGACCGATTAAGGCTTTGGATTATGCTCTCCTTGCATCGAAGTCGTTTGAGCGATGTGCAATTGAAGGTGAACCTAGTCTTGATCTGGCGATGTGTTTGCAATCTGTGAAATTGTGAATTGATTGATTTGGGGATTTTAGAATAATAAACTAAAATTGTAATAATAAAATATGTTTTGCGGTCAGATCCAAAAGTTTGAAAATTGTATAAAACTAGTCCCTGGTTGTGACACCCCCAAATTTAATGATTTGCGGAAGCTCGATTTGGGTGTCACTAATCAATATACAAAGCACATAAGATATAATGAACGACCACTATATGCGTCGTTTTAAACTTGTATAGATACAGTAAATGTTTACATCAAAATATAGTTACATTAGCTCGGTTCCTGAAATTTAGAGATTACATAGCATAATTACTTTTACAAAATATAATAATGCAGTCCAATCTCTAGTTGTATGTATGCTGACTCGAGCTAATAATTCCTGCTTGTGCAGCCAAACTACTGCTGGGTACCTGTGATAAATACTAAAATGGGTCAGCGAAAACGCTGGTGAGCTCACAGGTTTGTATGTCAATGTATAGTTGTCAGAACCGCAAGATTTATATTGAATTTAAAATGCAATTAAGCAAAATAAAAGTTATACTGTCCATGAGCACATAGTCTGAGCTTAACTTGATTTGTCAGGCCCAATTAAGGAAACCTAACTTGAAATGCCTCCTACGAGTGTCTAATCCACACTCGTCTTCCCAAATGTTAATACATCCGTTTGACCGGTTAGTGCGTGCTAACCCGGATGAGGATTGTCAATCCTATATGATATCATATACTAACATTCACGCTATAAAATACTAGAGACTATGCTTATGGAGGACTTTAAATTGATTAGCTTGAAACTCATGTAGTATTTGAAGTTTGGCACTTGCGTTCTACTTGTAAAACAAAATCGAGTAGTAATATCACACCCCTAGTTGTAAAGCAGTGAAAACGGGGCTATGAAACTCACCTGAGTCTTGAAGTGTTTAATTTAATAAACTTGAAGTAATTAGCAGTGAATTGATGTCCAAAGACTTGAAACCTGAATGTGTTCACGACACTTGATTGTTATTAATTGTACATGTATCTCGAAAGACTACCTTTGTAGTTGTTATACAACTTTATATATATGCCCAAATTACTACGATTTGGTTGATTGAATTGATACAAGTTACATCGACTTGTTTGATTCTGAAATATGTTTGAAAACATGTACGGCCCGTTGGTGACGGATTTGTAATAATAATCTCAACTATTATTATTTTTATTTCGTGGCGTTTTACTTGAAAAATGTGTTTTGATTATGTTTTAGAAGCCGTTACGGAATCTAAGTACGGGGGTCCGGGGGCAGCGCCCCTGGTAGCGGGGTCCAAGGGGCGGCAGCCCCTGGCGGGGTCCAAGGGGCAGAGCCCCTGGCTGGGGTCGAGCTGCCAGGTCAGCTTGGAAAAATTTTATTTCTACTATATTGCTTTGACGAAAAACGCATCTGGGATCTGAATTCGGGTAAAATCGAGTGATAAATTTCGAGTCTCGACACTTAGTAAAAATCTGCTGTTTTATGCGACACAATCATGCGACACTAAATGGATTATGCGACACAAGGGTTGTGTCGCATAGGAGTGCGACACAATGTCCATACGACACAAGGGTTGTGTCGCATGGATGCGAAATGCTGATTCAACAGCGACATAATGATTGTGTCGTATGGGGTATGCGACATAGTGGTTGTGTCGCAGGACTTGCGACACTAATTCTCGGGTACGACACAAGATACGACACAAGGGAGTTTATGCGACACAAAGGCCAAAATACGACACAACATGCGACACAAGGCTTGTGTCGCATGGATGAACACCAGCCCAGAAAGTCCGGCTGTTACGATTTTTCCGGCCAAAAATCCGTTTTAAACCCGTTTTCAAGCTGTAATTTCGTGTTCTATACATTGTAATGGACATATACTAGTTATAATAACAACCACAAATGAAAAATACTAAGAATCGAGAGGTTTCGGGATTTTGTCGGAAACTTACAATTTGCCGAAATGAAAATCCGGAAAGGTAGCGTTGTAGATCGTAGCGAGGTGGTCGTGAATCTCTAAAAATATTGATGATCCGGTTGCGTTTCGTGGTGTTATTTGCGAATTTCGTTGATTTTTGGTGTTGGAGGTGATAGAGAGAAAATAAGAGAGGAGAGAGAGAAAGAAATTGAGAAATGAAAGAAAAAGAGAAAGAGATGGTGGTTTTGGGTGGGAGTTCCAAATTCTCCGTCTGCGCCTCCGCGCTCCGTGTGGTGTTCGTTTTCTCCGTTGTTCAAACGTTAAATAATTATTTTATAGGTTTTAATATACTTTTTAAATTACTAACTATTGTAAGAATGTTTTATGTAATATTTTACCAGATATCTAATTGTTTTGTGAAATTACATTTTATTCGCGTTTATATTAATTGTGTGATAAAACTTGGATACTAAATATTATAACAAATAATATTCTAAATAAAGTTGCGTTATTAAATAATATTTGTATTACTTAATAAAATTGTTCACCAACGTCCGTATTTATTGTGTCGAAATTCATTCGATTTGAGACTCATACGATTTAAACAAACCGTATAATTGTAGATATATATTCAACAATATATATAATAATTGATACATTAATTAGCCTAACACAGAACTAATTACATGTATTAAAGCTTGATTAGGCACTAAATTCTAGTCCTAAATTGACGGTTGTCACATTCTCCCCCTGTTAGAAGAATTTCGTCCCGAAATTTATGTTGAAGTCGTGTTTGACGTTGAATCAGTGAAGAGTTGAGGGTACTTGAGTCGCATTTCATCCTCCCGTTCCCAGGTGAATTCCGGACCGCGCCGCGAATTCCACCTAACCTTGACAATGGGAATACGACTTTGTTTAAGTTGTTTGACCTCACGGTCCATGATTTCAGCGGGTTCCTCAACAAAGCGAAGTTTTTCGTCAACTCGAATTTCATCGAGTGGAATGATAAGTGTCTCATCAGACAGACACTTCTTCAGATTTGAAACATGAAATGTGGGATGCACGCTGCTGAGTTCAGTTGGCAGCTGCAATCGATAAGCCACTGGACCAATCCTTTCGAGGATCTCGAATGGTCCAATGTATCTGGGATTCAACTTCCCTCGTTTGCCAAATCGGATTACGCCTTTCCAAGGCGATACTTTGAGTAAAACTCGATCCCCAACTTGGAACTCGAGTGGTTTGCGTCTCACGTCAGCATAACTTTTCTGACGATCACGCGCTGCCTTAAGCTTGTTTTGAATTTCAACGATTCGCTCGGTCGTCTCGTGAATGATTTCTGGACCTGTGAGTTGGCTATCCCCAACTTCGGTCCAACAGATAGGTGACCGGCACTTACGACCGTACAGTGCCTCGAAGGGTGCAGCTTTGATGCTAGTATGATAACTGTTGTTGTACGAGAACTCGCACAATGGTAGATGTTTTTCCCAGTTTACACCGAAGTCTACTACGCAGGCCCGTAGCATGTCTTCCAGTGTTTGAATGGTTCGTTCACTTTGGCCGTCTGTTTGAGGATGGTATGCGGTACTCATGTCAAGTCGAGTACCCAAGGATTTTTGAAGTGATTGCCAAAATTGTGAAGTGAAACGACTATCTCTATCGGAGATAATTGAGATTGGAACACCGTGTTTGGTCACGATTTCCTTCAGATAAATGTTGGTGAGGCGTTCCATTTTGTCGGATTCCTTGATTGCCAGGAAGTGAGCAGATTTTGTGAGACGATCCACGATCACCCAAATGGAATCGCAACCGCTCGAGGATTTGGGTAGTTTGGTTATGAAGTCCATGGCAATTTGTTCCCATTTCCATTCTGGAAGACTGGGTTGTTGAAGTAAACCAGAAGGTTTTTGATATTCGATTTTGACTTTGGAGCAAGTAAGGCACTTGCTGACATAGGTGGCGATTTCAGCTTTCATGTTCGGCCACCAGTAGAAGTCCTTGATACCGTGGTACATTTTATCGGATCCCGGATGGATAGAATATTTGGACTTGTGAGCTTCATCCATCACCAAGTCTCGTAGGTTCCCGAATTTAGGCAACCAGATTCGGTTTGAGAAATACCTAATCCCGTTAGGTCGGATTTCGAATTGTTTATCCATGCCCCGCAAGGCTTCATCTTTGACATTTTCGGGTTTTAAGGCTTCGAGTTGAGCAGTGAGGATTTGAATGCTTAAATTGTTGTGAATGGTCATACTGAGGGCTCGAACCCGAAGTGGTTTCACTCGCTCTTTTCGACTGAGGGCGTCAGCAACAACATTTGCTTTGCCTGGATGATATTTGAGTTCACAGTCGTAATCGGTAAGCAACTCAACCCATCGACGTTGCCTCATGTTGAGATCCTTCTGATCGAATATGTGTTGAAGGCTTTTATGGTCGGTAAAGATTGTGCATCTGGTACCGTAAAGGTAATGTCTCCAGATTTTGAGGGCAAAAACGACAGCTCCTAACTCGAGGTCGTGGGTGGTGTAATTCTTTTCATGAATCTTAAGCTGTCTGGAAGCATAAGCTATGACTTTGTCTCGTTGCATGAGCACACAACCGAGACCTTGATGTGAAGCATCGCAGTATACCACGAAGTCATCGGTACCTTCGGGTAATGAGAGGATAGGAGCACTGCAAAGCTTTTGTTTTAAGAGTTGGAATGCCGACTCTTGTTTACCAGTCCAGTCAAACTTTTTGTCTTTCTGGGTCAGCGTCGTGAGTGGTATGGCTATCTTGGAGAAATTTTCAATGAATCGTCGATAGTATCCGGCCAGTCCTAAAAACTGCCGTACTTCGGTCGGAGTGGTTGGCGATTGCCAGTCTTTGATAGCCTCGATTTTTGACGGGTCAACGTGAATCCCCTGACTGTCAATCACATGACCAAGGAATTGAACGGTTTTGATCCAGAACTCACACTTAGAGAACTTGGCATAGAGTTTTTCGTGTTTAAGTAGTTCAAGGATGGTTTTGAGGTGTTGCGCGTGTTCTTCTTTGTTTCGTGAATATATGAGGATGTCATCGATAAAGACAATGACAAACTTGTCAAGGTAAGGTTTACACACCCGATTCATAAGGTCCATGAATACAGCCGGTGCGTTGGTTAGGCCGAATGGCATCACTTGGAATTCGTAATGCCCGTAACGGGTTCTGAAAGCGGTTTTTGGAATATCGGCATCGCGAACACGCAATTGGTGATAATCGGATCGGAGATCAATCTTTGAATAACAGCTCGACCCTTGAAGATGGTCGAACAGGTCATCGATTCGAGGAAGTGGATACCGGTTCTTGACAGTTAACTTGTTCAACTCTCGATAGTCGATACACATTCGAAAAGAACCATCTTTCTTCTTAACAAATAGGACCGGAGCTCCCCAAGGTGAAGAACTCGGCCTGATAAACCCTCGTTCCAGGAGTTCCTGCAACTGGGTGGACAGCTCCTGAAGTTCGGATGGAGCTAAACGGTATGGTGCTCGGGCCACAGGCGCAGCACCTGGTACAAGATCGATTGAGAACTCAACCTGTCTTGGTGGTGGTAGACCAGGCAGTTCCTCAGGAAAGACTTCTGGAAAGTCTCGAACGATTGGAACATCCTCAAGTCGCTTCTCCTCCGACTTTTTCTCCATGATGTGCGCGAGGATTGATGGATAACCCTTTCTTAGAAATTTCCGGGTTTTAAGACAAGATATGATGTTAAGCCTCGTCCCTCCGGTCTCCCCCTGTATGACTAGGGTTCTACCGACAGTGAGAGGTATGCGAACAATTTTGTCGTAGCAGATGATTTCGGCGCGATGTTTGGATAACCAATCCATGCCTACGATGACATCGAAACTCCCTATCTCAATAGGCATAAGATCTATGGAGAAGGTTTCGTCGGCTAGATTTAAGGTGCAATTAGGTATCACACTATCTGTTCCTATCAGTTTGCCATTTGCTAGCTCTACGGTGTACTTAACGTCTAAAGCAACAGGTGTAATGTCAAGTAGAGGGCAAAACTCATCGGAAATAAAACTCCTATCGGCACCAGTAACAAACAGAATAGAAGCAGTTAAATTGTTGAGGAGGAACATACCCGTGACCACATTCGGGTCCTGACGGGCGTCCCCTGAGTTGATCACGAAGGCGCTACTTTTGGCGTTGTTGTTGTTGCGGTGGTTGTTGTTGTTGTTGCCCTTATTCTTCAATTTTGGGCAAGAATCCCTGAAGTGTCCTGGGTTTCCACATTCGTAGCAGGACTTAGGTTGTCGGGTATTTCTGTCAGAGGGGTTGTTGTTGGATTTGGGAGCTCGGCAATCCTTAGTCAAATGCCCGTGCCTCCTGCAGTTGTTGCAAGGAGTACCGCACTGACCAAAATGGTGGTAGTTACACTTGGGACAATAAGGCATGTCCCCGGTGTAGCTGCGGGTGGTTTCAGAGTTGGAGGTGTAGACTTGGATGGCGTTGTTTTTCTTGTTTGAGTTGTGGTAGTGTTCAGTGGATTTGCGTTTGTTGTTGTTGGAGGATGAGGTGTTGGAGGTCTCACGGCTGACAACTAGAGCCATGAGTTCGTGGGCCAATCGAATGGCACTCTCAGTAGTAGTTGGTTTGGATGAGGCGACGTTTCCCTGAATGTTCTCGGGGAGTCCACGAATGTATTTCTTAATGCCCTTACTTTCTGGTTCGACCAAACCCGGGCATAATAAAGCAAACTGCTGAAACTTGGTGGTGTATTCAGCAACATCATTTCCCTGCACCGTCAGGTGCCAGAATTCTTCCTCCAGCCTGTGCAATTCTTCTTCAGGACAGTACTTTTCTGTCAGCTTCTTCTTCAGTTCGGCCCAAGGAAGTCGGTTTGCAACCTCAAGGCCTACAGAGTTTGCGTGGGTTTTCCACCACGTGAGTGCACCTTCCTGAAAGGTGTAAGCAGCGAATTTGACCTTGTTGTTCTCAGTACAGTCGCAGAGACTGAAAACAGATTCCATGCGCTCAATCCAACGAATTAAGCCAATGGCACCTTCCGTGCCCTTGAAGTATAGCGGTTTACAGCTAAGAAAGTCCTTATAGGAACAGGGTTTGGGTGGTGGAGTATTGGTTGCAGTGTCCTCGCTACCGGGTGGTGTTCGGGTAGCCAAGGCTTCGGTCACACTGCGGGCAATGATTCCCGCGATCTCAGCTTCGCTAAGGGTAATTTGACGACGAGGAGGCATGATGCTGAGTAAGAAAGAACAAGGAAATGAAATAAGATACTAGTCCGAGTGTGATGAACTAGTGATGTGTTTGTCATCCCAAGACAAAACATTAGAGAGAAGGAGACCTATATTCATATAATATAGCCTAAAGTTGTAATGAGGTCTATTCATGTAAATATAAGTATATCACATAATAACCTATTGAGTGTCTAGCATAGACGTGTTTTGAGTCCCGTTTCTCTCGAGGTCAGAGTCAACTAATGTATTCCTGTTCAACATAACTCTTTCAGATTTCACATCATCTTTCTCTAATTGTACATAGTTGATCAGGCTATGTTAAATTAAAGTCGTATGATGTAATCCCTGAACTAGTCATACCTAATAAGGAATACTGCCTAACGGTCATAGTCTAGGCCCACTAAATGCAACCTAGTTCACTATAACCTTAGGCTCTGATACCAATCTGTGACACCCCCAAATTTAATGATTTGCGGAAGCTCGATTTGGGTGTCACTAATCAATATACAAAGCACATAAGATATAATGAACGACCACTATATGCGTCGTTTTAAACTTGTATAGATACAGTAAATGTTTACATCAAAATATAGTTACATTAGCTCGGTTCCTGAAATTTAGAGATTACATAGCATAATTACTTTTACAAAATATAATAATGCAGTCCAATCTCTAGTTGTATGTATGCTGACTCGAGCTAATAATTCCTGCTTGTGCAGCCAAACTACTGCTGGGTACCTGTGATAAATACTAAAATGGGTCAGCGAAAACGCTGGTGAGCTCACAGGTTTGTATGTCAATGTATAGTTGTCAGAACCGCAAGATTTATATTGAATTTAAAATGCAATTAAGCAAAATAAAAGTTATACTGTCCATGAGCACATAGTCTGAGCTTAACTTGATTTGTCAGGCCCAATTAAGGAAACCTAACTTGAAATGCCTCCTACGAGTGTCTAATCCACACTCGTCTTCCCAAATGTTAATACATCCGTTTGACCGGTTAGTGCGTGCTAACCCGGATGAGGATTGTCAATCCTATATGATATCATATACTAACATTCACGCTATAAAATACTAGAGACTATGCTTATGGAGGACTTTAAATTGATTAGCTTGAAACTCATGTAGTATTTGAAGTTTGGCACTTGCGTTCTACTTGTAAAACAAAATCGAGTAGTAATATCACACCCCTAGTTGTAAAGCAGTGAAAACGGGGCTATGAAACTCACCTGAGTCTTGAAGTGTTTAATTTAATAAACTTGAAGTAATTAGCAGTGAATTGATGTCCAAAGACTTGAAACCTGAATGTGTTCACGACACTTGATTGTTATTAATTGTACATGTATCTCGAAAGACTACCTTTGTAGTTGTTATACAACTTTATATATATGCCCAAATTACTACGATTTGGTTGATTGAATTGATACAAGTTACATCGACTTGTTTGATTCTGAAATATGTTTGAAAACATGTACGGCCCGTTGGTGACGGATTTGTAATAATAATCTCAACTATTATTATTTTTATTTCGTGGCGTTTTACTTGAAAAATGTGTTTTGATTATGTTTTAGAAGCCGTTACGGAATCTAAGTACGGGGGTCCGGGGGCAGCGCCCCTGGTAGCGGGGTCCAAGGGGCGGCAGCCCCTGGCGGGGTCCAAGGGGCAGAGCCCCTGGCTGGGGTCGAGCTGCCAGGTCAGCTTGGAAAATTTTTATTTCTACTATATTGCTTTGACGAAAAACGCATCTGGGATCTGAATTCGGGTAAAATCGAGTGATAAATTTCGAGTCTCGACACTTAGTAAAAATCTGCTGTTTTATGCGACACAATCATGCGACACTAAATGGATTATGCGACACAAGGGTTGTGTCGCATAGGAGTGCGACACAATGTCCATACGACACAAGGGTTGTGTCGCATGGATGCGAAATGCTGATTCAACAGCGACATAATGATTGTGTCGTATGGGGTATGCGACATAGTGGTTGTGTCGCAGGACTTGCGACACTAATTCTCGGGTACGACACAAGATACGACACAAGGGAGTTTATGCGACACAAAGGCCAAAATACGACACAACATGCGACACAAGGCTTGTGTCGCATGGATGAACACCAGCCCAGAAAGTCCGGCTGTTACGATTTTTCCGGCCAAAAATCCGTTTTAAACCCGTTTTCAAGCTGTAATTTCGTGTTCTATACATTGTAATGGACATATACTAGTTATAATAACAACCACAAATGAAAAATACTAAGAATCGAGAGGTTTCGGGATTTTGTCGGAAACTTACAATTTGCCGAAATGAAAATCCGGAAAGGTAGCGTTGTAGATCGTAGCGAGGTGGTCGTGAATCTCTAAAAATATTGATGATCCGGTTGCGTTTCGTGGTGTTATTTGCGAATTTCGTTGATTTTTGGTGTTGGAGGTGATAGAGAGAAAATAAGAGAGGAGAGAGAGAAAGAAATTGAGAAATGAAAGAAAAAGAGAAAGAGATGGTGGTTTTGGGTGGGAGTTCCAAATTCTCCGTCTGCGCCTCCGCGCTCCGTGTGGTGTTCGTTTTCTCCGTTGTTCAAACGTTAAATAATTATTTTATAGGTTTTAATATACTTTTTAAATTACTAACTATTGTAAGAATGTTTTATGTAATATTTTACCAGATATCTAATTGTTTTGTGAAATTACATTTTATTCGCGTTTATATTAATTGTGTGATAAAACTTGGATACTAAATATTATAACAAATAATATTCTAAATAAAGTTGCGTTATTAAATAATATTTGTATTACTTAATAAAATTGTTCACCAACGTCCGTATTTATTGTGTCGAAATTCATTCGATTTGAGACTCATACGATTTAAACAAACCGTATAATTGTAGATATATATTCAACAATATATATAATAATTGATACATTAATTAGCCTAACACAGAACTAATTACATGTATTAAAGCTTGATTAGGCACTAAATTCTAGTCCTAAATTGACGGTTGTCACACTGGTATTCTGCAGTGTGGGGACCGCGTAATAAAGGTGTACATCTCTCATTGGTGCAGAACCTGCTTTTCCTGCTCCTACACATGGGCATGCTCCTAGGATCCTTTTCTTAACATTTAACTTTTATTAATTTAAAAACAAAGCCCAATTTTAATATCTTTAGTTAATATTTATTAGCCTAAATATTAGATGGGCTTTGTCCCATTTTTTTGTTTTGAGAATAAAAACTTAGCCGCTAGCCCGCACCTTCTTCCTTCTTCTTCGTGTCTGGTTTGCCCTTCATCTTCTTCTTCCTTCATTCTTTTATTTTATTTTATTTTGTTTATTTATTTGTTTAATCGATATAAACCGTTGGAAAGCAAAAAAAATAAAAAATAAGAAGCAAAACATCACATTGATCAACGTTTAAGATGGCATGGTGGTGGTGAACGACGGGCTTGAACGCCGACGGGGTGTCGAGAACGCCGTGCCCGGTGTTCAAGCGGTTGAACGGCGATGCCGTTTATCCCCCGCTCCCCATGCTCTAAATATTATTTAGATTGTTGTTTCACACAAACTGTAAAGGACCATTAACTAAACGATTATTTATATATACGATTTAACTATTTGTGGTATTTGCACTTCAATATGATGTCTTCATTACTTGCAAAATTTAATTTTCAAGAAATCATCGACTATTTTAAATGTTGTAGCCCGCAAATTTTGCGGGTTATGATCTAGTTGTTATATTATAATCTAATAATATTTAATTATTAATTGATTTATTATTATTATTATTATTATTATTATTATTATTATTATTATTATTACTATTATTATTATTATCATCATCATTATTATTATTATTATTATTAAAAAGATTCAGAAAACGGTCTTTGACAAATCTCGTTGTCCATGATATCTTCTATATTTTGTTTTAATTTTCCAGTTTTTTATTTATTTTTTTAATTATAACAAATATTAGAGGGGCTAAGTGTAATCATTTTAAATTAAAATTGTGATGCCGTAGATCTCCGAATCGCAATTAGAACAGATTAACAGGTGCGGAATTCAAGTTAATCAAACAAGAGAAATGAATTAGAAAGTGATAACAAGAAGTATTTGATCAAATGTGCTTTTGTATTAATAAGAAATCACTGAGAGAATTTCTGGAACAAACTTACAAAAGACTTAACCAAAATGAGCTATTAACAACCTATTTATAGACTCATGCAAAATGACTTATGCGACAATACATAAGAAACTTTGACCAGGTCAATCCGTCAATGCTTATTAACGGATTGACTACAGCTCCGACAATAGACCATTCACGTAACATATTACTCACGGACTCTCTATTGTCGCACCAATACAACACTTAGACAGATTTATAAACAAAATAAAATCAAGCCTTAGACATTTTGTGCTCTAACAAACTCTCCCTTGGATAATGCTTGATTTTCTTTAAACTTGAGCTTTATTTATATCCTGGCAGATTGCATCCAGCATGAACACCTTGAGCGCAGCACACGTCGACCACCCGTTGGAATTTCAAAGCCATTGCTTCATCATCAAATGAATCGTCATAAGTGATGTGATTATCTCTTAGAGCTTCCAAATCATCTTTTGAGAGATTAATCAAACTCAAGGGATCAAACAAATATACGATGGTTTCACGATTCCACATTATATCTCCCTTGTAATCTCTGTCATAGCATCCAATCTCAGCTTCACCTGTGCTTCCATTATATCTCCAATAGCTCACAAATTTCCAGAAATTGATTGGAAGTTTTTCAAGTGGAATTTTCATCAAACATTTAACCCGTGGATAAGTAGTAATCACTCTTGGTTGATTTGAAATTGGTTCTACATCAAAATTATCCACTCTCCTTCTTGGAAATACTTCTTCCACCCACGTATACTTTTCTTTCTTAAATTCTCGATATAACGCTCCAGCCATCCAATCAACTAACTCATTTTCAGAATGATTCACAATGTTGAGTTGAGCGATATGATTTATTTCACATTTTGGAAGTCTCCCCAATTCTTTAAACGATCTTCGAAAATATTGAAGTCCATCAGTTCTTTTGACAATAAAGACTTTATTGTCATTATCGTATTTCCAGCTGATTATTCTTCCAACACATTCTCGTTTTGGTATCTTGAAAAATCTTCTAACTTTCATCTTCTTCGTTTGATCAGGTTGTTTCGGATACCACCAAGGAAAGGTTCTTTCTGGAACTTGTTCTTCATCTGAATTGATCCAAAAGCTATCATAAGAACCTGTAAAAGTATTAGGATGCTCAAAAATACCTTCTGGATGTAACTCATCTTCAGAATCCACCCAGTCTTCAATATTCACGTAATCATCTCCTGGTTCAAACCCCGGTGGAAACTCTGTATCAGATTCATCAAACTCGTAATCTCCATTATTGCATAATTCCACAAATGGAATTAAGTCATCAACAATAATATTCAATGGAGTAGGACACAGACGCTCTTCCTCTTCCACACTATCCGATAACTCTTCTTTATCAAACTTTTGCGAAGATTCTCCAAGCTCGAAAGTAGAAGTTTCACCGACTTCAAGATCATCAAACATATCTCCAATGTCCAAAGACTCTAAGCCTGCATCTCCAAGATCATCAAAGTCAACATTCTCAAAGCTTGGTTCAGGAGTTAAAACCATAGAAGGAGGAATAGCACTGATTGGTTCAACATTCATGGGTTCTTCCATATCAACATGTTCAAAAAGTACCATAGCTTGAGAAAAATTTGGTTGATCACCAGTATGTCCATCCTGTCTATTATTATCATCATTATGACTTGAACCCTCATTATGCACGTTCTCATTTTCATTATCAACAATCTGATCATCATTTAATCCCATATTTCCTTGATCATTATCATCATCCTGATCATCATCATTTGCATCATCAACATCATGCACATTTATCAGCAAGGATAAAAGTTGCAAAATTGGTTAACCACGAGGACAAAAAAATGCGAGAAAAAAAAGTTTAGAGACAAAATCGGCGAAAATTAATAATCACATGTACAAAATATGGAATTTACCCGAAGATAATAAATAGTCTCAAACCTTGCACACTTCCGATTGATGAGTAAGGTTCAAATAGGTACAACAACTTTGGGTGATAATGAGGGAACCAATAGGAATCTGGCACGTGTCACTTTACTCTCTCCTCCACATTTTTTAAAATTAAATATATCTCAAACGGTAAGACGAAAAGTTATAAAAATTGCACCATAAAAATCAACGTTTTATTCTCTTCGATTAGCGATGTGACAAGGAATATTTTTGACGAACTTTTTTTTTTCCATTTTTTAGAGGGTTTTGAAAACGAGTAACACGTGTGTTAGAAGCTGGTAACACATGTGTTACCAGCGAGTAACACATGTGTTACCAGCAACTAACACATGTGTTACCAGCAACTAACACATGTGTTACTAATTTTGTAAAATAAAAAAAAATTCATCGAAAGTATACCTTGTGAGATGGCAGATCGAAGAGAAAAAAATGCTGATTTTTATGGTGTAATTTTTATGATTTTTCGACTTATCATTTGGGAGATATTTAAGTTTTAAAAATGTGGGGGAAAGTGGATTTTGTGACACATAACATGTTCTGGTTGGTTCCTCTATTCTCATCAAAAATCTCATTCTCATCTTAACTTCACCAAATATTTTTACATCTGCACCAATTCCTACTTAAAAGTCTTCGTAGTTTGAAGAAGGTGCCAACGGTAATTATTTATTACTCGTTAATTAATATTGCAGCCATTATAACATAAATGGCCTAAGCTCGATACCTTCTATAATCAGATTGTTGAAAAAATCAGGCTTCCTGCCGCTTAAACTTATATAGAGCCATCCGTGATCTTGTAACAGATTGAATGGTTTGCATAGCATGACTTCCATCAAACCATCCTTTCTTTCTTCAATGAAACTACATCGGATATCCATGTAATATTTTTTCAGCTTAACTCCTTCATACTCATTCACTGGTAAATTTGATGAGTCATGCGATCCATCATCATTTGTTGGCTTAATTGTAGGTATATTGAATGGAACCTGATTCATATGTATCGACATTGTACCTTGATAAATCCGATCGAACCACAGACTGCTTTCAAAAAGAACAGTATCATCTGGATGAGTTGGGTTGTCTTGAAATTTGAACACAAGATAGCATGTGTAGATATAGTGAGGTGAATACATAAGCGACTCAAGTCTACACGCGAGACTAAACGAGACCAAATCAGTAACTTTTATCGCCTCATGGAACCTGTTGATGCACATATAAATTAAGATTTGTAAGAGTTGTTGGTACAAATTAAATATGGCTAGAAATTGTATACAATAAGAGTTTCATTTTTGGGTTTATTGTTTCGTTATGTATTAAACTTTACACTTTTTACTATTGTATGGGACATACTTTTATTTGTTCTATTGTATATAGTGAACTTATAAATATGGTCTATTATATGTATTATTTCCTTTTTGGGTGTGTCCAAAAAATGAAACTTTCCTATTTAGGCCTTACCCAAAATTAAAAGGAAATATTACATACAATAAACCATACTTACAAGTTCAATAAATATAATATAAGTTTTCAAAATTCAATTCAATTCATACAATGGTAGAAAGTGTAAACTTTAATACATAACGAAACAATAAACACTTCATTTTTAGTAGTGAGAACCTGGATTCAGATAAAGGTATACTATCTATACGTTTTTCATCATATTCATCCCATTTGATGAGATTTGTAGCTGGTATCATGGAGCATATCCCGTGGGTTGATTTGCAAAGGAAATACCACTGTTAACCAAAGAATATAAAAAAACTTGTTAAATCTTGAATGTAGCAAGAATTAATTTCCTAAGATTGATATATATTTAGATATGTTCCTTTGGAACAAAATCTGTCATACCTCACTACATTAAGTTCGGGTCACGAGACATTAAGTAATAACATCAAACTCTAACAAAATGTTCAAATTTACTAAATGATAAAAATTTGTTTACTTAAATCAAACCATAACTATACGTAATATGTTTAAGGATAACCAACATTTATAAAAATGTGTATAAGGATAACAAAAGTTTATAAAACTGTTTAAAATGATGAATTCTTATTAGCTTCATTCGCCATAAAGACGAAAATTTTAAAAGTTAAGTTATTTTTTTCTTAAAGATATTAAATTAATTGTTTACTAGATTTAACATTTTGTGAAAGTTTTGTACTCTACCTTTCTACTAACCCTGTTAAGTTCTATCACAAGGTTGAAAGAGGAGAGAGAATTGATTACCACCCGACTTTCACCATGATGACCAAAGAAACCCTGACAAAGACGGAGGTAGAGCTCTTTTTTGGTGGTGTGATCCAAAGGCTTATCTGACTTCCGAATAAAACGTCGATAGTTATCTGGCAACTTTTTCTCCCAGTATTCTTCATCATCATTATCCATAACCACTTCATCTGTTGTCATTGAGAGACTTTCAATTCCTTCAATATCCTCATGCTGCATTTGTAAGTTAAAATTAAAAAAAAAAAAAAACCACCAACTATGATATATATGATTATATGATACATCTCTTCAACAAGAGTCTTGTAAATGTTACTTTAAAATAAACTAAAGACTTAATTGTTTGGAAAAGAGAAACTTAATTACCATCTCTTTGGGCTTAAATTCAAATCCCTGAATTATGAGATCAGATAATGTGTATGACCCTGATAATTTCTCTATCTCAATGTCAAAAGTAGCATTTGGCATATGATTAACGAAATGCCACATATTGATTGAACGCCAGTTGTTGTCTGTCAATTTTGCACGATGTAAAGAGTGTACACTCAACTCTTTCGTTTTCCATTTGATCTTGGTCACATGTACGGTTTTGGAATCGTCGAACAGAAATTTAAACACCAAGCTTGCTGTATACAACGTACCAAGTGATAACATGCTAGTTTTTATGTGACATTTTATATTTTGGGATTCCTCATATCTATATATAGCTGTCATTGAAAACCTGTAGATTTATAAAAGTACGTCAATATGTAAAGCTATTTTAAAGAGGCTGACGAAGAGGAATTAATTACATGATGATAACGTTGATAAGTATTGATAACAACAGCGGCATAGCTAGGAATTTTACGTTGGATGGGTTAAACAAAGCAAATACTAATAATGCTCGAAAAAATATGATGAATTGTAAAAAACTTACAAAAAAAGAAAATATAAATCAACTAGATAATTTTAGCGCCACATGACGCTCTATTACATCTTTGGTAAAATCATCTAATCTAGAATTCATACTAAAACAATAATAGATTCATTTGAACTTAATCAAAGTTTTACCAATTGAAACTATCAAAGAAGATAGTAAATTTTTACTTTTGTAAAAAAAAAAAAAAAAAGTTAATATACGACATTAACAAGTATATGTATATTGGAATTTGGATTGGATAAATTGCAAACAAAATAAGAAATCGGTTAGTATCTTGCATGAGCTATTGTCAAATTAAGGGTCGTGGATTACTAGTTACTACAGTTTCGTTGGGTGCTTTATTTTTCTGTGGGGTATTTTTTTTTGTTTTAATTTGATAAGTTGATATAGTACCTTCTATTTAAAGTAAAAATAATTTAAATATGTCAAGAGTTTGTTACTACGGGAATATTTTTATGCTATATGACCCGTGTATAAACACGGTTTTTAAAAGGCAACCATCTACATATTATTTATGTTAAGTCTCATTATCTACTACTTGAGTATCGGTTTTGGTAGATCTTCAAGTGATAGATTATTATATCCATTACCCAAAGATTTTTTAGAAATCACTTTAAAATACGGTATTAAAGACTTTATCGAATCAACTAACGAATATTTGGAAATTAGGGGGGTTTTTTTTTCACTTTTCGGATGAACCAATGTATTTTTTTTGGTTAATCGAAAGTTTAATGGAGTCAAATTATTTGATTCGTTAATAGGTTTGTATTTTTCAAAAATTTTCTATAGCCAAGATTTTCGTTTATTATATTTTATATACTCGTGTATACAAAAAAAAAAAGTTATTATTTAAACCTGTGTATACACATACATATTTACTAATCAGGACATTATAATATAAATTTGATGATAACTATGAAAAAATGTATTATCTTTCAACCCGTGTATGCATATGAATCAAAAAGAAGAATACGAACAAAGATTTTTACTCATAATTAAGATAACTTAGGGATGATATTTTTAGATAAACCATTGTATTTTTTTTGGTTAATCGAACATTTAATAGAGTCAAATTATATGATTGGTTAATAGGTTTTTATTTTTTAAAAGATTTCAATAACAAAGGTTTTCATTTATTAGTGTTCTATACTCGTGTATACACAAAGATATTATTATTTAAATCCGTGTATATACACATATTTAACTAAACATTACATTATAATATAATTATTATTATTTTTTTGGGTAAATGGAGTATACCCTGGTAAATTTACATTATAATATAAATTTGATAATAACAATACATAAAAGGTATTATCTTTAAACCTATATACGCACACAAATTACAAAAATCACAAAAAAGAATACGAACAATGATTTTTACTCATAATTTAGATAACCTAGGGATGATGTTTTACAACTTCTAACCTTAAAAATTAATAAGGCGATCTTGTGAATTTGATATATTTAATTTAATGATTATTAAACATGTTGTGAATTTGTTAATTTCATACTTTTATTTAATGTTTATGTTTATTTAGACTTAGATAGATAGATTGTTTATATATATATATATATATATATATATATATATATATATATATATATATATATATATATATATTTAATATTACGGAGCAAAGGATATTCTAACATGAGGTATAATCAGATTAATTAAATTCTTTAAAAAAATGAATCAAACGGTAATACAAATGTACTTTTTTATTGTTTTTAATTAATTAATTAATATAAATCAAATAGATAAGGGATATTATAAGTAGATTTTTTTGGAGGATAAATGGATTTGATTGGTTAATTGAGAGTGTGATGAAATTGAATAATTTGTTTAGTTAATAGGTCTCAAATTTTCAATAAATTTTGATAGGAAAAGTTTTCTTTTATTAATATTTAGATTAGATAGTAGAAACTTGAAGGGATTTGTTTGCCGGAAAATGAATTAATAATACTCTTTTTTACATTTATGAGTATCAAATAATTTGGTTTTTCTAAATGAATCATTAATCTAAAATCATATATACATTTGAGCAGTGTTTTAAAACCCGGGTTTTTAGTCGACCCGGAAAATTGTTATTTTCTGGTCGGACCGGTTGGACCGGAAGGTCGGATCAGATTTAATAATAGTATACAATAGTAATATTTAGTGAATTTTTTATTTTTTTTATAATTATAAATATAATTATTAATTATATCATGTATAATAATTATAATCCATAGAGTAATAAAGGGTGATGACACATCGATTCTCTTGTTATTATTGGAATATACATCAATATGATAATTATATAATCCATAGAGTAATAAATGGTGATGACACATTAGTCAAAGATTCACTTATTACCCTTATTATTCTTGAAATACACAATCAGTAAATATACCCTAAATATAAATGATTAAATGTACATATAATTAAAAAAAAAAAAAAAACATGAAACCCGGGTCAATGTCCCTTTCCGGGTCCCGGTCCAACCCGGTCCGACCGGCCGGGTCAACCGGGTCGTTGACTAGTCAACATATTGAAAAACCCGGTTTTAAATGGCCCGAAAAACTCTAAAAGTGCGGTCCGACCGGTCCGACCGGGCCGGTCGAACCGGGTCTTAAAACGTTACATTTGAGGGTATAAGAATTTGTTATTAAATTTTGTAGATGAATCATCATGTACCAAGCCATTTGGATGTCCACATAAGCATCCGCAACAACTTTGCATCCTCACTTATGCAAACGTGGCATCCACATCAACATCATTATAAATATATTTTTTTAATAGAATTCTTTTTATAAAAAAAACTGTTTATCATCAGATTTAAAATGATTATCATTATTAATTGAGAGAATTACATAATCCTACTAAACACTAGAAATATCATATACCCAAACCAACTTAATAATTACATATATCCCCAAATTTATAATTTATTTATTATTGAAGCTCTAAGATTACTAATAAAAATTAATGAACTCGTTAAATGACTATTATACCCATTTCTTCTCTATCTTTGCTTAAGCCTCACTTCTCTCTCTATGTAGAAACCTAACGTTAATCACCACAAGCTAATCGATTAAACTAGCAATTAAATCAATGAAATATATGTTAGTTGATTAAAATATTCATATGTTAATGTATATAATAATTTGCGACTGTGAACCGTTCAATTACTGAAGTTTGAAGTTTTAGTGCCCTGATTAGTAAACAATCAAATATAGTCTATGATACTTTTATGTTAGGCTAATTGAATTGTTCATATGTTGACGTATAATTGGTGATGTAATTTTGGCATGTTAACTATATATTGAATGGAGAATATGGAATTAGATAGCTAGAATATTAAATGAGTTCGTGGTCATAATCAGTTATTTCTATTCTGTGATTTTGAGGCGATCGATATTTGATTTTGACAGAGAAAGAAGTAAGACTTCTGAGGAGACATGGGTATAATAGTCATATAGAAATCAATTATAGTTATTAGTTATTTTAGAGTTTTAATGGTAATTAAAATTAGAAACTTGGGTATATATGTAATTATTAAGTTAGTTTGGGTATATATATATGTGATATTTCTAGTGTTTAGCAAGTGAAAATATGTAATTCTCCCTTATTAATTATAAATAACAATAATGTATTTATTAATTATTTTATCCAACACTAATTTAATAAATTACTTAAAATTTTATAATTCTGATTAAATTAATATTTCCAACCTTTAATTATTTTATCCTTTATTTCAAGATGGATGATCACAGGAGAAGGGAGTATTTGATGGGAAGAAGAAGAAGAAGAAGAAAAATTGTGGTAATTAGATCATAATTTGGTTTAGATCAATGGTTATAAAGGATGACATTTTTGTAATTGATTTGCAAAAATAGGAGTTGAAGTTAAAAAAAAAAAAAACATAACAATAAAATTTACCCCACACTCCTTCCACTAGCCCCTCCACTTTCTTTTCTTCCTCCCCATACCTTCTTCAATTCTTCCCCCACCCCCACCTACCACCACCTGCTGCCGCCAGCAGTCATCGGTCGCCAGAATTATATATATATATATATATATATATATATATATATATATATATATATATATATATATATATATATATATATATATATATATTACCTTTTTCTATTACATTTTGAATAAAACTATACCAATTTTGTGTATAAATTTTCGGTAAATATTGTTTGTTTAGTACTACATTTTGTATGATATATATTATATTTTTTCTACTGCGTTTTGTATCAAATTATACTACATGTATGTTATTATTTTTACTGCATTTTGTATATAATTTTTACTACATCATTCTATTGTGGATATATGTTAGCTTTTTCCCTGTATTTTGTATATTATTGTTTTTTAACTACAACTTGTATATATATTTTACTGAAACTTCTATATACAACGTCAGCAAAATGTAGTATAAATAGATAATATGTATGATATAACATGCAGTAAAAAGTGAACAATAAATCTTAAATGAAATATATATAAAATGTAGTAAACAGGACAATATGCAGTATACTTTTAACAAAATGCAATGCAAATAGATTATGTATAATATAAAATACAGTAAAAAATAAGCAATATATTAGATCGAGTTGTATATATAATATGCAGTAAAAACAATAAGACGCAGCAAAAAGAGAATAATGTGTATAATACAAAATGCAGTACAAAATGAACATTATGTACTAAACATATATATACAAAGTGAAATAAAAATAATAAAATGCAGTATAATTATAACCAAATGCAGTATAAAAGGATAATATGTAAAAAAAATTGAAAAAAAAAGATTATTGAAAAATAATTGAAAAAAATTCAAAAATTTGTTAAAAAATTTTTTCCGGCAGCGGTGAGTGATGGTGGGGTGGGGGAGGAAGAAAGTAGCAGAGGATGGTAAACAATATTAAGAAAGTGGAGAGGGTAAAAATGAAATTTAGTTATGTGACACGTGGCGTATTTACAGTGGTTTAAAAACTTCTCCTCACTTCTTCTGTAAACCTTACCCTTATTTAAATCCCACAAATAAAAAAAAGAGTATTATTAATTCATTTTTCAGTAAAACTCAAACTCTAATAAATCCTACCTCATCTCATGCCTAGCTACCATTATATTGAATTGATCTAATAAATACACATAAGAAGAAATCAAGGATACCTTGAATCATTGTGAAACTGCCATGTAAGATTTGTATTTTCCCTCTGATTCAGAAATCTTTGAGATGAGATCAACAGACATTTCTTTCCATCTTTGTTTATCCAAAAAACTGCCAATAAAACTTACATGTACATTAATAAAAACTTCACATGACAAATGTTCAAAAATATAAAATCATATGAAAGAACATAATTGGTTAACAGTTATGAAAAAATTATGTCTCTAAACTTGAAAATATAATCTCATAAATGATTTATATACACTACAGTAAAGATATCATTTATTGTTACATCAATAAATGATATGTGTGAACTTTAATTTGTAACACCCAATTTATCCACACTTTTTCTTGCGTGGAAAAATCATTTGTTAAATTTTTTTTTCCACTATTTTAAGTGTTGACAAGTTGTAATTTCTTCACACGTACAAGTGTGAGATTTTCTTTTTTATATATACAGGTGTGAATAATCTTATATTTTGCAAAAAGTTTCACACTTTCTAAAAGCGTGAAGAAAAAAGTGTGATAAAGTGTATTTTTTTATAGTGATAAGTAGTATTAAATGATGCCGAAATATCGAATATACACCTGCTTGCCTCCATCTACAAGAAGTCCTTTGTGAAGAAAAGAGAAGAGTTCTTTCTTGGTAGAATAAATGGCATGAGGAATTTTGAGCATCTTGATAATTGCATCCAAGTTTGTTGGTAGTTTTCTTCCCCAATACTCATCAGAGTCGGATTCTAACGCAATATCACGCTCTAATTCCCTTTTGTCAAGCTCATATTCCTCCTGTACAAAAAGAAAAAGATACAACTTACGGAGTAATTCAAAGATTATGATCTATCTACACTATATCTTATATCTAATATATATCTACTAATCTATTTATATTATTATTTATTAATATCTAAATCTAAATCTAATAAATAAATAAATAATAATAATAATAATAATAATAATAATAATAATAATAATAATAATAATAATAATAATAATAATAATAATAATAATAATAATAATAATAATATGATAATAATAAATATTAATAAAAGAATACTTCTCCTATAAAATTTTTTGAAAAAATTAACACCTATTAATCAATCAAATTCATGTATTTTAATCAACATTATTATAATCATCATCAATCAAATAACAAAATTCAAACTACACCTACCACATATAAATAATGTCTTTAACGGACTTGCAGAAAGAAAGCCAATGACGAAAGTTAAAATCAAACCCTAAACCCTAATTAACATTATTAATACAATACTATTTGTTCTTTGATTCAATACATCGATTAGAAATAACAATAAAGAATATGGGAGTTGATAAATACAACATACAAATTGTTTTAAACATCAAAGTTGTGTTATGCTATACTTGTACGGTAAGTTTCAACTGTGGTATAGTATGGTGTATGAATCAATTTTTTTGTTGTATATATCACCTCCCAAAAATATGGATGGCATTAATAACAATAAAGAAATAACAATACTATTTGTTCTTTGATTCTATCTCCCTTTTTATTTTTGTTAGTTGCGGAGGGATTGAGCGTTGCTACGGAAGAGGCTTTGGAGGTTGGCGTTAATAAGGGAGTGACAGTCGAAGAAGAGAGAGTGGTGGCAGGTCAAGTGGTTGTTTCACATTTACAATTTGTGGATGATACAATCTTCTTTGGTGAATGGAAGGAAGATAATGTTGAGGGTTTATTGCTCCTTCTTAAATGTTTCCAAATGGCTTCGGGATTGAAGGTGAACTTGAAAAAGAGTAAACTTGTAGGTGTAGGGGTGGAGGAGGAAATGGTTCAACTTTGAGCGGATGTCATCGGGTGCGGTTTGAAAAAGGTGCCTTTTAATTACCTTGGTCTCCCAGTCGGGTGTTTTATGAGTAGATTTGCTTCTTGGTCCTCGGTGTTGGAGAAATTTAAAATTAGACTCTCGGCTTGGAAATCTAGAATGATATCCTTTGGTGGCAGGTTAACTTTGATCAAATCTATGCTCGGCAGTCTTCCGTTGTATTTCTTTTCCCTCTTTCGGGCCCCAGTATGTGTTCTTAACTCTCTTGAGTGCATTCGTCGAAATTTCTTTTGGGGTGGGAATGGGGAGGGTGGTCATAATATGGCTTGGGTTAATTGGACTTGTGTTCTTTCTTATTTTGGGAGGAGGGGCTTAAACATTAGGAGCTTAAAGGCGGCTAATTGGGCTTTGCTTGGGAAATGGTGGTGGCGATTCAAATTGGAAAGAAAATCTTTATGGGTGAGGCTTATTACTTTGTTGTATAGAAGGGATGGGGGTTCGGGTGGTCAAGTTGGAAGTAGTAATCGGGTGGGAAAGCTGTGGGGAAACATTATTAAAGTGGGGAAAGACATTGATGGGGTTGGAATTAATTTTTTAAAGTCTTTTGGGAAAGAAGTTAGCAATGGTATGGATACTCTTTTTTGGATGGATAAGTGGTTGGGTGATGAGGTGGCGTTGTGTGATAAATTTGGTAGATTGTATAGTTTGGTTGATGATAAAGAGGCTAAGGTAAGTGATAGAGGGAATTGGGTTGGTGATGTGTAGAATTGGAGGTGGGAGTGGGTTAGGGAACCAAGAGTGAGGGCTTTATGAGAATTGAAGGAGCTTAGTAGGTTGGTAGAAAAGGAGGGGATAAATGGAAATGGTTGTTACGAGGTGACGGATCTTTTTCGGGTAGGGATTTAAGGAAGTGGGTGGATGACAAAGTTTTGGTCAATAATAAAAGAAGGGTGAAAACGTTGTGGTCTAAGCTTGTTCCTAGGAAGATTTGTGTTTTTATTTGGAGATTAAGGAATGGTCGAATCCCGGTTCGAGAGATCCTAGATAATATGGGAATGGATCTTCATAGTGTTCTTTGCCCAGGTTGCATGGAGGAAATCGAGTCTTTGAAGCATTGCTTTTTATATTGTTCTAGAGTTAAAGTGCTTTGGGATAAAATCTTTCAATGATGGGGTTTGGGTCATTGCGATATGAGAAATATTGGTGATCTTATTTTGCATAGTGGAGATGGGTCCTTCTCGGTTTTGAAGAAAAAAGTGTGGTCTGGTGTGATATGGTCTTCGCTTTATGTGATTTGGACTCAAAGAAATAATAAAGTTTTTAAATCGCCTCAAGATGTGATTCCGGATCTATTTAAAGAAGTGCAAGTTAAATCATTTTGTTGGGTCAATGCTAGAAAAAGGTCTGCGAATTTTACTTGGAGTCTTTGGAAGAGCAATTGTGGAGGCATTCCTTAAGCTTTCTGCTGTTTTTTCTATTGCGATCTCCAATTGCCCCTGCTGGTCTTCTTATATTTTTTGATTGTAGCTGCTTATTGTTTCTGCCTGGTTCCTGTGTTGTAGGTGTCTTGGATCATATTGTTGCAGCTACTGTTTTGTGTTTGTGTCTCTAGTATTAGATGTTGTCTTGTCCTTTACTTCTTGTAAAGGTTTGTTTGTATTGTGGATTTTTATTTTTCTAATGGTATATTGTCTACTTTTTCCAAAAATTAATATTTGTTGATTATATGTAGTCTATGATTTATATCACGGATGTGTTTTATTTAAATACAAGTTTTTTTTAGTTATTTAATGTTTTGCATTATTTTTACTATTTTACTAATATATTTATTAACCTTAAGAGATTATTGTGCATCGCACATGTTCGTATCTAGTATATATCTATATAATCAATTGGTCAGGGGTTCGAATATGTGCACATGTCCAGATTTCACATGTATGACCTATAGGTCAGGGGTTCGAATCTGTGCCTAGAAATATGTAGTTGATTTGTGAACATGTGATTTGTCCGACGTTGATGCTCCTTATAGGTGGGGCGGAAGCGTACCATTGAAATATGGTATGGGGTCAGCTTACCATTGAGAACACGTTAAAAATAAGAATGCCTAAGGAATTTTATCAGCTTTATATATCCTAATTAGGTATCCCGAAATTGAAGGCTTCTATGTTATCAAAAGACTCAATCCCACATGTTATTACCATGAATTTTATCAGCTTGAGGGGAAAAAAACAGAGCCATCTACATCAGCCTCTATGCAATGACATCAGTTAAAAAAATTTGACGTGGAAATTTGTGGTTAATTTTAAGATGTGTAACTACTAGCTTGTCATTTTATCCATGTACGTTATTTTATAAGCAATTATGTTCTGTATCTCAAGCTAAAGTTCCCATCAGTCCGAATTAAGAATATGATACTAGTTATAATAAGAATATTGAAAAATATTGAATAGGCAGAAACCCAACTTCTAACTTTATCTTGTCAAAGAAAAATTATACAGAAGATAAAACTTACATGGTATTCCAAAGAGATTTCGAGTTCCTTCACTATTTCCGTCATTGATGGGCGTTCTGTGCGTTCTCGTTGTAAACATTGATAAGCGATTTTTGAGAACCTTTGCAAACACTCGGGTGAAATTTTCTCTTTCAGACTATTACTGATGATAGTATCTAGTCTGTTTTCCTCATAGCACTTTTGTGCCAATCTCGTCAAGAGCCTACGCTCATCTTTGTATATCATTTCTACACAAGGTCGTCCACAAAGAACTTCGAACAAAACAGCACCGAAAGAATAGACATCGGATTCTTTTGTCAAGAAGTAAGTCTCCATGTACAGCGGATCACAATATCCCGGTGTACCTACAGCCGCTGTAAGTTGATAAGTGAATTGCTGATTTGCAGGGCCGAACTTTGACAAACCAAAGTCTGCAATTTTTGCATTCCAATTGTGATCCAAAAGTATGTTTGCACTCTTGATATCACGATGCAAGACTCTGTGTTGACTCCCCTCTGCAGGAGCATGAAGGTATTGTAATCCTTGTGCAGCCCCAATACATATACGAAGGCGTTGATTCCAAGAGAGATTTGGGTTACTTAGATACAAATCGAGACTTTTGTTAGGTAGAAACTCGTACACAAGGATACTTTCACCTTTCTCATCACAAAAACCTAAGAGAGAGACGAGATTTTCGTGTTTGTACCGGGAAAGCAACATGATTTCTCTCCAAAACTCACAGGCTCCTTGCCCGAGTGAAGTATTTAAGCGCTTCATTGCCACCATGGTAGGCTTCTCGGATATGACAAGTTCTCCTTTATAAACCATACCAAAACCACCTTGGCCGATACGATTGGTTTCTCCGAAGTTGTTGGTGGCTAATTTTATATCTTCGAGTGGGACTCGGAGATGTTGGAACTCTTTTAAAGAAGACATTATTTTGATATTGGGAATTGAACAACCAGGAAAAGATATTGATGAGTTCCGAGGAGTTAGCCGGGAAACTTGAAATGAGTAGGATACGTAGCTTTTTTCTTCACGAAACTTGAGATGTATTTATTTTGATATATCGTTATCGTTAATCGTTAACTACATATAAAGTATGTCCATCATTTTCTTAAAATTTATCTCAATATCAATGTTTTAAAAACCGGTTGAACCGGCCCGGTTCGACCGGTTCGACCGCCTCCGGAAACTTTTACGAGTTGATTTGGACCGGTTCTTGACTATTTTCTCACTCGGTTTGAATCGTTGACTTTTCCGGTTGAACCGGGTTAAACCGGAACCGGATACGACCGGAATCTTTTTTTTTTTCTTCACTTTTTAATAATGAGATACTAGATATATTCCTTTATTGTTGCAAAATTAGAAAAAATGTTAAAGCATTCTCACTCGTTTACGATGTGTAGATGAAGGGAAGAGAATAGTGAGTTTTATTATTTCCGACCATGTAGCTGGAAAAAATGGCGGCGGTGATAGGTAGTAGTGGTGGGGGACGGCGGTGCTATGACGGTTGGGAGTATAGATTTTTGAGAATGCTTAGATTTAGATGAGAGTATAAAGAAATTTGTTTGAAAGAGATGGTGAAAAGAGAAAAGTTGATGAATGCTTTAAGTTGAAGGTATGGTGGTTATTTTTTGGTGATATATTATGATATGAAGTTGAAGGTATGCTTTAAGTTGAAGTTGGAGCTGGGTTTATCTTTTTGTTGGTGATGATAGAAGTAGAAGAAAGAGGGATAATGTTGAATGTTTAGGTGTGTGTAAGATATATTATGGGTCTGTTTGGTGAAGAGCTTTTTGAAACTTTTGAGAGCTTTTAGCTTTTAAATTTTAAAAATAAAGCTCCTCTAAAGTAAAAGTTTGGTTTGGTTATGAAAGGTTTAAGCTTTTAAAAGTGTTGAAAAGCTCCGAATTTGGACGCTAGTATTTGAAGCGTTTAGAATGAGCGGAAGCTTTTTGTAGTGTTAAGTACTTCAATACCCTTCCATATAAAATTAGATTTAAATGTATTAAATAATTATTATTGTAAATATTTCTTATTACTGTAATAGGGTAAGGTTCAAATGAAACTAAAAATTTGTGTGAGAATAGAGGAACCAATGATATGGTGTCATGTGTACAAAGAGAATACAAAACTCATTTACCCCTTAAGTTAAATATCTTACAAACGACAAATCGAAAAATTATGAAAATTGCATCACTAGATTCAACGTTTGATCCTCTTTGATTTGCCGTCCATTAAGGCATACTTTCGACGAGTTTTTTTTCCATCATTTTTAGTGGGATTCACATTACTAACACGTGTGTTACAGTGTTGCGTTTAGGGTTTAGTGTTTGGGGTTTAGGGGTTATGGTTTAGGGTTGGGAGTTTGGGGTTTCGGGTTGCGTTTAGGGTTTAGGGTTTGGGGTTTAGGGTTTAGGGTTTAGGGTTGGGAGTTTGGGGTTTCATCCCGAAACCCCAAACTCCCAACCCTAAACACTAAACCCTAAACCCTAACCCCTAAACCCCAAACCCTAAACCCTAAACGCTTTATAAAACTCTAGACCCTAAATCATACTAAACCCTAAACCCTAAACCCTGCTAAACCCTAACACTAAACCCTGCTAAACCCTAACTCTAAACTCTAACCCTAAACCCTAAATCAAATGTATAATCAATCACTAATACATGTGTTACTAATATGTAAAACCCACCAAAAAAATGAAAAAAAAATTCGTCAAAAATATGCCTTGATGGACGGCAAATCGAAGAGGATAAAACGCTGAAAAATATGGTGCAATTTTCATGATATTTCGACTTGTCGTTTGTGAGATATTTAATTTTTAAAAACTTGGATGAGAGAGAAAAAAGTGACACATGGCATATTGTGGTTGGTTCCCTCATTCTCACACAAAATGAATGGTCTCAATTGAACTCTTCTCTACTGTAATATTTCCGTAGCTTTCAAATACACAAATTCAAAAATCAGATCCTTTGCGTCAGAATGTACGCTAATCTTTTTATCATTTATTTTACTTCTAGAAATGTAGGGATAGCATTAGTTAAAAAAGCCTTATAAGAAATTCAGCAATAATATTATATGTGCTAATTATTAAGAATGGGTACTTATACATAATACAAAACTTTATTTTACTCTTTTACATAACAACTACTTAAAAATGATATAAACATCCTGATTTATATGCTCTTATATTATTAATTAATATAAATATATGTTTTTTTTATACATATGTCCATTTCCGTCATTTTCTATTTAAAGTTACAGCTACAGCTATTTGACCAAACACTTATATAAAAATTAATTGCTACAACTTACAGCTCTAAATTAAAGCTACATCTTAAAGCTTACAGGTACAGCTTACAGTTAGTTTTGCCAAACATACCCTATATATTATTGCACATGATACGAACCCACCTCTCATTTATTTATTTATTATTATTATTTAAATGAGGGTGATGTACGATTTTATGAGGGGGAATGGGAATGGGACCCACTTAAAAAAGTAAGTTAGAAAACTGAAAAAGTTTGTCGGATGAAATAAGTAAGCATAAAATTCAACATCCAATATATTTCAAATAATAATAATAATATAATTTTACAATTAAATCAATCAATTATTCAATATATAATAGCAAACTGGTTCAACCGGCCGGTCAAACCGGTCCAACCGGTTCGACCGGAATCGGTGCTCACTCCGATTTGAATAAAAAACCGTTTTTTAAAACATTGCTCAATATATACATAGAAATGTCTGAATTACCCTTAATCCTTTATAATATTTTCATTAATAAACACTACTATTCCCTACTAATTATCTATCTATTTACTCCATATATCCCTAACTAGCCGGTAACCCGCGCAATGCGGCGAAACATATTTGAAATTTCTGATAAAACATAGTGAAAAATCAGTTGTAAAATTGATTAAAAATATACAGCTTAAATCAAATAAATAATAATAATACGAAGTAATATGATAAACAAAACTTGAACAAAAAATGATAGCAACTTTAGTAGATTAATAATTGAAAAGAACACATAATCAACTTTAGAACTGCCCATTCCTAATGTTGTTAGCTTCAGGCATATCCGGTTCGAACTCGACCCTTGTTAACTCCGTAGATTCCAAAACATTGTCTGGAAATAAAGATAACATTTAATAAAATATGTGGCTATCTTTAAATATATTAAATAAATTATACTTTTATTACTTACTTTCTTTTAGTTGAACATATAGTACTTGCTGTATGTAATTGATATGTATTGAATTTGATCTAATCGTGAATTGATATTGTGTACCCATTGTAATAGTACTTGCTGTATTTATATAGTTGACTTTTCAAAAATAATAGTTGCATGAGTCAGTGATACGTACACATGGTGGTAAGTAGAAAAAGTAATTTAAAGTGAGTATTTAAAAATTTAAGTACGTCTAAAATTATGAGATTGAAGTAATTTAAATTAGGAAAAGTAATTTAAATTAATATGAGTAAGTGGTCAGTGACAGGTACACTTAAAAAGGGTATTATGGGGATTTTGCATATCCCTCTACTAAGTCAATTAAGCCAAAACATCAAAATGATTAATAAAGGGGTAGAGATTAATACTCCATTCCATAACTACTTTTAATGAATGTCCATTAATACAATTAATCTAATTTTATTAAACTTACTGTTATTATTATATAAGTAAACAAAAATAATACTCTATACATACAATCTTTTTTCAACTTTTTCAATAACACCACCACCCACCGGGTATTAAGCTAGTATAATACGTACGAGAAGCAATTAGCCACCCATCCACACGTACACACACGTAACTAGGAACTACCATCTTATCTTTAAGATATAGGGTGGGGTTCAAATGAGAATAGGAATTTGTGCGATAATGAGAGAACCAATGATATTGTGCCATGTGTACAAAGAGAATGCTCCACATGTACAAAACACATTTACCCCCAACATCAATTATCTCACGAACGACAAATCGAAAAATTATGAAAATTGCACCATTAAATTCGGCGTTTTATCCTCTTCGATTTGCCGTCCCTCAAGGCATACTTTTGACAACTTTTTTTTTTATTTTTTGGTGGGTTTTACAAATTATTACACATGTGTTAGTGTTGCGTTTAGGGTTTAGGGTTTGGGGTTTAGGGGTTAGGTGTAACATCCACTCCTCGGGTCTAGTAGTATTTTAATATTTTCTGACGTGGAATCATTATTTAATTTGTCAGAAAATAGTTTCGTTGTATTAGTTGAAATTAATTGGGAAAAGAGTCAAATAATTTATTGTGATTAGTAAATTATTGATTGTTTTAAATTAACCTAGTTGACGGTAAAATAAAATAATGTTTCCCCGTAAATGGTTTTAAGTTCCAGACAATGACAAGTACGGGGAATGAAATTTAACTAATTATGTATTAGACTCATATCTTGAGTCGGTTTATTCACAAACATATCTACATACATACTGTACGTTCCATACGTACATACAGAAACATAAAAACCCTAGATCAATTCACCAAATCAGTTCATAACATCAAATTGAAGCTTCCTAACTCGAATTCAAGCTTCTTTAATCATCATAATCAAGGTATGATCTTGTGTTCTTCCTCTAATTGACCTAGAAATGAGTTTTTATATGGGTTTTGATGGGTTATTGATTATAATCCGAATTTAGGGTAAAAATTGATGAAATTGATGTGAGATAAACTCACTAATGATGATAAGTAACATGATTCAAGCTAAGAGTTATAAATTGATTATGTGTTCTTGAAATTAATGATGAAATTGATGATTATCATTGGTTATATGATGAAATAAGTATTGTTTATGGCTAAGAACATCTAATTGATGATTATAGAGTGAAGTACAATGTTATTGAATAAGTATTTAATAAACCTAATATTGGGGTTTTGATGAATTAGTGATACTTGATGTTAATGATCATAATATGGTGGATTAATAATGATGATTGAGATTATTGAAGCTAACATGAGTAAATTGAATTAGTGTTCATGAGGGTTTTAATGAATCATTGATGTTGAAAGTTAATGATCTTGTTGATGGTGTAATCATGCTAATTAACGATGATTGATATGAATAAATATGATGATGTGATCTTAATGATTATGATTTGCTAAATGATTATGGAATTTTGATATTGAGATGGTTATTATTGGCATGAATTGTGTTAAAGAATATAAGTTAGTAATCACTTGTTTGATTGAATTGAAAGTAGTGAATATCTTAATTGGTATTTGATATTGATAATCGTGAGAATTGTTGGTGTAAATCTATTGGAATGATGGTATATAGATTTTGAGACAAGTGACTGACTTGTGTTATTATGTTGTATTCTCAGATATGGAGAAGACTCAGTGATATTAGACTACTGAGTGGACAACTGAGGTGTTGGTGAGTGGATCTGAAATCCTCAGTTTTACTTAGTTGTAACAAGTTTGGTTACAACAGGAAAACGTATTATTACTACTTTTGGTTTGCCATGATGATTTTGGTTTAATAGTAATAATACTGTTGATAGACTGCTTAGTCCGATATGTTGATCCTGTTGAATATGTGAATATGTGATCACTTGATATTTGGCCTTCGGGCATCAGTGTATTGAGGTCAACATGTTAATTGGGTTTGGTTACTATCGTAAAACGACAGGAATTTCCTTGTACTTATCGTTAATAGGAAATTAGGTCGTATGAGATTAGTACCAAACTATCGGTCTATTCTGTATTGGCCTTACAGATTGTGATAAGTGCTCTTGGTGAATCCCTGGGTATTATGATATCTCAAGAGCCACCGATCCTCATTGATATGTTGTGTATTGAGATGTTATCTCATTGATATTATGTGATATTGGTTGTGTGTTCTTGGCTGAAGGTTTCCCCAATAACCATTGATTTACTGTGATGATTTGTTTACGATTATTTATTGTAAAAAAAGTTGTTATGCTAAGTTGGGCTGTTGATTACTATTCACTCACTTAGCGTTATGCTAACCCCACCACCCCACTTCTTGCAGGTTTTTGTGTTAATACAATGGGCGGGCAAGAAGCTTGTTTGACTGGAAGGAATGTTTGACAACTAGCGTTTACTCTGATATTTGAGTGTATAAAGTAATGTTATCTTTTGTTTTCACATAACACCCAGTTTAATGTACTTTGGTTGTATTTCATAAAACTAGTTTGAAACAAGTTTTGAAATATCATGTTTTAAGATGTCAATATTATAAGTATAAATGATGAAATTTGGACTGACGCTTCCGATGTATTATATTTAAATGATGGTAAATGAGGGGTGTTATAAGTTGGTATCAGAGCATGAGTTTGGGTGAATTGTACATTGTAAGATGTTCAGTCCCAAACTCTGATATGTGTCAAGTCAAACATTCCAGAGTGTGGGATTAGTGGTTGCATGAGAAAGTTGTTATTAAATGTGTACTAACCTATAACAAGATGCAAGATTGTTGTTTTGCTTGCAGAGATGGAGGAACATGAGGAACCGACTGGTATTCTCAATGATTCCTCAATATTCGTGGGCCTAAGTATCAGGTAATTTTCGATAAGCCTGTTGAATTTAAATAAGCTTGAATTGTTTACTTTGCTATGATATGATTGGTAGTAAAGTAAATTGAGTCAGACTGCTATGATTCCCCAGTGATGAGTCATTGATGATTATTACTTGTTAATATGATGATAGGAATGTTAATGGGTAATTTTAAATAAAGTTGAAATGATTGAATAAGTAGTGAAGTATGTAGACACATTGTTGAATAAGGTATAATAGTTGTATGGTGTGGAATAAATTGTGTCTCCAATATGAAATTCAACTATGAAATCGGTTGTATGAAGTGTGTATGTGAAATTAATTGCTCAGGTGAAATAATAACTTTGGGAGCAATTGGATTAAGCGTAGTAGAAAATCTTGGAAAACAAAGTTGATATGACTCCATGTAATAAAATTAATGAGATGTTGGTATATCTCAAAGGATAGGATTTGGAGTCGTAATGTTGGTCAAATTAGAAAGTGACCATTAATTAAAATGTGTGTTGTTGACTCGGAAAAGTCAAAGCGATCATGAATTTGGAAAATTTGTTGTAATTGACCTAACAATGATGATTTTAATGTGAATTGGTGTTTTAGAGTTATATTATGACACCAATAGTGAAAACAGTTTAATTTGACTTAGAATAGTCAAAGAAATGTAAATTGAGTGTTAGAATAGTGATTATGTGGGCGGAAACCCAAACGAGTCGTTAAAGTGCCCAAATGGGCCACTTATTAGTTAAACGGTTAAAATGAGTGGTGGTTTAGTTATAACCAAGGTAAAAGTGACTTTAAGTCCTACATATAGTGGGAATGTGTATTGAAAGTGTTAATGTAGTCATTTTGGTTAAGCTCGATAAAAGTGCCCATTTAGACCCTTAAACGGGTCGACTAGTTAAAAGTATGATAGAACGAGTATATGAAGGTGATGAATATGCCCACACGTCACAAATGTATATAGAAACATGTTGTTAAAAGGTTAGAGTCTGAAACCATGTGGATTGGAATTGGACGTGTCAACCAAAATGGCTGAAAATGGTCCAAAATGAGTCAGGTGCCCGTTTTCTCGTAAAACTTGTAAATTGAAAAAGTGGAAAAATGAAAAGTTTCATTTGGATTATATGAACATGCCTGCAAAATTTCAGAGTCTAACTCTTTACGGTTTAGGAGATATGCGCGTTTGAATTTCGTGTTTTTGCACTAAAAATTGCAGACCTGTTGCAGCATATTGAATCCGGCGGATTCAGTTAGAATCCGGGCGGATTCGAGCAAATCCGGCGGATTCCATGACCGGATTCCCCAAAAATTGTTCTGTCCCACGAGTTCATGGAAAATTGAGGAGAATCTGGCGGATTCCCCAGAATCCGGGCAGATTCCCTTCAATCCGGCGGATTCCCATCTTTCGGAAATGACTTTTGTTTTATGTTTTGCACTAAGTTAAACTATTATACACGTCATAAATTTTTGACGTTCGACGTAACGTTTGACGTAGAAATTTCTGTTAGAAAATTTTGGTGTCAGAATAAGACGAAATTTACATGTCCACTCAAAAACGGTCCAACGGTCAAAGCTCATCGCTTTGCCTTGAGCCCTGCCAGTTTTGGGCAGTTCGGGGTCGTTTGGGGCCCGAAAATGGCATTTTATTGTTTTTCGGACCTTATTTCAGACTTTTGACTTACATTTTGTATTGGGCTTTTGTTTCTTTAAGCCCAGGGATCATTCCTATGACCGAATATAATACTAAAACTTGTTTTAAGAGGTCCACATATGTTATTGTGTATGAGTTGTTCCTAGACGGTTTATTTAACTGCAAAATCGGATAGCAATTAGTATTGTTGATTATTACTAACTAGGGTTAGTAAATCTTGAGTATGGGATTATGTGGATCATATAGGTGAATCAATTGAATCATGTAGAACATTAAAATTGATTGTATTGAGCATTTTAAGAATTGTGAGTTAAGTACATGAGCTTGTATCTATATGATAGTTGAACACGAAATGCTCAATTGTAACTCAACTAAAGAAGTATAGATTGATGACAATATGTTAAGAATTGCACATAATAGTGATAATATACTTAGTACTAAATCTTATGTAATGCACTATTAGTATTAATTGCTATACTAGTGCTTGAAATTGTGTTATGTACTAAAAGTATTGATGGAGGTGGTTGTGTTAGACATTACACCTGTGTTAATGAGATGGTGAAAATGGTGTTAAATGTCTGTGTTGATTATATCCACCTGATTATATGATTAGTCTTACATTCCAAGGAATATATGGAATGGGTAACAAGTTAATACCTGATTTTGTACTTGTTGTTAAAGTGATATCATTGTTAATGATATATGTGAAATTAAAGATTAATCACTTTGAAGATTAACGGTATGAAGTGACCTGAGAATGAAGTGTGACTGACATAATATGACGACGTCTGGCCAACGTATTTATATTATGACATTTCACATGGAATTGTTGAGGTTACCAAGTACCAGAGAAATTAAAGTGATTTTGAAATAGCAGGTAAGATATGTTGACCTGTAGTGGAGAAATAGTTAATGATTGACTGAAATGAAAGAGTAGTGAACCACAAATTTGTTGTTAATGTGGTATCTATTGTACAATAGATGTGTATGTGTGATAAATTGCAACTAGTAATAATTAAAAGATGATTTAAGCAAAGTAGAGGTCATTTGACTGTGAATAACAATGTGGATATATTGTTAAATATGTAACTAATGACGGCACCTTATGTTGTTGAAAGATTTATGCTAATGCAGCATGGTATCAACTGGTGCTGATTTAGCATCCAACTTGTTGTGGTAGGATGCTAATTGATTAAATAAAAATGGTTTTTACCCATAAGACTTGACCTCTACATATTGCTTACTCTTATATGTTTAAGATTATATGATGGTAGATTTCCTTTGAGTAAAAAGGGTTTCATATAATCTGGTGATGTTTATAATTACATGTTGTGAACCAGTAATGAACTAGTTGCAAAAGTATAGATTTCACGGCAATGTGTTAGCTAAAGATATATATGATTATTAGCTAAATTGCTAATTATGAATCGAGTTTAACCTTGTTGCTAAGGTGCGGGTTGAGTATTTATTACTACTATTGCTATGTTTGTAAAAATAAATGATTCATGTGACTATATGCGTTTCACTTATATTAAGTGATTGTGTGTTCTAAATGATATACATGGCTAGTTATGAATGGTCATGTAAGTGGTCAGTTAAATTATTAAAGACATGATATATGCACAGTATATGTGCAGGGGAAAAAGATAGAAACATGTACATTCGGTTATGTGCATGTGGAAAGAATTGAATATATGTATATATATATTTATGAGTTGCTCAAGGGAGTGACGTAGAATATGTGAATCTATTGTGATTAAATTGTTGATGATGCTACCTTTATGTTGGATATTGTATATTGGGCTAGTAAACCGAAATAAGCTAAAAGCACAACGTATATATTTATGTGATTCTGTTACACTAAATGGACTAAGTGTGATCAGATTTCGAGGACGAAATCTCTTTAAGGGGGAGAGATTTGTAACATCCACTCCTCGGGTCTAGTATTATTTTAATATTTTCTGACGTATAATCATTATTTAATTTGTCAGAAAATAGTTTCGTTGTATTAGTTGAAATTAATTGGGAAAAGAGTCAAATAATTTATTGTGATTAGTAAATTATTGATTGTTTTAAATTAACCTAGTTGACGGTAAAATAAAATAATGTTTCCCCTTAAATGGTTTTAAGTTCCAGACAATGACAAGTACGGGGAATGAAATTTAACTAATTATGTAATAGACTCATATCTTGAGTCGGTTTATTCACAAACATATCTACATACATACTGTACGTTCCATACGTACATACAAAAACATAAAAACCCTAGATCAATTCACCAAATCAGTTCATAACATCAAATTGAAGCTTCCTAACTCGAATTCAAGCTTCTTTAATCATCATAATCAAGGTATGATCTTGTGTTCTTCCTCTAATTGACCTAGAAATGAGTTTTTATATGGGTTTTGATGGGTTATTGATTATAATCCGAATTTAGGGTAAAAATTGATGAAATTGATGTGAGATAAACTCACTAATGATGATAAGTAACATGATTCAAGCTAAGAGTTATAAATTCATTATGTGTTCTTGAAATTAATGATGAAATTGATGATTATCATTGGTTATATGATGAAATTAGTATTGTTTATGGCTAAGAACATCTAATTGATGATTATAGAGTGAAGTACAATGTTATTGAATAAGTATTTAATAAACCTAATATTGGGGTTTTGATGAATTAGTGATACTTGATGTTAATGATCATAATATGGTGGATTAATAATGATGATTGAGATTATTGAAGCTAACATGAGTAAATTGAATTAGTGTTCATGAGGGTTTTAATGAATCATTGATGTTGAAAGTTAATGATCTTGTTGATGGTGTAATCATGCTAATTAACGATGATTGATATGAATAAATATGATGATGTGATCTTAATGATTATGATTTGCTAAATGATTATGGAATTTTGATATTGAGATGGTTATTCATAACCTTGGCATGAATTGTTGTTTGTCCCTAACCTTGGATCTAGTACGAATCGAGTCACTCAATCGTTTGCGGAATCAACGATTAAGTTATAAACTAAACACACGAACAATCAATACGCAATGAATATCAAACGAAACGTATTATATTCAGTAATAATCGGTCAGATTACAGAGATTTCGACTAATTGCGTTTAGGGTTTCGTCAACCCTAAAACAGAAAACGTAAAACGAATTTATACAAAAACTGGCACCTGCGACGTCGCACGCTACGTCGCAGGCCCAAGCCCATGCGACGTTGGCTACGTCGCAGGCCCAAAACCTGACGTCGCACCTGCGACGTTATGCGCTACGTCGCAGGAGTCAGGAAACACAAATCTAAATACAAACTACGAGCTAGACCAACTGACAGACACTAAACATGTACTAACAAACTCCCCCGTGTCTTCAGCTTGGTCTTCAAAAATCTTCTTTAAACCCAGCCCGCAGGAAACTGGCCGTCGGCATGAATTCCATTAGCTACGCAGACAGTAACAACATTGTAAAACTGCTGTGCTAAACGTCTGTTGAATTCATTCTTCTGACCAACACGAATCCAATTATCATAGAGTTTTCTTAAATCTTTTTCATGAAAATTAATCAAACTCATCGGATGATATAGTCTAAACGTTGCTTGCTTCAAATTCCATATACCTCCAACTTCTGGCCACGGTTCAGAATCTGGAACGAAAGTGATAACCGCTTCACCAGTCTGAGGATCAAGTTCCCATTTTACAAGTCTTCTCAGAAAATAATAAGGAACTGATTCCAGAGGTATCTCAGTCAAACAGTTAGCAGGCGAATAGTGAACTTTAACCAAAGGCTTCCTGGTGACTGGATCAATCTTCTTTTTCCATGTATACCGAGTTCCCAACGTCGGTTTCAATTTCGAATATGTCTTCGATAACACTTCCCGACGTAAATTTCTCTGAATGAACTCAGCATAATCATTATCGAATGGATTAATCAATTTAAGTTGAGCTAATCGATTAATCTCTCCTTTTGGCAACGTGCTTAATCTATCAAAGCGCATTCTGAAGTACTGAACTCCATCTTCTCTCTTAATCATAAACAAATTCCTCTGACACTTCCAGCTTTTAATAACACCGGTATAATTCCGACTAACCCGGTACACTTGACATTTAACTAGAATAGGGACTGGATTTCGTCCCTTAGGCCACCATTTCTTGTTTCTCTCTCTCTTTTCTTCAGCAGTTAATTTCTTTGCTGCTGAGTCCGGTGCCTGTGTCTCTGAAGCTGGAGTTGCAGCAGAACTAGATTCTCCATGTTGCGCTTTATCAGGACTCTCATCTTCACTTGAATCAGATTCTATAATTGGTGCACCATCGTAAGCTTCCCCAGACTGTGCATCATCATACGTTTCATCTGCATTCAACTGTTCTTCTTCAATCGAGACATCCTCATTCATCTCAAAAACATTCTCTGTTTCTTCCTCAGAGCCAACTCCACTGGCCATTCTTTGAATAAATGATAAGTCAGCGAATGAGTAATCAACTGCCAGCGGTCTCGGTTGCCCTGGAATATCATCAACACAAAAATAATCCAAACGAGAAATATTTTTATTAATATTTTCAATTACAGGGTTGGGATTTGCAGACGCAAGTTCACTTGACTCTAAAGTGGGTATCCCAGACCCATACTCCCCCGAGGCAAGTAACCTGCCTTCCAAAACATTAACCCTATTCTTCGTTTCCTCAAGCTCCTTTGATTGAACCTCGATCCACGCAGCTTGTTCAGCAATCTTCTCGTCCTGAGCCTCCAGCTTTTGTTTCATCTTCTGCATATCTTCCATTATCTTTTGCATGAAAGCTGGAGTCGGTTGAATCTCAAAAACATCCTGCTGCTGTGGATTGACTGGAGCTCGTGTTGACGAAGAGCGACGAACACGACGACTCGGTCGATAAGTCTCATCAGCAGGATCATCACCGTCTCGAATACGTTTTCCAGTATCCCTTGGAGGCACATACTTGCGTCCTTGTCTGATCCGACGCTTAATCCTCAGATATCTGAAAGAATCGGTAATCCTGATACGTTCCATCTCAGAGGGATGCGGAACAGTACCATCAGAATGCTCAGGCGTCGGACCCCCATCCTGAGGTCCTACATTCGCTGTATCTTCAGAATCTGAATTCTCAACCGTATCATGCGATGCTGGATTGTCCGAATCAACGTGCCCGAACTGCTCAATGTTTTCCAAAAGAGCATCCACATTCTCCCCCGCAGCTTGAACAGGAATGTTCTCCCCCGCAGCTTGAACAGGAATGTTCACAAACGGTTGCTGCGGTTGCTGTGGTGCTGGAGCATCCATATATTGAGGTTCTGGGGGCTGTACATAATTTTCATCCACAATAGCACCGAATAAGGGAACATCCCTTGGTGCCTCGACCCCTTTCTCATACCCTGCACAAATAGTGAAAATCCGACTCATCATCGGTGAAATCTTTAGCTATTGATCGATATCACCCTGTGCCTGAAGTTCCGGATGATGACGATTGATGTGCAACTGTACAAATCTCGGATATAAAATCCACTTCTGATCCCCAGCGTTCGCATTATCAACCATAGCTTTGAAGATAAATCCCGAGAAGTTGAACGGCTTGTTGTAAACCAACGCTAACATAGCAGAAGCCAGACTGCGGCTCATCCCATCCGTTCCACCTTTCCGATTCCCCAAGCAAACAATGATCACATGCATCAAATATCTCCAGACGCGTGTGAGATTCGCTTTTCTATACTGATCAGAGGGAATCCCGGGATATCCGATCCGTTGCATAGCTCCGGTAACAAAAATATGATCAAAACCGACAGGCATATCCGGTTGATCATTCAGGTGTAAAAGTTCCCGAATGCTCTGTTCTGTAATAGTGATCTCCGTACCCAGAACGGTAGAGACCAATCGTCTAACGTCGTTTTCAGTAACGACAGTTGCGTTTCTCCAAAAAGGGTTGATCAGATTTCCAAACGCCATAGTGTTATCGAAAATGGCGTGGAATACCCTTGAACGTCTCAAAAACGCTATCATCTGACGATACGGTGCAGCTTTGTCAGAAGTGTCAGTAAGGAAAGCAGCCGTATTATGACGAGCTTCAAAAATCAAAGCCATATCTGCAAAAACAGAAACAGATTGCAACTCGAAAAAGGTTAGCAAAAAATGTTACATTTTTACACAAAACCTTTTCAAACTTCCTGGAACTAGCGACGTAGCCACTTACGTCGCATCAACACAGAGCGACGTAGAACTGTACGTCGCCTAAAATCAAAATAAATTGAAAAGCGACGTAAAGCCTGACGTCGCATAAAATTCGAGCGACGTCAAGAGGGACGTCGCATTTTGCAATTTATTGTGAATTTAATCACTTTATTTAAAATAGCGACGTAGAGTGGTACGTCGCATCGGACGTCGCAGTAAAAGCGACGTAGGGAAGGGCGACGTAGGAAATTAATAATAAATAATACAAGCGACGAAGGCCACTACGTCGCAAATCGCACTTGGTACGTCGCAGGCTACGTCGCACGTGAATAGTGAATAGTGTGACGAGTTACGTCGCAGTTGAGACTATATATAGTCTAACCCTTCATGCGACGTAGACTGGGACGTCGCAAGCGACGTAGAGTGGGACGTCGCATAAAACTTTTTGATTCAATTTTGAAATTTTCAAACCGTTTACTCGTTATTTTAGCAAATAATTTCCAAATAACTCGTGACTTGGGAAAAATAACTCAGAATAAAAATAAAGCATAAAACAAAACAAAAAAAAATCTTTTTGGTATTTTCTTTTAATATTACAAAAGGTAAAAAATTAACTAAATAAAATTACTAACACTCTATTTTTGGTGACGGAGTTGAGTTGTCTGATTAGGGATCATATCGGAATAACATGCATTTATTAGGAATAGTAAGTGTTATTTCGATCATCAGTATATTTGTCCACTTTAAATTTACGTGGCACATTTAAAACACCTGTTATAAAAATTATTTCAAAACGATTATTGGTATTGTTTGTCCACCTAAACACGTTACATCCGTGTCTGTGAGTTAACCCTTTTATTGTGAGTATGAATATTTCTCCGTGGTCCCCACCACAGATATACCCCTATAACTTAGACATGAACATAGTTTCTAACTCTAGAAAGAATATAAGAGAATCAATTTTAAGAATCAAGCCAGCGGTGACAGGTCTGTACTTGCGTACAACAGAGCAACATAACTTGATTCAGGTGTAAGCAAAACCAAACGCAGTCAAACCAAATTTGTGGCGACCTTGTTTAGTATCTTAATTTAAGACTTTGCAAGTGCATTGACTCACGTTTGCTTAGTTTTGAGAGTAAGCTGAATTGAGACCAGGTCTGCACTTACGTACAACAGAGGAAACAATCAGCATACTCCCCCAAAAGATCTCAGATATACGATCCAAAAATAGAAGTATGTCAAGCTATGCTAAGGAATTAAGACATAAAGTCGTACATCACAAGGTGTTTACCACATGATCATAGACATGTATTTAAATTACTTCTTAATATCTCAGAGACCGGTGTGTACCATGCCTACCAATACATCGTATGATGAAGATAATTTAGATAAAAACTGTTTTAAGTGTGTCAGATAAACCTACTGACACATCCAAGATAAACCTTAAAATTCCAATTTTGTGCATGTCACCCGATGTACTATCATATCCCAAGTTGTTTACAGACACAACTTCAACGTCTATTTTAAAATGTAGCAACCTTGCGTTTTCTTTAATACTAAAGAGTATAAAGAGTGGCTATTGCGATTTTTTTTTTTTTTTTTAATTGAATTTAAAAACTTTAAAATCCGAGTCACAAATCATTTCTTTGACTGAAAGAACCTTAAACCTATCAGATTGACCAGTTCAATAAAACATGATCGCAAAAAGGCTTTTGTGAAAAGGTCCGCACACTGCTTAAGGGTCTCTATATGTACGACATCTATAAGGTGTTTCTCAAAGCAATCCCGTATGAAGTGGAACCTAAGTTCAATATGTTTGGTCTTAGAGTGCTGTACGGGATTGTGAGTTATAGATATAGCAGCTGTATTATCAATATAAATAGGAGTCATAGAGAGATTGAACCCGTAATCACGCAGCTGATGCTGAATCCAGAGAACCTGAGAACAGCAACTTGCAGCAGCAACATACTCGGCTTCAGCTGTGGAAATAGCAACCGCCGTTTGCTTTTTGCACTGCCAAGAAACTAAGCGCGATCCAAGGAACTGACATCCTCCAGTAGTTGACTTCATATCTATCTTGCAGCCACCAAGATCCGAATCCGAATAGGCAGTTAACTCGAAGTTTTTCTCGTTTGAATACCATAGACCCAGAGATGGCCTAAAAGCGAGATATCCAAAAATGCGTTTTACTGCCTTCATATGAGACACCTTCGGATTTGCTTGAAATCGTGAGCAGAGTGAAACGGCAAACACTATATCTGGTCTTGAGGCAGTCAGGTACATGAGAGAGCCTATCATTGAGCGATAGTCTTTCTCCTTGCAATCTTCATCGTCCTCATTAGGTCCAAGATTGTGTCTTGCTTCAATTGGAGTGCCATAGTGTTTACTGTTGAGCAATTCATACCGCTTTAACATGTCGGTGACATATTTTGACTGGTGGATATAGATTCCATTATCAGATTGCTCAACCTGTAGTCCCAGAAAGAACGTGAGTTCCCCCATAGCACTCATTTCAAACTCAGATTTCATCAGTCTTTCAAAATCCTTGCACAACTGATCATTAGTTGATCCAAAGATTATGTCGTCCACATAGACCTGCACAAGTAACAAATCCGCTCCTTCCCTTTTGATGAAAAGCGTGCTATCAATCTGTCCTCTGTCAAAACCATTCTTCAGCAAGTACTTGGCAAGTCGCTCATACCAAAGTCGAGGAGATTGATGAAGACCATACAAAGCTTTCTTCAGTTTGCAAACATGATTAGGATGCTTTGGGTCTTCAAAACCAGGAGGTTGACACACATAAATCACTGCGTCGACATCTCCATAAAGAAAGACACACTTTACGTCAAGTTGATACACACGGAATCCTTTAAAAGAAGCATAGGCTAGAAAAATCCGAATTGATTCCAAACGAGCAACAGGAGCGAAAACTTCATCATAGTCAATACCCTCTAGTTGACTATATCCTTGAACTACCAGACGGGCTTTATTTCGAATAACCGCCCCACGATCATCCATTTTGTTACGGAAAACCCAACGAGTACCCGTCAAGTGAGCACCCTTGGGTAGAGGAACTATTTCCCAAACATTCATCTTGTTTATTTGCTGTAGTTCCTCCTGCATAGCCTCGACCCAAGATGGATCTTTTAAGGCTTGATCAACCTTTTTAGGTTCAATTTGAGACAAATGACATGAATCGATATGTGCAATAAGTCCCAAAAGCTGCTGAGCGGAAGTCTGCTTTGTTTGTTGTCATGTTTGAACAGATGCATGAGGATCACCAATGATATTATCAATGGGGTGATTCTTATGTATACGAGTTTCTGGTATGGCACCTGGCACGAGATCCACACCCAGATTGTTCAAATCTCCCTCAGTTTCATGAGTAGTAGCAGACTCAGGAATGGCTATCTCTTCTTCTTCTCCTTCATCTTCATGAGAAAATAAGTGAGAGTAAGCCATTGTTTCCTCCAGTTCATCTTCTTCTTGAGGTTCCTCTAAAGGAGGCATGTTTGGATCATATGGAAGCTCCTTTGTGTAGTTATAAACTGTTTTAGAAGGAGCTGCCGAAGATGGTGGAGTAGGAGATGGTGTAGTTGGTGGTGATTTGGTAGTTGTTTGTGGTTGTGTGGGTGTTGGTGAAGGTGTAGGTGTAGGTTGTGGAGGTGTAGGATTAGTTGGTGGAGGTGCGGGTGTTGCATTGGGAGATGGGTCGGATGGTTTATTAGTAACAGGTGTATCTTGAGAAAGATCAAGCTCATGAAGTATAGAAATCAACTCTTCCGTTTCATCTTCTTCCGGAATATTGAAAGAGTTGAAGAGGTTTCCATAGTTGAAAAACCAATCCGGACCCGTTCCTTGAGGAGGTTCCGTATACCTTAAACATTTCACTTCAAAATGCTCCTCAATCTGATTCGTTGATTTGTTAAAGACTCTTTTGTTCAGAGAGTTGACTGAATATCCAAGAAAAATCCCTTCAACAGCTTTATCACCAAACTTAGAGATCTTATCTTTTGTAATCATGATCAGGCATGGACACCCAAATGGTTCTAGGAACTGTAGATTTGGCTTACGGTTATTAAAAAGTTCATAACACGTTTTGTTCCTTTTCTTAACCGTGAGTACTCTGTTGAGAACATAACAGGCAGTATTAACTGCCTCAGCCCAGAATATGATTGGTAACTTGGAGTCAGCTAACATAGTCCGAGCTGTCTCGATTATTGTCCTGTTCTTCCTTTCTGCAACTCCATTCTGTTGTGGAGTCCTCGGAGCACTAAATTGATGCTCAATACCTCTTGTAGCACAAAACAATTCGAGAGTTGAGTTCTTGAACTCAGTTCCATTGTCGCTTCGTATCCTTTTCACCTTCAAGTTGCACATATTTGCCAACTTGTCCAACAAATACACCAGAATCTCAGGAGTTTCCCCTTTTGTGGTCAAAAAGTAAACCCACGAAAACCTTGAGTAGTCATCAGTAACTACCAAGCAGTAAAACCGACCACCAATGCTCTTTGTAGAAATTGGACCGAAAAGATCCATATGCAGTAGTTCCAATGGAGCATTTATGGAATTCACCTGCTTAGACTTATGGGACTTCTTACGTAACTTTCCTTTTTGGCAAGAGATACAGTCATCCTTTAGAGCAAATGACTGTTTTGGAACTCCTAGCACTAGATCATTTTTAGTCAAGAAATTCATTTTTAGGAAATGAATATGTCCCATTCGTCTGTGCCAAAGCAGTGATTCCTTTTCAGAAGCCTTAGACAAGAGACACGTATACTCGTTTGATGTCTCAACAGTTCTCATATTCAAAATGTATGTGTCATCCTTTCTTGGTGCTCTCAGTAACACCCATTCTTCCGGAATGACATACCCAGGCTTCAGTATCACACACTCTGTCTTTGTGAAGGCAGTTGTATAATCCTTATCACAGACCGGTGAAACACTTAGCAAGTTGTGCGTAAGCTGTTCCACGTAGTTCACATTTTCAAAACTAACATTGTCGTTAGTTAACGTTCCTCTTCCAGAAATAGTTCCCCCAGAATCTCCAGCAAAGGCAACATATCCTCCTGCATGTGGTTTAATATCCACAAGTAAAGATACATCGCCTGTCATATGTCGCGAGCAGCCACTGTCCAAATACCATTCACTATCTTTAACACGTTCTGACTGCTCATTCACAATGTGAGCCATCAGACACTGTTGGTAATGCTGGGAGACAGGCGTCCAATCCTGACTTGTAGGCTCAAAAGCAATCAGGGCATTATCAGCAGGCCCTTTCTTGGTAACTTCTGTTTCTTTGGCCTTTGGAGGAGTAGAAGGTGTTGTGAATCCCGATGCTGGCATTTTGGGTTTCTCGCACTCCCTGGCGAAGTGACCCAAATTTTGACAATTGTAACATCGGACCTTACTCTTGTCAAATCCGAAGCCAGTCTTTCCATCACCCTCCAAGCTTTTACGCCATGTCCTCTGCAAGAACTTTTGAATTCTGCGGGTGATCATTGCCACATTCCAAGTTAAATCCATTTGCTCCAGATCGTCTTCATCAAGCTGAGCATAGTCCTCCTTAGTCAACTCCAAAGTTAGATTCGGTTGAGTAACCAAATCCTTGTAAGAGCTTAAGAAAGCTGTGTAGATGGCAGCTTGCTCCTGAATAGCAGGTGAGACTTGAACCTGTTGTTGATTTGAAGAAGGTCCAGTCATGAAAACAGAATGAATCCCATCAGAAGAAGAAGAAGAGGTTGATGAAGCATTTGTATTTGTCACAAAAGCGACTCCAGATCCATAAGTCTTTCCAGAGTTGATCTGAACGCCATACACACTAGGATTCTGAACAGCAGAACCAGACCTAGTTTCTTTCTTCTTAATCTCCATCGCGTGAGCTTGAAGATCCCCTATCAACGTATCCAAAGACATGTTTGCAAGTTCTTCATTTTCCTTTAAAAATTGAACTTTAACATCCCAAGAACTCGGCAACACATCCAGTAGCTTCTTATTTACTTCAATTGAAGGAAAAGTATAACCCCCTTCAAATAACTCACCAACTAACCGTGAGTACCTAGTGAATAAAGAAGTCATGTCTTCATTAGGAAGGATGTCAAAGATATCGTACTGTTTCTTAATCAGTTCGAGCTTGGCTTCCTTGTACTTATAATTCCCTCCACAACGAGTTTCAATTGCCTTCCACAAATCAAAGGCTGTTTCATGAGTTCTGAAAAGCCAAAGAACATCCTTGGTTAGACACATTTTAATCATTGAAAAAGATTTTCTTTCAGTATCAAAATCTTTCTTCTCCTCAGGAGACATAGCTTTATATGTCTTAGCAGGACGAATGTTACGGTATTCTCCTTCAGCTAATGGAGGTACATAACGCTCACGTAATGGTCCTCATAATTCTGGACAGTGAAAGTCAATATATTGCTCAACTCGGTCTCTCCAGTACACATAATCCATGTCCGCAGTAAATAGTGGAGGCTTATTACTTGAACCTATGTCATTGCTTTGTTTAATCATTTCTCTCAAACCTCTAATATCCTCTTTATCAGCTGCCATTTTAATTACTTAATCAAAAAACAATATTCTGATCTTAGCGACGTAGAAGGGTACGTCGCACAAAGATTATGCGACGTAGATAGGTACGTCGCAAAAGCAAAGGATTCAATTAAGAATCAGATTTATGCGACGTTGAGAGGTACGTCGCAGATGACGTCGCAGAGGACGTCGCAGAATCACACTATGCGACGTAGAGAGGTACGTCGCAGATCACGTCGCAGAGGACGTCGCACGGACTAATTAAAGTCCAAATCACTACGTCGCAAGCGACGTCGCAGCTTACGTCGCAGGTTACGTCGCAAAAACACGAAATCCTGCGGCCAAAAACCCTAAAAACGAATTTTTAACCCTAAAACCAAAACCACGAATTTCGAACGACAGAAACCTTCAAGAATCCCAATAATACTGATCGAAAACCTGTAAAAACACAAAACAAACGTGATAAACACGAAAACACACGAATATCACGTCCTTTTAAAACCCAAACTCGATCCGAATCGCCAAAAACGAGCACTCACTGCTCTGATACCAGTTGTTTGTCCCTAACCTTGGATCTAGTACGAATCGAGTCACTCAATCGTTTGCGGAATCAACGATTAAGTTATAAACTAAACACACGAACAATCAATACGCAATGAATATCAAAAGAAACGTATTATATTCAGTAATAATCGGTCAGATTACAGAGATTTCGACTAATTGCGTTTAGGGTTTCGTCAACCCTAAAACAGAAAACGTAAAACGAATTTATACAAAAACTGGCACCTGCGACGTCGCACGCTACGTCGCAGGCCCAAGCCCATGCGACGTTGGCTACGTCGCAGGCCCAAAACCTGACGTCGCACCTGCGACGTTATGCGCTACGTCGCAGGAGTCAGGAAACACAAATCTAAATACAAACTACGAGCTAGACCAACTGACAGACACTAAACATGTACTAACAATTGTGTTAAAGAATATAAGTTAGTAATCACTTGTTTGATTGAATTGAAAGAAATGAATATCTTAATTGGTATTTGATATTGATAATCGTGAGAATTGTTGGTGTAAATCTATTGGAATGATGGTATATAGATTTTGAGACAAGTGACTGACTTGTGTTATTATGTTGTATTCTCATATATGGAGAAGACTCAGTGATATTAGACTACTGAGTGGACAACTGAGGTGTTGGTGAGTGGATCTGAAATCCTCAGTTTTACTTAGTTGTAACAAGTTTGGTTACAACGGGTAAACGTATTATTACTACTTTTGGTTTGCCATGATGATTTTGGTTTAATAGTAATAATACTGTTGATAGACTGCTTAGTCCGATATGTTGATCCTGTTGAATATGTGAATATGTGATCACTTGATATTTGGCCTTCGGGCATCAGTGTATTGAGGTCAACATGTTAATTGGGTTTGGTTACTATTGTAAAACGACAGGAATTTCCTTGTACTTATCGTTAATAGGAAATTAGGTCTTATGAGATTAGTACCAAACTATCGGTCTATTCTGTATTGGCTTTACAGATTGTGATAAGTGCTCTTGGTGAATCCCCGGGTATTATGATATCTCAAGAGCCACCGATCCTCATTGATATGTTGTGTATTGAGATGTTATCTCATTGATATTATGTGATATTGGTTGTGTGTTCTTGGCTGAAGGTTTCCCCAAGAACCATTGATTTACTGTGATGATTTGTTTACGATTATTTATTGTAAACAAAGTTGTTATGCTAAGTTGGGCTGTTGATTACTATTCACTCACTTAGCGTTATGCTAACCCCACCACCCCACTTCTTGCAGGTTTTTGTGTTAATACAATGGGCGGGCAAGAAGCTTGTTTGACTGGAAGGAATGTTTGACAACTAGCGTTTACTCTGATATTTGAGTGTATAAAGTAATGTTATCTTTTGTTTTCACATAACACCCAGTTTAATGTACTTTGGTTGTATTTCATAAAACTAGTTTGAAACAAGTTTTGAAATATCATGTTTTAAGATGTCAATATTATAAGTATAAATGATGAAATTTGGACTGACGCTTCCGATGTATTATATTTAAATGATGGTAAATTAGGGGTGTTATATTAGGGTTTAGGGTTTGAGGTTTGGGGTTTCGCCCCCGAAACCCCAAACCTCAAACCCTAACCCCTAAACCCCAAACCCTAAACCCTAAACGCTTTACAAAACTCTAAACCCTAAATCATACTAAAACCTAAACCTTAAACCCTACTAAACTCTAAACCCTACTAAACCCTAACCCTAAACTCTAACCTTAACCACAAATTAAATGTATAACCAATCACTAACACATGTGTTGCTAATTTGTAAAACCCACCAAAAAATGGAAGGAACAAAAAAGTTGTCGAAAGTATGCCTTGAGGGGCGACAAATCGAAGAGGAGAAAATGCTGAATTTTATTGTGCAATTTTCATGATTTTTCGACTTATCGTTTGTGAGATATTTAATATTTAAAAATGTGAAGGAGAGAAAATAAAGTGACACATGGCAGAAATCTGTTGGTTCCATCATTCTCACTCAAAGTTGGTGTACTCATTTGAAGTATGACCCATTAGTGTCTTAATTATCGGATTAAATAATTTAAATATAATTATCGAGCACATAATTCTTTCAGACTCCCACTTGTGCAAAGATGATTATACTTAACTTATTAAGTTTCCTATGGCGGTCCCTAGCAAGACACATAGGATGACCGAGTCATAAGAACTCTTATACCTCACATGATTTTATTTGAATCACCCATTCACAACGGTATATTAGAAGAGCAGCGTAACCTTTTGCAACACGATATTTACAAGAGTGCCTGACATGGACTTACTTAACCATAATACTCTTAAGATATATTCTCATCAAACAATAGCACGTACCCCACAGTATTCAATTGATTGAGACCCTCATCTCCCCCGAAAAATACTAACAACCACTATATTGTTGGTTTTATTGAATGTTGCTTCTAATTTCCCCAATATGAATAGTAGTTAAATTTTCCAACTATCAAAAGTTCAAAACTAGACCTATAAATGTTTGGGCCTGAATCTTAAGAGTTTGAGATATTTATGTTCGGATGTAAGAATTACTTTATAAAATATAGTCTAATAATATGACTTTCCATCATTAGTTTTGAGGTTTGATGCTTGCAGTTTACGAAAGTTACCTCCTTTGGGTAAGTTGGGTTGTTATGTATGCATCCAAGGTGAGATAATTAAATGCAATTCCATAGCTGATAATTTGGTAGGATTTAGAGCAAGTTCAAGCTATCAACAGAAATAGATGATCTCTACATGAATTCATTCACAACGAAATAAATGGAGTCTCATTTTTACATGGGTTTGCTAGAATTGATGGGAGCCACGTCTAACTTGTGGTGGCTTCTTTTACATAGGCGCCTCAACAAATCGGCCACATCCCAAGCCCATACGCACCATCTTAATGATGTGTGCATGTGTTCCAGTTATGGACTCCTTAACTTTCGTATTCTTTTATATGCCATCATCGTTTGACAGACTATACTCAATCTTGAAGGAACTACCATTAATTCTCTTTTTATTTTTGTTTTTGTCTGTGTAGGGATCAATTTGCAGTATTGGGTTTAACTGTTTAAGGCAGCTCAAGTGAAGAAACACAGTAACAAGTCACGCAAAATACGTTATCGATGGATATAAAATAAACTCTTAACCAGGGGCAATTTTCATATATGTTACTTCTAAATCCCAATCCCAATCCAAATCGAATATCTATTTATGTTTTCTTGTGATAGGATGTTCTACAAATTACAAAGTGAGATATTGAATAACCAAGTGAAAAAGGAAATTGTTTGTGTGTGTGAAGCGTATGAGTAGGTTAGAATTATATACGTACACTTTATGTTTTAGTGTTAGTTAATCATGAACTAAGTTAGGACAACATTTTTTGTCATGCTCGGTCGACATATATGTATTCGACAGTTAATTTACCTATAGAATCAACCCTTCGATGAGAATGAACAGTAATGATAGAGAATTCTATTTTGTTTTCTCTTTAATAATATAAATTCTTTTACATTTACAAGTGAAGGGATAAATTTAGATGTGGGCTTAGTTGGGCAGCAATCTTTTTCACATGGCCCGATTTGTAGCCCAAATACGTATTATCAATTCTTCAAGTAATCTCATGATAAATTGTTCCATATCTCAAGATATTTTTTGGTATTTTACATTTACTAATTAATCATGATATATCGCACTAACGAATATTTGATGGTATACATTGTGGCTTTTTTGTTGAACCAAGTTTTATTAATAAAATAATTCCAACATTACAAGTGATGTATTATTCTCCCTTTGTTATCAATTCACGGAGTAATCTGTCAATATATCGCGATATTTTAAGGGGTATTTTAGTAATTTTCCTATAGAAACATGAAAAATTGAACTCTCATGAGAAATTTGAGGGTAATATTGTCTTTTAAATGTGCCCACTTTTCACCACTTTCAACATAAAAGTATAAAACTATACAATGTATTTCTGAAATATCTTAATAATCATTTGGACATTCTTCTTTCTATCTCTACCTTCTTACTTTTCTTTCTATCTAAATCTTAAACAAAAACCCATCACCTCCTCTTCTACTCTGTATCTACAAAGTGCTTTCTAGACATTTTTTTGGAGCTTTGTTTTGGTCGAGGCTTATTTGATAACATCAATGTTTGTATATATTTTTAAGGTATTCGTGTATTAAACTATTATTATGTTATGAGGCATTACACTCTTTTTTTTTTTTTTTTTTAATTAAACTTCACATCTTGCTTTGGTAGTGTTTTTAGTTATGTGTTCTTGAATTAGAGTTTTCCATTAATTTTACTTTTAGGGGTTCTTTTTGTTGCCATTTTTTTTTTATCAAATTTTGGAAGTTTATTTGTGATTTACGGTCTCAAGTAGGCTCATTTAGCGGTGGCAGGTTGTGTTATGGTGTTTTGTGGTGGTGGATAAATTATGAATCTAGATGTTGATGAACAATTGCACACATTTTTATTTTATAATACATAAATCATGAAACTTTTTTTAGAAAAAGCTGACAAAATTACCATAAAAAATCAGCGATAATACACAATCCAACGATACACAACATAACCACAAACTGACCCCAAGCTACCCAAGCATCATTCTACAAGATGTAAGATGAGGCCAACAGCTACAAATACGGACAAATACAGCTAAGACTAGAGACCAAATACTACTAATGTACCTTACACCAAAAAAATAAAAAATAAAAATGGACTATACAATCTAGAACTAAAAATGACGGCAGAATATAACTCAAATACATCATGTAGAAAACTAGTAGGCTTGGCCCAACAAAACAAATCAATTTTGAGCCCATGAACTAACCAAATAAACTGAAACAAAAACTCCAGAAGCATAGTGCCAGAGGCCCAGAATTATATACGACCAACAGGAACTTTTTTCCATTCATTCCACTCGATTCTTGCATTTTTGTCTCTAGCCGTGATCCACCCAAAAGTCCTGACATGAATTTCTTCAAATAAATCTGGAATTACTTTATTCTTTGACTTGAAAACGTTTATATTTCTAAAGCTCCACCACACATAAAACTTTTTGACTTTTTGTAAATGATCCCAACCCTTCATGCATAATTATATCCTTCAAGATAGTTTTATAAACGGTTTACAAAATAAAAATAAAAACATGTGTAACAAGTTAGCTTTTCGTTCTACATAGAAGATTTTGTTATTTCATATTTACGCCCTCGTAACGCGAGGGCAAGTAAAAAATCTAGTACCCCTAAATCCACACATGAAGTGTGACTTTTTTTTTCTTTCTAGTTTTTTTTTTTTCGTTTTCTCTTTTTCTTTTTTCTAAACATTAAATAGATGAAAATCTAAAGCACACTGAAAATAAACAAAACCCTTTAATTCTTTTAACCATAGTGACATCTCAGTTTTAAGGGCTATAAGATTTAGAATACGGTTACTATGTTATATTTTTATGGGAAAATAATCCGTAATGTTGAACTTTACGATTTGAAATGTAATGTTAGTATTAATGTATGGGTCATTCATGTAAGTATAAAAAAGTTGAAAGATAAAAAATGTAAAGTATTTGTTTTGTGAGACTCCTCCCAATGGATGACACAAACTGACGCGTCAGTTTGTGCCACCTCTGCGCCACATCAGCTTTTTCCCTAACTGACATAAACTGACATTTCACTGCCTACAGTAACATCACTTCCCTTTTTTTCAGGGCCCCACACAATATTTACTTTATTTATTTAATACAAAAACTTAAATAACACATTTTCATTTTATAAATTAAAAACATTACATTAATATAAAATAAAATATTACAATTCCTAAAAAAAGAAAAAAATTACATTTATTGAAAATTAAAAATACAACTAGTTGGTATCGGATTGTTTATTAGGTTGTTCCACATATCTTGCTCGGTAGATTGATTTCGCCTCATTTTTTTGGAGATGAATTTGGTATAAAAGTTGTAGAAAATTGGTATAAAAGTGATGAAAAAATGGTTGAAAGAGATGAAATGGAAAGAATATTAAAGTTGTAGAATGTTGTGGGGGAAAATGGTTGGAATATGTTTGTATTTATAGTGTATGTAAAAAGTAAAAAATAAAAATAAAAAATTAAGTTTTTTTTTTTTACCGTTTGGCCCCAACGTCCCTTTTTTTTTAATTTTTTTGTTTTTTTAATCCGTTGAAGACACCGACGTGGGCCCCCCCTTTCCTCTCCCACGTCGCTTTGGCGACGCTCGGAACCGACGGCAACCAACCGACGTCCCATGCCTATGGCGTCGGTTGTCACCGACGCTCGAGCCGACGTCCCCATAGGGACCAGTCTGATTGATCAACATTACAATTGAATTGTATGTATCCTTTTTTTTATTCCTTTTTCAATCCTTTCATTTATTACGTACATGTTTAAAAATTGTTTTTATAAACAACATAATTCGTTCATGTTTATCAAAGGGTTTGTAGGTATGTCTTTCTTAAAATAACAACAACAACAATAATAATAATAATAATAATAAAAAATATTAGTTCATATGTCATTTATCTTATAGACCGGCAAACACCCTAAACCATATTATGTTAGACACTTTTTTCTCCGTACGCATATATACATTTAGTTTCGCATGAGACATGAATACACACCATTAATTTCATTTATTGGCCAAAAGATGAGATCATTAGAGTATAATAATAATCTAAAGAATGGGAGTACAATAATAATAATAATAATAATAATAATAATAATAAGAGGTGGCAATTTAAGACCCATGTGTCTAGTTGGGTTTTTTTAATTTTTATAGATGGGTCTAATTGGGTAATTAAAATAAGACCCAAGTATATCATTATTACCTATTGGGTCATAATGAGTAATAATGATATACTTGAGCATTTTTTTAATTACCCAACTAGACCCATCTATAAAAAATAGAATAACCTAACTAGACTCATGGGTCTTAGATTGCCACCTCTAAATAATAATGATGATGATGATGATGATGATGATGATGATGATGATGATGATGATGATGATATTTTTAACAAAAATATTATGTTTATTTTTAAATCGTATTTCAGTTTTAGTAAATTTTGATTTGGTCATTTGGTTATTATATAAGTATTTTTTTCAAGATAGTGATATTATTTTTATACATATCGACCACATTGATCGAATATATTGGTTGCGGAATTGAACGATCATCAAACAAGAGTGATGCGGGCCCTAGCGTGGAGGATCGGGCCCTTATGTTTCTAGCGGTCCATGATCGGGTGACAAAAGGGGCTTCACGAAAATGGTCATAATTTGAGCTACGAGGCCCCGTTTTAGGTCCATGACCTGTCGAATCGAAGCTTGGAGCGATGATCACTGCGTCATAAGCAGCTGTAGGCGGCTTACCCACTTTTGAGGCCCAAAAACGCTTTCTGGAAGGAGTTATGGACACTTTTATGTTTATTATGTTTATTTTTAGGTTTTGTTTTTGGGCCTGTGTTTGGCTCGTAGCTCTTTTTAGGCCCATTCAAATTTTTGCTTTTTATTTTGGGTTTTCTTGCGCACATGAAAAAACTAGTTGTCATTTTTATGAAAAAATTGAATTTTCTCTCAAGTTGTGTTTATCAACTGAATTGAAACAATCCTAACCGTGGTATTCTTTGAATCAAAACGTGTGTTGGAAGAGGTTAATTTGTTATGTGAATCAACAAGTTTAATCTTTGTTTTGTTTATTTGTACACTGCATCAACGAGTACCAATCAAACTCAAGTATGAACCTAAGTCTCGAATTCTATATTATAAATTAGTTATTGAATCAGAAAGCATTGTCAGTTAGTCATGCACAAAAACCGGTTTTTACAAAACCCGACCCGAACCCGACCCTAAACCGGTTTTTTGTCAAAGTCAACAAACCGGGTTTGACTCAACCCGAACCGGTTTTAAACCGGTTTGTTGACCGGGTCGTTGACCGGTTTGTTGACTTTTTTCCGTTTTTTCCGGGGTTTTTTCGGTTTTTCGAACTCAAACCGGTTTCAAACCGGTTTCAACCCGGTTTGAAAACCCCATATCCCAAACCGGTTCCAAACCGCCGGTTTTATGAAAACCCGAACCGGTTTGGTCAAAACCGGTTCTTGACCGGGTCGGGTTTCGGGTTTGACCGGGTCGGGTTGGTCAAACCGGTTTTTTTGTGCACCCCTATTGTCAGTGACTCACTATGGTTGTTCTTCAAAAGATCGATGCATAAAAAAGATATATCTGTATTCAAAGGCTAGAGTTATTATCAATTCATCATCATATTGGTTAGAGGAGTAGTTGGACGGTAGCTAGATTGGGCCATAGGCCGACCATATGACCATGTGAAAGCCCAGCCCATTTAGTGATGATTTAGATTACGAGTGGCTGCACGCCTGCACTGCACCTTCTTTATGTTAAAATGAATAAATGTTTTTATTTTTTATTATTTTTTATTTTTTAACCTTAGATTTGGACACCAACTTTGGTGGGCCACTATTCCACGGGGACCAAACTAATAAATAAACTTACATGATATATAAACTCTAATAACAAAACTAATGGTGTTACCACCTTTTTCCTCTAGGCAAATCTGCCACGAGGATAAAAAACAAACATTAATAGCGTAAAACATATGCCCAGTGGTATATGTTACCAAAAGGGAATTCGCTAACAAAATATGTTACACCCGTATGCCAGGATAACTATACTATAAAACCTACGGGCGCAGCGTATTTTCGTGGGGACCATGAAGAATATTCACAGAATCAAAGTGAACGGCCAAGATCACATTTAGAAATGACACACGTAATGGACGGCATCTACTCAATGAAAGATTACATGGAAAGGAAGGGTGACACAAGTATAAATAGGGGTTCATCTTCTTCATTGAGAGGTTCATCTTCTACACTTTAAAATATACTCATTCATTACTTTAAAATCATGGAAGCTTATTCTCACGCCGGAGGTGAATTACGGGGACCCTCCCCGTATTTCACTTGACTTAGCGTGTTACTGTTTTGCAGGTCTCTGTGGTCGGAGATCCTCCTGAACAGGATTTGTGGAGTCTTAAGCGTGTACGAGCTGATCGTACAAACAAAAACGCAGTCCTAAATTACTCGGGGTATGAAGTATGAACACTAGTCATAATTTCCAGAAATGTATATGGGTATATATGGTTGTATCTCTCAATCATAACTTTTATATTGTAAATAAAACTGTAGATGCCAAATATTGTTATATATATTTTGTATACTAAGCTCTTCTTTGGCAATTTACCAATGATAAAAACAAAATTAATGAAAGTAAGACAAAAGAGAAGAATAGAAGTAAATACAAAACATAATATATTCATGATACTTTAAACCTTGCATAAAATCAATTAATTAATTTTGTTACACCTTCATTGATTCCTAGGGGATTAATGCATGAGAATGTACTTTACTATAACATAAACTCTATTGGGTATATCCAACTTCATTTTGGTCACGTCACCTAACACGTCATCACCGCATCATCAAAATGTGTGTCACATCATCGATTACACATAATAAGAGGTTAGATACATACAATAGCCACTACTAGAAGTTTAACAAAAATAATAGATTAAAATGAAGTTGAATACACAAAATATATTTTTAAGTTATAGTTTAACACATTCTCAAGCACTAAGTCCAATTAATTAATACAGTAATTGTCTTTGCAGCAGCCCTATAATTATAATCATTTCTCTGGATAATATAAAATGATCTAGCTAGTATGTATGTATACATCTATTATGGTTCCGCTTCATGATAAAGTAACATTTTAGCATCAAACATATCCCGACGGTTGATTTGCAAAGTTCAAACAATTAAAGTTGAATTCTTAAATCATGATCAATGTAGCAAACATTTCCTAATTAAGAGTAAAATTCAGGTGTTTGTTTGGAGCACAACCTATTACTCCCTTCGTCCAGGTTTAAGTGCCATCATATTTTTGAAAACGTACGCAGTTTTAGAATGTGCAAACATTATAAATTTTTCCGATAGAATCTTATCTTTCTTACTTACAAAGGTTTTTAATTGGTTATTACATAAAAAGTGGACACTTATTTGGAACAACCCAAAAAAAGTAGACACTTATTTGGAACAACCCAAAATAATAATGTGAACATTTTAGTTGTGACGTAGGGAGTATAACTAACTCACTTTAATTATGTTCTAGACAAGAAGATCGAAAGATCAGAAGCTAGAGAGATCGAAATAATTACCCATCCATGAGCATCAAAACCCTCACAAAGACGGAGGTAGAGCTCCTTTTTTGTGGTGTATTTATTCAGAAGCTTGTCTCACATCTGAATAAAACGTGGATAGTCATCTGGCAACATTTTCTCCCAGTATTCCTCATCATTATCCATATCCACTTCATCCAGACTTTCAAATTCTTCATGCTACATATGTAACTTAAAACTTAAAGAGAAAATTCCATAAACCATACATGTGGTTTACACACATTTTCACAGATCATACCCGAACTTTTTTTTCCAGGTTTTCGATACAATAAGTTTCAAATTTGCTCGTAAATGGTACCTCCGTCTAACTCCGTCTATTTTTGTGGTTAAGTTTTACCAATTCCGTCTATTTTCAATACAATAAGTTTCAAAATTCCTCGTAAATGATACCCAAAAGTTTCAAAATTGCTCGTAAATGATACATAATAAGTTTCAAACTGTGACTATGATTCACAATGAGAAAATTCACACCATCCCTTCCGATTTTTAAACTAGTCAACTCACCGAAACCCCGAACCCCAACCCTAAACCCTAACCCCTAAACCTCAAACCCTAAACCCAAAACGCTTTACAAAACTCTAAACCCTAAATCATACTAAACCCTAAACCCTAAGCCCTGCTAAACACTAATCCTAAACCCTAAACCCCAACCGTAAACCCTAACCACAAATCAAATGTACAACCAATCACTAACACATGTGTTACTAATTTGTAAAACCCACCAAAAAATGAAAAAAAAAATTGTCAAAAGTATACCTTGAGGGACGGCAAATCGAAAAGGAAAAAACGCTGAATTTTATGGTGCAATTTTCATGATTTTTCGACTTACCATTTGTGAGATATTTGAGTTTCAAAAATGTGAGGAAATGGGTATTTGATGAAAATGAGCTGTTGAAATTGATTCCCCACTCCTTTTAACTCTACTATATGAATGTATGATTGTATCTATCCAACATCCCCTTTTAATCATCATAAATAAATAAAAGAGCAGATATCAAATGTTAATATTGTGTACATTAACTTCTTCTTTGGCAATTTGCCCATCGTAAAATTGATAACAGTTAGACGAATTGAAAGAGAAGTATAGAAGTGAACACAAAACATAATTCATAGTCTCAAATCTGCTTGCATAAATTTACTTAATTAATATTTTTACATTTCACCGATTCCTAATTAATATCGACTTGAAAGTCTATAATCATTCCACTGAAAATGGCCTAAACTCAATGCCTTCTATAATCATTATACAGACTAAGCCAAAAACGTCAGTTACATTTCTGGATAATTTTACCTCTAGTGACTTGTGATCTTGTAATTGACGTAATGGTTTGCACAACATGAATTCCATCCAACCATCCTTTCTTTCTTCAACCTTACTACATCCTGGAGGTATCTGATGTTTATGCATCTGATCATGTCTTTCATTTGCTGGTAAACTTGATGATTCATGAGATCCGTAATCATTTGTTGGCTTAATTGTTGGAATATTGAATGGATACAAATTCATATGTGCTGATATTGCACCTTGAGTAGTGCCATCCAAACTGCAACTTGCTTCAAACAAAACAGCATCATCTGCCTGAGTTGGGTTGGCTTGAAATTTGAACACCAGATAACATGCGTAGATATAGTGAGGTGAAAACATGGGTGACTCAAGTCTACACTTGATATTCACAGAGTCTACGATTCCAGTTCTAATCACCTTATACAACCTGTCGATGCATAAATTATGATTTGTTAGAGTATGTATGTTCTCGGTACAAAGTTAAGATATGTAGCTCGGAAACTTATCACGATAAAAGTTTCATTTCCGGGAGTGAGAACCTGGATTCAGATAAAGTTATAGTATCTGCACGGTGCTTTGTAAGCAAGTCATAATACTCGATATCTGTAGCTGGTACCATGGAGCATATCTGGCGGGTTGATTTGCAGAGAAAAAACCACTGTTGACCAAGTCATTCCATAATGTTAAAAGTATGAATGTAGCAAGCATTTCCTAAAATTGACATTTAGGTGTTTGTTTGGAACAAAATCTGTCGTAAATCACTTTAATTAACTATCTTCTAGCACAAGTATTTAAAGAGAAGAGGGAATTAATTACCAGTCTACTTTCTCCAAGATGACCAAGGAAACCATCACAAAGACAGAGGTAGAGCTCCTTTTTTGTGTTGTAATCCAAAGGCTTGTCTGACATCTGAATAAAACGTGGATAGTCATCTGGCAACATTTTCTCCCAGTATTCCTCATCATCATTATCCATATCCACTTCATCCAGACTTTCAAATTCTTCATGCTACATATGTAACTTAAAATTTAAAATACAACTGTGACTATGATTCACAATTAGAAAATTCACACCATCCCTTCCACCATAAACTTTTAAATATGACCATTTGAAAATGAAAAAAAAAAAAATAATAAAAAAAAATAAAAAAAAAAACCCAACAAATATAGACTTGTAAATGTTACTGTTAAAATTAAGAACTTGATAATTAGTGTTCAAAAAAGAGAAACTTGCCATCTCTACGGGCATAAATTCAAATCCAAGAATTTCGAGGTCATATGGGATAGGTTCGTAACGTTCCTTCAGAAATGATAATTCCTCTACCACAATATCAAAAACAGCATCTGGCCTATCATTAATGAATTGCCACATTTTGATTTAATGAAAATACTCCTCTATCGGAATTGCATTATGTGTAGAACATACACTCAACTCTCCAGTTTTCCAATTAATCTTGGTCTTCCTTATCCCTGTATCACTGAAACTGAACAGCAAGCTAGCTGTATACAAGGTACCAGGTGATAGCATGCTTGTTTGTATGTGACACTTTACATTTCGGAAGTTCTCATAATCATATATCGCCATTTTTGAAAACCTGCAGTAAATCTAATTATGAAAAAAAGTTACAGTAATTAAGTTTCCTATTTGTCTCCAAATAGGTGATCATTTTTTCTTCAAATACCGAGGTAATATGCCAGGTATAAAATGTTAGATGATGATATATAATGACTAAAAATTGTAGAACTAGGTTTAGATTATAAAGCTTTTCTTCGTTTCTTCTAAACATACGATTTCAGCATTATTTTTGTACATTTTTTCATATTCCTAACCCAACCTTGGTCCCACCCCACACCTCGATTTTTTTTCATATTTCTTTAGGGAGGTGATTCTTACTCCACTTAGTTTGATGTAGACACCACAACTTTTTTCTCTTAATTCATACAGTGCAACTCTTTAATAATCGTATTAGTATTCGGTGATTAAAAGCGACTATATACATGCAAATAATCCTATATATATAGACTAACATGACATGAAAGTTAAGCAATTATAAAATCCTAACGGATCCTAGTCCATTATCGGACTAGTCCATACTTGCTAACCTTAATTTAACCGACTCTAATAGTTGTACGTTGTATGCATCAAAATAAGTTGTGTAAGAATCACTACCTATTTATTTATCTCCGTGTGTTGTTTTCAAACTATGCATCCTTTTTAAATTTTTGTTTCAGTTATCTTATAGTTTTTCTTTAGCTGTATTGCATTTGTTCCATTCCTTGATTGCTCGCAACAGGTCATAAATCAAAAGAGATACCATATCTCTTCATTGATTTATTTTATTGAAGTAAAAACTTTTTAGTAATAAGCTGTTAGTATCAAACTTTACATTGAATATGCTAAGGTACACAGTAACAAGGAATCGAGGATACCTTGAATAAGTTATCCGTAAAAACTTGGCATCCTCGGGATTCGTCACAAGAAATTTTGCGGGTGATATCAACACACATTTCTTTCCATCATCATTTATCCAAAAAAACTGTCAATCAAAACTTAAACGTACATTAAAAATACTTCATATATATTGACGATATTAGGAATATAAAATGACATAAACTAACTTTTGAAAGACGGTTTAATTATAAGAGCTTGAGTAATGGATACAACTCTACATAGTTGTATAGATAGCCACATCACTATTCCTCTAATTTAACAATTTTAATTTTCAATCCATGTAACACATACAATTTTATAAACACAATCACAATGTTCTATACAACGGGTTCATCATAGACAATGTTGTATAGGATACAACTTCACATCATCATCATCATCACCCTAATGGAGAAGTGTTATACATACAACTCCACCTAAGCAAGAGTCTTCCTATACAACTCCTATAAACCTCTCATTACTAATGCTCTAAGGTGACACAAGGCCGTAACAAGGGTAGTCATTAGTTGAATGTAAAGAGATCCAGAAAAATAAGACGTAATTATTAAGTTTGGCCAATTAAGAGTTCTGGATGGGGTTTGTTTAAGAACTTTCGATCTTGCGCATGATAAACTAATGATGCGATAAATGTGCATCGCCGGAAAATGTAACAAACAAGGATTGCTTGTGTAACCATCACAAGATAGCCTAGTGGTTGGCGTCCTGTTATCTTCCCAAGAGGTCTCAGGTTCGAACCTCACTAAAAACATATATATCTTGGGGTGACCACGGGAAGGTTCGGAAACGGCCACGGTATCAGTTAAGCCGCGTACATCACAAGTATAAGGGGAACCTATTATAAAACGGGAATACCCTTTAAAAAAAGGATTGTTTGTGTGTGATGTCTCGTGGTTTTTATGCATGCACTTTTTACATCAATATAAATCAAAATTTAATTGTTTCTAATTATGCCTAGAAAAAAACTTATCTAAGTCCTCATTATACTTTTACAAACATTTTTTATTAGATCCTAATCCAAGGTTGGTTGAGGAAATAAAATGATCTAATTACTCAAATTATGTTAGAAGTTTAATGTCAAATGGGCCAAAGGTTATTAGAATGGGTCATGTAAATAATTAGTGTACTAATGGGTCAAGTAAAGCCCGGTTTGTTTTCTGGTTTGGGCCATGGGCCAACAAACCCTTTGCGCAGGAAACAAAGAAACAATGGTAGTTAGTATGTAAAGGGTTGCATCGGTACATTATAACCGATTAGTTTGAAACGCTGCATCCCTTCATGGTGTCTGTACAATATGTATATATGTGTGTCTGTATCGATGAAACCAAATTGTAACCAACATTCGATTAATACATGTCATGTTATATACCTGTGAATTTCGTGGTTCAACAACAGTGGTATCATAGCACATTAATCGATCAAGGGAAGAACAAGTGCAATCGATTAGAGACAGTAAGACCCTGACAAAAACCATCGATTAGGAGAAAAATCGATTCACGAAGAAGATTGATTGCGATTCATTACAAGAGAAAAACAAATTGCAGAACGAAAATCAAAAGGGAAAACGAGCCTGTTCAATTGCGAACCGGAGTAAGACCAGAGAAAGGAACCAGGCATCGATCGATTAAAGGAGATAAAACCTTTCTTTTGATAATCATACCAACCGATTGAGGAAAAAAACGCAGGCACTGGTTTGCGATTTGTTCATGCCTTTCTGCGCTTCATGAAATCCATACGTACTTGTTGGTGAATTGGTTTGGTACTGACTTTTCTTTTGATCTTTAATCAGATTAGATTTAAGTTTTTTTTAGAAAGTGAAAGTAAAGGGTAGAAGATATAATTGGTATTATCACTGTTTTGTTTTTCCTTTTAATCTAATCAAATATGTTTTAAAGAAATAAAAGTGTGGAGTAAGTAAGTTAGTTTTGTATTTTTCTATCAAGTAGGAAAGGATTTGGGAAAGGGGATTTAAACAATTAATTTATTTTCTTTTCGATTTCACTTTATTTATTGATTAGAAAATAAAAATATAATCTCAAATCAATTGAAGAAAGTAAGAAAAATAAGTTTTGTATTTTTAATCTAAAGAAAAAAAATCCTTTCACTTTAGATATAAAATACAAAATAGCAAGTAAGAAACCGAACCATCGTGGTTCACATAACAAAGAAAGAAAGTAAGAAAACCAAGGAGTTGCAAAAGACCGGGCAACACCTAAACGGAGTAAGTTCGGTACGAGTACGAAGTAGACAACCGTGGCCGGACGATTGTCAGAGTAAGAAAGTAAGATAGAAACCTAGTGTTGTTAGAAACCTTAGCGTTTCCAAGTAAGTAAGTAAGAAACAACTCTAGTGTTTCAAAGTAAGAAAGTAAGAGAAAACCTAGTGTCTTCAGAAACCGTAGCGTTTCACAGTAAGAGAAACCTTAGTGTTTCAAAGCAAGTAAGAATTTGATCATACGATCAGAAAAAAGAAAGTAAGAAGTAAGATCGATCACGTTTGGTGATCACAAGAAACCAAGTAAGCAAGAAATAAATAAACAAAGTATGAAGATAGGAGGAGAAACATCTACACTAATGCGCGACCAAAATGTAACAATTCAATGCCCGAAACTGAATGAATCAAACTACACCACATGGGCAATTATGATGGAGACAATATTGAAGGCATATGGTCTTTGGGAAACACTTGAAGCAACACAAGAAGAAGATGGAAAAGGAGGAGGAGATGGAAAGAAATGAGGAGATGGAAAGAAAGAAGTAGATGAAAGAAAGATGCATACAACAAAAGCATTGATTCTATCAACTTTGTCTGAAGATATTCTAATGCAAGTTGCACAATGCTCAAATGCGAAGGAAGTATGGGAATCAATTAAAGTACGATATATAGGGGAAGACCGAGTTCAGAAAGCACGCCTGCAAACTTTAAGGAGCGAATTGGAGACTTTGAAGATGAAAAATAACGAAACCGTGAATGACTTTGTCGGAAAATTGGGAAGCATAAGAGGCAAGTTTAAAGGTCTTGGTTCGAATCTTAAAGACAAAATACTTGTAAGAAAATAGTTGAACTCCATTCCAAAGAAGTTTCTACCGATCGTGGCATCCATCGAGCAATATTTGGAAGTTGATAAAATGTCATTTGAAGAAGCAACAAGAAGAATAATAGCTATTGAACAACGTCTCAAAAGTCAAGATGAACCAGACATAGATTACCAAAGCAAACTTCTAATGGCAAGTTCAGGTAATCAAAGCCGTAGTAGGGGTCGAGGAAGAAACTCAGTAAAGGAAAAAGAGGACGTGGAAGAGGTACAAGTCGAGGAGAACAAAACAAGGATGGAATGAGATGCTATGAATGTGGTGAATTTGGTCACTTTGCATATGAATGCATCAAATGGAAGGAGAAAGACAAGGAGCAAGAAACACATCTCATTTGTCAAAGCAACGAAGAACCAACATTGCTGTAAAAACTTTGGCATTTGACATTAGGGGGGAATATGTTGGAAGTTTAATGTCAAATGGGCCAAAGGTTATTAGAATGGGTCATGTAAATAATTAGTGTACTAATGGGTCAAGTAAAGCCCGGTTTGTTTTCTGGTTTGGGCCATGGGCCAACAAACCCTTTGCGCAGGAAACAAAGAAACGATGGTAGTTAGTATGTAAAGGGTTGCATCGGTTCATTATAACCGATTAGTTTGAAACGTTGCATCCCTTCATGGTGTCTGTACAATATGTATATATGTGTGTCTGTATCGATGAAACCAAATTGTAACCAACATTCGATTAATACATATCGTATTATATACCTGTGAATTTCGTGGTTCAACAACAAATCAAACCTATTTCACAAATGAGAACTTGTTTCCACCTGAACTTGATTATTATACTCGTGATGTTATGAGTTGGTCCGAATCATACACGCCTCACGGAAGAGGAATCATGATGCAATTGAGTGTCATAAAATAATTTTTACACTTATACGTGTAAAAACTTTTTATTTGGTTCAACTTTGTGTATGAATAAGTTTTTCTGACTATTAAGTGTGAAAAATATTATAATTTCTTTAACTTTTTCACACTTCAAATGTGAGCATCTTGTATGCATTTATGAGTATGAATAACGTAACAAAATGCTTCACAGTTTTTAGAAACGTGAAAAAGTGTGTAAAAAATAGATATTTTAGTTGCAATTATTATTTAGGCTTAAGTACAATGTAAATGTTGTTATTTATGATCTGACATTCATAGTGTGCATCCATCTAATCGGGCTTCCATTGTATGCAATGAACTTATTATTCATTGCTATTGTATGTAATTTTTGGTAGTTTTACTTGCGTGTCGTTTGTATGAGGTGACAAGTGGCATCAATACAAGTTGCCACGTCACCAAAATACATACAACAAATTGAAAGTTCATTACACACAATGTAACTCCGAGTACTTTATTACGTACTATCAAGGTTGTAAAAGTCGGCCGACCAGGCCGACTAGTCGGCGATTAGTCGGGATCTGTGAGTACTCCGACTCGACCAGGCCAAAGTCGCTCCAGAAAGTCGGTCAACGCCGGTCAACGGGTCAGAATCGTTTGATCTTTGGCTTGATGTGTTTCTCCATTGCTTTTTGTTGCTAAAAATATAAGAAAATAGATGAAAAAGTGGTAGAATGGACTTGGAGATGATGAAGAGGATGAAGATGAAGATGTAGAAGAATAAGATGGAGAAAATGGGGCTGATCTGGTTTCAGATCTGGATGAAAAGGGAGAGAGAGTGTTGTTAATTTCAAGAAAAAGTTAAAAGATAGTTACATTTTGACCCCTTATCTTTAAAATATATCTATATTTACACATAATTTTGAAATTTATTATTTAGATGTATAAAAAGTCAATATAGTCAAAACCCGACTAGTCCCGACTAGTCCTTCCGAGGTCCCGACCGACTCGCCCCCGACTTCCGACTTTTTCAACCTTGCGTACTATGAATGTCAGAGTATAAATATTTACATTTTCGTGCAGTTAAGTCTATTATGTATTATAGCATAACTAGTAGAATGTCCGCGAGATGCCGCGAGTAAACACTTATTAGCTTCACGTTCATTCAATATAAAGTATTTAAATCAAAATTTAAATTTACATGACGATACACTAAGACATGGTATTTTTTGAGATGAAAAAATCACTTTTTTGCCCTTTTTAAAAATTGTTAAAACAAAATACCCTAGTATATATATACATATATAACTCTATATGCATATATATATATATATATATATATATATATATATATATATATATATATATATATATGCATATAATGTCGTTGCGAACTCGATGGTTGGTTGCGAGTGTCGGTTGCGAGTCTCCAATAGCCAAGTGGCATGTTAGGAGATGCAGAGTCGTTGGTAGGTTGAGAGTTTAACTATCAATACTTTTTTGTTTTTTTTACTTTAGTATTTTAATACTAAACATTATGTTCGTGAAATTGTAATCCTAAAATTTGATTAAAAAAAAATTGAAACTCTCAAATATAGAAATTGACAGTATAAAAACAAAATATGAAATATAAATAAACATGTAAAATTTATAATCTCATAAAAAAACACACCTAATAGTTTCTTTCTAATTTTTTAAAACACTTAATAACGTGTCAAATTGAGAGAGAGTTGATTTTGAAGACTTTAGAGGAAAAATTTGACTCCAAACAGTGGATAAACCGCCTTTGCCCTTTGGCAGTTTGCTAACATATTCGTCTCATTCTGACATTTTCATACATAATGGACACGTCGTCACGTATCTCCTTACGGTTAAAAAGTTATGTCGTATGTCTATTAGTTGGAGTTTTTAATAATGGCAGTAAAAATGAGAATTTAGTATATATAGGGGTATGTTAGTAATTTCAAGTGGATTTTTCGTAGACTCATAGTAATGGTAGGGTAAAGTAATAATTTACCTTTTTAAAAAAACACTTAAAATGCTTTATATATTAGTAGTAGAAGTAGTAGATATATGAAAGTTTTAATTAATTAGTATTTAATGTCATATATTTATTACTTTAATATTTAATAATGATAGTATTAATGAGATTTTAATATATGCAGAGGTATCTTAGTAATTTCAAGTAGATTTTCCAAATATTAATAATAATGTTAATGTTAGGGGTAGATTAGCAAATCTCCTTTAAAAAAATATCACAAATGTATTATATATTAGTACAGATATACACCTGCTTGTCGTCGTCAAAAAGACATCCTGTGTGAAGAAAAGAGAACAATTCCTTTTTGATAGAATAAATGTCACAAGGAATTTTGAACATCTTGATAATTTCATCCAAGTTTGTTGGTAGTTTTCTCCCCCAATACTCGTCCATGTCTAATTCCTGCATATAAAGGGAAAATACAAATTAACTAAACGACCATTCATTGTATGTATCAAATACGGAGTATAAAATTGGTGTCATAACTTGATGACCATTGATCATTGTATGATTTTATCCAAAGAGGTGTGAATTATTACAACTCACTTATTGTGCTATTAAAACCCGAAATTAAAGAGAAGTGCTAGAAGAATATAAATTTCACAAAGAAAAATTCACAAAATGAAATGGAGTATGAAATTGTCCAATCACAATTAAAATGTATTTCTCTCTCTTGTTTCAGTCTCTTTACTCTATTGGTCGTTTTTTTAAAAAAATCTTGTGTTCTAGCATTGCTCATAATAATCCGGTTCTTATAAAGCAAACTGAACGAAGTTAATATGTAATCAGTGAAAATTGAGTTTGATGTAAACATTAAGATCAATATACATACAGAAGATAAAAGCTTTTTCATATTTCTTACTGTAGATGTTAATATGTTATCAGAATCCTAACTTTTATAAGTGAGAAGATAAAACTTACTTGGTATTCCAAAGCTATTTCAAGTTCTTTCACTATTTTGGCCATTGATGGCCGTTCTGTGCGTTCTCGCTTTAAACATTGATATGCAATATTTGAGAACCTTTCCAAACACTCGGGTGAAATTTTCTCTTTCAGACTAGTACTGATGATAGTATCTAGTCTTTTTTGGTCATAGCACTTTTGAGCCAATTTCGTCAAGAGTCTACGATCATCAGTGTATTTCATCATTACACATTGTCTTCCACAAAGAACTTCGAATAAAACAGCACCGAAAGAATAGACATCGGATTCTTTAGTCAAGAAGTAATCCTCCACGTACAACGGATCACAATAACCCGGTGTACCTACAGGCCCGGTAAATTGATAAGTGAATTGCTGATTTGCAGGGCCGAACTTTGACAAACCAAAGTCTGCAATTTTTGCTTTCCAGTTTTTGTCCAAAAGTATATTTGCACTCTTGATATCACGGTGCAAGACTCTCTGTTGGCTCCCCTCTGCAGGCTCATGAAGGAATTCTAATCCTTGTGCAGCATCAATACATATACGAAGGCGTTGATTCCAAGAGAGATCGGGGCTACTTAGATACAAATCAAGACTTTTGTTAGGTAGAAACTCGTACACAAGGATATTTTCACCTCCCTCAGCACAAAAGCCTAAGAGAGAGACGAGATTTTCATGTTTGTATTGGGAAAGCAACATGATTTCTCTCCAAAACTCACCGGCTCCTTGCCCAAGTGCAGTATTTAAGCGCTTCATTGCTACCATGGTAAGCTTCTCCGATATGACAAGTTCTCCTCGGTAAACCTTCCCAAAACCACCTCGGCCGATACAATTGTTGTCTCCAAAGTTGTTGGTGGCGGATTTAATATATTTGAGTGGAACTTGGAGATGTTGGTACTCCTTTAAGTAAGACATTTATTTGGATATTGAGAATTGAACAAACAGGAAAAGAAATTGAAGAGCTCCAAGGAGTTGAAAGCTAGAAAACTAGTGATGAATTTTGTAGTAACCTAACCAACAAAGGGCTGCCATTCATACTATTTTCCAGTTATATATATTCTAGCCTGTACTAATTAAATTATGGCATCCGAAGAAGAATTCCGTTACTTTTTGAGGTTGTAATAGAAGAGGATTATAGCATGAGACTGCTGATTTTTGGAGTTGATTCCTTTGACTTCCCTGAAAATTCCGAAGACCAAAACAATTATGAAAGAAATGATTTCTAATGGTAGGACGGTAGGATTCAATCAGAAATCGATCCGTGTCCCTGCTTTATTACTTTACTTTATTATTTACAGTAATAGTAATAATTAAAAATGCAAAAAGCAAAATGTAGCCATTTTTAGATCTGATTTTCTCACCTATTTTCTTCACAGAAAGTTCCGGCGATAGGACCTGCTATTTCCGGCGACATCACCACCGGCTCCCTCGCCGCAGTTCTTCCTCACCGTCGTCTCTCTCACAGCCGCCTCCCTCGCTACCGTTCTCCATCATCGTCCTTCTCGATTATCACTGTCGAACCGCAAACGAGATGGTGTGATCCGTTTACCACCGACCAGATATGTATGCAACACCCTCCGGTTGTCCGGCGACGAAAACCTGCAAGTAACTCCAATTACAGCCGATTCAATGTATCTATACTATCTATCTGTACTATATATTAAAGGACACTAACGATTACCTCATGAAGCTGACGTGTCATCTTCTAAGATAGGTTTTGATGCTTACGTGTCAACCACAGATTAATTCGCTGACATATTGGTGACATCATGCTAAATCATAATTGCACCATTTATATTCCATTAGTATTATGAGCCTTTTAAATTCCAAAGCTCATCAATATTACCAAAAAAACGAATTATTGTTTTCGAGTTCCAAAGCTAAATCATACTTGCACCATATTTTTTTTCATTAATATTATGAGCCTTTTAATATTACAAAGCTCATTAATATTACAAAAAATTCGAATTACTTTTTGCGAGTTTCAAAGCCTTGCATGCTCAAAAGAAATCATTGTTTTACCCATGCCTATTGCTATCCATTGGTTATCCTTCTCAACCTCTTCAACTTCTGTGCTAAGCTTGGAATGTGAGAGGTCTCCTAGAACAATTTAAAAGGCTAAGACGATTCAATACATCACATACACATTGTTCACACCCAAAAACCCTCGCAAGTTAAACCTTTTGTACTGCAAAGTCATGGATAGCGAGTCATTTAACTACATTCAAGAGCTAGATACCGTCAAAGACTCCTGGAAATTGAAAATTAAAATTCTCAGTTTGTGGAAGACTACCTATCAGCTTGAGATGATTGTAATGGATGAAAGGGTACTATTTTTTTTTTTCCAGAAAGTATCATATAAGTCGTTTTTCACTTTATATCCTATGTCTACAAATTATTATTGTTATAATAACTAATTTTCATTTCTTTTAGGGTGACAAAATTCAGGCATCCGTCAAGCATGCCTTGGTACCTGTTTTTGAGGTTGTTTTGGAGGAAGGTATCGTTGTCATAGTTAGCAAATTTGGTGTTGGTGCAAACTCTGAAAAGTACCCGATGGTGAAACATAAGTTTAAGCTGAACTTTTACCGTGGCACTAATGTCAAGCGATCAAGTGGTTTTGATGGTCCAAGTCATGTTTTTGTTTTTTTTCCATTTGCTCAGATTGTAGAACATAAGGATGATCCGGATCTACCTATATAATTAGTATATTTTAGGTATGTAGTTTTAATGGAAAAAAATAGAAAAGTTTATATGCATAAATGTACCTATAGTAAAGTTCTACATGCATTTTTTATTATAGTAAATGTAACCATTTTAATTCATATTGTATAGGCTTTCTCCTTATGTACATTCTCTTTAATCAAGCTACTAAATAAAAAATGTAACATGATTACAGCTTTTAATATAATAATTTCAAAATTACTCAAGGAAGCAACATCACAATTTTCACTTTTGTACCTATTAGCATAACACTAAAATATATTTACATTTACATATATTATTGACTTCGATAACTTGATACTATCAATAAATCATGTCTAACAACATTCAAAAAATAATTTAGATACAAAATCATATTAAAAAGTATAATTAAATTTTATTCTTTGTTCAAACCCGTGTTTTCACGGGTCAAAGAACTAGTTCCCGATTTAATTGTGAACGTGGGAACTTGAGAAATTTTTTTAACGATAACCAAATATTTATTTTTATTTGTGTAATAAATTGGCTATTTAATTAATTGTGAATATACTCCGACTTATTTGACGAAAACCTGTAGCTTATTTGTATTAGACTAGCTGGTAACCCGCACAATGCAGCGGAGAAGATATTTGAAATTCGTGAAAAAGGTAGTGAAATAAGTTTGATATAAAATATATGTCCTAAATCACACAAATAATAATAATATGAAGTAATATAACGAACAACATCTGATGAAAAAAAAAACGTAGAAAATTAAAAAATAAACGCATGTCTTAGATGTGTACATTATAGATGTTATATTCATATTTAAAGGTGCACAAACCGGCTTTAGCCCGAACTCGAACCAAGAAAAAGCCCGAAAAAGACCGGTCTGTAAAAGCTCGACTCGGCCCGAAAATCCTAAAGGGGACTGAAATTATTCGTGAAAGTCTTTCGAATAATTTTGCAAATTTTGTGGTAGGTTACAATGGTTTGTAGGTAGTTTTTTGCGATCTCTAATGTCTTGTGATGATATCAGGTGTAACATACTAACATGTCATCTTTATTAGTTAATTTTATTCTTTATACGTAGTTGTACATGTTTCGGCTCTCAAGACTTGTGAGGGACGGTTTTTATGTGACAAATGTGTCTTACTTTTAGAAATTAAATAATAATTTATTAAAAATATTCACGAATGTTAACGTCAACAACATTCTTAAAAAGTTGTGGAGTCATTTTATTATCATCACTTGCATCATTTTTCACTTTTGTTATTTTATCAATTATGTTCCATTTCCACCATTTTTAGTAATAGAAATTAGACAACTCACATCATTACATTTGTGTTTTTTAAAATTTAAATGTGAGAGGATTAATCACCACCAATTTACCAAAAAAGCACCGTCACATCATTACATTTTTGTCTAGTAGCTTTTGTATAAGGTTATGGTATATTTGTGTTTTGTGATCCCTAGCACTTGACAAAAGAAAAGTTCTACCTATACCTCCTCCCAATGGTGACGCCAACTGACGCCATCAGTTGACGCCAGCTCAGCGTCACGTCAGCTTTTCCCCCAACTGACACAAACTGACACTACACTCCCTACAGTAGCATCACTTCTCTTTTTTTTGAACCCATTTTTACTAAAATGTTGTGAAATCCATGGGCTTAACTCATGGGCTTGTGGATAGCCCACCATCTAGCTATTAGTCTATTAGGGTTTTGTTTAATTCCTATATATACTTGTCATTGTATTCATTTGATACCTAATCACTCAATAACATTTCTCTCTTCCTCTTTATCTATGATTCTTGTTCTTCCATTTTATAACACGTTATCAGCACGAATCTCTAACCTAATATCAATTTCGTTTGAGTTAGTGGTCTCTGCATCAAGTTTGAGTTTTACGATTAACTTTTGAGGTACAATCTTAAACTTTTTGCTCACATGGTCTATCATATATTTGGTTCACATACAAATCTTGATAATCTAAAATTTGCTACGTGTTAGCTAGTTAAAAATCTTGTTAAATACAGGCATATGACATCTGTGTGTCTTATGCATTGAAAAAATTTATATTTTCTAAAATCGCATGTTATGTGACATGGTTCTCAATTGTTTTTCATGAATTAAAAACAATATTAGTTTATCATCAAATCATTGATTTATGAATCTAATAACTTCGACTAGATATAAGTAATTTTCTTGTAGTTTATAAGAACAATCAATGTTCTATTGTGATTACATAAGAATTTTTTTTTTATTTGTTATTATATTACAAGAACAATCAATGTTCTATTGTATCTACATAAAAAAAAAAATCGATATACAATACCTCAAGTTATTGTTATACTGATGTCTATATTATGATTCATCAATATGAATCAAATAACTTAACCTCATGTTAATGTTATTAATATATATTTATATGATCCTTTAGATCTATAATGTTTTTCAATAACCTCATGTTATTGTTATATATTTTATAAATAAAGATCATCAAGATCTATAATGATCTCAATAACTTCATGTTATTGTTATATATTTATACAATAAGATCCTCAAGATCTAGAATGATCTCTTTAAGAGAATTAAAATTAACATATTTTCAATAGATCTTTAAGATCTATCGTACTCTCCTTCAAGAGAACTAAATATTTAATTAGCCTCTACCTATACGGGTACAAATTTCCATCGTTGATATTTTGGTATAATTATTATCTTATATCTTTGGTTCATACATGCGTTATATAATTTAACTATTTTAATAATATGAATATATGTATATGATTACATGTCATCACCGCTTACGATAACCCATATCAATCCTGGCATTGAATTTAGTTATGACTGAATATTTCGAATTTCGATATACTTGCTTTATGTATTATGGTTTTAAGATCCACCAACTATATGCTCTGTTGTGGTTTTTATTTCACACGGTCGCATCTATATTTAGTTTTACGAATTAATTTTTTTTTAAGTATTATATTTAATGATTATAATATGTATCAAACTTTGGCTAAATAATATATTGTTTCCTATTTTTGGTAGTTACAATGCCATGTTTTACAAAATTGGAACTTACTGTTCCTTATAAATTTTTGATCTATCTTGACAAATAAGGTCTTTTATATGATCATAACAAATCAATGATATTCCTCATCTTAATGAGGACTCTAAACAAAATATTTTACGGTGAAAGATTCGTTTTATGTTAAAACCTAGTAGAAAGGTTTTTATCATCAAAAGCAATTAATGCTTGATGCACCTCATGTTGCAATATTATGGCTTTGATTATACGTCATATTCTATGGCTTTGATTATAAAATAAAACGTGCAATTGAAGCACGTATGGCCATAAACTTCATGTTTAATGGACCATGACTATTACATTAATTGGCAAGACCGGTGAGACCATCCCGGATCAATCATGATGCGAATGTATAAACGGAACCTCAAGTTTCCCCGACATAATATTTTTTCATGTATTGCTCTCATGAAAAATTTATACGTACTACCGTTGGGACTCATTCCCTTAAAATTCTGAAATCAACAAATGGATATCTCGTATATCCACATAATGGATCATTTAGAGTTTTAAATCGATGCATCGTCTAAATGGTCATGAAAATCGCAACCTAAAATTTGCGTGACTAAGTAACTCGCCTAATGAGATTACGAGCACATATTTCAGAATATCAAATCTTGTTTTGATAATATCGGTGAACGTATATATTGTTTAAATACATCAACATCAGTTGATTGTAGCAAGTATTGAACATATATTAGTTCATACGTAAATTACTTTTGTCAAAAGGCTTAGTTGATTGAAAACCAACATATATTATGAGAGCAACAATACTACTTATTCTCTGGGTTCATGTTAATATACATGCAATAATTCGCATCGTGCCAATGGAAATAAAATTTCTTCCCCCTTATAATTTATGTTTGGTCATCAAAAAGATATATCATAGATATTTTTATTTGTTTGTGCGATATATGCTCAACCATAACGCATAACTATTAGACCAAAAGGGGAAATCTTAAAACAACTTAATCTCAAAATGAATTATCAATATATAATATTGATCCTCATAGTATAAAGTATGAACTCGAAGTTCAAAACTCGAAGTTCAAATTATAATTCATTTTTGATAATTGCCAAACATATTTGTTTGAATGATAAGTTTTCAATGCTCCTATTAAAATGGCTAATATGCCTATGGCACGTGAAACGTGAAATAAAAAAAAATCGATTCCAAATTTCATCCTCGAAAAAAAAAGGGAGCAAGTTATTTAGATGGTCAAATCGAGGAATTCAAGACCCCATTTCAATCTAACGAAACTAGACATGAAGGTTCTATCAGAACTTCTGGTACCGAAAAATGAAGAGATCTCAATAAATGAAATCATGTCTAGAACATCGTGGAATCGATATAAACGATATAATTGAAATCGATGTCGATAATATTATTGTTATAATATAGCACTAGCTATTGTGATTGAGGATCATGAAATTATTTTTGCAAATAATTGCAAATATTATTTGATCAATATAAAAATGCGCAATAAATTTATGAAATCTCTTCATACGAGATTTTTGGACTTATAGTCCATTTCATAACAATGTAAAGCCTATTGTATGGCTGGTCTTTAACTTCCCAATGAGTATGAAGCTATGAGATATACGGCTAGAGTGTTGATACTAAGGCTCTTTGCTATATGATAACTCACAAGTCTAGCTCATTTGCTATTTGAATCCCTCAAGGATATAAAATGCTTAAAGATGCTTCAACTTTAAACAGCCTCATGCTTTATATAAAGGTTCTTAATTGAGAATACCATTTATTCAATTTGAATAAGATCTTATATCAAATGATTGGGAAGATCTGATAAAGGCATGTTTCACTATTTATAATGCCTCATGCTTTTCATAAAGGGCTCTCGAGGACACCGTCGAATCAAATAAGTCCTTATATCAATTTGGGCATCTCTTTATTAAATGGACATTTTAGCCCATATTGCATATACATTCTTTATGAGTATTTTGCAATTCATACATCCTTTGAACTTTTTACAAGATTCTAAAGGCGAATGAATATTCATAATTGAATATGAAAGAAATGTCTTGTAAAGATAAACTTTTATCGTGGATAAAGAGTCATACATCCTCATGATGTAGTGATTATTATAATCCTTCGACCCCCGAAGGATTACAAATATCATTAGACATTGATATTTCTCACTATTCATAAACGAGTTGAAAATCATTTACGTCACATTTTTGACGAGATAACTTATGTGAGAACACTCATTGTCTTGCATAAATATAAAACATTTTTCAACTTGATGAATACATCAACAATGATGGATCCATGACATATCTCATAAAAGTCAGTTTTTGCTCTTTAATTTTGATGAGATGATATTAACCGTCAATAAATTCACAAGTGATGTGATTATTAGGGGGAGATAATAAATGTTGCAATTTTTTTTCCCTTGACCATGGTTTTGTCCCACTGGGTTTTTCCTGGCAAGGTTTTTAACGAGGCAACATCCCCTAACATATTAAAAGAATTATGTACTCTTTTTTCTTAACTAGACTTTTGTCCCAACGGATTTTATCTAGTAAGGTTTTAACGAGGCATAATCATCAAAACAATTGACATCCAAGGGGGAGTAATGTACACTAATGTGAAATGGATGTCCATACCTTCAAAATATTTTACACAAAGAAAAAGCTAAATTTGGATACGCGGGTATATGTCTGATCCACATAAGGTCAAAAACATGATATGTTTTCACCTATGGAGAAACTACAATTTCTTGGAGGTCGTCAAATAATGCTAAATTTATTGAGTTTTATAAATTCAATCGAGAAGTGTCTACTCAAGATCGACGATTTAACACATCCAAGAAGAATGCGGTCTCAAGACAATCAAGGAAATCCAACATTTTATATGAAGACAATGTGAAGTGTATAGCTCAAATCAATGAAAGATATATCAAAGGAGATAAAACTAAACACATTTCATCAAAGTTTTTCTCAACTTATGATCTACAAAATGATGGAACCATTGCTGTTCGTCAAGTCCGATCAAGCGAAAATTTGGCCGACTTATGCACAAAATTATTGCCGACAAAAGTTTTTGAGCATCTAGTTCGGAAGATCGGTATTCGGCGCTTGAAGAATATACATTAAAATCAGGGGGAGTATTATACGCATTGCACTCTTTTTCCCTTCATCAAGTTTTTATCTCATTGGGTTTTTCTTGATAAGGTTTTTAAAGAGGCACTCTATAGCATATTATAAATGGTGACTATCCAAGGGGGAGTGTTGTGAAATCCATGGGCTTAACTCATGGGCTTGTGGATAGCCCACCATCTAGCTATTAGTCTATTAGGGTTTTGTTTAATTCCTATATATACTTGTCATTGTATTCATTTGATACCTAATCACTCAATAACATTTCTCTCTTCCTCTTTATCTATGATTCTTGTTCTTCCATTTTATAACATAAAATACCTTTATTATTATACACTAAACAAATAATAAAAAAGAAGTTGGTCCCACACTTTACAAACGACGTCCGTCGCCAAACCGACGATCCTTAAACCGACAATCAACTGATGTTTTGGTGCCTATGGTGTCAGTTTGGTTTTGAACATCAGTTGGCAACCGATGCTCCCCTTCCGACGCCACTGGGAGGAGCCTTAGAACCCGACTATCTTTTAATATGTTTCGTCAGTTCCTATTTTTAATTTTGAAGAGGTTTACGCTTCCAAAAATTCAAAACTTATAAGATATTCATATTTTATATAAAAAATATAAATAAATAAAAAGTTAATATTGGGTCATAGCATTTCAAGCCTATGATATCAAATCTCTCTCTCACGCACACTTTTCAAAATCCTCCAAATTTCCAGATGGGAGACTTTTACGTCTTAGCTTTTACCAAATTGTCCACTACAAGTTCCTTTCTCTCTTTAAAAAGAGAGAAAATTATGCAGCTCAATTATAGGATTCTAAATCAATCGCTTTTTATCATTAAATTTTTTTAAGAAAAAGGGATAACAGTTATCCACTACAAGTTTTTTACCTAATTATCCGCTACACATTTCTTTTGTTGCGACCCCAGTATAAAGTGTATGAAAGGCTTAATTAATCATCGGCATTAGGATCCGATTCACAATGAACCCAGAATAACCATTTGAGAAAATAACAATCTTGCAAAACCTGTAATTGATAAGAAAAAAGGTCAAAGTATATTTTAGTACCTCAATTTGGTCAACTAGGTTTTTTACTACCCTAAACTATTAAGGGTGCAAATTAGTACCTTGAACTTGGTAACTCGGTACATTTTAGGCCCTGAGTCAGTCACATGACATACATGTGACTTCTTCCTTGTTAAAAATTAACGGAGAAAGTTAAATGCATATTTTGATATTAGGTGACTAAAATGAACTTTCAATTTTATACTGAAGTACTACCTCTAATTAATTTAGTATCAACTATATACATAAAAATATAAATATTTATAATTACATTAAACTGGACAATAAACTCGAGCCATAAACACTACATTTGGTGACCATATGTTTATCAAGATATGCTCGATTCCACTAATTCAATTTCATGATTATTTATCAAAGTGTATGTTTGATTCATTAAATAGTAATTATCTTTTTGTATGCTTGACTGTCATTATATAGATGATGAATATATTCTTTTTCCTTTCTATGCAATAGATATTTATGTATCACAACCATCATGTTGTCATCTTATTATACTAGATTTTAAACCCGTTTATACACATGGATCGTTGATTTTTAATATAAAATTTCGTATTTATCGTGTTTCTAATAATTAAGTGTGTAAGTTGATATGTAAAAGATTATGAAACCAATTAATTAATTTTTTTTATTTGATTTTTTTAAATCTATACTAATCTTTTCAAGTAAATTTATTCATACTTGATGAAATAAAAATAGAAACGTCACAGATCGATTTTGATAATGTTTTAATTAATGGATTAAATTTATTTTGATATGTAAGGGGTAATTGATTAAAAAATTCCTTTTTAATTAGTTATGGATCTTATTTTAAAATTTAATAAAATTAAAAGACTTAATTGACAAATTAAAACTTAATTAAATGATGACATTATAGAAATGTTTCCTATATATAATTTAAGATATTTTACACTTTTGAAAACCATTATTTATTAGTTTTATTGCATATAATTTCGCATAATGAATATTATATGTCACGTTTTGTTTACACTATGGTGGTGCTTGAGAGTTGAGAGGGGAGTTGTGAGTGAAAATAGAGATTATGTTTACGTTGAGACGAGAAGAAAACATAATTTAGTATGTGTGTTGAAGTTGTAATGCAATCTTCTATATTGTCTTTGTTAAAGGCCTACGCTTAATTTATCTATTTAGTCGATTTGTTCTTGAAATTGTTTTACATTTGTTATTATGCACTGAATATTCGGCTAACAATGGTGGATGTCATTGTTGTGTTCAAAATTGTTTATGTAATCTGAAATTACTTCTCATATTGACTTTAGATATTACCTTCATAAGGGATTTGTTGCATTAATTTATATTCTAAATAAAATAATATGTATTCGTATATACTATTCTCCTTGGTAAATAAAGTTTAGTTTAATCTTTTTTATTTTTTATTTTTATATTAATCGGTGATGCTAAATTAATTAGACTTAATATCATATCTTAGTATAAAACTGAAAGTTCACAACCCAATTCATATTTAAAAAAAAGTAGTCACCTAATATCACTTAACTCTCTCCGTTAATTTTTAACATGAAGAAGTCACATGTTTATCATGTGACTGAGTCAGGGCCTAAAATGTACCGAGTTACCAAGTTCAGGGTACTAATCTGCACCCTTAATAGTTCAAGGTAGTATAAAACCTAGTTGACCAAATTGAGGGTAGTAAGATGCACTTTGGCCAAGAAAAAACTACATGATTAAAATCAAAATGAAAAACCAGTAACAGTAGCGAGCTACGCAATACCAGAGCCCATTTGATCAGCGCCAATCACTCCGATCACCTTAAATTTTGCCTTGACATTGAGAAGGAATCAAGACCAATAATTGATACCTCTTCCGTGCACGTGGTGGTGCCGCCGGTGTTTCTTCAATCACCATCGCCACGATTGTTTCCTCGATCGCCTTGATTTGTTTCTCTACTTCCTCCGATTCGATTTTTTTCTCTACCTCCTCCGATTCTGTCACATCCTACACCGGTCCAGGTAGTTTCGGAATCGGAACTGGTACTCGGATGATGTCGGTGGCGGTTGTAGTGGATGCTGAGTTGAAACTGATGCTATGGAGGTCGTCGGTTAGGTCTTCTAGCCACGGTGGTTCCATTCGGTGAAATTGTAAGGAAAAATCGTCAGGTCTCAACACCAAAAGTGGAAACCCAGAAATTTAGTAAGATCTTTTGTATAACTTAGTTACTATGGTTTTGGTGGAGACGCAAGAAGGTTTTGGTGGCCAGATTCTTGGAATTACCGGCGGTTGAGGGAGAGAAACCGGAGAAAATTAGGGAGGTGTGTTTTGTGTTTTACTATATACCGGAGGAGATCAAAGTGGGTCTTTATATATCTCTGAGTTGGTGGTAGCGGGTGCCATTACCGGATGTGGAGGTTGAGATTGATTTTTTAGGAAGAGAATGAGAATAGGAGAGAGAGAAATAAGGAAAGTATACAAAGAGAGAAAATGAAAATACTCAAATAGCATATCATCAGATTTGAAATAGGATGAGAAACAAGACTTACGTTTAGGGAAGGGGCAATTCGGGTATTTTCGATATCCCTCTACTCAACCTTTTCAGCCAAAAACTCAAAACCCTTAATAAGGGGTTAAGATTAAGATTACGTATATTGGCAATTCAATTCAACTGTAAATGTGGGGAGTTGAACAATTTTTGAAGTTATTAAATTGACAATAACATAAAATGTGTTTTGTTGGATTTTAACTTGGATTATTGACCCGTAATCACACGGATTTTATTAAGAGATATTTATAAAATTAGTTGATATCTATCTTATCTAGGGGGATTTCGTTGATGTCATGAAGCTGATTTGTCAAGTCATGAGGTATGTTTTGCTGCTGACATGTCACGCTGTGGTTAAAATGATGATGTCATAGATATGTCATATTATATTATTAAGGTGTTAAAAGGGCTTCAAAATTTATATGAAATAAATTTGTTATTTATTTTGTGAGTTTCCAGACAAGTAATAAATACTTTAAAGTAAACTTCCTTAGCACTCTTTAATTTCATCAACTAATATTACGCCTCTCCCTCTTCTATTGTGCACCGCCCGAAAATTGATTGCCCCTTTCTTTTCTTTGACACACCTCCTACTGTAAATGGTTTGTCTCTGTATTTGCCACCATCAAAAAATCAAACAACCCAATCTACTGAAATGGCTTTCTTTCCATCCTGTTTCTTTTACCTCCATGTACTCTCTCAATTTCCAACCCCAACTTTCTTCTCTCGGTGCCAATTTCAATGGCCATACGATTTTTCATCTTCATCTTCATCACGGTCATCAAATTGGTACTGAATTTGCAGAATCAATGCGAATAAGTTATCGGAAACACCGGCGGCCACCGTAGGAGCTGCTCCGGCGAATAACCTCGAGCTTAAAATTCCAGCGTTACTTATGTTTCAGGCGAATACTTCATATTTCCGTTGATCAGTTTCCACAATCATAATTGTTTGTCGTGTGTGCTAGGGTTTCATTGTAAGTAACACAATGTTTATTTTTAATGTACATGTATTATGCTTATTTTCTGATGTTTCGGTGTAATTGTTTTGTGCAGTAGCAATATCGTTACGCCTACAAATTAGTACAATTCGGTTCTACCATTTCTGAATATATATACATCTTTATATTATATCTTTGTATTTATAATTATGGGATAGTAATTTAAAATATAAACCTGTTTATTTAACCTCAAAAGTCAAAGTATATAATTGTTAGTTTGTAGAAGTAATCGTTGTTAATAGCATTTCTAAATAAATTTTATGCTTATTTGTGGGTTAAGCTTTTTTATTTGAGGAGATTGTGTTGACTGATTTGAAGTTAACAACAAGCTCCCTGGAATCCTGGATTGTAAATGGGTAGAAAATTTGGAAGATAATTCGTCAGGATCTTGCTTATGAAAGTTGTAGGTTAGATCAAATTTGAGCTTTGTTTTGGAAGCTGAGGAAGTTAGTAAAATAAAATATCTTTGTTCATCTAATATACAGTTTGGAAATTATTGGGTGCAAACTGTTTTGATCATGCAGGTTTGTTTCTAATCAAGTATGGTTTGATTGTGAAGACTCTGCATGCCTAATTATTTGTCAGATGTGGTGTTTTGGATTGTGGTAATGAATGGATCAACTGGGTTATGCAAGGTAATGTATGGCAGAGGTTAGGAATGGTTTTTATATGTGCAGGTTTGACTTTTATTAGTCAACTGTTTGTTATGAAAGGTACAAATGGTATAAATTATTTTGGATTGATGATTATTGGAAATAGAAGTGATGTTTATGTGGTTTCATGTTCTGGTAATGGGCTGTTTTTGAGGTGGATTGGAAGTGCAGTTTAAGTGTTTTGAAATGAATATTAAGAATCAGGTGTGTTTGATTTGGTTTAAGATTGAAATGGCAGAAAGATTGGCCTATCAGTTAGGCCGTACACAGGAATATGTGATAGGTAAATGGCTGGTTTACAAGCTTAGCAATAGACGTGTATATTAGTTGGGTACAAGATTGTATTGAAGTTATTTTGTGGAAATTATTGGTTGTGTATAAACAGGTTTTATGGCTGTTTATTGATTTTAAAATGGTGGTTTTTTTGGCCTGATCGTGTTTATAAAGAATGGTTACATTGTGGTTCTTTTGATAAAAACATTTTGAGGTTGAAATGGATGCATTTTGGGCTGTTAAATTCTGGTGGGCGGCATATTTCTATTTGTCATTTAAATTGTAAATGGAGCAACAAAGGAATTGGTTTGTGCTATAAAGTTAGGCTGCATCAGATTTATGGATATGGGCTTCAACAATTGTGTGAAGATGGGCTGCAAATGAGTTGTGAATGGAATATGAAGACATTATGATTTTAGTATTTTGTTTTATAGATATAGTTATTCATAGTCTTTGTTTTGATATATTAGATCATGGTCTTGAGTTTAGATTTGTCATATTTTTGGGCTGGATTGTAAGTGTGTGGGATGTACACTAATTACATCCCCTCGGGTATGCCTGAAGTAGTTTGTACATAGACGTTTTATTTTGATTTATATATACTTTTCCGGGGTACTGTCCCCTTTACCCCCCCAAAAAAAAAGTTTGACATACGATCATAGATTGTTACATAAGTGATAATGACTAAATAGATCATTCTTTGTAATTAGTATTAGTATATTAGTATTAGTAGAGCTACTAAAAATGAAATATTAAGGAAGTTATCTGACGGTTTTTGGATCTGATGGTTTTTCTACTTTCTTTAAAGGTAAATACTTTACAAACGGTTATTCAAAAAATTATAAAAATTATACCATAAAAAACAGCATGTCTTTCTCTTCGATTAGATATCTTACATGATATACTTTCGACTATTGCTTTTTTCGTTTTTTAGTGAGTTTTTTCGTTGCTTGTGTCGGTTTTTTCACATTCTTTAACTTTGAAAATCTCAAAAACGGTATGTCAAAAATCTATGGAAATTATACTATAGAACTCAACATTTTTTTCTCTTGTATTAGACATCTCACACGATATAGTGTTGACAAAAATAAAACATCATTTTTCCTCTTCGATTATAGATCTCCCAATATATACTTTTGATAAAAAAAAAAAAAAAACCCTTTTTTGGTGTTTTTTTTTCGTTTCTCGTGTCAATTTTCTCACTATATATGTGTGTGTGTTACCACCGGGTAGCATAATCACTCTCTGTTAACTTTCAATCTGAACCATTGGACGAGGAGACTTTCAATCCTAGCCGTCTTTGATTAGTAATTTCGGTTATGGGAAGTTATATGATGGTTTTTCTACTTTCTTAAAAGGTAAATATTTTATAAACGGTTATTCAAAAAATTATAAAGATTACACTATAAAAATCAGCATTATTTTTCTCTTCGATTAGACATCTGACATAATATACTTTTGACAATTTTTTCCCCCTTTTTTTGTGACTTTTTTCGTTGCTTGTGTCGGCGTTTTCACATTTTTTAACATTGAAAATCTCATAAACGGTATGTCAAAAATCTATAAAAGTTGCACCGTAAAAATCATCATTTTCATTTTTTCGATTTCTAACATGATATATATTCGACGATTTTTTTTAAGTTTTTGTGGATTTTGAAAATCACACAGTAGATTATCGCATGTGATACCAACTTTTTCACATGCGATAATAACGAGTATCACTTGCATAACATGTGATACTTATTCTACAATTTGTAGAATCTATCATAAAAAATATATCGATAAAAGTATAACATGTGAGATGTATAATCTATTTAATTTTTAAAAATATGAGGAAAAAGTAAGGTTCGATAAAAATGAATTGATGAGAGTGATTCTTAAATACTCAACAAATTTTATATTCTCAGTTGAAATGAACTTATTTAACTAATATACCTTACTACTCCCTCCGTCCCATTTCTATTGTCCATTATTTCCATTTTGGGGTGTACCAAATTAATTGTCCACTTCCATAAATAGAAAGTTTAAGGAAATAAAGTTCTTTTTTACCCCTAGTGTATATATATAAGACAAAAAAATAGGTAAAAAGTAGAGGGTAAAACTGTCATTTTATCAAAAAGTAAGAGAGAGATAGTTATATTTTCTTAAACTGCGTGTCTTTTTGTCTGGTGACAATAAAATTGGAACGGAGGGAGTATCTTTTTTAATTTTTATAGCAACGTACAATAAACTACTAAAGTCTTAGGAAAGCTTAGAAATGACATTGATTATACTCTGTTTACTAAGATAAGCTAAAAATTAAAATCATATTCACTTGCACCACACTTGGAAGAATGTAAGTTTTTTTTTTTTCTTTTCCTTCTATATATATTATTTTCACTATTACACTTTTATGTTTTTTACAAAATTCAATCTGAAATGTTATTATACGTATTTAAATAGAACTACCAACTATTTACCCAAAGTTTATATATGGCTGCCAGTAGATTTGGGCAACGCCCGGGTATTATACTAGTTGTAAGTGTTACGGAGCATATTTGGTAACAAACTTATTTGATATATAAATTTATAAAAAGTTAAAATTTTAAATAGTTTTCTAAAAGAAAAATTAACATTTATGATTATTAAAATATCAATTTAGTGTGTTGCTTTATATTAATAATATAATTTGATATATCTTTTCTTTATCTTTAGTTTATATATATCTTTATCTTTATCTTTAGTTTATATCTTTAGTTTATATATATCTTTAGTTTATATATAAAAAGAACAAGCTCATTTCAAATTGCCTCATAAGTTAATACATATACACTTTAAATAGTGACATGTGGAAAGCATTAAAGAAATTAAAATAATTTATTACTTAAGAAAATTATTATATACTATAATGCTTATAACATCTTGTTTTTTCTTTAATAATAACACATTAGAAATTAAATAATTTGTAATTTAAAGGTGTTACTGTATTTATTTTGATTTTATGATGATGGTTAATATACATGAATGAATTGCTCCATATTGTAATAAATATATAGCATATTATCTTCATTATTATCTATCTCTTTAACTAATTATAATTATATTATTATATATATATACTTATAAAAAGAGACCATTTCTTAGATTTGAATAACATATGCACCTAACTAAGTGCCATGTGTCCTTAATCAAAATTATTAACTCTTAATTCTTTTTGCATCTTAAAAGCGATAGCTTTAATTAAAAATTTTCATACTCACCTTGAAAATAATACAAAATATATCAATATATAGTATTACATAAAAAGACACCACTAAAAAACATAATGTTTAAACTCTTATCAAAGTAATACAATTTTAAAATTTTTATAATAAATGTTTGATAATTTATGTCATATACTTTTTCAATAGTCTTGCATTTCTTATCTTATATTATCTCTTTATCTCTTTATATATTATAAGAAGAACCATGTTATCTTAAAATTTGACACATAATTCTCTATAAAATAGACAAATGTCAACCCTAATAGATTAACACTTGTCAAGCTTAATTAGTTAGTAACATATACTAATTGAAATTAAAAATTAAAATGATCTAACTAAAATAAACCAAAAAAGTTTTCTAATTAGTAACATATACGGAGTACTATTTAAAATTAAAATGTCTCTTTATTATTATTTTCTTTACTATATAAGAAACACCTAATGTACTTAAAATTTGACACCTAATGTGCTTAAAATTTGACAAGTGTCCATTTAATATTTGTAATAGTTTAAACTTAATTATAATACTTAAGTTAAATAATATGAATAATGATAATAAAAACATCCACTAAAGAAAAGATAATAGCTAGATACTCTAACTTTATATATATACTTAGTGTTTTTGTAGTAATTTTAATATATTTATTCTCTCAAAGATCGAAATGTGAATTTCTTTTCCTCAAAATTTATAAACTATAAATCTTCCTAATTAAGAACATTATATATCTTTAGTTCTTTAGTTTTATAATATAAGAAGAACATATCACTTTATGAAGGCTTAGAAACATGACACCTCATGTCTTTAAAACTGACACATCATTAATTTATATTGTTTAAAAACTTAACACATGTATTAAACATGACATCTCATTTCTTCAAACATTGACACATCATAAGACACATTCTTTAATTTGCTTTAAAACTTAACATACTAAATAACTTTTCAAAGGTTTTCTTCAATGACACCATGTTTTACTTTCAACTTTCAATCATCCTCGTTTACCCACTTATTGACAACACTATGCCTAACAAATAAATTTTTGTTCTTCATTTTAGTTAGCCAATTTCTTCTTTCATCTTTATATGTGATTTCAATTCTTGAGATTATAATTTAAGATCTTTGAATTTCAAATTCAAAAATTTGATAATGACTTTGTCTTTCATACTTGAATTATGTTCATAATGTTATTGCTATTTGTTTGGATTTGATGAATGAATTGAAGAGGGAGAGGTATATGTGCTTGTGTTATGTTTTCATCCTATCTTTAAGTCTAACTATATGTATGTTGATATTCATTACTCGTGTCATTTAACTTTGGTAATATCTTACATTGTTTGTGTTATTGTTTTATTGCTTACAAATTTTCTTAAAGATGTTCTATTATACCTTAATTAACTAACTAAACTTCTATATATTTGTCCATATTATAGGGATCCCGAATGATATGAAGGAAGAAAATGTTATTTAAGAAGCTTTGGCCAACGAAAATCACATAAGGTACTTGGTTGGAAGTTTGTGGAAGAACTTAAATTTTTTTAATTAATATATAGGTATTTTAATCACATAAGATGTACTGAATGAATAAAGTTTGGTTGAGTTTCTCATTTAGTTAGTGACCTTTGATTAATTATCCTTTTTAAGAATTATATAACATATAATAATTTATGATTTCATCTAGCAATAATATCTATAAATATCAAGGAGTTTGAAATATAAATTAGCAAATCAACACAATGTTATGGCAATGCCTTAATAACGTGATAATAGTCACCTTAAAACTTGACAATAACCATCCACTACCAAGTGTTATTATAAATACTAAACCATATCATTCAAATTTTATTATTTTTATATTTACGATACAACAAAAGCACCCTTACCACTTTAAATATGATACATATTTTTGAGAACCTTAGAATATTACGCTTCAAAATTGGTTGAATCCTTTAAATGAGACATGTTTGATAAAATGGTGATCCTTACTATACTATGAAACTCTTTTGGCATTTTTAATGAAGCTATAGGCAACAAAGAATAAAAGGAAGATAGAACTTTAAAAATTAAAATATTAAACGAATTATAACCTATTTCATATTGTATATATGAAAATAGATATTACTCACTCCGTCACACCACAATTGTCCACATTACTATTTTGGGTCGTCTCAAATAAGTGTCAACTTCTGTGTTTCTACTAATTAAACAAGAATTTTGTGGGCAGATATGTTATTTGATTGGTGAATTGTACATGTACTTAGTGGAGAATCCTAAAACTGTGTGCAAAGTCAAAAATGACACTTTGAGTGGGACGGATGGAGTACTATTTATCGTAGATGAGAGTTAAAATTACAACCACTTGTTTGATCGATTACTGATATAACAATAAGTCAAACGCCTTCAATAAAAGAAGGCAAAAAATTGAATTATTATTTTTAACACAAATTAATGTTGTTATAACAATAAGTCAAACGCCTTCAATAAAAGAAGGCAAAAAAATTGAATTATTATTTTTAACACAAATTAATGTTGTTAAAAATCGATATAATACTAAATGACGTGGGCCATGCATTTGTACGGCCTTTTCCTTCCTAGTATATATTATGTTGTGGCTAGATTTTTACTAACCTTTGCAGGATCCTTATTAGCATCATAAGTGCACCTCGCAGGTATGAAAGTCATTTATATTTTATATTCGTACCTTAGGATAATGGTAGTTTATAAGTCTGTTTTCAGGATCGTTGATGTTATTAAGGATCCTGGATATATTATGGATATTTATCTTGAAGGATCCTAGTCAGGATATATTTGTCTAACATATTCTTGCAGGATACTGAACGAGGAGGATCCTTAAGTGAGGATCCTAAATTAGTTATGGAGTATACATAAACTCAGGATCCTGAACCCGTATTAGTTCAGGATCATGGGCTGGTTAACGTGTTTATTTTCTTTGAGTATTGACCAGGTCATACATGGAACGCGTTAATGAGATATGCTCTGGATTACGTGAAGGGGTTCTGATACGATTCTATGAAGACGAAGTCTTATGCACGTGTAAAACGAAGTCAAAAGAGACGTTGGAGGTCTTCACCATTCCTCGGAGGATCCCTGATATTTCGGAATTATTGTTATACGCTCTTAGTATATAAACGAGGCTTGGGTGATCGATTAAGTTAATCACATTTCACTACTCACACCTGCAAATCACGAATACACTCTGCTATTTCTTCATTTCACGATTATTTCACAAATACTTAGCTAAATTCACTCACACATTCACTTAGCCGATCATCCTTGTGCTCTTACTTTGTAATTCATTACTTTTATTTTAATAAGATTAACATAGGCAAGGATCATTTGATCCTTCCCGAGGTTTTGTGTGACACCCCCAAATTTAATGATTTGCGGAAGCTCGATTTGGGTGTCACTAATCAATATACAAAGCACATAAGATATAATGAACGACCACTATATGCGTCGTTTTAAACTTGTATAGATAAAGTAAATGTTTACATCAAAATATTGTTACATTAGCTCGGTTCCTGAAATTGAGAGATTACATAGCATAATTACTTTTACAAAATATAATAATGCAGTCCAATCTCTAGTTGTATGAATGCTGACTCGAGCTAATGGTTCCTGCTTGTGCAGCCAACCTACTGCTGGGTACCTGTGATGAATACTAAAATGGGTCAGCGAAAACGCTGGTGAGCTCACAGGTTTGTATGTCAATGTATAGTTGTCAGAACCGCAAGATTTATATTGAATTTAAAATGCAATTAAGCAAAATAAAAGTTATACTGTCCATGAGCACATAGTCTGAGCTTAACTTGATTTGTCAGGCCCAATTAAGGAAACCTAACTTGAAATGCCTCCTACGAGTGCCTAATCAACACTCGTCTTCCCAAATGCTAATACATCCGTTTGACCGGTTAGTGCGTGCTAACCCGGATGAGGATTGTCAATCCCATATGATATCATATACTAACATTCACGCTATAAATACTAGAGACTATGCTATGGAGGACTTTAAATTGATTAGCTTGAAACTCATGTAGTATTTGAAGTTTGTCACTTGCGTTCTACTTGTAAAACAAAATGAAGTAGTAATATCACACCCCTAGTAAAAGTAGTGAAAATGGGGCCATGAAACTCACCTGATTCTTGAAGTGTTTAATTTAATAAACTTGAGGTAATTAGCTGTAATTTGGTGTCCAAAGTCTTGAAACCTGAATGTGTCCACGACACTTGAATTGTTATTAATTGTACCGGTATCTCGAAAGACTACCATTGAATTGTTTGTTTAACTTAATGTCCAAATTACCCCGATTTGGTTGTTTGTATAGTTACAAGTTACAACGACTTGTTTGATTGAATTGTTCCAAGTTACTATAACTTAGTTGAATTGTCTTTTGAAAACGCGTACGGCACGTTGGTGATTAGTTGGAATAAAAGTGTTGTTGTTGTCGTCTTGTTTTTGAAGTGTTACACTTGAAGTATAAGTCCCATTATGTTCTAAAAGTCGTATTGTAAAAGCATTTGAAGTTGTATAAGCTCGACATTTGGTGTAAAAATGTGCTTACGGAGTCTAAGTACGGGGGTCCGGGGGCAGCGCCCCTGGTTAGCGAGGTCCAAGGGGCAGAGCCCCTGGCTGGGGTCGAGCTGCCAGGTCAGCTTGGAAAATTTTTATTTCTACTATATTGCCTTAAGGAAAAACGCATCTGGACTTGAATTTGGGTGAAATCAAGTGATAAAATTTCGAGCCTCGACACTTAGTAAAAATCTGTGTTTTCGAGGTTCTGGTTTGTGCGACGTTGGGTGCGACGTTGGGTGCGACGTCGCAGATTCCTGACTGCGACGTTGGGCACGGCGTCGCTATGTGCGACTTTCGCAATTTAATGCGACGTTGTACGTGGCGTCTCTATAGGCGACGTAGTTGATTTCTGCGACGTAAGGGTTTGCGTCGCTAAGTGCGACGTAGGGCGCTGCGTCGCTAATGCGACGTAGGTTCGGTTTGCGACGTTAAGGTCTGCGTCGCTATATGCAACGTTGGGGATATAGTGCGACGTAGGTCGCTGCGTCGCATTTGCTCCAGGCCAAATGCGACGTACGGAGTCTGATCGGAGTTTCAACTTCAAAAACGCATTTTCCGGCCATCGATTGGCCTAATATTTTTACCCAACCCATTTTAGGACATTACAAGGTTATACAAACAACTAGCAAGTTATAAAACTTAAAAACGAGAGTTTTCGGAGTTGTGTCGGAAACTTACAAATCGCCGAAATGAAATTCCGGAAAGATAGGATTGTAGATCGCGAATTGGTGAACGTTTTATTCCGAAAGGGCTTGAAGATCCGAGGTCGTTTAGCGTGTTTATTTTACGATTTTCGTTGATGGTGGTTTGTGGTTTGTTTGAGAGAAAAATGAAAGAGGAGGGAGTAAGAGAGAGAAGAAAGAAAATAAAATGAAAGAAAAGGGGATAAGGTGGTGGAGGTTAAATCCCCACCTTTTTCAGTTCGCGCACTGCGCTCCGTGCGATGTTCGTTGTCTCCGTCGTTTAAACGTTAAATATTTATTTTCTAAGTTTTAATATGCGTTCTAAAATACGAATAATTATTCAGTATTTTTGTTGAAGTATTTTACTAAACATTTAGTAATTATATTATAAACGGTGATTCGTCTCATTTTGTTTGCGAATTTACATTTTATTCGCGTTTATATTAATTGTGTGATAAAACTTGGATTCTCAATATTATTGACATAATATTTTTAAGCGCGATAACGTCATTAATAATCCTTGTATTACTCAATAAAATTGTTCACCAACGTCCGTATATATTAAATCGAATTACATTCGATTTTGAAGCTCGTACAATTTAAACAAATCGCATAATTGTAGATATATATTCAACAATATATATAATAATTGATACATTAATTAGCCTAACACAGAACTAATTACATGTATTAAAACTTGATTAGGCACTAAATTATAGTCCTAAATTGACGGGTGTCACATTCTCCCCCTGTTAGAAGAATTTCGTCCCGAAATTTATGTTGGAGTCGTGTTTGATGTTGAATCAGTAAAGAGTTGAGGATACTTGAGTCGCATTTGGTCTTCTCGTTCCCAGGTAAATTCCGGACCGCGCCGCGAATTCCACCTAACTTTGACAATGGGAATACGACTTTGTTTAAGTTGTTTGACCTCACGGTCCATGATTTCGGCGGGTTCCTCAGCAAAGTGAAGTTTCTCGTCAATTCGAATTTCATCGAGTGGAATGATAAGTATCTCATCAGACAGACACTTCTTCATATTTGAAACATGAAAAGTGGGGTGCACGCTGCTAAGCTCAGCCGGCAGTTGTAACCGGTATGCCACCGGACCTATCCTCTCAAGGATCTCAAATGGTCCAATGTATCTGGGATTTAACTTCCCTCGTTTGCCAAACCGGATTACGCCTTTCCAAGGCGATACCTTGAGTAGAACTCGATTCCCAACCTGGAACTCGAGTGGCTTGCGCCTTACGTCATCATAACTTTTCTGACGATCTCGCGCGGCTTTGAGTTTGTCTTGAATTTCGACGATTCTCTCGGTCGTCTCGTGAATGATTTCTGGACCCGTGAGTTGGCTATCCCCAACTTCAGTCCAACAGATAGGTGACCGGCACTTACGACCGTACAGTGCCTCGAAAGGTGCAGCTTTGATGCTGGTATGATAACTGTTGTTGTACGAGAACTCGCACAATGGTAGGTGTTTTTCCCAGTTTACACCGAAGTCTACTACGCAGGCCCGTAGCATGTATTCCAGTGTTTGAATGGTTCGTTCACTTTGGCCGTCGGTTTGAGGATGGTATGCGGTACTCATATCAAGTCGAGTACCCAGAGATTTTTGAAGTGATTGCCAAAATTGTGAAGTGAAACGACTATCTCTATCGGAGATAATTGAGATTGGAACACCGTGTTTGGTCACGATTTCCTTCGGATAAATGTTGGTGAGGCGTTCCATTTTGTCGGATTCCTTGATTGCCAGGAAGTGAGCAGACTTTGTGAGACGATCCACGATCACCCAAATGGTATTGCAACCGCTCGACGATTTGGGTAGTTTGGTTATGAAATCCATGGCAATTTGTTCCCATTTCCATTCAGGAAGACTGGGTTGTTGAAGTAAACCAGAAGGTTTTTGATATTCGATTTTGACTTTGGAGCAAGTAAGGCATTTGCTGACATAGGTGGCGATTTCAGCTTTCATGTTCGGCCACCAGTAGAAGTCCTTGATACCGTGGTACATCTTATCGGATCCCGGATGGATAGAATATTTGGACTTGTGAGCTTCATCCATCACCAAGTCTCGTAGGTTCCCAAACTTAGGCAACCAGATTCGATTTGAGAAATACCTAATCCCGTTAGGTTTGATTTCGAATTGTTTATCCATGCCTCGCAAGGCTTCATCTTTGACATTTTCGGGTTTTAAGGCTTCGAGTTGAGCAGTGAGGATTTGAATGTTTAAATTGTTGTGAATGGTCATACTAAGGGCTCGAACCCGAAGTGGTTTCACTCGCTCTTTCCGACTGAGAGCATCAGCAACAACATTTGCTTTGCCTGGATGATATTTGAGTTCGCAGTCGTAATCCGTAAGCAACTCGACCCATCGACGTTGCCTCATGTTGAGATCCTTCTGATCGAATATGTGTTGAAGGCTTTTATGGTCGGTAAAGATTGTACATCTGGTACCATAAAGGTAATGTCTCCAGATTTTGAGGGCAAAAACGACAGCTCCTAGCTCGAGGTCGTGGGTGGTGTAATTCTTTTCATGAATCTTAAGCTGTCAGGAAGCATAAGCTATGACTTTGTCTCGTTGCATGAGCACACAACCGAGACCTTGATGTGAAGCATCGCAGTATACCACGAAGTCATCGGTGCCTTCGGGTAATGATAGGATAGGAGCACTGCAAAGCTTTTGTTTTAAGAGTTGGAATGCCGACTCTTGCTTATCAGTCCAGTCAAACTTTTTGTCTTTCTGGGTCAGCGTCGTGAGTGGTATGGCTATCTTGGAGAAATTTTCAATGAATCGTCGATAGTATCCGGCCAGTCCTAGAAACTGCCGTACTTCGGTCGGAGTGGTTGGCGATTGCTAGTCTTTGATAGCCTCGATTTTTGACGGGTCGACATGAATCCCCTGACTGTCAATCACGTGACCAAGAAATTGAACGGTTTCGATCCAGAACTCACACTTAGAGAACTTGGCATAGAGCTCCTCGTGTTTAAGTAGTTCAAGGATGGTTCTGAGGTGTTGCGCGTGCTCTTCTTTGCTTCGTGAATATATGAGAATGTCATCGATGAAGACAATGACAAACTTATCAAGGTAAGGTTTACACACCCGATTCATAAGGTCCATGAATACAGCCGGTGCATTGGTTAGGCCGAATGGCATCACTTGGAATTCGTAAAGCCCGTAACGGGTTCTGAAAGCGGTTTTTGGAATATCGGCATCGCGAACACGCAATTGGTGATAACCGGATCGGAGATCAATCTTTGAATAACAACTCGACCCTTGAAGTTGGTCGAACAGGTCATCGATTCGAGGGAGTGGATACCGGTTCTTGACAGTTAACTTGTTCAACTCTCGATAGTCGATACACATTCGAAAAGAACCATCTTTCTTCTTAACAAATAGGACCGGAGCTCCCCAAGGTGAAGAACTCGGCCTGATAAACCCTCGTTCCAGGAGTTCCTGTAATTGGGTGGACAACTCCTGAAGTTCGGATGGAGCTAAACGGTATGGTGCTCGAGCCACAGGCGCAGCACCTGGTACAAGATCGATTGAGAACTCAACCTGTCTTGGTGGTGGTAGACCAGGTAGTTCTTCAGGAAAGACTTCTGGAAAGTCTCGAACAATTGGAACATCCTCAAGTCGCTTCTCCTCCGACTTTTTCTCCATGATGTGCGCGAGGATTGCTGGATAACCCTTTCTCAGAAATTTTCGGGTTTTTAGACAAGATATGAGGTTAAGCCTCGTCCCACCGGTCTCCCCCTATATGACCAAGGTTCTACCGACGGAGAGAGGTATGCGAACAATTTTGTCATGGCAAATGATTTCGGCGCGATGTTTGGATAACCAGTCCATGCCCACAATGACATCGAAACTTCCTATCTCAACAGGCATAAGATCTATGGAGAAGGTTTCGTCGGCTAGATTTAAGGTGCAATTAGGTATCACACTATTGGTTTCTATCAATTTGCCATTTGCTAGCTCTACGGTGTACTTAACGTCTAAAGCAACATGTGTAATATCAAGTAGAGGGCAAAATTCATCGGAAATAAAACTCCTATCGGCACCAGTATCAAACAGAATGGAAGCAGTTAAATTGTTGAGGAGGAACATACCCGTGACCACATTCGGGTCCTGACGGGCGTCCCCTGAGTTGATCACGAAGGCGCTACTTTTGATGTTGTTGTTGTTACGGTGGTTGTTGTTGTTGCCCTTGTTCTTCAATTTTGGGCAAGAATCCCTAAAGTGTCCTGGGTTTCCACATTCGTAGCAGGACTTAGGTTGTCGGGCATTTTTGTCAGAAGGGTTGTTGTTGGATTTGGGGGCTCGGCAATCCTTAGTCAAATGCCCGTACCTCCTGCAGTTGTTGCAAGGGGGGTTGCACTGACCAAAGTGGTGGTAGTTGCACTTGGGACAATAAGGTCTGTCCCCGGTGTAGCTGCGGTTGGATTCAGAGTTGGTGTTGTAGACTTGGATGGCGTTGTTTTTCGTGTTAGAGTTGTGGTGGTGTTCAGTGGATTTGCGTTTGCTGTTGTTAGAGGATGAGGTGTTGGAAGTCTCACGGCTGACAACTAGAGCCATGAGTTCGTGGGCCAATCGAATGGCACTCTCAGTAGTAGTTGGTTTGGATGAGGCGACGTTGCCCTGGATGTTCTCGGGGAGTCCACGAATGTATTTCTTAATGCCCTTACTTTCCGGTTCGACTAAACTCGGGCATAATAAAGCAAACTGCTGAAATTTAGTGGTATAATCAGCAACATCATTTCCCTGCACCTCCAGATGCCAGAATTCTTCTTCCAGCCTGTGCAATTCCTCTTCAGGACAGTATTTTTCTGTCAGTTTCTTTTTCAGTTCGGCCCAAGGAAGTCGATTTGCAACCTTAAGGCCTACAGAGTTTGCGTGGGTTTTCCACCACGTGAGTGCACCTTCCTGAAAGGTGTAAGTAGCGAATTTGACTTTGTTGTTCTCAGTACAGTCGCAGAGACTGAAAACAGATTCCATACGCTCAATCCAACGGATCAAGCCAATGGCACCTTCCGTGCCCTTGAAGTATAGCGGTTTACAGCTAAGAAAGTCCTTATAGGAGCAAGGTTTGGGTGGTGGAGTATTGGTTGCTGTGTCCTCGCTACCGGGTGGTGTTCGGGTAGCCAAGGCTTCGGTCACACTGCGGGCAATTATTCCTGCGATCTCAGCTTCGCTAAGGGTAATTTGACGACGAGGAGGCATGAGGCTGAGTAAGAAAGAACAAGGAAATGAAATAAGATACTAGTCCGAGTATGATGAACTAGTGGTGTGTTTGTCATTTCGAGGTAAAGCGTTAGAGAGAAAGAGGCCTATATTCATATAATATAATATAGCCTAAAGTTGTAATGAGGTCTACTTATGTATATATATATGTATATCACATAATAACCTATTGAGTGTCTAGCACAGACGTGTTTTGAGTCCCGTTTCTCTCGAGGTCAGAGTCAACTAATGCATTCCTGTTCAACATAACTCTTTCAGATTTCACATCATCTTTCTCTAATTGTACATAGTTGATCAGGCTATGTTAAATTAAAGTCGTATGATGTAATTCCCTGAACTAGTCAGAACTAATAGGGAATACTGCCTAACGGTCATAGTCTAGGTCCACTAAATACAACCTAGTTCACTATAACCTTAGGCTCTGATACCAATCTGTGACACCCCCAAATTTAATGATTTGCGGAAGCTCGATTTGGGTGTCACTAATCAATATACAAAGCACATAAGATATAATGAACGACCACTATATGCGTCGTTTTAAACTTGTATAGATAAAGTAAATGTTTACATCAAAATATTGTTACATTAGCTCGGTTCCTGAAATTGAGAGATTACATAGCATAATTACTTTTACAAAATATAATAATGCAGTCCAATCTCTAGTTGTATGAATGCTGACTCGAGCTAATGGTTCCTGCTTGTGCAGCCAACCTACTGCTGGGTACCTGTGATGAATACTAAAATGGGTCAGCGAAAACGCTGGTGAGCTCACAGGTTTGTATGTCAATGTATAGTTGTCAGAACCGCAAGATTTATATTGAATTTAAAATGCAATTAAGCAAAATAAAAGTTATACTGTCCATGAGCACATAGTCTGAGCTTAACTTGATTTGTCAGGCCCAATTAAGGAAACCTAACTTGAAATGCCTCCTACGAGTGCCTAATCAACACTCGTCTTCCCAAATGCTAATACATCCGTTTGACCGGTTAGTGCGTGCTAACCCGGATGAGGATTGTCAATCCCATATGATATCATATACTAACATTCACGCTATAAATACTAGAGACTATGCTATGGAGGACTTTAAATTGATTAGCTTGAAACTCATGTAGTATTTGAAGTTTGTCACTTGCGTTCTACTTGTAAAACAAAATGAAGTAGTAATATCACACCCCTAGTAAAAGTAGTGAAAATGGGGCCATGAAACTCACCTGATTCTTGAAGTGTTTAATTTAATAAACTTGAGGTAATTAGCTGTAATTTGGTGTCCAAAGTCTTGAAACCTGAATGTGTCCACGACACTTGAATTGTTATTAATTGTACCGGTATCTCGAAAGACTACCATTGAATTGTTTGTTTAACTTAATGTCCAAATTACCCCGATTTGGTTGTTTGTATAGTTACAAGTTACAACGACTTGTTTGATTGAATTGTTCCAAGTTACAATAACTTAGTTGAATTGTCTTTTGAAAACGCGTACGGCACGTTGGTGATTAGTTGGAATAAAAGTGTTGTTGTTGTCGTCTTGTTTTTGAAGTGTTACACTTGAAGTATAAGTCCCATTATGTTCTAAAAGTCGTATTGTAAAAGCATTTGAAGTTGTATAAGCTCGACATTTGGTGTAAAAATGTGCTTACGGAGTCTAAGTACGGGGGTCCGGGGGCAGCGCCCCTGGTTAGCGGGGTCCAAGGGGCAGAGCCCCTGGCTGGGGTCGAGCTGCCAGGTCAGCTTGGAAAATTTTTATTTCTACTATATTGCCTTAAGGAAAAACGCATCTGGACTTGAATTTGGGTGAAATCAAGTGATAAAATTTCGAGCCTCGACACTTAGTAAAAATCTGTGTTTTCGAAGTTCTGGTTTGTGCGACGTTGGGTGCGACGTTGGGTGCGACGTCGCAGATTCCTGACTGCGACGTTGGGCACGGCGTCGCTATGTGCGACTTTCGCAATTTAATGCGACGTTGTACGTGGCGTCGCTATAGGCGACGTAGTTGATTTCTGCGACGTAAGGGTTTGCGTCGCTAAGTGCGACGTAGGGCGCTGCGTTGCTAATGCGACGTAGGTTCGGTTTGCGACGTTAAGGTCTGCGTCGCTATATGCGACGTTGGGGATATAGTGCGACGTAGGTCGCTGCGTCGCATTTGCTCCAGGCCAAATGCGACGTACGGAGTCTGATCGGAGTTTCAACTTCAAAAACGCATTTTCCGGCCATCGATTGGCCTAATATTTTTACCCAACCCATTTTAGGATATTACAAGGTTATACAAACAACTAGCAAGTTATAAAACTTAAAAACGAGAGTTTTCGGAGTTGTGTCGGAAACTTACAAATCGCCGAAATGAAATTCCGGAAAGATAGGATTGTAGATCGCGAAGTGGTGAACGTTTTATTTCGAAAGGGCTTGAAGATCCGAGGTCGTTTAGCGTGTTTATTTTACGATTTTCGTTGATGGTGGTTTGTGGTTTGTTTGAGAGAAAAATGAAAGAGGAGGGAGTAAGAGAGAGAAGAAAGAAAATAAAATGAAAGAAAAGGGGATAAGGTGGTGGAGGTTAAATCCCCACCTTTTTCAGTTCGCGCACTGCGCTCCGTGCGATGTTCGTTGTCTCCGTCGTTTAAACGTTAAATATTTATTTTCTAAGTTTTAATATGCGTTCTAAAATACGAATAATTATTCAGTATTTTTGTTGAAGTATTTTACTAAACATTTAGTAATTATATTATAAACGGTGATTCGTCTCATTTTGTTTGCGAATTTACATTTTATTCGCGTTTATATTAATTGTGTGATAAAACTTGGATTCTCAATATTATTGACATAATATTTTTAAGCGCGATAACGTCATTAATAATCCTTGTATTACTCAATAAAATTGTTCACCAACGTCCGTATATATTAAATCGAATTACATTCGATTTTGAAGCTCGTACAATTTAAACAAATCGCATAATTGTAGATATATATTCAACAATATATATAATAATTGATACATTAATTAGCCTAACACAGAACTAATTACATGTATTAAAACTTGATTAGGCACTAAATTATAGTCCTAAATTGACGGGTGTCACATTTTGTGCCGGCGATCAATCTTGATCAAGGGCTTTCCTCGTACATCACCGTGTCGATTTTACTTACTTTACTTTAATCGCATTTTACATACATTTTTTGTTATCAAATTGCTATTATCCTTACTCTGTTAGCAAAACGTTTACTCAACAAGGATCCACGGATCAAATTAATTATTTTAAACACAAAACATTCACTTACTAATAGAGGACATGAGAAAGGATATGGAGGACATGAGAACTAGAAACAATATTCCAGCTTCTCGAGTTACTACTCCTATCCGAAGCAGAATCCTTGATTTTAGCACTCCTTCATCCATGGAACATCAAGGAGACTTTGTTTCCATGCAAGGAAGCGCTAGGATCCCAGATCCAATCTATGCTACTGGAGTTTCTACTTCAAGGGGTCAACAATCTGATCCAGGATCCTCATACAGGACTCCTGATGGTGGTAATATGTTTAATAATTTTACTTCTAATAACACTGTTGGGACTAACAATTTTCAGGATCCTGGAGTTAGCCCTATAATGGCGAGAGAAATACAGAAGTTAAAGGATATGATATCGAGCGTTCCCGGAGTTGTACAACCAATTCCAGAAGTTGCTCCAACGGCGCATAGGATCTCTAGATTTGCACCACCTATTTGTGATGCTGAAATCCCAAAGTGGTTTCAAACGCCTAATATGAAGCTGTATGATGGAACGACGGATCCTGAAGAGCACATTGCACAATACAGGGAAAGGATGGAAATCATTCCAATTCCTTCTGATCTTAAAGAAGCGTGCTTATGCAAAGGCTTTGGTTCCACTCTCACAGGATCCGCGCTAAAATGGCTATTGAACGTTCCTCCTTACTCTATTACTTCATTTGCTCATTTAATTAATTTATTTAATAATCAATTCTCTTGCAGTAGAACATTTGAAAAATTAACTACTGATTTATATAGAGTTGTCCAAAAAACTAATGAATCTCTTCGAGATTTTGTAGGAAGGTTCGGGAGAGAATCCTTGAATATTCCTAATTTAGATATGCCTACTGCTGTACAAGCCTTTAAGATGGGAATCAAAAGGGATTCCCCGTTCTATGAGGATCTTGTTATGAATCCTTGCAGGAACCTTGATGAAGTCGGAAACAGAGCTTTGAGGTTCATCAGGTTGGAAGAGGATGCAATGATATAGAAGAGAGTGGATACTCAATCAGCATATGATAGACCCAATAGGAAATCGGATTCTTCCTCGTTCAGATCAACCAGGAATAAACCTTATTCCAGAAATGAGGATCGTCGCGTAAATGCTATTGACGAAGACGATGAAGAGTATCCTAAAATAACCGATTATAATTTCTCTGTAGATACAACAGACATATTGTGTGCTATGCAGGGTTTAGGAGACAAGGCAAGATGGCCGAAGAAGAATGACAAACCTTACGCATGGAAGGATAAATCTAAGTGGTGTGCTTACCACGAGGATTTTGACCACACAACTGAGAACTGCATAGCTCTAAGGAAAGAGATCAGTCATCTGCTCAATAAAGGATACTTGAAGGATCTGCTTGGAAAAAAGAAGGATCACGCGAAGGATCCTGATAGAATTCAAGATCCTGATTCTCAGGATAATCGCAGGATCCCTACTAGAGCAGGATCTCCACCTTCAGATGCCAAGGTAATCAATTTTATTTCTGGTAGATTTGATATCTGTGGTACTTCTTATTCATCAGCTAAAAGGCATGCAAGAGAGTCCAAGTCAGACAAACCATATAAACCTACAAGGACTTCTATGAAGAAAGACGAGAGGATCATAGCATTTGATGAGGATGATTTAGAAGACGTTCAGGATCCTTACCATGATGGTTTGGTTATCACTCTCTATGTTGCCAATCATTTTGTGCGAAGGATCCTGATCGATGGTGGGAGTTCAGTCAATATCATCCGTCTAGAAACATTAAAAAGGATGGGTATTCCAGAATCGGAAATCACCTCAAGATCCACTGTATTGGTAGGATTTAGTGGAGAAGCAAAGAATATAGTTGGTGATATCAAGTTGCCAATTTACATTGAAGGGGTAAACTCTATTCAAAAATTTTGTGTTATGGATTGTTTGTCAAGCTATAACATTATCCTAGGGAGACCTTGGTTGCATGATATGAAAGCGGTACCCTCAACGTATCATCAATGCGTCAAGTTACCAACTCCATGGGGGGTAGTCAAGATCAGCAGTGATCAGCAAGAAGCGAAGGATTGTTATACAACTTCAATGAAATCTACTGCCAAGCCTCCGTCAGCATAGCAATTAAAGAACAAGGCATGGGATGTCCTGGATACAAAGGAGCAGGACGTCAAAGAAGTGCCGCTGAGTTTGAAGGATCCTGAAGAAAAGGTGCTTATAGGATCAAGCATCCCGGAAATTCTTGAACAGGATCTGATGAAATTCTTGAATAAGAGGAGATCAACTTTTACCTGGAAACCAGAGGATATGACAGGTATATCTAAGGATGTTATAACTCATAAACTTGGAATTGATAATAGTTTCAGGCCGGTCCAACAAAAGAGAAGAAAGTTCGCACCGGAAAGGAATGCTATTATCCAGGCAGATGTCGAAAGGTTACTTGCTGCTGGCATGATAAGGGAAGTGAAGTTTCCACGATGGTTGGCAAATGATGATCCCAGCTAGAGATCTTAGTATGTATTACTTTGATTTATTATTAATAAGCTTGCGGAATAGTTTATTAATAACTTGAAGAACAAACTTGTATATAACAGAATATCTAACCAAAAGCTTCAATATTATTAATAATACGAACACACAATTTGTGTTAGGGTTTACAACCTTGAAGCTAATAACTAGAATGAATTCGTCTTCTATCCCTCTATCTAGGGTTTTACAGGATCTCTATTTATAACACATAGAGTCCTTTACAGAATCAACCTATTATGGAAATCTTATCTATTCCATAATTATCTCTAACCGACTAACCAACAGTGGTTGAGTATATAACTAACAGGGGTAGTACTCGTATATTATCAACAGTGGTTGAGTACTTACAAAATACAAACTATACACTAACAGTGGCCCTGTTAGACAAATGTACTAACAGCGGTTGTCTTCTTCTAACAGTGGTTGACTTCTAACAGTGGTTGAAGTCTTATACCAACAGCGGCATGATACTTGTATTCTGAGCAAATCTAACAGTGTCTCAGGTCTCAACAATCTCCCCCTAAACTTGATCATTCAGAGTAATGATTCAAGTTTCAATCCTTCTTTTCTTCTTCTTTCTCCTTCATTGTTTGCCGCTTATGCAGTTGATTAAACACCATGTATAAAGCTCTGTAAACTCCTTCAGTAATGATGGTTGTAGATAACTTCAAATCAATCAATCTATTCAGCAACCCTGTTCCCAGCACATAATGTCGATCATCAAACATGTAGATCACCTGCCCATTGTTGAATACTACCATGTGTACTCCAGCTCTGGCAAAATATCTCCAGGTTATAACCCTTTGATAACAATGAAAGAATAAGTGATACAAGCTGGCTGGTTCAAACAGACTCTGCAATAACTCCATCATTTGTCTTTCAATCACTGCTTCAGAGTTCTTTCTATTCCTGATTCTGCTCACTTGATACAATTCCAAAAGATCATCTCTTGTACACATTCTGAGCAAATCAACCATACTTCCAACATGATCATCAAATCCTCTTTCCCTTTCAATCTTGATCTCAAGGATCATTTTTCTGAAACCATAATCAATTGCTACTCCTTCCCAATTTATAATTCTAGCCTTTCTTGGTCCTTCAGAAATCTCCTTGCTATCAGTCAGAATCTTGATTCTCTTTTTCAGTTCTGGATCAAATCTTGGAATATCAGGAATAACATTATCTTTAGAAATCTGATTTTTCCATGAATTTCTTCTAACTTCATTCTGCTTTTCCTCTAAGGCTTTCTCTGCTGCCTCAGCAGCTGCCTTTTCTTTTCTTTCTTCTTCTTCTTTCAAAAACTTTGCCATTTCCTTATCTGCCTTTTCTTTCTTCTCCTTCACCAATGCATTCAAATGCCTATTCTCTTCCATTTTCTTTGTCCACTCCTCATCTCTTCCCATATACCTATCATATGCCTGTTGCAGCTTCTGCATATTCCATCCTCTAACAATTTTAGCTGGAGCATAATTTTCAGACAAAGCATTAATCATTTGTCTTCTCCTTTCAGCATATGGTAAAGGTTTACTCCTTTTCTTGGCTAACTCATCTTGCTTTTTCTTCCTAGCCCTTTCCTCATTCGACTTTTTCATCAACAAAAATCCAGAAGATAACTCTTCCTCTTCATTATCTTTCTTCTTCTTTAAATAATCATGAACTCTCTGAGCAGGAAGCTTTAATCCTTGTGCAGTCTTTTCTTTAACAACCTCTGCAGCCTTCTGTGTAATAGTCACTACACTCAGATCATCCAAAATCATTCTCATATCATCTCCTTCTTCTTCAGCTTTAGCTTCTGCAGCTCTCCTTATCAACCTCTCTCTTTCTTCTACTTGCATCCTCAGCATATCATGAGACTCAATATGAGGTTCTTTAACTTCTTTCACTTTTGATTTTTCTTTTAACTTTCCTTTACCTTTGTCTTTTGCATCAATCACAGGCAATTTAGACTTAGGTTTGAGTGGTGAAGTTGGTTCTCTGATTGTAACAGGTACTTCTCTTGGTCTTGTTGTTGTTGTAGTTGTGGCAGAGGTTGATATGACAGTAGTGGTGATTGGTGTATTAACAGTGGTAGGAGTTGGTGTACTAACAGAGGTAGATGTAACAGTGGTTGTGTTGACAGAGGTTGAAATTGTGACAACAGAGGTTGAAGTTTTGACAGGGGATAACCTTTTAGTTGGCTTTCTTCTTGGAATAGACTTCTTTCTTGTAAAAGTCTGCAACTTCTTCTCTTCAGCAATTGACTTTGATTGCTCCCCCTTAATCTCAACTTCTCCTTTCATTTCTTTTTCAACATCATCAACAACCTCATACACTGACCTATCACTGAAACTAACTCTTTTCTTATCATCCAGATTAGCACCCATCACATCCCAAACATATAATCTAAGTGCAGCTTTCTCAGGCAATCCTTTATTCAATGGAAATACCTGATAAACTGTTTCATCAGTCTGCTCTGCTCCTGCACCATCAACCACCTCATCATCTAAACTTTCATGTATCACATAATCAGATACATTTAGCTCCTCCTCAGCCTTATCCCTGCTCTGCACATAATCATCATCTTTATCATCAAACACTAACTCCACAGTGTCTTCTGATTGTGCCTTATCACTACCACATATATTCATCTCAACTGTATTGTCATCAAACTCAAACACCTCTGTAGCTGTTTCATTATCAAGCTCAAGCACCTCTGTAGCTGCAGAATCATCATTCATCTCATCATCATTTATCATTGCTCCACCCATATCATCATGAGGTCCATATGAATCATCATCATCATCATCACCTGCTTTTGTTGAACCATCATCTTCAGGCATAATATCATCATCTGCTTTCTTCTCCTCCTTGCCTGAAGATTCCTTTAACCTATTTGCAGGTAGAAGGATATTGTTGACAGCCTCCTCAAGCACTAACAATCGATTCTGCACATCAAGCAATTCTGCCTTATGATAATCAATGATCTCCTTCTGCTTAGCAATGACCTCATCCTGAGCTTGAATTTTCTGTTGAGCCTCTTTTCTGTAAGCCCTTTCCCTCTCATATTTACTCCACAATTTATTGACATCATGTACAAGATAGGAAATCGTCAATTCATCAGTATCACTAGGCTCATCAACATTAGAGTGTGACCTCTTAGTTGAATCCTTGCCCACATCCGCCACTGCAGATGTCCCTTGGTTATTGGTACTGGGACCTACATTTGAATCATCACCTATAGGCTCATCAAACATAGTTGCCTCTGGTTGGGTCTGATTAATGTTACCACTATCCTGCCCTGCCAGTGGGCTAGAAACAGTAGTGGCAGCCCTTCCAGAATGAACATTTTCATCAAGTATGTTCACCTGTTGTGTTGGAACAGTTGACTGAGACTGTGGAGAAACAGGAATCTCCATAGCCTGTGAAGCCTTCTTGGATTTCTTGGCTTTAGATTGGGTAGGCTGTTTGTTCCCTTGTTTTCTTTTGATGCCACCTCTTGATGTGTGTTCAGAACCAACTTGTGTTGTTGGTCTGTCATCATTTGGTCCAGATGGTGTTGGTAATACACCACCAGTAGCAGAAGGAGTAACTAGCATTGTAGAAAACAATGCAGTTTCTTTCTTAGAAAAAGCATTCTGATATTTATTCATAGCCTGAATAGTCCTCAAAGATAGAGTAGAACTAACAATGACACTATCCTCTGCTGGCAGATTTGACAATTGATTATTTAACAAAAGTTGAACAAATCTAGGGTACATAACGAATGTATCACCCTTTACATTCCTAACCATATTATCTAAGATAAATCTAGACATATTAAATTTAATACCCTGTGCCAAGCAGATAATAGGATATGCAATTGTAGAACTAAATTCATTAAAACTAGTTCTCTTTTGAGACAAACATACTAGAAAAGTATGAATGTAGAACTTCCATTGAGGACAAAACCAAGACTTCAAGAAAGTATATTCGGATCTTGTCTTTCCTGAACCTTCATACCCCATATCCATAATGCCTTTAAACAAATCTTCCCTCGATAATTCCAGAATTCCACCTTCATCATCAAACTGTAATAGTTCTCTTAGAACAATCTCAGTAACCATTACCTTCTGACCCTTGACAGTGGAATGAATGTGAGTAATGCCATTAACATTCCCCTCCTTTGCATTCTGCCAGAATTCCTGAATATGTGATCGAATCAATCGTGGAGCGACAGTAAGGGCATAAGTAACTGGACAATTACTTAAGAAATCGATGATAGGATGAAAATACTCATCGGCAAGTTCTTTATTCAAGAAAGCCCTCATGTTGTGTTCAGAATGAACACTGAGCGTAGAAGTACCAGAATCAGACGAAGATGACGATGCCATTGAAGAAATTGATGAACGAATGAAGTGTGAATTACAATAAACAACTCAAATCGAGAGCGAATATTGAAGGGTTTTGAAAAGTTTGAAAGCGTAATTGAAAAAGTGAAGTATTTGAGTATTTATTTGACGACAGTGCCAAGCCCTAAAAATAGAACTAGCAGTGGCACTGCTGGTTATACCCAACAGATGCACAATTTACAAATAAACCCAACAGGGGTACTTCACTTGACCAATTTATAGTCAACCCTTTCTAACCATCTAACAAAGCTAGCAGCGGCTGATAGTCTAGCAGGGGCATCCGACCAAGGAAACACCAACTTAGAACTAACAGGGGCATAAGCTTAGCTTAGTTAGACAACGAATATATATATATATATATATATATATATATATTTTTTTTTTTTTTTTTAACCAAAACAAATAAGAAGAAACAAATAAAACATTAAATTCCAGCTCAAGTGATGTCTCTTGACAGTGGCTGAAACCTGCAATATTAAACTAAGAAAAACAACTAGCAGGGGTTAAATTACACACATATACAGCAGGGGTTTAAACTACATTGACAGTGGCACAGGTAAACTAACAGTGGCACCATCTGTTATCATAATGAAGCTAACAGTGGCAACACCTGACCCTGTCACATACAATATATTTTACCCCTGTTAGTATCAAATCCAGACCAAAACACTACGTGAGATTGATCATACCAATATTAGTTATCAAAAATGTAAATCTTCCTACATCAAATGCTTTTGTAAAAAGATCTGCAAGTTGATTATCAGTATGAATTTTAAAAATATGAATCAATCTTTTATCATAACAATCTCTTATAAAATGATATCTGATTTCAATGTGTTTGGTTTTTGAATGCTTAACTGGATTCTGAATGATACTAATAGCAGAAGTATTATCAATATAAATAGGAGTGTTCATGAAAGTCAAACCATAATCCAGCATTTGATTCTGAATCCAAAGAACCTGTGCACAGCAACTTGATGCTGCAACATATTCTGCTTCTGCTGTAGAAGTGGAAACTGTGGTTTGCTTCTTGCATTGCCATGACACTAACCTATTTCCAAGAAATTGACATCCTCCACTAGTCGATTTCCTATCCATATTCTCACCACCATAGTCACTATCTGTGAATGCCTTTAGCTCAAAATCCGATCCTTTAGCATACCAAAGGCCCAAGTCTGGTTGACCTTTCAAGTATCTAAAGATCCTCTTCACAGCATACATATGTGACTGCTTTGGATTGGTCTGATATCTAGCACAAAGACACACTGCAAACATTATATCAGGTCTAGATGAAGTTAAATACATCAATGAACCAATCATGGACCTATATAAGTGCACATCTACTTCCTCCCCCTCAGGATCAGAATTAAGATGTTTATGTGCCTCCATGGGAGTGCTAGCTACCTTCACGTCTTTATAACCAAATTTATTCAAAATATCTTTCACATACTTCCCTTGGTTAATAAAGATTCCATCTAACTTTTGCTTGACCTGCAATCCTAAAAAGAATGTGAGTTCACCCATTGAACTCATCTTGAACTTCTTATGCATTAAATCCTCAAACTCTTTGCACAATGAATCCCTTGTAGACCCGAAAATAATATCATCAACATACACCTGTACCAACAATATATCTCTTTGAACCCTCTTGGTAAACAATGTCTTGTCAATAGTACCTCTCTTGAATCCATTCTTGAGTAAGTACTCAGATAGAGTATCATACCAAGCTCTTGGAGCTTGATGTAATCCATACAATGCTTTCTTCAATCTGCACACTCTATCTGGATATGTTGGATCTTCAAACCCTGGTGGTTGGCAAACATACACCTCATCATCAATTAGACCATGAAGAAAAGCACTCTTCACATCCATTTGATAGACTTTGAAATCCTGATGAGATGCATAAGCTAAAAATAATCTAATAGCTTCTATTCTAGCAACAGGGGCAAAGACATCATCATAATCTATGCCTTCTTCCTGTGTGTACCCCTGTGCTACCAACCGAGCCTTATTCTTGATCACTATTCCTCTTTCATCTCTCTTGTTCTTAAAGATCCATCTTGTGCCTATAGCTTTCTTTCCTTTTGGAAGATCAACCAAATCCCACACATCTTGCAGTTTGAATTGCAACAATTCTTCCTGCATAGATTCAATCCAGCTTGGATCTTTGAGAGCCTCTACTGCCTTCTTTGGTTCCATCTGAGAAAGAAAACATACATATAATGAAGTATGTACATCTTCTTCTCTTACCTTGGTTTGATGTCTTGTCTGAACAGGAGTCATAATATCACCAATAATCAAATCCAAGGAATGATCTTTATGAACCACATATTTAGATGTAGAAGTATCCAGTAGTTCTCTTTCCAAATTAGAACCCAAAAGATTATCTATCTCAGAGTCTGAAAAAGACTCTCTTTCCTCTCTTTCCTTTGATGGCTTTGGAGTTGCTTCAGAATCTGACAAAGAAGTCCTTTCCAAAACTTGAAATGAAGGACTTTGTTCAACAAATTTTGGAGAATCGTGCTCTCCTTCTGAATCATGAGAACTCTTTGAACCATTTTCTGTTGGAATTGAACCATCTTCATCCTTTGAACCATTTTTGCTACTTGACTCACTTGAATCACCTGAAGGTTCATCTTGCTCTAACTGGAATACTTCTGGAGGATCTGGAGACCAAATAGGAAACAAGACATACTTCAAGTCATCCTTTTTAGTTTGACTTGAGGTTGATTTCCCATCTTTACCTGCATCATTACCTGCATCTGTACCTGCATCTGTACCTGCACTAATAGACAAATCTGGATATCTAAAAGCATGGGTTAGTGCATCAATATCAAACAAAACTTCTGGACCTTTTCCTTCTACATTTGATGTATGTTCATTAAAGGTCACATCCATGGTCTCTTCTATGATCCTAGTCCTTTTGTTAAATACTCTATAAGCCTTGCTTTGAATAGAGTATCCAACAAATACACCCTCATCTACCTTACTCTGAAACTTACCAAGATGATCTCTGGTATTTAAGACAGTACAAGGACATCCAAATGGTTTTAAAAAGCTAACCAAAGGTTTTCTTTTAAAGAATAACTCATAGGGTGTCTTGTTATGAGGTTTAATAATCAAAATCCTATTCAAAACATAACAAGCAGTGCTAACAGCCTCTGCCCAAAAGGACATTGGTAGTTTAGCATCTGCTAGCATGCTTCTAATAGCCTCAATTAGTGTCCTATTCCTCCTCTCAGCTACTCCATTTTGTTGTGGAGTCCTAGGTGCACTATACTGTCTTTCTATACCTTTATCCTCACAGAACTTATTCATCTCATGATTCTTAAATTCTGTCCCATTATCACACCTGATGATCTTAACCTTTTGATTAGTTGAATTCTCAATCCTAGTTATGAATGATCTAAGTATTTCACCTGTCTCATCCTTAGTCCTAAGAAAGAACACCCAACTCATTCTAGAGTAATCATCAGTTATTACCAAACAGTAAGATTTCTTCCCTTGACTAGCTACATTGGTAGGGCCAAACAAATCCATATGTAACAGGTGTAAGGGAGTGGTATTGGTATTCACAAGCTTGGTCTTATAAGAGGTCTTGTGTTGCTTACCTTTGAGACATGCTACACAGTGGTCACTACATTCAAATAACTTTTCAGGTAAGCCTCTCACTAGCTTATTCCTAACAAGTTTATTCATGGTCTTGAAATTCAAGTGACACATCCTCCTATGCCATAGTTCAGATTCAGATACAGTAGCTTTAGAAATGAGACAGTTAACATTTTGAGATTCCATCTTGTTTAAATCACTACAGTATACGTTATCCTTTCTTGGAACTCTCATTAAAATCTTATCTTCTGGTATTTTGAGTTTTTCAGAAAGTATAAGGCATTCTGTGTCAGTGAAATATACAGGATTTTGCTTATCTGTGATTTGACTCACACTAAGCAAATTGTATCTCAATTGCTCAACATAATAAACATCATTGAAGGTGAGCTTACTGCTTTTTACCTTACCTTTACCTGTGATTTTACCTCCTTTAGGATTGCTTCCAAACGCTACATCTCCTCCAGAAAACTCTTTAAAGTCCTGTAGCTTTTTCCTGTCTCCAGTCATGTGTCTTGAACAGCCAGAATCAATATGCCATAAGCTTGGTGGCTTGCCCTGCACATATATGAGAAAAACAATTAGTTTTTCTTGGGAACCCAAACCAATTTGGCTTTGGGTTTCCCATGAGCACCTTTGACATCAACCCTTTTGACAGTGATTGATCTCAGTGCTGCATTGGTTTTGGACACTTCAGATTTACACTCATTTTTATGTTTCCAAAAACAATCTGTTTTAGACCTGACAGGGGTTAATGGTTTGACAGTGGTCACCTTTAAGTTTGTATTGATTACCCTGGCAGTGGTAGCTTTACTTGGTATAAACATTCTTTTGAAATGTTTAATACCAGCAGAGGTACCATGCCTGACAGTGGTCAAACCCTCCCCTGTTCGTGTCTTGCCTCTGTTAGCCGTTGACAGGGGCACTGCTGTAGCATTAACAGGGGCTGCAGCCTTGCCTCTGTTAGGCTTATTTATCAACACATGACCTGTACCACTGTTCCTATTATTTTTAGGATTGTAGTAACAGTCCTGTTGAAGATGATTATATCTACCACAAATAAAACATGACTTTCTTTTCACACATTCAAACCCATTACCCAACCTTTGTGAAACCAATTGGTTCCAATTTCTTTGATTACCCCTGGGAATGGATTTATTCACATTACTTGCAGTATGTAACTCAGACTTCTTTGATTTACATGTACACTTATCACACTCAGATTTCAACTTGTCTTTTGATTCAGTATTGACCTTTTTGTGTACATACCCTAAACCTGAACTAGCCTTGTTGGTTTTCCTGACTTGATCTAACTGAGCCTTTGCTTTCTCAACAAACATCTTTTTACCCTCTTCTAGTTTAGTACTATTAAGTTCAGAAACTAGACCAGTAATAGACTTAACACTACCATCCACAGAATTACCACTAGATGAGCTATCACTATCACACTCATCTTCCTCAGTCCAATCAGATACCTCAACTTTATCAAAATTTACATTATCATCACAATTAACAACTGGATCTACCTTTTTAACCTCCTCAGACACACCTACCTTAAGTGTTTCTAAAACAAAATCACTTTTAGGTGGGAAATAAGTATGATTATAAGGTGGAGGAACAGCATTAAGGTTGTAACCTAATCCAAGTTTTAATTTATCATGAATTTGAGACTTGATTAAGTTTTGAACACTTTTTGAAACATTTTCCAACTCATCAACTTTCAATTTTATTGACTCCTTATCAGAAATTGCCTCAGCCAACTTAGCACTTAGCATATCAACTTTTGTTTGTAAAGCTTTCTTTTCCCAATTTAGATACTTAACATCTAAGTGAAATTGAGATTCATTCTTTTCGTAAGCTTTTATCTGATTTTCTAAGTTTTCAATAGCTAAAGTGGCATGTTGACTCTTTTCCTTACAAGCTTTTAATTCATTACACACAACCATATTATGATCCCTATAAAATTTAACCATTTTCTTACATGCAGGAGAACATAATTTAGATTGTACCTCATATGGAATGTCTGAAGACTCTGGTTCTTCTGTGACAGCCATCAAAGCTTGATTCTGAACTACAAGCTCTTCTTGGTCACTCCAGTCAAATCCTCCCATTCCATCTTGAGCAACCAATGAATCTGAAGTGGTGTTCTGAACAGGTACCAATCTTCTTTGTGGAGCAGAATTATTTCTCATAATACCATTCTGAGATCCTCCAGCCTGTGTGCTCTTGCATTCTCTAGCAAAGTGTCCCATCTTGTGACAATTGAAACACTCCACCTTGCTCTTGTCAAAACCAGCTACACCATCTCTCTTGTAAGAAAAGTTTCTGTTCCCAGACCTCTGCATAAATCTCTTTGCCCTGATTGTAATCATGGCCATTTGCCATCTTAAATCCATCTCTTCCAGGTCCTCTTCACTAACCTGCTCCAAATCTTCTGTAGTTAATGAAGAATTCACATGGCTTGCAAAGAATGCTTCCAATACATTATCATTAGCACCAGATGTGCTACAACTACCAGATTCACCAACAGAAACAAAAGCAGCATTGTTAGAGCTACCATTGGACTGTTTCAATGCTAGAACTTCAGGCTCAAAATTCCTCAGATCATTATACAGGTCTTCAATCTCTTTCTCTTCAAGATCTGGACTTTGTCTAAGTCCCACAGTGTACATATTCCAATCTGTACCAAGTGATCTTAGAAACTTCCTGTTCAAGTCATCTTTATCAATCTTGACATTGTGATTTTCTAAATCACCCACAAGTTTTTGAAACCTATCAAAAGTCTGAGTCAGAGTTTCAGACTTTACACCTGCAAAGTTTTCAAACTGTTGTTTGAGAAGAGATCTCTTATTCTTCTTGGTGTTATCATTACCACCAAATCTCTTAACAATTGCTTGCATAAGAACCTGAGCATCTTCACAGTTTTCAAACTTCCTTTGATACTCATTAGGAATAGACAAAAGTAGAGTACTTAATGCCTTCCACTCTGTTGCTCTTTCTTTTCTCTCTGCATCAGACTTTGGTGGTGGTCTTTCTTCCTTTTTACCATCTGCATCCTTAGTATAGTTTGGTCCATTAGTAACCACCTCCCACATCATATAATCCGTAAGCAACATGTATTGCCTAATCCTAGTCTGCCATAACTCAAACTCATCAGGTTTGAGCATGGGAATCTTTGTAGCTTGTATTCCTTCCATTGATTCAGTAGACATCTTGTTATTTGTTGAAAAAGCTGTGAAATTCAATTACCTTCTTCAAGATCAAAGTAATATCAAGCTCTGATACCACTTGATGATCCCAGCTAGAGATCTTAGTATGTATTACTTTGATTTATTATTAATAAGCTTGCGGAATAGTTTATTAATAACTTGAAGAACAAACTTGTATATAACAGAATATCTAACCAAAAGCTTCAATATTATTAATAATACGAACACACAATTTGTGTTAGGGTTTACAACCTTGAAGCTAATAACTAGAATGAATTCGTCTTCTATCCCTCTATCTAGGGTTTTACAGGATCTCTATTTATAACACATAGAGTCCTTTACAGAATCAACCTATTATGGAAATCTTATCTATTCCATAATTATCTCTAACCGACTAACCAACAGTGGTTGAGTATATAACTAACAGGGGTAGTACTCGTATATTATCAACAGTGGTTGAGTACTTACAAAATACAAACTATACACTAACAGTGGCCCTGTTAGACAAATGTACTAACAGCGGTTGTCTTCTTCTAACAGTGGTTGACTTCTAACAGTGGTTGAAGTCTTATACCAACAGCGGCATGATACTTGTATTCTGAGCAAATCTAACAGTGTCTCAGGTCTCAACAGCAAACGTGGTGGTGGTACAAAAGAAGAATGGGAAATGGAGAGTATGCGTGGACTATACTGATCTCAATAAAGCCTGCCCGAAGGATCCTTTCCCGTTGCCTCATATAGATTCAATGGTGGATGCTACGGCTGGGCATGAGATCCTAACTTTTATGGATGCTTCATCAGGATTTCAACAGATTCAGATGGAACCTTCAGATCAGGAAGACACAGCTTTCATAACCCCCACAGGTATATATTGTTATATTGCTATGCCCTTTGGTCTTAAAAATGCAGGTGCGACTTATCAAAGACTAGTCAATATGTTGTTCGAAGACCAATTAGGAAGCACGATGGAAGTATACATCGATGACATGGTGGTAAAGTCAATAAAGACTGAGGATCACCTTAAGGATCTTAAGATGGCGTTTGATATCTTGGATCAGTACAACATGAAGCTTAATCCTGCTAAATGTCACTTCGGAGTGGGGGGAGGAAAGTTCTTAGGATATATGGTGACCAAGAGAGGAATAGAAGCCAGTCCAGAGCAGATTAAAGCAATCCTAAACTTGAAATCACCGTCAAGTCCAAAAGATATACAAAGGTTGACGGGAAGAATAGCAGCTCTGAACCGTTTTATTTCAAGATCTTCAGACAGATGCAAAGAATTCTATGATATCCTAAAGAAAAATAAAAAATTCGAATGGGGAGAAAAGCATGAAGCTGCGTTTCAAGAGCTAAAGGATTACTTATCAACAGCTCCTTTATTGATGAAGACTGAGAATGGCGAACCACTGTTTCTCTACTTGTCGGTGTCTAGGAATGCTGTGAGTGCGGTGCTTGTGAAGGATCATGAAGGACAACAACATCCTGTTTACTATGTAAGTAAAAGTCTACTAGATGCTGAAACCAGGTATTCTCATCTCGAAAAACTTATACTTGCATTAGTCATGGCATCAACTAAGCTTAGGCATTATTTTGAAACACATCCCATACATGTTAAAACTAATTATCCAATTAAAAATGTTTTGAGAAGACCAGAAATGTCAGGACGATTAGCAAAATGGTCTGTTAAATTAAGTGCATATAATTTGATTTATGAACCTAGAAATGCAATTAAATCTCAAGCCTTAGCGGATTTTATTGCTGACTTTACTAGTGATCTCCAAAATGAGGTAGATTTAGAAGTACAAGAATTAAACCAAATAAGTGAAAGATGGACATTATATACTGATGGTGCTTCTAATGTAAAAGGAACTGGATTAGGAATTGTATTAAAATCGCCTCAAGGTGATATAATGCCTCAAGCCATAAAATGTGAATTTCAAGCTACAAATAATGAGGCGGAATATGAAGCATTGATTGCGGGATTACAATTAGCTAAGGATATTGGAATAAAATACTTAAACGTGTATGTTGATTCATTGTTAATTGCTAATCATTATAATGGATCCTATACTGTGAAAGTAGATAGATTAGCCCTGTATTTGGAGATTGTTAAGGATCTTGCAGGTAGCTTCGAGGTCTTTGAAATCCAACAGGTACCACGTGAGGATAATACTGAAGCGGATGCTTTGGCAAATCTGGGGTCAAGTTTAAGGATCCCACCGGATGTCAAAATACCAATTATACATATTGCAGCGCCCGCCATCGTTGATAAGGATCACAACGAAGAGAAAGTCTGTGATGTTGAGGATCCTCAGCCTGGAGATAATTTGAATGCATCAGGTTATAGGGGTAAGTCAGGATCATGGACGCAACCAATCATGGAATACTTACAACATGATGTGATCCCTAAGGATGAAAACAACCCTAAAGCTTTCAGGTTAAAGGTATCTCGTTTTACTATTGAAAATGGTATACTGTATAAAAAAATCACTTACAGGACCATTATTGCGATGCCTTGAGGATCCTGAAGCAAAAGCAGTTCTTGAGGATATACATGAAGGAGATTGTGGAAATCATTCTGGGGGCAGAGCATTATTTTCAAAAGTTTTGAGGACAGGATACTTCTGGCCTACAATGAAGAAGTGTAAGTCCCTAGTTCTAGGATCGATAACTTTGTTATCTGTAGTATTAAGGTGCGGAATCCCTTAATACGGTGTTATCTTACTAATAACGAGTAAGTTCGTATTGCGTTTATTAAAGCTTAACTTTAAACGAATAATTCGTCAAAGCCTAGCTGTAGGTTTTGTTTTCTCTGGTTTACTGAGTTCGCACGAATGAGGAATAGCCAAAAGTGTTATGATTTTCACGTATGAAAATCATTATATACGTCTGGTTCAGTTCGGCTCGCATGGGCCTGCGAGTCCAGTCCAATCACCTCGCAGCCCAAGCCCAATACAGACTCGGCTCGCCAGACTTGTTGTTCCACGAGTTCAGATCTCATCTCGCATCGCTAAACCTTGCGACTTGAGATCTCGACTCGCATTGCAGAAAATGTAAATGCTAAAAACATAATTCGTCTACCTTTAATAACAAATATTAATAACAAAACGAATATGCATTTACAAATCTAAACCAAAATACAAACGTAATAATAATTACACTAGTCCTATTTCAAGCTAGATCTGTTGTCACAAATACATGTCCCAACAGACTCCCCCTTGACAATAGCTCTAGCGTCTTTATCTTCACGCTTTGTCTTTGGTCTTTACTTGTAAATCTTGCTTCATGCGTAAATCTTCATCTTGATACAAGTCTTCACCATCATTTGATAATCTCTCGCTAAATCACCCCATTCAATAGTCGTAAAAATTCTGTTCTCGTTCAACTTTAACAGATCTTTTCTCGACATATTCATCAGGTGTCGATGGTCATAGACTCTAAAGATTTCTCTTTCACCACCTTCAACCTCATCATCAGCTTCAACCATTACAGCTTCTCCAGTCTTTGAATCCACGTGCCAACTCTTCATATTTCCAAGAATATCCTGTGGCATTGTCATCAATGGAATCTGCTGCACGCATTTAACAGCTGGATATGTCTTTTTCCTTCTTCTTCTTCCAGTTCTCTGACTTCTCTCATTCATCTTCACAGTAGTCCCTTTTCTTGGCTTAATCATCTCAAATTTATTTGTACCAACTTCATGTCTGATTATTCTTTCAACACGATTAGCATAATCATCACGACTTGGATTATTGATCTCTAATCTAGCCAAATCACGTATCTCATAACGTGGTAAAGAACTAAAAACTGCAAGCTTTCTTTCAAAGTATTGAACTCCATCATATCTTTTAATCGCAAAAAGCTTCAGTTCTGAGTCAAAGTACCAGCCTATAATCCCTTTACGCGGTACACGCTTCTTTGTAATATCAATCTCAGAAATTACAATCTTCTTCTTCTGTTTTGGAAGTTTCCGATATTGCACTGCAGGATTATTTGTATAGACTATCTCTTCTGTTTCATCTTCAGAGGTTGAGTCTTCAATATCTTCATCGATATCTACAACTGTTGGACCTTCATCATCTTCCATAACAAACTCTGTCCTTGATGGGCTCACATGGTGTTCATCAATATTCGCATCTGGATCTACACCAACGTCTTGCACATCCTCAGGTACAGCAGTCCAATCAGTAGGCGGTAGAAACTCTCCATCCTCAAGATCAAAATCTATGTCTTCATCTACCTCATCCAGAATATCATCTTCTGAATCTGATAGATCTAACATTTCCATTCCTAAGAAAACCAAACATACAAATTAATATTAACAATTTAAATTCTTTATTAACTTTCCTGAATTAATTTAAGAATTTCTTTATTAATTCTTTTGTATATTTTAACCTATTATATAAACGCAATTTATATATAACTTATAAAATTTTTTTATTGATTACCCTGAATCAATCTAAGATTCTCTTAAGTCTTATAACATACTTACAAATAATAATTAATTTTAAATTCTAATGTATTGTGAAAAATCACCAACCATTTAAATTTACTATTAATTATCTTATATAATTTCTAAATTTAATTGATCAATATATCACAAACTTAACCATCAATTTAAACTTTAAATTATATATTATTTGTCTAGTTAAAACCTACATTTTCAACTTGTCAGTTATACAAACTCTCAAGTCTAAAATGCATATGTTATTATAAAATTTTGACCACCGATATTAAATCGGAACACGCCGCTCGACTACTTTATGAGTCGGAAGTTTTTCGATCACTATTTTATCTTAACATATTTTTAAATAAACTTATATTAATTATAAACATATTTTACTTAAAATAATAATAATCTTAAGTCGAATATATTACACATAATATTAAGTTTACAATTGTTCAGTACAACCTGTTACAGATATAATTCTACACTTTGCTAATACTAAGCTATCTTACCAGCTTCAGTATCAACCGGTGCATCCTTATCTGCACTTATACCAGCTCCAGCATCACCAACATCACCAGACTCCCCCTGAATCATAGCTTGCTGACTTGTCTTTGAAGGACTAGCCAGCTCACTATCTTTCTGAGCTATGGGATCATCATCTTCATCTTCACTTCTCTTCTTCGCCAGCTCATCATCTCTGCAGGAATCATCTAATATAACCACTCCCCCTTGAGATGGTTTGTCCTTCCGCAGATCAGCAACTAGACGATCAAGTCTCTCAATCTGTCTCTTATTCTCAGCATCAGTAGCAATCAAAGTCAAATTGGAATTCAACAACGACTTATAAGATTCACTCTGATTAAGCACCTGCTGTGCAAGAGTAAGATTGTTCGCCACCAACGCTGGAATTTTCACACAAACCTTCTCGAGCTCCTTAACCCTAGACTCTAAGGATGTAATCCTTTCAACATCAGTCTTGGGTGTGATCGGGATTGTCGTAGGTCCAGGTGGTGTAATAGACGCAATATGAGAAGCATATGTAAGTGGTGTGTGAGGTTGAGAGAAAGCCTTCATAAGTAATCCCGCCGCAAATCTAGCTCCTTTTGTTGTCGGAAAATTAGCTCCTCGAACTAGATCAGCAACCTCATGATGTATATAGTTAACACAATTAAAATAAGTAATTGTTACCGATTACTCTGCCTCAATCTCTAATTAACTGCATAACACTTGTAGTATCGAAACTTATATCACATACCTGAAGCGGTAATGATATCGGTTCAGTAACCATCGGTGTATCCTTCTCCACCTGCGGTGTATCTTGAGCAACTGTTTACAGAATATATTGTCTCAGTTAAACTCCTAATAAACAACAAGTTAAGATTGTTTAACTATTTAATCAAACACGTACCATCTCCAACAGTTGACGTCCTGAAACGTTTACTCAATGGAGTATCAGTCTCATCAGCATCCAAATCATGAATAATAAGATCTGGACCTGGTTCATTGACCTTTCTCTTCAACTTCTTCTGAACCGGACGACCCGTGGCCAAATCAACTAGATCATCGTCAGAATCAGTCGACTCGTCAGTTGTATGTCCATCGTTCAGACCAGATGGACCAACTGGTTCCTAAATATATTTACCATTTTTGATTAACATACAATTCTATCAAACTAGATAAATATAGATTTAAGATTATTCAGCTTTTAATACCTTAGCAGGTAAAACTGCTGAACTATCAACCTGTCTCTGCTCACCCTCAGGTTTAGTAACCTCTGGGTCTGCAGTCTCAGTTCCCTATATATAATGATATTTATAATTCATAATTAGAAATAATATCTAATTAACTAAATATCTATATCATAATCATTAAATAATACAATTATACTATATGATTAATAAAATAAATCTATCAACTAAGTATAAAATATTACCTCAGAAGGTGGAACATAACTATCAATATCCCATAACAAGGGATCAGTAGCATCATCATTCTGCTCCAGTACCTCCTGAACAACCTGAGCAGCAACATCTGGATTCACTTGTTCCCCAGCATGTGCAGGTTGCTCCAAAACATCCTCTAAAAGCTCTTGTGGATCTTCAGCATGACCCAAATCAGCTTCAGCAGGAACAGCAGCAGCAGCAGGAGCAACGTCCAACCAGCCATGATTTGGCGGTGTAACGTAGTTTAGGTCAACAATATACCCAAAAAGTGGTCGTTCTTCTGGTTTCACCACACCCTCCTTCCGTACTGTCTGTAAGAACATGGCATTATACCCACGTTGATCAATGGTATTCACCACTAAAAACGGTTCAGGGATAGCCAAGTTCGGTAAACGCGAACATATGATAAGCATACAGAACCTCGGGTAAATCAAAAATCTAGATCGAACAGAACCCGATATCTGTCGCCTTATCTCTCCAAAAATAAGATCACAAAAACTGTATGGTTTATTGTAAACCAAGGACAGTGCAGCCGATAGTATAGCAGGGCTCAACTCATCAAAACCGCCCTTCTTCAGTGCAAAAACGGTATTCATGACGTGCCACAGAAACCGCCACTGTCCGATGACAAGGGGTTTCTGAAACTGGTTCCCACGTCTATCACCAGTATAACCCATACGTCCGATAGCTCCCTCAATAAAATCCATGGGAAACTCCAAGTCCCCATTCTCCTGATCCTCAGTACCCAGCTGCAATACCTCACGAAGGTATCCAGCGGTAAATGCAACTGTCTGACCATTGACCGTTGCGCGGATCTCAGGTGGATTGACAGAAGCATCGTACTGAATATCTGTCCAAAAGTCGTTGAGAATTGTCTGAGAGATTGGTGGATTTGCTGTAATAGCATATCGAATACGTGACCGTGCAAGGAAACGTAAAACATCAGCCACTCTGTCAGCTCGCTTGGCCTGTAGATTCAAATCTACTAAAATGTTGTGGCTCTTGTCGAAAGGTCTCGCCATATCTGCAAAATAATCACAAATGACAACAACAATTCAATGCACGTTAATAAAATTTAAACTATAATATATTATGAATCATAATTCATCAAATATCTTAGTTTATCTATATATATAACTTGTTACATCAACGTCTCAAGTCGTATATATAAACATATTTAACTTATAACTAAAAAGTCGTAAGTCTAATACATATTTAAATAAGAATCCATTATATAAACGTTATTACAAGAATGTCTTAACATTTATATCACGAAAATAAAATATGTTTCAAGTTCTGGATTCGCTAAGTCTGGCTTGACGAGACGAGTTCATCTCGGCTCGTTTGTCAAGTCGCCAGACCAGTCAACTCGCGACTGATCTCGGTTCGTTTGGTCAACAAGTCAACAAGTCGACTCGCCAAACTACTCAACTCGCTAGTTCTGTTATGCGAGACGAGGTGAAACCTCAACTCGTTCGATGAACAGCCGGTGCGAGTTTGGTTTCATAATCAATTAATCCGTTGTTTTTAACATGATCTATTGATTGATTAACGTTTATTAGGCATCGATTAACATTAACCCTAAAGATCCATGTCCAATAACACCTCAAATCTACGTGAATCGTTCGAATTAAAAACCGAAACCCTAGTTTTATAAAAAACTTCGATTTCTTGTTATTTACACGGTGAAATCCTTTGTATTATACCTCAAAATGATCGCAAGATGAAGATGTATAAAGTCTACGGATCAAAAACTCGTTACTCGTAATATCGAAATCAAATGAAAAATATATTTCGCTTCGTTTCGCCGTGAAGTCGATTCGCAGAGCTTTAGCGAACTCGCAAATCAAGTGGGTTCGGTGGATTGGTTTGACTCGTTTGACCCCTTTATACTTCAAAACTCGATTCGCCAAAATTTGATCTCAATCCGCAAGTTATGTCGACTCGCAGGATTTAAATAAAATGCGAATTTAATTCTAAGTATAAATAAAACCCGTTATTTTTACAAGTCTAAATTAAACGTAATTTTCACTTGTAAAAAGTTACGTATGTTCAACATTAAATGAGACAATGCAGTATAATTTAATTCCAAAGGGTAAAACTTATTAAAATAAAATAAAATTAAAACAACGTTATTTAAACACAAAAATAAAATAAAATAAAATAAAATAAGAAACATATAATTTTAACAGTGGTATCAAGTACCATTTTATTAATCGCTATTAAATTAAAACTAATACATACAAAAATGATTAAGAATTTAACTGCTTAGGGATCATATTAGTAAGAACAAGCTATTTGTTATTTATTAAAAAGTCTAAGTAAATTGTTAGTATACATACCTCATGAAATTCAAATAAATTACAATAGAAATACAACTAATTTTATCATCTACACATTTATATTTATAAAATTATATCTTAGTTACCTTTATCCACACAGCATAATTGATTAAAATCAGATTACTCACTTAAAGTGAATATTTTAATTATAGACAGTTCAAAACAATTACCAGTATTATGATCCACATAAACAAATTATACTCTATTTTCTAAGCAAAACCTTTATTGTGAGTATGAATATTATCAAGTGCTTCCTATTAAATGACATACTGAAGAATTTCAAGTAAAACCTTTAACACTGATTTTAAGACAAGGCAGTGGTTACTTTAGTGTAACATACACTTGAATTTTAAGTTTAGACAAATATCAAACATATGTTGAACATGCTATGTTATCCAGGTCTGTACTTAGTACAACAGAGGATCTCTTTTAGCATAATTCAAAATACATTTGAGAATATTAATTTAATTAAATGCTTCAAGTCTGTACTCAGTACAACAAAGTCACCAGTAATTAATTTAATACCCATATTGCTACTATTTGTCAATTTAAATTTACATAGAAACAGTGTATGGTAGTACTATCATTCATCAATTAAGAAAACATGTCATACATCATAAAATAGTAACACAAGATAATAATCAAGTAATTAATTAACTTCTTAAGGCTTAGAAAATTTCATATAAATTGCCTATCGGTATATCATATGATGAAGCCATCTAATATTTTATAATAAAAATAGACAAATTATTACTTGTGGATATAGGTGTATAATCAAATAAATATAAACACATACTTGATAGAACCGCTGTAGTTCTAAAATAACTTTATTTGAACCTACTAACACATCATACTTAGGACTTAAGCTTATTATTGTGAAGCTTATTCTCCTAATGTACTATCATTTCCCATAGTTTTTGCAGATAAAAACTTAAAAATTTTTCTAAAAGAACTACTTTTGTTCTTTTATTGGAGGCGATTCCCCTCAGGTAACAAGCAAATGAATACCATACGCCCCTTTTTTTTTTTTTTTTTTTTAATAAGTACAAATACTAACTATTACAAAAATACCCTTGGAAGACTAATCACTCTGGATTTCTCATTCCATTTAGTTGAACCAACGTCTCAAATCTTGCTCTGTCGAACGCCTTTGTGTATAAGTCCGCTAAGTTATCCAATGATGGAACCTTAACCAACTTTATCAGATTCTTCTCCGCACAATCTCTAATAAAATGATGTCTGATATCAATATGCTTAGTTTTACTGTGTTTCACCGGATTATTAGTGATCGACATAGTAGATTCGTTATCAATCATCATAGGAGTATTGGTTATCTTTAACCCATAATCCCGCAGTTGCTGTTGTATCCAAAGAACTTGAGAGCAACAGCTGCCAGCTGCAACGTACTCAACTTCACATGTAGAAATAGCTACAGACGTTTGCTTCTTGCACTGCCAGGATACTAATCTACCTCCTAGGAATTGACATTCTCCGGTCGTAGATTTCCTATTCTGATTACATCCTCCATAATCCGAATCAGTATATGCTAATAGATCTAAGTTTCCTTCAATCGGATACCAAAGGCCCAGCTTTGGTTGCCCTTTGAGGTAACGAAGAATCCGTTTTACAGCTGTCATATGTGACTCCTTCGGATTAGCCTGATATCTTGCGCATAGACAAACCGCAAACATTATGTCAGGCCTAGAGGCGGTCAGATACATTAGTGATCCAATCATGGCTCGATAAAGAGTTGGATCCACATCTTGATCACTCGATGTATCCGGACTTAGTTTGTGATTGACTGGAATTGGAGTATTGTAGACCTTACTTTCATCCATCTTAAAGCGTTCCAATAGCTCATTTACATATTTAGATTGATGAATAAAGAATCCGTCCTTCTTTTGATCAACTTGTAATCCTAAGAAGAAATTCAACTCTCCCATTGTAGACATCTCAAACCTTTTCCTCATGACTTTCTCAAATTCTTGACACATCTTTTCGTCAGAAGATCCAAAGATTATGTCATCAACATAAACTTGTACTAATAGAAAGTCTTTCTTCTTCCATTTTACAAACAGTGTACTATCAATTGACCCTCTTGAAAATCCATTTTCAAGTAGATACGTTGATAGTGTTGTATACCACGCCCTCGGTGCTTGATGTAATCCATATATAGCCTTATTCAAGCGATATACTCTATCTGGATATTCAGGATCAGCAAAACCTGGAGGTTGAGCAACATACACCAGTTCTTCCATTAAGCCATGCAAAAAGGCACTCTTAACATCCAATTGATATACCTTTATACCTTTGAATGATGCAAATGCTAAGAATATTCTAATTGCTTCCAACCTAGCTACTGGTGCAAACACTTCATTGTAATCGATACCCTCTTCTTGGTTAAAACCTTGTACCACTAGACGAGCTTTATTGCGAGTAATGATTCCCCGATCATCTCTCTTACACTTAAATACCCATCTAGTACCTATCGGATATTCTCCCTTAGGTAGGTCAACCAATTCCCATACTTGTAGTTTCTCGAACTGTGATAGTTCTTCTTGCATTGCTTCCACCCACGAGCTTTCCTTTAGAGCCATTTGCACATTTTTGGGCTCGACTTGTGAGATAAAGCATGAATATAGACATTGATTAGAAATCTCTGTCTCTTTCATTGCAGAATACAAGCTTGGGTACTCGAGGTTTTCTGAAGTACTAGCTTTAGATTGATTCCTTGTTTGAACCGGAGTATGAAGATCACCAATGATGTTATCAACCGGATGATTCTTACTCGTTCTAGTTGAAACAATAGGTTCAACATGAATCTCATCTTCTAAGTTAGTACCGATTTCCTGTTGTTCAGGAATGTCTTCCAAATCTGGGACACCTTCTCTAGACAAGTGTGAGTTATCAATATTCATAGATATTCTTAACTGTTTCAAAGGGGTGATGATATCCTCCACCAACTTATCCATTATCTCTTCATCACTTAAAGGTGTATCTACTTTGGATTTTTGAGATCCACTAGTAGACGGTTGATTTGGATCAACAATTGTCTTGATTCCAGAATTCGGAACACTCGATGTTGAAGTATGGCCATTATCCACATCTTCAGACAATAAATGTTCAGCTATCACTGAATCACTGACATAGTCACTAATGGGAACTTTGAATGATGCAAAGAGATCTGAATAGTCAAATTGCCAATCAACTCCCTTATGCACATCAGGTGAGTAGCTCGTAACCTCAATATTATAAACTACTTCCAAACGTCCCGTGACTTTATTAAAGACTCTTTTATTTGGTGAATTAGGCATATAACCTAGGAAAAATCCTTCGTCAGCCTTTTCTCCAAATTTAGCTTGATGTCCGGTCTTTAATATGGTGCATGAAACTCCAAAGGGTTGAAACCCTTTTAAGTTTGGTTTCTTATTGTTCAAAAGCTCATAACAAGTCTTGTTCAGCTTTTTAACCGTAAGAACTCTATTTAGAACATAACATGCTGTATTCACTGCTTCTGCCCAAAAGATAACCGGAAGCTTTGAATCAGCAAGCATTGTTCTAGCAGCTTCAATCAACGTCCTATTTTTCCTTTCAGCAACACCATTATGTTGAGGTTCATAAGGTGCACTGAATTGATGTAATATCCCTTTGCTTAAGCAATAGATATCTAAAGTTGAATTCTTGAACTATGTTCCATTGTCACTACGAATACGCTTCATTCTCGTTTTGTATACATTCTCTACTAGATCGAAGAATTCAATGAGGATTCTAGGAGTTTCATCCTTTGATCCCAAAAAGAATACCCACGAGAATCTAGAATAGTCATCTGTGACAACTAAACAGTACCATTTGCCACCTAGACTTCTTTTGCTTATTGGGCCGAAGAGATTCATATGTAGCAAATCAAATGGTGAGGAGATGGAGTTTTCAGTCTTAGGTCTGTGTGGTTTCTTGTGCTGCTTTCCTTTCATGCAAGGAACACACTTATCCTCAGACTCGAAACGTTTCTGTGGTACACCCAGAACTAAACCATTTCTGGTTATGTAATTCATCTTTCTCCAGTTCAGCACATAACACACAAACACGATCAGTTGTCAAGAGGGACCCAAGCCATTACGGTCTTGGTTTGTCCCTTATCATCAACAAACTTAAGCTCTTTAAAATAACCATCCTTCCCATCAGGAGCTTTGGTTACTTTCGAAGAAACTTGAGCTTGTGGACGATCAGCCTTAAGAGGTGAATTTGAGGAGAACCTCCTAGGCACTGAATTTTGAGTTCTATTATAATAACTATAATTAAACTCATGTGATCGCGAAGTAGAACCACTATCATAATGACTATGATTTCTACTTTGATTTCTAAACCTCGTCGGTGTCATATCCCTAGACTGATTGAAAGAATTATCACTTAGAGAATATGGTCGTTTAGGTTTAGGAGGGGAGACACTATGTTTACCTTCTCTCTTAAGAATGTTAACAGGTTTATTACCTAACTTAGGGTTGGCATCTAACCTATCTACAGTCTTACTAGAGTCAGTCGGTGTCTTTTCATCAATCACAAGCTTATGAAATGTTTCCGGCTTTTTGTTTGGACAACACGAAGCTACGTGTCCTTTTAGATGACACTTGAAACACGACATCTGCTTGCGTGATTTAGGAACTTTTGCTTTCTCATTCGGAGTCTTAGGCACTAAAGGTTCAATTTTATGTTCCTTATTAATCTTATCATCATTCTTAGCATCATTTATCACTCCACCCAGTACAAAATGTATTTTAGTGAGTGATGAAATCTTACTATTATCTGATGACAGATTCTTAATAACACTCTTATGTGCCTCTGACTGTTCAGGTTTATTAGCTACCTCAATCTCAGGATTAACATCAGTCATTTCAGAATCTTCAGGATTAGGAGTGTAATTGGCATTAAAAGGATGGGGTACATCACTGTATCCTATCCCAGTCTTGTCCTTTACACTACGCTGAGAGTCAAGCATTCTATCCATTTCTACAGTTCGGTAGTTCTCAATCTTACGATCTTGTTCTACTAACTTCTGTTTTAGTTCAGCTAACTCTCTATCCCGATCAGCAATTGTCTTATTTAAGTCATTGATATTCATATAGAGACCATCTATGATAGTATTCTTTTCACTTATGGTATCTCTAAGTTTTGTTCTATCTAAAGCATCAGACTTAATTTTATCTTTTAAGGCCTGTTTATCATCACTTAATCTACGTATATCCATAATGGATTGGTCAAGTTCAGATCTAACAGTCTTATAAGATTATTTGTCCACATTCAATTGGGATGACAAATTGCTATTAGACACAGTTAATACACTCATCTGAGATTGCAAATCAGTAACTAAGTAACAAACATCAGCAAGATTAAGAATATCTAGACATACCTTCTTCTTGTCAGTTTGTACTTCAGCCATACGTGCCACAAAATCTTCAGGACTCATTTCAGGAGTTGAATCCATGTATAGCACGTCATCATCACTTGCCTTTTCTTCAGACTTAGGCACATCTACTTTCTGTTCTACATCAGTGGGCATGTAGGACATAGATCCAGCAGTTGACTCTTCAATCTCAGCCATTAAGGCTTCTTCCTCTGATTCAGCTTTCCAGTCATAAGAGCCATCTAACTGCTTCACCACCAAGGCTTTGGAAGCTAGTGTACTTCTCGAACCTTGTTTTCCTTTTGCTTCTACTTTAGGCCTTTGGCATTCACGAGCGAAATGACCAATACCTTGACAGTTAAAGCATCTGACCTTGGTTTTATCAAACCCTGATCTATTGCCCAGCACTTTTCTACCAGTTTTCTTGAGGAAATTCTTCACCTTTCTTGATATCAACGCAAGTTGATCTTGAAGCTCCAATTCCTCAAGATAATCAGGATCGATCTGTTCATAATCCTCATCAAAAAGAATAGGATCATTAATCTTTCCCTCGATGTAGTTCTCATAGGATGCAACAAAGGAAGCAAGAACAGACAGTTGCTGTTCAGCAGATTTCACGCTCATGGACATCTTCTGATGCTCTTGAGATGACTTCTCAGTATTCTTTCCCTTTGTCTCATCACTAGAGGAGGAAATAAAGCACAGATCTTCAGATATCATTTCTCCAGTCACACCAGTATCACCAACTAACAATGCAGTGGTCGAACTAGAAGACCCAGTCAAAAGATTTGTTTTTCCATAATATAACCCAGGGTTCTGAACCTGATCAGAATCGGAATCCTTTGACTTTTTGGAGTAATCATAACCTCTTAGCTTGTCAATGACTTGCTCTAGGGTCATGGTAGCATATCTGGTCTCATTATCCTTGATCATAACACCATATAATTCCCACTTAGAAGGCAAACCCTCAAGAAACTTGTCGGTTTTATCAACTTCTTCTACAGTGATTTCATGGTGTTCCAATTCAGTTAGCAAGTGGTAGAAACGTGAAACATAGGCATCAAGATCTTCTCCCTTTAAAGCTTTAAACATAGTAAACTGCTTTTTGAGAAGATTCTTCTTGCCAGCTTTTACCTGTGGACTTCCCTCACCTCTTTTCTCTAACGCTTCCCAGAGCGTTCTAGCAGTTTGAAAAGATTTGAGTTGATGAGCAAGTTCTCTTGAAAGACACATTTTTATGCAGGAATGAGCTTTATTCTCATTTTTAAAGTCTTCCTTTTGTTTCTAACTCATGTTCGCATAGGTAAGAACTACAATAGCATTTTGAACAGTAGTAGTAGGTGCCGTGTATCCATTCTTGATACACATCCAGATTGACAGATCATGAAATCTACAGTAAGATTCAAATCTATCCTTCCAGTTGTAGTAATCCTCGATCTTTAACAACTTAGGTGGAACGTTTGATTTTCCCACCTCGTGATCCATCTCGATCATTCTACTTAAGTCAGACATCTTAAAAAAGTAAGTTCAAACTGTTTCGCGAAATCAGAAAATCTCAATTCGCAGAACTCAGTTCAACTCGCAATCTTAGCTCGACTCGCAGAATCTCGGTTCGCAAGTCTCAGTTCGGATCGCAGAAGATGTCAATTCGCAAGTGATGTGGTTTCGCAAGAAGTCTCGATTCGCAAGACAAAGTTCGACTCGCAAGTTTAAAGTTCGACTCGCAAGTTTCAACTCGGCTCGCAAGAGTAACTCGGTTCGCAAGCAACGCTGGAACCCTAATCTCGACTCACGAAACGGCTGTTAAACCCGAAAACGAAAGTTTAAGGTATTTTTACGACTGAAACTGGAAATTTCGACCGTAAACAAACCCTAAAACGTCCAGAGAATGATTTTGATCGTTAGTTTTGCAAAAAAGCACGTAAAAACGACCCGAATCAAAAACGCAATAACACTAAAACTCACGAACGCACTCGTATCTAGCCCGAAAGCTCTGATACCAGATGTAAGTCCCTAGTTCTAGGATCGATAACTTTGTTATCTGTAGTATTAAGGTGCAGAATCCCTTAATACAGTGTTATCTTACTAATAACGAGTAAGTTCGTATTGCGTTTATTAAAGCTTAACTTTAAACGAATAATTCGTCAAAGCCTAGCTGTAGGTTTTGTTTTCTCTGGTTTACTGAGTTCGCACGAATGAGGAATAGCCAAAAGTGTTATGATTTTAACGTATGAAAATCATTATATACGTCTGGTTCAGTTCGGCTCTCATGGGCCTGCGAGTCCAGTCCAATCACCTAGCAGCCCAAGCCCAATACAGACTCGGCTCGCCAGACTTGTTGTTCCACAAGTTCAGATCTCATCTCGCATCGCTAAACCTTGCGACTTGAGATCTCGACTCGCATTGCAGAAAATGTAAATGCTAAAAACATAATTCATCTACCTTTAATAACAAATATTAATAACAAAACGAATATGCATTTACAAATCTAAACCAAAATACAAACGTAATAATAATTACACTAGTCATATTTCAAGCTAGATCTGTTGTCACAAATACATGTCCCAACAAGAAGGATTCCATGGATTTTGCTCACAAATGTGATGCTTGTCAAAGACACGGGAACATTCATCATCCACCAGCAGAACCGATGCATCCAATTATCTCACCGTGGCCGTTTATGAAATGGGGAATGGACATAGTTGGAAAACTACCTGTTGCTCCTGGTGGAAAGGTGTTTATGCTTGCAATGACGGATTATTTCTCAAAATGGATTGAAGCTGAAGCATTTGTTCAAGTAAAGGAAAATGATGTAATATCATTCATCAAAAGAAATATCCTCACAAGGTTTGGGATCCCGGCAGAAATAGTATGTGACAATGGATATCAATTTATTGGAAGAAGAACAACCAAGTTTTGTGAAAGTTGGGGAATCAAGATGATCACTTCAACACCAGTCCATCCTCAAGCTAATGGACAAGCAGAATCTAGCAACAAGATCATAATCAATAATCTCAAGAAAAGGTTGGATGCTAAGAAGGGAAGATGGGCTAAAGAATTGCCTTTTGTGTTGTGGGCTGATAGGACCACAGAAAAGGAGGCAACCAAACAAACTCCTTTTGCTTTGGTGTTTGGATCTGAAGCTGTGATCCCAACAGAGATGGTGATTCCGACGGCAAGATCCCAGATGCAGACTTTTGAAGCAAGTAAGAAAGCATTGATTCAAGATCTGGATACTGTGGACGAACTAAGGGACCGTGCTAAATTCAGGACAGCTGCGTACAAGCAAAGAATCTCAAGATCCTACAACAAAAATGTTAGGATAAGAAGATTTCAAGTGGGAGATTTGGTATTAAGTAAAGCATTTCAAAACACTAAGAATCCTGTGGAAGGAAAATTAGCACCAAAATGGGAAGGTCCGTATTTGATAGATTCGGATGCCGGAAAGGGGGCATACTTGTTGGCTAATATGGATGGAGAACTACTTCCAAGATCCTGGAATGCCATTAATTTGAAACTATATCACGTGTAAGTTGAATATTTCTGTTCAACGTATGAGGTACTCCTATGATCCTTAATTTTTCATTGATTCTAATACTCTTTACTATATATATGTGTGTGTATTATAATTATATATTATTAGATGCATGAAATTCTTTAATAGTTGTTATTCTTATTGAATACTGTACTGACTTAAGCATCGGAGGGATGTTAGGCAAACTAACACCCACCTTTACCCAAGATTTTGTATTTGATGTAGTTCATGCATTTAAGGATCATGGAATAAAGATTAGAGGTTGGCCACCTCTCCTCCGTTAAGGATCCCAGTGATCCTCTAAGGTTTAGAGGTTTCCGTACGGATAAACACCTCTCTACGAAAAGGGTTTTGACACCTCGCCAGGAGCGCATGATGTTTGATTATAGTGCCACGGTTAGGGAATCGGTGATGCCTCTGGTACCCGACAACTTCATTTCCATTGGCCTATAGATCAAGCGCTAACGAATGTCGATACTGATGTGCACTATACGTATCGATCTAAGGTTTGTGTCGTTTTCACGTCACTCTAAGGTTTGTAATGTTTTCACATTACCAATTGGTTAGGCATTTTCATGTCTCAAATGGCGTAGCCCAAGTACATAAGGCTTGTAATGACTTCTCCTTACGTAATACGCATGGTTTGTAATGTTTTCACATTACCCAACGATTTGGCATTTACATGTCGCAATTATGGTTTTCTTAAACTATCTAATGGTTATAATGTTTTCACATTATCAAAATTTTCGTTGGTTAAGTCTAATAAATAACTTTATTAGCCCTAATGTTTTCATGATTGTCAAAACTGTTTTGATCTAAGGATCATAAAATCTTTTTAAGATTACAACATTTTTTCGAAAAAAATTGTTTTCACAATTGTTTGACAAGTTAAAAACATTTTCATGTAACAGGAAGTACTCTTTGAAGTTATTGTTATCTACAACATGTCGTAGGATCCTGGAATCTCAGGATCCTAATCCTGAGTTTACGTCAAATTTAGTTGAGGATCCTTGAATCTGAGGATCCTAAACTTGAGATTATTTCAGATCCTTTTTAGGATCCTTGAAGCTTATGACTGATGTGTTAAATCTAGTCTATAAAATTTATCGTTGAAAAGTGAACAAAAGAAATACAACAAATAGACTATTACACAACCGGGCAGTGGACCCTGTCGTGAAGTAGTATAGCCTTGGTAAGTCTAGAGTTCGATCACAGGGAATAAGATTGGAATATCAAGTTAAGTGTGAGCAATTTAGAAAATGAAAATAAAAGTTGGTTTGGTGTGACCGAATTGTCACGATGCTTTAAACTACAAACTTGGAATCAAATAAGATGGTGGACTCAGGAAGAGTCAAATTGATTGTTTTAGAAACTTTCAAATATTTTAAAAACAATACTTGCTTGGACTAGATCGTTAGTGACTTCGGGGTGTGAAGTTAAAACCGGTTATTTTATGCAAAAGTGAATTTCAATCAAACTTAGGCTTAACGTTCGCCATCACCTAAAGCCAAACTTCAACTCACAAACAAATGATTTAGTTAAATAACCGACGTTCGCCATGGTTACCCCACTTGCACATTTGAGCTTAAATTGTTTAACCAATTTCAAAACTACATCCGCAATTAAGTTCAACCATTCATAGACGAAAAGTTGACAACAATTTACTAGATAGAAAATGTTCGCTATATCTATTAGCAAATTACCAAACAAGTTAATTCATTGACATAAAGCTCAAATACACAAGTAGTTGATTAAACACAAGTTCAAGTTAAAGGAGTTTATGATTCATCCAAACGAAAGACATTCGCCAATATCGCTAACTCACATCATGCTAATTAACTAGTTTTACTTGTAACACTATCCACATTCGCGAAAATAGGTTCATTCATATATTTTATACAAATGACTAGTATTTTTATTAAACAACAAATATTCGCTAAAGTTGTTTAGTCAAAATACCAACAAGATCAACAACATCAACTAGTTACATACAAATTTATGGATGAATCTTAAACTCTTAGCATAAACTCACACCAAAATATAACACCCCTAGTCACTAACTAGTTCATCCAAGCAAGCATCACAAAATCTAGCCAACAATCATACTAATATCATCACAAACATATATCATCAAAGAAATCAAAGAAAACATGATTATATTAGGATAAAATTTGCAAACCAAGTGATTACAAGGTCCGGATGATGATTGTTCGTAACCGAGTGTTCTAGCAAGATGGAAAATCTTTAAAATGATGAAGATCCACCAAAAAACTAGAAAAATCGCCAATATTGGAGCTGGTTTTCGTGTGTGTAAGATAATGAAAAGTTGGTGAGATCCCAAAAGCAAAAGTGCTTTTCTAGCCAAAAAGTAGTCTACCGCCCAAACTACCCGGCGGTTTGTAACACAAACCGGCGGGTCCCTATGAAATTTGGGGGAGCCGGCGGCTAAACATGCAAACCCGGCGGGTTGTACATCAAAGAAGGGCCGGCGGCTCATACTTTGAACCCGGCTGCTTCTAGAGGCTTCAGGAGGTCGAATGTGATAGTCCCGTAATCACTATTAGTTAGTGATTTGGAATCACAAAGTGTAAAGTTTAATTGTAAAAGGGGGGGTTGAATACAATTTAAAACAATTTCAGATTTTACCAAGTGTTTCAGTTTGTTTTAAATTAATTATCTATAACAGAGTATGTTGGTATTGAAATAACAGATTAAAGATATAACAGAATCAAAGAATGATAAGTAATAGTAGCTGAAAGTGAATTATATTGATTAAATTCACAAAGTGTTGAATGCGGAATGGATTAACCAAAGTTAATCCAATTCAAACACTTAGCTAAATTATTACAATGAAGAGCGTTAACTACAGTGGACAGACACGCTGATAGTTAACCTCGCTGAATCTTAATATACACCTAGACAAACTGGTTCTCTGACAAACAGAAGAACGGTGCATATAACGACTAGCCTCAATAGTACAAAACACTGAACTATTTATACTACAAGAGTTCCTAAAATATCGCCTACTAAATAGGATCTTGAAATGACACGTGTTGCTGCTTGATTGGTCCTGATCTCTGATAAACCGACATTCTGCGGGTCCCAATTCTGTTACCGCAAATATCTCGTTACCTTAAAACCAATCACTTGCTGCCACGTAATCTTTCAGGTATTCTTTAAACTGGAACACTCTTGCTGATGTATGGATAAGTACAGTACTTTTAAGTACTAGATGTTTGAGAGGCTTTATTGAAATAGTCACTGATGATGCAGCAATCCTCCTCACTCACTGCGAGCTAACATGCTCTTGTAGAATGATTTGAACAACGGATCTTCAGTGACTAGCTGTTATTCTGGCAGTGACTTTTGCCTTTATTGACTTGAAGAAGTAATGCTCTCGCTGTCGTAGATCAGCGACACACCAAGTTGAGCTTTAAATCTTCCTCAGAATATCGAATCAGAATGAATGACGATCAGCAAATCCTATCATTAGCAACAGCAGCTTCGATACAATTCATTTCTTCATTGAGTAGTGTAAGGTTGAGTTGGTCAGCGACCAGTGACTCAACAATCTCCCCCTAAATGATTGTGATTGAAGCTCCCTAGACAAACTTGTTGCTGTGAAAGTTTATAGTCAGTGTTTAAGAATTTAAACATTCGGTGACTATATGCTTGTGATCCATTCATCTTTCTTTTTGGATTCTTTTGATATGTTCTGAGATTTGCACAGGTTCAAAAGCAAAAATAGGTTTCATTGAACTGTATAAAGTAAATTTAGTTACAATAACCCTAATCTATTACAGGCTTCAATTTAAACACCCCCAGACTTCTTCTTCTTTTACGATGCCCAACTCACTCTGTAATTCGTATTTGTAACTGGATGGCAAGAATCTGTACTGTCTAGCAAGCCCTTCTTCCATGATTGCTTTTCTCATAACTGAGTTCTTGGGAAGCACGCTGACTATTCTGATGAGATGTACTAGCTGCTCATGATCTATCTTTTCAAGTTCTGATTCTCTTTGGAAACACAGCTTTCCATTGAAGTCCTTGTAAACAATTCCTTTCTCACCTTTAGTGACTTCAGTACCCTCAACCCTTGGCACTCCATCAGGGATTGACAGATTTAGTTTGCTGGTGTTTGGGACTCTGATAATTCTGTTGGTACCTGCCCTATATCTTGGACTTGGTGGCTGCACAATCTCTTCACCGAATATGACAGTGTCTTCTGGTCTAAGTAGCTGTAGATCTACCATTTTCTTGAACAATCTGTCAATCTCAGCCAAAACTTCTTCCTTTGCAGCACTTGAGGAATGATTGATAGCAAGTCTAATTTCATTCCATTCTTCTCTATGTAATTTACAGACTTGATCAAGATTGATTGCTTGAGAATCCAATCCTCTGTGAATCAGTAGCTGAGCTTGAGACTTGTTCTTAGGCTTCTTCAGGTATACTTTTGTGATAGGAGCAGGGTTTGATCTTCCAACCATTCTAACAGCATATTTCTTTCTGTCAAACTCATCCAACATTTTATCAGCAGAGGTCTTTGCTCCCCCTTTCTTTTTCAACTTGCTGCCCTTCTTATGTGCACAAATTTCTTGTTGAAGATCAGATTCTTCAACATCTTGAAAAAGTTTAGACATCCTGAAGTCTTCATCTTCTTGCTGTCTTTTTAAGAATGTTTCTCTTTCTTTTTGAATGGCTTCATCTCCACTCAGCTTCAATAGAAAGGCTCGATCAGAGTCAGCTTGTTCTTTCAGCTTTCTCTTTCTTTCTTCTTCTTCCTTTTCATTTAGCTCATCTTGAAATTTCAAAAGCATCTCCTTCTCATGCGTTTGTCTCTCTTTAATTTTTCTTACTATTCGCTGCTGTTCAGTTTCTTCATGATGAGAACTTTCTGAAGTTACGACTGATGGCAAAAGATGAGCAGGAACAGAAGAATCTGACTCTGTAATCTCAGATTGAGAGTGATGATGAGTTGTAGTGGTTGTTGCTTCTGTTGGAGTGGTGAAAGTGGGGATTGAGACGGAGATTTGTGTAGCTGCTGTTGTGATTGTGGTAGTTGGTGCGGTTGTTGTTGCTGGAAGTGGGGTTGATGATTGTGTTGTTGCTGATGGAATGACTTCAGTTGCTGGGAATGCCTCAGATATGACAGTGTCTGTATGAGGTTGCTGAATGATAGTTTTGAGATTGTGCATGGCGGCTGCTATTTCTTCTTCAGAAAAGTTTATCTTTTTAGAAGAGATGAACTCTGATGTGGGAGACTCGCTGGTCCTTTTTCTTTTTATTAAAATAGAAGAGATTGGTAGCAGATCTTCCATTTGATCATCAAAGACAACTGGTTGCTGAACTTCTTGCTGATCTTCTACTTGATTAGCAACATCTTTTTCTGAAACATCGTTTTCTTTCTTATCACTCGTACCAGCATCAGTGTCTTTTTCAATAGTCCCATCATTCTTATCTTCTTTATCAGCATCTTTATCAACACTATTTTGCATATCAGCATCATCCTGTTTCTTTTCATCACTTCCATTATTGCCATCATTGTCATCATCATCATCGTCATCTCCTTCATCCATATTGACAACATCATCTTCTTGTTGTCTATTCATCCATTCCCACCTCATCAGCTCAAAGCTTGCTGACTCCCCCATAACTCTTGCATTTTCATCAGCGGCCCACTCTCTGACTAGATAATCATACCTCCTTTGTTCATCAGGATGAAACTCGGGGAAAACACTCATCTCTTTTTCTTCAGTGACATCCATATCTGATGAGTCGTTGTCAAAAGTAGTGAAATCCTTAGCATCATCATCATCTTCATTCTCCCCCTCAGCCTCAGAAACGAATTGAATGATCTCCTCAAGTCTAATGTAGATTTTCTGATGATCTACATGCATAGTTTCTAGACCAGTGATGGTTTCATGATGGTTGGAGATAATTTGTGGAAGCTTGCTGATAATTTTATCAGCGTGAGTGATATATTCCACAACAGAAGATGCCATTGTTTTTTGTTTTTCATTTAGAGAGATTATTGCATCTTCATGAGTTTTGAGGCTGATTCTGGTGAATGATGCGAGATCAGTAAGAGACTTTGCATGAGTTTCCAGAAGTCGATAGTGATCTATTTCAGCTTTCGCAATAAGAGAGACCTTTTCTTTGATAGAATCACTCCAATCTGGAATGGATTCATAAGCTGTTGCAAGAGAGTGAATCTTATTAGTGAGATCAGTGAGCTTGCCAGTCAAAAACTCTCTATCTTCAGTAAGCATCCGAATTTGTTGTTGTGAAGCAGCAATGTACTCAAGCAGCAGTTTGTCTGTTGATGATGTGATAGAAGTTGATGCTTTGTTGGTTGGTGATTTTTGAGTGGTGTGGGAGATTGGTGGAATTGTTTGTGGTTCAGATTGAAGTTTAACATTTGGTTGAGATGGATGATCATCAGCATTTTGAGCAATGTCATCACTAGAAACTGACATTTCATCTAATTCCTGAATGGGTGAAGTTATGAAATCAGCATGTGGTAAAGTGGAGAAGGGTAAAGATGAAATATCAGTATCATCTGGTTGCTGATTCACCTTTGGAAGTGAAAGATCATAAGATCCATGTTGCTGATCTTGTTCAGAGGAAGATGAAGAAGTGTCCATTGGTTAGGCTTCCTCAACATCATCAGCTTGTGTTTTAGCTGATGGATCATTGGAAACAGAAAGATCAACATGTATCTCTCCCTGTGACTGAGGAGGGACATTGTCGGTTGGTGCAGTGAAAGATGAGAGTTGGCCCGGGTCTGTAGCCAGTGATGTGTCATCAGTAATGAGTGTGTTAACACCCGCTGATGACACTAGCCCTTTGACTGAAACATCATCCTTTTGTGAGAATGATGAGTGGCTGATGGGTTGACTCGATGAATGGGTGTGGGTTGCACCCGAATCACTGCTAACAATGGGTTGAGCCATTGTAGCTGTCTGTAGGCTTCCCTTTATAGAGTCACTGGACTTTTGTGAGTCCAGTGAAGCAGTTTTAGGCATAGGTTGATCAAGAGTGCCCGCAGGAACTGAACGTTCAGTTGCTGCTTCACTCTTGGCGTCCTTGGACGACTTTTTCTGACTCTGTCCCTGATCCTTTGATGTCAGGGACTTTAACTTGATTTTCTTAGGAGCGGTTGGTGGCTTTTGCTTTGGTGGTTGATCAGCAATGGTCACTGGAGGTGTGATCAGTGACGTGATCGATGGGGGGGCAGAACCAGATGGATGTATAGCTTGTAAAGGCTGGGGTGCAAGTATCCCCTTTGGTTTCATAAAATCAGGGAGAAGCACAGTTGCAGTTTTACCAAAAATTTGACTTCCTATCAAAGTAGGTTCAAAACCTTTAAATGAAATCCTGTCATAGGATTTAAATTGATCTCTAAAGATAAGAGAAAGGAACCTAGGATAGGAAACAAATTTTGCTCTGTTAGTTTCACAGATTCTAGAAACAATATCATCAAAAATCACACTTGCATAGTCAACTTTTAAGGAATTGACCAGTGACCAGCTTAACTGTGCTTCTAGGGAGTTGAATTGATCATAACTCCCTGTTTTTGTGCCCAAAGATTGAATAAAATTTGAAAATAGGGCATTCCACACACCATCCATTTTAGATTTAAGAACAGTAGAGTACTTACGATTTCCATTGCTATCCATAGTATATTTGCATTGAATCCCAGTGAGATTCACTATGCCTCCTTTGGCATCTTCTTTGTCAGGCAGTGGATCGTAAGTATCATGTTCAGGGAGTTGTAAAACAGTACGGATGGTGTGTGCAGTAATGATTATTTCTTGACCTCCGTTATCAATAAAACCTTTAAGTTGAGAGGTACTATTAACGATTGAGTGAGTACAGGTATACAAAAACTCACTCAACCATTCTGGATTCATCTTTTCAGGGGATAAAGTGAGAGCAGGGAGAATAAAATGATTTTTCAGAAAAGTGATAATCTCCGCGTACTCTGGTTTAGGGCATGAAATATTACCCAAATAATTTGCTTTTGGAACTGTAAGGATATCATCTTCACCGACTGCAGGAGCTCGAAGAGCTTTGATTTCTGCAGAGGCAGTGTATGAGTTGAGAAAATATTTTGGTTTAGCCATTACAGAACCTTTTGAAAATCGTAGATTAAAGGCGTATTTTAGGGTTTTGGAAAAGCCAAGGATTTTTCGAAAATTAGTAAAGTGTAAAAGTTTACAAGTTGCTGATTTGGGGGTGTTTAAATAGTATACTTTACTAATGATCGTGTGGTTGAGATGAAAACAACGTGGGCAGTCGTGGTGGAAGATGTAGAGGTGGCATTAATGGTGATGGGAGTGGTGTGCCGGAAAAAGTACGTTGACGTAAGAAAGAGAGTGTCAGAAGCGCGCGATTTTTCCGATATACCATAAAACATTTAATTTTGAAATCCGTTAAGTTAACTACACGAAGTACTAACTATAACGAATATTTTGTTAATTGACAATCACCATTAAATGATATCATCAGTGAGTTTTAAAAGTTACTGAAGATACATAATCAAATTTCTTGATTTACCACAAAGAGAAAAAGTTAAGATTAATAACATTGTTTCTTTATTTAGGCAAGGATGTAGTCTCGCTGATTTAAACACAACTTAGAATACTGAATAAACCTTTGAGATGTGATCATTTTATAAATAAAGAAAAAGATTATTAATCTTGAATAAACCAAAAAGAGAATTTTTTTTTTTTTTTTTTTAAAGTAAATTCATGAGAAAAGATTATGTTGTATATAAGTTGTATATCATATCATTAGATTGCTTCGTCACTGATTAGGTTACAACTTAGAATACTAACAAAATCAGCTTTAGAAGAAATTGAATCACTGATATAAAACCGTATAACAGCATAATAAATACTCATGAGATAAAAGGAACAAAAATGATTAGTCCAATTGATGAACCCATCCAGAGATAGGTTCATAGTGACCGAGCGCTGGTTTTGGCTTCCACTGGTTTGAATAAATTGTGTCTGAATGTTCACTGATAGTGTTTTGTTTTTCAAATGGTAAAACAGAACATTCATATGACACATGTTGCCTGTTGCCACATTTATAACATTTTTTATTCGAGGAGCCGATCTTTTTGGCTTTCTTCTTTTTAAGTTGCTGATCAGACACAGTCACACAACTTTTCTCACTGATTGTAACTTCTTGTATCTTTGACTTTAGGTCACTGATAGAAGTTGTCTCAGTGACAGATACAGTGTCTAAGAAGTTACTGATGATAGTTTGATTATCAGCGATGGTTTTGATGAGATGAGATGTTACTGATGATTTGACAGTTTTCAAAATATTTATCTCATCATCATTATTCAGAACATCAGTATCTTCAGTGACCAACTTGCTTTTAGTAAAGTAATTTGGTCGTGGCTCACTGAAGATGGATATGGGTTCAAATACAGCTTCTGAAAAATTACCCTTGGGATCAAAAACAGGGTCAATCTTTGTTGAATCAGCGAGGGATGCAACATATTCATAATCTCCTCCCAAAATAGCTTTGACTTGTTTTGGGATTTGATTATTTACACAGTGATTGACTTTATCATTTGACTTACACCAAAATTTTATGACCTTTTTAAGCTGTTGAAATTGTGTTTCAAACTTAACCTTTTCTTGAACACACACTTGATTAGCATGGATCTGTGCATTAAGATCAAGTTTTAATTTCTTCAACCTTGACTCATTTTCATTTTGATCATTAAGTTTGGATTGTAAGTCACAAATTTTACGTTTCTGCCCTCTTTGAATATCATGAGCATTTGATAAGTCAACTATCAAAGACTCAAAGACTTTATCTTTTTCAGTAGCTGTATATGTTTTAAAACAGTGTACCTTGTAGAGAGTTTCAGGATTCCATTCAGATGCTGAACATTTAGGAGGGACTTCTTTGATGTCTCCAAGAGGTCCAGCGTCATTAGCCATCAGACAGTACGCTTTGTCTAAACAAATCATTGCTTCTTCTTCATCAGATGATGAAGAATCAGAATCACTGAATGAACCTTCTTCAGCAACGAAACCTTTTCCTTTCTTCTTGCCAGATTTAGCCAATGCCTTCAATTTCTTGTATTTTGCCTTATACTTGTTATACTTGTCATTTCTGACATCTGGCATGGGTTCAGGGACTTGATTCACTGACTTTGATCTGCATTCAGCTGCAAAATGACCAATTCTGCCACACTTGTAGCATTCACCTTTAGATTGAAATTTATCAGATGATGGAGCACCAGCAAATCGTTTTGATCTGGTGTTCCTTCTGAAATTAGCAACCATCATGGCCATATCCTTCTCAAGCTTCTCCAATCCTTCATCATACTCATATTCTGATTCTTCTTCATTCAGACCACCTTCTTCTTCAGCTATCAATGACTTTGAGCTTTTCTTAGACACTTTTGACTTCTGTCTCTGATCGATTTCATCAAGCTCTGCTACAAGGGCATTGGATATCTTCTGACTTCCAAGAGTAGCACGAATATGCTCACTCTGATCAGCTTGCTTTTCAGACTGCTCCCAATTGAGCAAAATACCATAGACCTGAGTTAGATTCAGAATTGAATAATCATTTCTCTGTCTGGTACAAGTGGCAATAGTTCCCCAGATTTTCCTTGGCAGCAACTCAAGAAACTTTTCAACAACAAATCTTTGTTCCTTGCCTATACCAACCTTCTCCATTTTGTTCATCAGTGACTGGTATCTGGTGTAAGTTGAAGACAGAGATTCATTTGGTTCCATTGCGAACAGCTCATACTGGTGAGTGAGATTAACTTCCCTGCAGCGAATAATATCAGGAGTTCCAATATATATATTCCTAAGGGTATCCCACATATCTTTTGCAGTCCTACAAAGCCTAATTGATTCGAACACTTCATCAGGAAGTGCCATGCCTATGAAGATTTTAGCTTGTTTATCAAGTCTAACCAACCGCCTATCCTCATCAGTCCATTGTTCCTCTCTTTTAGGTAAAACCATTTCTGGTATAGCTGGAGTAGTAGCTGTTGCAATTACAGCAGGAACAATAGTAGTTGGGATATGTGGACCATTGGTTATGATATTACAAAGACGGTCATCAACTAAGTCCAAAAACATCATCATCCGGGACATCCAAGTTTCAATCCTTGAAGGATCAAAAGCTGGAGGTTTGGTTGTAGAACCATTTCCCTTTTGATAATCAGAGTCAACACAGCTATACTTTACTGATTCCATAGCAGACCTGGTTAATTGAATTTAAACCAACTCTGCTCTGATACCAATTGATAGTCCCGTAATCACTATTAGTTAGTGATTTGGAATCACAAAGTGTAAAGTTTAATTGTAAAAGGGGGGGTTGAATACAATTTAAAACAATTTCAGATTTTACCAAGTGTTTCAGTTTGTTTTAAATTAATTATCTATAACAGAGTATGTTGGTATTGAAATAACAGATTAAAGATATAACAGAATCAAAGAATGATAAGTAATAGTAGCTGAAAGTGAATTATATTGATTAAATTCACAAAGTGTTGAATGCGGAATGGATTAACCAAAGTTAATCCAATTCAAACACTTAGCTAAATTATTACAATGAAGAGCGTTAACTACAGTGGACAGACACGCTGATAGTTAACCTCGCTGAATCTTAATATACACCTAGACAAACTGGTTCTCTGACAAACAGAAGAACGGTGCATATAACGACTAGCCTCAATAGTACAAAACACTGAACTATTTATACTACAAGAGTTCCTAAAATATCGCCTACTAAATAGGATCTTGAAAGGACACGTGTTGCTGCTTGATTGGTCCTAATCTCTGATAAACCGACATTCTGCGGGTCCCAATTCTGTTACCGCAAATATCTCGTTACCTTAAAACCAATCACTTGCTGCCACGTAATCTTTCAGGTATTCTTTAAACTGGAACACTCTTGCTGATGTATGGATAAGTACAGTACTTTTAAGTACTAGATGTTTGAGAGGCTTTATTGAAATAGTCACTGATGATGCAGCAATCCTCCTCACTCACTGCGAGCTAACATGCTCTTGTAGAATGATTTGAACAACGGATCTTCAGTGACTAGCTGTTATTCTGGCAGTGACTTTTGCCTTTATTGACTTGAAGAAGTAATGCTCTCGCTGTCGTAGATCAGCGACACACCAAGTTGAGCTTTAAATCTTCCTCAGAATATCGAATCAGAATGAATGACGATCAGCAAATCCTATCATTAGCAACAGCAGCTTCGATACAATTCATTTCTTCATTGAGTAGTGTAAGGTTGAGTTGGTCAGCGACCAGTGACTTCATCATGGTCAGCGACCAGTGACTCAACAGAATGCTTCTGTTACCAAAAAGTGATGGAAAAGTTAAATCACCCGGTGGCTAGCCCTACTAACCCGGTGGGTTAGTCAAGTGACCCGGCGGCTTCATTGAAGGACCCGGTGGCTTCACTAAAACAACAGGAACCGGCGGCTTCTCATCCAAAGCCGGCGGCTTCTAGCCAGATTCCAGCAGACTAGCATTGTAGCTCAACACTTCAACATATTTCACACCTGCTCGAATCATAACCAAAATGCAGTCCAAACGACGATTCTTCAACATTGACACCTATAATTCAATTTAAGCTAAATAAGTACCAAAAGTTCATAAAGTCCACTTAAAATGAATGCAAAAACAATGATATCGCGATAGATTTATATAACCAAAATGAGCGATATCAAATATCCTCACACTTGAACTTTGCTTGTCCTCAAGCAAAACCATCTTTTACAATTTTTGCAACACCCTCTTGCATTTTCAGGAGTAGAGATTAGGTTTATCAAAATACTACCAACACAAATCACCGAAGTAATAATGCTAGAAACATTTATATAATTATCAGAAACCTGAGATGATATAATTGCCAAGCCCGAACGCACGACCTAGCACCTCACAATAGGATAAGTGTTTAGTCACTCACTCTCAACCTATAGAACTACAGGGTGAGGAAATAAATGATTTAACATTCAATCAAGCCAAGTCGTGTTGCACTGTTACCATAGGCTTGCAAAAGGATCAAATCTCCACCGTCTTGGCGTGAGCACCAAGTGAGACCTCGGAGGAGGCATTCTAAACATGTGTTGCATAAGTGTGGGCTAATATGGAATGGGTATGATAGACACAAGAATTGGTGAAAATGGTAGTCAAGACCCATGAGAAATGTAAAAATGTTACCTAATGGTTTCAACATGTGACAGTAATAAAACTTAGGATTCTCATGCCAAATCAATTCAAATTATACTTCATTTTCACCTACAATTCATTTTCATTAATTGCACGCAATAACTCAAATTGATTTACACATTTGACTGGAATAGATTGCATTCTATGACTTTCTATGAATCCTGTGTAACGAACTTTCGGACCAACCATCCTAGACCGGATAAAGGCCTTCGGTGACTAGGTGTAAAACACCCCTCGGGAACTACTTGTTCAGGAATTCAAAGACCATTTAGTTGACTACAACTACCCAATCATTAACATTATGCTTAAATTGTTAACTTCCAATAATCTTATTGCTTTCAACTTAAATCGTTTAACTTTATCATTCAGCAATTTCCATTTCATGCAATTTCAACTTTAGAATTTAACACTAGAATCCCGCTTTAAAATGGTTTAAGTCACATTTAGTTAAAAACTCTTTAAAATTCCAATTGGGCAACATTTTAGAAAATATGTGATTAGGGAAATGACTACACAAAAATTAGGCTAGCATTTTAGTGGAGTGTATGTGGAGGTGTCTACGGGTTTCTTAGCACTAAAAATGAGTACTAACGACCTGGGTGGACTGAATTTAAATGGTTTTTAAAAGAAAATAGGATCCAAAATAGCTAAGACTCCTTGACCGATTAGTAAATTCGTACAATCTATAAAAGATCAAGCACAAACTCAATAATTGGTTAGAAAGTCAAAACTACAAGGATTAAGCTCCAAATCCTAAGAATACCTCCTCGTCTTTGACCCCACCTATATCATATTTCTATGATCCCACAGCGGTCTCGAAATGCATCACTAAGGCAAGTTCTAGAACAAACTACAAACACCGGCACACTCATAGCAACAAATAATGTAAACACTAAGGATAAGTGTTTTTCTCAATAAGGCACAAATTTCTCACAATTTATAGTGGAGGCTACAAGTGTGCTAGTCATACAATTCACCCTATGCGGTTGCTTTTCATGGCACATCTCTTAAAATTTTAAAACAAGAGGGATAATCAAGTTAAATAAGCCAACTTGATTGGTGCTTCGTCTACTAATATTATTTCTATGTCGTGAAGCAACAACTTATGAGGACAAACAATTTAAGAATAAAATTCAAGTGAATTTAACCCTCCCCACACTTGAGATTTGCATTGCCCTCAATGCAAAAATAGCATAAAAGTACGAGTGCGAAGGGGCAAAGGGAACGAGAACTTCCCCGGGGGATTGGTGTGACGAGCGAGTGCATTCGCTGAACTTATTGCCAGCTGGCGCACATGTGCCAAATCCAAAAAGCAAGAACTTTATCCATTACCTAAATAGAGATAAAATGAAGCATAAAGTGCTGAACTCGAGTGACATTGTGCAAAACAGCACCCAAATGTCACTCGAGGCAAGTGGATCCAAGTACCAACTAAAAGAAGTGGCAAGTCATGAAATAAAAACGTCTAACACATGAGGCACGTAGGCACTCTTAATTTAAAACATAGAGATAGTGATGATAATGTCTAAAAATGGGCAATGGGCAAACTAGAATGGCCATCCCCACCCCCTGAGCTAGGCCCTCGAGAACCGCCCTGATGGTCGTCGGGCTGGGGCCATGGATTCCAGCTCTGATCTCCAGAAGAGGCATCATGGGACATCCATTCTCGCTGCAACTGCCGCTCATATTCCTCTTGGTGTTGGCGTTGAGCCTCCTCTAAAGCAGTAGCATGATCATAAACAGGGGGTGGGTGGTCGCGGGCTTCAGGCGTACCCCATTGGTAAAAGGGCTCGGCATAAGTAGTTTGATAGCCTTGTTGCTCGGCTATCCAGTTGAGGTTACCAACAGTCCAATCAGTGCGGTACTCGAGGTTTCCCATCCGGTAATCCACTTCATGCCTAAAGTCGTTGAAATCATCCCGGAACGCATTCTGGCCCACTTCAATTCTACCAATGCCCTGCATAAGATTAAAAAGAGATGGTTGAGCTTGTCCCTGTTCAGGATCTTGTTGTCGTTGGGCCCTTTGGCGTCGCGGTGGTTGTTGGGATTGCTCGGGTGCTTGTTTCTCCGGATAGGGAATAAATCCCTTTTTGTTTTTGGACACCGCTTCAGCTGCATGGTACATGAGGTAACCCACACTTTTCTGATTTCGATCCACTGTAGTCAAAGCAGGACTTACTCCAATATTGACTCCCAAACCCCTAGCAATCAAGGTAACAAAGTGACCACCAACAATAGGACTTTTGTCCTTTAAACCCCCAGCAGTTGTGTCGAGATAATTTGCCACACAGTATGGAAAGTTGATGTGGTTCCTCTCATAAATTTGCCTCAAATACCAAATGTCTGCCAAAGTCACCTTCTCGTTGTTCTCACGTCTGTTGGCAATAGTGTGAGTGATGAAACGGTGAATGATACGAAGATGGACATTATTCATGTCCTTGTAAGAGACCGAACTAGCTTCAAATTCCTTCTCACTGAACTGCTCCCAAAAGTCACCCTCAATAAAGTCACCCGTGTCATGAATGCGAATGCCAGTCACCAAATAGTCATCAAAGAAGGTATAGGCAAGCTCAGCTGGAGTGTAGATATCCAAACATTCGGCTAGTTGCCTAATAGAAAGAAAACGTGGCTCGCCTCCTAGCCTAAACTTCATGAAATTGGCATCGTTAACTGCGGCGATGTCTCTTTGCACGATCAAGGTAGAAAAGAACTCATAACATAGCTCCTTGAAAACTGGTTCCCTTATGTTGAACAATCTTTCCCATTCAGTGAACTCATACATAATCCCTCCATACTGAAACTTTTGAATGAGAAGTTCACGAATCTGCTGAGAGAGCCCAATAGCATCAAGAGGTTCCCAGTCGACATATCTGGATAATTCAAACTCTTTTTTCAGTAAAGAGAACAAATATTGGGAATACTTGATGTAGTGCACCCATCTTTGATCAAATCGTAGCCATGGGTGCACGTTAGCCGGAATAAAGACGGCTTCAGCAACATCAGGACCAACATGAAGGAATTCCTCTTCATCTTGCAATTGAGAGGTGGAGGTGTCAGCGGCACGCTTGGAAGTGTTACCCTTGCGTGATTTCCTGGAGGTGGATGTAGGCTGCACAATCATTACAAGAGAAACACAATGTTGCACCAAACAAATGTTAGTGTTAGTCATAATCATAGACAGGTCTCGTGCACAAAATGAGCGATAATATGTCAAGATTCATAACCTCCCCCAAACAAATAATCCGCTTAAAACAAATGTAGCATATCATGTCAACAAGACCATAATCAAACATGCTCCAAATATGCATAAACTATGTGTAATCCAATATTAAACCAAACTATACTTACAATAATGCATAATCAACATTATCTTAGCTAAGCTAGTCTTACAATTACAATCACACACTAATTCATACAATGTACCAACATTCCAAGTAAGTTCATCATGTTCATTTAACTATCAAAAATCGTAGCATCCAACACATACTTGAATAATGATAGCGCAAGAACATCAACAGTTTTCAAGCAATGCCCACAACCAATAATCATATCTAGCAGAATGACAACTAAAGCGTGCACCCATATCATCATCATCTTCAAATTCACCATGAATCCAATCACAAAAATCGTATTTAAATTATGAACTAATCATACAATGAGCAATTAGGAGCAATGTGATAAGGATATCATGTCAATTAAACAATTACAAACACTTATCATCATTAAAATTCGGAATGCCCATTTTCACATAAACCTTAATTCACAAAATTCATCAATTCAAGCAAATAAACACAAATTCATGGTGGAAATTAGTTATCTAGCATGAATACATCATTACTAACATGAAAAGTACAAGATTAAACATCCCCACACTTAGCAATTGCAAAACCCACATATAAAGTAATGTGAGAGTTAAAATCACAAATCGCAAGTAAAAAGATGTTAATCCATACCATAGGAGCCATTAAAACAAGAATTGGTGATGAAAATAATGATAATTTTTCGAAATGGGGTTAGGGTTTTCGGATGGTGCAGCAGCCGTTTGGAGAAGATGAGTGAAATAATTTTGGTTAGGTGAAAAATGGCCCAAAATCGATTATTAAAACTACAGATCCAGACATGGACCCGGCGGGTCGGTTACATAACCCGGCGGGTTGCTCTCGGGTTGGTCGCGGGTTAGCCCCGGGTCACCAGGTATCCGGATAAAAGTTGGCATAGAAACCGGAGGGTTGCAATGGTCACCAACCGGGTTATGAAGTGAACCCGGTGTGTCGTGGGTGAAACCGGCGGGTTGCAGAGGTTTAAAACGTGGGAAACATTCTGTCACCAACAAGTTGTGAAATTTTAAATCACCCGGCGTGTCACTACCCGAACCCGGCGGCTTGTGAAGCCAACCCGGCTGCTTCCTCTTATGTTTCAAAAGTGACCAAAATTTTTTTTTTTTTTTTAAACATAGTAATAATCATAATAATCACTAAGTCAACAACCACTAAAAAGGATACGAAAACGGGTTTGACCCGTTTGGTGCTTGATTTATTAGCGAGTCGAAAGCTTGACTCGACCCCGAATTCATTTGTCCTTGGGGTAGGCCGCGAGCTCCTCCCACTCGCTTTCCACATCCTCTTCATGGTAAAGTTTCAACCGATGCCCATTCACAATAAATGTTCCGCCATCCGACCCGAAAAGCTCCACGTATCCGGATGGGTAGCCATGTTTGACCACATATGGACCGGTCCAACGAGGCTTGAACTTTGGTTGTTTTAGCTTGAACCGAGAATGGAACAAAAGTACTTTGTCACCAGTTTTGAATTCTTTCCTTGTTTTCAACTTCCGGTCATGCAAAACTTTAGTTCTTTCTTTGTAGAGACGAGAGTTTTCATAAGCTTGCAATCGAAGCTCATCCAACTCGTGAAGTTGCAACATTCTCTTCTCTCCCGCCTCAAGCAAATCCATATTACAATTTTTCAACGCCCAATAGGCCTTGTGCTCAACCTCCAAAGGTAAATGGCAAGTTTTGCCATACAACAACCGGAAAGGTGTGGTTCCAATAGGTGTCTTGTAGGCGGTCCGAAACGCCCACAACGCATCCTCTAGTTTCTTTGACCAAATCGCCCGGTTATCTTTCACCGTCTTTTCAAGAATCCTTTTCAATGCACGGTTAGTGTTCTCGACTTGACCACTTGTTTGTGGGTGATAGGAAGTCGAGAACCGGTGGTTTACCCCATACTTTTTTAGCACTTTCTCCAATTGAGCATTCGCAAAGTGACTTCCCCGGTCACTAATCAAGGCTTTCGGCATACCAAATCTACAAAACAAACTTTTTAAGAAATCAATGACCACACGAGCGTCATTCTTTGGTAATGCCTTTGCTTCCGCCCATTTGGACACATAGTCGACCGCCACTAATATGTATTCATTCTTGAATGATGGTGGGAACGGTCCCATGAAGTCTATGCCCCAAATGTCAAATACTTCGCAAACTTGGATGCTAGTTTGTGGCATTTCATCCCTTTTGGAGATGCTTCCGGTTCGTTGACAAGCATCACAAGTTTTACACAAAGTATTTGCTTCTTTGAAAATCGTCGGCCAATAGAAACCCGCATCATAAACCTTCTTTGCGGTGACCGATGGGCCATAATGACCACCCGTGGGCCCGTGATGACATGCATCCAAAATTTCCCGTGTCTCTCCCCCCGAGACACATCTCCTTATCATCCCATCCGCGCAAACGCGGAACAAGTTTGGCTCCTCCCAAAAGTAATTCTTCAAGTTTGAGAAAAATTTGCTTTTCTCTTGGTGACTCAAGCCCTTTCTCAATACGCCTCCAACCAAGTAATTTGCCAAGTCGGCATACCACGGTGCTTCATCCATCTCCTCCTCGCTTGTACCTACATGAAACAAAAATTCCTCCGGGAAAGAGTCATCAATGTTAGTATCGCCTTGCTTGTCAAGATTTGGATTCTCCAATCTTGACAAGTGATCGGCGGCAAGATTTTCGGCGCCCCTCTTATCTTTAATTTCAATGTCGAATTCTTGCAAGAGAAGAATCCAACGAATAAGACGCGGTTTTGCATCTTGTTTGGCAAAAAGATATTTGAGGGCCGAATGATTGGTAAAAACGATGGTCTTTGAAAGCACAAGATATTGCCTAAATTTATCAAAGGAAAATACAACCGCAAGCAATTCTTTCTCGGTGGTCGTGTAATTTTGTTGGGCCCCATTCAAGGTCTTGCTAGCAAAGTAGATGGGCTTAAAGTGCTTATCTACTCTTTGTCCTAACACGGCCCTACTTTGTCCTAACACGGCTCCTAGGGCAAAGTCGCTTGCATCACATATGAGTTCAAACGGTTGGGACCAATCGGGTGAGACAATTATGGGTGCATTGGTCAAATGTTCTTTCAAGGTCGAAAATGCACTCAAGCATGGTCCGTCAAATACAAAGGGGGCATCCTTCTCAAGTAGTTTGGTCATGGGTCGTGTGATTTTTGAAAAATCCTTTATAAATCTCCGGTAAAAACCGGCATGACCAAGAAAACTCCTAATCCCCTTAACATTGGTCGGTGGAGGTAGTTTTGTAATCACATCAATTTTTGCTTTATCTACCTCTATACCCAAACCGGACGCCTTGTGTCCTGACACTATGCCCTCCTTGACCATAAAGTGACATTTTTCCCAATTCAAAACTAAGTGGGCTTTCTCACACCTCTCTAACATCTTGTCCAAGTTTTGCAAACATGACTCAAAAGAATTTCCAAATACCGAAAAATCATCCATGAAGACTTCCATGGAAGTTTCAACCATATCATGAAAAATGGCAATCATACAACGTTGAAATGTACCGGGAGCATTACAAAGACCGAAAGGCATCCTCCTATAGGCATAAATGCCAAAAGGGCATGTGAAAGTGGTCTTTTCTTGGTCTTGTGGATCTATGGGGATTTGAAAATATCCCAAGAACCCATCTAAAAAGCAATAGAATTCATTGCACGCTAGTCTTTCAAGCATTTGGTCAATGAAGGGAAAAGGGAAGTGGTCTTTCCTAGTGGCCTCATTCAACCTCCTATAGTCTATGCAAACTCGCCATCCGGTCACGGTTCTCGTGGGAATCATTTCATTTTTATCATTGGCCACAACCGTCATACCCCCCTTTTTCGGCACACAATGTATCGGGCTCACCCAAGAGCTATCCGCAATGGGGTAAATAATACCCGCATCAAGAAGCTTTATCACCTCTTTCTTGACTACATCCACCATATTCGGGTTAAGCCTTCGTTGCCTTTGGACAACGGGTTTAAAATCATCAACAAAATTAATTTTGTGTTTGCAAAAAGATGGGCTTATTCCGGGTATGTCGGATGTACGCCAAGCAAAAGCTCTTTTGTGAGCCTTGAGTACATTAAGCAATTTAAGCTTTTCGTCATCCAAGAGAGATGAAGAGATTACTACAGGGAGGAGATTCTCCTCATGAAGATACGCATACTCCAAGTGGCTTGGAAGTTCTTTCAACTCTAAGTCTCTCGGTGGATCCTCTAAAGATGTTTTGATCCTCATTTGGTCATCCTTAGGGAGCTCTTCAAAAGTTTCCTCACCAACTAGCTCTTCCTCTTCCAAAGCTTCTTCCATGCTCAAGATCAATTCCTCCTCGGTCATAACGTCATCACCCGAAGGTAACATTTCATCAAGTGCCGAATCCAATCCGAGCAAGCTTTGCAATTCCTCCTCCATAGCTTCATCTATGACATCAATTCTAAAACACGAATCATCATTAGAATAAGGATGCTTCATGGCCTTATCGACCGTGAACGCAATCCTTTCATCACCCACCCCCAAGGTCAATTTCTTATCTTTAACCCCAATTATGGCATCCGCGGTGTGTAGAAAGGGTCGTCCTAGAATCAAGGGAACTTTACTATCCTCCTCCATTTCGAGGATAACAAAGTCAACCGGGAAGGTAAATTGCCCTACTTCTATTAGCATGTTTTCCGCAATCCCAACGGGATATTGGAAAGATCTATCGGCAAGACGGATACTCATGCGAGTGGGGGAAAGGGATCCTAAAGACAACTTAGCATATAACGAATATGGCATCAAATTTATACTAGCCCCTAGGTCCGCTAGTGCATCACAAGTAATGATTTTACCCAATTTACAAGAAATGATGAAACTCCCGGGATCACCAAGCTTTGGTGGGATTTTATGTTGAATAAGTGCCGAACATTCCTCATTTAGAAACATTGCCGAGGCTTCCGTAAGCTTGTCCTTGTTGCTCACCAAGTCTTTGATGAACTTGGCATAGTTCGGCATCCCCGCAAGAACATCAACCAAAGGCACATTGATCCGAATGCCCTTGATCATATCCACAAATTTCCCGTATTGGGCCGCCATCTTTTCTTTCCTTAAGCGTTGTGGGTAAGGAATCTTCGGTTTATAGGCTTTGATAACCGGTGTTGGTGTTGTTGGAACCTCATTTGGTTGACTTGGATTCTCCATCTCAATTTCTTCATCAACCTCATCTCCATCCGAATCTTGCACAACATGGTTAGAAACATTTTGGTTCTTGGGTCGAGGTGGTGATAGCTCTTTCCCGCTTCTAGTGGTGATAGCATTCACATGCTCATTTCTCGCGAGAGGTGGTTGGTATGGTTTTGGTCCACTACTTGAAGAAGATGGTTGTTGTCTTGGGTTTTGTTGTGTATTACTTGGTAAGCCACCGGTTGGCCTACTATTTTGCCCCTCAGACAACCTCTCCATTTTCCGCTCCAAATCTTGAATTGAAGCTTGTTGGTTCTTTTGGCCTTGCTCCATGCTCAACCGGATGTTAGTCATTTGGGCTTTCATCCTTTCGGTTGCGGTGTCTTGCTTGGCCATAAACTCCTTCATCATTTGTTCCATTGGAGTTAGAGTTGGTTCTTGCTTTTGAACCGGAGGTGGATTGTTATCTCTTGATGGGCTTTGGTGACGGTTTTGGTTGTAAGTTGGGTTTGAGGATTTGTTTTGATTGTATGATTGGTTTGAAGGTTGGTTATAGTTTTGATTGGAGTTTTGGTTGTAAGGTTGATTTGGTCGAGAAAACCGGTTGTTTTTGTTTTGGTTGTTGTAACTTCCTTGATAACCACCCGGGTTTCGATTTTGATAACCACCTCGTTGGTAGTTTCCACTTTGGTAATTTCCTTGTTGAAGGAAATTAACGTCTTCCTCATTTCCAACCATGGGCAAATCATCTTGTACACAACTCGCCGTGGCATGATTACCACCACAATTACCACAACCTTCTCGAAGCTCTTTGATTTCTCCTTTGAGTGTCTTGAATTGAGCATCGAATTTTGAAGACATAGCCTTGATCTCTTTCATCATTGCCGAGTCATTAGAGCTTCCGCCTCCACTACTAGTACCCTCGGCAAATGCAACATGCTTTTTCACCGGCTTTCCTCCTTTATCTTTTGCCCAATTTAAACTTTGAAGAACTTTATCTTCAAGAACCTTTCACGCTTCATTTGGTGTTTTGTAAAGAAATTGGCCTCCTCCCGAGGCATCCAAAGTACTAGCCGTATCCAAGTTTAAACCATTGTAGAACAATACAACCATCTCCCTCTTCTTTAAGTCGTGGCCATGGCAATTCCTCAACATTTCTTTCATCCGAGACCAAGCTTCTACCAAAGTCTCTCCTTCTTGTTGTTTGAAGGCTCTAATCTCGTTCAAAAGTCTTTCGGCCAATGCCGGAGGATAATACCTTCTAACAAACGCTTCTCTCATCTCTTCCCATGTAGTAATCGTGTTTGGTTCCAATTCTTGATACCAAATCTTTGCCTCACCACAAAGAGACATGGGAAAGGTCCGTAGGCGAATTGCCTCATCCATGTTTTGCCCATATTTGAAATAGCTTCCGATTTCAAGAAAACTTGCAATGTGTTTGTGCGGATCGACCCTCACCCATCCATCAAATTGTTTATCTCGGATGAGTTGCATATGATGACCTTTTAGAGAGAAATTGTCATTCTCAATATCTTGAGCCCGTATGGCCGACTCGGGTGTCGGTGCAACGGTTGTTGTCCTAGAGAAAATAGGAGTATCATCATCATCCGCCATTTCCTCTTCAATTATAAGCTCTTCTTCCTCTTGAAAAGGAGGTGTTGGAGGATTTTCTTCGGGTGATACAAGTTCGTCCTCAATAATCTCTTCCACTTCGACGGTATTTCCCGAAGATGTATCGGTATGACTACTAGTGGAAGCCGTCGATTTGCTCTTTGATTTCTTCCTTCGTTTCTTTTTGGTTACTTTCTCCGGATTGGACAAGGGGCTAAGAAGTTTGTGGCTCGAAGTTCTTGTGCTCATCCACTACCAAATCAAACCTGTAAGAACACAAAAGAGAAAACCATAAACGCACCGGCGCAATACAACAACAATATAACTTTCCAAGAATAAATTCTAGAAAGGATCAACTAATCACACTTAAATCAATATCAAACAAATCAAATTCCCCGGCAGCGGCGCCAAAAACTTAATGTGTTAAATCTAGTCTATAAAATTTATCGTTGAAAAGTGAACAAAAGAAATACAACAAATAGACTATTACACAACCGGGCAGTGGACCCTGTCGTGAAGTAGTATAGCCTTGGTAAGTCTAGAGTTCGATCACAGGGAATAAGATTGGAATATCAAGTTAAGTGTGAGCAATTTAGAAAATGAAAATAAAAGTTGGTTTGGTGTGACCGAATTGTCACGATGCTTTAAACTACAAACTTGGAATCAAATAAGATGGTGGACTCAGGAAGAGTCAAATTGATTGTTTTAGAAACTTTCAAATATTTTAAAAACAATACTTGCTTGGACTAGATCGTTAGTGACTTCGGGGTGTGAAGTTAAAACCGGTTATTTTATGCAAAAGTGAATTTCAATCAAACTTAGGCTTAACGTTCGCCATCACCTAAAGCCAAACTTCAACTCACAAACAAATGATTTAGTTAAATAACCGACGTTCGCCATGGTTACCCCACTTGCACATTTGAGCTTAAATTGTTTAACCAATTTCAAAACTACATCCGCAATTAAGTTCAACCATTCATAGACGAAAAGTTGACAACAATTTACTAGATAGAAAATGTTCGCTATATCTATTAGCAAATTACCAAACAAGTTAATTCATTGACATAAAGCTCAAATACACAAGTAGTTGATTAAACACAAGTTCAAGTTAAAGGAGTTTATGATTCATCCAAACGAAAGACATTCGCCAATATCGCTAACTCACATCATGCTAATTAACTAGTTTTACTTGTAACACTATCCACATTCGCGAAAATAGGTTCATTCATATATTTTATACAAATGACTAGTATTTTTATTAAACAACAAACATTCGCTAAAGTTGTTTAGTCAAAATACCAACAAGATCAACAACATCAACTAGTTACATACAAATTTATGGATGAATCTTAAACTCTTAGCATAAACTCACACCAAAATATAACACCCCTAGTCACTAACTAGTTCATCCAAGCAAGCATCACAAAATCTAGCCAACAATCATACTAATATGATCACAAACATATATCATCAAAGAAATCAAAGAAAACATGATTATATTAGGATAAAATTTGCAAACCAAGTGATTACAAGGTCCGGATGATGATTGTTCGTAACCGAGTGTTCTAGCAAGATGGAAAATCTTTAAAATGATGAAGATCCACCAAAAAACTATAAAAATCGCCAATATTGGAGCTGGTTTTCGTGTGTGTAAGATAATGAAAAGTTGGTGAGATCCCAAAAGCAAAAGTGCTTTTCTAGCCAAAAAGTAGTCTGCCGCCCAAACTACCCGGCGGTTTGTAACACAAACCGGCGGGTCCCTATGAAATTTGGGGGAGCCGGCGGCTAAACATGCAAACCCGGCGGGTTGTACATCAAAGAAGGGCCGGCGGCTCATACTTTGAACCCGGCGGCTTCTAGAGGCTTCAGGAGGTCGAATGCTTCTGTTACCAAAAAGTGATGGAAAAGTTAAATCACCCGGTGGCTAGCCCTACTAACCCAGCGGGTTAGTCAAGTGACCCGGCGGCTTCATTGAAGGACCTGGTGGCTTCACTAAAACAACAGGAACCGGCGGCTTCTCATCCAAAGCCGGCGGCTTCTAGCCAGATTCCAGCAGACTAGCATTGTAGCTCAACACTTCAACATATTTCACACCTGCTCGAATCATAACCAAAATGCAGTCCAAACGACGATTCTTCAACATTGACGCCTATAATTCAATTTAAGATAAATAAGTACAAAAAGTTCATAAAGTCCACTTAAAATGAATGCAAAAACAATGATATCGCGATAGATTTATATAACCAAAATGAGCGATATCAATGACACTAAATGAATATTGAGAGAATCCGAGTCGGCCATCCTGAATGTATCCTGAGGGAATCTTCTCAGGATCCTGTTCCTAAGCAACTATCAAACAAACATACATACTGGGGGAATCTCCTCAGTATCCTGAAGACGCAAAATATAGATAATATCTTGATATTATTTATAGCAAAAGATCTTAGGATTGTACGATCCTAAGATTAAAAGTTCAAAAGTACAGGAAAAAGAAATTGTCTTGTGGCCGACATAAACCACATTCAAAAAACAACCATGGTTGACTGCACCGAGTCAACCTCACCCCAGAAAATTGTTTCATTACAATCACAACCCATAAAAACTAAACATGAAATAGAATCGGGCTCCAGCTAGTTAGATACTTTCCTCGCCCTAGGATCCTTCGCTATCGGCTAAGTCGACAGCTGCAACCGCTTTCTCGATGTTTCTGGAATTGGACGCTTCGCCTTTGGTTATTATTTCAGGGGTTATTGGCTTAGGAGCTTTGGTTGATTTTTCCATTTTAATCCAAGGTCTTCCGAGACCGATGAAGTATGGATTTGAGGGGTAATCGTCTTTCATCCTTTCAAGTTTATCTTTCCAAACCTTGACATCCCACAGGCTAGCGTCCAGCCCATTTTCGGCGGCCTCTGTGGCCATATGGATCTTGGATTCCAACACAGCAATAGTGGCATCTCTTTTCATCTCTTCCAGTAGATTGTTGTGGGAACCTTCTTCACGACCGGATTTGTCGGCAAGCTTGACTTTGAGCGACTGGATTTTTCGATTAGCTTTCTCGAATTCAAGGGTCCTCTTGTTAAGGGAGAATGTCAAAGCATCTATTGTTTTGACCTTGTCAGTGTATTCTTCTATCATCACATCTGCAGCCTGATTAAGGAGTTAGCTTCGGATTTTTTTCATGAAAAAGGGGGGTCAAAAAGAAAGGATCTTACTGTCTAAAGATTGGAGGAAGGATTGTTGATATCATATAAATCTTCAACTTTTCTCTTTTTAGAGAGAAAATGTGTTGGGAAGGGCTTGAAACTGGAAGCCCCGATTTTGGTTGCCTCTTTGTGAGATGGACTTTCTGAGTCAATGTCGGATAAACTGAAATGCACTGAAAGATTATGAAAATTTAGAACAAAGGAGAAAGAAAACATTAATAGAAGAAGGAAGGAGGGAAGAAAGATACCTGACATGGTTGATTTCTTGTGATTACTTTGATTGTTCTCGATTGAGAATTGGGAACGGAATTAGGTGACGGAGTACTTGTGGATAGAAATAACGAAAAAGAAGGATGAGAGATAATGGGAATCGGGTGAGGTGGTGATGACGGTTTTGATGTGATAAGGCTATGTAACTCATCATTATTACTCGGGCGCAATTTCCGATACACGCAAAATATCTCACCTAACACGATTTAAGCAGTTAACTTGGGAAGTTATAACGTTTAAGGATCCTGAAAAACGTTATAACTTCGGGGGCAATTGTTGTGGCTAGATTTTTACTAACCTTTGCAGGATCCTTATTAGCATCATAAGTGCACCTCGCAGGTATGAAAGTCGTTTATATTTTATATTCGTACCTTAGGATAATGGTAGTTTATAAGTCTGTTTTCAGGATCGCTGATGTTATTAAGGATCCTGGATATATTATGGATATTTATCTTGAAGGATCCTAGTCAGGATATATTTGTCTAACATATTCTTGCAGGATACTGAACGAGGAGGATCCTTAAGTGAGGATCCTAAATTAGTTCTGGAGTATACATAAACTCAGGATCCTGAACCCGTATTAGTTCAGGATCATGGGCTGGTTAACGTGTTTATTTTCTTTGAGTATTGACTAGGTCATACATGGAACGCGTTAATGAGATATGCTCTGGATTACGTGAAGGGGTTCTGATACGATTCTATGAAGACGAAGTCTTATGCACGTGTAAAACGAAGTCAAAAGAGACGTTGGAGGTCTTCACCGTTCCTCGGAGGATCCCTGATATTTCGGAATTATTGTTATACGCTCTTAGTATATAAACGAGGCTTGGGTGCTCGATTAGGTTAATCACATTTCACTACTCACACCTGCAAATCACGAATACACTCTGCTATTTCTTCATTTCACGATTATTTCACAAATACTTAGCTAAATTCACTCACACATTCACTTAGCCGATCATCCTTGTGCTCTTATGTAAGACCTAACTTTTCATACAAATATATTTTATATTCTAAACTCCTTGGAAGCGGGTCCCAACAAAAACATTCCTTATTTACTTGTACCAAAATGTACAACTTTTCAAAACATATCAATTATAAAGATACATTATTACAAAACTTTTAAACAACATCGGGTGTTATATTAAACTCCAAAATCAAACTTTCATTTCCATAACTATCAGAGTATCCGCGATAGTAGTCAAACATCCCATCCAGAATCCACAACTTAAACTGCAAAATATTCAACAACGAGGGGTTAGCTTATTGCTAAGTGAGTCAGATCATAATCAACAATTCAAACCAGAACTAACAAACTAATTACAACAACTAAACACCTAATCAGCTAACTGCAAACTACTCAAAAGTGAATGGAACTGTAACCAACAGTTCCACCCACAAGAAACGACTGATAAACTACAACAATTAATCACAGTGCACATAACCACATAAACACACATCGTCAAGAGGACCGGCGGCTCCTGTATGCTATTCGCAGTATGCCACGACCACTGGGCACCATGCCATTCCCAGTGATCTACCGATAGCCTGATTACTACCTTCACTGAATAGGCTAGTCTTCAACTATGAGTATCCAAGTACCCTAGTCAGCTACGTAGTAGTAATCAAACCCAACCCGCACGCTGACCTCTGAATTAACCACTTAGCCAATCAACCAAGCAACTTGCAACCAATAACAACCAACAACAACTGAACAACTGGTACAACTGGATCACTCGAGCAACTATGTCAACCAAACAGAATCAATCAACTTTAACAACTTACCAATTACGATTATGACAACTATCAAATATCCTACTAAACAATCATCATAGCAATAACCCATTATCCCGCAATTTCATGTTCAGCCCAAACCATATCCATATTTAATTCTCATTAACCCAACCCAATTATATCAACTTGTACAACCCAATCCCAACTTGATTAACAACTCAGACAATAACAGCAACTAATAACAAACATGTTCACCCGTTGCAACTAAGCTTGTTACAACTGGGTTGAAATGAGGATCATAATCCCACTCACCGATAACCACGGCCATCCACTCGGTGGTCTAATATTACCGAGTCTTCAAGTTCATCTGGAATTACAATTAATAATACAAGTCAGTCACTTATTACAAAACAAATACTTTATATTATAATCATATAACATATTCAATATATATATATTATCAAATAAGTAAGCCCTTCATAATAACACACATATACTGCCACTACTACTACTAGTTATCATTGAAATAGGCCTAATCTAAGATGGAGGCCTCTTTCTAGACACAACACCTGATTGTTGATTTTAAAATCCTGATTGCTGATTTTTGTAACCATGTTGTTGATTTCTAGACCTGAATGCTGATAAGCGTCTTTCTGGACAAAACACCTAAACAAAGACAGAAGCCTAGTGCCAGACAGAGACCTGATTGCAGATTATGAAGACCTTATTGCTGATTCATAATACCTGATTGATGATTTTGAAACCTTAGTGCAGATTTTGCCAGACCTCTATTAAATTTGATTCCTTGATTCAAAGATTTCCATCAAATTATTTATTCCAAACAATAACATCTTTCATTATAATCATCAATAAACATGTAAAAATATTAAAAATCCTAAGATTTCATACTATCAATCAAAACCCACTTTAAAGCTTTCACCAAGTTCTTCACTTTCCTCCATTAATGGAGTTTCTTGAGTTCATAATCAAAACAACAATAAACTTAGTTTTTACTCAACCTAATGCATCAAATAAGCTCTAAAATCATTATATAACATCAACAACAAGTTTCATCTTTCAAATTCATGCCCAATCACATTTACATAACATAAACCCTAACAATTAATCATTAATCAATCTAAAATTTGAAGAACAATCATAAGCTAGTTTTATTACTATCAAAATCCTCATGTATTCATCATATAATCACACAACAATCAATCATTCCAACAATATTTCATTCATAATCATAAACCCAAATAACCAATTTAACATCAAGAATATCATCAACTGAAAAACACTTACAAATTGGATGATGATACAAAGAGATGATAAAGAAGATAACAATCTGATTTTTTTTTAATCCATCTTCAATAGTTATGTAATTTCTTTCTTTTGATTTAGTTACAAGAATTTGAGAGAGTTTAAGAAATGAAATAAGAACAAGTTATGTGATTTTGTTTTAGGAGGTGGAAAAGGAGTAGGTGTCAACTAAGGAGATGAGGTGTCGACCTCTCCAATTTTATTCCCATATACAGCTTAAAACACAGTATAAATTATACCCCCTTCTTATCCTATTGTCTGGAACCTGAAAATACCCGTAAGTTAAAATACTTTTATTTTTACCGTCAAATTCAACTTTTTAAAACAAGTACAATTTTATTATTCACAATAAAAACTGAGTCTCTTTTACTTGTTTATTTTCAAATAAACCAACCAAACTTAATAAAATACAATTTATTTCCAGGCCCAGAAACTGGATGTTACAAATCTTCCCCCCTTTAAAGGATTTCGTCCTCGAAATCCAATCCCATACTAAACAATCCATGCATACATAATCACATATTCATACAACTCTAATCATATAATCCCTAATCACATTCATATACATTTGATCTCTAACTCGTTTACCCACTCCAACCCATTCTTGGTTCATTTAATCCATTTACTACAGTGATCACCATTTAACCATTTCTATACTTAATTCCCATAACCATATAATCTCTAGATACTCCGTAACCTTAACAATTTCATGTGACATAACATAATATAACAATGGTGATCAAGCATTGCAATATTAGGTTTTTCACATTTCCGTTGTCAGGCCAGTTCATATCATAACCCGCCAACTATCTTATTCTTTCATTTAAACCCAATACACTACACCCCAAACTAATTCACATCAGCTTTACAACTAATCATATAACACAATAACAGTCCAACTAAATTAAATTCAGACAAGTTTATCGTATATTACCTCATTTTTCCAAGTGAACATTTAAGAGCACCGATCGTACTCTCGTCGTCTCTGCGTCAAAACAAAACTCAAACTGGATAAGTGTTAGTACCTATGACACAATTCAATTTCCCTTCTTGTTGCTAACCCCGTACTCTGGAATGTTTGACTAACACCGACTAGATTTGGAATTGAACATTTACAAATGCCCAATTCACCCAAATCTATGCTCTGATACCAACTTGTAAGACCTAACTTTTCATACAAACATATTTTATATTCTAAACTCCTTGGAAGCGGGTCCCAACAAAAACATTCCTTATTTACTTGTACCGAAATGTACAACTTTTCAAAACATATCAATTATAAAGATACATTATTACAAAACTTTTAAACAACATCGGGTGTTATATTAAACTCCAAAATCAAACTTTCATTTCCATAACTATCAGAGTATCCGCGATAGTAGTCAAACATCCCATCCAGAATCCACAACTTAAACTGCAAAATATTCAACAACGAGGGGTTAGCTTATTGCTAAGTGAGTCAGATCATAATCAACAATTCAAACCAGAACTAACAAACTAATTACAACAACTAAACACCTAATCAGCTAACTGCAAACTACTCAAAAGTGAATGGAACTGTAACCGACAGTTCCACCCACAAGAAACGACTGATAAACTACAACAATTAATCACAGTGCACATAACCACATAAACACACATCGTCAAGAGGACCGGCGGCTCCTGTATGCTATTCGCAGTATGCCACGACCACTGGGCGCCATGCCATTCCCAGTGATCTACCGATAGCCTGATTACTACCTTCACTGAATAGGCTAGTCTTCAACTATGAGTATCCAAGTACCCTAGTCAGCTACACAGTAGTAATCAAACCCAACCCGCACGCTGACCACTGAATCAACCACTTAGCCAATCAACCAAGCAACTTGCAACCAATAACAACCAACAACAACTGAACAACTGGTACAACTTGATCACTCGAGCAACTATGTCAACCAAACAGAATCAATCAACTTTAACAACTTACCAATTACGATTATGACAACTATCAAATATCCTACTAAACAATCATCATAGCAATAACCCATTATCCCGCAATTTCATGTTCAGCCCAAACCATATCCATATTTAGTTCTCATTAACCCAACCCAATTATATCAACTTGTACAACCCAATCCCAACTTGATTAATAACTCAGACAATAACAGCAACTAATAACAAACATGTTCACCCGTTGCAACTAAGCTTGTTACAACTGGGTTGAAATGAGGATCATAATCCCACTCACCGATAACCACGGCCATCCACTCGGTGGTCTAATATTACCGAGTCTTCAAGTTCATCTGGAATTACAATTAATAATACAAGTCAGTCACTTATTACAAAACAAATACTTTATGTTATAATCATATAACATATTCAATATATATATATATTATCAAATAAGTAAGCCCTTCATAATAACACACATATACTGCCACTACTACTACTAGTTATCATTGAAATAGGCCTAATCTAAGATGAAGGCCTCTTTCTAGACACAACACCTGATTGTTGATTTTAAAATCCTGATTGCTGATTTTCGTAACCATGTTGTTGATTTCTAGACCTGAATGCTGATAAGCCTCTTTCTGGACAAAACACCTAAACAAATACAGAAGCCTAGTGCCAGACAGAGACCTGATTGCAGATTATGAAGACCTTATTGCTGATTCATAATACCTGATTGATGATTTTGAAACCTTAGTGCAGATTTTGCCAAACCTCTATTAAATTTGATTCTTTGATTCAAAGATTTCCATCAAATTATTTATTCCAAACAATAACATCCTTCATTATAATCATCAATAAACATGTAAAAATATTAAAAATCCTAAGATTTCATACTATCAATCAAAACCCACTTTAAAGCTTCCACCAAGTTCTTCACTTTCCTCCATTAATGGAGTTTTTGAGTTCATAATCAAAACAACAATAAACTTAGTTTTTACTCAACCTAATGCATCAAATAACCTCTAAAATCATTATATAACATCAACAACAAGTTTCATCTTTCAAATTCATGCCCAATTGTGAAAACCCGATAATGATCTAGCTCTAGACTTTTTAGGTCTTGATCTAGAATTAACAATCAATGATAACAATGATAAATTATGCAGCGGAATAATAATAAGAACATCAATGTTATCACAAGCCAAATCCCTAATCTTATTAATTAATCAACAAGACGGATACTCTTTTAGTATCGGGGTTTTACAACCTTAGGGATAACGGAGTACTTTAGATGTCTACATATTTTCTGTGCACACAATTTCCTACGCCCCTATGTCTCTTTATATACTAGAGATCATTAGGGTTACAATAAAACCTAACTTGCATAGGAATTAAACTAATATTACACATTAAGTCCTTCTAGTTTCATCATTCTTACTTTGTGCATATTTTGTTTTGTAATCATCAAATCTAAAATCCTTACAATCTTCCCCTATTTGATATTACAAAACAATCTCGATAAATGAAACCGTCTTCTATGCTTCCCCTTGACTTAATATCTTCTTGAATATGTCACCACTTATTATAAGCTGCAAAATCAATATCTTTCTTCCCCTTTTTGTAATAATCAAATATGAATATTTTACAACTTGTAAACACTTCCCCTCAAATATGAATCTTTCTTCCCCTTTGTTAGTCCCTGTTTAACTTAATAAACAATCGTATGTAATAAGTCTTGAATATATTATTGTGAAGTTGCGGAATCACACTCAATAATATTAAGAAGATCAACGAATTATCAATTAATATGATGAACACAATAATATACCGAAAGCTTCAATCTTATTAATGATATAAGACGAATACACTTGATGTATTAGGGTTAAAAAAAAAAACCTTGAAGCTGCGCAAATACGTTAACCTATCTAGGTCTAAAGGATCTCTATTTATAACACATAGAATCCTATACAATCTCCTACAAATATGGAATATAATAACTTCCATAACCGACTCAAACTTATCACAAAATCATAAACAGTTGTAACTACCATTCTGAAGTAAACAGTTGTAACTGTTACACAGTAACTGCTTCAATTGTAACGAAGACTAAGTACAAATAGATAACAAGTGTTAACTGTTTCATATATAACTAACAGTTACAAATACATAAGCAGTTTTAACTACTTACAGACACATAACTATCAGTTGTAATCTATCTTCAATCAGTTGTAACACTTGTCTTCTCTTCAGTTTTCTTCTATCAGTTGTAACTTCGTAAAGACAGTTTTAACCTTCAAAACAAACCGTTTTAATCACTTGTACTCTGTCTTCTCATCAAGACTTCAACTCAGACCTGAAACAATTTTGACCCAACAATCTCCCCCTAAACTTAATCTGTCCTTCACAGCATTAAGTTTCTTCTAATCCTCCATTATGAGCTTCACAAAATTCTTTCAAAACTGTTAGTCATTTCTTCTCTTTCTTCTATCTATCTCCTCCTTCTTATGAATCTGATTCAGCACCATATATACCAATTCCAGAGCTACATCATCTAAAACTGCAGCTTGTAACCTTGCATTTCTCAAGCCCATCAAAAATCTCAGATTTATATCATAAAATCTATCTGTCAATAACCACATAAATACTGCATCATCCATAACAATCTGATGTACTCCATGTTTGGCATGATAAATCCAATTTTTGACCTTGCTAAAAGTAGCAAACTGAAATGGAAACTCTTCTGGCTCAAACATAGCCTTAATCCAATGCCATGTAACTTTCTCAACCAGATTATCAAACCTTTTCAAATCTAAATCCTTTTCCATCCCAATCTCATACATTCTCACCAAATCAGTCATACTAATCCTCTTTATCAAATCCCTAAAAGATCTCCACCAAGATATATTTCCATCTGCTCTTTCAATTTTAATCTTGTGAATCTTAACAGGATTGACAAATTGCTCAATAGACCAATCAATGATACCAGGTAATTCAACATTAATTACCTCAGATTCCATTGGTTGTAACAGAATAAACTCCTTCAATTCATCAACATTCCTTTCTCTATCAGGAATTTCATCTAACTCTCTTTTCTTTCTTTCAATTTCATATTTCTTCCTCTTCTTAGCTTCTACCTTTTCTCTTCTTTCTTTTTCTTCCTTTTCCTTCAATTTTCTTTCTTTTTCAGCTTCCTTCTTTTTCTTTTCAGCTTCTTTCTTTTCTCTTTCTTTCTTCTCAATCACATCAGGATTCATATCATCTTTATCCCATAACTCCTGCAATCTCTCTAAACTCATCTGTTTCAATGCATTCAAAGGAATATACCCACCTTTCAGCTTTGCAATTAAGTTCTTCTTCATCTGAGCTTTTGTTGGTGGTTTTGCAGCCTTCTTCTTTCTTGCCTCTTCTGCTTTCTTTTTCTTAATCTGTTCAACAAGATATTCAATATCATCCTGTCTCTGTTCCTTCAACAAATATTCATCCCATTCTGCCACTTGCTCTTTTGTCATTTTTACAAACTTTCCTTCCTCAATTTCAACATCAATCAAATCCTCTGCATTTAGCTCAGCCTGTAATCTTTGTGCATATTCAGTATCATGAGCAGTTACTTCTGGTGGCACTGGTTTTTGCTTTTTCTTCTTTGGTTCTTCTACCAGTTTTCCTTTGCCCTTATCTTTTGGATCAATCTTTGGCAAGTCTTTCTTCTGTTGAACAGAAGCGGCAACAGGTTCTCTAATCTGAAATCCAGGCAAAGATGGTTGTTGTGTAGATGTCTTCTTTGGAGTTTCAACCTTCTTTCCTGTTCCTGTCATCTTAGCAGTTTTAACTGGAATGCTCTTTTTCCTAGTCTTTTCAACTTGTTGAGCATCAGTTTTTACTGTTTCCACTGTTATCTCTGGTTTATTTACTTCCTCACCATCATCATCTATCTTCAGCTCCTCAGTCTTATCTGCCATATCAACTTTTGCAGTTTTATCCACTGACCCAATAACCTCAGTATGATCAGACTTATTCTCATCTGCCACTGGTTCCTTCATTTCTGTTTCCACTGTCTCATACACTGACTCATTTATTTCTGGCTCTGGCTCTGTAGGTGGTGTTGGAGGTGTATGCACAAACTCATCCTCCTCTGGTTGTTCCATCTCCATTTCTTCATCAACCTTCTCATCATCATCCACCACCTTGTCACTCTTATTCTTCTTATCACCCAAATTTGTCCAGACCTTCTCCCCCTTTTTGAAAGCATTTTGTGGAAATTGATAAGCATCCTTAGGTTCAGAAGTATCATGAACCACATATTTCCTTCCTTTCTTTAAACATTTAATAACAATCCATTCTAACTGCTGCACTCTCCTCTGTAATTGAGTGATAATTTCATCCTTAGCCTTATTCTTCTTCCTCTCCTTTACAAATTCAGCCCAAACATAATCAACAATTTTCATCAATTCCAAGTTAGTTCTAGCCTCAACACCTTCAGGATGTGAATCCTTTGGTGAATCATTGACATCATCAAACTCTGACTCATGCCTAGCATGATCATCAAAGTCCCCTTGGTTCTTGGTACTGGGACCACTAGGATCATCTACAGGTGTAGAATCATGTCCATGTGTTGCCTCTGATGGGGTCTTATTAATGTTACTTCTGTCCTGCTCTGCCAGTGGGCTAGAAGCAGTAGAAGCAGTAGAAGCAGCCCTCTCAGAATGATCAACCTCCTCCTCATTGATCATCTGCTGTGATGAATCATTTGACTGAGACACCTGAGCAGCAGCAGCCTCAGATGCCTGTTTTCTAGCCTTTTTGGCTCTAGAATATTTAGCTGTTGTGGTCCCTTGTTTTCTTTTATTACCCCCAACTACTGTGGGTTGAGAAGTGGTGGGTGGAACCATTCTCTCAGTAGTTGGTTCAGCTTCAGTTGGTGGTACTGATGCTGTGGTGGAAGGTGCAGGAAGCATTGTAGAAAATAATGCTGTAACCTTCCCAGAAAATTTAGTATCTCTCTTCATATTTACAAAAACTTTTAGTTTAAAAGAGACAATACCAATAACTTTTTCAAGGGCAGTTATATTAGGAATTTGTTCATTTAAGAACAACTGCACAAAACGTGGATACATCAAAAATTTAATCTTTGGCTGCTCAATGTTTCTAAGCATACCAGAAAATATCAGATTTGAAAAATTAAACCTTTGACCAGTTGCAAGACAAACAATTGCATAAGCAATGTTGCTTCCAAACTGCTCGAAAGATGATCTCTTAGATGATAAGCAGTGTAAAATCGTATGTATTAAAAACCTCCACTGATGAGAAAATAAGGTTTTCTGAAAAGTAAAAACTTCAAAAGAACCCTCATAACCCATCAATCGTAAAGTATTATACATAACAGTATCATCTAAAGAAGTTATACCTGCCTCATCATCTAGTTGTAATGAAGCTCTAACAGTAGTTTCTGTGACTACAACACGTGTATCCATAACTTCTGAAACGATTCTTTTAATCCCCTGTTCCTCTTCTATTGATGCATTCACCCAGAAATTGTTGATATGATCGTGAGATATCCTGGGTGCTACAGTGAGAGCATGACGAATATGTGAAGCACGAAGGAAATCAATGATTTCCACATACTCGTTTGCCACAGCAGGTTTCATTAAGAATGCGATCATATTATGATCTTTCCCAATCGGTAGTTGAACAGTAGACGAAGTCGATGCCATGATAAGAAATCAAGTAATCGAGAAGAGTCGAAGATGATTTTACAGAATCGAGAATCAATAAGACTTAGCGCAGTTGTTTGTATGTGTAATTTTGAAAGCGTAATGAAAAACCTTAAGTGTTGAGAGTTAAGTACTGAAACTAAATCAGTTGTAAACCCTAATTTGATCAGATCCCCAATTATAACTAAAACAGTGTTAATTAAGTAAAATAACACGTTCAGTGATAATTGTGAAAATAACCATCAGTGGTAATCAACACTTGGTTTCTCAAATGCATCATTTACATAATAAAGCTAGTAGTGCTTACTTGTACAAGCAGTACCAACCGACCAAGGCAGTGCTAACTTAATACAAGTAGTACTTCAGATCTAGCAAAACTATATAAACAAAGCAGTGATTTTTTTTTTTTTTTTACCGAAAGTAAACTCCACAAGCATAGCAATATAACCTGCAGTGTTAATGCAAACAAAAATACAAGAATACAGTGTTAACTATACACTAACAGTGGTGAAATGATTATTACCACTGTTTATACTAAAAGTAGTAAACAGTGATAACGATACACATTACACACAATCAGTGTTTAATTAACAAATCAGTATTAACCCAAATAAAAAACACAGTAGATATTATTCACAGAGAGCAGTAATAAGAAAAATAACTTATGACAAATTGATCATTCCAATACTAGTAACCAAGAATGTGAACCTGCCTACATCAAAAGCTTTTGTAAACAGATCAGCAAACTGATTATCAGTATGAACTTTCAAAATTTGAATAAGTCTTTTCTCATTACAATCTCTAATGAAATGATATCTGATTTCAATGTGCTTTGTTTTAGAATGTTTAACTGGGTTATTTATAATACTGATTGCAGAACTATTATCAATAAAAATAGGAGTATTAAGAAAGGTAAAACCATAATCTAACATCTGATTCTGAATCCATAGCACTTGAGCACAGCAACTTGCAGCTGCTACATATTCTGCCTCTGCTGTAGATGTAGATACAGTGGTTTGTTTCTTGCCTTGCCATGAAACCAATCTATCTCCCAAAAATTGACAACCTCCTGATGTAGATTTCCTGTCCAGATTAGCTCCTCCATAATCACTATCTGTATAAGCTAGCAGATCAAAAGAAGTAAACTTTGGATACCAAAGGCCCAATTTTGGTTGACCCTTCAAATATCTAAATATTCTTTTGACTGCAAGAAGATGTGACAGCTTTGGATTAGCTTGAAATCTTGCACATAAGCACACTGCAAACATGATGTCAGGCCTAGATGAAGTGAGATACATAAGAGACCCGATCATTGATCTGTAAAGATGTTCATCCACACTCTCCCCCTCAAGATCTGCATGTAATTTCTTGTTTGTCTCAACTGGTGTGCTTGCAACTTTAGCATCTTTGTACCCAAACCGATCCAGTATATCATTAACATACTTACTTTGATGAATAAAGATTCCTTCTTTCTGTTGCTTCACTTGCAGCCCCAAGAAAAATGTTAATTCTCCCATGGAGCTCATCTTGAACTTTTCATGCATCAATGATTCAAACTCCTTGCAAAGACTATCCTTTGTTGAACCAAAAATGATATCATCTACATAGACTTGAACCAGTAGTATATCATTCTTAATTCTTTTAGTAAACAAAGTTTTATATATTGCACCCCTTTTGAATCCATTCTGCAACAGATAATCTGAAAAAGTATCATACCAGGCTCTAGGTGCTTGGTGTAATCCATAAAGAGCTTTTTCAAGTTTGAAAACTTTATCAGGAAATTTAGAATCTTCAAACCCTGGTGGTTGACATACATAAACCTCTTCCTGTATAGTGTCATACAGAAAAGCACTCTTAACATCCATCTGATACACAATGAATCCCTTGAATGAAGCATAAGCCAAAAACAATCTAATTGCCTCTATTCTTGCAACAGGTGCAAAAACCTCATCATAATCAATTCCCTCTTCTTGTGAATACCCCTGTGCAACCAATCTAGCCTTGTTTTTGATCACTATACCTCTTTCATCCTTCTTGTTTTTGAAAATCCATTTAGTACCAATTGCCCTCTTCCCTTTAGGCAAATCAACCAATGTCCAGACTTCTTGAATCTTAAACTGAAGCAACTCCTCTTGCATAGCTTCAATCCAACTAGGATCTCTCAAAGCTTCAGTAACCTTCTTTGGTTCTGTTTGAGACAGAAAACAGGCAAATAAAGAAGTATTAACAGCTTCTGTATCAAGATTTACTTCATCCTCATTTGCTGAAGCTTCAAACACCTGACTTTGATTTCTTGTTTTAACAGCAGATTCAATATCTCCTATTACATTCTCAAGTGGATGATCTTTATGAGTAATGTATTTAGATGCTGCTGTTTCTTGAATCCTCTCCTCCAAGTTGGTAAAATTTCCTTCTTGTCCAGACTCACTACTTGACACTTCTCTTGCAATTCTCTTTGACACAAGAGTAGAGCTCATCAAATGTAGATAATTCAATTGTTCCTGTTCTGTGTCAAGATGCTTTGTTGGTGTCTGATCAACATTCACACTTTCCTTTGTATACTTCTGTACTGGACTCATATCACTGTCTTCTGCACTGTCTTCAATAACAGGTCTATCAGAATCATCAACATGAGAAAATGATGTTTCATCTGATTTTCCTGTTTCCACATTCTGTGATGTCTTTGGTTGATCAGTTTCAAACACTTCTGGGGGATCAGGAGACCAAATTGGAAATAATATATATTCCAATGAATCCTTCTTCATTCCAGCTGATATTCCTGAGTCTGACCTACCTTCTCCATCACCTGTTCCTGTATTTGTACCTGCACTTGTACCTGCACTAGTATCCACATTTGTATATCTAAAAGCAGTATTAAGTGCATCAATATCAAACAGTGATTCAGGACCTTTTCCTTCAGGATTAACAGTGTTTTCATTAAAAGTGATGTGCATTGATTCTTCTATGATCCTGGTTCTTTGATTGAATGCTCTATATCTTAACAACTAATACTCTATTCTGAACATAGCAAGCTGTGCTAACTGCCTCTGCCCAAAAGGACATAGGTAGCTTTGCATCAGATAGCATGGTTCTAGCAGCCTCAATCAGTGTCCTATTCCTCCTTTCAGCTACTCCATTTTGTTGAGGAGTTCTAGGTGCACTATATTCTCTCTTAATACTTTTAACTTCACAGAATTTATCCATCTCATGATTTTTAAATTCTGTTCCATTATCACTTCTGATGACCTTTACTCTTTTATCCAATTGATTTTCCATCTTAGTTATAAATGATCTAAGTATTTCACCTGTCTCATCCTTTGTCCTAAGAAAGAAAACCCATGTAAATCTAGTGTAATCATCAATAATCACAAGGCAGTAAGACTTTTTCCCCATACTACTTATACTGGTTGGTCCAAATAAGTCCATATGCAATAAGTGTAAAGGCGTGCTATTTGTGTTCACAGATTTGGACTTAAATGACGATTTGTGTTGCTTTCCCTTTTGACAAGAAACACAATGATCATCACATGAATAGACCTTTTCAGGCAAACCTCTAACAAGCTTGTTTTTGACAAGTTTATTAATGGTTTTGAAATTCATGTGACACATCCTCCTATGCCACAATTCAGATTCATTCACATTTGCTTTAGAAATAAGGCAGTTTAAATCAGGTTGAGGTGTCATATTTACTAAGTCACACTTATATACATTATCTTGCCTTGGAATTCTCATTAAAATCATGTTTTCAGGTATTTTGAATTCCTTGGATAAGATAAGGCATTCAGTGTCAGTAAAATGAACTGGGTTCTTTTTATCTGTGATTTGACTCACACTTAGTAAATTATACCTCAGTTGTTCCACAAAATAAACATTATCAAAACTTAGCTTTTCACTCTGAACTGTTCCTTTCCCTGTGATCCTTCCTCCCTTTGGATTGCTTCCAAAAGCTACATATCCTCCATCAAAAGATTTGAAATCCTGTAGCTTTCCTTTGTCTCCAGTCATGTGCCTTGAGCATCCACTATCGATGTGCCATAAGCCTTTTGGCTTGCCCTGCACAAACAGTAAAAAAAAAAGAATTAATTTCTCTTGGGAACCCAAACCAATTTGGCTTTGGGTTTCCCATGTGCATTCACATATTCAACTTTCTTGAAGATTATTGATTGTGATGCACTGTTGGAATTTGGATCTGTTAATTTATCAGTCTTAATAGGTGTCCAAATCCAACTTATTTTAGACTTAACAGTGTTCTTTGGCTTAACAGTTTTAACTGTTTTACCAAATGAAGAGTCAGTGTTAATTTTGTTAACACTGTTTTTGTATTTGGTTACCACTGTTTTAGTCTTTGAGCTTTTGGCTAATTTTGTTATTACTGCTGCAGTAGATTTACCTATAGCAGTGCTTAACATGTGAGCCTTTGAGTTTATCTTCTGAACTCTGGCAGTATGATTAACTTTTGATTGAACATTTTGTTTGTTAATCATATTTGCTTTTGTCCATGACTGTTTTCTAATCCTTTGATCATTCTCAGGATTATGATAGCAGTCATATTGAAGATGATCCATTTTTCCACATATAAAGCAAGACATTTCTTTAATCACAGTAACGTTATTACCCAGTTTTTGTGAAACCATTTGATTCCAATTTCTTTGATTACCTCTGGGTTTCAGATTTTGAAAATTCTGTGAAGAAGAAGGACTTGCTTTACATTTACAATTAACACAGTTATTCACAACAGATTTAACAACAGGTTTAGTAACTGAATCAATTTTATTACTAACATATCCTAACCCATGTTTAGATTTGTTAGTATTCAAGCTCACATTCTCTAAGTCCAGTTTAGCCTTTTCCTTAAACATTTTCTTACCCTCTTCTAGTTTATCAGTTTTAAGATTAGAAACTAGATCAGTAATTACTCTCCTCACATTTTCACATGTTGACTCAGACTTAGATGATTCAGATTTTACACTCTTCTCACTATCAGATGTCCTATCACTCTGATCATCTTCCTCAGTCCAATCACTAATCTCACCTTCTACAAACAGCTCATTATCTGATAAAATTTTAATTGGATCAGCCTTTTTAACCTCATCTGTCATTCCTCTTTTAAGTGAATTGATATCAATTTCACTTTTAGGAGGAAAGTAGGTGTGATTATAAGGTGGAGGTACATTATTGTACCCTAATCCAGTCTTAATTTTATCATGAATCTGTGAATCAATAAGTTTATTGACACTCTTAGAAGCATATTCTAATTTGTTTACATCAAGTCTTATGCTATCTCTTTCACATGTGACCTCAGTAAGTTTCTTAGATACCAACTCGAATTTATCTTTGAAAGTGTCTCTCTCCCACCTAGCATATTCAATGTCATATTTAAACTGTGTTGCATTGACTTCATATGCCTTTATTTGATTTTCCAGATTTTCAATGACTGCTATGGTATGTTTACTTTTGATTTCCCATTATTTTAGTTCCTCACACACTTTTATATTATGATCCCTGTAATGTTTAACAGTTTGTTTACAAACAGCAGAACATAATTTATTTTGTACCTCAGTAGGAACTTCTGACTTTTTGTCAGATTCTGCAATGGCCATGAGACATTGATTCTTCACTACATGTTCTTCTTGATCACTCCAGTCCCATCCACATCCATCCATAGACACCAATGCATTTGCTGAAGCACCCTGAATTGGAATGTTTCTGGTTTGAGTTCCATTGTTTCCAGCTCTCTGACCATTACCATTCTGCTCTTGCCTAGGGTTTCTGCATTCTCTAGCAAAGTGTCACATCTTGTGACAGTTGAAACACTCAATTTTGCTCTTATCAAACCAATTTGCATCATTCCTCTTGTATGCAAAGTTGTTTCTACCAGTCCTCTGCATGAACCTTTTTGCTCTCTGAGTAATCAATGCAATTTGCCACTTGATGTCCATCTCCTCTAGATCATCACCATCAAATTGTTCCAGATCTTCATTAGTAAGTGAAGAATTTACATTACTTGCAAAGAAAGATTCTAATATCTGATCATTAGAACTATTTGATGATGATCATGCTCCTCCTGAAACATAAGTAGAACCCATTTGACTTGATTCTACCTTTGTTCCAGCCATAGACATAAAAGCAGCATTATGACTATATCCAGTTGCTTGCTTCTTACTTTCCACCTCAGACTCAAAGTTCCTCAGATCATTGTATATATCTTCTAGTTCCTTAACTTCAATGTCTGAACTCTGCCTCAAACCAACAGTATAGATTGTCCATTCATCACCTAATGATCTTAAGAACTTTCTGTTAAGATCTTCTTTGTCAATCTTAACCTTGTGATTTTCCAATTCTCCAACTAATTTAGTAAACCTATCAAAGGTTTGAGTTAGAGTTTCAGTTTTCACATGGCTAAAATTTTCAAATTGTTGCTTTAACAGAGATCTTTTATTCTTTTTGGTGTTATCATTACCACCAAACCTCTTCTCAATCGCTTCCATTAGTACCTTGGGATCTTCACAAGTATCAAATCTGCTATGATGCTCATTCGGAATGGATAGCAACAGAGTACTAAGTGCCTTGTACTCAGTAGATCTGATTTTCCTCTCTGCTTCAGATGTTGGTGGTGCTCTTGGTTGCTTTACTCCATCACCATCAAGCGTTACTGGAATACCATTAACAACAACTTCCCACATCTGATAATCCGTGAGAAGCATATATTGCCTGATTCTGACCTTCCATAGGTCAAACTCATCAGGTTTAAGCATTGGAATCTTTGTAGCTTGAATTCCTTCATTACCTTCAGTCGCCATTGAAATCAAAACTTAATATCTGAACTAAAACTCAAATACTAATACTAATAATCCCAGATCTTCCTGTCTTCAAAGCTTCACAAGCTCTGATACCACTTTGTTAGTCCCTGTTTAACTTAATAAACAATCGTATGTAATAAGCCTTGAATATATTATTGAGAAGTTGCGGAATCACACTCAATAATATTAAGAAGATCAACGAATTATCAATTAATATGATGAACACAATAATATACCGAAAGCTTCAATCTTATTAATGATATAAGACGAATACACTTGATGTATTAGGGTTAAAAAAAAAAACCTTGAAGCTGCGCAAATACGTTAACCTATCTAGGTCTAAAGGATCTCTATTTATAACACATAGAATCCTATACAATCTCCTACATATATGGAATATAATAACTTCCATAACCGACTCAAACTTATCACAAAATCATAAACAGTTGTAACTACCATTCTGAAGTAAACAGTTGTAACTGTTACACATTCAGTGGTAACTGCTTCAATTGTAACGAAGACTAAGTACAAATAGATAACCAGTGTTAACTGTTTCATATATAACTAATAGTTACAAATACATAAGCAGTTTTAACTACTTACAGACACATAACTATCAGTTGTAATCTATCTTCAATCAGTTGTAACACTTGTCTTCTCTTCAGTTTTCTTCTATAAGTTGTAACTTCATAAAGACAGTTTTAACCTTCAAAACAAACAGTTTTAATCACTTGTACTCTGTCTTCTCATCAAGACTTCAACTCAGACCTGAAACAATTTTGACCCAACACCAATCACATTTACATAACATAAACCCTAACAATTAATCATTAATCAATCTAAAATTTGAAGAACAATCATAAGCTAGTTTTATTACTATCAAAATCCTCATGTATTCATCATATAATCACACAACAATCAATCATTCCAACAATATTTCATTCATAATCATAAACCCTAATAACCAATTTAACATCAAGAATATTATCAACTGAAGAACACTTACAAATTGGATGATGATACAAAGAGATGATAAAGAAGATAACAATTTGATTTTGTTTTTAATCCATCTTCAATAGTTATGTAATTTCTTTCTTTTGATTTAGTTACAAGAATTTGAGAGAGTTTAAGAAATGAAATAAGAACAAGTTATGTGATTTTGTTTTAGGAGGTGGAAAAGGATTAGGTGTCAACTAAGGAGATGAGGTGTCGACCTCTCCAATTTTAATCCCATATACAGCTTAAAACACAGTATAAATTATACCCCCTTCTTATCCTATTGTCTGGAACCTGAAAATACCCGTAAGTTAAAATACTTTTATTTTTACCGTCAAATTCAACTTTTTAAAACAAGTACAATTTTATTATTCACAATAAAAACTGAGTCTCTTTTACTTGTTTATTTTCAAATAAACCAACCAAACTTAATAAAATATAATTTATTTCCAGGCCCAGAAACTGGATGTTACATCTTACTTTGTAATTCATTACTTTTATTTTAATAAGATTAACATAGGCAAGGATCATTTGATCCTTCCCGAGGTTTTGTGCCGGCGATCAATCTTGATCAAGGGCTTTCCTCGTACATCACCGTGTCGATTTTACTTACTTTACTTTAATCGCATTTTACATACATTTTTTGTTATCAAATTGCTATTATCCTTACTCTGTTAGCAAAACGTTTACTCAACAAGGATCCACGGATCAAATTAATTATTTTAAACACAAAACATTCACTTACTAATAGAGATAATCGTGTTTCTACGTAATTATCTTGAGAGTAATTTATACACCTGACCTCACAAACTAATTTTGATCACTTAATTGCTTTTAGTAATTTTTGACCAAAACATATTATAAGAAGAACCATGTTATCTGAAAATTTGACACATAATTCTCTATAAAATAGACAAATGTCAACCCTAATAGATTAACACTTGTCAAGATTAATTAGTTAGTAACATATACTAATTGAAATTAAAAATTAAAATGATCTAACTAAAATAAACCAAAAAATTTTTCTAATCAGTAACATATACTAATTAAAATTAAAACGATCCAACTAAAATAAACCAAAATTTTTTTTTCTTACAACCTTAAACATGTCTCATTTGTTCTCATGTTTTGATATCATTATGTATTAACTTGAAGTCTTGAACCTTAGATGAAACATATACTACGTGTTACTTTAGAATTTAGATTAGCAACTTCAAATCTTTAATTTGTTATGCTTAGACAAATGGTAAATTTTTTGAGTCAACTTATTTTAGTATTTATTACTTGATTTTTATTAGGGAAAAATAGTGTATTTCCTTTTGCAAAATTGGCATAACATAAATTATTGTTTATGGCCTCCTTTTCTTTATCTATAAAAATATTTCATATTGTAAACTATAGGAATTTCAATGTATAAGTTGTTATAAAAGGGTAAGAAGTATACATTTCGTGAAGAAAGTGATTAAGACATACAATTTATGTTGTCATGTATTTATTTTAATCTACTCTATTGTGGAGTATATAGTGTAATGTGAAGTGGGTATTTTCTTGAGTCAATCTCTAATATTGATTTGTGCTCAAATTCAAGAAATTTAATGTTTTACCTTTCACTTTTTCAATTTTCATTTCTATCGCTATATCGATTCTTATTTGCGTTCATCTAACGATAACTTTCAATGTTAATTTCGGTGAGGGTGAGTTGTGCGTAGCACAACCATTACGCTACCTAGTAATTATATAAGAAGCACCTAAATTCATCTTATCTCGACACATAAGCTCTTAAGAAGTTGACAAGTATACTTTACAAAATAAAAATTACTATTCCATATTAAAACACACTCATTATTTCACTCATATATAATATATTTAGAAATCAACAAAAATGTATGACAAATAAAAGCACATCTTCTTAACTGGACACATAAACTAAATAAAAATTGCTTAAAGAACTTCAGGAAAAACTCACAAATTAAAATACCAAACCTATTATTATCATCTCTTAGAGAACAACTTGGTATATATTTGTAACTATTATATAAAAAGAAATATAAAGTCATTTTAGGAAACAAGTTAGCTTGAAAACATGGCACTTAATGTTTAAAAATTTGCACATCAACCTTATATAATTCATTAACATTAACAAGTAACAATAAGACATATGTCCTTATTACAACGACATGTTCATAACGTCAGTTTGAGGAGGTATATATATACCTAAAAGTTAAGGTTTGCCAAAAATCAGAAGACCACCGAGTCGCTTTGAGGAGGTTTGCCAAGAATGATATTTTGCTTTTGAAATTGCAACTACAAATTAAGTTTGTGGGTTGCAAAAATCCATGGTTTGATACATATGACATATTTTTTAACTTTAGTTATTCTTTATCTTGTTCATGTTTATTTAAATTTTGGGCGAAAGATATTTATTCTCCTTTTCAAATCAAAGTTGGTAAATTTCCTTTGTCCATCAAACTATAATCTTATAATTTGTAGTTAGTTTATGCACATATATTTTTGGAATGAAAATTCACAAAACTATCCAACGTATATATGTATATTTCACACATATGTATACATATTGTCTCCAACAAAAATTAAACCTTACAACTTTTGGTTGGATGACACATCACATACCGCAATTCATATTGAGTACTTATATTTAGTAAAGGAAAAATAACATATATTTATACCGTAATTTATACTTTTATAGCAAAGGAAAAAGAACATATATTTAGTACCAAAATATATATTGAGGGACGCCTTTTAATTTAAAGGTAAAAAAGAGTTAAAATGACTATTTCCGTATATCATATTGGTTTATGACGATAAAAAGAAGTCTAAATCAAACATGGGACTGATTTGTACCAACATGTGAAAATTTATTTAATTTTTGAGTAAATTACATTCCCGGTCCTTGAAGTATGTCATTAAATGCATTCTCCGTCACTGGGTCGAATTTTTTACACTCCTCATTCATTGACCCGATTTTTCATTTCACTCCCCATTCCTCATCCATCCCCTTAAACTTTTAAGACAATTTTGCCCTTTGAGAGACGGAAAGTGAAACGGAAAACCAGGTCAAGAGACGGGGAGTGAAATTAATGGCATATTTTAGAGAAGGGGAATATAATTTACTCCTACTTTTTTCAACTTCTTCGCTTTATATAACTAATTTCGTTAATTAGAACGGAGTAGCAATTTCATTCTACCAAATTTTCGAAGAATCGATAATCATCGTGGGCTGTAGCACAGCCTTTAAGTCTAACCAGTAAATTTATAAAAAGTTAGTTGCAAAAAGTATGCTAGATACATGTTAATCAAATGCAACATAAAGTTAATTGATTCTTATTATATGCTCGTCGTAATTTTATTTTTATTTTGGTTATAAATATAATATATTATATTAATATATTTAAGATAGAATTGGATCTAATGCAAAAGAGATTTTAGGTAGGAAGACGGGAAGATAATGGAAATAACTATGATGCACATGACTTTTAACTATGATGATGGCCGACCACTAGCCATCAACCCCACCGGCATGCGTGAAATTCCAGCTGCCACCATAGCTGCTAGATTTCGACGGGTGAAAAATATATTATTATGGTGCACTTGATTTTTAATCATGATGCACGTGACTTTTAACTACGATGCACCTACTCATTCTCTTCCCATCTTCCTAACTAACTTCTCTTTTTTCTGAAAACACACCCATTTAAGATTTATAAATACATCTTAAAATGTAAGAGTAATGTTCAAATGAGTACAGCAAGATTTTGTGAGAATGGAGGAATCAATCTCAGTCATTCATTTTCATTAAACCCCACTTTCTCCCACGTTTTTAAAAATTAACTCAAAAGCGGTTCGTCAAAAATTATAGAAATTGCACAATAAAAATCGGTATATTTATCTCTTCGATTAGACATCTCACATGATATAGTTTCGACGAACTTTTATTTTTATTTTTTTAGTGGGTTTTAAAACAACTATTATATGTGATACCAGCGAGTAACACATGTGATATCAACGAGATGTGATACCAGCGACTAACACATGTGATAGTATATTGCACAATTTGTAAAACCCATCAAAAAATGAAGAAAAAAAGTTTCGTCGAAAGTATATCATGTGAGATGTCTAATCGATGAAAAAAAATGTTGATTTTTATGGTGTAATTTTTATAATTTTTCAATTAGTCAATATTGAGATATTTAATTTTTAAAAACTTGGGGAAAGTGGGGTTTGATAAAAATGTATTTGGGCGATTTACACAAATGGCCATTCACAATGATAACTCAAAAGAAGGAGAGGCTTATCTAACCATAAAAGCAAGTTCCATTCTACGCTACCTTTTTGCAACCACATCTACCCATTATAGCCATTTGATTCAAACGAATCAAGCACCTACAACATAAAACAACCAAAGGAGGTAAGCATTAAGCTTAGTAAGCATACGAGAAATTAAATGAATAATCCTACAACCATAACCTTTATTAACAACAATTCACATATAAATCTTTTTATTCATCAAGCTAGTGCACATTATCTCAATGACACTACTTGACTATTTTCATTACATCACTTTCATTTCATCAAGCTAGTGCACATTATCTCAATGACACTACTTGGCTAATCACTTTACCTCATCAACTTATCAAGGATCCTTAACAACATAACCATGTCAATTCATAAGAATCAACATCATTCATCAAGCTAATGTCATGATCATTACTTGGCTAATCATCAAGCTAATATCATGATCTAATCTTAACTAAATATCAAGCTAATGTCAATTGATCATTACATGGCTAATCATCAAACTAATATCAATTAATCATTACTTGAATCAATATTCATCCATTTACTTTACTCATTACAAAACATATATAACCACGTGCAATATCAAGCACGCATTCATCAAACTTTCATGTGCAATGCACATAATCATCCACAATCTTTACAAAGCTCATTCCACATAATTTCACATAATCAACATATAATAACACTTCTTACAACAATCATAGACAAGCATCAAATATGAAATGCAATACTTAACTCCACTCAGTTGTATGAACCTCTTGTACGGATGCAATCCGGAACATACAACCATTATGCATTTAACCCTCATATCATTCACCTTTGCCTTATAGGCGATTATGCGATCTAACACTTGCTTAGGGATGCCACATCTTTTAATCACCTATCATATAACATATCAATGTAACAATACTTTTAGACTCATGTGATGATCAAATTCAACTAATCCTCATTATCAACTATTTACTCTCATAAGTTGATCTTTAATCAACTAAACATGACTATACTTGAATATCTTTAACTCAAGTGTTAAATCATTTGAATTATCATTAAAACATCACTAGCCATCACCATAACTTCTTTGTCTACTAATTAAGGTGGGTTATTATGATTTTACAAGCTTTCAAGCTAATTCATCAAAACCCTCATAAATATAACTAAAGATTCATAACCTTTAACTTGTACTAGTGCTAATATAACTATTAGCTTTACTTTCATCAATTCAACATAATTAACATCAAACTTCATTTTCAATTCACCATGATCACCAAGAACACATATTCAATTTACAACCTTTAGATTAAATTAAGTTAACACACCTTCATTTAGGCTTAATTAACAACAATTAAGCAAAATCTACCATCAATTTCATCTTAGAAATCATCAATCACTCTAACTCCTCAAAAACCCATTTCTAAGTTAGAAAATTTAAAGAACACATACATACCTTTGATCAAGAAGAATAAAGAGATATTGAATTGATGTTTCTAATCTCCAATTTAAAGATTTCAAGTTGTTTTCTTCCTCTCCTCTTGCTTCCTTCACGTATCTCTCTCTATTTTGTTCCAGGAAGTATTTTAAAATGAAAATGGATATACATGGGTGTATAAGTCGGCTCATGTAGTTTAAATTATACTCCCCGTAATTATTATTGTCTGAAACTTAAAGACCATTCACAGTTATTATTATTTTATGTCAATTATAATAATAATAACTAAAAACAATTATTTTTACCTTTACCACAATAATACTTTCAAATTTTAGGGTGTTACAGTTATTTTCTACTAATCGTAGAGAGTTGAGCTTAAAGGTCATGACCTATTTCATAAAAACCTTATCCGCCATGGCCACAAAAGGCGTTTGCGCTTTGAAAATGGTACAACTAGTTTAGAGTTACGATGGTAACTGAATAATCACTTGATCAATAATACATATAGTTTATATTTTTCCTTCTGAATGCGATGCGTTCTTGGTTTAACTTTGTTCGAACCTGTACCAATTATAAATCCTCTCATATTTGTAACGAAAAATAGTACACGCAAGATGCCATTATTGAATGGGGATATTGTTTGTACTGTCGCAACAGTATATACTTTTGTACTGTCACATATAACTCGGGGACTAATAATGACTATTTTAAAAAGTTTAAGAATTAAAATTTAAAAATATTATTTTTAATTTGTTTTTCACCGTACCTAACTTTTGTACTGTCAATAGTACATAAACTTTCCCCTTATTGAATATATGATTTCTAGTAAATATAAACGATTAGTTACTTGTTACTAAAAAAGGAAAAAGAAAGAGAAAAATAAGCTTCTACTTATTTAATTTATGATCTATGAAGTAAGTTAAATTTGAAGATGACTATATGTGTTTGTCTATATGTGATGCTCCTTTCCACCCTATATAAACAAGTATCTACTGTTATTATATTATCCCATTTTGAGATCCAATTCACACCAAAAAGCATCATCCACAAACAATCATGAAGATCCAAATTAAGGTTCTAGCAATCTTGGCTTTTTTTACTTCTTTTTCAACTCCAAATAATCCAATGCAATAATAACAATTCCAAAAGTCTCAAAAGTAGTACACTACCAAATGAAGATACCAAGATCATATATTCAAGGAAGCTGCTTATGAAATCCGTCGATTTAGATCCAAATTCGTTGCAAAGGCCAGCAAGTAATGTTGCTATTCCGGAGCATTACAAGCATAGTTTGAGGAAGAAACCACGTAGCGGTCCGATCCCAACTCAAAATAAGTAAATTAGATGTTTGTAATAGAGTAAGTAGTATATTTGTAGAATTGAGATTATATTACTTCTTTTGGTACCTTTTTGTATTTTTGTAGAATTGAGATTATGAAAGGATGTCCATCTCCATGGACTTGAGTCCATCCCCATGGACAAGGTTTAGCCAATTTAACAATGATGATAAATGAAGTGGGATCTAGTTATGGACTTTGGTGAAGTTTATAGGAGTAGAGGAGTAAGTTTATAGAGTGTGATGTTTATAGAAAGGTGATGTGGCAATGCTATGGACTTGGTAAGTCCATAGCACTAGAGATGCTCTTAGTTGTAGGGAGATGTGTTAGAAACACTCGCGTGTACAGTAATATGTTCTAGATTTAGCTTTTTTTGGTTATTTCTTTTTTTTTTATATATATATATACATGTGACATATTATATCTATATGCTTTGAATCTCTAGCTAGTTCATAATTTTGCTATTTTTGACTTTTTGGTATTACAATATCCATTCGTATTTTATCAAAAGATGCATCATGATGATATTTTGTATTTTATTATTGCACAACAAGATTACAAGATAGTATCAACTTATCAATAGATCGGATTGGTAAAAGTTTAGAAATTGGACGGTGGCCAATAGGCGTGAACAAACAGGTTTTTTGCACAACCCGACCCGACCCGTTACCCAAATCGGGTTTTGGTCAACAAAATGAAAACGGGGTAGTTGACCTACTCGACCCGAACCGACCCGGTTTTTTCGCCCATTTCAACCGGGTTTTTCCGGGTTTCCCAACCAGACCCATATTCAACCCGGGTCCAACCCGATTTTGAAATCCAAAACCTCTAACCGGTTCCCTACCCACCGAGTAGTGAAAAAACCCGAACCGGGTTGGGTTATACCCGGTTCTTACCGGGTCGGTTTTTCGGGTTTGGGCCGGGTCGGTTTTAATAACTGTTTTTTTTGTTCTTCTCTATGGCCAAATGTTTTAAAAACCTGGGAACGTGCTTATTGGGCCGTAGGGCGACCATAGGGTTTGTTGTTGAACTTTGTTGTAGCTACATTGGGCCGTAGGGAGACCTATCACCAAGTGAAAGCCCAGCCCATTTAGAAGTCATGCAAATAATAGTAACGATGGATATAAAATAAGCTAGGGGCGACCGCTCGTGTTCGAGCCTTCATACTGCCGCTATTAGGTAGGGTTGTAACCGAGTCGAGCCGAGCTTGAGCTTGAGCTCGACATGGCTCGAACTCGGCTCGACTAATTAAAGGTAAGCTCGGCTCGATAGCTTTCACGATGTAGGCTCGAGCTCGGCTCGAAAAGCTACAAAATATTTTAAAATGGCTCGTGCTCGGCTCGAAAAGCTCCAAAATTCATATAAAAATAATTTTATATATTCAAAATTATATTATATTTATTTAAAAAATAAACATCAATAATAAAAATCATTTCAAATATATATAATATTAAAACAAATCGTGAAAACAAGTCAAAGATATGTAATAAGACTTTAACAATTCCAAAATATATAAGAATAATATCATTTACATATCGAAAATAACATACATGTGTATGTAAAAATATATATATTAATTAAGGCTCGAAAAGCTCGATAATAGATCGAGCCTTTTAAGAGCTCGGCTCGATATATATTTCGAGCTTATTTTTAAGCTCGAGCTCGGGCTCGAACTCGATTAAAGCTATGATGAGGAGAGCAAGTGGAGTATTATTGATTTATTGGGAACATGATGGGGTAAATAGTGTTTGGCACTTTTTTACATTTTTTAAAGTTATTTGAAGGCTACTTTTAGTAAAAAAGAGACCTGATGGAAAGATTCTTTTTATACGCCACAACCCAGCTCGGGTTGACCCGGACCCGGCTCTTCAAGCGGGTCATTTTAAAACCGGAGTTTCAAAACATTGATTGTGATAGAAGAAAAAATATAGCACGAGACTAGCGATTGTGAAAGATAAGGTTTTTGAAATGGATTGTAAGTGACATATATGTACCTCAATTAACGTCGAAAAATGTGGTTCTTATGGCCGGTGTCTCTCTGGATGTACGCCAGTATGCATGGAAATATACAAATAAAAACAATAATAAATAATGTTAAACAACTCCTTACCAAAAGAAATTAAAAGTAACAAGGTTTAAATTGCCGACGAGATGATTGGAGTTACTAAATCGATTATCAGTAAAACACATCTAGTTATTAACCATTAGGAAAATGCTAAACATAGCCCTAAGGGCTATGTTTAAGAAATTCAGACATGCATATATCGTTTGTATGCTGATAATAACCACCTACCCCTGAATTTAACTTCCCCCAATCAACTTAATGGACCACCACTTTAAGCACTAAATTAATTCTTAAACATAGTCTTTAGGGCTACATTTAGCAAAATCCTAAACATTAAAGATACAACATTTAAATTAAAAATACACCCGATTTTATTTGGCTCATTTTTCAAATTCCCATTAGTAGGTTGATTTTGAATTCCTATTTATATTATTTTTTGGTTATTTATTAGAAGCATATGTTACAAAGTTGATTTTTAATAGATATAAATAAGTTAAAATCAAACTTATTTTACTGTTAATGTAAAAATATTATCGACAAAAGTTATACTATTTATGTAAAAATATAATTTTACGAAAAAAATTAATAAGGAAGTTTTATGCATTAGAATTATACTTTAGTCTATTTTTTAATGGCGGTTTTTACTTTTAGACGTCTATTAATTAGTTTTGAATATTCAATTACATACTAGCTAGCTTCACTTTAATTAGATGGTAAATAGTTATGCATAATTATAATGACGTTACATATGCTAGATTGAAAAATGTAGCCCCTGGTTGTTTGGGCAATTTTTCTTTCTAATGATATTGTCTAACTTTTTTGGTAACTGATCATATATGTTGATGTATCATTCAGGTTTCATCTGGAACGAGGTTTTCCACTCAAACATTATGTGACAATCCTCCAATTAGGGTATATTCTTAACTTAATTACGTGCATTACCTAGAGTAATTCCCTGATTAGTGAATTCCAAACAACTTTTGTGTTAAGTTTTGTGAAACTTACTATGTGTTACGTGACGTAATTGATTGTAGTTATATGTGTATATATAATTACGTACGAAATAAACATATTGAACTCTACAAATTGAACACAATAATGTTGGTGATACAAAATAATTAATAAATCAAAAATTATTAATTACAACTATTAGTTAATTATATTATTGAGATAATATAATAAATTATACGTTTTATATTAAACGTATTAAACGCGAATAATAAAGTTCCGAAATGAACTTCAATATACTTTTGAATAATTTTTGTTTGAAATTATTATATAAAAGTATTAGCACGAAAATAAAACGGAAACATTTAGATGACTTTTTGGTACACGTTACACGAACAGAAATAATTTTAAAACGAGCCTAAAGGTTCAAAATAATAAAAGTATTATTTTGCTAGTTACTGTTTTAATGTATAGAACATTACTTCAAAATATGAATTCCAAATTTTACTGAAATTTGGCACCTAATTTAACTGTACGGTACAAATACTGTAACCAATTTTATTGTTGATTTTATTAAAATGTTTCATTTTTATAATTATTAATTATTAAGTTTAAAATATAAATTAAACCAACAAATAATTGATTGATACACGGGATATAGCTAATTATACCCGTACCCGAAATTAACGGGTTAAAAACCCAAACTAATACACAAAGTAGAATATTTGGTCGACATATATGTGCACCACCTTACCTTCTTTGAAAAACATAGTACTGAAGGATTTTTATATACTCCCTCCACCAACCATTTGATCACACACAACACATCTCAAATAATTGAGATACACCAACCTTCTCTTCTCCTGTGTGTTCCCATCGTGAGCCAAAAGCAGGAAAGGACAAGTAGAAACAGAGCAAAAACTTCATTCCTTCAACCCCATTTAAACTTACAAAGCAAACAAATATGATCACATAATCATCTCATCATCATCGTAGCATCATCATGCTCTCAGAATCTCCCACCATATTTAAGCAATGTGAGGAAATTTTATTTTCTAAATTTCTTACTTTAATTTCATATATATATTTTGTATACTTGATAATTATATAGTGATTATATTGTGTATAAATTGTTTAAAAACTAATTATAGTGTGATTTGAGTTCCACAACCGTGTAGTTTTATTTAAAAGGCCACCATAATAGAACAAGTAAACATTTGATTGTCATCATAATCCAAACATATATGTGTCATCAGGAGTGTAAATAAGCATGATATTAACCATATATGATAATCAAACACATATACATGTGTGTAAACCTACGTGTCAGCATGATCAAGTGTACACATATATACATATATAGTGTGTTTCCCCAAGAACACATGAAGTAGACTTCAAGATCAAGTGGTTTTATTTTAACTATTACATAATCGTGTGCTATTATCTCTTGATCGTATAGTTTTATTTCGCAATCGTGTAACTAATAAAAGCTAGTGTTTGAAAAGTGGAAAAACACACTATCGTGTGTTTTACTTTGGTAAAGTACATGATCGTGTCATTTTGTTTTGACAGTGTCTCTCTTAGTACAAACCATTGTCACAACAGTACCACGACGGATACACGACTAATAATTCAAATATTATTTTTGGTACACAATACAAATGAAGTAATTGGGATATAAAGGATTTAGGCGACAAAACGACATTTTTGACAAAACGACATTATTTTATACGAGTATTTACTTAAAATAATACGACGACGACATTTATATACAAGAATATATATATTCAACTAATAAGCGTATAAATATATACACTTATACACAACGCATTGTATAACTAAACTATCGCCAACAACTAATATTGTACAAATACTTAAACGTAACAAATAGTCCACGTACTTATATAAAGTATTATTATTTGCGTCTAGGTATTTGAGGGACGCGTTTGGACTATCTTGCTAGCTATTGTTTTTGCTGAAGACTTGCTACACGTGAGTTCACAGCCCCTATCTTTTATTGTTTTAAATGCTTTTAAAACCAGGGGTGGAAAACATAGAACAATGTGATATAACATGCTATATGCTTTATGTATTGCGCTGCATGCTATTATGTGAAACTGATTAACATAATTTCTTTCATGCTATAAAACTTGAACTGTTTCTATAAAATGTTTTCATATTGATTGAACTTGAACTAATTATATGAAACGTTTTCACAACATTTTGGGAATAAGACAGCAGATCTTGGTACGATCCTAGGTTTACGTGAGGTAGTTGTAGTGCACATAAGTCCCAGTGCTTGCAACCTATAACCATTAGCTAGGTGACTCTAGCCACTGAGTATACAGATAGTACTATCGATTTGACAACCCTCCCAGGATATTACTCGTTGGTCATTCCGACCCCATCGACGGCAGTCGTAACGAGGAGTGTATACTTACCGTGTTACTGAGGCAAAAACAAAACAACTAGTCGTGGTTTGGTTATAGTACTAGGTATCGTTACTTTAACTTTAAAGGTGTCGCTCACCTTAGAGGGATTATAGTCTAAATTTCCCACACAACTAAACAACAACTTGATTTGGGAAGGGTATTCCCTGTGATAACTATTAGGACAGGTGTTCCTATGAGAGACTATTTTTAGGAAACGTTTACCTTGAATGGATAAACCAGTGTTTCTAAACGCATAACTATTTTAGAAATGTTTTCCTTGAGTGGATAAACTAGTGTTTCTAAACGCATAACTATTTTAGAAATGTTTTCCTTGATTGGATAAACTAGTATTTCTAACTCTTAACTATTATAGAAATGTTTTCCTTGAATGGATAAACTTGTGTTTCTTACAAAGCATTTAGGAAATGTTTATCGTATCCGAATAGACCTGTTTTCCTACTTGACTATTAACTTGTATTAACAACGATTATTAAACTGCAAATCTTAGTTTGGAAATGGTACTTTCTGGAGATTACTTATTTGGAACTACACAACTGATAGGAAATGTTTGCTTTGATTAGTTAAACCCTTGTTTCCTGCAACTACTTAAGAGGAAATGTTTTTGATTAAACTTGTGTTTCCTACACAACTATTTATTTGTAGTAAGAATGACATTCTTACTTTATATAGGAAATGTTTTCTTTAACTAGAATAACTTGTATTTCCTACTAAACTTATAAACTTTATGTTTCACTGTAAACGAATGATTTATTCATAACTTGGTTTGACCACTAATAACTAAAACCTGTGAATTCACTCAACATTCAATGTTGACGTTTTACTATGTTTTTCAGGGAATTAGGACTCAGGTACTGATGCATGCATAAAGGATGTAAGTTACCCACGATGAATTAGGATGCCACTTTTGGGACAAATGTATTTTTACAACACTTTACTTCTATGACTTGACAAGTCGTAGTTTTTGTAAATACTTTTATATTAATGGCATCTTAATTACTGTTCTGCAATGATCATAAGCTCTGATAAAAGGAATGCATACTGCTGACGTCAGCGCCCCCGCTGTTTAATTAATATATATATGCTTCCGCTAATAAATGATAATGCTTCCGCTAAACTATCATTAAACACGGTTACCGATTTTGGGGGTGTGACAGACTTGGTATCAGAGCCATTGGTTATAGCGAACTAGAAGTCTTTAAGTGACCTGAAAGCCTTAGAGACCTAGACTATAGCCTTGGCTGGAACACTTATGCATTCATACATTGCATAACCCTATATCACTACGTAGTTACTAAATATATTACGAGTGTGATTAACGAACGTCCTATACATGTGATCGACTCTGACGATGAACCGTTAGAGCACAACTATAACGACGGTGATGCATCTATCAAAAAAAAAAACTTAACGACTATGCCTACTCCAACATCCAACGTGACACCAAGTGTAGATGAAACAACGAACATGTTTGAGGAACTACTAAAGGGACTACCTTTTTAAGAAACTCAATAATACCCATGCTACCTGTGCTCGAGTACAGATGCTAGAAGAGCATGCTCGAGTGGCAGAGAGTATAGCTGGGATCAGCATGATGATGACTATATGAGGGTAGTTATAGGAAAGTACTTACCCTATCTTTGTTAAACTTACGTATGGCGGGATGTGCCTATGCTGTACTATACTAAAACTTATATTTGATGGATATACATATATATAAATCACATCACACTTTAGATGTACACCCTAGTATGTACGTCTTCACTGCTTACCTTCTTTGAATCACTCACATCTATATCCGTAACTCTTGTATTGATTTTGTATAAACCTGATAGTATTAAGCGGTGATGAAAAGAAGTATGTATTTAGCATCATATAATGACGCCTGGCCAACGTGATTATATTATACTAGGTACATACGGGTGTTTCAAAATCGTAAGATGCATAATGGGGATAACAATAATCCTTCCTTATTCATTCAACAATTAAACAATGAAATATTAGGAACGATCAACGAAACGTCGCACTAACCCACAATTGAAGCAATAGAAGAAATCATTATTGGCAAGTAGCTGAAGCTATTACCCCACATAAGGTGAGTCATACTCACAACAACACCACGAGGGATAACCGAAACACTAGGGTTGAAACTGAAGGAAACCCAACTGAAGGAAAAAGCTAGGGAAATGTGAGAGACACCACGGTGGAGAGTGTACTCTCAGTGGTAACTTCGAACAGTAGGGTCATCGAACCCAATATCACCGAACCAACCCTCCTACCAAAGCTAATGATGGGCGACAAAGCAATGGGTGTTTCGAGTGTGGTGACCCAAAACACTACCGAAACCAGTGCCCAAAGCTCAACAAATACAACAACGAAAACCATTATGCCTCTATGATATTGATTCAGATGTCAAATGGAGTTTATGTCTAGTGAAGTTAGACCACTATTAAACATTGAATCCCGTAAGTTAGATAACAAGTACATTATAGAACAAACCGATGGTAAGTTGATCAAATCAGGAAAAATAGTACCGGAATGTGCCCTAGCGTTAGAGGGACATTTCTTCGAAATAGACTTGCTATCGGCAGAGTTGAGAAAATTTCGACATCGTAGTCGGTATGGACTAGTTGTCGAGGAATCTGGAAAAGATTTGCTGTTTTGATAGATTGGTACGTCTACCATTATCGACAGAGGAGAAACTTGGGGATACAAGGAAATGAGAGATAGAGTGTTGTAAAGATGGTTACTTGCTTAAAAGCCAGTAAATATCTCCGAAAGGGATATCCAGTATTTTGGCACACATTGTGGAAAAGAATAGGAGCAACGGTTAAAGTATATACCTGTAATGCGAGACTATTCGAGAGTGTTTCGTAAAGATCTTTTAGGATTACCATCTCCGCGACAAGTCGAGTTTCGCATCGATCTGGTGCCCAGAGTCGCACCAATCGCTAGCTCACCTTATCGTCTAGCTCCATTAGAATGCAAGAACTGTCTACATAGTTGCAGGAGCTTTTAGACTTAGGATTCATTCGACCGAGCTTTTCACCTCGGAGAGCTCCGGTTTTGTTTATCAAGAAGAAGGATGGATCCATGTGAATGTGCATTGGCTATAAAGAGCTTAACAAAGTAACCATCGAGAACCGATACCCACTACCAAGCATCGACGATCTGTCTGATCAGTTACAAGGATCGAGTTACTACTCGAAGATCGATCTGCGATCTGGTTATCATCAACTGAAGGTACGAGAAGAGGATGTACCAAAGACCAGGCTCAGGACTCGTTATAGTCATTACGAGCTTCTAGTCATGCCTTTGGGTTGACTAACGCGCCTGCAGTATTCATGGATCTTATGAACCGAGTGTGCAAACCTTAACTTGATAAGTTTGTTATTGTGTTCATCGACGACATGTTGATTTACTCGAAAATGCAAGAGGATTACGAACAACACTTGACAATTATCCTCCAACTACTTGAGAAAGAGAAGTTGTATGCTAAGTTCTCTAAATGCGAATTTTGGATTAGAGAGGTTCATTTCCTAGGTCACGTAATTAACGACAAGGGAATTCAAGTGGACCCGTCCAAAATAGAGGCGATTAAGAACTGGAAAGCACCGAAAACACCCACAAAAGTTCAAAAATTTCTTGGTTTGGCTGGCTATTACCGTAGGTTTATCGAAAACTTCTCGAAGATAGCCCAGTCACTTACCACCTTAACGTAGAAGGATAAGAAATTCGAATGGGGAGAGAAATAAGAGAACGCCTTCCAACTATTGAAACAAAAGTTGAGCACCGCGCCAATCCTATCTTTATCTGAGGGAACAGAGAACTTCATAGTGTACTACGATGCCTCACGTCAAGGAATAGGTTGTGTCCTAATGCAAAACGACAAAGTTATTGCTTATGCATCTTGTCAATGGAAGATTCACAAGAAGAACTATACAACTCATGACTTAGAGTTGGGAGCAGTCGTTTTTGCACTCAAGATCTGGAGACACTACCTATATGGTACAGAGTTTACGATCTTCACCGACCACAAGAGTCTACAACACATATTCGACCAGAAAGAACTCAACATGAGACAACGTCGTTGGGTCGAATTGCTGAATGATTACGACTGTGAGATTAAATATCATCCGGGTAAAGCTAATGTAGTAGCGAATGCCCTGAGTCGTTAGGAGAACATTAAACCTCTCAGAGTTCGAGCTTTGGTATTGACAATCCACTAGAGTCTTATTATCAAATTCGTGACGCGCAACAAATAGCTTTCACCGCCGAGCGCATGAAAGGCGAATCCCTGAAGGGGATGGAGAGACAGCTTGAAACCAAAGAGAATGGAGTTCTATACTTCATGAATAGAATTTGGGTACCGTGCGACAATGAACTACGTAAACTGATTTTGGACGAAGCTCACAAGTCCAACTACTCGATTCATCCTGGTGCAGATAAGATGTACCAAGATGTGAAAGGTTTCTGTTTGTGGCCTAACATGAAGAGAGACATCACTACTTATGTCAGCAAGTGTTTAACTTGTTCAAAGGTCAAGGTTGAGTATCAAAAACCTTCAGGAATTTTGCAACAACCAGAGATGCCACAATAGAAATGGGAGCATATAACGATGGATTCCATCACAAAGCTACCAAAGACATCAACTGGAGTTGATTCAATATGGGTGATTGTCGATATATTGACGAAATCAGCCCACTTCATTGCTATCAAAGAGACTGACAAAGTAGAGAAACTGGCAAAGATCTATATCAAAGAGGTCGTTTCTCGGCACAGTGTGCCATTGTCGATTATATCTGATAGAGGTAGCAGATACACATCTCGTTTCTGGCAAACGTTACAACAGGCCTTAGGTACTCGACTCGACATGAGTACGGCCTATCATCCACAAACCAATGGCCAGAGTGAACGAACAATTCAAACGCTCGAAGACTTGTTGCGAGCGTGTGTGATTGACTTTGGAGGAAATTGGGATGCTCATCTCCCACTCGCAGAATTCTCCCACAACAACAGTTATCACACCAGCATACAGATGGTGCCATTCGAAGCATTGTATGGGCGAAAATGCCGATCACCACTTTGTTCGGTAGAGTTGGGTGACAGACAACTATCCGGACCCGAACTTGTCCAAGAAACTACAGACAAGATATCTCAAGTACTTAACCGTTTGAAATCGGCAAGAGATAGACAAAAGAGTTACGCCGATAACCGCCATAAACCTCTTGAGTTTCGAGTAGGAGACAAAGTCCTACTCAAAGTATCGCCTTGGAAAGGGATATCACGATTTGGCAAACGAGGAAAGCTGAACCCGCGATATGTTGGACCTTTTGAGATCCTTGCTAGGATTGGTCCTGTAGCCTATAAGCTCAAACTACCGCCAGTAAGCTCAAACTACCACAAGAGCTTAGCAATATTCACGACCCGTTTCACGTTAGTAACCTTAAGGAGTGATCGAAGTATCTGACTCAAAGGTTCAAAAACTACGAAACAGTCGGATAAAACTAGTAAGAGTTTGATAGAAATCAAAGAACTATCCTAAGTAAACTCAACTTAACGTGAGGATGAGATAAGAAAGAAGTACCCTCACCTATTTGAACAAGCGATCGACACGAATAACTTAAATTAAATCTCGGGACGAGATTTCGCTAACGGGGGAAGAATGTGACAATCCTCCAATTAGGGTATATTCTTAACTTAATTACGTGCATTACCTAGAGTAATTCCCTGATTAGTGAATTCCAAACAACTTTTGTGTTAAGTTTTGTGAAACTTACTATGTGTTACGTGACGTAATTGATTGTAGTTATATGTGTATATATAATTACGTACGAAATAAACATATTGAACTCTACAAATTGAACACAATAATGTTGGTGATACAAAATAATTAATAAATCAAAAATTATTAATTACAACTATTAGTTAATTATATTATTGAGATAATATAATAAATTATACGTTTTATATTAAACGTATTAAACGCGAATAATAAAGTTCCGAAATGAACTTCAATATACTTTTGAATAATTTTTGTTTGAAATTATTATATAAAAGTATTAGCACGAAAATAAAACGGAAACATTTAGATGACTTTTTGGTACACGTTACACGAACAGAAATAATTTTAAAACGAGCCTAAAGGTTCAAAATAATAAAAGTATTATTTTGCTAGTTACTGTTTTAATGTATAGAACATTACTTCAAAATATGAATTCCAAATTTTACTGAAATTTGGCACCTAATTTAACTGTACGGTACAAATACTGTAACCAATTTTATTGTTGATTTTATTAAAATGTTTCATTTTTATAATTATTAATTATTAAGTTTAAAATATAAATTAAACCAACAAATAATTGATTGATACACGGGATATAGCTAATTATACCCGTACCCGAAATTAACGGGTTAAAAACCCAAACTAATACACAAAGTAGAATATTTGGTCGACATATATGTGCACCACCTTACCTTCTTTGAAAAACATAGTACTGAAGGATTTTTATATACTCCCTCCACCAACCATTTGATCACACACAACACATCTCAAATAATTGAGATACACCAACCTTCTCTTCTCCTGTGTGTTCCCATCGTGAGCCAAAAGCAGGAAAGGACAAGTAGAAACAGAGCAAAAACTTCATTCCTTCAACCCCATTTAAACTTACAAAGCAAACAAATATGATCACATAATCATCTCATCATCATCGTAGCATCATCATGCTCTCAGAATCTCCCACCATATTTAAGCAATGTGAGGAAATTTTATTTTCTAAATTTCTTACTTTAATTTCATATATATATTTTGTATACTTGATAATTATATAGTGATTATATTGTGTATAAATTGTTTAAAAACTAATTATAGTGTGATTTGAGTTCCACAACCGTGTAGTTTTATTTAAAAGGCCACCATAATAGAACAAGTAAACATTTGATTGTCATCATAATCCAAACATATATGTGTCATCAGGAGTGTAAATAAGCATGATATTAACCATATATGATAATCAAACACATATACATGTGTGTAAACCTACGTGTCAGCATGATCAAGTGTACACATATATACATATATAGTGTGTTTCCCCAAGAACACATGAAGTAGACTTCAAGATCAAGTGGTTTTATTTTAACTATTACATAATCGTGTGCTATTATCTCTTGATCGTATAGTTTTATTTCGCAATCGTGTAACTAATAAAAGCTAGTGTTTGAAAAGTGGAAAAACACACTATCGTGTGTTTTACTTTGGTAAAGTACATGATCGTGTCATTTTGTTTTGACAGTGTCTCTCTTAGTACAAACCATTGTCACAACAGTACCACGACGGATACACGACTAATAATTCAAATATTATTTTTGGTACACAATACAAATGAAGTAATTGGGATATAAAGGATTTAGGCGACAAAACGACATTTTTGACAAAACGACATTATTTTATACGAGTATTTACTTAAAATAATACGACGACGACATTTATATACAAGAATATATATATTCAACTAATAAGCGTATAAATATATACACTTACACACAACGCATTGTATAACTAAACTATCGCCAACAACTAATATTGTACAAATACTTAAACGTAACAAATAGTCCACGTACTTATATAAAGTATTATTATTTGCGTCTAGGTATTTGAGGGACGCGTTTGGACTATCTTGCTAGCTATTGTTTTTGCTGAAGACTTGCTACACGTGAGTTCACAGCCCCTATCTTTTATTGTTTTAAATGCTTTTAAAACCAGGGGTGGAAAACATAGAACAATGTGATATAACATGCTATATGCTTTATGTATTGCGCTGCATGCTATTATGTGAAACTGATTAACATAATTTCTTTCATGCTATAAAACTTGAACTGTTTCTATAAAATGTTTTCATATTGATTGAACTTGAACTAATTATATGAAACGTTTTCACAACATTTTGGGAATAAGACAGCAGATCTTGGTACGATCCTAGGTTTACGTGAGGTAGTTGTAGTGCACATAAGTCCCAGTGCTTGCAACCTATAACCATTAGCTAGGTGACTCTAGCCACTGAGTATACAGATAGTACTATCGATTTGACAACCCTCCCAGGATATTACTCGTTGGTCATTCCAACCCCATCGACGGCAGTCGTAACGAGGAGTGTATACTTACCGTGTTACTGAGGCAAAAACAAAACAACTAGTCGTGGTTTGGTTATAGTACTAGGTATCGTTACTTTAACTTTAAAGGTGTCGCTCACCTTAGAGGGATTATAGTCTAAATTTCCCACACAACTAAACAACAACTTGATTTGGGAAGGGTATTCCCTGTGATAACTATTAGGACAGGTGTTCCTATGAGAGACTATTTTTAGGAAACGTTTACCTTGAATGGATAAACCAGTGTTTCTAAACGCATAACTATTTTAGAAATGTTTTCCTTGAGTGGATAAACTAGTGTTTCTAAACGCATAACTATTTTAGAAATGTTTTCCTTGATTGGATAAACTAGTATTTCTAACTCTTAACTATTATAGAAATGTTTTCCTTGAATGGATAAACTTGTGTTTCTTACAAAGCATTTAGGAAATGTTTATCGTATCCGAATAGACCTGTTTTCCTACTTGACTATTAACTTGTATTAACAACGATTATTAAACTGCAAATCTTAGTTTGGAAATGGTACTTTCTGGAGATTACTTATTTGGAACTACACAACTGATAGGAAATGTTTGCTTTGATTAGTTAAACCCTTGTTTCCTGCAACTACTTAAGAGGAAATGTTTTTGATTAAACTTGTGTTTCCTACACAACTATTTATTTGTAGTAAGAATGACATTCTTACTTTATATAGGAAATGTTTTCTTTAACTAGAATAACTTGTATTTCCTACTAAACTTATAAACTTTATGTTTCACTGTAAACGAATGATTTATTCATAACTTGGTTTGACCACTAATAACTAAAACCTGTGAATTCACTCAACATTCAATGTTGACGTTTTACTATGTTTTTCAGGGAATTAGGACTCAGGTACTGATGCATGCATAAAGGATGTAAGTTACCCACGATGAATTAGGATGCCACTTTTGGGACAAATGTATTTTTACAACACTTTACTTCTATGACTTGACAAGTCGTAGTTTTTGTAAATACTTTTATATTAATGGCATCTTAATTACTGTTCTGCAATGATCATAAGCTCTGATAAAAGGAATGCATACTGCTGACGTCAGCGCCCCCGCTGTTTAATTAATATATATATGCTTCCGCTAATAAATGATAATGCTTCCGCTAAACTATCATTAAACACGGTTACCGATTTTGGGGGTGTGACACATTAACAGTAGTTGTAGCATTTGCTTTGATATCCTAAAGGGGGCCGTGGAGCCCAGCTTTTACAATCTTTAATGATAGCTATTTGACAGATTAATTTTTATTTCTATTATCATCTACTTATTTTTTATTCTTTACTGAGATTTTCATCTATGCCATATGTATATTTCGTTACACAACAGACTTGGTCAGGATTTATAAATAGAAAAAAAGTTTGTTTTGTGGTTCACCTTTAGATGTTTCGTAGTAGTAATTGTAAGTTTTACTATCAAGTTGTAATGTTCAAGCTTGTATATCATATTAAACATTATATCATATAATTATTTAATTCAAGACGTGTCATTAATTTGTAGTAGCCACTATTTGGGTAAAGGGTCATGAAGACCCGGCAAATATAGTAACTGTGTTAATCATATTGCATATCGTTAGACAATTATGTACCCTTAAATTCAAAACATGTATTCAACGTCATAAAGGTAAAATATGTATTTATAGCATTATCAAAAAAAAAAATCAAATAATAATAAAAAATTTGTCTTATAATATATGGCATAGCTCGCAAATTTTGCGGGTTATGATCTAGTTAAATTAATATTGCAGCCATTATAAGATAAATGGCCTAAGCTCGATACCTTCTATAATCAAATTGTTGAAAAAATCCCTATGATCTAGTTAAATTAATATTGCAGCCATTATAAGATAAATGGCCTAAGCTCGATACCTTCTATAATCAAATTGTTGAAAAAAACAGGCTTCCTGCCGCTTAAACTTATATAGAGCCATCCGTGATCTTGTAGCTGATTGAATGGTTTGCACAGCATGACTTCCATCAAACCATCCTTTCTTTCTTCAATGAAACTACATCGTATATCCATGTAATATTTTTTCAGCTTAACTCCTTCATACTCATTCACTGGTAAATTTGATGAGTCATGCGATCCATCATCATTTGTTGGCTTAATTGTTGGTATATTGAATGGAACCTGATTCATATGTATCGACATTGTACCTTGATAAATCCGATCGAACCACAGACTGCTTTCAAACAGAACAGTATCATCTGGATGAGTTGGGTTGTCTTGAAATTTGAACACAAGATAGCATGTGTAGATATAGTGAGGTGAATACATAAGTGACTCAAGTCTACACGCGAGGCTAAACGAGACCAAATCAGTAACTTTTATCGCCTCATGGAACCTGTTGATGCACATATAAATTAAGATTTGTAAGAGTTGTTGGTACAAATTAAATATGGCTAGAAATTGTATACAATAAGAGCTAGTTTCATTTTTAGGTTTATTGTTTCGTTATGTATTAAACTTTACACATTTTAATATTGTATGCGACATACTTTCATTTGTTCTATTGTACATAGTGAACTTATAAATATGGTCTATTTTATGTATTATTTCCTTTGTGAGTATGACCAAAAAAGGAAAGTTTCCTATTTAGGCCTTACCCAAAATTAAAAGAAAATTTCACATACAATAAACCATATTTACAGGTTCAATAAATACAATAGAAGTTTTTAAAGTTCAACTAATACAATAGTAAAAAATGTAAACTTTAATACATAACGATACAATAAACCCTTCATTATTAGTAGTGTGAACCTGGATTCAGGTAAAGGTATACTATCTATACGTTTTTCTTCATATTCATCCCATTTGATGAGATTTGTAGCTGGTATCATGGAGCATATCCCGTGGGTTGATTTGCAGAGGAAAAACCACTATTAACCAAAGAATTTAGAAAATGTTAAATCTTGAATGTAGCAAGCATTAATTTCCTAAGATTGATATATATTTAGATATATGTTCCTTTGGAACAAAATCTGTCATATCTCACGACATTAACTTCGGATCAATAGACATTAATTACATCAAACTCTTACCAAATGTTCAATTTAGTGTAAATCAAACCTAACTATACATAATATGTTTAAGGGTAACGAGCGTTTATAAAAATGTGTATAAGGATGACAAAAGTTTATAAAACTGTTCAAAATGACGAATCCCTTCTAGCTTCATTAGCCATATAGACGAAAGTTTTAAAAGTTAAGTTATTTTTTTCTTAATGATATTAAATTGTTCACTAAATTTAACATTTTGTGAAAGTTTTGTACTCTACCTTTCAATTAAAGTTCTATCACAAGGTTGAAAGAGGAGAGAGAATTGATTACCACCCGACTTTCACCATGATGACCAAGGAAACCCTCACAAAGACGGATGTAGAGCTCTTTTTTGGTGGTGTGATCCAAAGGCTTGTCTGACTTCCGAATAAAACGTCGATAGTTATCTGGCAACTTTTTCTCCCAGTATTCTTCATCATCATTATCCATATCCACTTCATCTGTTGTCATTGAGAGACTTTCAATTCCTTCAATATCCTCATGCTGCATTTGTAAGTTAAAAAAAAAAAACACCACCAACTATGATATATATGATACATCTCTTCAACAACGGTCTTGTAAATGTTACTTTAAAATAAAGTAAAGACTTAATTGTTTGGAAAAGAGAAACTTAATTACCATCTCTTTGGGCTTAAATTCAAATCCCTGAATTATGAGATTAGATAATGTGTATGACCCTGATAATTTCTCTATCTCAATGTCAAAAGTAGCATTTGGCATATGATTAACGAAATGCCACATATTGATTGAACGCCAGTTGTTGTCTGTCAATTTTGCACGATGTAAAGAGTGTACACTCAAGTCTTTCGTTTTCCATTTGATCTTGGTCACGTTTACGGTTTTGGAATCGTCGAACAGAAATTTAAACACCAAGCTTGCTGTATACAACGTACCAAGTGATAACATGCTAGTTTTTATGTGACATTTTATATTTTGGGATTCCTCATATATATACATAGCTGTCATTGAAAACCTGTAGATTTATAAAAGTACGTCAATATGTAAAGCTATTTTAAAGAGGCTGATGAAGTGGACTTAATTACATGATGATAATGTTGATAAGTATTGATAACAGCAGCGGCGTAGCTAGGAAAAATATAAATCAACTAGATAATGCTCGAAAAAATATGATAAATTGTAAAAAAAAAACTTACAAAAAAAGGAAATATAAATCAACTAGATAGTTTTAGCGTCACATGACGTTCTATTACATCTTTAAAATCATCTAAAATAGAATTCATACTAAAACAATAATAGATTCATTTGAACTTAATCAAAGGTTTTACTAATTGAAACTATCAAAGAAGCTAGTAAATATTTACTTTTGAAAAAAAAAAGTTAATATACGACATCAACAAGTGTATGTATATTGGAATTTGGATTGGATAAATTGCAAACAAAATAAGAAATTGGTTAGTATCTTGCATGAGCTATTGTCAAATTAGGGGTCGTGGATTACTAGTTACTACAGTGTCGTTGGGTGCTTTATTCTTGTGGGGTATTTTTTTTTTTTTTTTAATTTGATAAGTTGATACTAAGCTTCTATTTAAAGTGAAAATAATTTAAAGGTCAAAATGCATTTTAGGATCCTCAATTTGGATAACTAGGTGTGCTAGTATTCTAAATTATTAGAGGTACACCGTAGTACCCTGAACTTGAAAAATTGGTAAAAATACTACCCTGATTTAGTTGACCCGATCATGTGCTTTGCACATAACTTCTTTCTGCTAAAACTTAACGGACATAAACATTGACGTTACTAGAAACTTGAATTTGACTTTCGAGCTGCTGCAATCACGGCTCTAAAGCAGTCATACTTGCAAGAAATATAATAAAATAAAATAAAATAATCGAAGCAACATAATCTTTGAAACATTAGAGGGATTATCCTTGGATTACGCTGATGGCCTTCACGGGAAATTAAGAAGCATAATCATATCCAAAAATAATTATTTTGATACATGAACCATACGTTGTATATATTCTTCGGAACCACCGTAAACCATACAGGTATCATCTTAAAGCAAAATTACTAAATATACTATCAGGCGAAGCCTCGGATGTCGTTTTGGAGGGTTGCCCGTCGTTTTCTACTATTCATAAGGGACATCTTCGTCATTCTCACCGCTAGCCAGCCTGCCGAACCTCCGCTGCCTCTTCTATTGTGGGGGTGTTTATGTAATTTCAGTTTCACTCAGCTACCGAACCTGCTTGCTTCTGCCGCAAACGTTGACCGCCGGAATTTACCGGCTGTAGGCTGTAGCCGATGATATATATTGTTCTCCGAAGCTGTGAGAACTATTAGACAACAAATATTTTACAACCACGTGACCGGCAAAACATCCGGCCAAAAATGTTCCCGGTCATCGACCGGTCTTCCGTGTTCATTACTTATAGGATTCCGTCACCTCCGACATCCACCTGTCATCATCGACGTCGTCTTCATGCTGGAGTATAGATCTGAGAAAGAAAAAGGGCGGTTGTAGTATACAATTTTTACGGTGTTGTTTGGGTTTTTTAGAGAGAGACAGTCTGTTTTAATATGGACATGGAGGTATTTGGGGAAAAAATTATTAAGAAAAAATAGGAAGGAAATGCACCCATGGCTTTTAGGAAACGGTGGGCGGTTTACGACTGTACAGACGTACAGTAGTACTATCAATTATTTTTTTATTTATAGGTCAAGTATTAGACTTTGATATATATATATATAGTACAGAGTAAATGTTTAACTCACAGATAGGAGTAGTATATATCGATGTAACAAACACCTTTTTTGTGTATACAATTAAGTTCCACTGTTATTTTATTAATTTTGTTTTCTTTTAAAAAGGTTCTACAAGCTATTTATATTTCTTAGTGTGTCGTTGAGTGTTGAATGTGTTTTTCCAACATCCAATGGGAGTTGAATTACTGAATGTCCACTCCACAATTAATTAAATGTGCACTCATCACTTTTATATAATTACATTAGTATAACATATTGATTTCAACATACAGAGTAGTTTGTATTGACAAACTTTTACCGTCAAGATACATGTATTGTACCAATCTAATCCCGTAGTGAAGCGCGGACAACCACTACCCTTGTATATGCTATTAGCAGAGTACATGGATGTCGTTTTGTGATATAACAATCGTCGTTTTCTACTATTCATAAGGGATATGATGGACTTTTCACGTAACAATAATTTTAGTATGTATTATTATTTTGACAATTTATCAACAAATTACACAGTGGCCCACTTGGTATAATAATTTGGTCAAAAAAGGTGGCTTGTGAGATGCATGTTCGAACCTTTGTAGCTCTTCTTTTTTCCCCACTATTTTTTCAAGGGTCTTACTTTATACTTTATAGTATATATATGCACTCTATTATTTATTTAAATATTTATCATGTGTAATAACATCCTTAATTTTAAAGATCATCATTCATATTATTTTTATAAATACTTTAACTTTAATAAAAAGAATAACGACGGGCAGGGAATTGAGTTTATAAGGAGTTAATTTTTATTTGTTATTTATAGGAACTTTATAATAATATTCGTAATAATTGTGGTTAGCAAATATATTGATTCAATAGGTAACACTATGAGAATAACATTACATTGTTTGGGCCAAATATATTCGAGAGAAAACATAAACTTTTTTTCTAGGTGTGTCGTAGAGTGTTGAACGTAGTTTTCAACACCCGTTGACGTTCTATAGACAGGATACCTCACCACCTTCATATAATTACAATGTATAGCATATTGATTTCAACATACTTTGTAATTGTAAATTTTTACCATCAAGATTCCTATATTGTACCAATCTAATCCCGCAGCGAAGCGCGGGGAGCCACAACCCTTGTTAGTATCATAAGACATTCGTGCTATTATTGCAATTGGAGAAAAAGAAATATGACTCAACAAATTCAATAATACATCGATTATTTTGTAGCAGACAATACAATTTTGATTCCTCCGTATGCAAAATTTCTATGGAATTGGTGTGTCTTGAGAGTTTATGTCAATGTGAATTTTGAATTTAGGATTTCATCTTTCTGACCATGAGAAGGAGATCGAAGGGGTAACATTCTGTAATTATATTTCCGTTAAGTCACATGACCAGGTCAACTGAGTCAGGGTAGTATTTTTTCCAATTTTTCAAGTTCAGGTACTATGGTATACCTATTGAGGGTACTAGCACACCTAGTTATCCAAATTGAAGGTATTAAAATGCATTTTGGCCTAATTAAAATATGTCAAGGGATTGTTAATACGGGAATATTTTTATGTTATATAGCCAACAATTAATTTAGATAGGCCAGTTTATTTTTAATCTTGAATTTGGAGTGGGCCAACAATGTTTTATGGGCAAATGGCCCAAAAAGGTAACCAATTTGTCAAAATTTGCTAATAAAGGGAATATGAGTTTTGTTGATGCCCAAAAAGGAGTGACATTTTAAATTCGATGCCCAAAAAGGATTGAAGTTGTCAAAAAAGTCCAATTAAAGGTACAATTATTTTTACATTTTTTGTCGTTCAATTTTTCATCGATTTTAGCTAATGCGAGGCTTAAATATCGAATATTAAATTAATATGTGACTTTTTTTACCTAGAAAACAAAGGATATAAACACTAATGTTACTTTCTAAGAGTTTAAACCCGAATTTCATTTTTAGTGTTAAATCCTTTTAGGGCACGATTTTAAAAAGTTTAATCTTTTTAGGGCACGATTTAAAAGAGTTAAATCCTTTTTTGACACTTTTTAAAAATGTAACTGTAATTTTATCCTTAATTGGACTTTTTTGACAACTTCAATCCATTTTGGGCATCGAATTTAAAATGTCACTCCTTTTTGGGCATCAACAAAACTCATATTCCCTTTATTGGCAAATTTTGACAAATAGGTTACCTTTTTGGGTCATTTGCCCATGTTTTATTAGGATAATAGTAGTAACTTGAAGGGGTTTTTTTCCGGAAAATGAATTAATAATACCCTTTTTTTTTACATTTATGGGTACCAAATAATTTGATTTTTCTATATGAATCATTAATCTAAAATTATATATACATTTGAGGGTATAAGAATTTGTTATTACATTTTGTAGATGAATCATCATGTACCAAGCCATTTGGCTGTCCACATAAGCATCCGCAACAACTTTGCATCCTCACATACGCAAACGTGGCATCCACATCAACATCATTATAAATATATTTTTTAATAGAATTCTTTTTATAAAAAAAAAAAAAAAACTATTTATCATCAGATTTAAAATGATTATCATTATTAATTGTGAATTGTGATGTAGTGAAGCCATTATGGGCTAAATTGTTGGGTTGGTGGAGTCATTCGAGCTCAACTGATATCAAACTTAATTCGGTGGCCACGAATTCTATCATTACCAATTTACATCAAAAAGGTTCTAAAGCATTTTTTGGAGTTTGTCGGGTTTTAATTTGGGCTATTTGGAAATGGAGAAACAGTCTTATTCATGCTTCCGTGGAGGAAAGAGCCAAGATTCGAGAAGAAGATATTTTTGTTCAGTGTCAAAGGTTCTCATTGTTGTGGATTTCCAACAGATCAAATTTGAAACCCTGGTGTTCGATCTAGGTTCTTGTTGCGCTTAGTTTCTTTCATATGATTCTTCTCTTTTTGTCTTTGCTTTCTTCTTGAGAGCATTTGCTTTGTTTTTGTAATTGTTTTTTCTTCGCCCATCTTTAGGGTGTTTATAGTGAAATTCCTTGCTGTTTTTTTTTTTTTTAAATATCATATACCCAAACCAACTTAATAATTACATATATCCCCAAATTTCTAATTTATTTATTATCAAAACTCTAAGATTACTAATAAAAATTAATGAACTCGTTAAATGACTATTATACCCATTTCTTCTCTATCTTTGCTTAAGCCTCACTTCTCTCTCTATGTGGAAACCTAACGTCAATCACCACAAGCTAATCGATTAAATTAGCAATTAAATCAATGAAATATTGAAATATATGTTAGTTGATTAAAATATTCATATGTTAATGTATATAATAATTTGCGACGGTGAACTATTCAATTACTGAAGTTAATTTGAAGTTTTAATGCCCTAATTAGTAAACAAGCAAATATAGTCTATGATACTTTTATGTTAGGCTAATTGAATTGTAAACAAAGATTGTCTTGTCCGAGACAGGTGGCAAAATGGTTGGGTTTGGTGTTGGACGCGTAATTTTCATGGAGGGGTTACCGGTTCTCAATTGGATTCGTTGATCCCTAAGTTAGTGAATATTCAACTTACAGAAGGTCAAGATGCTTGGCAATGGAGCTTAATAGGTTCGAATATCTTCACGGTTAAAAACATTCGGACTTATATTGATTTCATTTCTCTCCCTGATTTCCCGATTGAGACAAGATTGTGTCGTTTCATTCCTAGAAAGATTAATATATATTTTGGTTTGGCGCATCTTGAGAGATCGAATTCCTACACATTGGAATCTAAGCAGGAAAGGTTTCGAGGTTCCTTCTCTGCTCTGTCCCATTTGCAGCATCTCTCCTGAGACCTCTTCGCATCTTTTTTGGGCATGCACCCTGACTACTTCAGTTTGGCGTCTTGTTTTCAAATGGATCGATCTTCCTCTTCCAGATTCGGACAACCTGAATGTTGTTTTCAGTTGGCTTGATCACACATGTCTAAATACAACTATACAACCTCTAAGATTATTTTGCATTCTATCTTAGGTGTTGTGGTTTGGACGTTATGGGAGTTTCATAACAACAAAATTTTCGGGGACAAGAAGATGCTTCAAAAGGATCTATTAAATAAATTTGTCGATGTTTCGTTTTTGTTATATTCCTCTAGGAATAGAAATTGTAAGGTTTCTCGGTCCAATTGGATCCAAAACCCTTTGCTTAACTCTATTTTGTAATTACTTTTGCTAGCTTCTTGCTAGTTTTAATATAATCCAGCCGGTCAAAAACAATTGAATTGTTCATATGTTGACGTATAATTGGTGATGTAATTTTGGCCTGTTAACTATATATTGAATGGAGAATATGGAATTTGATAGCTAGAATATTAAATGAGTTCATGGTCATAAACTCATAATCATTTATTCTATTATGTGATTTTGTGGCTATTGATATTTGATTTTTACAGAGAAAGAATTAAGACTTCTGAGTAGACATGGGTATAATAGTCATTTATTTGAATTCAATTATAGTAATTAGTTGTTTTAGAGTTTTAATGATAATTAAATTAGAAACTTGGGTATATGTAATATTATTAAGTTAGTTTGGGTATATGTGATATTTCTAGTGTTTCGCAAGTGAAAATATGTAACTGTATTTATAAATTACTTTATACAACACTTTAATTTAACAAATTACTTAATTTTATAATTCTGATTAAATTATTATTTCGGCCATTTATTCTACCAAAAAAGGATTATTCTATTTATAACAAATTACTTAATTTCTAGTGATTCTTTTGTTGCTAAAAGGAAAGAGCACAGAAAGTATACCTTTGGGTTTGTCAAATTTAGGAATATAGTGGATCCGATCAACTTTGAAAACAAATTAAGAGATATCAAATGGAAGGGAGTTGCGTTGAATGTGAATCTATCGAAATACGACCGTCAACACCAACCAATAGACTATAATCTTCAACAGAGAAAGAAGCAGCAGGGATTGGAACATGGAGAAATCAATCGGTCAGGTAACTATATGATGGCGAATTCATCATCCATTAAAAAGAATCCAGTCGGTACAACAAATTATGATGGTACTCGTTCCTACAAAGAGATATGTATTGGGACGTCATTAGCACAAGGTAAAGGAGTTAAGGTGGTGTCAATTGATGAAGCACCCTGCAATTATCCAAAGCATTGCATTGGTAGATCTATCCTTGGTAAAATAAAAAGTATGAATGATTTGGAATCGCTGAGAATGATCATGGATCAAGCGGGTTTCGTAAATTATGCAATTGCTTATTTAGGAGGTCTTCATGTACTGATAACGTTCAAAAATAAAAAAGAAGCTTGCAGTTTAATTAAAGATTATGAAAATTGGTGGAAACTTCATTTTGAATCGGTAGAGATATGGTCTGGTCAAAATTTTATCTGTGAGAGGTTAACGAAGGTACAAATATTTGGAGTTCCTGTCATATTGAGGGATGACACTGTCTATACCAGGATCTGTGAAACGGTTGAATTGAAGGTGTTACATAATAGCTTCTCTTGGGCAAATGAAGATAATTCGATAGGTGATTGTTGGGTAATTACTCGTGAGGGGAAACCGATAATGGAGAAGGTGGAAGTGAAATACAAAGAATACTGTTTTCAAGCATGGATCACCGAAAAAGGGGTCAATTGGCAACCTAACTGGGAGTCGCCTGGCTCGCCTGAAAATATCTTTTTTCAGAAAGACCGGAACAGCACCAAGGAAAGTGAACAGGCGCCGGACTTCTCAGGGAGGGTAGATGAAAGGACCAATTCATCGAAAATTACACCTTGTGAGGAGGAAGTCGAAAAGGTGGCAAATTCAAATGTAGTGCATGGGGACTGCAACAAAGAAGATTCCAATGAGGATGGGACCAACGGGTATATGGCAACTGGGCCGATGGATGAGGATGTTTTTATTTTTGGGTCAAATTCTGAGCCCATTAATGAAAACCAATTCGGCCAAAACTTTTCTAAGTCTCAATTGAATAAAAAAAAAAAGCTTGTACCAGAGAAAAAGAAAACTGGGGATAATCGCAAAAAATATTTGCCGGATTTAAATGAGAATTTGAGTGATCCATTTAACCTAGAAGACCTAATTCGCAAAATTGGAGTGCAGATGAAATCGAATAAACGAAAGAACCGAACGATTGATTTGGATTTGAATGAAGAGGCAGTTGTTCGCAATAAGAAAAGGAAAAGCGGGTCGGGAGAGGAAAAGGAATTCACCACACAATCTTTGGATGATCAATCGATCTTTGATGAAGGGCAGGTTGAGGAAAATGTGGCTGATTCCGAAACTGATCTTCACAATATTAACCGAGTTGCTGAGAGTGTGGCGGGTTCACCAATTGCGGTGGAGGTGGATGAAGCTGATATGACCATCAAAGTTGCAACTCAAATAGGCATTGAGATTGCTGGAATGAAGGATCAAGTTTTGGAAGTTCTTGCTGGTGAAGGGAGAATTAATGCTTCAAAATGAATTTTTTATCTATAAACATTAAAGGGGTTGTTGACGATTGTAAGAGTCAATGGATAAGGAGAATCAAAAAAAGCCACAAGATCAGTTTTATCTGTATGCAGGAAACAATTTGCACAAAGGGGAGTAAGTTCACTTTTAATCAGTTTTGGAGTGGTGGTTCAAATGAAATAGTATGGGTGGATGCTACAGGTAGGTCAGGGGGTCTAGTCTCGATTTGGGATCCTGGAAAATTCAAGATGATTGAAGTGGTTAAAGATCGTAACTTCATCATGGTGAAAGGTAAATTAATGGGAGAATCAAGACCGGTATGCGTTACTAATGTATATGGACCTCAACAGATTTCTGAAAAACGAATATTGTGGGATAAGTTATTAGCTCTTAAGAATTCGACTGAAGGGCAATGGATTTTTCTTGGAGATTTTAATGAAGTGAGATTTTTAGAAGATCGTTTAAATTCCAATTTCAATCATGTTGGAGCACAAATCTTCAATGATTTCATCTTCAATGCAAACCTTTGTGAGTATGCAATGGGAGGAAGGAGATACACTTTTAGGGTTGGAAATACGCAGAAATTTAGCAAAATTGACAGAGTCTTGGTCTGTCATCATTTTTGGAATAGATGGCCCGAGGCAAACCTGGTGGCGCTGGAACGAAGCTTGTCTGATCACTATCCCCTAATACTATCTCTGGAATCACTCAACTTTGGTCCCAAACCATTTAAGTTTTTTGATTCATGGTTTAACTTACCTAATTTTGATGATTTTATGGTGAATCTGTTGAAAAGTGATTTTAAGTTGCAGATAGGTCCTACGGATGCCCTACTTGCTAGGAAATTGAAGCTGATTAAAGAAAGAATTAAGAGTTGGATCATGGAAACGAAACGTGTTCAGAAAGAAGACTTTGTTAAATTAAATGACAGAGTTCAGGACTGGGAATCTATGATGGAATCCAGATTATTGTCAGAAGAGGAGCTGCAACTAAATTATGAAGATAAGATGTTGTTGCTGAATATGGAGAGGCAAGAGATGCAAGATCTAAAACAAAAGGCCAGGGTGAATTGGGCAATTAATGGAGATGAAAATAGTAAATTTTTTCATGGTTTAATTAACAATAGAATTTGCAGGTCTCGTCTAAATGGACTGACAATTAATGGAAGCTGGTGTTCTAATCCCAATCTAATTAAAAACCAAGTGCTAAATTTCTTTTCGGAGCGGTTTCAGGAGAAAGGTAATGTGAGACCTCAATTCCATTGTGAGGGGATGATGAAATTATCAGAAGAACAAAAGAGCGAGCTGGATGGTATGTTTTCAAAAGAGGAAATTCGTGAAGCTGTCAAAGGATGCGCAGGGGATAAAGCGCCGGGCCCAGATGGATTTAATTTTAAATTTATTCACAGGTATTGGGCTTTTCTGGAGGAAGATTTTGTTGCTGCGCTATCGAGTTTCCATATTTCAGGTCGGATTAGCAAAGGATGTACGTCTAGTTTCATATCTCTAATTCCTAAAATAATGGATCCCAAGGAGCTAAATGATTTCCGACCTATCAGTTTATTAGGTTGCATATCGAAAGTAATTTCAAAGGTGCTTGCTAATAGGCTAAGGAAGGTAATAAACTGTTTAGTGTCTGACACTCAATCAGGTTTTATTATGGAACGAAACATTCTTGATGGCCTCTTAATGGTGAATGAAATTATTGCATGGTTGGGTAAGGCTAAACGAAAGGCGCTTTTGTTTAAAATAGATTTTGAAAAAGCCTTTGACACTATTAATTGGGATTTCATTAAAAACGTTCTGGAACAAATGAATTTTTCTGATCGTTGGGTTCAGTGGATTGGCGCGATCTTGTCATCAGCTAGGGCATCTATTTTGGTTAATGGTTCTCCCACAAATGAATTCCAATATTCCCGGGGTGTACGCCAAGGAGATCCTCTATCTCCTTTGCTTTTTGTTTTAGCGATGGAAGCCTTCACATGCTTTACAAATAAAGCTGTCAGAAAAGGTATTTTCAAAGGAATTGCAACTCCAAATAAGGGACCTATCCTCTCTCACCTTATGTATGCAGATGATGTATTGGTTATGGGTGAATGGTCGCTAGCCAACGTGGATTTTCTTTCAAGATTGATGCGGGCTTTTTATTTAGTATCGGGTCTGCGTATTAATTGGCATAAATCAACACTGTATGGTATTGGATGTACTGAAGCAGAGAGAGGTCTATTTGCTGAAAGGTTGAAGTGTAAACATGGTATGCTTCCTTTTACATACTTGGGATTGAAAGTTGGTGCAAAAATGAATTTATTTAATAACTGGAAGCCGGTAATAGATTTAATTGAATCAAGGCTTTCTCTTTGGAAAGCTTCAACTTTATCAATTGGTGGGAGATTAACATTACTCCAATCGGTTTTTGAAAGTCTTCCTGTGTATTACTTTTCACTCTTTAAAGCTCCAATCCGAGTAATTCAAAAGCTTGATGGTATACGTAGGAAGTTCTTTTGGGGTGGGTCGAAAGAATCAAAGTCTATTAACTGGGTAAGTTGGGAAAAAGTGACAAAACCTAAAGATCAAGGGGGGTTGGGTCTTGCTACACTTCGGGCTTTAAATTTAAGTCTACTTGCTAAATGGCAATGGAGATTTAAAAACGAAGAAGGTAGACTCTGGAGGAAAACATTGTTGGCGCTACATATTGGAAAGCAGGAACAATTCATTCCGAAAAAATCTAATGCAACGGGTGTCTGGAAATCAATATGTGAGCTTGACAAGGAATTTGTTAAGAAAGGTTTCGCACTTAAAGATCTGATAAAGTTAAACACATCAGATAGTAATGGCAACAAATGGTCTTGGGTCCCTAATCCTCAAGGGAAATTCTCGGTTAAATCGGTTAGAGGGTTATGGCTAAAACATGATCAGAATTCGAGGGATAATGCTTATGGGTGGAATGATTTGGTACCAAAGAAAGTGAATGTGTTTGGGTGGAGATTATGGTTGGACAGATTGCCAACCAAAAAGGATTTACAACAACGTAACATTAGTTTAGAGAACATCTGTTGTGCTTGGTGTGAAGATGCGGAAGAGGATTCGTTTCATATTTTTAATGGGTGCATAGGTATAAATACGCTTTGGATGGAGATTGCAAAATGGTGTAATCTTCCACCAATATTTGCATTCTCGGCTGGGGATCTGTTAAAATTTCATGAAGTGGCTCACGGGTCTAATGACAAGAAGAAAATAATTCATGCAATAATATTGATCACTTGTTGGATTATTTGGAAATCCCGAAATGCAATGGTCTTTAATAATCGGAGAGTCTCGGTAGAAGAAATGGTGAGAGATGTGAAAGCTTGGAGTCTTCTTTGGATCAAGAATAGAGCTCCTTCAAAATTAGAGATTGAAAAGAACTGGCGTGATTTTGATTTTGGTGAATGATAGATCTTATTGAAACGATGTAATAGGTTTAAGGATCTAGCAGCGATTGGAGCTTTATGGATTGTGTCTAGCCTAAATCCTCAACGGGTTCTATCAAAAATGATATAAGGTGAAAACCGGTGGATCGGCCCTTATTTTCGGGGATTTTTTCCTGATTATGTCAGGTTTTTTTCATCCCTTTTAGAGACCTCGCAGTTCGGATTTGGTGCTAGTCATATCCAAAAACTTGGTGTATTTTATTGGTGTATGTACTCTTTTGTCTATCTAGCATCTTGCTAATAGACTTTTATAATATATTTAGCCTTTCAAAAAAAAAAAATGGAATGAGGAATTTTGAACATCTTAATAATTGCATCCAAGTTTGTTGGTAGTTTTCTTCCCCAATACTCATCAGAGTCGGATTCTAACGCAATATCACGTTCTAATTCCCTTTTGTCAAGCTCATATTCCTCCTGTACAAAAAGAAAAAGATACAACTTATGGAGTAATTCAAAGATTATGATATATCTACCCTATACCTTATATTTAATATATATCTACTAATCTATTAATATTATTATTTATTAATATCTAAATCTAATAAATAAATAATATAATACTACCTCTGTCCCATGTGAAATGTCCACGTTACTATTTTGGGATGTCCCATTATAAGTGTCTACTTTGATATTTAACCAATCAAAAAATACTTTAGTTTGTAGATTTAATATTTGATTGGCGAAAAGTGGAGTTAGTGGAGAATCCTAAAACTACGTGTAAAGTCAAAGTGGACATTTTAAATGGGACGGAGTGAGTAATAATCTAATCTAAATCTAATCTAATATATAAATAAATAAATATTAATAAAAGAAAACTCTCCTAAAAAATCTAAATGCGAAATTGAACCTCGAAACCTCAAGTTAACCAATACCTCACTTTTCACCTTGAACTGAACGCTCAACACAGGGCAACGACTCCCTGTGCTCTAAGAATATTGAATAAGCATAAACCCAACTTCTAACTTTATCTTGTCAAAGTAAAATTATACAGAAGATAAAACTTACTTGGTATTCTAAAGCGATTTCGAGTTCCTTCATTATTTTGGTCATTGATGGGCGTTCTATGCGGTCTCGTTTTAAACATTGATAAGCGATTTTTGAGAACCTTTGCAAACACTCGGGTGAAATTTTCTCTTTCAGACTAGTACTGATGATAGTATCTAGTCTGTTTTCCTCATAGCACTTTTGTGCCAATCTCGTCAAGAGCCTACGCTCATCTTTGTATATCATTTCTACACAAGGTCGTCCACAAAGAACTTCGAACAAAACAACACCGAAAGAATAGATATCGGATTCTTTTGTCAAGAAGTAAGTCTCCACGTACAGAGGATCACAATATCCCGGTGTACCTACAGCCGCTGTAAGTTGATAAGTGAATTGTTGATTTGCAGGGCCGAACTTTGACAAACCAAAGTCTGTGATTTTTGCGTTCCAATTGTGATCCAAAAGTATGTTTGCACTCTTGATATCACGATGCAAGACTCTGTGTTGACTCCCCTCTGCAGGAGCATGAAGGTATTGTAATCCTTGTGCAGCCCCAATACATATACGAAGGCGTTGATTCCAAGAGAGATTTGGGTTACTTAGATACAAATCGAGACTTTTGTTAGGTAGAAATTCGTACACAAGGATACTTTCACCTTTCTCATCACAAAAACCCAAGAGAGAGACGAGATTTTCGTGTTTGTATCGGGAAAGCAACATGATTTCTCTCCAAAACTCACAGGCTCCTTGCCCGAGTGAAGTATTTAAGCGCTTCATTGCCACCATGGTAGGCTTCTCGGATATGACAAGTTCTCCTTTATAAACCTTACCAAAACCACCTTGGCCGATACGATTGGTTTCTCCGAAGTTGTTGGTGGCTAATTTTATATCTTCGAGTGGGACTCGGAGATGTTGGAATTCTTTTAAAGAAGACATTATTTTGATATTGGGAATTGAACAAACAGGAAAAGATAGATATTGATGAGTTCCGAGGAGTTGGAAGCCGGAAAACTTGAAATGAGTAGGATACGTAGCTTTTTTCTTCACGAAACTTGAGATGTATTTATTTTGATATATCGTTATCGTTAACTACACATAAAGTATGTCCATCATTTTCTTAAAATTAATCTCAATACAAGAAAATGTCTGAATTACCCTTAATCCTTTATAATATTTCCATTAATAAACACTACTATTCCCTACTAATTATCTATCTATTTACTCCATATATATATCCCTAAGTAATACTCCATAACTACTTTTAATGAATGTACATTAATACAATTTCTCTAATTATATTAAACTTACTGTTATATAAGTAAACAAAAGATAATACTCTATACATACAATCTTTTTTCAACTTTTTCAGTAACACCGGGTATTAATCTAGTATAATACGAGAAGCATTAGAGCACACGGAGTGCAACCGTTGTCGTCGGCGTTTTAGCCCGAGAACGCCGTCGGACGGCGTTTAGCCACCCCGGGACAGCGTTTTCGACGGTGTTCTCAGCTGCGTTCACCCCTCGCCGTTCCATTTTCGACGCCGCAAGCCATGCCGTTTTCCTCTTCTTTTTTTTTGTTTCCATTTCCACGGTTACTTTAAAAAAAAATCAATTTAGGCTTTTAGATTATATAGATGAAGATGAAACAAGCAGAGGTGCAGGATTCTTCATGGAGACGATGGTGGTGGTGGTGCTGATGATGATCGAAAGGATGTTGTACGAAGATGATGATGATCGGAATTCTTCGACGGAAAATGATGATCGGAAGGATGTTGTCTAAGATGATGATGAAGTTGTACGAAGATGATATAGATATAGATATAGCCTCTCATATATCATATATAGATAGAAAAATATAGATAGAAATAGATATAGATATATCATACGGAGTATATACATAGAAATAGATATAGATATTTGCATATAGATATAGATATAGATAGAAAATAGAAATGTGGTAGGTGGATATGAATTATTTGCAAATAATATGTTTTATTGTGGGTGGATATTAAAGAATTATTTACATAACCAATTATTTAGGCAACTTGGAAACTATTCATTTTTTGGAAATATATATTTATTTTATTTATACATTTTTAAATATTAATTTATACATTTTATTACATTAAATCAACAAATAAAACAAATAATAAAAAATTTCAGAACACTGTCACCACTCCACAAAATCCTCACCACAAAATTCTCACTCAGAACACTGAGTTTAGGCCGTCACCACTCCGTGTGCTCTTAGCCACCCATCCACACGTACACACGCGTAACTAGGAACTACCATCTTATCTTTAAGAGTATACCATAAATTTTTTCTTCTATATTTAATAAGCTGGTTGTACGCAAAGGACTTTGAAAGTATCATTTAAACAAATAGACCATAGACGAGAGAAACCATAAAATTAAACGCTACGGATTCAAGCCTCACTTCACTTTAGTAAGTACTTAAAGGCAACATTTTTATTTATTGATTCTCAAAAAATATCACCCAAATATTACATTAACCCTCCAAAAATACTAACAACTTAACCAAATACTACATTGACCAACCCTCCATAAATACTAACAATTTTTCATCAAACAATAGCACCCCACAGGCCCACATGCCCACATTATTCAATTGATTGAGACCCTCATCTCCCCCGAAAAATACTAACAACCACCACTTAACTTTTTCAACCCGTTGAAAATTTCAACAGAAGGTTTAAGGAAGAGCTAGATAAGCGTATCACTCATTTATCGCAAACGAATTCTTGATCTTGCGATAACTTTTACCGTAAATCCGTATTTTTAAAAATCTGGATGGTAGTTGTTTAAATTGAAGAAAATAAATGTGAATTACCCTAAATTCAAATTGAAGATTTACGCATAGTATGTTATCGAAAAATGCATTTTTCCCCTTTTCAAATTAAAAGATATATTTATATATGTTACATTTTGTGAATCACTAGTCCGGTCAGTTATGGGAATCATCAATATGAATATAAACAACATTGATGTAGTGGCAAATTAGTATTAATTATTATTATGCTAGATTTTAGTGAATCGTCGTTGAAGTAAGAGCAAACCCAACGGTGACGTCAGTTGAGGGTAAGTTGAAACCGACAAAGCCGACGCTAATGGCACGGTCCGTTAGTTTGGTTCTGTCGGTTTAACCCATCATATCCAACCTTCCGTCTGTTTGGAGATGGTAGGGTCAACTCATATTTAATTGTTTTGTTTTCGTTTAGTGTATAAAAATAAAATTAAATTGATAAATGTGGGGCACAAATATTAAAGTGACGGTATCACTGATGATAGGGGTCAGTTAGTTCTTAGTCAGTTTCAGTCACTTCTGAAAAAAGTTGATATGACGCTGATGTAACACAAACTGATCAGTCGATTTTCAGTCACTTTTTGGAGTGGTTTTGAGATAAATATTTTATTTTTAGTTGTTACATAATCAAAACAGAACGTCAATTTTACAAATTCTTTAGCTGAAATCAAAGTTTCAAATTTTGAGTGTCAACACTTAATTGAGTTTTAGATCGTTCTTCAACTTACAGTGATCTTTACTGTAGAATCTTGTATTTCAGTTTTATTAATTATTGATTTGGTTAGTATATAAGTTTTTTTTTTTTTAAAGATAGTGATTTATTATTTTACTTTTTTCAAAAAGGTCATTGGTTTAACGGTATCGAGTTGCCTTACAAGGTTGGAGGTTCACGTTTTTTGGATGGAACAAATATACATATACAAAAGAAGATCCTGTATGTGAAACACATAGATTCATCCATATTTTCATTTTTAATATATCTGATGATTTATAAGTTCTTAGAGCATCTCCAATGCATTACACTTTAAAGGATTTAATACACTATCACATCATCATTTCATCAATTCCAGTAAAAATTCTACAATGCATCGAACTTTACAGAATTCATTAGACTAACACATCATCGTACTTTTTTAATTACTTACTTTATATTTATACACACAAATATATACATCTATCATTTTAAAAGAATTGAAATATTGCATAAAATTAGTAGAAATGTAACAAATAGTGTTATTTATACATACAAAGTATTAGTCTAATTTTATTTTTATAAATACATATTACAGTTTAAAAGATAATAAATTCCCCATAATTTATTATCTCTTTTTTTAATGTTTTAATTAACAAGATAAATTTGATTAGTGTGGAGTGTGAAGTGATTCTTGATAGGTATTAAATATATATTGATATAGATAGATTATAGATATAGAACTATAGATAAAGATATATAAAATAAATTAACAAACATATTCAGAGTGTATATGCACTAAGGCTGCGTTTGATAAAACTGAATGATTCTGCACTGAATGGTCCAAAATTCTGAATGTTTCAAAGGCTCTGAATATATTTGGTTCTGAACAACAATAGTCTGTTTGATAAGCATTCTGAATGGACAATCTGAATGACATATAATTACCATTTTAACCCTGTATATAATTTTCATGACGTACAACTTTGTGAAACAATTAATCATGAAAAGTTTGGTTAATGATAAATCAATGATATAAAGACTTAATCACTTCTTCTTCTTTTTTTACCTATTTCAAATACGTTTCCGCCGAACCACACAAGTTACCAACTAGTTTCCTTCGTAATTAGATCAAATGATAGTTCTTAATGGAAGTTTTCAAGTATCAATTACATTACCTTACAATTAAAAACAAGGCAAAACAAGTAATATAATAGGAAAATAGTATGCATCCATGATTTAAGGGAATTCTGGCTATATCCTAAAAAATTTAAAAAAAAAACAGCTCCACAATTTTCTCTTTAATATATAATAGCTTTATACAAATCAATAATTTTTAATTGTTAACGAGAACCATAGTAACTACGGCATCTTGATAAATCGTAGGAAAAAAATTGTAGGTTTGTAGCATTCAAAAATAGGGATGAAAACAATAAGTTAATGGAGATAAAGAATCAAAGAGGGGACAAAAAAGAATCGTAGCAAAGAGTACCATTAATTAATTGCTTTGGAAAAAAGGGTATCAGTGTAAAATACACTATGCTGAATGATTCGGATTCTCCCTCACCTTAAGTTCGGTCAGCACCATCATTCGTTCAGAGGCTAGCTTTTATCCTTATCAAACACACTAAATGCTGACCGATTCAGCATTCAGCACTGAATCAGTGCATTCAACAGTAAACAAACAGGGCCTAAGTCTACAACGGAGTAAATTAATTTGAGAAATGAAAGTGGACCCAAACGCAAAATTAGACGATAGCTTAGGTGGAAATAAGTAGTGGAGGGGCCCATTTTTGGGGCATTAAGATGCATTAGTAGAGACCCAAACGCAAAATCAGACGATAGCTTAGGTGGAAGACTACAATGCATTATACCTTTCCACTTCATCTTTGCTTTTTCTATTCAACTTTGTCACATATCTCCATTGGAGATGCTCTTATATTTTGATCTTTGAATTGGAATTTGAGTTTATTATTTATCCCCCACATAGAATAGTGATATATTGATATTAGTGAATCTGATGCAGATGTGGTCAATGATGCGATCAAAGCGGCAGTCAATGAATAAGTCAACGCGACAAACATACTTGGAGCTTATTTTGCGGCAATAAATTTTTGTGGCGGATTGGGTTGAAAATCGTCTGTCGGCTCGGAAACGGTCCAACGATCAAGACTTATTGCTTTGCTATAAGCTCTGTCAGTTTTGGGCCTTTCGTGATCGTTTAGGGCCCGAAAAGGGCATTTTTTTGTTTTTTGGGCTCCGTTTTGGGCTTTTCTATTATCGTTTGTTTTGGGCTTTTGATTATTTTCGTTTTTGAACTTCTGCATTCCTTAAGGACGAATTTTAGGGTTTGTTTTCATTCAGTTTTGAGAACATACGAATTACTATTGAATAAGAGATTTTCTTACTTTGAGAATTTCGGTTTATTTCTTGCGTTTGTGTGGCTTTTTATTATCGTTTGTCATCAGAATCTTAGTACAAGTTTACAACTAAAACAACCAAAATAAATAATAAATAATAACCCTTAAATTTTAGGGAGTTGATATTTTCAATATTCAATTTGATAAATCCACCAAAAATATACGTTAACAGGCTGTACAGTACAATACAGTACAGTACAACCTGTTAATGCATACTTTTGATGGATTTATCAAATTGAAGGTTGAAAATATCATTTGCCTAAATTTTAGGATCTATTGATATAATTTTATGATCTATTGGTAAAAGGTTATTAGTTGGACACTTGGACGGTAGACAATGTTTTAAAAAATGGAAAACGTGGCTGACCTGCCTGACCACATGTTTGTTGTTGGACTTTGTTGTATCGAGATTGGGCCTATGGGCCAACCATCTGACCGAGTGAAAGCCCAGCCCATATAGTAATTAGATTACAGAATTTCGTTACAAGAAACACAGTAACAAGTGACGCAAAATACGTTATGGATGGATATAAAATAAACTATTAACTAGGCCATTTTCATATTTGTTACTTCTAAATCCCAATCCCAATCCCAATCCCAATCCAATGTATAATTATGTTTTCTTCTGATAGGATGTTCTACAAATTACAAAGTGAGATATTGAATAACCAAGTGAAAAAGGAAATTGTTTGAGTGTGTGAAGCGTATGAGTAGGTTCGAAATATTTACGTAAACCTTATGTTTTAGTGTTAGTTAATCGTGAATTAAGTTAGGACAACAATTTATGTCATGCTCGGTCGACATATATATATATATATATATATATATATATATATATATATATATATATATATATATATATATATATATATATATATATTCGATAGTTAATTTACCTATAGAATCAACCCTTAACGGAGAATGGACAGTAAAAATAGAGGATTCAATTTTGTCTGTTTCTCTTTAATCTATCTATATAATTAAAAGAATAGTAGCTAAGTACTATGTGACATCCTTCTTATTTTGATAAATAAGCAAAAATCCTAGGTGTCATATTGATAGCCATTCAAAAAATTATTTGCCATGTCAACATGAGTTAATTTAGTTAAGGATTTGTATGATCTTATATAATAATAATAATAATAATAATAATAATAATAATAAAACTAGATATAACTACTAAACAAAGTAATGGATCCAATATAGAAAAGTCGACCGGTTACAATACAAATATAAAAATTGTAGACTTATAATTTCATGATATACCCCTATTAATCTATGCCGTGTTGCAAACCATTCGAAGGGAAAAAAATAAAATAGCATTGATTCGACATTAATAATTTAGCTATTTAGCACAAGCTTGAGGTGCGGATTTCTACACTCTTAATTTGTATTTATTATTGTTCGAATCTCTATTATCATTGTTAAGACTTCTTTTATTCGTATAATTTTTTGTACGGAACATGTTCTTTTGTTTGGAGACATTTTTATAACTAATTAATAAGATATTTAAAATAAATGAATTCTCTTACTGAATATCCTTAATGTAAAGTCTACTTTCAGCTACGAAAATGGGGTGCTCCAGTAGATCATATATATCCCACACGACTTGTAACAAATCATTGTATATATCACAATAAATGTTTAATTATATAATATGTAAGATATAGTTTCTTTCCTTTTCTTTTCTTTTTTTTTTTTTTTAAAAAATGGTCACTACTCACACGTAAGATATAGACTGTAGATAGTAATAAACATACATAGCCATGCATAGCATGGCAAAAAAGTCCATCCGTATCTTATGGACACTATGTTCATCCATGTGTTTGAAGATTCATCGTTTATTTTAACATTTTTTGCATTTGAGTGTTGGTTAATTATACTCGCACGTTTGTTTTGTTATTATAAGTTGCGTGGAAAGTATAGTTCAAACTTAAAACTTTAACATTTGATATACACACTCTTAGAAAAAAACATTGTTTACTCTACTCTGTTCATTAATTACAATAGATATATATATATACCAATGATTAAATTACAATAGATACATCATAAACTTTAAAAGTTTCTATTATATACTCTGTTTAAACAATTGTCATTTCACAGCAACAACATTTTTTTGAATTCTAGCTGTGCATCGCACGGGTAAGCAACCTAGTTAATAATATATAAATTCTTTTACATTTACAAGTGTCAAGTGAAGGGATAAATTTAGATGTGGGCTTAGTTGGGCAGCAACCTTTTTCACATGGCCTAATTTGTAGCCCAAATACGTATTATACCAATCTTAAATTATATATAAGAAACAACCCATGATGTCATCAAAGATTTAATCATTCAATAAGATTACTTAATTTTGTCAAATTACCTAAAAATAAGGAGATGATGACATCATAGATAATAATTTAAAAATTAACTAATTTTATTATTATATTAATAAAATCAATTTGAGTCAAACTAAAAGTCTATAATTGTCTCTTATTTTTAACTATATAATAAAATTTATATGGTATATATCGATTAATTAAATTTAAATAATTTAGTGACTTATAAAAAATCATAGCTTTCTTTGGAAGATAGAATGCCATCAAATTCAACTTTGTCAATTTTATTTTAATTTTTTGTGAAAAAATAATATAATTTTATTAAATAATCAAATTTTAAAATAAGACTTTGTAAAATATTCTACAACTAAATAATTTTCTTTGAAAGATAGACTGCTCTTAGTTTCTTATTATTTATTTAATGTAAAATTTTTATAAATTTTAAAGTTGGTATCGTTATTATTTCTCTTTTATTGTAAAATGCTTAACCCGAGCAATGCACGGGGTATTAAGCTACTATCTTCTTAGATATAATATCATTAATCTGAAATTAAACTTTCAAATAAGAAAATTCAAGTAGTCAATTTGATCGCTTTGTTTTAGTTGATTTTGAAACAAACACCCCACCTAATAAAAGAAATCTCTTTGTTATTCTACATTCTGTAATTTATCCCGATCATTTTATTCTCATAAATTCTATAATTATTTTTCTTATTCCTAAAATATTATCAATCAATAATACATAAAATATAAAATCATTCCATCAATTTCCATTATATACGTACGTAATATAATTTCATGTTTCTATCTTACAATATCAGGAATTAGCAATCCTAACATGGTTCATAATGAATATTTAGGTATACAATAACATGTATCTTTATAATTTATTTGCATCACTAAATAAATTAAATTTTTCACTAACTTCGCTTAACATCTTGTAAATCTATTTTATGACATACTTCATGAATGACAATAAATTAATGACATGTTTGCCAAACACAAACATTAAGCTCTTACTTTTTGTTATCAAAATAAAAAACAAGCTGAATCGATCACTAAATTGCTGGCTAGCTTCATACATATACAAAGAATCATTATATCCATAAAAGTATTTACTATTGACAAAGTCCTAACTATCTTTAAAGAAGTCTTATAGCTTTTAATTAACCAATGTAAAATCTTAATTTCCTTCAAATTACATAAATTCTATTCTTTAGTAAATAAATAATTGGAGACTTCATCTTTGAAGTTTTAACAAAGCATCCAAGTATCATATAGGGGGTTAGAATTCTTATATAAGTGACAAAAAATTGATTGATTTAAATATTTTTACTTTTTTGTTTGTGTTATCATAAAAAAAAACTAAAAATTTATACACTTTAAATGTTAAAAAAGACAAAACTAAGTTTTATAAAATAACTATTTTTTTTGCATAGCTCGTGTGTATACACGGGTTTAAGGGTTAGTATACCTTACTATAGTATCAATTCTTCAGGTAATCTCATGATAAATTGTTCCATATCTCAAGATATTTTGTGGTATTTTACATTTACTCATCACCATAATATATCGCACTAACGAATATTTGGTGGTATACACTGTGGCTTTTTTGTTGAACCACGTTTTATTAATAAAATAATTCCAACATTACAAGTGATGTATTATACTCCCCCGTCCCATTTAAAATGTCCACTTTGATTTTGCACATAATTTTAGGATTCTCCACTAACTCCACTTCTCGCCAATCAAATATTAAATTTACTCACTAAAGTCTTTTTTGATTGATTAAAAATCAAAGTGGACACTTATAATGGGACATCCCAAAATAGTAATGTGGACATTTCAGATGGACGGATGAAGTACCACTAAATCCACAGTTCCACACACGAAGTGTGACCTTTTTAATTCGCTTTAGAGCAAAAGCTATATATAATCCAACAAGGTGGTTATAGAGATAGAATTGTGTATGTATATGTTTAGTCACTTTATTATAATTTGCTTTAGAGCAAATTAGAAAACGTGGCTGACCACATGTGTTGTTGTTGGACTTTGTTGTACTTGCTTCTCGTTACTTTTCATTCGATGGTCATGCTAAGGATTTGTAATTGATTTTGTATACTAATCTGTTATTATATTATAATTATATATACCTTTTTATAAATTGTAATTTTTATATACTTTAAAATTGTTTAGTTGTAAATAAAGTATACTTGACTTTTTGAAATGCAACTAAAGTGTACCTGCACTACCATTTTGATTAGAACTACTGAACTAGAATTACATAGTTAGACATATAATTAGATAGTTAATACGTTATTAAGACTACTAACTCAATACTATACTATACTAAAAGAAGTTTGTTTAATCAACTATCTTAAATAGTTGTGTTGAATTTGGATTTTATTTATTTATTTATTTAACATCTTTTTTTCTTTTTTTTTTTAATATTTCATTGATTACGTAATAAGATCAAAATGAATAGTTATTATTTCCGTTACGAAGCACGGGCACATAAAACCTCAGTATACATCAATCATAAGGTAGCTAAATCAAGTTGAAAAGTCAATCCTAACCCAATCATACATTAAGTTCTGAACATATTTAGTAACTAAGATACAGAATGAGTATCCGAAGGTAGAAGTTGAGATATTGTGAGGGATGTCAAGTATGCTCATTCTGTAATTCTTTGTTCCACAGTCTTTGTTCGCCTCTAATTTCTTACTAGAGCGCTTACTAATGAAATCAGAACCGTTCAGAAACAAATTATAACTCAGTTATTAGGAAATTTGAAATAAATGAATTTTACTCTTATTTTATCTCGTTAATGTGACATCCATTTCGGACTTTGAAAAATAGATTGTTACGTAAGTTATTTGGTATATGGTCTCATACATGTTAGTAATTTGATACCCAAGTTGTACGTTCTGCTGAGCCCAGAACTCCTACGTTTAGCCCAAAGCTAAGTGAGTTAATTTATGCCAGTTAATGTGTTAAAACAAGAATGCTCACAATTAGCAAAACAGATTCATCTTGAAAAAAAAATACATAAATCATCTAAATGCAACTTATAATCGTTTTACAAAGCACGCGTCTTGAAACAAATTACAAACCCATCACATAAGAAAAAGATGACATTTAGACCATTGGGTTCTTGTAGTAAAGAACGTGCTTTTTGGGATTGAAGAGGTGCCTAGAACGATATGTTGAAAGAATTATATCCCAAAACAAACGAAATTGAAGGAACACATATAAGAGAACCAGGATCACACCAAACACACTAATCACGATTGGAACCCATAACAAACCCTTATAATAAAGTACGAAAAAGCTCACACTAAAAGCGAGGGTCATGGTTGCTTTAGAAAGGAAAAGAGTCACTAGACCGAATACCAGCTTTCTGGGTAATGATTCCAAGAAATCACGTTCAGCATAACGAGATGTGAGGATAGATAAGAATATTAGAATTGAGGCCGAAGAAGAAAATAGAGAAAGGGCATCTGCCACAACGAAAATCATAAAGGCTGCTTTTGACTTTGAGATAGGGATACCACTTGTTTGGTTATAGCCTCCTGGAATCGTAAAAGCCACAGCAAATACTATGGTTGCAATAAGCGTGGCAACAATCATAGACTTGCTGGCGGTTCCTTTCATCCACTTTTCACCTTGTGTACGCAGTTCTTTGTGTTCCTTGGTGAATAGCTCATGTGGTGTTAGACCGTCTTCATTTTTTCGCTCTCTATATGAAGGAGGAATCATATTCTCTACTTCCTATAACCCAAACAAACTAGATGAGTTATCGACTACTTTATAGTTGTACTCAAATACTAATTATCCAAAAAGAATAAGAAAATTATTTCAAGAATTCTTGAAGCATAAAATCATGTACCTTGAACCAGAGTAATTCTTGTTGCATTTGTAAAGCAACCCCTGTTACATCCTGTAGTCGCTTTTGCTTTGCACTCTTGCCTACTAAATGTAGCATATTGTTTTCATGGAGGTCTCTCAGAGGAATTATCATATCCTTCATTGAGCCGATCTCATATAATAGGTTGTAGATACCCTTGTGGCGATGCTTGACAGCAATATGAAAGATAGTTTGATTGTTATCATTTACCTTCCAAATGAGATCAGGATATTGACGAATTAGCTCAATTAAAAAAATAGTATTTCCCATTTTGGCAGCAATAAAAAGTACCCGAGAAGAGTATGTTTCCTTTAAGTTTATTGCAGCACGCATTTCAGTAATATACTTGTCTATGAGTTGTTGTAGTTTCAAAGCTTTCTTTCCCATTGCAGATCGGCTCTTAACTATCACCTGAGTTTCCACATGCAAGCCCGTAATCTGTTCGGAAATGAGCTTTCGCAGAGCTTGATTTCTTTTACTAGAAACTTGATTGTCGTCTTGTTTAATTATGTTTTGGGTTTCAAGATGCATTTTCACAAGATGTTTTGAAACTTTTAACCGCGAAAATGGTTCTACTACCATTTGTGAAGTTGAAGCTGCTGACTGGCCATTCATTATCGCCTGGGTATCATTATACAATGTGTCAAGATGTCCAGAAATGAGTTCTTGTAGTTGCAGAACTTGAACGACCCTTCCAGTTGCTGACTTGTCTTTCTTATTAATCGAATCTGGTTGTCCTCTAAGTATATCATCAATATGCGTCTTTGGCTTTTTGGAAATAGTTTCCCAAATGATCTTTAGCAATGGCAATGCTTTATTTTCTACTTCAGGAACATTTTCTTTTAAACGAAAGAACACAAGAACTGACACCAACAACCAAGAGAAGAAGTCAGATTTATAAAACCAAATACTTAATAGTAAACTAATGATGAATAAAGTTGGATGCTATTAACCACTATTGATAAAATATATATTATTTCTTAAAATCACTGCTATATCATATGGATCGGATATTGAATTCCATTCTTTTCTTTCTTGAGCATTTCTTTTGAATTACATAATTGGATTACGTGGGCGTACTAGCATCACTTGGTATAATTTCAGGGAATAGAGATATTTACCCCATATGATGATGATTCTGATGATTCTCCGTAGAAAATTAGGTTCTTTTACAAAAAAGGCATCAGGCTTGAGAGCCAAAATTCGTAATGCCTGTTTATGAGAAACAAGTACGTCGTCGTCTGTTGGAAGTGCATTGCCCGTTTGAAGTGCCTGTCTATGACGTTCGTTGTCCGTTTCTACAATCTTTTGTGCAATATCTAGAAATAAAGATTTGACAAGCTCTTCGTGAGGGAAAGTCATGACAGAAGAAAAAAAATCAATAATAATAACCAAAACTAGAAACCGTATATTATAAATAAAGATACTTTACATGTATATGTGATAGATTGTTCCATTATAGACTTATTAGCTTCTGTAATATAATGGCTGTTGTAACTAGTTTGTCCCAGACTACAGTGGCTTCATCTTAAATCACATAAACCTAACTAGATTTTTATGTTGTTATCACTGTTTTTACTACAATTTACAATTACATAAACGCGTAGAAAAAACTATATATTGACAGAACAGAACAGATCGGTAAATTTCTATTTTTTGAGGTTGAACCACTTATAGTTGAGGAAATGTAGATGCAATAGTTAGATACAGTACTAAAATACTTACCAAACATGTCATGCTCGATACATCTCTTAAGAAGCCAACCACGATTCTGATTGTTCCAGCAATCATCATTCAAATTTGAATATTTGTACAGATAGTTTTGGCTACCTCATGATGTCCAAACAAGGCAGCTGCATACAATGGCAGCATATCTCTATTTGCACCACCAGGGATGCTCAGCAAGACCTGGTTCTTTAATATCATAACATCAGCTGTTCCATTGTCGATTTTCTTCTCAGGCATCATAATCTTAATTGTTTCAAGGTTTCCAGCGGCAACTGCTAAATAGAGGGCGGTGTTGTGATTTTTATTTTGCAGATTCAAATCATCCGTAGTCATCAATCCCACGAGACTTTTCACGAACTCTTTCATTTTTCTGGGACTTACTTTTGCAGATGCGGCAACGTGCAAGGGTGTTTCCAGATTTTCAGTGATACTACATCTTACCATGTTCTGGTTGTCATCTAGGATGGCTTTAGCAGCTTTCCAATCACATCTAATCGAGGCTTCATATAGAGGGATACCAATTCTGATGTATTCTTCTCTAGGTCCTTAAACGTTAATAGTTAATTAGTTAGTATGTACACTATTCATCTCAATATTCACAAATGTTAAACATCAATTCTAATGCAAATGGCCGGATTACATTTTTCTGTCTTGAAACGCAAAAATCAATCGTGTGACTTGTGCATCAGTTTTTTTATTTTGTTAGTTATGTAACAAGTTAAATATTTGTTCATCAACTGAGGAATGATAGTGTGTTAGACTAACAGGTTTTAGATTATTTTTTTTTTATTATTTTTTTTTCAAAGGTAATTGGCTTTCTGATATAATTACGATTTTTGAGATATAGTGAACTTTTTAAAACATTTTCAACATCTTTTTATAACATTTTCAAAACTAACTTTACTACAACCGAGTAGGCACGAACAAAAAACCCGAACCCGGAACCGAACCCGAAAAAAACCCGGAACCGAACCCGGAAAAAACCGGTTTTTTTGAACCCGGTTCGGGTTTTTTTCGTACCCGCCGGGTACGGAACCGGTTTGGGTTTTCGGATCTCACAATCGGGTTGGGACCGGGTAGGAAGCGGGTCGGGTTGGAAAACCCGGTATAAAACCCGGAAAAACCCGGTTTAAAAACCGGTATTCGTGGGTCAAAAACCCGATTCGGGTCGGGTTGGTCAACAACCCGGTTCTTATCATTTGACCTAGTACCCGGTTCGGGTTCCGGGTACGGGTCGGGTAGGCCCAGTACCCGGTTTTGTTCACGGCTACAACCGAGATTGAGTGGGGTTGGTTGGTTCTGGGCCATCTACAAGCTCAAAAGCCCAACGTTTCATTGATAATTCAGCCCATAGTAATTCTCTAGTTGATGAATTATTACTTTATCATTCATTCTAATTGTTCATTTCCAAAAAAATAACCAATAAAAATTGAGAAACTTTCAAATATATTTTAAGAGAAATGATACGTTCACATAAAATTTACAAAGAAAAATTCACACAATGATGTGGCATATGAGATGAACCAATCACAAAAACTTTTGATTTCTCTCTCGTGCTTCTCACTTCATATACTATTGGTCCATGTCACATTGTGAAACATATTTTGTAAAATTTTGGTAAGAATATCATTTCTCATAGTTTAAAAAGTAGACTAGTCAATGTATAATATTTGGATTTGGTGTGTGTAGATATATTATCAGGCCCGGCCCTAAGGGTGTGCTACATGGGCTGGCACAAGAGCCAAGTTTTTTGGGCTCCAAAATATCGATTACTATATCAACATATATTAATGAAATGAAAAGTTAACCAAATGCAGTACTAGTTCAGTCGGCAAGTCTTTGTTATTTAAAGTCAAGGTGAAGTGATCGAGTCTTGCTTATGGTTTTTAAGCATTTAATAACTTTTTTACATGCTAATACGTAGTATATTTTTCATAATTACCAAGCTACTAGTTTTATTTTAACAATCATTACTAGTTTACTGAACTATAAATTTATTATTTTAACAATCATTACTAGTTTACTGAACTATAAATTTATTAGATGTATAAATTTCATTGTTTTAAAATTCAATCTTCTAAGTAAAATATCGTTAGGTCCGAAAATTTATTTATACAATTCGATAACCAATTCACAAAATATTTTATATCAATACAAACTCAATCAAGAGCTTGAATAAGGGGCCTAGTTTCAAATTACGGCACAAGGCAACAAAATTCACGGGCCGGGCCTGTATATTATGAGTCGTGTTGAACAATATCGAAACAATCGCGACATTATGAATTTCAATTCCCTCTTTTAGTATACTTTAAGGTTTCAATAAAAATTTTCTATCTTCATGTAGAATTTAATGTATGTAACAGCATTGAAATACTTTGACCAAAATTGACCGAATAAAGAATATCATGCAGTGGTCTACACCATATAGTGATACGTTATGCAATAAAGAAAGAGAAGTGATAAATACAAAACTCGAATTTATTTATACACTGCATTGTACAACATTTCAAGTTGATTGTACAATTATACAATAGCACAACTTCGTATTAATCAATTTCAATGTCTTATTTACCAGCTCACATAAAGAAGTAGAGGACTAAACTGTTTGTTAAATTTTGAAATATCCTTAATAATAAATTAGAATAAGATGTCAATCACTAAATGGTGAGCTAATCAGATCAAGAAGTCAATGCTAATTTTTGATGCGTGGAGTACTATTTTTCTTATGGACGTTGGTCTACAAACTATTTTTATAATATTCTATTTATTTTAATTTGTCCATATTGTAAGATAATTTGCAACGCACTTGTTTTGGTTGAGGTTTTGATCTCAGAACGTCGCAACACCCACACCGCAATGAAAGTTATGGTAGGTGTGGGCGTTGTGATTGGGAAAATGGGCAAGAGAATGCCTAAAGTGAGTAAAGTGAGTCCGCATCCATTTTTTTCTCTTTTCCATTTTTCTTTCTTCCTTTTTTGTCTAACCAAAATTAATTTAATGGAACCTACTCTCTACAACCTTGTGTTACAATTGCAAAAGTTATGGGACAATGCAAGGTTGTTGCGATGTGATAGCCACAACCAGGGGTGTATGTACTCTATATTAACATGGGTCCAAGGACCCCCTTTGTATCACAAATTTCTTAATAAAGCATCTAATAATTTATGATGGACCCATATTAAAAATAATTATGGACCCATGTTAGATGAGTAAATTATTTCTTTAACATACATGGACACAATGTTATTTGTTAAATTTTATTCATTAATCACTAAAGCCCATAATACATTAACAAAGTATTACATAAGCCCATAATACATTAATATAATCCGTAAATAAATAATACAAAAGTCCAAATTGAGAGCCTAAAAATTTGTATCATACCTTAAACATTTATTATTTTATCAAACATATCCAATTAGGCATTTGCTCAAGTCGCCACCGCAAATGCCCAGACTTAACACATGACCGATAGGTCGGGGATTCGAATTCGTTCCTCAGCATGTGAATGTGATTTGTGGCCAGGTAATTTACCTGGCGTTGATGCTCCATTGCTCCTTGGAAGTGGGGCGGACACGTACCATTGAAATATGGTACGGGGTCAGGGTACCACTCCAAATTACCATTTTTTATCAAACATATATTTGATTGTTAAAAACTTGTACGTAGTAGTAAATTTCCTTAAAGAATATATATATATATATATATATATATATACACACACACACACATACTAGTAGTGTACCCGCACTACGTAGCGGAAATACATACAAAATATGATGGTTGTCAATTCTATAACGTTTTTCAAGAACATAGAGTCTTAGACAAATAAGCATATATGTGCACTATAACTTGAAAGGCTTTAGACAAATAGTTTGATGAATCAAATTAACAATATCATGGAATGATATATTAACTAAGTTTCCATTTTCAAAATTTAAGTATTAAGAGAGAGAATGTCATATGCATTATGGGTATGTATAGATAAATAAATAAATATATATATATATATATATATATATATATATATATATATATATATATATATATATATATATATATATTATAGGTATGTATAGATTTTTCTATCTGATCCGAATCCTATATATATATATATATATATATATATATATATATATATATATATTATAGGTATGTATAGATTTTTCTATCTGATCCGAATCCTATATATATATATATACTAGTATTGTACCCGCACTACGTAGCGGAAATACATACAAAATATGATGGTTGTCAATTCTATAACGTTTTTCAAGAACATAGAGTTTTAGAAAAATAAGCATATATGTGCACTATAACTTGAAAGGCTTTAGACAAATAGTTTGATGAATCAAATTAACAATATTATGGAATGATATATTAACAAATTTCCATTTTTAAAATTTAAGTATTAAGAGAGAGAATGTCATATGCATTATAGGTATGTAGAGATAGATTGACTTTGTAAGTTAGAATTATACTTACGTAAACGTTTAATAAGTATGAACACTCATATCAATCAACTAGCTAGGCATCAACAATATTATGACCTTTTTACAAACTTTTAGTAGATTTTTGATACATAAGTGAGATCACTCTTACCAAGTTAACGTGATATTATTTATTTCTATCACATTCTAAAAATTCAAATGACTTCAAATAATTTTATGGGGATAAACTAATAAAAATGTTAGGACCAATATCCGACCCGACCCGACCCGCTATTTAACCCGTATGATTGGGACATCTATTCGTTTAAAGAAAATTGGACCCATGTTAGATTTCATCCTAGATTCGCCACTGCCCACAACGCCCCGGAACGCTTGTTATCATTGCAAATAGTCTAAAGGGGATTAGTAAAATGGAAATATGGAATTGTGGATAGCAGACATTACCATTGATAAGCGCTTGATCAGGTAGTCTCTCAGCTTGCGAAGTCATCTGCACATTAACATCATTAATTAGTATTTATTTATTTAATAATGATTAAAACGTAATCGTCTCATAGTGGCCATGACTAAAGTATTAAACGGGTTATACGTATACCTTTGCTTCAATTCGATCACCGAGCGATTATAACAGGAAACTTTTATGTTTTTAAGAATGAACGAAAACTAAAATGCATTGACATTTACGTGAGTATTTGGTATGCATACTCTGGTTTATATATATAGTCGGAACTGCATAATTAAGTCTACGTCAACGTCTATAATTAGGTCAATGTCAACGTCTCAATATTTTATACTTGGATAAAAAAAATATTTTCTCACTTGCTCTCAGAATGTTCCATTTTAAAATGTCTAGACTCCCCTTACCTAACAAAACAACCATTGTATAGGGGCGGATTACGTTGAAGGCCGGTAGGTAGGATAGTTGTTGTTACGGATTCATTCGTTATACAAAGTGTACAATTCTTATGAAAAATTGTATTCATTTTTGAATTCTTTGTTTGTGTTACATGTTCACAAGAATTGAAATATCGATAGTACGAGTCACTTAGAAATTTAGATTCCATTTTTGTTTGTTTGTAGATTATTTTTGTATGATATTGACATGTGCTCTACTGGTGGTGGATTCATTAGATGGCTTGATGATTGTAAAATGAATATTAATCCGAATAGAAAAAGACTTCAATGTCATGACCAATTATGAAGTCAGAAGTCTACAATAAATATGTAAAACGTGAACTTTAACAGATCTAAAGACTCAAAAAATACACCTAGACATTAGTGTGTTCATATTTACCGACTGTCCGTCATTTTTTTTTCTTTTTCTTTTTCGTGTTTGTATATAACTAAAGGTAAATTGGTATATGTTGGACTCAAAAATTAAAGTGACGGTATCACTGATAGTAGGACTCCGTCAGTTTCAGTCATTTTTGAAAAAACTGATGTGACGCTGACGTGACCCAATCGAGGAAAACATATGTGATGAAATGACAAAAGTGTGATTTTCATATTCAAACCCTCATACTCCATAATACATGTGAATTAATAAGATAAACTAGGAAGTCTTATTGGCTATGTAAAACACAGCCCGTAGGTTAAAATTTGATTTTTTGAACTGTTATAAGTTTTTATATGTTGAATCTGATATTATATATATATCATAAAGATGTAATTTAATAAAAATGGGAGTTGATAGATACACCAAATAAATTAATCCATACACCAAATTGTACAATCGATGAAGCTCACAGTACAAGCACCTTAAAGTACGAGTTTGGTGTCAACAACAACTTTTATGTTGTATTTATCACTCCCGAATAAAAATAGAAGGTGATTAGTAATTTTTTATTGTATTTATCACTCCCGAATAAAAATAGAAGGTGATTAGTATTTTGTACTCAGTCATTCAAGTTTGCAGCAACACTATAGCACACTTTTAGTGAACAAAATCTTTGATGCAGCAACACTATAGCACACTTTTAGTGAACAAAATCTTTGATGTACGTCTGTAGATCATAATGTAAATTACGTCCCAATAAAAAGGAATATGATTGCTAGACCTAACTTTACAGGTCTAAATGTAGGCTTAAAACTGTGATTGGTTGATGTGAGAAATTAATTGGATGAGATTAAAAGAGGGAAATAAATCAACCAATAAAAGAATTAGGTCAATATGTAGGTTTACATAATTAAGCTACTAAAGCATTACTCCAAAAAAAAAAATACTCATACATAGTACTCGCTTAGTTGACAAGTCAATTGACTTTCTCTATGCTTCTAGTCTCCGGCTACAGGCAACCCTCCTTCCATATGAATTCTATTTTCCACGCCTACTTCTAACAGAGTGAAGGGTAACAACCAGGGTAACAACCACCAACCATACGTCCATACCCACACCCTTTGATTTTATCTTTTTTATTTTTTTTCCTTTTCTGTGGAAAAATACCCCCTTCATTTTATTTTTGTGTAAATTTCATAGATGGTCCCCGTAGTTTATATTGATTTACGGAACTCATCCCTGTACTTATTTTTTCAGGTTTCCAGTTCAATAAATTTACGTTTTTCTCGTAAGTAGTCCCTCCTTCACTAAAATTACTAAACTACCCTTAACTTATTATTTTAATTACACTTGCAATTTTAATTTTAAATCTTCTTAATATTATATAATACCAAATAATAATTTTTTAGGGAGTTGATGTGTACAACAAAAAAAAGTGATTGTTACAACACACTTTACAACAATTGTTGCATATTGTACAAGTACTCATAGCATAAATTTGGTGTCTGCGTCATTTTTTATTGTATTTATCGGCTCCCTTTTTTTTTATCTCAACTCTAAAATAATCATCTTGAATTTCTCACGAATCACTTTTTTTTCATTGTATTTATCAGCTTCCTTTTTTTTATCTCAACTCTAAAATAATCATCTTGAATTTCTCACCAGTTGAAACCATCATCTATAGATCGATTTCATGGCAACGTACAATACAAATTAATGAATAAATTAATGTCTGTCTTACGGGGGTTTTTAGGGGCTTGAACTTCTATTTTTAATAAGCCCCAGCTCATAAGTCTTGTTTGGCAGCACGAAAACAATAGGGCTTTTTGAAAAAATAAGCCTTTAGAAGCCCCTAAACAAGAAGCTTCTTGAAGTGGCTTTTGAATATAAGTCCCAGCTCCAGCCACAAGCTCCAGCCTCCAGCTCCAGCCCGTTGTTATCAAACACACCCTTAGTGTCAAAGTTGTATAGATTAAATTAAATTAACAACGTTATTTTGCATTGAATTAGTCAATAATATATGGTGTTGGATTCTCAGTACTTTATTTTGTAATTTAATGCTTTTGAAGTTTGTGCAACATGCATTACTACATGTACATAACTCTATTACTCCGTATTTCAATTGAAGTGTTAAAAATCTTTGTTGTAAATATTGCTTTTGAAGTTTGTGTGTGCAGCTGCTAACAAAATTATACTCCCTCCGTTCCGGTTTTATTGTCCTCTTTTGACTTTTGAAGTCTTTCTTTGACAACTTTGACTTTGAATATTTTTATTTGTGTTATATAATACTTTATGAAAATTATACCAATGAAAATACATTCAAAACCCAATCCATTCATATATTTTGCATCAAATATTATATAACACAAACAAAAATATAGAAGGTCAAAGTTGTCAAAAAAAGACTTCAAAAGTCAAAACAGGACAATAAAACTAGGATGGAGGGAGTATATTATACGGAATACTGTTTACATTTTACATTATACATAATGTATAAAATATATAGTACTGTACTACGTAGTAAATACGACTTGTACATGATAAAGTAACAGTAGTGGCGGACTTACATTGTTATTAGGGTATGCACTTGCATACCCTACTAAAGAAAATTTTAGTGTTAATTAAATTTTAATAATTTCTTACAATGGCATTTTTACGAAGAGTGCATTAGGGGTGTTCAAAATATCCGAACCCAAAACCGATACCCGATTACCCGAAATACCCGTCACGAAAATACCCTAAATTTTGGATACCCGAAATTTCGGGTACCCGAAATCCGGATACCCGAAAATTCGGGTTCGGGAATTGGATAGTGATATTCAAAAAAGTCGGGTATTCGGGTACCCGAATACCCGAAAATTCCAAACTTTTTTTTAAATAATATTTTTATGTTGGATATAATTGGTTTCTTGTCATTGTTACCTTACATAGTCATGTGTATCCTAGGAACGCAAACACATAAAACACATTAGCTTGACCTTCATTTCCAACATTTTATACATATATATATGTATAAGATATCTTATTACTAGTTGCAAATATAATGTATTAATTTTGCTTAGAGTATTAGTGAATCTCATTATTGTTTTACAAGGAGGTAGTAAATCAAAGACAATCTTGCATAAAAAAACAAAACAAAACAAAAACAAAAACTTCGGGTATCGGATTACCCGATATCCGTATCCGAAATTTCGGATACCCGAAGTTCGGGTACCCGAAATTTCGAGACGGGAATTGGGTAGTGAAAATCACTATCCGAAAGGTTCGGGTACCCGAAGTTCGGGTACCCGAAATACCGGGTACCCGAAGTTGAACACCCCTAGAGTGCATAGCCTCAGAGAAATGTGTGTACACCCTAATTTGATAAACGTATATTCTTTGCATGACAGGGGCCCAACAATCTTGAGCCCAAATTGAAGCTTTGAGCCTTTGATATATTAGTAACAAAAGCCCTTTAAACTTGAAGTCTACTCGTATTAAGCAAGTAACAACTAACAAGAATTTACTATTTCAACTCCAATAAAATTCATATATATCAAAATATATGACACTCCATCCTCAAATTGAAAGGACAATTCCAATCTTTTCAAGCAAGAAATCTCCCCTCGTAGTTGTAGGAAATTAGCTGCCTATAATTTACTTTTTTATTCTTCTCATTTTAAGTTTCATTCGTGTAAGAGAGAGCAAAGTGCATTGATTAGAACTCGGATATGCTGAATGTCTGTGAGTATCTGCAACGTAGAACTGGATAGGTTATTGATCGAGTACTTGAATTAGTTGACAATCGGATTGAAATCCGGAACGTAAGACCCGAACCGATAACCCGGAACCGAAATCTAAGACCTAACTAATAGCCCGGAACATATTGAATTAACGTTGGTAAAAATATTTATTACTAAATAATGCATACTCTACTTCGAATTCCTAGATTCGCCACTGAGTAACAGACAAAAGACGACTATATTAGATAGGAGGGGATGGCTAATGATAGCAGGGGCGCAGCATGGAGTGAGTTAGTGAGAGTTGTTAGAATTTTGAAAAAGGGAGTGATCCTTACACCACTTGATTTTATCCATACACCACCAAATCTGCTTTACAGTCTTGTACTGTACAACAATGTGATGCATAAAAATGGTGTATAGAAAAAAACAAGTGGTGTGAGGATCAATTCTCTTTTGAAAATGAAGTAAACGTGTGAAAGTAGGTAGTGTCTCATTAATATTCTCTATTACACAAATATGAGTAACGATTAATATACTTTAGAAACAAATCTACGGAAGTTACTTCACTTTTGTCAAATATTTGTAAACACGTAGAGGTGTGTGATTGTAATTTGTATGACAATTCTTTGATCAATAATAATAGAACAGTACATGCTACTTACATAAAATATGTTCTTATTTGAGATATAGAAGTGATATATTGAATATTTTGCAACTTGTAATGATGTATTACCTTAGAGCATCTCCGATGTATACACTAAGACCATTCCCAACCCAGAAATCAACTGACAGAAACTGACAGAGCCACGTCAGCGCCACGTCAGCTTTTCCACAAAACTGACTGAAACTGACTGAAATTGACAGACCATTCCCATCCCTGCTCCGTCACTTTCATTTTCTGGGCCCCGCGACTAATTAAAAAATCAACTAAAACACAACTTAAATAAAAACAATAATTTAAATTAAACACATTCCATTAAAATTAAAAATTACACCAATCCTAAAAATTAAAATTACTACAATTCCTAAAAATTAAAATTACAACAATTTCTAATAATTAAAATTATGAGAAATCCTAAAAATTTAAAAGTACGATAATTTAAAAAATACTAGAATTATAAAGAAATCTAATCGGAGCTTGACTCGTCGGTTTCGTTTGCGTTTTCTTGCTCGTCCTCGTCCGATTCGTCGTTGCCATATTTGTCTTGGTAAAGTGTCACGACTTCTTTCCTCGCGTTTTTTAGCATTTTTATTTCTTTTTTGGACGCCTTTTTCGGTAGTTTTTTACACAAAAAACTCAAAGCTTTGTAGGCGGCTTTTTTCATCGCGTTTTCCTTGATCAGTTTAATTGCTTCTTGTTGCGCGAGAGCGGTTTGCCTGAATGCTTCCAAAGTTTCCAATTTTTCAGATTGAACACTTCGTGAGGATGAACCGGCGGAGCTTGAGGTGGTAGTTTTCGACGCCTTTCGGCCTGGAGGACGACGGATATAGTCATTTTGGAACAACCGCTTCATGTTCGTATCAAGAGTCGTTGCTGTCGGTTGTTCATCCGCGTCCAGATCGGTGACAACGTGTCGGAAAGAATCTTCATTGGCCATAACGCCCGGCTCAGCAAAGAATTTTGGGAAATGTCTAATAACATTTTAAGATGACTCGTAAATGAACGCACGCCCAACTTGGTGCCGGAATGCATTTTGGGTGGCAATCATGACGTCGTTTTCGTCGGCACCGCTTTGTGGGCAAATTTCTTTGTAGTTTTTGTAGAGAGCTGGGAATGCTTTTGAGTCGTGAGAAATCTTGTTCCATTTGCCAGTAAGTTGATTAAGGTTACGTTTTGTTGAGACACAACTGTTGTAAGCTTCATTAACTTTAGCCCAAAATGACTCGTTTGTTTGTGTAACACCTCGCAAATTTAAACACGATTAATTTCGTTAATCACTTGCATTATTAGGCTAATTCCCTACTTGAGTGAATTCACAACACATTTTAGAGGTAAGTCTAGCATAGCCCAACTAGTTAATACGCGCAGTATTACGTATACGTAATTAGTTGTAATTACGTACAGAACAAATTGAAAACAAACGCGACAAAAACGTACGACTGTTGGTGAACAAAATTATTTAATAAAACGAAATTATTAAATAACGTAGTAGCGAATAAATATTTTGTCAAAAATATTTACAAGTCCTTTTTATAACGCAAAACGTTTAATTCGTACAATTTAAATAAAACAAAGTTTGAAATTTATAAAATTTATTAATTTGATTTCATAAAAAGATCATAATTAAAAATAATGAAAATGTAATTAAAAACGTAATAGTTAAAATAAAATAACATTTAACGATCGGGTAAACAAACACGGAACGCAAACACGGAGGCGGAAAGTGGAACAAAACCACCTCCCACCTCCCAACTTTCTTTCATTTTTCATTTCATCTCTCTCTCTCTCTTCTTTTCTCTTTTCTCTACCTTCTCTCTAAACTCCCCCACAAACCACACAAATCACATAAAAACTACACTAAAACGACGCCGAATCACATATCTTCTTTGGAATAAAACGACCACGAGACTACGATCTACACTTCTACCTTTTCGGATTTCAAATCCGACACCCGTAAGTTTCCGACAAATCCCGCAAATTTTTAGATTTCGAAGTTATAATTAATATTTCATGTTTAATATACTTAGATTACCATGTTTTAGTGTTTTATACAACCGATCATGTCCAAAACCGACCCGAAACTCGTTATTTTCAATCTGTTCGTCGAACAGGCGACTACGTCGCATTGGGACCGAAAACAGTACTGCGACGTAGGCCTTTACGTCGCATTACCTTTCCTTACGTCGCACATAGCGACGCAGACCCCTACGTCGCATTAAATTGCGAACGTCGCCTATGCGACGTAACCCATGACGTCGCAAAACCTGAATGCGACGTAGACCCGTACGTCGCACCCTACGTCGCATAACAACCCAGCGTCGCACCCTACGTCGCTAAAAACAGCAGGTTCTAAACTAATTTTTCACTAAGTATCGAACTTAACCGGCATCGAATACTCACATATTATACGATACACAAACTATACAAATATTACAAACATACTTGTTTTATCGAAAGGTTGATTTCAAACTATCACCAACGAGTCGTATACATTTTCATAAACAACGAAATACAAACATAAACATTAAACAAACGATTTGGACATAACTTGGTTGTACGAACACTAGCATGGGTGATCAACTTAGACATCCACATACTTATTAAATCTCGTACGTTTAGGACGTTAGGAGATTCGGACTATACTTGGACTTAGGTTTGCTAGCACTCGCACAACTACTTAACTCAACAAGTGAGTTCACAGCCCCTACTTTTACTGTTTGTAACTACTTTTGGGGTGGAAAACATAGTCAACTGCTTTACTGATTACTGATTGCCATAACTGCTTTTACTATATGATTATTTATCATACTACTTACTCGAACAATTAGAGTACTTGAACTGTTAAACTGCTATACAAACTATCACATAACTGCCTTTGGCACACTCATACAAACAACTTATAACTGTGGACAACTACTACAACTGTCCATACGACATGGCATTCCAAACAAAAACTATTATCACTATGTGAAGCTAACTTGGTATCTTACCGGAGAACGACCGGTACATATTGGTAACTTGTCGGAGAACGACCGACACTAACATGGTATCTTACCGGAGAACGACCGGTACTAACAGTGTATCTTACTGGAGAACGACCAGTACTAACAATGTATCTCACCGGAGAACGACCGGTGCTAACTTGGTATCTTACCGGAGAACGACCGGTACATTTGGTAACTAGTCGGAGAACGACCGACTCAAACTTTAAAACTACTGGAGAACGACCAGTAACACTTTTTCAAACATAGTACTTTGGGTAACGTCCCTACACAACTATTTCGGGCAACATCCCACATAAACTGAAACTTTTGGGCGAACAACCCACTGAACTTATACCTTGGATGACGTTCCACTAAACATTACTCGACTATTATGGAAATTACTATTTACGAACGTATTTGGTCCAACAAATGTGACTACAAAACTTGAAATAACAATATACAACATAAAACCTGTGGATTCACTCAACCTAGTTGTTGACTTTTACTATGTTTTTCAGGGAATTAGCTGCGCATGTAAGATCGCCAACACACATGGAGAACTAGGCGACCCTTGAAGATTAGGATGCCAACTTTTTGGGAAAACATATGGATTTCTCTAGTATAACTGATACTGTTTTGTCATATTCTAGAAATCCACTTTTGTAAACTCACTACTTTTAACTTATACGATTCGATGAATCGTCAACTTTGTAATTAACACTTTTGGCATCTTAATATATATTGTTCTGTTGTAATCATAAGCTCTGATACGTATGCATGCTTTGTTATTGTGACACCCCATACTTAAACTAAACGCTTCCGCTAAACGATATTTGGGGGTGTTACAGATTGGTATCAGAGCCATTGGTTATAGCGAACTAGGAAACTTTAGGTGACTTAGAAACCTAGAGACCTAGACTATAGCCTTGGCTAGAACGTACATGCATACATACATTTGCATACATCTAAACTATCGTTACGATACCTCGATACGCGTGAACTGTTCACCACATACGACTCGTTCATTGTACTCTGATCTCATATGAACCTAATCGTGATTAAACGGTTGATGAAAAGAAGTATGTATTTGACATCATATAATGACGCCTGGCCAACGTGATTATATTATACTAAGTACATATGGGTGTTTCATAGTCGTAAGATACGTGACGGGGATTCGACCATTTCTTTTGATACTCGAAAATTTGAAATATGTGAAACTTCATTCCTCACATATTTTTCATTGGCATTGACTTCTGCATCTTTTCATCGCAGAACGTCAGCATGCCGCCAAAACAAAGAAATACTCGAAACAGTCGACGAAATTCTCCACCTGTACCTCCAGAAACAACCGAACAAATTATCGAACGCCGCGTGGCTGAGGCTATTGCTCAGTACGAGGCTAGCAGGAATCGTGAAAACCCAACCAACAATAGTGGAGCCACCCCAGTTAACAGCGAAACTCCAACTAATACCCAACAGGGGTGTTCCTACAAAACATTCCAAGCCTGCAAACCGAGTACCTTTACCGGGACTGAAGGGGCCGTTGGCCTAGTCCACTGGATCGAGAAAACAGAGTCAGTGATAGACATCAGTGATTGTGCTGCTGACAAAATCGTGAAATACGCCACCTGCACTCTAGCCGACAAAGCGCTAACATGGTGGAACGCTCAGGTACAAATCATGGGACGCCCAGCTGCTTACTCCATCTCATGGGAGACACTGAAACGAATGCTGATGGAGGAATTTTGCCCTCCCAACGAGATGCAAAAACTTGAAACCGAATTCTGGAACATCCAAATGATCGGCGCTGACATTTCCGGTTACACAACTAGATTCCAGGAGCTTGCACGTCTGGTGCCTCACATGGTAACCCCCGAGAGCAAACGCATTGAGCGTTACAACAGGGGTTTGGCACCACAGATCCGAGGCATGGTTATGTCCTCCAAACCTGCCACTTTTAGGAGCGCAGTTGATCTGGCTCAAAGCTTAACCGACGACGCTGTCGAGATTGGAACCCTGAAAACTACTATAGGGAAAGCTGAACTTACCCGTACTGATGCGGGCGACTCTGGAACCCACAAACGCAAATGGAACAACGACGGTAACGACCGTCAGGCTCAGCAAAACAAAAACCCGGGAAACACCCGAGCCTACGCTGCAATCACCAACCCTGGACCCAAAACCTACCTTGGCAACAAACCGAGGTGTGACAAGTGCGGTAGACACCACGATGGTGATTGTACATTTTGTCAAAACTGCAGACGTCCCGGTCACTTAGCACAGAACTGTAGGACGAACCTACCACCTCAAGCTACCCCCGAGGTACAAAACACTGGCTGCTTTAGGTGTGGTGATCCTGGACATCACCGGAACCAATGCCAAAACCCGAACAACAACCGCAACAATCAAAACGACAACAACCGCACCGTTAACAAAGGCTACACTCCAAGCCGCGCATACATCCTCCGTGCACCAGAAACGGTTGCAGACCTCAACTAGCACGGTACGTTTTAACGACTATTGCTACGATTTAACATACGTTTCATTCGAATGTCTATTCAACATTAACACTTGGTAAACTTCGATTATTATCGAACGCATAACTATTTAAACTATACCGCGAGTATACTAAACCGTTACAACTTTCTGGCAACAATTGAACGCCACGCAAAACTATTACTATTGTTAACAACATGACTTATCGGAGAACATACGCCACGGGCGATCCGACTCGATTTTAAATCTCGGGACGAGATTTCTCTAACATGGGGAGAATGTAACACCTCGCAAATTTAAACACGATTAATTTCGTTAATCACTTGCATTATTAGGCTAATTCCCTACTTGAGTGAATTCACAACACATTTTAGAGGTAAGTCTAGCATAGCCCAACTAGTTAATACGCGCAGTATTACGTATACGTAATTAGTTGTAATTACGTACAGAACAAATTGAAAACAAACGCGACAAAAACGTACGACTGTTGGTGAACAAAATTATTTAATAAAACGAAATTATTAAATAACGTAGTAGCGAATAAATATTTTGTCAAAAATATTTACAAGTCCTTTTTATAACGCAAAACGTTTAATTCGTACAATTTAAATAAAACAAAGTTTGAAATTTATAAAATTTATTAATTTGATTTCATAAAAAGATCATAATTAAAAATAATGAAAATGTAATTAAAAACGTAATAGTTAAAATAAAATAACATTTAACGATCGGGTAAACAAACACGGAACGCAAACACGGAGGCGGAAAGTGGAACAAAACCACCTCCCACCTCCCAACTTTCTTTCATTTTTCATTTCATCTCTCTCTCTCTCTTCTTTTCTCTTTTCTCTACCTTCTCTCTAAACTCCCCCACAAACCACACAAATCACATAAAAACTACACTAAAACGACGCCGAATCACATATCTTCTTTGGAATAAAACGACCACGAGACTACGATCTACACTTCTACCTTTTCGGATTTCAAATCCGACACCCGTAAGTTTCCGACAAATCCCGCAAATTTTTAGATTTCGAAGTTATAATTAATATTTCATGTTTAATATACTTAGATTACCATGTTTTAGTGTTTTATACAACCGATCATGTCCAAAACCGACCCGAAACTCGTTATTTTCAATCTGTTCGTCGAACAGGCGACTACGTCGCATTGGGACCGAAAACAGTACTGCGACGTAGGCCTTTACGTCGCATTACCTTTCCTTACGTCGCACATAGCGACGCAGACCCCTACGTCGCATTAAATTGCGAACGTCGCCTATGCGACGTAACCCATGACGTCGCAAAACCTGAATGCGACGTAGACCCGTACGTCGCACCCTACGTCGCATAACAACCCAGCGTCGCACCCTACGTCGCTAAAAACAGCAGGTTCTAAACTAATTTTTCACTAAGTATCGAACTTAACCGGCATCGAATACTCACATATTATACGATACACAAACTATACAAATATTACAAACATACTTGTTTTATCGAAAGGTTGATTTCAAACTATCACCAACGAGTCGTATACATTTTCATAAACAACGAAATACAAACATAAACATTAAACAAACGATTTGGACATAACTTGGTTGTACGAACACTAGCATGGGTGATCAACTTAGACATCCACATACTTATTAAATCTCGTACGTTTAGGACGTTAGGAGATTCGGACTATACTTGGACTTAGGTTTGCTAGCACTCGCACAACTACTTAACTCAACAAGTGAGTTCACAGCCCCTACTTTTACTGTTTGTAACTACTTTTGGGGTGGAAAACATAGTCAACTGCTTTACTGATTACTGATTGCCATAACTGCTTTTACTATATGATTATTTATCATACTACTTACTCGAACAATTAGAGTACTTGAACTGTTAAACTGCTATACAAACTATCACATAACTGCCTTTGGCACACTCATACAAACAACTTATAACTGTGGACAACTACTACAACTGTCCGTACGACATGGCATTCCAAACAAAAACTATTATCACTATGTGAAGCTAACTTGGTATCTTACCGGAGAACGACCGGTACATATTGGTAACTTGTCGGAGAACGACCGACACTAACATGGTATCTTACCGGAGAACGACCGGTACTAACAGTGTATCTTACTGGAGAACGACCAGTACTAACAATGTATCTCACCGGAGAACGACCGGTGCTAACTTGGTATCTTACCGGAGAATGACCGGTACATTTGGTAACTAGTCGGAGAACGACCGACTCAAACTTTAAAACTACTGGAGAACGACCAGTAACACTTTTTCAAACATAGTACTTTGGGTAACGTCCCTACACAACTATTTCGGGCAACATCCCACATAAACTGAAACTTTTGGGCGAACAACCCACTGAACTTATACCTTGGATGACGTTCCACTAAACATTACTCGACTATTATGGAAATTACTATTTACGAACGTATTTGGTCCAACAAATGTGACTACAAAACTTGAAATAACAATATACAACATAAAACCTGTGGATTCACTCAACCTAGTTGTTGACTTTTACTATGTTTTTCAGGGAATTAGCTGCGCATGTAAGATCGCCAACACACATGGAGAACTAGGCGACCCTTGAAGATTAGGATGCCAACTTTTTGGGAAAACATATGGATTTCTCTAGTATAACTGATACTGTTTTGTCATATTCTAGAAATCCACTTTTGTAAACTCACTACTTTTAACTTATACGATTCGATGAATCGTCAACTTTGTAATTAACACTTTTGGCATCTTAATATATATTGTTCTGTTGTAATCATAAGCTCTGATACGTATGCATGCTTTGTTATTGTGACACCCCATACTTAAACTAAACGCTTCCGCTAAACGATATTTGGGGGTGTTACAGTTTGATTTTTGCCCACCACACCGTTTTCGGAACAGTGTATCCACCGCTCCGACAAAATCCTCGCCTCCTCGTCCGTCCAACGTGTTTGAGACCGTTTGGGCCTTTTTCCTTTTGAACCCGTTTACCCTTTTTCTTGTTTTTTTGGGTTTCGGGTTCGGGTTCAGATTCGGGCTCGGGTTCGGGTTCGGGATCCGGGTTCGCCTCGTCGGAGCTTTCTTCCAAAGTTTGTGGTACGGTGAAATTCATTTGTTGGTGACTGAGGTTGGATGAGCTTGGAGAAAAGTGTGGTTGTTGTGGTGACCATTGTGTGTTTTGGAACCACTGTGGTTGTGACCATTGTGTGAAATGTGGTTGTGGTGGTGACGATTGTGTGTTTGTGTACCACCCTTGAAATGTATAATTATTCCTCGGGTCGTGCGGATCAAGGTTGAACGGGCTTGCAATTGGTGGAAAGTTGGCATACCCGGTAGGTTGACTGTTTGGTTGAGATGAAGAACCGAAAGCTTGAGTGTTTGGTGAGTTCGGGTTTGGTAACGGGGTATTTAACAGATTTTGCCACATATCTTTGGCAATATTTTGTTGATCTTTTTTTTTTTATTTTTGGAAGTGGATTTGTTGTTTTTTGACATTTTTTTGAGAGTGATTTTGAGGTAAAAAGAGTGGTGTTTGAAGTGTTGTGTGGAAGAATTGGTGGAATAGATAGTGTGTTGTGTGAAAATGAGTAAGTATGTAGGTATTTTTATAGGTAAAAATGGAGAGTTTAAAAATAATTTGAATTTTTAAATTTTTTGAAATGTTTTTGAAAATTTTGAATTTTTTTAAAAATTTGAATTTTTTGAAAAAATTGAATTTTTTGAACCCACTCCACCAACGGATCTCTTTTTTAAATTTTTTGAATTTTTTTTTTTTATGTTAAATGGTAACAAACAAAAAAAAAAGGAAATGGGCCCCACTCTCACCAACGGATCCCTTCGGTTTACCGACTGACGCCTACCGACGGACGAAACCGACGAGGCGGTGCCAACCCCGTCGGTTCGTCGGTTTGAAGCCGACGCAAAGCGACGGTTCGGGTTGGGAACGGTCTAAACGTACTTTTTTGCACAAAAATAGTGTAAAAGTGTAAAAAAGTCACTCTAATGTTAGCACTAAACACTACACTATTATAGTGCAATGGCAAATAGTGTTTAGTGCAGCACCAAATATAGTGCTGCACTAAACTCTGCACTAAACACTATTCACATTAAATAATAATATTTATAATTATTCAAATGTATTAATATGATGTATTAATTATATATTTGTCATTAATATTTTCAAAATTATTAAATATAATGTTTGCTATCATATTTATTAAAGAAACTTCATAATTTTTATAAAATTTTCATTTATATTTTTGAAAATTTTCAATACAATGATTGTTATTATATCTCCTATGATTATTTTATACTTATATAAAAAAATTTAGTATTATATTGTTGAATTGTGTATTCTAAATCGATTAAAAAAAATTTAGTGTAAAGATTTAACGTAACACATTGGAGCAACTTTTTTTTAGTGCAAACATATTTCTAAAAGATTCTCTTTTTACACTAAAATAGTATATACGTTGGAGATGCTCTTATATGAAGTTTTTGATAAATATTGGTAGATTAGATTAGATTAGATTGAATTAGATTAGATTAGATTAGATTAGATTAGATGTGTTGGTTGGCTGGTGAAATGGATCCTAAAAGAGAAAGTATTATCGTTCCCATTGCCGATTTAATAAGGTTCATTATATTTTGGAGAAGCTAAGAAAAATAATCGATCTATGTATTAGAAAGTTCTTTAATGACATGGTCATACTTGTTCTTTCATTTTATAAATTAAATGTAAATATAAATATAAATATAAATATAAATACATGGTGAGGTTCAAATGAGTACAACAATATTTATTGAGAATGAAATAACCAATAAGGATACGTCATGTGTCACAAAACTCAATTTCATCCACATTTTTAAAAATTAAATATCTTACAAATGGTAAGTCAAAAACTCATTAAAAGTTGCAACATAAAAATTAGCGTTTTTTTCTCTTCGATTGGTTTTAGCCAGTTATATCATTCGATTGGCTTTAGCCAGTAGATTGTGACTTTAGCGAGGTATATCATTCTGTAACGTAAATGTCTTCGTGAGACATAAAAGGAGGCCTTTGTTTAATAGATCTTTGTTCAATATCAACTCCACGTGATTTTCATATTAAACAATTTAACATTGTCTAAGGTGTGATTTTGCGAGAAGGTTCGATTCAAAAGATTACATATTAAGTTGCACGTCGAAATGACCTTCTGTGAAACATACGTTTTATAACATTTGATAGTCACGCTAATTGTCGTGGGCTGTCCACAGCCTATTAATTTACCTAGTACTGCAAGACAATCCTTCCAGTTGCATTAACCATAGCAATAACAATTTATATTATTCTTGAAACAATATAATAATAAAAGCTTTATGAACCACTAATGCATATGTACTAAAAAAGCATTAGAATAAATAAAAATGCTAAAAGACAATTTACAATGAGTGCCATCATTATCTCTCAAGATCTTCATTCTTCATCATGCAAAAATGGTTCAATGATAAGAAAGAAAACACACGATCTCTTTGACTTTCTTTATTTTGAGCCTTGAATCTGGACATTTGACACATAAACCCATTCTTGTCGAAACTCAAAGCTACTGTAAAACACTTCAAAGCTCAACAAAAAATCTTAGTTGTAAAATTAAGAGACTTTAGAGCATAGGGTGTGGTGATTTTGTTTTTAGAGTGTTCTGGGGAAAATGTTGTTGCTAAGGATTTTGTGGTGTGGTAGACAGTGTTATGGAGTTTTTAATTTTTGATTTTTTAATACAAATAATTCAACAAAGTTAATTTAAATAACAACAATTCATTCATTAAAACAAATAAAAAATTTAAAATTCATAAAATTAAAAAGAGAAAATTGCCCGTTTCGTCCCTATGTTTGTCCAAAAAATCACGCCTCGTCCTTGAATTCACGAAATGTCACTAGTGATCCTTATATTTGTCATTTTTGCTCACTAGTCGTCCCTCTTAACGAATTTCGTTAGTTTTCTCAGTTAAATCATGTGAAATGACAAAAATACCCTCATCTTCTTCCTTAAAAAAGCTAGTTTTCTTATCTTCAAACCCTAATTATTTTCATTCTTGTTAAGTCGGTCTATCTTTTCTTATTGGATTAATAATGGTTTAATACCCAAACTTTCAACTTTTTTTTTCGTTTTGACACTTCAACTTTTTTTTAACGTTTTAACACTCCAACTTATAGTTTGACCAAAACTTAATACCCAAACTTTCAAAAAAAATTCCGTTTTAACACCTCAACTTCTTTTTTAACGTTTTAACACTCCAACTTATAGTTTGACCAAAACTTAATACCCAAACTTTCAAAAAAAATTCCGTTTTAACACCTCAACTTCTTTTTTAACGTTTTAACACTCCAACTTATAGTTTGACCACAATTTAATCCCTTTAGTTTGTTTGTCTGTTTAAAATTACACTTCTGAATTTTTTTTTGTTAACTCTTTAGTTTGAAATAATCAAGATTCGATTTGAATACACTAGAAATTCTTCTCATGTGTTGTCTATTTAATATGTATTCTATTAATCCTTCAAAGAATACTAAGATTAGCTAACCTTGGGATCTCGAATGTTTAGCTAACCTCGGGATCTCGAATGTTATTATCCTGTTAATTATAGTTTATTATTGTTATAATTCTAACTTATTATCTGGTCAGATTTTAATCAGGGTATTTATAACCGGTAACCTGCTGAATAGGTAATGTTGAAATAATTGACTAGAAATACCTGGTCAGATTTTAATCAATGATAAATTGGTATTTCTAGTCAATTATTTCAACATTACCGATTCAGCAGGTTACCGGTTATAAATACCCTGATTAAAATCTGATCAGGTAATAAGTTAGAATTATAACAGTAATAAATTATAATTAACAGGATAATAGCATTCGAGATCACGAGGTTAGGTAAACATTCGAGATCCCGAGGTTAGCTAATCTTAGTATTCTTTGAAGGATTAATAGAATACATATTAAATAGACAACACATGAGAAGAATTTCTAGTGTATTCAAATCGAATCTTGATTATTTCAAACTAAAGAGTTAACAAAAAAATCCAGAAGTGTAATTTTAAACGGACAAACAAACTAAAGGGATTAAATTGTGGTCAAACTATAAGTTGGAGTGTTAAAACGTTAAAAAAGAAGTTGAGGTGTTAAAACGAAAAAAATTTGAAAGTTTGGGTATTAAGTTTTGGTCAAACTATAAGTTGGAATGTTAAAACGTTAAAAAAAAAAGTTGAGGTGTTAACACGAAAAAAAGTTAAAAATTTGGGTATTAAACCATTATTAACCCTTTTTTATTTACATATACATTAAAAAACCAACTACCACCTACAGTTGACATTTAGTCCATCAACATACTTGATAATCACATTCGACCAGATTTCATAAAACAATATAAACTAAAAAAAACATCAAACAAGCATGCTTTATGCACTGTATATCCTCCCATTGTCAAAACTCAACAAATGTGGTCAAGCTCAATTTATCATCTTCATTTTTAAATTAACAAAAATGTAGATCTGAGACTGAAAAGCACAGATAATAACCTATCTAAATCAAAACATAGATCTAACCAAAACACTAGATGAAACCCAAACACCCTTGTTTGAGAATCGTTTAAGGTGGGACAGGAGCTATAGATGGATCGGTAATGGGAAACACCGGCAGATTCTTGAAACCTGCAATTTCCGGCCACCTCTATCAAAAATTCCGACGACCTCCGCCACCACCTCCATCGCAATTTCTTGAAACCCAAATCAATCACCATCCGCTTCTCCTTTCCATTCGTCACGTCTGTTGAGTCACTGGTCGCTGACCATGATGAAGTCACTGGTCGCTGATCAACTCAACTATACACTACTCGATGAAGAAATAGATTGTATCGAAGCTGCTGTTGCTAATGATAGGTTTCGCTGATCGTCATTTATTCTGTTCGATATTCTGAGGAAGATTTAAAGCTCAACTTGGTGTGTCGCTGATCAACGTCAGCGAGAGCCTTACTTCTTCAAATCAATAAAGGCAAAAGTCACTGCCAGAATAACAGCTAGTCACTGAAGATCTTTTGTTCAATTCATTCTACAAGAGCATGTTAGCTCGCAGTGAGTGAGGAGGATTGCTGCATCTTCAGTGACTATTCAATAAAGCCTCTCAATCATCAAGTACTAAAAAGTACTGTACTTATCTATACATCAGCAAGAGTGTTCCAGTTCGAAGTATGTCCGAAAGATTACGTGGCAGCAAGTGATTGGTTTTAAGGTAACGAGATATTTGCGGTAACATAATTGGGACCCGCAGAATGTCGATTTATCAGAGATCAGGACCAATCAAGCAGCAACACGTGTCCTTCCAAGATCCTATTTTGTAGGCGATATTTTAGGATCTCTTGTAGTATAAATAGTTCAGTGTTTTGTACTATTGAGGCTAGTCGTCATATGCACCGTTCTTCTGTTTGTCAGAGAACTAGTTTGTCTAGGTGTGTATTAAGACTCATCGAGGTTAACTATCAGCGTGTATATCCACTGTAGTTAATACTCTTCATTGTAATAATTTAGCTAAGTGTTTGAATTGGATTAACTTTGGTTAATCCATTCCGCATTCAACACTTTGTGAATTTAATCAATACAATTCACTTTCAGCTACTATTACTTGTCGTTCTTTGATACTGTTATATTTTTAATCTGTTGTTTCAATACCGTCATACTCTGTTATAGATAATCAATTTAAAACAAACTGAAACACTTGGTAAAATCTGAAATTGTTTTAAATTGTATTCAACCCCCCCTTCTACAATTAAACTTTACACTTTGTGATTCCAAATCACTAACTAATAGTGATTACGGGACTTTCAATTGGTATAAGAGCAGAGTTGGTTTAAATTCAATTAACCAGGTCTGCTATGGAATCAGTAAAGTACAGCTGTGTTGACTCTGATTATCAAAAGGGAAATGGTTCTACAACCAAACCTCCAGCTTTTGATCCTTCAAGGATTGAAACTTGGATGTCCCGGATGATGATGTTTTTGGACTTAGTTGATGACCGTCTTTGTAATATCATAACCAATGGTCCACATATCCCAACTACTATTGTTCCTGCTGTAATTGCAACAGCTACTACTCCAGCTATACCAGAAATGGTTTTACCTAAAAGAGAGAAACAATGGACTAATGAGGATAGGCGATTGGTTAGACTTGATAAACAAGCTAAAATCTACATAGGCATGGCACTTCCTGATGAAGTGTTCGAATCAATTAGGCTTTGTAGATCTGCTAAAGATATGTGGGATACCCTTAGGAATATATATATTGGAACTCCTGATATTATTCGCTGCAGGGAAGTTAATCTCACTCGCCAGCATGAGCTATTCGCAATGGAACCAAATGAATCTCTGTCTTCCACTTACACCAGATACCAGTCACTGATGAACAAAATGGAGAAGGCTGGTATAGGCAAGGAACAGAGATTTGTTGTTGAAAAGTTTCTTGAGTTGCTGCCAAGGAAAATCTGGGGAACCATTGCAACGTGTACCAGACAGAGAAATGATTATTCAATTTTGAATTTAACTCAGGTCTATGGTATTTTGCTCAATTGGGAGCAGTCTGAAAAGCAAGCTGATCAGAGTGAGCATATTCGTGCTACTCTTGGAAGTCAGAAGATATCCAATACCCTTGTAGCAGAGCTTGATGAAATCGATCAGAGACAGAAGTCAAAAGTGTCTAAGAAAAGCTCGAAGTCACTGATAGCTGAAGAAGAAGGTGATCAGAATGAAGAAGAGTCAGAATATGAGTATGATGAAGGATTGGAGAAGCTTGAGAAGGATATGGCCATGATGGTTGCTAATTTCAGAAGGAACACCAGATCAAAACGATTTGCTGGTGCTCCATCATCTGATAAATTTCAATCAAAGGGTGAATGCTACAAGTGTGGCAGAATTGGTCATTTTGCAGCTGGATGCAGATCAAAGTCAGTGAATCAAGTCCCTGAACCCATGCCAGATGTCAGAAATGACAAGTACAACAAGTACAAGGCAAAATACAAGAAATTGAAGGCATTGGCTAAATCTGGGAAAAAGAAAGGAAAAGGTTTCGTTGCTGAAGAAGGTTCATTCAGTAATTCTGATTCCTCATCATCTGATGAAGAAGAAGCAATGATTTGTTTAGACAAGGTGTACTGTCTGATGGCTAATGACACTGAACTTCTTGGAGACATCAAAGAAGTCACTCCTAAATGTTCAGCATCTGAATCACATCCTGAAACTCTTTACAAGGTACACTGTTTTAAAACATATACAGCTGCTGAAAAAGATAAAGTCTTTGAGTCTTTGATAGTTGACTTATCAAATGCTCATGATATTCAAAGAGGGCAGAAACGTAAAATCTGTGACTTACAATCCAAACTTAATGATCAAAATGAAAATGAGTCAAAGTTGAAGAAATTAAAACTTGATCTTGATGCACAAATTCATGCTAATCAAGTATGTGTTCAAGAAAAAGTTAAGTTTGAAACACAATTTCAACAGCTTAAAAAGGTCATGGAATTTTGGTGTAAGTCAAATGATAAAGTCAATCACTGTGTAAATAATCAAATTCCAAAACAAGTCAAAGCTATTTTGGGAGAAGATTATGAATATGCTGCATCCCTCGCTGATTCAACAATGGTTGACCCTGTTTTTGATCCCAAGGGTAATTTTTCAGAAGCTGTATTTGAACCCATCTCCATCTTCAGTGAGCCACGACCAAACTATTTTACTAAAAGCAAGTTGGTCACTGAAGACACTGAGGTCTTAAAAGGTAACAATGAGATAAATGTTTTAGAAACTGTCAAATCATCAGTAACTTCACATCTCATCAAAACCATCGCTGATAATCAAACAATCATCAGCAACTTCACTGACACTGTATCTGTCACTAAGACAACCTCCATCAGTGACCTAAAGTCAAAGATGCAAGAAGTAACAATCAGCAATAAAAGTTGTGTGATTGTGTCAGATCAGCAACTTAAAAAGAAGAAAGCCAAAAAGATCGGCTATTTGAACAAAAAGTGTTACAAATGCGGCAACAGGCAACATGTGTCATCTGAATATTCGGTTACACCTTTTGAAAAACAAAACATCGTCAGTGAACATTCAGATATGGTTTATTCAAATCAGTGGACGCCAAAACCAGCGCTTGATCACTATGAACCTATCTCTGGATGGGTTCATCAACTGGACTAATCATATAGTCCATTTTATCTCATGAGTATTTATTATGTTGTCATACTTGTTTTATATCAGCGACCCCAACCAGGGGTTGCCACCCCTTGGACCCCGCTATTAGGGGCGCTGCCCCCGAACCCCCGTACACGGTCTTTAAAACCAAGCGACAAACAAACATCCGAACGACTTACTTGGTAAGACTATTTGATCTCGTACTTATATAACCTCACGTGTTTAGGACACTAGGAGGTTATCATCCGGACAACACACGTATCGTAGGATCGTTGACAACTCACAGGTGAGTTTCATATCCCCACTCTTTCAACTGTTTTACTGTTTTCGGGGTGAAACATATGCACAACAACTGTTTTCGAATTATATTAATAAACTTTTATAATTCACACTTACTTATATTAATGTTATGTAATACAAATGCGTAATGCTTAGGAATTACACCCATCATATTGTTTTGGAACAATATCAATACATAACCTAGATAGGTTACAAATCGTACATTGTTAGATTGTTGAAAAACAATTACTAATACATAACTTGACTAGTTACCACTATCCAACGACCATATTGTCGCGGGACAATATTATCACATATACTAGAACTGGTTAGTTCTACCCACATGACAACGACTATAATTTTACAGGATTAGTTTCCCTTTTAGGAGCTAAAACTGTCGACACACTCCACGATCATTAGAATGGAATTTGTACTTAAGTGAACATTTTCTCAAGACTCCAATATACTTGCTAGGCTTTAGGCTAGGAGTATACAATAGTAGCATACGTTAGTATAGATTCCTTATGCTAATACAACGTAACCAGGTGACGAGTATTCATATCTAGGTTAAATGTGCTACTTATATCTAAATATTTGTTTATACATATTTATATACAAGCAATTATCTTCATGCGTGGCATGATTGTTACATGTGTTTGCTGATTCGACAAATATATATATATATATATATATATATATATATATATATATATATATATATATATATATATATATAGTGGCATGATCCAGAGGGAAGTCCATTTTTTGAGGGAAGGGGGAAGCGTTAGTACGCATCAGGAAGCATATTACCTTCACCTATACTAATCTCGAAAAAAGCAAACTGAAATTTAGTAAATGTTAATCAGAATCGATGTTATAAATGTTAAGCTTCCTTGATAAATTTTTTCTTCAAGTTATAGTATCGATTTATGAATATTTGATCCAAATCCGTTAAGATGCATCGCGGTGCATATTAGTTAATCTGTATTGTGATGCATCTTAAGAATAAAAATATTTTTCAAATAATGTGAAGTTTTATGATGCATCGTGATGCATCTTAGTTAATATGCATCACACTGCATCTTAACAATTAATTAAACAAATATTCATCAATTAATGTTATGACTTAAAAATGAAATTCATTCGTTAAAATATTCTTTATAGCATCGATTTTGATTACTATTTACCGATAAAAATAATTTTTTGTTGACGTTTTGATTGATAATTGTAATATGCTTCCTGATGCGTACTAACGCTTCCTCCCTTCCCCCCAAAAAAACACTTCCTTCTTGATCACTACCCTATATATATATATATATATATATATATATATATATATATATATATATATATATATATATATATATATATCTACATGCTCGTATATCATCTTGAGCACTTTGTGCTATCTTCAATATTACTTATGTATATTAGTATACATACAATCATACAAACACAACTCCTCAAGTCGGACTCGTCGTGGTACGGTCGGCTCAATCAATCAAGTTAGGCATGTCGTAGTACTGCTGGCTCAATTACAAACTTTCCTTGCGAGCAATTCAAAACGTTGCCACGGTATTGCAGTGGGCACCAAACGATGCCACGGTAAAGTGGGCACAAAACGATGTCACGGTATTGCAGTGGGCACAAGTACAATACAAATCGATGGATGGGCGGGCTTATGCTCGTGATCCACACACATTCAAGGATGGGCGAGCTTATGCTCGTGATCCGCAATAAGTTAACGAATCGGTGAGGTTATCATGCGAGGCCGTTAGCTCAATCATGTCCGGGTTAGTTTACACTAACTGGGTAAACGGAAACACAAAACATTTTCAAACATGTCCGGGTTAGCTTACACTAACTGGTCAAACGGACACACTAAACATTTTCAATCATAGTTCTGCGGAACTACAATCATTTTTAATCATGTTCGGGTTAGCTTACACTAACTGGTCAAACGGACACACTAAACATTTCAATCATAGTTCTGCGGAACTACAATTATTTGCAATATGTCCGGGTTAGCTCACACTAACTGGTCAAACGGACACACAAAACTTTCAAACATAGATCTGCGGGTCTACAATAAACTGTTGCTGGATGCAATACACTAGTTACTCAATCATAGTCTGCGGGACTACACTTTAATTTATGCTGAACACCACAGATTATGCCACGGGGGCATCCTCACGTTTTAATACAACATAAGTAACATCATTACTCGTTAACATATGACGCAGTCATACAATCACACGATTCATACTCAGGCATGTATTGCCTCACGTCTGTAGACTCAATTATACCTGATAGGTATCTAGGCATAGTATGCCACACTCTTTATGTACTTAGGTACACGTCACCACTATTTGTGTAGGAAATACCCCGTTAGAGTTATATACATCGGTATTACAATAACATAACAATACAATTCAAATCGTGGATTTAGACATCATTTTCAAAACATAAAAGTTTTATATTTTATGTTTCAACTAACAATCCTATGAACTCACCAGCTTTATAGCTGACTCATTTTAGCATGTGTTCTCAGGTGCCCAGCAGGATTAGGATTGCTACAAGATATGACTAGCCCGAGTCGCATGTTTTTAAACATCTGGATTTCTCTGCATAACTTTTGTATTACAAATTATGTATTGAAATTATTTTGCGAACTCGCAACTTGTACACATTTTATTTTTGAAAATGTATAACTATTTTCGAACGTCTCATTTAGAGTCGTTCATTATGTATCTTATGCTATGATATTTGATTTGGTAACACCCGACCCGACCGCTTTCGCAACCCGAAATTTGAGGGTGTTACAATTAAAATAAAACTTTTAAATTTTTAACCACTTTTTAATTTATTCTTGTCGGTTTCATGTCGGATTTCGGGTCGTGTCGGAAATTGTCAGCCCTAATATGGTTTATGGACAAAAAGAAGTTCAAATGTTTTATTTAAAAATAAAAGTATAAATATTTTATAATTTTAAATTATAATTTTTTTTTTTATTTTCGGGTCATCGGGTTGACCTGATGACCCATCAGGTTACCCGAACCCGACCTGAAAAAAAATCAGGTTATCGGGTTTCGGGTTGGTGGGTCAACGGGTCAATAAATCATGACCCTACCCGCTTATTTTCGAGTCGGCCTCGGGTCGTGTCGGAAATTGCCAGCCCTAACTTTTATATCAGATTTGTATGTATTTTGTTTGTATGTTTGTGAACGTATCTATATTTAACTGTGGTAAAAACGAAATTTTCCTTTTAATAGTAGGTAGTATGTTTGTAAGGAAGAAGATGAGGGTATTTGTGTCATTTCACATGATTTAACGGAGAAAACTAAGGAAATTCGTTAAGAGGGACGACCAGCGAGCGAAAATGACAAATATAAGGATCACTAGTGACATTTCGTGAATTTAAGGACGGGGCATGATTTTTTGGACAAACACAGGGACGAAACGGGCAAACATATATACACTAATTTAAAAAGAGTTGCCTTTCTTTTTAAATATAATGGGCTTGGCTCAATTTAATTGAAATAATGGGCTTGGCCCGATTTAATTGTACAAAGTGATAGATTTTAAATCCACAAACTTAAAACTTAAAATACGGTATATGCTTTTGCTGCTGCTGCTTCTTCTTCTTCCTTCACACACACATCACACAACTCACACACACATAACAAAACACACACACAGAGTTTATTATCGAAACAAAAAGAAAGAAAAACGAAAAAGTTAAAAAAAGAAGAACGATTTCTGCGTCTCAAATCGAACGCCGCTCGAGCATGCCGTTCTAGTGTGGCATACCGCCATCCGACGGTGTTCTCGACCCAAAACGCTGCCAATTTTGATCCCACACTGTGTGCACTTAGAGCACCAGGAGTGGTGACACTGTTACCACAGTGTTCAGGACAGTGTTCTGGAGAATGTTGTGAGTGAGGATTTTGTGGTGTGGTGATAGTGTTCTGGACAGTGTTCTGAAGTTTTTAATTTTTTGATTTTTACCTTTTTAAGACAAATAATTCAACAAAATTGATTTAAATAACAACAAAATTAAACAAATAAAAAAATGTAATACATATAATTAAATATACATAATACAATAATTTAAAAAAAAAAACAAAAAAACTAAATTAGTAGCATGTCGTTTCATTTTGATGGGCTTGGCCCAATTAAGTTTTTAAACCCACAACAATAGGCTTGGCCGAATTAGATTTGTAAACCTACCGACTTAAATAAATAATACAAATGCTATCTGGTTCTTCATCTTCCTCCTTTGATACACGCAAGCAGAACACACATACAACACATATAAATACACACATATAAAACACACACTATTATTTTAATTATTCAAAAAGAAAGAAAAAAGAAAAAGAAATGAAAAACGTTGCTCGTCTCGCCGTCGGGTTTTAGACGTTGGGCCTTGAACACTGCCGGGAACACCGTCAGGAACGCCATCCCGGTGCGGCGGAACGCCGTCCGACGACGTTCTCGACCAAAAACGGTGACGAATCCATCCCCACTCTGTGTGTTCTTAGTGGTTGTAACCTGTAAGGAAATAATAAAATATAACTAAAACGGTGCAATTTAGAAAGGAAAAGAAAACCCTTTGAGGCTTTGATTTCAATTACTCATATTCATCCTTCATCGATGATTATTCATCAATATTCTCAATCTTCAACCCTTCAAGTCATCAACATCTTCATATCTTCCATTTCCACCATCCTACAACCACACACCACCATGAAATATCATGAACTGTCACAAACAATTAAAAATAACATAAAAAAATGGATCAAAAACTTAAATAACATAACCAGGTTTATATAAACTCTAAATTACAAAAAGAGACAGAAAAGACTCACCTATTTTTTCTTCTTCATGAAGTAGGTTAATGGTAGGGGAAAATAAGAGGGAAGAAAATGTGAGTGAGTGAGTGAGTGAGTTAAGGGTAAAAGAGGTGATGGTTGTATGATTAAACACTCAAAAAGGATTTAGTTGTTGAAATATAAGATCATGAAAGATAATGAATAGTGTCACACTATTTAAAATCTGATGTGGCATTTTTTGAGTGGGTAAGCAGTAAAAAAAGTTCACTTATTATATAATAGGTAGATAAGAAAAACAAAAACAAAAAAACAATTTATTTTTTTGACCAAATTACCATAAATAAGTTACTCGATATATAATGATTTTTAGGGGTGCTTGGTTAAGGTTATTAAGGGGTGGGGAATGGGTAAGATAATGAATAATGATGCTTGATTTAGTATAATGCAATCAATCATTACCCATTAGTAAGTAATCACCCATTCCCCACCAAAATGGGAGTAATGGGTATCAATACCTAGAATCATCATACCATATAACATTTATATACTCATCTCAACTCGTCAACCCACTAAACCTCAACAATACAACCCGTTTAATATTCAAGGTCGGACTCGAGTCAAGTTTCGTGTTAACGGGTCGACCAATCAAATTAGCCCATTTAATTTGACTCGTTTTACATCAAAACCAACGGAACAACCCAAAACTAATCCAAAACCAACATGCCAACCTACTAGCTGGAGCTTAAATATGTAAATTGACATAAAATGACAAAAAAATATGATATATAATTATATATAAGAGGTATTTTTATAATTTCTGATTTCATAAGCTTAGAGCTTATATTTATAAGTTACTTCAAGTAGCTTATTTTTTTCGGACCTTATTTTTTTAATAAGCTCCACAACTATTGTCTGCCAAACAAGGTTAGAAGCTTAAGCTTATGGAAAAAAAAAAAAAGTTTAAGCTCCCATAAACTTGTGTGACAAACATACTCATAATCATCAACATAGTGTACTCTCTTTAAAAAAAAAACATACCACAATACAAATCATCATCATATTAAAAAAGTAGATATAACACTGAAAAATCTAAGTTAGCTAATTATAAATATTTCTTATTAAACAAGGAATTCTTCTGTTTCACACGACCCGAGCTCGGCATGAACAATGTTAGGTTATTTTATTTATTTTTTTATATCGCAATTGGATTGTGTCCCCTTTATTACTTTGTCTTACGTGCATTTGTTGACGTAGTCATTTCTTGTGTACGTAGTCATTTCTTGTCCATTATTATGTAACATAAATAAAAGTGTATGGCCATGGACCTCGGTAGGAAAGTATAAGAGCATCATCTTCAAATTATACACTATTTTGATGTAGTAAATTGTACTTATTTAGTACGAAAAGATAATTTTTTGACAATATATTTACACAAAAAAAAGTTGATCCAATGTATTCCATTAAATATTTACACTAATTTTATTTTAATTGATGTAAAATGCACAAATCAATAATATAATACTAAATTTTTTATATAATTATTAAATTATCATAAGAGATATAATTTCATTATATTTTAAATATCATAAATATAAATGAAAATTTTATAAAATTGATGAAGTTTCTCTAATAAATATGATAGCAAATAAACAATAAAATTAAACAAATTTTAAAATATGAGTTGTAAATTTATAATTATACATCATATTAATACATTTTAATTGTTCAACAATAGTGGATGGGGACCCAATTGAGACACAAACGTGGACTTGAGACCTATTGCTCCGAATGATAAAAGGCCAACCAAAGCAAAACGACTGTTTTTCGTTATCTTAGAACCTGAACTTTTGAGTTATATTTTGATTTCCTTTAAAAAAGCGACTTAAAACCGAACATAATGTGTATATATATATCATATCTAATTGTTTATATCCCTGCGATGGTAGCTTAATAGAGGGGGACATGCAACATAAATGCGGAGGGCATGAGTTCAATCCTCATTCACATGTTTCTTTAATTACGGGTTACGGGATTTTGGCCTTGAAATCGATCTAACTCAACTATTGATGAATCGTATTAAGAACAAAGATATGAAAAACTGATACGGCTCTGTAGAATTGAAAAATAAGCGCAGGAGAATTAAAGCCAAAAGATTGTGATGGTTAGGGTTAACACACTAATTTATACCCTAACCATCTTACATCATAAATTACCAAAACGCCCTTTAAACAAGTCACAAGAAATAACGCATAAAGTGTTATTAAAACAATCTATGCAAATCCTATTACTTATTTAATATTTCTAACAATCTCCCCCTAGGATTTAGCATATATATCAATACAAAGCTTTGAATGCCAAGAATTTTTTGTAAACCGAGACAAATTAGAGTTGAAGTGCACTTTTATTTGATGACATCTCATCTTTTATCTTTGATTTGATTCTTGATGCATTTTTGAAGACTAATTCTCTCCTTTTTTTTTTTTATCAACGTCAACTCTTTTGCTTGAACGAATGTTGGAATTATTATCTTTGAAGCTCATACTCTTAAAGCATACTATGAATGCTCTTTATCTTGAAAGTATATTTCAAAAATTTTGTTGCCGTTGAAAACATCTTTTAACACTTAGAACTCAAGCTCCCCCTCACACTAATATTTCATCTTTAAGAGCTTGATCAACTTTCAATTTTGCTTCCCCTCAAACTGATACTCTTCTTCTAAAGTTTGATCAGTTTTCTTTATCTTCCTTTAAATCTGCTCACCCTCAAACCAATAACTCTCTTTTGTAGGAAGATAATACAAATCGTCATTGAAGCTTTATCTTCCTTTAAACACTTGAAAAATTTAATAGATCCTCTTACTTCCTTAATCAGTCATGTCTCTCCTGCTGAAACCTCGGGCTTTAATCAATCCCGTCTCTCATCCTGAAATCTCAGGCTTTTCAACCGTCATTGATTAACTCTTGATTTCCATTTGATATTTATCTTCTTATCACTCTTACTCGAACTTGACTCTTTTTTCATTTAATCTTTTCAAATTCTAAATCAATCTTGTAAGCTCTTCTCTTGTACACTTCATTTGATAACCTTTTCTAACCTTTACCTTTTCTTCTCGACTATCTTTGAACAATATATTCTTTCTCTCCCCCTCATGATGTTTATGATTTTATCATGAGCATCATGAATCTGGTGTAATGCAAGATGTTTTGAACAATAGATGATCTTAACAATCTCTCCTTAACCAACGATCATCCTTACCAACCAAACTTTAAAAACATTTCGTGAAATGTTGAATCGGCCATAGGCGCCATGTAATGTGAACCAAAATTCATGTATTTGATGAATATTATGATCAAATTATCTCGTGATAATGATGCGGAAAATGATCATCAAAATTTAATAAAACATGCATTTTGTTAAGAACCGGGTAATACAACAATTCACCTGAGTAAACAAGGAAACGTTGTTTGTAATTTCTGAAGACACATTTCAGAAATTACTAACTCCTAGATCACATAGATTACCAGTTAACACATCAACTAAATCATGTAAATGATTCAATTGAGTGACCTACTTTCAATGTTGGCATTGATGATTAGCATTGGTAGGATTTCCATTCAATCATCGTGGAATACCTATGTTTAGATATCACTATGAATGTTCCGGCAAATTCACCAAGACTTGCAAAAGTGTCACAAAGACATGTATAGTGTATAAGAACACTTGTGTCCTAGAGGTGTGTTTTTAACACATTAGGATATAGACTCTATAAGTGCAAGAAATGAAGTCGGGGACTGGAGCTGACTGTCCTCCTATTTCAATATTAACATTCTCCAAATGAGAAGTCAATAGAGTATGTGTTAAGTCTCCGTGAGAATTGAAATAAGGACTTTTTAAGAAGTACTTGAGTGGCTAGGAGGGTAATGTGCATTGCATCACTGGGTCCATGATGTCTTTTTCAATACTGGAAATCAACAAATGAAATCCAATAGATTATGTGGCAACTTGGAACTTTAGTATTTTAGAAAGGGTTTTCCTTTTCTCTTAACCCTATTATCACACACTCCTCACTCAACCTCGCATATTTTCCAACTCCTTCCTCATTTCAGTCATTGGTGATCTTGTCATCCAATGTTGGCATATTGAAGTTTATGTTGATCTGCACTCCATTCTCCATCACCCCTCTCAGATTTTTATCTCATTCACTCCCCAATCAAGATCCCGCGACTCTTGATCCTACTCACCTAGACCTAAAAGTCCCTCGCATCCTAAATTTTGGTAGGTGCCTCCGAGGGTAGATCCAACCGGCTCTAGTGAATCGTAGGAGATGTTTGGAATCTAACACTCTGTGCGGAAATTCAGCATTGGCCAAAAGTGATCATGGGTTTGATCATGTCTTCATGTTGTTGTGAATAAATGACTTTGGTTAGATGCCTTCAGTAAGTTTCTTCACAATGATAAGAACCAAATTCATTTGAAAAACATCCAAAGTGTTTGAATAAATCATAGATTTGAACACTTGAAAGTTTAGTCTTGCAAAACACTCATCCTTAACATATGCATGAATTTTAAAAACATACATATGAAGGTGAGATTTACTTTCTTTTTGAAAATGTACGAGCTCCCCCTCAAACGTAGCTTTAGCTTCTTCAAAAGATTTATGATAGGAGCTCGAATTCAATCAATAAAGTGTTTCATGATAATCGTCAATTTAAACCAACAATCATCAATAATCTTATAATCAAAAGGAACTCAATCTCAAACAATCATAAAACCACGTTAGGTAATCACTAATAATCAATCAATAACTTAGGTTCAACAAGTAAACACATAAACATTCATAAAATCCAATATCCTTCGCAAATCAATAATCAAACCATCATCTAAGTATCATCATCCAAGTAAATACATAAAAGACTTAGCCAATCATATTGTTACAGAAACTCAGATTCACAAATGAAACTGAAATCATAATCAATTGAAAAAGTTTAAAGTTTTCGAACCGAGAAACCGAAGAAATGATTGAACTAAAGAAAACCTTCGAATCTTCTTGCTTCCTATCCTTCAAAATGCTCTGGAAATGGTCTTGAAATGATTGAAAATCGGCTGGAGAGAAAACTAGGGTGATAACCCTTCAAATGAAGCTAAAATAAGGTATTTAGTGTTTCTGCCGAATCAATCCATACGCCGTATGGATTTCCATACGCCGTATGGATTCAAAAAGCCCACGGACCAATGCCGCGTATCTGCCAGCCCGGCTCACGCAATCCATACGCCGTATGGATTCAAAATTTCAACTTTTCAGCCAATCGACTTTTATTCTTCACACTTCAACCATGTTAGCTTCTTTTCTTCAATACTAGCTTACTTTCTGCTTCTTTTCCGACTCAAGCTCCAAATAACTCCTAAATGCAAATATGAACGAAATGAATATCAAATTCAAATAAAATGCATAAAAATTTATCTAAACAAAGGGGGTAATTAGTATTATAATATAGTACATTTTGGCGTTCATCAAACATCCCCCACTTGAATCCTACTTGTCCTCAAGTAGAGCATCTATTAAAAACTTTAAAACTTCCTATATGAACGGCAAACAAAAATGCAAAAGGACTTACATACTACACAGCATTTGACAAACCAAATTCTTATCTTAAAATTGATTCTACCTTAATGCTTAGCAATCAAGAAACTTTCTAAGGGAAACAACTTCTAATACATTATTATTTGGCATCAAAGATAATTCACTCAGATTACCAATATTGTTGTCCACTTAAACAATCTAAAGTTCAGAAATTGAGCTTAACTCATTATTATTCTAGCAGGCCTTACCCCTGATTCTCAATAGCAAAATACTCTCATACAAATAACGTATAACAATTCTCCAAATAATGAACAACCCAATAAATCAATTATTTTTCAAACCAATAAATTGGTGACAGGTCTGTACCTCAGTACAACAAAGCGACATATCTTGGCTTTGGTTTTTCAATTCATGAGTCTTTTGTACTCTTTTCTTTTCTTTTTTTTTTATATCAAATATACTGACCGAAACCAGGTCTGTACTTTCGTACAACAGAGGAGTCAACACCCAGTATATTCTCAAATGATGATAATTAGGATCCCAAAATTATGGATTATAACACGCTATCGAATAAGAATTAAGACTAAGGTCGCACCTTGCTAAAGGATCCTCTTGGGATAATTCCTACTTTAAGTATTAAATTTCTTAGCAGCTCAATAACTTACAAATAGATTGCCTATCTATACATCACATAATGAACTATCTAATATTTAAAAATTAAATGCATTTCATCCATTGAATTCCCAAAATATGTTACAAGATTCGCTAAACTTTAACGCAGAAAACAATATTAAAAGAAAATTTTGGGCTGAAAATGACTAACACGTAGAATGCCCTTTAGCTTTAAAATTTGCCAATATTTACCATTCATAACTTAAGGACAAACAGACTTCTTTTTCCCCATCCCCCACTTAAAAGTATGCAATGTCCTCATTGCAAAATAAACAATAACATAGGGAATAGAAAAGAAGTGAACAGAAACTCCCCTGAGCTATCTTCAATATACGAGCTAAACTGAAGCTTTCCAACCACCATCAACCTCTTCCAAGAGCTTTATTAACACAGTAAAAACAAAACAAAATAAATAATTAATAAAAACAACGGGTTGTCTCCCGAAAGCGCTTTTGTTTATCACGTCGGTAAGCTCGACATTGTGCTTCATCACTTAGTTGAGATTCATCTCCAAATTACGCTTGGAGTCCCTTGCATCACCATAATACTTCTTCAACCGACTTCCATTAACCTTGAAAGTTTTTCCAGAATGACCTTGCAAATCCACAACACCAAAAGAATAAACTTTCTCTACCACAAAAGTACCTGTCCAGCGTGTTTTCAACTAACCTGGAAATAAATGCAACCGAGAACTGTATAAAAGCACCTTGTCACTTCCTTAAATGAATTATTTGACTTAAGCCGAGAATCATGCCATTTCTTTGTGCGCTCCTTATACAGTCGAGCATTATCTTAAGCATTTATCCTTAACTCTTCTAGTTCCTGTAACTGAGCCAATCTTTCTTTTCCCGCCGCATGATCATCTAGATTGCAGTGCTTCAATGCCCAATACGCTTTGTGTTCCAACTCAAATGGCAAATGGAAAGCTTTCCCATAGATGAGTCGGTAAAGCGAAGTTCCTATAGACGTTTTAAACGCAGTCCTTGCAGCCCATAAAGCATCATCCAGCTTATTTGACCAATCCTTCGGATTTCCATCAATTGATCGTTCTATAATCCGCTTCAAACCTCGATTGGTCACTTCAACTTGTCCACTAGTCTGTGGATGATAAGCAGTAGAAAACTTATGATTGACTCCATACTTCTTCAAAACCTTCTCCAATTGTGCATTTGCAAAATGCGTTCCGCGATCACTAATCAACGCCTTAGGTGTTCCAAATCTCGAAAACAACTGTTTAAGAAACTTTATCACCACTCTCGCGTCATTAGTAGGTAATGCCTTTGCTTCAGCCCACTTCGAAACATAATCCACAGCCACTATGATGTACTTATTTCCGTTGCTTGGTGGAAATGGTCCCATGAAATCTATCCCCCAAACATCGAAAATTTCACTAACCATGATAGGATTTTGTGGCATCTCATATCTTTTAGAGATTCTTCCCGTTCGCTGGCAAGCATCGCATTCCTTTACAAACTCATACGCATCCTTGTAAATGGTTGGCCAATAAAATTCTGCTTCAAACACCTTCCTGGCCGTGTATGAAGGTCCATGATGTCCTCCAGTAGGACCATTGTGACAATGAGTTAAAATTTCAGTGCATTCTTCTCCACCAACGCACCTTCTCACAATACCATCAGCACATTCCCTAAACAAAAACGGATCTTCCCAAAAGTAATGTCGCAAAGCCGAAAAAAATCTCTTTCTTTCGTTATACTTCATCTCAGTGGGAAGAGTCCTTGTAACTAAAAAGTTGGCATAATCAGCAAACCATGGAAGTTCACTCATGAATGCCTTCATCAAACTTTCATCAGGAAATTTATCCTGAATTTCCGATTCATCTAACTTATCCAGCTCTGGATTTTCTAATCGTGACAAATGGTCGGCAGCCAGATTTTCAGCTCCCTTCTTGTCTCGAATCTGGATATCAAACTCTTGCAGTACCAAAATCCATCGCAACAACCTTGGCTTCGCATCTTGCTTACTAAACAAATATCTCTAACGCTGAATGATCGGTAAACACTACCGTCTTTGACAAAATCAAGTAAGAACGAAATTTATCAAACGCAAAATCAACAGCGAGCAATTCCTTCTCAGTCGTAATGTAATTCTCTTATGCATTTGTCAAAGTCTTGCTCGCGTAATAAATAGGTTGAAACTTCTTGTCAACCCTCTGACCTAAAACCGCTCCTACAGCATAATCACTAGCATCGCACATTAGTTCAAAGGGAAGATCCCAATTTGGACTAATCATGATGGGTGCAGATACTAACTTTTCTCTCAAAAGATTGAATGCATCAAGACATTCCTTGGAAAACTCGAACTTTGCCTCCTTCTCCAACAGTTTGTTCATCGGAAGAGCTATCTTGGAGAAATCCTTAATAAAACGTCGGTAAAATCCTGCATGCCCCAAGAAACTCCTTACGCCCTTGACATTCATCGGAGGAGGCAACTTCTCTATTGCCTCGACTTTAGCCTTGTACACTTCGATTCCTACGCTCGAAATCTTATGTCCTAATACAATCCCTTCTCGGACCATAAAATGGCATTTCTCCCAATTAAAACAAGATTCGAACTTTCACACCTCTACAACATCTTTTTCAGATTTTCTAAACATTCATCAAAAGAATTTCCAAAAACAAAGAAATCATCCATGAATATCTCCATGCTATCCTCCACCATGTCATCGAAAATCGCCATCATGCACCTCTGAAATGTTGCGGGTGCGTTGCACAGACCGAAAGGCATCCTCCGATAAGCAAAAGTTCCGAATGGGCATGTGAATGTGGTCTTGTCTTGATCATTTGCATCTATCGGAATTTTGAAGTACCAGGAAAATCCGTCTAGAAAACAATAGTATTCCTTTCCAGCCAGACGCTCGAGCATTTAATCAATAAACGGCAAAGGAAAATGTTCCTTGCGTGTAGCATCATTCAACTTCCTATAGTCTATACAGACTCTCAATCCTGTGACAGTTCTTGTAGGGATTAACTCATTCTTCTCATTAGCAACTACTGTCATACCTCCCTTCTTGGGCACAACATGAATAGGGCTAACCCATGGACTATCAGAAATTGGGTATATCAACCCAGAGTCAAGCAACTTAATGATCTCCTTCCTTACCACATCAGTCACTTTAGGATTTAAACGCCTTAGCGGTTGCACCACTGGTTTGAAATCAGATTCCATGAGGATCTTGTGTGTGCAGTAAGAGGGGCTTATTCCCTTGATATCACTAATCGTCCACGCGATAGCATGCTTGTGCTCCTTAAGAACCTTCAATAAACTTTCTTTCTCGTTAGCTGACAGCTGAGATGAAATGATAACCGGCAGGTCAGATTCTTCTTGCAAGTATGCATATTCCAAATGGGTTGGTAAATCCTTCAACTCTAAATTCGGTGGTTCTTCAAATGAAGATTTTACTGCCAACACCTCTTCTCTTGAGCAAGGAATCCCATGCATAGTAATGCGAGTCTCTTTCTTAATCAAAATGCCATTAGTCAAGACTGACTCTTCGCTCTCCATCAGCTTATTTCCTTCACTCTCTAACTCCTCATCACACGTGGTTTCTATCTCCTCAAGCAACGTATCGAATTCTTCGATATCACAAATTGCTTCTAGACTTCCCATCCATCCTTCAAGAATCATGGGATCAAGATCTTCATCTTCCATGAGACTTTGTAGAAATTCCTCATCATCGGACATTTCTTTAGCACTAACAAAGTAACAAGTATCATCAACTACAGCAGGATATTGCATTGATTGTTAACATCAAATACTACTTCTTCCTCTCCTACCCTCAGAGTGATTCTTCGCTCAAAAACATCAATCAATGCCCTTGCAGTGGCTAGAAAAGGTCTTCCCAAAATGATAGGTACCTTTGAATCTTCTACCATGTCAAGAATCACAAAATCGCAAGGGAAAACAAACTTATCCACCTTAACCAAAACATTCTCGATCATCCCTTTGGGATATTGAATTGACCGATCCGCTAACTCAATGCACATTCTGATTGGCTTTGGTTCCCCTAACTTGAGTCTAACATACATAGTATACGGCGTTATCGATATGCTTGCCCCCAAGTCAGCCAGCGCATTAGTGACATCTAAACTTCCAATTAGACAAGGAAGAGTAATACTCTCGGGATCTTTCATCTTAGGTGGTAGTTTGTTTTGCATTACCGCTGAGCATCTCTCGTTCATTGTCACCGTGGTTGCCTCCTTTAGTTTGCTCTTGTTGGTTAATAATTCCTTCAAGTATTTTGCATACTTGGGCATTTGAGCAATTGCTTCCACAAACGAAATATTGATATGAAGCTGCTTCAAGTTTTCTAAGAACTGATGGTACTGAGCTTCATCATTTCCTCTCCTTAAGGCTGCTGGGTAAGAAGGAGGTGGAACATGATCCTTCGCGTATTGCTTATCCCTAGCAATTTTATCAGCCTCAGTGTCCACCTTAGGACCTTCAACAACTTCTACTTCCTTCTCTTTCTCAGGCAGGGGGTGAGATACAAGTTTCTTCTTGACTATCGGATCTTCATGAACCTTTCCACTTCTAGTAATTACAGCCTTCGCCTGATCATGTGGATTGGTTTCAGTAAATCCGGGAAGAGTTCCAGGAAATCTCTCTTGGAGAACTTTAGCAATGTTGGAAATGTTTCCTTCAATTTGCTTAATGGCAGCTCCTTGATTTCGCACTAATGCTTCCGTAGTGCCCATTCGTTGCCCAGAACTAGCAATGAATTGCTCATTAGTGGTCAGGAACTTTCCCATCATCTCCTCCAAATTAGTCTTTTTCTCGGTGAAAGGTGCTGCAGTTTGCTCCTTGGAATAGAGTCCGGGCTGAGCCTGGCGGAACTGCTGTCCTCCTCCCTGATACGGTCTCCTGAAAAAGGTTCCACCACCTTGGCGGAAATTCCCTTGAGCTTCTCCAAACTTAACTTCCTCATTTGCTTCTCCAGACTCCATCTCAAGGCAGTCCTTTACCAAATGCGTTCCTCCACAGTTGTCGCACCCTACATGGATTGCATGAACAGTCTCGGTTACCTTCTTTATGTCTCTTCCCATACTATCAAGCTTAGCAGTAATGGCGGCGAGACCATCATCATTGCTTACTGACCTTTTTCTTCGAGAAGTGTCATCGTCCCAAAGTTGGGAATGCTTGGCTTGATCACGAATGGCCTCTAAGGCGTCCCTAGGAACCTTCTTTGGGATAGATCCTTGAGCATCAAGTTGCTGTCTTGTAGCACGATCCATTCCTTTATAGAATACCATAACGATTTGTTGGTCGTTTAGATCGTGTTGTGGACACTTATGCATCAAGTCCTTGTACCTTTCCCATGCTTGATGAAGCGACTCATCAATGTCTTGCTTGAAATTCCGAATTTCATCGATCATCTTTGACGTCTTGGACGGTGGGCAATACATCTTGAGAAATTTCGTGCGAAGATCTTCCCAAGTGGTGATGGATCCGGCAGGTTCATTTGAAATCCATCGTTTTGCGGCTCCCTTAAGTGTTATCGGGAACACTCGGAGCATGACTTGATCGCGTGTGACGTTGGGAACATTGAACACATCGGCAATCTCCAGGACTTTCTCAACGTGCTCATTAGCATCTTCCGAATCTTCTCCTCTAAAAGGAGTCTCTCTAAGCTCCTTGAGGAATTGTCCCTTGATTTCGAACTCCACTTCTAGCGCAATAGCGGGCCTCACTACTCCTGGCCCAAGGTCGGTGCGCATTCTGCTAGAGTACTGTTCGAGAGTCATGTTGGCGATGTCGTCCGCCATGTTGAGATCTGGTTCCAATTAATCGCTAAAAAGGAATTGTAAATATTCCCCGAAGTCGCTTTCTAAATACAAATGGTAGTTGAGGGTTCGCGGGGTGAAGAGGTTATTGGTAAAAACCTCGAAATTGTCGACAAGAAAGGTGTTAATTAACGGTGAGTTAGGTGGTGCGGAGGCGGCGCGTCGTCTTTGATGGAATATACGTTCGGGTTCTTCAAATGGATCGGTTGGGTTGGGCTCTATTGTTCGGGTCATAAACTTCCTGCAAATAACTTATAAAGTCAGCAGAACAAGCAACTCTGACAACCCTGAACAGAACAACTCAAATTAATATTCACAATAGTAACTGAACAGACAAAAATTGAAACGAAGCTAATAGCTACTAAATAAATAAAATAAATAAACAACTAAACAAACTCCAAATTATTGAATCAAAACAAACCGTTCCCCGGCAGCGGCGCCAAAAACTTGATGTCGTGTAAACGGGGCTTTAGTTTTAAAATTGAAATTACCTTACTTGCTAAAACACAACTGACAAATAAGATAATTCCCTTTCCGAGGTAAATCAATCTAACACAATTAAGAAAAACACAAGGTTGTTTTCAACACGTTAACATTCAAGTAACGTTGACCACCGAATTGTGTTCTAAATTAAACCTACGCCGCTTATGTGATCTACTTTTATAACTTGAATCAACAAAGTCTATAACTAATAATAGTTATCTTATTCATTGATGATTAATACTGATTATTACTCCTAACCTGTCGAACTCAATATATTCACTGATAATCGTCAATTTAAACCAACAATCATCAATAATCTTATAATCAAAAGGAACTCAATCTCAAACAATCATAAAACCACGTTAGGTAATCACTAATAATCAATCAATAACTAAGGTTCAACAAGTAAACACATAAACATTCATAAAATCCAATATCCTTCGCAAATCAATAATCAAACCATCATCTAAGTATCATCATCCAAGTAAATACATAAAAGACTTAGCCAATCATATTGTTACAGAAACTCAGATTCACAAATGAAACCGAAATCATAATCAATTGAAAAAGTTTAAAGTTTTCGAACCGAGAAACCGAAGAAATGATTGAACTAAAGAAAACCTTCGAATCTTCTTGCTTCATATCCTTCAAAATGCTCTGGAAATGGTCTTGAAATGATTGAAAATTGGCTGGAGAGAAAACTAGGGTGATAACCCTTCAAATGAAGTTAAAATGAGGTATTTAGGGTTTCTGCCTAATCAATCCATACGCCGTATGGATTTCCATAGGCCGTATGGATTCAAAAAGCCCACGGACCAATGCCGCGTATCTGCCAGCCCGGATCACACAATCCATACGCCGTATGGATTTCCATACGCCGTATGGATTTTCATACGCCGTATGGATTAAAAATTTCAACTTTTCAGCCAATCGACTTTTATTCTTCACACTTCAACCATGTTAGCTTCTTTTCTTCAATACTAGCTTACTTTCTGCTTCTTTTCCGACTCAAGCTCCAAATAACTCCTAAATGCAAATATGAACGAAATGAATATCAAATTCAAATAAAATGCATAAGAATTTATCTAAACAAAGGGGGTAATTAGTACTATAATATAGTACATTTTGGCGTTCATCAGTTATCTAAAATAAATGGGTAAAAGAGTCACATGATTTATTGTGACTAGGCCTGTAAACGAACCGAACGAACACGAACGGAGTCTGTTCGTGTTCGTTCATTAAGATTTTGACGAACATACGAACGAACACGAACGGATAAGCGAACGGATTTTGTTGTTCATGTTCGTTCATTAAGAAAATTTGTTTGTTCACGAACGTACGCGAACGTACACGAACAAACACATAATTTAATGCATTTCTTCATTAATAACTTAAACGAACCTCAACAAACACAAACAAACGTGTGTGTGTGTGTGTATATATATATATATATATATATATATATATATATATATATATATATATTATAACTCGAAACTTTGTGATACATATTCAACATTACCAAACAATCACAATATGAAGATAAACTCTTTTGCCTGGTCCGATCGTTGGAAAGAGCAGCACATGCATCTGGAACTAGTGGTGTGTTTGGAATGGTGGGAAATGTGAGAGTCAAATATCTGGATGTTCAATATTATTAAATGAAAATATAAAAATATTAATAATATTCTATTTGATATATAGCTTAATCAATATAAGATATACAAATATGTATTAATATAATTAAACTGTTAGTTAATAAACGAACATTTAACCGAACGTTCACGAACATGTTATCGAACGTTCACGAACATAAATGAACGAACGAGACCTATGTTCATGTTTGTTCGTATAATTAAACGAACGTAAAAATTTGTTCATGTTCGTTCATATAACGAAACGAACGAACATAAACGAACTTCCCGCCGAACGGTTCACGAATAGTTCGTCGAACGTTCAGTTCGCTTACAGGCCTAATTGTGACTAATAAAATATCACTTGTTTTAAGTTGTTGAATTTGACGGTAAAATAAAAATATTTTAGCTCATGGGTTTATTCGGGTTCTAGACAATAGGATTAGAAAGGGGTAAAATATATACAATATTAAAAAGAGGAAGTGGTGGTGACCGACTTATTTCATTCCCTTCCCCTGATGTTTTCATTTTCTTTTTAGAACAACACCAAAACCTAATAAAACACATAGTAAGAGATTAGAGAAAACAATTAGAAAGAGAACTTGTGTTGAAATTCATCATAGTTCATCATCATCACCAGATATCATCATCATAGTGTTCATAACCAAGTGGTAAGTGCCTTTGTTGTTTATTCAAAAATTTACTTCGAATAGTTAGGGTTTGTGTTATATATGTGAAATTGATAATTGAAATGATGATATATGATGTTAGTCATTGTTAGAAAGTGTTATTTGTTGTATATAGTTGAGTAGAAAGCTGAAATTGGTGAATTTTGTGGTTTAGGTTCGAGCTGTGTTTGTATCAGGTCGAAGGTTTCTGGGTCTGAACTGCTAAGCCGATCGGCTAAGGTTAAGCCGATCGGTTATGTGTTAAGCCGATCGGTTAGTTTGAGCCGAACGGATATCTTAGAACAAAATCAATACCGCAGCTCACCCTTAGAACAAAAGTCTTGAAATGGTCATGTTTAGCCGATCGGTTAGGGGGTGAGCCGATCGGCTATGGAGGGTTAGCCAATCGGATTGTGGGTCTTAAACAGGGACAAATTAATTTGACTTTGTTGTACTTGTAATGTTTGTATATATGTTATAGAGACTAAGAAATGGTACTTTAATAATATGATACTTATATTACCTTAAAGTATTTGATTATGAAATAAAGGTGAATGTTTGATAATTGTGTTTATTATCATTAAGTGAGATGTTTGATAATGAGCCTAACTAACTCATTATTCTGTTGTAAATTCCAGATAAGCAAAGGGAAACTCAGTAATATAAGACCACTGAGTTGAAGAACTGGGAATATCGGTGAGTGGTAACTGTGTTCTTCTGTTCAACCCAGTTGTAACAAGTTTGGTTACAACGGGTGAACATACTTGTTATTGGTTATTGACTAGTTAGTCTTTGAATTAGTGATTGTTGATATGTGGTTTATATTCGGTATTAATTGGTTATTGCAAATTATGTGATTATTGGCCATTGGGCATATGTGACTATGTGGGTTATTCAGAGGTCAACGCTGGTTTGGTTTGTTGCTATTGTTTGGCTGGCGGGGTTTCCGATACATATAGTTGATGGATGAACCCTAGTCAGTGAAGGTAGCATATAATCTATCGGTAAATCACTGTGATGGCATACCAGTGGTTAAGGTGTTCTTGTGATGGCATACCAAGAACCGCCGATCCTCTTTGATTGTGTTTGGTTAAGTTTATTTGTTGTAAGATTTGTTGTTTCTGGATTGAACTGTCGGATACAGTTCCATTCACTTAGCTGTGAGCTAATCCCACCATGTTTAACATTTTGCAGGTTTTGATTAAGTTATGGATCGGGTTTTTGGATGCTTGATGGGAAGTTTGACTATGACCGCGCTTACTCTGATCTTTTGGAAATTAGAGTCATGTTTTGGTAGTTAATATAACACCCGGTCTTATGTAAATGGTTTTGTAATTATAAAAGTATAAGTGTGATCTTTGAAAACATCTAACATTTTGTATAGGTAAATATGGTATATATGTTTTGGGACGCGCTTCCTATGTAAATGAATATAATATACGTTTGGTAAAAGGAGGGTGTTATAAGTTGGGTGGGTGAATGGGTTTTTCAAGCAATCCAGGCGTCCAGCATTGTCCAAAATTTTAGTTCTCATAATTTAGCAATACTATAAGTAATTTACTATATGTGATATTAGGAATAATTAAGCATACATTTGTGGTTTCTTTATGATATTAAGTTGCTTTCTTATTTGATGGTGTATTGAATGTTATGCACGTAAATTTATTCATTTTTTGTTTGTACTAAAGGTCTAATATAATTGTTTGAAATGGCGATGAAAAAGTTCAGTTATAGGTGTGATCATTTTTTCTTTTTAAATCTCATGTTATACAACTTGCTGCAGTAGGTTTTCAGGTAAACAAATGGGGAAAAAGAGACAAGATGTAAAAATAGGATGGGTAAATAGGACATAAAAAAGTAGGATGAGAAAAAAGAGACAAGATATAAAAGTAGGATGGGTAAATGGGATATAAAAAAGTAGGATGAGAAAAAATAGACTTAATTAATACGGAGTGAGGAAAAGTCGCAAAACATCACCAAACTGGAATTTACTTGAAATGCATGCTCTTTGTTAAGCTCCGTGAATGAGTATAACAAATGCACCCACAATGTAAGAAAAAGACCAATATCTTATACTCCGTATATCAACATGAACAATTGTTCCTCCAAAAACTTCTTATCATTAATTAAAAAATTTGTCATGTTCGACCTGTTCGACCCATTACCTAATATGCTTGACTCGTTTTACCCAAGTTTCGTAATGTTTCCCATTTGACCCAATGACATTTAAACTCCCAAATGAAACGATTTTTATGGCTGCCAATAACATATCTACCTACTCAAGCCCACATTTAAAATCTATCACTACGTATAATTTTCAGAATTTGTTCTGATCATGAAATAGAGGTATAGTTTTGTCATCATTTTAGTTCATATAGTCAAGCATATGCCTGCATTAAAGGAACACACCAAAAATTATTTATGACTTCTTTGATAGAGAACACCCATAGTCCGTATAGTAGATATGCTTGCAGAGTATCCAAAGACTTACAAATGGGGGAAAAAAGAGCTTACTCCATTAAAGAGATATACCAGTCATGTAGCTGCATCCAAATATGCTTACTCATCAAATTAATCACAGTTTAATAGGTCCAGAAAATATACTGCTCATGTAATTTCTACTGATAAATGCAGCGATGTCCAACTGCATAGAAGTAATGAAGATGGTATCCGCCTTTTAGTTTATGATAATGATGAGTAAGACATTTAAAACTAACCTTTCATGCTTGGGCCTTTTTTCTCGACCATCTCAAATCATATGATGAATGAAAGACAACACTTGTATCATACGAAATCAAGAGTTAGAAACATACGGTACCATATTCTACGATTACAAAGAGCATCATCTGAAGACTTCGTGGAGGTGGCCATTACAAGAGAACTCATATTTTTTGCATGGTTAACAAATAAATGAAACATTTAACGTTGCAAATTCATAAAAAAAATAGCATATATGTACCGGAAACAAAACCAAACACGTTGGGATTGCAAAGGTGCACTTGCCTTTGAATACTTCTCTAATGCCTCATTTACCTGCCTAAATAGATACAGAGCTACACAACATTTATTCTCCTAGAACAGAATTAAGTAGTGAAAACAAAATCACCCAAGCATAATATAGAAAGATAAATAGATTTAAAGCGAAAGGTAGAAGGAACATAATCATGCACAAAGTCCGGGAAAGCCGTTTAATGTTTTTTCCTGGCACACCCTATGATTTGTATTCATGTCTTTGTTAGCTATCTTTTGCTTCAGCATATTGGCTGCTTTTAACTGATACTTTATATGCGGGTCTGTGTGGGAACACATAGCAGAAAGCTCCTCAGGTGACGTTCGCAGATTGTAACCATTTTGCATGTTCAAAATATTAGATAACCATCTATGAGCATGACAAGTTATATTAGAAGAAAACATGATTGTGCGCATTCGCAGTTTCGCACAACTAAAAGTATCTTTCATAAAGATCAAAATCATATACTGCATAAATCCGGTTAATATTAAAGTTACAAACGATTGAAGACTTTGAAAACTCCTTGTAGAAAATCAATGACAACAGAATTAAGATAAAAGCAACCCCTTGCCTATACAAAAGAAAATCGTATTTTGAAGGTGAATAGCCTTCAAAAGTTGAATAATGTATTGATATGCATAGCAAATACAAAAATTGAATAATTTATTTTTTTTACTCTTTAGTGATATTTGATAATCCTTGATTTTCGATCTTTTAGCTTACCATTCTACAAGTTAAATTATATTATAAGATCTATTTCACAATAACAAACCTTTATAATAATATATCAGAGTTTTTTCTCTCTGTGCATGAATACGCCATTTATTTTGTTTGTTCAAGTGTATATATTTATATTTATTATGACATGCCAAGTTGCCAACTAGTGGCCGAAGATGGTACGTGGATGTGTTTAATTAGTCGGCTTGATGATTTGCACAACGAATATATATTATTGAATATTGTCAATTTTGTTATATATATATATATATATATATATATATATATATATATATATATATATATATATATATATATATATATGTCTATTTGTGTGCGTTGTTTGTTCGATGTATATATTATTATGACACGCCAAGTTGCCAACTAGTGACCACGGGGGTGATTTAAGCCCGTACAATGCACGACATACATAGATCGTTCGACTTTAATTTATTAATATTTATCAAATTTTTATAGGTGGTTATTATCGTCTACTTGTGTCCATATATAACTAAAGGAGGAAACATCTAATGTTTTGTCAAATATTTATACATGTCACATCACTTACATCCTATGTATCATCATTATATGAAACAAGCTTGATTAAGTGGATTCCCATACACACACGGTAATTAAGATAATATTTTATTGAAATATCAAATTGAAATTACATGCATAGATCGTTCGACTTTAGTTTATTAATATTAATTTATCAATTTTTTATAAGGGGTTATCATCGTCTACCTATGTCCATATATAACTAAAGGAGGAAATATCCAATGTTTTGTCAAATATTTATACATGTCACATCACTTACATCCTATGTGTCATCATTATATAAAACAAACTTGAATAAGTGGATTCTCATACACACACAGTAATTATGATAATATTTTATTGAAATATCAAATTGAATACGTATTTTAAAATTTTTAATCTTAAATTATGTATTGATATGCATAGCAAATACAAAAATTGAATACTTTTTTTCTTTTACTCTTTAGTGATATTTGATAATCCTTGATTTTCGATCTTTTAGCTTACCATTCTACAAGTTAAATTATATTATAAGATCTATTTCACATTAACAAACCTTTGTAATCATATACCAGAGTTTTTTCTCTCTACGTGCATGAATACGCCATTTATTTTGTTTGTTCAAATGTATATATTTATATTTATTATGACATGCCAAGTTGCCAACTAGTGGCCAAAGATGGTACGTGGATGCATGTGTTTAATTAGTCGGCTTGATGATTTGCAAAACGAATATATATTATTGAATATTGTCATTTTTGTTATATATATGTCTATTTGTGTGCGTTGTTTGTTCGATGTATATATTATTATGACATGCCAAGTTGCCAACTAGTGACCACGGGTGGTGATTTAAGCCCGTACAATGCACAGACATACATAGATCGTTCGACTTTAGTTTATTAATATTAATTTATCAAAATTTTATAGGTGGTTATTATCGTCTACTTTTGTCCATATATAACTAAAGGAGGAAACATCTAATGTTTTGTCAAATATTTATACATACTACATCACTTACATATATCCTATGTGTTATCATTATATGAAACAAGCTTGATTAAGTGAATTCTCATACACACACGGTAATTAAGATAATATTTTATTGAAATATCAAATTGAAATTATATGCATAGATCATTCAACTTTAGTTTATTAATATTAATTTATCAATTTTTTATAGGTGGTTATCATCGTCTACCTGTGTCCATATATAACTAAAGGAGGAAACATCCAATGTTTTGTCAAATATTTATACATGTCACATCACTTAAATTGTGTCATCATTATATAAAACAAGATTGATTAAGTGGATTCTCATACACATATGGTAATTAAGATAATATTTTGTTGAAATATCAAATTGAAAAACGTGTCGTTTTGGGACGGTAAATTGTTCCATAAATAGTTAAGTTATAACCAATTTAATTCAAACTAATGTGTCATAAGATAACATTTGTAGTATAATTGTTGGTTATAGCAAAAAATCATGAATTTCTTAATCTCTTTTCTTCCCTCTAATTTTTAGTTATAGACTTATTCACTTCTTCATCTAAATCTTCACCCTTCTTTCTCTAACTCTATAAAAAATATATAGACTTTTGATCTATTTTCCTCTAACTTTATCTATTTTTTTTTTTCTTCATCTAAATCTTCACCCTTCTTATATCATAGTTTTGACAATTTTTATATCATCGAAAATGATTATATAAAGAGAAGTGATTTGTACATCACATTTTTTTAGCCACAAAATATGTTTTAGAGTGCTTACAGTACAACACTTTACAGTTTAACTGATAGTGTACAAATAAAAAAAATGACAATAATATAGAATGTATACAACACAAAATTAAATATGATCATTAAAACATTTAATATACCGTTTTAGATTATGATCGATATATTATGATATTATATATATTTTGTCGTGCATTGTATGGGTTTAACGCTAGTTAGTGAATAAATAGTGTAGACATAGCAATCATTTCAATACTCACTAACTAGCGTAGACATAGCAATCATTTCAGTACTACTAAACCTCAGCAAAAGTGAGGGAGACACAAGTCTCTAAGAATTGCTTTGAAATGTTATGCAGAATATTTCACTAGTTAACATGAATGGAGGAAGTAGACTTCCATATATCTCCCTCTATCATCTTACGGCATCCCCAATCGAGGTCTTTCGGAGCAATTTGTTATGAGAATTTTTTTGAAAAAATCAATTTCATTGGAGCTTATATCTCAATTTGTCAAAGGATTTGTCTTAAAACACGTTTTATCTATTTGTTCACATTATCCGTTCACATGTGAACGTATATTTGTTTTTGTGTTTTTCGATATAATTTTAGGATTCTTTTGACTTTTTCCTTTATCAATTAAATGTTCACATATGATTAAAGTTAATCACATATGAACAAACATGTTATCAAGTAGTTCTCAATTTTTAGTTGGTTCTCATTTGAACCTCCCTCTATATATATATATGTATATTTATATAATTTTTTAACAAAAGTTTTGAAAACATTTTTCCATTGGATCATAAAGGTTTATCTTAATTTATAATTGAAAAACATATTGTTCGCCTACAAAACCCTTTCAAAAGGTTTTAGCATAGTGGATACTCTTAGAAAAGTTATGTGCGTTATGAATGCTCTTATAAGTTATAACTAAAGAAGGAGTCTTGAAACTTCTCGATAATTATAGTTTAAATTATTGAGTTTAATCTACTCAACTCAGTGTTAGATCATTCTTCAAATTGATTGGTTGCGAATTAGAGATTGAAAGCGTTCAAACGATCATTGAACATGATTAACAATTAATTCGAGTATAAACCAAAGTTTCCAATTCTATAATTTAATTAGTTGTTGATCTAGAAAGGTTAGCCAGTAGCTTACTTTGTTGTTTTTCAAAAATGCATTGAAAAGATATTTTGTGTTATTCTTTTTTATTATATTTCAAAATACTAGTAATCCATTATAAATTCATCGTATTTAGCCGTGCACAAAAACCGGTTTCATCAAAACCCGACCCGACCCGAAACCGGTTTTGGTCAAACTTGGTCAAAACCGGTTTGGCCAAAACCGGTTCGGGTTCAACCCGGTTTTGTCACCCCAAAATCCCAACCCGACCCAAACCGGTTTGGGTAGGGTTCAAAACCGGTTTCAAACCGTTTTTTTTTATAAAATTGGTATTTTCGTTCGAACGTTAAGCGTTTTATGGAAAAACAACGTTTGGGTCGAATTTTTTTCATTAACTTTGTAGAACATTAGTAATGGAAACATAATTGATCAATACCATAACCAAAATGCTTCTAAATCTTCTTAAAAATATTATTGAATCGGAAAAGTCTATATAATTCATAAACGTTCGAGCGTTAAGCGTTTTAAGGAAAAGCAACGTTTGGGCCAAAAAATTTTCATTAACTTTGTAGAACATTAGTAATGGAAACATAATTGATCAATACCATAACCAAAATGCTTCTAAATCTTCTTAAAAATATTATTGAATCGGAAAATTCTATATAATTCAAAGTGAGTTGATACTTTCAAGGAATGTTTTACTAAATGCAAGGAAACATGTGCATAAAGAGTGGTACAGTAAGCATAAAGAGTTGTACTTTTCTGTGAATTGAGTAAAAACTTCCTTGCATTTATCAACTCCCAAATCAAAGTAGTTCGAGCGTTAGGCTTTTAAGAAAAAACAATGTTTGGAGCAAATTTTTTTATTGAATTCGTAGAACATTAGTAATACAAACATAATTGAACAATAACTTAAACAAAAGTCTTCTAAGTCTTCTTAAAAATATTATCGAATAGAAAAAAGTCTTCAAAGTCTTCATAATTTTTATAATCTTCAACTTGTATTAATCTTCAAGTCTTCAAACATCTTCAAACATCTTCAAAGTCTTCAAAGTCTTCATAATTTTTATAATCTTCAACTTGTATTAATCTTCAAGTCTTCAAACATCTTCAAAGTCTTCAAAAGTCGAAATCTTCTTCAGAGGTAGCCTCGCGCGAAGCTTGACCAAGAGCAATTTCTTCGTCGGAAAGTGATATTGTTACACCTTCTTCCACCTCGATATTGTGTATGTCTTCTGTTGGGTTTGCTATTCCCTAACTAGATTATTATGTACGCAGCGGAATAACAAAACTTTAAATAATCTAAGGCAATTAGGAAACTAAAACCGTAAGGGATCTTTAACTTTAACAACATAGTACAATGAATAAATTGAACAAAGAGAATATAAGGAAAACACTAACCTTAAGAGAAAACCTATTTCTCGGGCGCAGACCAACGAGCAGAGCTTCGTTACTTGGAGGCAAGTACCCAAAGTAGAATACCTCTAATGCTTCACACCCAAAAACCCAAGAGAAAGTCAAATTTTCGGAATACTTGAAAATTCGTACTTGAAAACCTATAGTATGAAGGTATAGGATGTCCCTATTTATAGTTATGGAAGAAACCCTAAGGTTTGCTGAATTCGACTCCCAACCGGCGGTTGGACCTTCCAACCGGCGGTTGGAGTTGTTTGACTTCTACTCCAAGTCTGCGAATTCTACCGCCTCAGTAACCCTAATCCCAACCGGCGGTTGGATCAGATTCTGGAATCTTCCGCTCGATTTAATTACTTTTAATTTCTTATTATTAATTAATTAAACAATTAAATATAATATAAATACTATTAATATTATCCTTCATCTTTCTCTTGACTGTTTATGAGGGCAACCCAAAAAGAACTTTACCATTAATGATAGTCTCACCAATTAGTTATGATATTGGACACTATTTCAACAGTCTCCCACTTGGACAATTCATCAACTACTATTGGTCTCAAGGCTATCTCACATTAACTATGTAAAGTGTGCATCCAAGCAACTGCCGAACTCTGATCTCATTTTTGAGTTAGTCCTTTAGATAAGTGATCAACCATTCCTTTGTTTCACGATATCTTATGAACCGAGACATGGATTATAATCAATCTAAAGATTCATATATGTTTTCCGATTTCCGATTATATTGACTATATGAGACTACTGAACTATCACTTTAGTCTCGGCCAGGCCTAGCACTTTTTAAGTCAAACTTTAATCATCAGAGGGCCCATGATATCTCTTTTCCATTTTAGGCAAAAGGAACAAATAAATTTCGACTACATAGCACTAGTCAACTCATCATATCATACCTAGCATACCCTTTATAACTGGCATTTACGCACAGCGTTTGAATAGACTAAAGTATAACAGGCTCGAAGAACTAGATACTCATGTATCTCCATTTTAAGAATAGAAGATATTATCATCTTAAAATAACTCGTGATTTAATCCATGAAGTGATCTCTTTAAGTGCGGGTTTCTCCTATACTTAAATCCCCATTAAGTACCCATGAGTGTTGCAGCAATCTCCTTGCCATGACTATCTCCATAGACATCTACTAACACTCCATGACAATCTTAATTCACCACATATTTCCTATAGTGTGATCGACTGAGGAGGTTTGAGTAAGAACTTATTACTCTGGAAGTGGTGTCTAAACATGCAAAACTGAAACACAATGACAAACAATAGTAAATGGTAGAACTCCTTCCCATTAAAAATCTCCATTACTTAATCACCAAGTCTATTACAGTTTCTTTCATTGTTTATAACATTTCAAATTCAAACTAACAACTAAAACTTTACATTATCTCTTAAACCTATGCTCCTAGCATGTTCATCGTGCTTGGACTTTCCTAGAGGCTTTGTGAACGGATCAGCTGGATTTTCCTCTGATCTTATGCTCTTCACAATTACATGTCCTTCTTCGACTTTACTTCGGGCAAAATGGTATTTCCTTTCAATGTGCTTCGACTTTCCGTGATCCTTGGGTTCTCTACTCAAGGCGACTACACTTTCATTATCATAGATAATAGCAATAGGATCTTGTACTGTTGGAACAACTCCAAGATCTCCAATGAAATTCCTCATCCAGATAGCTTCCTTTGCCGCTTCACTAGCCGCAATGTACTCAGACTCACATGTAGAGTCTGCTACTGTATCTTGCTTAGAACTTTTCCATATAACCGCTCCCCCATTCAGTAGGAATACCCAACCAGACTGTGATCTTCAATCATCTCTGTCTGTTTGGAAACTAGCATCACTATAACCCGTTACTCTAAGTTCTTCTTCTCCACCATAAACCAAGAACCTGTCTTTAGTATTTCTCAAATACTTAAGAATATTCTTTACAGCTGTCCAATGACCTTCTCCAGGATTCTGCTGATGTCGACTCACTAAGCTCAAAGCAAATGAGACATCAGGCCTTGTACAAGTCATGGCATACATGATCGATCCTATAGCCGAAGCTGTGACACCCGTCAAATTAGGACTAGTTTGTAGTTCCTAATCATTTAGAAATACATGTAATTAGTGCTATGTATTAGGCTAATTGTATGTATCAATGTATATATTGTTGAATATATATCAGTTCACGATTATATTTAATCGTTCATTTTCAAATCGGCCAAATTTCCGATTCATTTATACGGCATTGGTGAAAATCAAATATTAAGTAATACCGAATGATTATTTAATATCTACATATTTATTATATATTATTTTGATAATATATAAAGTATTCGTATCGTACTAATGTAAAACATTCGCGACAACCTTTATAAATAATGTATTATTAATTGGAGATAGTAATTATTATTTACATTAGATAAAATGAAACATATTTCGTTTTATATTTTTACTCAAACGCAACGAAACCACTCGAATCGTGTCCGTCTCCAAAACATAAAACAATGATATATTTTTATATCTCATTAAAAGTATTTTTATTAAAATACTTCGATCAAAATACGTACGAAATCAATTGTAGAAATTTATCGAATTAAAACATTTTATTATTTTTCGATCGGGTACAAAAACACGGGTATTTTGTACCACAAATGGGAGCCCAACCGACTCCAATAATTGGAGCCGGATGAACTAACACCAAACGCACCCTTTTGGTTTCATTTCATTTTCCATCTATCTATCTCTCGGCTCTATCTCTTTCTCTCATTTCTTTCAAATTATCAAACAACAACAACAACTAGATTATCATCATCATCATCTTTGGATCATCCTCACCATCATCATCTTCATTACCATTATCATCATCATCCGTTCATCAAAATTTTGGTAAGAAATTGTTAACTTAAACTTTGAAATTTCGTTTGTAAATAGCATATATTATCATGTAGTGATGTTAGATTAGATGATTGATTGTTGATTTCGGATTAGATATGGGTTTGGGTGATTTTGGCCAAGACAGACTCGAACCAGACCTCGGAATACGGTCGGATTCACGGGAATCCGGCGTATTCCCTCCCAGAAAACATGAACACGGCGTATTCAATGGAATACGGCGTATTCCCTCCCAGAAAACATGAACACGGCGTATTCAATGGAATACGGCGTATTCCCTCCCAGAAAACATGAACACGGCGTATTCAATGGAATACGGCGTATTCCCTCCCAGAAAACATGAACACGGCGTATTCAATGGAATACGGCGTATTCCCTCCCAGAAAACATGAACACGGCGTATTCAATGGAATACGGCGTATTCCCGTTGTTTGCCATGAATACGGTCGGATTCATGGGAATCCGGCGTATTCCCTCAATTTTTCATGAATACGGTCGTATTCAAATGAATACGGCGTATACCCCACAAAAGCCACCAATACGGCGTATTCAAATGAATACGGCGGATTCCCCCGTTATATTTCCTGATCCACCGGATCAATAAACTAGCCCTGCGAATTCTAGCTAAAACAGAACATGTAAATTTTTGAAAACGTCGACGATTTAACCACTTAAAACAGGGTAGCTTCTCGATGAAAAATTTATTGTAACGGATTGGGCTCAAATTCACTCGGTCACTCGAAAACAACCCAATGGTCAAGGCTAAGTACCTTAGCCTAGTCAGTTTTAAGCCATCCGGAGTCATCTAGGGGTCGAAAATGGCATATTTTAGTTTTCGGACCTCCGTTTTTCCATAAACTTAAAACTAAAGGTTTACACTAAGTGTCTGACATCGCGACATATTTCATACTTATACGATACAACATTTAAACACTTCAAATATGCTTTTATAAGTTCACAACAAATGAAAGTAGTAATAATAATTGAAGAATTATTATTTCAATCAATCACCAATGGGCCGTAAACATTTTCACAAACTCAAACATAATCATTAACCAAAATGTTTGGTCATAACTAGTTAATGGGATAACTAGCATAGATGGTCCATAGAGTCATCTAATCAATTAAACCTTGCGCGTTCAATACGCCCGGCAGGTTTCAATAATCTAATCATTTATCAAAACCTTGCGCGTCTAAGACGCCCTGCAGGTTCAGTCGTTGTAACGACATCAAATCATTGTGAATCATCAATTGTGCTTAGTAGCATCTCATAGGCTCAGGTGAGTCTCATAGCCCCTTTTTAAATATATTTTCTCAGGGGTGTGATCCATTGCATGTTTTGTTTTACAATATGAACGCAAGTATCATTAAATCGAATACTGCATGAGTTATTTTCTCTAATCATTTTTTAAAGCCCTCCATCAGCATAGTTTGGTAATACGTAGTAGCGTGAATATTAGTATATGGATCCATATAGGTTTGACCAGCCTCATCCGGGTTAGCACGCACTAACTGGTAAAACGGATGTATTAATATTTGTGTAGACGAGTGTTTGATTAGGCACTCGTAGGAGGCACCTCGCTCAGGATACCTTAAATGTGGACCTGACATCTCGAGTTAAGCTCAAACTATGTGCTCATGGCTGTATAACTTTTATTTTGCTTAATTGCATTTTAAATTCAATTATCATTAAATCTTGCGGTTCATACAAATATGTGTTGACATACAAACCTGTGAGCTCACCAGCGTTTTCGCTGACCCATTTTAGCATGTATCACAGGTGATCAGCAGCAGTAGGTCTGCCACTCAAGATGCCCATTAGCTCGGGTCACATTCAGACATCAAGAGATTGTCATGCATTACTATATTTTGTATAATTTAGTTATGCCATAGAATCTCTATAAATCGAACTCAGGAGCTTTTGTAAACTATGTTATAACAGTGTAAAACTTTTATAATATCAATGTATTTGTAAACGACGCATGTAGTGGTCGTTCAATATGTAATCTTGTGTGCTTTGTATATTGATTAGTCGCGCCCCGAACCGACCCGCTTCCGCATCATAATTTGGGGGTGCGACAGAAGCATATGGGATTCGACTCATTCTGTCCAATTCTTGTTCAGACTTTGGACATAGATCCTTACTGATCTTAATGCCATGATTCAAGGGTAAGTTCCCTTTCTTAGAATTCTCCATATTGAATCTTTTCAATATTTTATCTATGTACGTATCCTGGCTAAGTCCTATGAGACGTTTTGACCTATCTCTATAAATCTTTATACCAAGGATATATGCTGCATCTCCAAGATCTTTCATAGCGAAACACTTTCCCAACCATTACTTTACACCTTGTAAAGTTGGGATATCATTTCCTATGAGCAGTATATCATCCACATACAATACTAAGAATACTACAATACTCCCACTGAATTTAACATATATACAGGACTCATCTTCACTTCTAGAAAAACCAAACTCTGTGACTTTCTCATGGAAGCAGAGATTCCAGCTACGAGAGGCTTGTTTAAGTCCATAAATAGCCTTTTTAAGCTTGCACACTCTATTAGGATACTTTGCATTTTCAAAACCTTCCAGTTGTGTCATGAACACATCATCTGTCAGTTTCCCATTAAGGAAAGCGGTTTTGACATCCATCTGCCAAATTTCATAATCATGAAATGCAGCTATGGCTAACATAATCCTAATTGACTTAATCTTAGCTACTGGTGAGAAGGTTTCCTCATAATCAATCCCATAGGTTTGAGTATAGCCCTTCGCTACCAACCTAGCTTTATAAGTGTGTACTTTTCCATCCAAGTCTGTCTTCTTCTTGAAGATCCACTTACAACCCACCGTCTTAAGACCGGGTGTAGTGTCAACCAAATTCCAAACTTGATTGTCATACATGGACTGAATTTCGCTTTTCATAGCTTCCTTCCATTTAGCAGCCTCAGGGCCTGCCATCGCTTCCTTGTAGTTACCAGGCTCATCTAATTCACCCAGTGTACTATCACTTATCTTATCCTCTTCTTCTATTTGGTAACCATAATAGAACTCAGGAGGATTGCTAACTCTACTATATCTGTGAACGGGTGGGGATATGTCTTCAGGTTCAACAGGTGTCTCCACCTCTTGTTGAACTTCAGTGTTTATTATAGGTTCTTCATCGGTAGATTCTTGAATTTCTTCAAGATCAGTTTTACTCCCACTGTCCTCTTTAGATATCATTTCTCTCTCAAGGAAGACTCCTCTTCGAGCTACAAAGACCACATTATCCTTGGGTCTGTAGAATAAATATCCAAATGACTCTTGTATATAACCGACGAAAAGACACTTTTCAGATCTGAAGTCTAGTTTGTCCTGAGTTTCCCGTCTAACGTAAACTTCACAACCCCAGATTTTGATGTGACCAAGAGAAGGTTTCTTTCCCTTCCACATCTCATAAGGTGTCTTTGAAACTTTCTTAGTGGGTATTTGATTTAAGATATGGGCGGCTGTTTCTAATGCATAACCCCAGAAACTTATTGGAAGTGTTGCTCGACTCATCATAGATCGAACCATGTCTAACAAAGTTCTGTTTCTCCTCTCAGCAATACCATTAAGCTGCGGTGTTCTAGGAGGAGTCAATTGTGAAACTATTCCACAGTTTCTAAGATGATCGAGAAACTCGATACTAAGGTACTCTCCTCCCCTATCGGATCGGAGAACCTTTATCTTTCTGCCCAGTTGATTCTCTACTTCGTTTTGATATCTTCTGAATACATCAAAAGTATCTGACTTATGTTTGATCAGATAAACATGTCCAAATCTGCTGAAGTCATCAGTAAATGTAACATAGTATCTATTTCCATCTTTTGTAGCACATCGGAATGGTCCACATACATCTGTATGTACCAAATCCAATAATCCTTCACCTCTTTCACATGATCCTGTGAATGGCGATTTAGTCATCTTTCCTAATAAACAAGATTCGCATACATCATCCGATTTGAGGTCGAATGATTCCAACACTCCATCCTTCTGGAGTTGGGCAATGCGTTTCTTGTTTATGTGCCCTAGACGATAATGCCACAACTTGGATTTAACAATTTCATTAGACGAATCAACATTTAAAATAACATTGCTAACACATTCAACATTTTCATATATGCCTTTGTAAGGAGAAGCTTTAAAAATAAAACAATCATTTAAATGAACCAAAATATCTCCATTTCCATTATCAAAAAAAAAATGATAACCATCTTTATACAAAGCATAAAATGAAATAATGTTTCTAGTCATTTCTGACGAATAATAGCAATTATTTAAATCTACCTAACTCCAGAATTCAGCATGAGCTCAAATCTTCCAATCTTCGTCACAGGTACAATTCCCTTGTTTCCCATAACTAAGTTGAGCTCTCCATGCTTCACACTTCTACTTTCCTTTAGTCCCTGCAATACAGTGCAAATGTGATTACCACACCCTGTATCCAGAACCCACGAATTAGAAGTTGTAGTATTATGGAGTTCGATCATAAACATACCTGAGTGAGTACTCTTCTCAACCTTTCCATCTTCAAGGTCCTTCAGGTATTTTGGGCAGTTACGCTTCCAATGCCCGTGTTGCAGTAGAAGCATACTGCTTCCTTTGGGTCACTTACAGGTGCAATCTCAGAATCGGTCCCTTTCTTAGACTTGCGAACAGACATTCCGTCAGTAGTCTTCCTTTTCCAATTATAATTTGACATTTTTCTTTTCTTTGCACTTTGACCAACAGTCAACACAGGAGCTGATGAGCCAGAGGACACATCATCTTTCTTGATTCCTTGCTCAGTAGTTTGCAGTAAATTGTGGAGTTCCATTATTGAGCCTTCCCTCTCATTCATATTCATCTGATATGACATTACAAACTGATTGTAGACAGCTGGCAAACTGGATAGAATTATGGCAATGGAAAACTCTATGTCAAATACCATGTTCAATGACTCCAACCTATCAAAGTACCCTTTCATCTCTAAGATGAAAACACAGATAGAAACTCCAGGTTTGGGCTTGCAAGCCATGAGGGATTTCACCACATCAAGGCGTTCTTTGCTTGCCTTAGCCTGAAACATTTCTTTCAGCTGTTGGTTCATTTTATAAGCCCAAGTATTTTCAAAAGTCTTTTGCAGTTCAGGGCTCATGGAAGATGTCATGATACAAGACACTTTATTCGCATCGTCATAATGTTTCCGGTGTGTCTCAATCTCCTCTTGGGTTGATTCTTCATCAATTACGGGAATCTGCTCATCGAGAACATATTCCTTGTTCTCGTACCTCAAGGTAAACCTTAGGTTACGCATCTAGTCCATATAATTTGGACCGGTTAGTCTTTCCCTTCCAAGAACTGAGAGTAGTAAGAAGTTCGAGTTATGTGCGGGATTGGGGACGGGAGGATTTGCACCATTTAAATTTGCCATCTATGAGATAAAACAGTTTTAGTTAGTTTGAATATTCCTTAATTATTTACCCAATTTACTAAATTAAGGCTAGGATCCATATTTTCAGTTTTATGAAAAGGGTCGCCGTAATCATATAACTAAAATACCATTATCTATTTCATTTCTATGAAACTCCTAGATCTTTGAGATTCATTGATTTCTATCAATGGCATGTTAATCTCGGTTATTCACATCTACTATTCATGACTGGTATGCCGAGGATCATGAACAAGATGGTGAATTAACCATGCAAACCCCGCATGATCCCCGGCTCGAGTACGCTTGAGAATCGCGAGTCTCAATCATCTCTCATTATGTCCTCATATTAATGTGCCGGTAAACCACACACCCTCCATTAACAGTTCATACGAGAGATGTGCGGATTTCATGGGTTAGCATACTATTCATCATTTCCTATAGCTAAAACGGGATTTTGTTTTACTATTTTAAGTCTACTTTTAATCTTGACATCATCCTATCAAAGGTCATCGGTAGCTCCATCGAATGCACAAAGAAGCGGAGAAGTAGGTCAGCGCGAAGCTTATTAAAAACCTGACTTCTTTAGGGAAGCAAAGCGACCCGCCTTATACCTCTCTTATAGTTTGTTCCTCATGGGTGAGCCGGTTTATCAATTGACTGACGATGTATTTAGACTGTAATTATACATATATGTAAATCATATCATACATATAATCTCTCTTGAAGTTTGGGGTTCTATTTTAAACCTTTTAAAATTAGTGGTCTATTTTAAACAATTTAAAATTATCAATATCTAAACTGTAAATACATATTACCTATTTAGATAATTCTCTTTCCAATTTATCTTTACCTACATACTATTGCAGATAATTGCAAGCTACTATTTGTTAAGCTATGGCTCTGATACCACTGTTGGATTTTCTATTCCCTAACTAGATTATTATGTACGCAGCGGAATAACAAAACTTTAAATAATCTAAGGCAATTAGGAAACTAAAACCCTAAGGGATCTTTAACTTTAACAACATAGTACAATGAATAAATTGAACAAAGAGAATATAAGGAAAACACTAACCTTAAGAGAAAACTTATTTCTCGCGTGCAGACCAAAGAGCAGAGCTTCGTTACTTGGAGGCAAGTACCCAAAGTAGAATACCTCTAATGCTTCACACCCAAAAACCCAAGAGAAAGTCGAATTTTCGGAATACTTGAAAATTCGTACTTGAAAACCTATATTATGAAGGTATAGGATGTCCCTATTTATAGTTATGGAAGAAACCCTAAGGTTTGCTGAATTCAACTCCCAACCGGCGGTTGGAGTTGTTTGACTTCTACTCCAAGTCTGCGAATTCCACCGCCTCAGTAACCCTAATCCCAACCGGCGGTTGGGTCTTCCAACCGGCGGTTGGATCAGATTCTGGAATCTTCCGCTCGATTTAATTACTTTTAATTTCTTATTATTAATTAATTAAACAATTAAATATAATAATACTAATACTATTAATATTATCCTTCATCTTTCTCTTGACTGTTTATGAGGGCAACCCAAAAAGGACTTTTCCATTAATGATAGTCTCACCAATTAGTTATGATATTGGACACTATTCCAACATCTTCTTCGTATTCCATTTCACCTTCAAGACTTGATACATTTTGTATGTGTTCCGCGGCGTCCAAGTGATCCTTCAAGCAAATGCACATCTCTAAGGAGACCGGTGTGAGTCTTGTTCTTCGTATAGATAATACCCTGCCACTAAGAGAAAAAGCGGATTCCGAAGCTACCGTTGAAGCTTGGACGGTTAGTAAATCTCGGGCCATGATTGCTAGAACGGGAAATTGATATTCTCTCTCTTTCCACCAAGCCAAAATATCAAATTGTTCTAACTCATTGGGTAGAATAGTGGACAAAAAAATCCGTTCTGGTATATCTCTCATATTCGTTAGTGATGTTTTGATTACCTTCACCCCTTGCCCGTTTATTATTTTCTTGCCTTAAACTATTATAAAAGTTTAGCATCACATTGGAAGAAGAAGAAGAAGAAAACATTGAGTTAACCGAACTAGTGGGCACATTTGATGTCGAACCATATTTTTGAATATATACACCAAATAAATCTTGTAAACATTGTTTAAAAGACGTTTTTGCATTTTGTGAAAACATTGGGTTCTCCATATTCAAATCCAAATTGTGACAAATGTTATCAATAAGCATTTCCACCCCGGTAAGGTTCAAACATGGGTTCATTGCGGCAGCACAAGTAATTACCGGTGGTATTTCTTGAAAATATTTTCTTAGTTTTTCTTTCATGGGAGCCACCATTTCTTCAAATAAAGGACCTTCATACATGTAATCGTTTAATTTTGTAGTCATTAACCAAATTTGATTAAGCACCAAATGACTAGTTGCCTAGTTGGATAATAAACACCCGATAATAAAGTAGTCGCGGTTTTGAAAAGTTTGAGCAATTCGACTATCTTTGTAACAAGATGATCATGAAAAACTTGTAAAGTATCGCGTTGGCGTAAACCACATACAAACAATGGTAGGTCGAATTCCATCTAACGGGCATGTCCCAATTAGGGGTTAAAAAATAGAATTCGTATCCTTGCACAATTTCATATAAGATTTGTATCTAGCTTTACCCTTTCGAAAAACGTCTTGCAACATAGATTTAAAAATCGTTTTTACTTCATCTACATCTTCAACCGCTAGTCCGGCTTGCACAACCAAGTTAATGATGTATGCAACACATCGACTATGATAAAAAATGCCCTTCAATGGTGGTACGTATTTTAGTATTAATTTTGAGACGGCAAGTGTATTATTACTCGCGTTGTCAAAGGAGATTGAAAAAACCTTTTCTTCCAATTTAAACGTTTTAATCACACTTCGTAATATGTAAAATAAATTTTGACCCGTGTGAGGATACTCAAAGTCTTCAAAAGCAATGGACGTTTCATCATTTGCCAAGTTGCGGGATCAACCCAATGTGCGGTAACACAAAGGTACGAACCGGGCAAACCATGAGGAGCCGACCAAACGTAGGTTGTTAATGATACACTTGTATTTAAATTTTCAAAACCGATTTTTAGTTGCTTTTTAGCTTCTTTCTACAATTTAAGGGCATCGCGTTTAAGAGTAGTACGACTTACATTGTTATATCGCGGTTGAAGAGTATTTTGAATCACCCTAGTAAGTCGAGGGTTGTCGAAGTGGTTGAACGGCAAAGTTTCTTGAATTACAAAACCCGCAAAAGCTTCTCGACACCGTTGCTCATCGTATGTAAAAATCGTTCCATTTCGTGCCATTGAAGATTGACCACTTGCTTCCGGATTACCTTTGAGTGCCTCACAATGTTTTTCGGTATGATTTTTCAACGTTGTTGATGATCCCAGCTAGAGATCTTAGTATGTATTACTTTGATTGATTATTAATAAGCTTGCGGAATAGTTTATTAATAACTTGAAGAACAAACTTGTATATAACAGAATATCTAACCAAAAGCTTCAATATTATTAACAATAATACGAACACACAACTTGTGTTAGGGTTTACAACCTTGAAGCTAATAACTAGAATGAATTCGTTCTGTGTTACTAATTCTAGGATTTTACAGGATCTCTATTTATAACATATAGAGTCCTTCATAGAATCAAACTATTATGGAAATCCTATCTATTCCATAATTATCTCTAACCGACTAACCAACAGTGGTTGAGTATATAACTAACAGGTGTAGTACTCGTATATTATCAACAGTGGTTGAGTACTTGATACAAAACGCTTTACATATACCAACAGTGGCCCTGTTAGACAAATGTACTAACAGCGGTTGTCTTCTTCTAACAGTGGTTGACTTCTACTAACAGTGGTTGAAGTCTTATACCAATAGCGGCATGATACTTGTATTCTGAGCAAATCTAACAGTGTCTCAGGTCTCAACAATCTCCCCCTAAACTTGATCATTCAGAGTAATGATTCAAGTTTCAATCCTTCTTTTCTTCTTCTTTCTCCTTCATCGTTTGCCTCTTATGCAGTTGATTGAACACCATGTATAAAGCTCTGTAAGCTCCTTCAGTAATGATGGTTGTAGATAACTTCAAATCAACCAATCTATTCAGCAGCCCTGTTCCCAGCACATAGTGTCGATCATCAAACATGTAGATCACCTGCCCATTGTTAAATACTACCATGTGTACTCCAGCTCTGGCAAAATATCTCCAGGTTATAACCCTTTGATAACAATGAAAGAATAAGTGATACAAGCTGGCTGGTTCAAACAGGCTTTGCAATAACTCCATCATTTGTCGTTCAATCACAGCTTCAGAGTTCTTTCTATTCCTGATTCTGCTCACTTGATACAACTCCATAAGATCATCTCTTGTACAAATTCTGAGCAAATCAACCATACTCCCAACATGATCATCAAATCCTCTTTCCCTTTCAATCTTGATCTCAAGGATCATTTTTCTGAAACCATAATCAATTGCTACTCCTTCCCAATTTATAATTCTAGCCTTTCTTGGTCCTTCAGAAATCTCCTTGCTATCAGTCAGAATCTTGATTCTCTTTTTCAGCTCTGGATCAAATCTTGGAATATCAGGAATAACATTATCTTTAGAAATCTGATTTTTCCATGAATTTCTTCTAACTTCATTCTGCTTATCCTCTAAGGCTTTCTCTGCTGCCTCAGTAGCTGCCTTTTCTCTTCTTTCTTCTTCTTCTTTCAAAAACTTTTCCATTTCCCTATCTGCCTTTTCTTTCTTCTCCTTCATCAATGCATTCAAATGCCTATTCTCTTCCATTTTCTTTGTCCACTCATCATCTTTTCCCATATACCTATCATATGCCTGTTGCAGCTTCTGCATATTCCATCCTCTAACCATTTTAGCTGGAGCATAATTTTCAGACAAAGCATTGATCATATGTCTTCTCCTTTCAGCATATGGTAAAGGTTTACTCCTCTTCTTGGCTAATTCCTCTTGCTTTTTCTTTCTAGCCCTTTCCTCATTTGACCTTTTCATCAACAAAAATCCAGAAGATAACTCTTCCTCTTCATTACCTTTCTTCTTCTTTAAATAATCATGAACTCTCTGAGCAGGAAGCTTTAATCCTTGCACAGTCTTTTCTTTAACAATCTCTGCAGCTTTCTGTGTAATAGTCACTACACTCAGATCATCCAAAATCATTTTCACATCATTACCCTCTTCTTCAGCTTTAGCTTCTGCAGCTCTCCTTATCAACCTTTCTCTTTCTTATACTTGCATCCTCAGCATATCATGAGACTCAATATGAGGTTCTTTAATTTCTTTCACTTTTGATTTTTCTTTTAACTTTCCTTTACCTTTGTCTTTTGGATCAATCACAGGCAATTTAGACTCAGGTTTGAGTGTTGAAGTTGGTTCTCTTATTGTAACAGGTACCTCTCTTGGTCTTGTTGTTGTTGTAGTTGTAACAGGGGTTGATATGACAGCAGTGGTGATTGGTGTATTAACAGTGGTAGGTGTTGGTGTACTAACAGGGGTAGATGTAACAGTGGTTGGGTTAGTGTTGACAGGGGTTGAAATTGTGACAACAGTGGTAGAAGTTTTAACAGGGGATAAATTTTTAGTTGGCTTTCTTCTTGGAATTGATTTCTTTCTTGTAAAAGTCTGCAACTTCTTCTCTTCATCAATTGACTTTGATTGCTCCCCCTTAATTTCAACTTCTCCTTCTTTCATCTCTTTTTCAACATCATCGACCACCTCATACACTGACCTATCACTGAAACTAACTCTTTTCTTATCATCCAGGTTAGCACCCATCACATCCCAAAAATATAATCTAAGTGCAGCTTTTTCAGGCAACCCTTTATTCAATGGAAATACCTGATAAACTGTTTCATCAGTCTGCTCTGCTCCTGCACCATCACTTGTATTAACATTCTCAGAAGAATCTTCACCAGTATATACCACCATACTTCTGTCATCTGCAGCATCTACCATCTCATCATCTAAACTTTCATGTATCACATAATCAGATACATTTAGCTCCTCCTCAGCCTTATCCCTGCTCTGCACATAATCATCATCTTTATCATCAAACACTAACTCCACAGTGTCTTCTGATTGTGCCTCATTATGCTCACATATATCCATCTCAACTGTGTTATCATCAAACTCAAGCACCTCTGTAGCTGTATTATCATCAAACACCTCTGTAGCTGCAGAATCATCATTCATCTCATCAATATTTATCATTGCTCCACCCATATCATAATGAGGTCCATATGAATCATCATCATCATCATCATCTGCTTTTCTTGAACCATCATCTTCAGGCATAATATCATCATCTGCTTTCTTCTCCCCCTTGCCTGAAGATTCCTTTAACCTATTCGCAGGTAAAAGAATATTGTTGACAGCCTCCTCAAGCATGACCAATCTATGCTGCACATCAAGCAACTCTGCCTTCTGATGATCAATGATCTCCTTCTGCTTAGCAATTAACTCATCCTGAGCTTGAATTTTCTGTTGAGCCTCTTTTCTGTAAGCCCTTTCCCTCTCATATTTGCTCCACAGTTTATTGACATCATGTACAAGATAGGAAATCGTCAATTCATCAGTATCACTAGGCTCATCAACATTAGAGTGTGACCTCTTAGTTGAATCCTTGCCCACATCTGCCACTGCAGATGTCCCTTGGTTATTGGTACTGGGACCTACATTTGAATCATCACCCATAGGTTCATCAAACATAGTTGCCTCTGGTTGGGTCTGATTAATGTTACCACTATCCTGCCCTGCCAGTGGGCTAGAAACAGTAGTGGCAGCCCTTCCAGAATGAACATTTTCATCAAGTATGTTCACCTGTTGTGTTGGAACAGTTGACTGAGACTGTGGAGAAACAGGAATCTCCATAGCCTGTGTAGCCTTCTTGGATTTCTTGGCTTTAGATTGGGTAGGCTGTTTGTTCCCTTGTTTTCTTTTGATGCCACCTCTTGATGTGTGTTCAGAACCAACTTGTGTTGTTGGTCTGTCATCATTTGGTCCAGATGGTGTTGGTAATACACCACCAGTGGCAGAAGGAGTAACTAGCATTGTAGAAAATAATGCAGTTTCCTTCTTAGAAAAAACATTCTGATACTTATTCATAGCCTGAATAGTCCTCAAAGATAAAGTAGAACTAACAATCACACTATCCTCTGCTGACAGATTTGACAATTGATTATTCAATAAAAGCTGAACAAATCTAGGATACATAACGAATGTATCACCCTTTACATTCCTAACCATATTATCTAAGATAAATCTAGACATATTAAATTTAATACCCTGTGCCAAGCAGATAATAGGATATGCAATAGTAGAACTAAATTCATTAAAACTAGTTCTCTTTTGAGACAAACATACCAGAAAAGTATGAATGTAGGACTTCCATTGAGGACAAAACCATGACTTCAAGAAAGTATATTCTGATCTTGTCTTTCCTGAACCTTCATACCCCATATCCATAATGCCTTTAAACAAATCTTCTCTCGATAATTCCAGAATTCCACCTTCATCATCAAACTGTAAAAGCTCTCTTAGAATAATCTCAGTAACCATTACCTTCTTACCCTTGACAGTGGAATGAATGTGAGTAATTCCATTAACATTCCCTTCCTTTGCATTCTGCCAGAATTCCTGAATATGTGATCGAATCAATCGTGGAGCGACAGTAAGGGCATAAGGAACTGGACAATTACTTAAGAAATCGATGATAGGGTGAAAATACTCATCGGCAAGTTCTTTATTCAAGAAAGCCCTCATGTTGTGTTCAGAATGAACACTTAGCATAGAAGTACCAGAATCAGACGAAGATGACGATGCCATTGAAGAAATTGATGAATGAACAAAGAGTGAATTACAATAAACAACTCAAAGCGAGAGCGATTATTGAAGGGTTTTGAAAATTTTGAAAGCGTAATTGAAAAAGTGAAGTATTTGAGTATTTATTTGATGACAGTGCCAAGCCCTAAAAATAGAACTAGCAGTGGCACTGCTGGTTATACCCAACAGGGGCACAATTTACAAACAAACCCAACAGGGGTACCTCACTTGATCAATTTATAGTCATCCCTTTCTAACCATCTAACAAAGCTAGCAGCGGCTGATAGTCTAGCAGGGGCATCCGACCAAGGAAACTCCAACTTAGAACTAACAGGGACATAAACTTAGCTTAGTTAGACAACGATTTTTTTTTTTTTTTTTTTTTTTTTTTTTTAACCAAAAGATAAGAAGAAACAAATAAAACATTAAATTCCAGCTCAAGTGATGTCTCTTGACAGTGGCTGAAACCTGCAATATTAAACTAAGAAAAACAACTAGCAGGGGTTAAATTACACACATATACAGCAGGGGTTTAAAATACATTGACAGTGGCAAAGGTAGACTAACAGTGGCACCATCTGTTATCATGATGAAGCTAACAGTGGCAACACCTGACCCTGTCACATTACAATATATTTTATCCCTGTTAGTATCAAATCCAGACCAAAACACTACGTGAGATTGATCATACCAATATTAGTTATCAAAAATGTAAATCTTCCTACATCAAATGCTTTTGTAAAAAGATCTGCAAGTTGATTATCAGTATGAATTTTAAAAATATGAATCAATCTTTTATCATAACAATCTCTTATAAAATGATATCTGATTTCAATGTGTTTGGTTTTTGAATGCTTAACTGGATTCTGAATGATACTAATAGCAGAAGTATTATCAATATAAATAGGAGTGTTCATGAAAGTCAAACCATAATCCAGCATTTGATTCTGAATCCAAAGAACCTGTGCACAGCAACTTGATGCTGCAACATATTCTGCTTCTGCTGTAGAAGTGGAAACTGTGGTCTGCTTCTTGCATTGCCATGACACTAACCTATTTCCAAGAAATTGACATCCTCCACTAGTCGATTTCCTATCCATATTCTCACCACCATAGTCACTATCTGTGAATGCCTTTAGCTCAAAATCTGATCCTTTAGCATACCAAAGGCCCAAGTCTGGTTGACCTTTCAAGTATCTAAAGATCCTCTTCACAGCATACATGTGTGACTGCTTTGGATTGGTCTGATATCTAGCACAAAGACACACTGCAAACATTATATCAGGTCTAGATGAAGTTAAATACATCAATGAACCAATCATTGACCTGTATAAGTGCACATCTACTTCCTCCCCCTCAGGATCAGAATTAAGATGTTTATGTGCCTCCATGGGAGTGCTAGCTACCTTCACATCTTTATAACCAAATTTATTCAAAATATCTTTCACATACTTCCCTTGGTTAATAAAGATTCCATTTAACTTCTGCTTGACCTGCAATCCTAAAAAGAATGTGAGTTCACCCATTGAACTCATCTTGAACTTCTTATGCATTAAATCCTCAAACTCTTTGCACAATGAATCCCTTGTAGACCCGAAAATAATATCATCAACATACACCTGTACCAGCAATATATCTCTTTGAACCCTCTTGGTAAACAATGTCTTGTCAATAGTACCTCTCTTGAATCCATTCTTGAGCAAGTACTCAGATAGAGTATCATACCAAGCTCTTGGAGCTTGATGTAATCCATACAATGCTTTCTTCAATCTGCACACTCTATCTGGATATGTTGGATCTTCAAACCCTGGTGGTTGGCAAACATACACCTCATCATCAATTAGACCATGAAGAAAAGCACTCTTCACATCCATTTGATAGACTTTGAAATCCTGATAAGATGCATAAGCTAAAAATAATCTAATAGCTTCTATTCTAGCAACAGGGGCAAAGACATCATCATAATCTATGCCTTCTTCCTGTGTGTACCCCTGTGCTACCAACCGAGCCTTATTCTTGATCACTATTCCTCTTTCATCTCTCTTGTTCTTGAAGATCCATCTTGTGCCTATAGCTTTCTTTCCTTTTGGAAGATCAACCAAATCCCACACATCTTGCAGTTTGAATTGCAACAATTCTTCCTGCATAGATTCAATCCAGCTTGGATCTTTGAGAGCCTCCACTGCCTTCTTTGGTTCCATCTGAGAAAGAAAACATACATATAATGAAGTATGTACATCTTCTTCTCTTACCTTGGTTTGATGTCTTGTCTGAACAGGAGTCATAATATCACCAATAATCAAATCCAAAGAATGATCTTTATGAACCAAATACTTAGAGGTAGAAGGATCAAGTAGTTCTCTTTCCAAATTAGAACCCAAAAGATTATCTATCTCAGAGTCTGAAAAAGACTCTCTTTCCTCTCTTTCCTTTGATGGCTTTGGAGTTGCTTCAGAATCTGACAAAGAAGTCCTTTCCAAAACTTGAAATGGAGGACTTTGTTCAACAAATTTTGGAGAATCATGCTCTTCCTCTGACTCATGCTCTGGATCTGTATGAGATCCCTTTGAAGTGAATGGTTGATGATCTGGTGAAGTTAAATCATCTGCACCCTTGCTTGCACCAGTTTTACCAGGTGAACCATTTGAATCATCAGAAGAAGCATCTTTCTCTGGTTGATCCTGTTCCTGTTGAAATACTTCTGGTGGATCTGGAGTCCAAATAGGAAACAAGACATACTTCAAGTCATCCTTTTTAGTTTGACTTGAGGTTGAATGCCCATCTTTACCTGCATCATTACCTGCATCTGTACCTGCACTAATAGACAAATCTGGATATCTAAAAGCATGGGTTAGTGCATCAATATCAAACAAAACTTCTGGACCTTTTCCTTCTACATTTGATGTATGTTCATTAAAGGTCACATCCATGGTCTCTTCTATGATCCTAGTCCTTTTGTTAAATACTCTATAAGCCTTGCTTTGAATAGAGTATCCAACAAATACACCCTCATCTACCTTACTCTGAAACTTACCAAGATGATCTCTGGTATTTAAGACAGTACAAGGACATCCAAATGGTTTTAAAAAGCTAACCAGAGGTTTTCTCTTAAAGAATAACTCATAAGGTGTCTTGTTATGAGGTTTAATAATCAAAATCCTATTCAAAACATAACAAGCAGTGCTAACTGCCTCTGCCCAAAAGGACATTGGAAGTTTAGCATCTGCTAGCATGCTTCTAGCAGCCTCAATTAGTGTCCTATTCCTCCTCTCAGCTACTCCATTTTGTTGTGGAGTCCTAGGTGCACTATACTGTCTTTCTATACCTTTATCCTCACAGAACTTATTCATCTCATGATTCTTAAATTCTGTCCCATTATCACACCTGATGATCTTAACCTTTTGATTAGTTGAATTCTCAATCCTAGTTATGAATGATCTAAGTATTTCACCTGTCTCATCCTTAGTCCTAAGAAAGAACACCCAACTCATTCTAGAGTAATCATCAGTTATTACCAAACAGTAAGATTTCTTCCCTTGACTAGCTACATTGGTAGGGCCAAACAAATCCATATGTAACAGGTGTAAGGGAGTGGTATTGGTATTCACAAGCTTGGTCTTATAAGAGGTCTTGTGTTGCTTGCCTTTGAGACATGCTACACAGTGGTCACTACATTCAAATAACTTTTCAGGTAAGTCTCTCACTAGCTTATTCCTAACAAGTTTATTCATGGTCTTGAAATTCAAGTGACACATCCTCCTATGCCATAGTTCAGATTCAGATACAGTAGCTTTAGAAATGAGACAGTTAACATTTTGAGATTCCATCTTGTTTAAATCACTACAGTATACATTATCCTTTCTTGGAACTCTCATTAAAATCTTATCTTCAGGTATTTTGAGTTTTTCAGAAAGTATAAGGCATTCTGTGTCAGTGAAATATACAGGATTTTGCTTATCTGTGATTTGACTCACACTAAGCAAATTGTATCTCAATTGCTCAACATAATAAACATCATTGAAAGTGAGCTTACTGCTTTTTACCTTACCTTTACCTGTGATTTTACCTCCTTTAGGATTGCTTCCAAATGCTACATCTCCTCCATCAAACGCTTTAAAGTCCTGTAGCTTTTTCCTGTCTCCAGTCATGTGTCTTGAACAGCCAGAATCAATATGCCATAAGCTTGGTGGCTTGCCCTGCACATATATGAGAAAAACAATTAGTTTTTCTTGGGAACCCAAACCAATTTGGCTTTGGGTTTCCCATGAGCACCTTTGACATCAACCCTTTTGACAGTGATTGATCTCAGTGCTGCATTGGTTTTGGAAACTTTAGATGTAGATACATTTGTATGTCTCCAAAAACAATCTGTTTTAGACCTGACAGGGGTTAATGGTCTGACAGTGGTCACCTTTAAGTTTGTATTGATTACCCTGGCAGTGGTAGCTTTACTTGGTATATACATTCTTTTGAAATGTTTAATACCAGCAGAGGTACCATGCCTGACAGTGGTCAAACCCTCCCCTGTTCGTGTCTTGCCTCTGTTAGCCGTTGACAGGGGCACTGCTGTAGCATTAACAGGGGCTGCAGCCTTGCCTCTGTTAGGCTTATTTATCAACACATGACCTGTACCACTGTTCCTATTATTTTTAGGATTGTAGTAACAGTCCTGTTGAAGATGATTATATCTACCACAAATAAAACATGACTTTCTTTTCACACATTCAAACCCATTACCCAACCTTTGTGAAATCAATTGGTTCCAATTTCTTTGATTACCCCTGGGAATGAATTTATTTAAATTACTTGTAGTATGTAACTCAGACTTCTTTGATTTACATGTACACTTATCACACTCAGATTTCAACTTGTCTTTTGATTCAGTATTGACCTTTTTGTGTACATATCCTAAACCTGAACTAGCCTTGTTGGTTTTCCTGACTTGATCTATTTGTGCTTTTGCTTTCTCAACAAACATCTTTTTACCCTCTTCTAGTTTAGTACTATTAAGTTCAGAAACTAGACCAGTAATAGACTTAACACTACCATCTACAGAATTACCACCTGATGAGCTATCATTATCACTCTCATCTTCCTCAGTCCAATCAGATACCTCAACTTTATCAAAATTCACATTATCAGCACAATTAACAACTGGATCTACCTTTTTAACCTCCTCAGACACACCTACCTTAAGTGTTTCTAAAACAAAATCAGTTTTAGGTGGGAAATAAGTATGATTATAAGGTGGAGGAACAGCATTAAGGTTGTAACCTAATCCAAGTTTTAATTTATCATGAATTTGAGACTTGATTAAGTTTTGAACACCTTTTGAAACATTTTCCAATTCATCAACTTTCAATTTTATTGACTCCTTATCAGAAATTGCCTCAGCCAACTTAGCACTTAGCATATCAACTTTTGTTTGTAAAGCTTTCTTTTCCCAATTTAGATACTTAACATCTAAGTGAAATTGAGATTCATTCTTTTCATAAGCTTTTATCTGATTTTCTAAGTTTTCAATAGCTAAAGTGGCATGTTGACTCTTTTCCTTACAAGCTTTTAATTCATTACACACAACCATATTATGATCCCTATAAAATTTAACCATTTTCTTACATGCAGGAGAACATAATTTAGATTGTACCTCATATGGAATGTCTGAAGGCTCTGGTTCTTCTGTGACATCCATCAAAGCTTGATTCTGAACTACAAGCTCTTCTTGGTCACTCCAGTCAAATCCTCCCATTCCATCTTGAGCAACCAATGAATCTGAAGTGGTGTTCTGAACTGGTATCAATCTTCTTTGAGGACCAGAATTATTTCTTACAAAACCATTCTGAGATCCTCCAGCCTGTGTGCTCTTGCACTCCCTAGCAAAGTGTCCCATCTTGTGACAGTTGAAACACTCCACCTTGCTCTTGTCAAAACCAGCTACACCATCTCTCTTGTAAGAAAAATTTCTGTTCCCAGAACTCTGCATAAACCTCTTTGCCCTGATTGTAATCATGGCCATCTGCCATCTTAAATCCATCTCTTCCAGGTCCTCTTCACTAACCTGCTCCAAATCTTCTGTAGTTAATGATGAATTCACATGGCTTGCAAAGAATGCTTCCAATACATTATCATTAGCACCAGATGTGCTACAACTAACAGATTCACCAACAGAAACAAAAGCAGCATTGTTAGAGCTACCATTGGACTGTTTCAATGCTAGAACTTCAGGCTCAAAATTCCTCAGATCATTGTACAGGTCTTCAATTTCTTTCTCTTCAAGATCTGGACTTTGTCTAAGTCCCACAGTGTACATATTCCAATCTGTACCAAGTGATCTTAGAAACTTCCTGTTCAAGTCATCTTTATCAATCTTGACATTGTGATTTTCTAAATCACCCACAAGTTTTTGAAACCTATCAAAAGTCTGAGTCAGAGTTTCAGACTTTACACCTGCAAAGTTTTCAAACTGTTGTTTGAGAAGAGATCTCTTATTCTTCTTGGTGTTATCATTACCACCAAATCTCTTAACAATTGCTTGCATAAGAACCTGAGCATCTTCACAGTTTTCAAACTTCCTTTGATACTCATTAGGAATAGACAAAAGTAGAGTACTTAATGCCTTCCACTCTGTTGCTCTTTCTTTTCTCTCTGCATCAGACTTTGGTGGTGGTCTTTCTTCCTTTTTACCATCTGCATCCTTAGTATAGTTTGGTCCATTAGTAACCACCTCCCACATCATATAATCCGTAAGCAACATGTATTGCCTAATCCTAGTCTGCCATAGCTCAAACTCATCAGGTTTGAGCATGGGAATCTTTGTAGCTTGTATACCTTCCATTGATTCAGTAGACATCTTGTTATTTGTTGAAAAAGCTGCGAAATTCAATTACCTTCTTCAAGATCAAAGTAATATCAAGCTCTGATACCACTTGATGATCCCAGCTAGAGATCTTAGTATGTATTACTTTGATTGATTATTAATAAGCTTGCGGAATAGTTTATTAATAACTTGAAGAACAAACTTGTATATAACAGAATATCTAACCAAAAGCTTCAATATTATTAACAATAATACGAACACACAACTTGTGTTAGGGTTTACAACCTTGAAGCTAATAACTAGAATGAATTCGTTCTGTGTTACTAATTCTAGGATTTTACAGGATCTCTATTTATAACATATAGAGTCCTTCACAGAATCAAACTATTATGGAAATCCTATCTATTCCATAATTATCTCTAACCGACTAACCAACAGTGGTTGAGTATATAACTAACAGGGGTAGTACTCGTATATTATCAACAGTGGTTGAGTACTTGATACAAAACGCTTTACATATACCAACAGTGGCCCTGTTAGACAAATGTACTAACAGCGGTTGTCTTCTTCTAACAGTGGTTGACTTCTACTAACAGTGGTTGAAGTCTTATACCAACAGCGGCATGATACTTGTATTCTGAGCAAATCTAACAGTGTCTCAGGTCTCAACAGTTGTGTTAGAGTCAGGTTTGAAGAATTTCCGACAACGTTTACAATGTGCTTTTGTCGTACCATCCGACAACAACACTTTGTCGAAACCACCCCAAATCTCCGGATTTCTTTTGTTGGGCAATTGTTTCACAATCGTTGGTGCATTTGAAGAACCAACACCATGGGAAGCCGAAGAAGAATGAGTTGCCATGAGAATATAGTATGCGTTGTTGAGTTTTTGTATATAAGTATGAGTGTATGATTGTTTGTGAATGAAACTAAATCAAAGCTTCTATATATAGTTGAATAAGGATGGAAAAATGGTAAAAAAAATGAAAAAAAAAAAACGGCTAGAAACCCCCTCCCAACGGCTTTAAACGGTAAAAAAAACCCGGTTTCAAACCGGTTTTAAAACCGGGTTGCTCCAAACCTGTTACAAACCGGGTCCAACGGTTAGGATTCTAAACCGGTTTCAAACCGCCGGGTTGGGTCAAACCCGAACCGGTTTTGGTCAAAACCGGTTTTGGTCAAAACCGGTTTTAACCGGGTCGGTTTCGGGTTGAAATCGGGTCGGGTTGGGGAAACCGGTTTTTTGCCCACCTCTAATCGTATTGGCCAAATGTTTTTAAAAAACTGGTGCTTAGACCACATGTTTGTTGTAGCTAGATTGGGCCTATGGCTGACCATATGACCGAATGAAAGCCCAACCCATTTAGTGTTGATTTAGATTACAATTCTCTTTTATAAGAACACAGTAAGAAGTAAGAAGTAAGAAGTAAGAAGTAAGAACTAAGAAGTCATTTAAAAAACCAAGGTTTTTTATTTGTTTGTTAGACAACAATGAGAAAGATGTGTTAAATGGCATAAACAAGAATGCAATATAAATTTGCATGGTATGAAAACTCGGGGTATATTTTTATTTCCAAGTGTTATGTGTTATGACCCGACCCATATTAAAAAAGAAAAAAAATATTCTTTTTTATTGTTTCTCAACCCGATATGAAATTAAGAATGTTGGACCCCAATAAGTTGGAATCCTAGATTTGTTATTGGGTGATAATCTTATTAGAGCTTGTAAGAGTTTAAGCTTATTTTTTAAAAAAACTCAAGCTAGAAGCCTTGTTTGGCACACTAAAACGTAGGAACTTGTTTGGCACACTCCACATGTGTGATTTATAAGTCAGGGGTTCGAATCCGTTCCTCAGCACATGTGGTTGATTTGTGGACATGTAATTTTCCCGACGTTGATGCTCCTTGCAGGTGGGGCGGACGCCTACCATTGTAATATGGTACGGTTGTCAGGGGTACCCTATAAATAACCCTTTTCTATAAAAATTATTGTTATGGCATGATTCTATATGATATTTTAATAGAAAACGCATGTGCTCACTAAGCCATTATGGTTACGCATTTATCACATATATCACATGTTTAATCAGATAAAGTTGCTCAAGGAAATAGGGTTAATAATGGTTTAATCCTCAAAGTTTCACTTTTTTTTCGTTTTAACCACTCAACTTTTTTTTAAATGTTTTAACCACTCAACTTAGGGTCAATAATGGTTTAATCCCTGAATTTTCAATTTTTTTTCGTTTTAACCACTCAACTTTGTTTTAAACGTTTTAACCTCTCAACTTATGAGTTGACCACACTTTAACCACTAAAGTTCATTTGCCCAATTAAAAAAACCCTTTCGTTAACTTATAATGAAAGTTTATATCGTGATATATAAACTTTAAACTGATTTTTTTATCGGCCAAGGTTGTCAAGATAGATCTTACCTAGGATCGTTTTTGTCTTCACAAGATCGAAATCGTAAGATCAAATCGGGATCGTAAGATCTTACGATTTCAATTATGATCTCATAAATGTGTATTATACTGCATATAAAAGATTAATTGCATGACAAATTAATTAAACTTTTATAGTTTAAACATCATAGCATCAATTCATACTTATCATAGCGACTTAGATTACTATATTTGCAACTAAAGATATATATTTTCACATGATAAACTATTTTAGTTTAAAAATTGAATAGTTTTACGTGTAGTAATTAATTAAATAATAAACATATTAACCTTTTATTGGACAAAAATTAACTAATTTATATTTTCTTAACTTATATTCATGTTAAGTAAGATCGGATCGGATCGACATCGTAAGATCTTATGCTCAAATTGAAATCGTAAGATCTTACGATCCCGATTTGATCTTACGATTTCGATCTTGTGAAGACAAAAATGATCCTAGGTAAGATCTCTATCTTGACAACCTTGACCGATAAAAAAATCAGTTTAAAGTTTATATATCCCGATCTAAACTTTCATTATAAGTTAACGAAAGGGTTTTTTTAAATGGGCAAATGAACTTTAGTGGTTAAAGTATGGTCAACTCATAAGTTGAGTGGTTAAAACGTTTAAAACAAAGTTGAGTGGTTAAAACGAAAACAAATTGAAAGTTCAGGGATTAAACCATTCTTGACCCTAAGTTGAGTGGTTAAAACATTTAAAAAAAAGTTGAGTGGTTAAAACGAAAAAAAAGTGAAACTTTGAGGATTAAACCATTATTAACCCAAGGAAATAAATGCAAGAAACGCCTTAGCAACGAGATATAAATTGTATATTGTAAAGATGCTTATGTAGCAAATGTAAATTGTATGGCTTCCCGTGTAATATAATAATTAGATTACGGGGTAAAGATGAACGGACGTTACAATCACTAAATCAAGATCAACCCTTATTCAAACTTATACAAGGTCACGGTTGACGTGATCACTAAATCAAGATCAACATTTCTAGTCAGCAAAATTAATACTATTGCTTAACAATTTTATTAACGGTGGCACATTATAAACTTAGAGGTTCAATAAATATTACATCACCTAATTATTGACAATGTAAGTTACATTCTCGGTACATCTGGTTTATGTATCGATTTTCATTTTGCGTCCAATAATAACATGATATCTATAACGTTAGATCGAATGTTGTAGAAGTTTGATTTAGAAAAATCTAGTGATCGAAAATATGTAGTAGAAATATCTAGATATTACTTATATAGAGTAAGGTTCAAATGAGTACACCAATTTTGAGTGAGAATGAGGGAACCAACAGATTTCTGTCATGTGTCACTTTATTCTCTCTCCTCCACACTTTATTCTCTATCCTCCACATTTTTAAAAATTAAATATCTCACAAACGGTAAGTCGAAAAATCATGAAAATTGCACCATAAAATTCAGCGTTTTCTCCTCTTCGATTTGCCGTCCCTCAAGGCATACTTTTGACAACTTTTTTTTTTCTCATTTTTTGGTGGGTTTCACAAATTAGTAACACATGTGTTAGTGATTAGTTGTACATTTAATTTGTGGTTAAAGTTAGGGTTTAGGGTTAGGTTTAGGGTTTAGTAGGGTTTATGGTTTAGGGTTTATAAGGGTTTAGGGTTTAGAAGGGGTTCAAGGTTTAGGGTTTAGAAAGATTTAGGGTTTAGCGTTTTGTAAAGCGTTTAGGGTTTAGGGTTTGGGGTTTAGGGGTTAGGGTTTAGGGTTTGAGGTTTGAGGTTTGGGGTTTCGGGGAGAAACCCCAAACCTCAAACCCTAAACCCTAAACCCTAACCCCTAAACCCCAAACCCTAAACCCTAAACGCAACACTTTAACACATGTGTTAGTAAATGTGAAACCCACCAAAAAAATGAAAAAAAAAAAACTTTTCGAAAGTATGTCTTGAGGGACGGCAAATCGAAGAGGAGAAAACGACGAATTTAATGATGCAATTTTCATAATTTTTCGATTTGTCGTTTGTGAGATAATTGATGTTGGGGGTAAATGGGTTTTGTACATGTGGAACATTCTCTTTGTACACATGGCTTGATATCATTGGTTCCCTCATTCTCACACAAATTCCTATTCTCATTTGAACCCTACCCTACTTATATAATTGATAAAGTCCTTGGAAATATTTATAAATTGTAGAATCTTCCATAAACTAGTATAAACTAGTATAATACCCGGGCATTGCCCAAGTCAATACACAACCATATCATTTAGTATTATCACAAAACGTACGCACTATCATTTTTACTTTTTTAAAAAAAGGCAAAACAAAACTATATATTACCAACTGAAAATCAATAGGTTACAAACAATAAAAGGGAGGGCTCCAAGTTAGAACACCCCAATTTAAGCCTAATGGACCCATACAAATTTACCATATTATATGCTATTTATTTTATATACGACTAAAATTACATATATAATAAATTAATAATACTACTGGCAATCTATTGTAACACACTATTGCAACTGGTAAATTGCTAATATTACTACTAATCACCGCTCTATGTTGAGCAAATATTTGTTACATAAGATGAACACGAGCGAATTCAAATGAACCTCTCATGACCTCAAATTGCAATGGTTGTATTGAAAAAAGAATCAATTTTTATTAAATTAAATAATATACCACACATATATATACATCATACATAAATACTACACCAAAGGAGTGCATATGGATTAAACCAAAGTCCAAAACTAAAGCTCCAATTGTATTTTAGCAGTAGTACTTGTTGGACCCATAACAGATAGTAGGCAGAAAAACACCAAGCTAGAAGTCCGTGTATTTATCGTTAGAAGACACCACCAATAACATTCATTATGAGTAGAGATGGCAGAAGTGTAACATGTCGAAAAGGCTTTGCATCAGGAGACTACTTTTATATGGGTCAGGTGATGTTACCACCAACATTTTCAGTCCCTCTGATTTTGATACATCAATAGTGTTAAATATGATTTGACCTAACTTTAAAGATTTACTGAATTGACCATTTAGGGAGTAAAATAACGTTGACACAATCATGTATATATGTGAAAAATTGCCAACTCCTATAAATATACGCTTTAGATAAACTTATAAAAACATTAAAAGGGCCATGAACTTACCTCATCAGCAACATTTTAGAGAGCTCTATGAAGACCTGGGTAACCTGAAATCTTATACTACTTGTCTACTCATTTAACAAATTTAGTGGGCCCGGATCCGACCCGCCCATATTCAATATAATTGAATATTAGAAATTGTATGTTGGAGATTGGTAGTATCAGAGCAAAGACCAAGCTCAGTAAAGCACTCAATTGCAATATATAATTATGAATAATCATGTCTTAAGGTAGCTCAGCAAAACAACATATTATCATAATCCTAAACGACAAATAGAATAGACAAAAGTTACCTAAAAAATATAATGAACAAAGAATCATAGCTGGCCAATTTTACCCCGTTTACTAATCAAGAAGTTCTTTTTAGGTTATGTGTTATCTCAAGCGGGTTAATAGGATAAGATGAACAGTTTGTAGAGAAAAGAAGGAAAGTCACCAAAACTTTGCTTCTAATGCACACTTGCACAATCTTAATAATCGTTTTCACACATAAAATGTTATTAAGCAGATAACTCTTTTAACCCAACCAAAATTTGATCCAAATAAGAGAAAATTTCTTTCAAGCATAGCTAAAAAGGTGTGTGTTCTCAGCCAATTTATTGATCCGCAGCACTGAAACATACTTATAACATCTCAAAAAGAGATATTGTATACTTCTTTAGAGAAAATTGATCACATTAAACCCATAAAAGATGCTGACCTTTTTAGAAAAAACTTGTATTAGCGTACACACCTTCAAGCATCATCGTCAACGGCTGCCTGAAACATGATAAAAACGGGTGTCAATACAATGACTATATACATCTAAGATATATCACCAAACATCAAAAGGAATATTAGACTTTTTCAATTTTCAAAGATGCATAGCAAAACTGGTTTAGCAAAGATACATGCATAAAGCTGTGGATTTGTGAAATTTTATAAACATCTTTAAGAACGAAGTCCCCTATCTCTTAAAAAAGATAAAGAAAAAGGATTATCAACCACGGTGAATCCCCTGCAAAAAACAATAATCTGTCGCATATCGACTGTCTAAGAAGCAATAAAACTAAAACAGCATTCAGCAACTGAAAAAATAAAAACAAAAAAATTGTGATAATGTATATCAAAATTACCAAATCATATAAATTAATGGTCTGGCCCTTGTGAGTCTCCAACGAACCGGTTACCTACTCAAGTACATTATATCAAGGAGTGAGTGATTTAAGAAAGAACAAATAAATCCACAATACAGTAAGTTAACACTAACGATTTAACCTTCAAGCCCACAAGCTAAAATTCCTCTTTACCAATACATTTATGCATAAAAACATACTACAACACAAAACAATAAACAAAAAAAGTTGGCAGAAATAGAGAGTGCATATTATATATATATATATATATAACACTTCATGTAGAGTATTTATATCAATACTTATAAAGTATTATAGCAAGCAATGGTGTGGAGTAGTTGTGGACGGCAGAAATATATATTGAAAACATAAAGAGACGCGAGTTCGGGTCGAAACCTATGAGCAGCCCTACTCTATTTAATGAGATTTATGTTTAAAGCTTTTAATGGATATCTATAAGGGTAGATAGCGTAATATATTGTTAGCATTGCTTAGCAGAACTCGGATAGGCTAACGAATAACTGAGATGTTGTAGAAACAACCACCATATCACCTACACCAAGAACTCTATACCTTCAATAATTATGGAAATACCAAACATTTTGGTAAATGTTAGTCACAGCTTTGAAATCTAATCAACTTCAAATGTAAATGTAATGATTACTAAAAATTCATTCTCTGGTAAATTGGTGGAAAGAGCGTACATTAGAAGATAGTAGAGATACAGAGACGAAAATCGTAATCCTTGAGGTCCCTTAAGTAGAAGAACCAATGCATCTGAAAAAAATGACCATGTTGAGTAGCCTACCCAAAACAATAATCAGATATTAATTGTCAAAAAAGCAATAAACCTGCGTTGCCATAACTCTCAAGTGCAGATATATATAGACCCAGAAATTGCAATCATTCTCTACCAACAACTTTTGATGAATACTTAACTGATTATACATGAAACAATCAAAGCAGTTATAAGTAAAAGAATAATTAATTAGTAAAGCATCAAAAGATTCAATTTTCACTATACATCAGTTAAGATGTGCCTAACAAAACATCTAAGCATAATTCAAGGCATATGACAGATGGTACCTCCTTTAGGTTGTAATATTCAACAGAGCACCAAGGTGATGAGACATAACAGGATACAAAGAAATCCAACTTTACAAAAAGAAGACACCAACACCAAAGCTTACAGCCAAATCATTGATTTTACACCGTATGCAACTACAAATTGACATTCAAGTGCCTCATATAAGTGTAATAATATTTAAAACTATGAACAAAATATGTAACATATATTAAATGAACAACTTAGTCGAGTCTGCTACAAAACCCATATGGGTTTGCAAAAATATGATGCATGTTGTATGATCAGCTTCTCTGTACCTCTCAATGATCAGTTTAAATATATCAGATATGACCTGTTTGACCACCTAGTATCCAACTCAACCCAAACCTGTTACGATCTATTACCCACATCGTCCAATTATCCACATCTTATCTTATCGATTTAATTTAATAAAGGTGGCAACTGGGCGTGTTACCATGCAATAATTGGTTCCATGTTCATTGCCATCATTTACTAAATTTTACAAAAAAAAAGTACTCCCTCCGTCCCATTTTATTTGTCCATCTTTCCATTTTGGTATGTCCCAAAATGTTTGTCCTCTTTCAAAATCAGCCAATCAAAATGCTTAAAAATGGAAAAGATGAAATTCTATTGGTGGTCAACAGTAATAAATGCATTTTTCTTAAACTGTGTGTTTTTTGTCTGGTGACAAATAATTTGGGACGGAGGGAGTATTATATATCATCATATAACCATTAAATAACATAAAGAGCATAAACAATTTTACCTTCTTCGGATAGAAATTAGTCCACAACTAACATGTTTTCACAACTGAAACCTTCAATGACTTTTTTAGTCGATCGCATTGGTTCAGAATGTCCAACATTATCGTTGTAAGCCTTCAATCTTCTTCTATAAATCTGTAGGATGAAACAATATAAGTTAAATATATAGTAAAAAAATCACAATTATGAACACTCCACCTAGAAACAGACCCACCCAATGAAAATAAACATATTAACGACATAGTAATTACCCATAGGTTAAATGATTTGATTTCAGGGAACCATTGTGAATTTTATATGCTGCAAAGAAACTGATTGACAGAAAAGAAAGATGAGTAAGTCTATTCACGCCTCTAAGACATGTGTCCATAGTTTTTGAAGTACCTATTCACTTGAAGCAAGAAGTATTAGGACACTTGTTGAACTTGTTCCCAGGTATGTAATCACGCGACTTTCGTTTTCTGCAATGGCAAATAAAGGAAAAAGGAAAGAAGAGCATAAATTCAGATTAACCTAGACATGAGCATCTGTTATGGAAAATGGAAATGTTCATTCAGTTGAGTTGGATCCTACGCAACCATATTGGGTCCAATACAGTCCTTATAAATATATACACAAACTCTTGAGTAAATTATTCATTTAGTTGGGTTGGGTCTTAGGTAGTTGGATCAAACATGGGACAACAGATGTTTGATGAAAACTGATATAGACAACAATTCCCAAAGTTCTTTTTTTCTGAGAATAAAGCTAGAGTAGCCTGTTCATGGTCAATATGTGACATTAGATCGAGGAGTATAACCCAAAATACAGACATCTAATGTTTAACGACCACTATTCCGATGAATTTTGAGTATTATTGTGAAATCAGATACAAAAAAGGTAATAAACAAAGTTAGTCAAACCTGGACGATTGCACAAACGTAGAACACGAACATTCATGGTAAATAACGGCGAGTATATTGTCTTCTGGCATCTTCAGCAGCTTCAATACCCGTATCTAAGACATATTTACTGAACATACATATAATTTATAAATCAATATAGCTCATAAACATTAAAATAAACGTATTGATTCCAATAACAAATTAGAATAAAATCATTACCTTTTTGTTAAGTAAGAATTAATTTTTTGACTCATCCAATAAAATCATTACCTTTTTGAGCTGTTACAACTTGTGACCATTTTTTTTAGCTGCCCAAATCCAGACCACATAACCAATTTTTTTAAAAAAATCTTCAATTCATATCTTGTATGATTTCCTTATTTTATTAATTCTTTTAATTATATAATTTAGATTGTAATATTAAAACAATAACATCCACTTAAATCCTAAAGCAAATATTAGCTGCCAAAATCCGAACCAAATGACGATGCAAATTTCAATTGTTATCCAAATATAAAAAATGAAACTAAAAATTAGGCATACCTGAGATTGTAATGAAATAAGCGACCGATCTCACTTTCTCACGCGTAGTAAGTCGTTTCCAGCTTCAAAAGTAATACACTGAGGATCCGAACAAAAGTCAAGATACATCAAGAACACCAAAAAATATCCAAATATGGGCAAAACAACAACCACAACACATACAAACCTACATACCTTAGAAAACTGCATCAACTGGATTTGATAGCATTACAAAATCATCCAAATATGTTAATGAGATTGAACCGTACATAAATTATAGGTGTATTTCTAGTGTGTGCAGCTACTCAAAGAGAACAAAGAAGAGATAGAACAAATTAATCCATTATTAACCATTAGAATGGTTAGTCATAGTAAAAGAATCAATGAAGAGTAGCAACCCTAATAGACAAATATAAGAAATTTCTTGTGAAAACTTACATAAGGATCATGCAGTTAAACAACCTTCTGAACTGTCAGGTCACCTGTTGCAAAATATAAAAATATCACACAAAGGAAAAAAAAATATTATAAATTCTGAAATTCCTTCCAACATGAATCATCACCATGATTGTCCAAAACTAAACACAATAACATCATACATAAACTAAAAACAAATCGGAGTGTAAGCAAGCCAACTCCAACAAAAAAGAAAACCCTAAACCAATTGAATCAAACCTTTGACTCTAACAAAAACAAGGCCAAAACTAAAAAATCGAAACATAATCATTAGCTATAAACAAATACAATACAAATATAAAATATATCTGTACAAATTACAAAAAACTGAAATTGAGATACTAACCTTGAATAAGTGAAAATCAGGCTCATAAAATTCACTTATAGAAACCAAAGCCAGGAAGATTGATAAAATTCGATGTGGAAATGAAGAAGATTAAATGATCCGGTACGTATTGCTTTAGAAGATGAATGTGACAAATGAATCGAGCTCCTCAATGGTAATTACAGATGTGAGAATTACAGGGAAATCAAGAGGTTGGGACGGTGAATTGGAATGAGTAAACTGGTGTGTAACATGGATTGAGAACACTTAATTAATTCATCACAAGGTTCAGTATATACTGCCACAATTGTTCTTGAATAACTTGCTACAATTAAACATCCCGCAAAATGAAAAATTCAGTATATACTCGCAGCAACTACTTACAGGATCAACTTGTTGTCCTTTGAGGCTGCATCACCTTTTCTAGGGTTCATGGCATCAAAAAATCGGGGGAATAATCACAGGAGAGGAAGTTAATCTCAGAGCAAAACCATAATTGGCTACCTCGAATTTGTTGTCAATTTGGAAGGAACCTAATGTAATTTTGGGCGATTGAAATCAAGTTCTCCCTGATATGTTTTGAGCGCCCAAAAATTGCGGAGAATGTGAAGCAGTTGTCGCCGGTTGTAGACCCCTCCCAGAAAACCGCCGTTTTGGAGCAAAATAACCAAAATTCTGGATTATAGAACGGCTGTGATGAAAAGTCAACGGAATCCGACGTACGATATTGAAAGTCAATGAAAAATCCAACCGCCACGTAGCGGTTCACTACCCTGGAGCCATAGATAAGGAAAATAGGTGATATTGTAACCATTGTCAACCAAATAAAGTCAAAGAAATAAATTACATTGTTCATAATTTCATATATTCCAAGATACCTTTCGAGTTTTAACCTCTTTCATGTAAAATCTCTTTATCAAATCAAATCTTAAATAGTCTTGAAAAATTTCAATTTCGTGAGTATCACCCACGAGGGGGTTACTACACTAGAGATGGTGTGGACAGCCGCCTTTTTAAAAAAAATTACCAGCTATAAAAAAATTAAAAGTTGGTAACATAATACGGAGTATGTCTTTTGCCCCCATAATATTAAGTAAGTAACAATTATAACTTCTTACAAAAATGTATTATGTTTAGGCTAGTGGACACTTAGGCAAGTAGCTACCTCACCATCAAGGAGGTTTAGGGTTCGATTCTTATATACCAAATGGTTTTTTTTGTTCTTTCTTGCTAATTATTCCTATCTAATTATTATCTATTATCTACTCCGTAATAAATAGAGTCTGTGTGATTGAGATTTCATATATGAATTCTTCGAAGGAAACAAATTTCGAAAACAACTTCATTTTGGTTCAAACTAATATCATTTTGGTTAAGGTGAAAAATTTGAGTTGATGACCGATCCGAGGATTTCAAATATGAATTCTTCAAAGGAAACAAATTTCGAAAACAACTTCCTTTTGGTTCAAACTAATATCATTTTGGTTAAGATGAACATTTTGAGTTGAAAACTGATCCGACATACACCGATCAAATTTGCCCCTGTACCACCTTTGCTGCCCTATAATGACTAGTTTAAGATCGGGTCTATCTTTCAACATTGTCTTTAGAAGTCCAACCAACATGGAATCCAAAAGTTCTTTGGTGGGCCTCATTAAGAATAAAAACTCTATATTTTTAAATTTATATTACACGTGTTAGATCTCCAATGCTACTTGTAATAACATATCGTATGTTATGTATATGTCACATTATGAAGGGTATTAAACGTTAGCAAGGTTTCCCGTATCCGTCTTCACTTTCTAATTCGACATATTCAATAGCAAGGTTGGCAACACGCAACCAAGAATTTCTCGTATCCGTCTTCACTTTCTAATTCGACATATTCAATAGCAAAGTAAGAGAACTGTTTGTCTCAATTCTTGAAATCAATGGCAAAATAAGGGATCTATTTGTAACAATTTATTCAATTCTTGAAAAGAAAAGAAAATAAAAACCCTTTGTTTTTGGATTGTATATCATAATGCTTGGAATATATTTACATCTAAAACAAGCTTATAACTATATTAATAATGTTTAGTTCTTCACCTCCTAATTCTAGATAATTATAATTTTTACAGTTTTTAGTGTTATGCATGTGCGAATGTTCACTTTATACTTTGGCATTTAAGACATTTATAATGTTTATGTTATACGGATTTCGCATATAGTCTATATGAATAATAATCCACAAAAGGTGTAAACTGGCGAGAACACTTTGGTCCTATGTGTCTTTGGTACTAGTTATTGTCCACCCCACAAGGATGACTCCGGGCAACTCCCCTGGCACAGTGGGGGCGTCTGGAGTTGGAATGAACCTGTATCCGCAAGTTCTCCCATGGCCCCATGTATTTTACGGGTATGGGTACCTATCATGCTATATGTTTAGCCAATGCAGTATTGAACGTCTGACCTCTAGCCTAGAGGTCAACCTACACTGGGCCATTTATACAAGCGGTGTTATATGAATAATAATAGAATGTAATTGTTCTCCGTCTTTCTTGATTCTCAATTGTTTATCATAGAGATTAGTGATCGACGTGACATCCAAAACAACCGTTTACTTTTGGTACTAAAAAAATCAATCTTAGTATTAGTTTGTTTCATTTCACAAGTTCCCATTTCATTATTTTTTTGGCGTCATAGATTAGATGAGGGTAACCACGAAAAACAGATCGTGTGTCCACTATTTACTTAAATTTTATGTATTTTAAGAGTAATCTTCTAAAAGAGACACGTGATATATCAAAATATGATCGATAAAAGGGAACATATATAAAGGATATTCCACAATGAAGGGTTGTTTGTTGTATTTTACAGATGGGGAAATGACAGGGCTTGTTTAAAGACACTAAAAAGGGTATAATTTGTGGAAAGTTCATTCTCATTTAGTATCTACTAGTATAGTGTATTGCGCTTTTTATCGTCACCAAAAACAGTTGATCTGCCTCTAAGAGTTGTTCATATCAAATGACTGGTATTGTGCATTTCATAGCTTTAATTTGTATGTAATTGTATCGCTACTGAAATTAGACTTTCTAATATAAGGTATTTAGGTTTCTATCTTATTGCCATTTCGATGTTGGTAAAAAAAATTTAGCGCTGTTATCGAGGAGTAAGTGCGCTTATAGCTGAAGTTTTCTTTGATTACTTGTTTTCTTTTATAATAATAAAATCCAAAACTCAAAATGAGAATTAATATATAGAAGACTTCCGATAAAAAAATTTAGATATAAGAGACATAGGTCTTCATACAACAAGGTGCTCGGTTTGCAATGAGGCTAAAAAACTGATGAACACATTGGTGTCGGATTGTCTTGGAAGTCAATTGCAAAATGGTGGAGATTTAATCCTAACACGTTGATTAATCTTGATAAAGTGATTTGCTAGACTGACGCTTCTTAAATTTCAAGGGATCAATGTAGATGCATGGATATTATCATGTGAACAACTTTATGGACTATTGGACCCTTTGGAAACATCAAACCGAAGTTACTTCTCACATGGAAAAGGTTCAAGAAGCATTCCTATGTGATGAAGTAACTCTTTTATTGTTTACATGGATTACCAATAGAAGTAGCAAATTTAGAGCTAAATGGCTCGATCGCTCGAGTGGATTTGTGATCCCGAATTGGATTGTTCCCCAATCTTGTAACTGACGACTTCGTTTCTCACATCTAATTTCTTACTAGGGCCCTTTCTAATAAAATCACAATTGTTCAAAAAAATATATATAACTTATTTATTAGGAAATTTGAAATCTACGAATTTTATTTTATATCATTAACGTGAAATTTTTGGCTTGGAAAAATGGGATGTTACATAAGCAGTGGCGGATCCAACGTATTAACAGCAAGTGGTAGGTAGGGGTGAACATAAAAACCGGTTTTTTGGACCCGAACAGAAAAAAAACCTGAGACCGGTTTGGTCAAAACCGGTTTTGACCAAAACCGGTTCGGTTTTGACTCTACCCGCCGGTTTGAAACCGGTTTGGGAATTAGAACGTTGGAACCGGTTCGAAACCGGTTTGACCGGAACCGGTTTTAAAACCGGTTTGAAACCGGTTTTTTTTGTGATCCGAGAACTAGCCGTTATATATCCGTTTTATGGTCGTTTTTTGCAGTTTTTTTTACATTTTTGCCATTCCAATCTACTATAAATACAAGCTTGAGTTTAGGTTCAATCACAACTTGCAAACACTCATATATATCTACAAAAACTCAAAACGCTCTAAAAACGCATACTTTATTATCATGGCAACTCAATCTTCTTCGGCTTCACATGGTGTTGGTTCTTCAAATGCACCAACGATTGTGAAATAAATGCCCAACAAAAGAAATCCGGAGATTTTGGGTGGTTTCGACAAAGTGTTGTTGTCGGATGGTACGACAAAAGCTCATTGTAAACGTTGTCGGAAATTCTTCAAACCCGACTCCAACACAACGTTGAAAAATCATACCGAAAAGCATTGTGAGGCACTCAAAGGTAATCCGGAAGCAAGTGGTCAATCTTCAATGGCACGAGATGGTTCTATATTTACATACGATGTGGAACGGTGTCGACAAGCTTTTGCGGGTTATGTGATTCAAGAAGCTTTGCCTTTCAACCACTTCGACAACCCTCGGCTTACTAGGGTGATTCAAACCACTCTTCAACCGCGATATAACAATGTAAGTCGTACTACTCTTAAACGCGATGCCCTTAAATTGTGGAAAGAAGCTAAAAAACAACTAAAAATCGGTTTTGAAAATTTAAATACATGTGTATCATTAACAACCGATATTTGGTCGGCTCCTCATGGTTTGCCCGGTTCGTACCTTTGTGTAACCGCACATTGGGTTGATCCCGCAACTTGGCAAATGATGAAACGTTCCATTGCTTTTGAAGACTTTGAGTATCCTCACACGGGTCAAAACTTATTTTACATGTTATGAAGTGTGATTAAAATGTTTAAATTGGAAGAAAATGTTTTTTCAATATCTTTTGACAACGCTAGTAATAATACACTTACCTTTTCAAAATTAATACAAAAATACGCACCACCATTGAAGGGCATTTTTTATCATAGTCGATGTGTTGCACACATCATTAACTTGGTTGTGCAAGCCGGACTAGCGGTTGAAGATGTAGACGAAGTAAAAACGAGGTTTAAATCTATGTTGCAAGACGTTTTTCAAAAGGGTAAAGCTAGATACAAATCTTATATGAAATTGTGCAAGGATACGAATTCTATTTTTTTAACCCCTAATTGGGACATGCCCGTTAGATGGAATTCGACCTACCATATGTTTGTATGTGGTTTACGCCAACGCGATACTTTACAAGTTTTTCATGATCATCTTGTTACAAAAGGTCTTGCAATACCATTTCCAATCGCATATTGGGAGTATATTAAAAAGATGGTCGAATTGCTCAAACTTTTCAAAACCGCGACTACTTTATTATCGGGTGTTTATTATCCAACTAGTCATTTGGTGCTTAATCAAATTTGGTTAATGACTACAAAATTAAACGACTACATGTATGAAGGTCCTTTATTTGAAGAAATGGTGGCTCCCATGAAAGAAAAACTAAAAAAATATTTTCAAGAAATGTCACCGGTAATTACTTGTTCCGCCGCAATGAACCCTTGTTTGAACGTTACCGGGGTGGAAATGCTTATCGATAACATTTGTCACAATTTGGATTTGAATGAGGCCGACCCATTGTTTTCACATAATGCAAAAACGGATTTTAACAAATGTTTGGGAGATTTATTTGGCGTATATTTTCAAAAATATAGTTCAACCACACATGTGTCTGGTAGTACGGCTAACCCAATGTTTTCTTCATCTTCTTCTAGCAATCCAATGCTAAACTTTTATAATAGTTTAAGACAAGAAAACAATAAACGGGCAAGGGGTGATAGTAACCAAAATACCACTAACGAATATGGGAGATATACGACTACTGATTTTTTTGCCACTATTCTACCCAATGAGTTCGAACAATTTGATATTTTGGCTTGGTGGAAAGAGAGGGAATCTCAATTTCCCGTTCTAGCCATCATGGCCCGAGATTTACTAACCGTCCAAGCTTCTACGGTAGCTTCGGAATCCTCTTTTTCTCTTACTGGCAGGGTATTATCTATACGAAGAACAAGACTCACGACGGCCTCCTTAGAGATGTGCATTTGCTTGAAGGATCACTTGGACGCCGCGGAACGCATACAAAATGTATCAAGTCTTGAAGGTGAAATGGAATACGAAGAAGACATACACAATATCGAGGTGGAAGAAGGTGTAACAATATCACTTTCCGACGAAGAAATTGCTCTTGATCAAGCTTCGCGCGAGGCTATCTCCGAAGAAGATTTCGACTTTTGAAGACTTTGAAGACTTTGAAGATGTTTGAAGACTTTTGAAGACTTGAAGATTAATACAAGTTGAAGATTATAAAATGTTTGAAGATGTTTGAAGACTTTTTTTCTATTCGATAATATTTTTAAGAAGACTTAGAAGGCTATTGTTTAAGTTATTGTTCAATTATGTTTGTATTACTAATGTTCTACGAATTCAATAAAAAAAATTTGCTCCAAACATCGTTTTTCCTTAAAAAGCCTAACTTTGATTTGGGAGTTGATAAATGCAAGGAAGTTTTTACTAAATTCACGGAAAAGTACAACTCTTTATGCTTACAGTATCACTTTTTATGCACATGTTTCCTTGCATTTAGTAAAACATTCCTTGAAAGTATCAACTCACTTTGAATTATATAGAATTTTCGGATTCAATAATATTTTTAAGGAGATTTAGAAGCCTTTTGGTTATGTTATTAATCAATTATGTTTCCATTACTAATGTTCTACAAAGTTAATGAAAAAAATTTGGCCCAAACGTTGCTTTTCATTAAAACGCTTAACGCTCGAACGTTTATGAATTATATAGAATTTTCGGATTCAATAATATTTTTAAGGAGATTTAGAAGCATTTTGGTTATGTTATTGATCAATTATGTTTCCATTACTAATGTTCTTCAAAGTTAATGAAAAAAATTTGGCCCAAACGTTGCTTTTCATTAAAACGCTTAACGCTCGAACGTTTATGAATTATATAGAATTTTCGGATTCAATAATATTTTTAAGGAGATTTAGAAGCCTTTTGGTTATGTTATTGATCAATTATGTTTCCATTACTAATGTTCTACAAAGTTAATGAAAAGAATTTGACCCAAACGTTGTTTTTCATTAAAACGCTTAACGCTCGAACGTTTATGAATTATATAGAATTTTCGGATTCAATAATATTTTTAAGGAGATTTAGACGCATTTCGGTTATGTTATTGATCAATTATGTTTCCATTACTAATGTTCTACAAAGTTAATGAAAAAAATTTGGCCCAAACGTTGCTTTTCCTTAAAACGCTTAACGCTCGAACGTTTATGAATTATATAGACTTTTCCGATTCAATAATATTTTTAAGGAGATTTAGAAGCCTTTTGGTTATGTTATTGATCAATTATGTTTCCATTAGTAATGTTCTACAAAGTTAATGAAAATTTTTTGGCCCAAACGTTGTTTTTCCTTAAAACGCTTAACGGTCGAACGAAAATAGCATTTTTATAAAAAAAACCGGTTTGAAACCGGTTTTGGACCCAAACCGGTTTCAACCCTACCCTAACCGGTTTGGGTCGGGTTGGGGTTTGGGGGTGTCAAAATCGGGTTCAACCCGAACCGGTTTTGGCCAAACCGGTTTTGACCATCGTTGACCAAAAACCGGTTTCGGGTCGGGTTTTGCGGAAACCGGTTTTTGTGCACTCCTAGTGGTAGGGAACTAAATGAAGTTGGGCTTGAATTACTAAATTTAAATAAAAATGTTGAGAATATTATCCCGTGAGTCAAAAGGCCCCCACTTTAAAAATGACAAGCCCGGCCCAACAATTAATAATCCATTTGATCATTTATACATATTTACTATCCGGCGTCCTAATAGCATCAAAAAGATCTAACATATAGTAAGGTAAAAATACAGTACAAATACAGTACAAATATACGATATACTATTTTCTATGTTTTGTCAATAGTTTTTTATGTCAATATAACATAAGAAATTGGTTTACAAATCGGGGTTTTGGAAAATGTTTTGTATGTGTTAGCATGCATACGTGATAATTATGTTCCTTTTAAGGTGAATGATACGTGAAAATGACGGGTGAAATGAGCTAGCTATTGTACCCGTAGAAATGACGGGTCAAATGGGCTAGCTTTTGTATGCGACAAATCTATCCAGGTTGGATATCTCAATGGGTGACCTCCATAAGACAATTTTCTGGATTCGCCATTCCACACACTCTTACATGTTAAAATTTTGATATTTATAATGATTAATGAGCCCACTCTTACGTTTAGCACAAAGCTAAGTGACTTAATTTGGGTGAGTTATTGTAATATAGACAAGAATGCTCACAATTAACAAAACAGATTCATCTTGGAAAAAAATACATAATCATTTAAATGCAACTTATAATCATTTTACATAGCACACGTCTTGAAACAAACCCATCACATAAGAAAAAGATGACATTTAGATGTTTGGGGTTTTATAGTAAAGAACATGTTTTTTGGGATTGAAGAGGTGCCTAGAACCGTATGTTGAAAGAATTATATCCCAAAACAAACGAAATTGAAGGAACATATATAAGAAGACTGGAATCACAGCAAACACAGCGATAACAATTGGAATCCATACCAAACCCTTATAATAAAGTACGAAAAAGCTCACACTAAAAGCGAGGGTCATGGTTGCTATAGATAGAAAAAGAGTCACTAGACCGAATACAAGCTTTCTGGGTAATGACTCCAAGAAATCACGTTCCGCATAACGCGATGTGAGGATAGATAAGAAAATTAGAATCGAAGCTGAAGAAGAGAATAGAGAAATGGCATCAGCCACAACGAAAATCCAAAAGGCTGCTTTCGATTTTAAGATAGGGATACCACTGGTTTGGTTATAGCTTCCTGGAATCGTAAAAGCCACAGCAAATACTATGGTTGCAATAAGCGTGGCAACAATCATAGACTGGCTGGCGGTTCCTTTCATCCACTTTTCACCTTGTGTAAGCAGTTCTTTGTGTTCCTTGGTGAATAACTCATGTGGTGTTAGATCATCTTCATTTTTTCGCTCTCTATATGAAGGAGGAATCATATTCTCTACTTCCTATAACCCAAACAAACTAGAAGAGTTATCGACTACTTTATGGTTGTACTCAAATACTAATTATCAAAGAAGAATAAGAAAATTATTACAAGAATCCTTGAAGCATAAAGAGGAGTATATGTACCTTGAACCATAGTAATTCTTGTTGCATTTGTAAAGCAACACCTGTTACATCCTGTAGTCGCTTTTGCTTTGCACTCTTCCCTACTAAATGAAGCATATTGTTCTCTTGGTCATCTTTGAGAGGAGTTATCATATCCTTCATTGAGCCTATCTCATATAATAGATTGTAGATACCCTTGTGGCGATGCTTGACAGCAATATGAAAGATAGTTTGATTATTATCATTTACCTTCCAAATGAGATCAGGATATTGACGAATTAGCTCAATTAAGAAAATAGTATTTCCCATTTCGGCAGCAACGAAAAGTACCCGAGAAGAGTATGTTTCCTTTAAGTTTATTGCAACACGCATTTCAGTAATATACTTATCTATGAGTTGTTGTAGTTTCAAAGCTTTCTCTCCCATTACAGATCGGCTCTTAACTATCACCTGTGTTTCCACATGCAAGCCCGTAATCTGTTCGGAAATGAGCTTTCGCAGAGCTTGATTTCTTTTACTAGAAACTTGATTGTCGTCTTGTTTAATTATGTTTTGGGTTTCAAGATGCATTTTCACAAGATGTTTTGAAACGAGGGCTTTTAACCGCGAAAATGGTTCTACTACCATTTGTGAAGTTGAAGCTGCTGACTGGCCATTCATTATCGCCTGGGTATCATTATACAATGTGTCAAGATGTCCAGAAATGAGTTCTTGTAGTCGCAGAACTTGAACGACCCTTCCACCTGCTGACTTGTCTTTCTTATTAATCGAATCTGGTGGTCCTCTGAGTATATCATCAATATCCTTCCTTGGCTTTTTGGAAATAGTTCCCCAAATGATCTTTAGCAATGGCAATGCTTTATTTTCTAATTCAGGAACATTTTCTTTTAAACGAAAGAACACAAGAACTGACACCAACAACCAAGAGAAGAAGTAAGATTTATAAAACCAAATACTTAATAGTAAACTAATGATGAATAAAGTTGGATGTTATTAACCACTATCGATAAAATATAAGGAATGTACATTATCGGTTATATATTATTACTGTAAAATCACTGCTATATCATATGGATCGGATATTAAATTCCATTTTTTTCTTTCTTGATCTGTTCTTTTAAACTAAATAATTGGATTATGTAGGCGTACTAGCATCCCTTGGCATAATTTTAGGGAATCGAGATATTTACCCCGTATGATGATGACTCCGATGATTCTCCATAGAAAATTAGGTTTTTTTACCAAAAAGGCATCAGGCTTGCGAGCCAAAATTTGAAGTGCGTGTTTATGAGAAGTAAGTACGTTGTCCGTCTGAAGTGCATTGTTCGTTTGAAGTGCCTGTCTATGACGTGTGTTGTCCGTTTCCACAATCTTTTGTGCAATATCTAAAAATAAAGATTTGACAAGCTCTTGGTGAGGGAAAGTCATGACAGAAGTAAAAAAAAATCAATAATATAAATAAAGATACTTTACATGTATATGTGATAGATTGTTCCATTACAGAACTAGTTAGTCCCTTAGAGTCTGAGACTACAGTGGCTTCATCTTAAATCACATAAACCTAACTAGATTTTTATGTTGTTATCACTACAATCTACAATTACATAAACGCGAAGCATAAACTATATATTGACAGAACGGAACAGATCAGTAAATTTTTATTTTTTGAGGTTGAACCACTTATAATTGAGGAAATGTAGATGCAATAATTAGATAACAGTACTAAAATACTTACCAAACATGTCATTCTCGATACATTTCTCAAGAAGCCAACCACGATTCTGATTGTTCCAGCAATCATCATTCAAATTTGAATATTTATACAGATAGTTGGCTACCTCATGATGTCCAAACAAGGCAGCTGCATACAATGGCGTCATATCTCTTTTTGCACCACCGGGGATGCTTAGCAAGACCTGGTTCTCTAATATTATAACATCAGCTGTTCCATTGTTGATTTTCTTCTCAGGCATCATAATCTTAATTGTTTCAAGGTTTCCAGCGACAACTGCTAAATAGAGGGCGGTGTTGTGATTTTTATTTTGCAGATTCAAATCATCCGTAGTCATCAAATCCACGAGACTTTTCACGAACTCTTTCATTTTTTTGGGACTTACTTTTGCAGATGCGGCAACGTGCAAGGGTGTTTCCAGATTTTCAGTGATACTACATCTTACCATGTTCTGGTTGTCATCTAGAATGGCTTTAGCGGCTTTCCAATCACATCTAATCGAGGTTTCATATAGAGGGATACCAATTCTGATGTATTCTTCTCTAGGTCCTTAAACGTCAATAGTTAATTAGTTAGTTAGTACACTATTCATCTCAATATTCACAAATGTTAAACATCAATTCTAATGCAAATGGCAGGATTACATTTTTCGGTCTTGAAACGCAAAAATCAATAGTGTGACTTGTGCATCACTTTTTCACTTTGTTAGTTATGTAACAAGTTTAATATTTGTGCATCAACTGAGGAATGATACATCTATTTTTTCCAAAGGTAATTGGCTTTCTGATATAATTCAGATTTTTGAGAAATAGTGAACTTTTTAAAACATTTTCAACATCTTTTCAGAACATTTTCAAAACTTTAGTACAACAGAGATTGAGTGGGGGTTGGTTGGTTCTGGGCCATCTACAAGTTCTAAAGCCCAACAGTTCATTGATAATTCAGCCCAGTAGTTCTCTAGCTTACTAACCAAAATTAATCTGGTGGAACCTACTCTCCACGACCTTGTGTTACAATTGCAAAAGTTGTGAGATACTAATCAAAATTAATTTGGTGGAACCTACCCACACCGCCCCCGAAACGCTTGTTATTATTGCAAATAGTCTAAAGGGGATTAGTAAAATGGAAATATGGAGTTGTGGATAGCAGACATTACCATTGATTAGCGCTTGATCAGGTAGTCTCTCAGCTTGCGAAGTCATCTGCACATTAACATCATTAATCATTAATTAATATATTAATTCAATAGTAGTAGTTATTAAGACGTAATCGTCTCACACTGGCCATGAGTAAAGGATTAAACCGATCATACGTATACCTTTGCTTCAATTCGATCACCGAGCGATTATAACAGGAAACTTTTATGTTTTTAAGAATGAATGAAAACTAAAATGCGTTGAAATGCATGTGAGTATTTGGTATGCATACTATGGTTTATATATATAGTCCGAACGAACTGCATAATTAAGTCAACGTCAACGTCTCAATATTTTATACTACGTACTTACATAAAAAAATATTTTCACACTTGCTTTCAGAATGTTCCTTTTCAAAATGTCTAAATTCCCCTTGGATATATAGTTGTTGTTACGGAATCCATTTGTTATACAAACTGTAAAGTTCTTATAAAAATTTACTTTCATTTTTAAATTCTTTGTTTGTACTACGGGTTCATAAAAATTAAAATACGGGTGACTTCAAATTCTTGATTCCGTTTTATTTGTTTTATTGTAGAATTTTTGTCTATGATGATAACATGCCAAGAAGTGTTAGCTGGTGGTGGATTCATTAGCTGGCTTGGTGATTGTAAAATGAATAAAATATCCGAATAGAAAAAGACTTCAATCTCAAGACCAATTATGAAGTCAAAAAAGTCTACAATAATAAGATAAAAATATACGGTTAGCTAGCTAGGGTGTAGGTGACTTTTAACAGAGCCAAAGACGCAAGTGTGTTCATATTTATCGTTCATATTTATCGTTCATATTGCTTTTTGGGACTAAACGCGAAATTTGTATAACCTAAACATTAAAAAATGTCTATATTACCGAGGTATAAAATGAAATCCGCATATGACAATATGACATGCATAACAATTTCAGTTTTTTTTTTTTTTTTTTTTTTTTTTTTTTGGGTAAAGGAGGAGAATACCTCCGGCAAAAATTATATATAACCAAAAGAAAATGTTAGTACAAGAACTCGTATGGACAACCATACAAACTCGACATCTAACAATTCTACACGTGCCTTACATGACTTTTCTAGACGGATAAACCCTCTTATACCACATGACTTTTCTAGACTGATAAACCCTCTTATGCCCCAAACTCCCAACCCTAAACCTTAAACCCCAAACCCTAAACCCTAAACATTTTATAAAACTCTAAACCTTAAATCATACTAAACCCTAAACCCTGCTAAACCCTAACACTAAACCCTGCTAAACCCTAACTCTAAACCCTAACCCTAAACCCTAAATCAAATATATAATCAATCACTAACACATGTGTTACTAATATGTAAAACCCATCAAAAAAATGGAAAAAAAAAAAATTTCGTCGGAAGTATGCCTTGATGGACGGCAAATCGAAGAGGATAAAACGCTGAAAAATATGGTGCAATTTTCATGATTTTTCGACTTGTCGTTTGTGAGATATTTAATTTTTAAAAATGTGGATGAAAGAGAAAAAAGTGACACTTGGCATATTGTGGTTGGTTTCCCCATTCTCACACAAAATAAATGTTCTCAATTGCAATCATTTTTATAATGAGTGCATGATTAATCTTCGGCTGCTGTCATATTTTGAATGAATTCTTCCCAAGATTTTTGATCTTTATTATCATTTTCGTGTAAAGAAATTTCAATGGATCGTCCCAGATCTTTGATGGAATACATTTTCATAACTTCATCATCATCCTCGGACCAAGTATCTGACAAAGGTTTAGTGTACTTAATAGCATGGAATTAATATGAAAAGTTTCAACTTCTAGTTGTAATATGAAAAAGTGAGAAGTTTTTCATATTTCTAGAAAACAATTTTTTATAAACATGTTACACCCCTTTTGTTTTCGACTTAATGAACTTAATAACATAAACTTAATATGGAAGGATATTTAGGAGTGTTTGTTTCTGACTTATTAGACAAGACATGTCTTAAGGAAATAGAATTCAAATAAGTGTGAAATTCCATATTAGGTCATGGCTTTTCAAAGCTATAATAACCACTCTCATAACTACCCAACATTGAGTGTTAATTAGGTAATTTCGATTATTCACACGGGTTATTCGGTACATAAAACAAACATTAATTATTTATCTATCACTTATTCACCACATACATCATACATTTACACAAACACATTTTACGGACAGAACTTAATAAGAAAAAAACAAACTGACGCTTAATCTCGAATGCATTTTTCAATTTCTATATTTTGTTAGATTTTTTTTTTAGAAAAGTACCCCTTTTTTATAACTAAACACACCCAAACACTAGCAGGTAGCCATTTTCTACTTTTCCTTTTTTAATACTTAATAAGAGTAAGGTTCAAATTAGTATAACAACTTTATGTTAATAGGAATGTGTTACGTGTCACTAAATCCACTTTCCCTCATATTTTTAAAAATTAAATAGCTCCCAAATGGTAAGTCAAAAATCACAAAAATTGCACCATAAAAATAAACGTTTTATTCTCTTCGATTAGAGATGTGACAAGGTATACTTTCGACGAACTTTTTTTTTCATTTTTCGGTGGGTTTTGAAAACAACTAATAAATGTGTTACTGACGAGTAACACATGTGTTACCGGCTAGTAACACATGTGATACTAGCAAGATACACATGTGATACAAGCTGGTAACACATGTAATACCAGCGAGTAACACATGTGTTACTAATTTTGTACTACTAATTTTGTACAATTTGTAAAACCCAAAAAAAATCGTCGAAAGTATACCTTATGATATGGTAAATCGAAGAGAAAAAAAATGCTGATTTATATGGTGCAATTTTTATACTTTTTCGACTTACCATTTGTGAGATATTTGATTTTTAAAAACGTAGGGAAAATGAGTTTTTATGACACGTGACGCATTCTTAGTTCCTCCATTGTCACCTAATTTTTTATTCTTATTTGAACCTCACTCTACTTAATAAATACCATACAACTATATCATTTTTATATTAAGAGGTGGGTCAATGAAAAATGGTAAAACAAATTAAAGAATGAGAGAATCATAGTAATGATCCATTTTCTTTAAAACCCAATTTCCACTTGATTTTTTAAATTTAAATATCTCATAAACAGCATGACTAAAAATTATAAAAAATTACATATTCGGGATCGCCGTCTTTATACTTCGATTAGAGATCCCACAAGCTACACTTTCGATAAGCTTTCTTATTTTTATTTTTGTCGGGTCTTAAAAAATGTGACTTATATAATCACATGTGATTTTATGTATAATCACATGTGATTTTATGTATAATCACATGTGATTTATAATAAAAATATAACATTAGTATACGATTATTCATCAATGGTGGATGTTAAGTCACACATGATTACAACTTAATACTTATTCACATAAATAACTATAATAAAATTTTAAGAATTGCATTCGTTTATGGTCAAAATCACATGTGATTATTGATTTGAGATTTAATCATGTGTGTTTTATAATAAAGTATTTGATAGTGACTGATAATTCACATATGATTTCACCTTTATATTTATTTATATGTAAAATTTTAGAAAATTATTTAAATTTCTTATTTATTTACAATTTAATCACACGTGATTACTAATTTGAAGTTTAATCACATGTGATTACAACTAAATTTTTTCTTATAGGTTTATAAAATTATCAGATAAATTATTTTTATGTGATTTTAAACTTATAATTTTTAAATTAAATTATTCATATGCGATTATAGCTAGTGATTTAAAAATTATAATTTGATTGTAAATATAATCTCATGTGATTGTTAAATCACATGTGCCGTTTAAAATGTAAAGTCCCTATTGGTTAATGAAACATACCTTTGACTTTGTAAAGTCAAATAGAGCCGTACTAAACTCGGAGCTTGGTCATATATGTGTTTTGAGTGTCAAAATGGGTAATGGATATGTAGTATGGTATTAGGTCAAATAACGAAAATATGTAATTATGGATATAAGTTGGGTAGAAATGTTACCAACTTGTTTAAAGTAAAGTTTGATTGATTATGACAAGTGGATTGGAAAAAGATAGTGAATTTGGGAATCAAATGGTTAAAATTGTCGTTTGTGACACCCGCCAAATTAGGACTAGTGATTAGTGCATAATTATCTGTTAATACATGTAATTAGTTCTTTGGTTAGACTAATTTATGTATCCTTATATATGTTGTTGAATATATACATACACGCGATTTGGTTAAATCGTGCACGTTTCATATCGAATGGATTTCGATACGCTTTATACGGACGTTGGTGAACTTTATTTATTAAATAATATGAAATTATTATTTAAACTAATAAACTCATAAATATTATGTTGATAATATTTAACTCATTATTTATATCGTATAATGTAACGCTAACGCAACGAAAACGCGCCCGACAATCGAACAGAACATTTTTATAAATGTTTTTCCTAGTATTTAATAAATGCTTCAATCAAAAATACCGAAATATTGTTCATTATTTAAAGCGCGCATAACATTAATTAAACGTTTAAACGACCGGGGAAACGAATACCGCATGAAGCGTAAATACAGGGAACGATAAATTTGTGAAGTCCACACTTGTGGACCCCACCAAAACCGGCCCATATGGCCAAGCATGGCCACCCATGCTTGTTGATCTTGATTGTTGACTTCAAGGAACAACCACCCCCATCATCATTTTCATTCACCATCCTTCACACTCCATCTCCAAACGCTCTCACCTCTCTCTCCTCTCTGTAAGTTCACGGCACCACCACCATCCTAAAACCACCAAAAACTACCACTAAATCACCTTGGATCATTAAACGGTTTGAAGCAAAAACGATCACGAAGTCGAGGGCTACCTTTCTATCTTCTCGGTTTTCAAAACCGACCCTCGTAAGAACTTAACACCTTAAAACTACTTATACTTTGTTTATTTACATGTCTAGTTGACTATCTTGCTAGATTATGTCCAAATTATAACTCAAAAATCATTTTTGATACACACATGTAAACATGCATAATCTGCCCAGAAAATCAGTCCCACGAAAGAATTTATATAAAATCGTGTGTTTCGAGTTAGACTATGAAAAATATACCGTAATCTTCGTATGTTTGTTGACTACAACTTTCATGTAGAAAGTTTCCTCTCAAAATTGAGAGTGCCCCTTGCTGTGGATCTAAGTGAATGATGACAATGATTGTAAGGCGGAAACAAACAATCACACTAATAAACACGTAAACACGAATCAAAACACGTATAAATCAATAATATAACTTTTTATTGATGAACGGAACGTATTAGAATGATTTACAGATTGCTTAGTCGACAAATGGTGCTAGGGTTTCGTCAACCCTAGCCAGAAACCCGTACGTTTACTTAAATACTAACTCAAATCAGCAGACATGCGTCACTTGGCTAGTGTCGCATGTGGCCGCCTTCATGCGTCACTTACCTAAGTGTCGCTATGCGTCACTAAAGCAAGTGTCGCCTAACACAGAAGCTAAGTGTCGCTATATACAAAAATGACTTTTCTATTACAATTAACTAACGACACTTACAACTCGATAGACCAACTGACAGACACACTAATATGCACCAACAAAAATGCTCTCGTTTTTCTGTGAAATTCGATTTATACACGGATGTACATTTTGGCCGAAAACCGAACACACTTCCTTCTTTATTTTATTTGGCTAGGAAACTGACCCCTATAATTCTTGGGAAAATTCTTGAAAATACTAGACATATAGGTTTATATGTGGGATTTTTGTTGAGAATTGATGTGAGCTAGAAAGTGTCTAAATCACGAGTCAAAACCGAGTAAAATGTTGGAACCAAAGGGCCTAAGGGCTATTTTGTCATTTAAAGAAAACCGACACTTCGAGAAACTTATAAAACGAAAAGATAATTTTATAATGCTTATTTATCATTTTTAAGGCTTGGGTAAAAGTCTCGGGTCAAACCGAGCAAGTTTGACCGTAAAACGAAACACGAAAAACACTAATAGCGGCTAGTGTCGCTAGTGTCCCAAAAACAGTACCAGCGACACTAGTATAGTGTCGTTGAGCCGAGTGTCGCCTTGATTATCGCTTAATAGTGTCGCTACTAAGTGTCGCCAAATTAATGTCGCAGCCTAATGTCGCCTATAGCGACACTAATTTAATGTCGCTAAACGGTTAAAAATCACGAATCCAGCGACACTCACCTAGTGTCGCCTATAGCGACACTAGCCCAGTGTCGCCAAAAACAGAGAGTTGAACTCTTATTTTCCTAAGTATTGGAACATGTTATATCAAACAATCGAATACGATACAACTTATACATAAGACATATACATACTCTTATATGTATACAACGATTCGAGTATAATAATAATAATAGTTGAAATTATTATTACAATCCGTCACCAACGGGCTGTACACATTTTTAAAACGCAAACAAACAAACCAAATATATTTGGATATTACTAGTTGTGTGATCAACTAGCATAGGTGATCTTTTGAGATACCTACTCGTATTAACCAACGCGCGTCTTGGACGCCCTCAGGTTACAGTCTTCAGACATCATTGCTTGGCTAAGCAACGCACGTTTATTGAGATAAACGCATCAGACTCAGGTGAGTCTCATAGCCCCTATTTTACTGTTTTTCACTCAGGGGTGTGATTCATTGCTCGTTTTATTTACATGTGAACGCAAGTACAAAACAACGCTTTATACTACATGAGTTTCTTACAACTAATCATTTTAAAGCCCTCCACAACATAGTTTGGTAATACTTCTATAGCGTGAATGTTAGTGTATGGTACCATATAGGATTGACAATCCTTGTCCGGATTAGCAAACACTAACTGGTCAAACGGACGCATTAGCATTTGTTCAGGCGAGTGTAGATTAGGCACTCGTGGGGAGGCACCCTCGATTAGGTCCTTGAATGTGGATCCTGACACCTCAGTTAAGATCGGACTATGTGCTCATGGTTGTATATTATAACGCCCCAAAATTCTACAACTGTTTTTTTTTTTTTTTAACAATGCGGAAGCTCAAGTCCCAAAACATATATATACATAAAATGACAAGTCGTCATCTTCCGTTACCTAAGTTCTAAGTATTGATTATTACCGTCTACAAAACAATCCTTTATATCCTGGGCATTATATAATCAAACATTTTAAACTGTATTAAATAATAATCAGAGTAATCCTAGTCAAACATTCTTCAGTTACTCCTTGACCCGCCCATAACAATAGATATTAACCTGCAAGGAGTAAACAACGAGGGATTAGCACGAAGCTAAGTGAGTTAACTCATCACTAACAATACAACTTAGTTTAACACTATGAGTTCACCACATTTAACACTTTGACTCAACATCACCAGAGGATCGGTGGCCCTTGTGGCGCCCTCAGCCGCGGTGGCCCACCAAGCGACACTTACACCAACTGCAAGCCAATACAGTGGTTAACCGATAACTGTTTGTTACCTTTAGTCAACACAAGCCTTACTTACAACGAATGTTCACAACCCTTGTGTTGACTAACCTGTAACCACACAGTCCAACATAGTTGACCTCTATATAACACAGTTACCATATAGGTCACTTAACACTTAACACTTTAACACTTTAACACAATTCACAATTCAACTTAACACAGCAATAACACTTAACACTTGAAGTAACCACAATAGTGATCACTAAATTATAGTGAGAGATCAAAGTCCACTCACCGACTACCATAGTCGCCCACTCAGTAGTCTAATATCACTGAGTCTTCTCCATATCTGGAAATACAACAAAATACACAAGTCAGTTACTTGTATCAATATGTATATAACATTATTCCATCATTACAACTAACCAATTTACTAAATTCTTATGGATTAACTTAGTAATCACAATACTCAATATTCAATCTATACTCATATAGATTCACATCACTTTTCAACTTACAATCATATAATTTATTACTAATCAACTTCATGATTATCATAATCACCTTCATCCATTTTAGCCATTGTTAATTAATATAATTAAACAATTAACAAGATTAAGAACATCAAAATCAACAATTTATCATAACCTTTACCTTCAAGATACTTAATCAATTAAGTTGCAACTTTTCTCTTTAATTTCTCCATTAAGTTATCACTTAAGCTAATTCAACTTAATTCATTCCAAGATTATGACTAACCCCCATAATATCAATAATTCATCATCTCTTTATCAAATTATAATTATTATAATAACAATATCACTTTAATCATCACTGATCAACATAGTTAAAGCATTATCAAAATTATTTACATCAAATATTAAGAATTCTTCACAACCTTTATACTAGGTTTTATAAATTCTTAAACAACCATGTTCTAACTTCATTCTTTGTTTGTTAATTAGATGTTCTTCACTACAAACAATACCAAGTTCATCAATTAACTCATCTATTAATAAACACTTCTTGAACACTTAATCAAATTCTTCCATTTTAAGTTAGGGCTCATGTCATAATCATGGATTAGGCACTAATTAACAACTCTAACATAACCACAATCTTTACTTCATGAATTATCAACTAAATCACCCTTTTATCATGAATACACCATAATCTTTTTTTTTTCTCTAAGTTAGGGTTTTACTTATAATCAAGAATTCCTTATCAACTAATGATAATATGATCATTACTAGCTTAAATTCAAGATTAATCATGCCAACTAAATCAAATATTCAAAACCCCAATTTCTAGGGTTAAAGAAATCACTAAATTAACACTTATAACATGCTTTGAATGATAATGAAATGATTAATCTATGTTAATAAATCGTAACTAACAACTATTGCACAAAATCAAACCCTAATTTCGGATTAAACTCACTAATTAGCAAAAATCCCAAAACCCCCAATTTCTAGGATGAAGAACATGAAGAACACTTGATTATACCTTGTTTAAGATGATTAACAAGACTTGAATTTGATCTTGGAAGCTTGAATTAGATGATTCTTCATGATTTTGATAATTGATTTAGGTTTAGAGGTGTGTGTGTATTCGTACGTATGTATGCATGAATGAGAAATAAAGCCCGACTCAAAACATAGATATATTACCTAATTAGTTACTTTGTGTACTAGTTTTGTCCCCCGTACTTATCATTGTCTGGAACTTAAAAATATCTACGGGGAAAACTATTTTATTTTACCGTCAACTAAATAAATTTAAAACAATCAATATTTCACTAGCCACAATATTTCCTGAGGCTTATCGACCTATTAATTATACAATCAAACACAATAACAATTTTAAATCGCATTTAAAATTTACAGAAAATACCTATTACTTCTGGGCCCAATTTGAGGATGTTACAAATCTCTCCCCCTTAAAGAGATTTCGTCCTCGAAATCTAATCAACCTTGATTATTCTAAAGTACTTAATTACTTGACAAATCTCATTCCTCAAATGAGATTCCACTACCACCACAATTTCCAGTTTATTAATATTGTACTCTTCGTACTACTCTAACATCGTAATTACTCATCACTATATTCACCTAAAGTGTGTACACAACTTAAATCACCTATGCATGACATGCTTATGCATACATTTCACTACACACTCTATGTACCTACATATATTTTATTTCATCGACTCACACACGATTAGTGTGTATCTCAATTAGATTCACGAAAACACATAATTTATGTCTCATACTCAATTTAACTTGCAATACTATACAACAAGTGTAATATTTATCACTTATAATAGTTACTCCCTTGAGCAACTCTTAATTAAATGCTCAAAATTTAAATTCTATCTACATATACATATTCACATGTACATGTTTCTATTTCTTACCTTAACATATGATATGTATCTAAATCATAATTTTCATGCATACTATGATCACTTAAGGAAATTATTCCCAATTAATCACTTTAAACAGATAATCACTTGACGTAAGTGAATAACATCATCATGCACATAACATACTCTTAACACTAGAAACTAGCGATGTGCTAGAATCTTTTAAAATAGATATATGATTTATACCCCTTTACACAACAAAACAGTGATTATGAAAATCACTATACACCTATCAACAATGAAATTTAAGTTTCAATTCATAACTAGCATTTAGGCTAGTACCACATATCACTACTGTATTTGATAATCTTTTATTTAAAAGTATCTCAAACTCATATAACACTATTCACATATTAACAAGCAAAATACAAGTCAATTCTTCATGGTTAACACTATTATCACTTAATCACCAAGTCACTTAGTACCAATTCAAATTGGATAATTACCAAGTTTTTCCATCAACGGGTACATTGCCATTCAAGCGCAAGTACCATTCCAACAAAATGTGCTAACCACACACACATTTTTCATCAACATTTCATCAATCAATTCTATCTCGTTAATCTCCACGGAAGATTATTTCATGTTTTATTCTCTTCTATATGCAACTTATCACTTCACTTTGATATTATGCATATAATAACAATCAAATTTCACACAATTCTCAATTAATAATAATATAACTATCAATCAAAAGGCTCTCTATATATATTTATATATAACTATCTCAATGTCAACATCGAAAACCTACAATTTTTTAAGGTCACATCAATTTCTCTGGTACTTGGTAGCCTCAATACTCCATGTGAAATGGCATAATATAAATACGTTGGCCAGACGTCGTCATATTATGTCAGTCACACTTAATTCTCAGGCCACTTCATACCATCAATCTCTAAAATGATTAACTTTTACTCTCACATATATCACAATGCTAATATCAATAATTATCACCCATATAGTAACACTTTGTAATAGGTTTATGACCAAGTATTAACTTGTTACTATTTTCATTTATCACTTGAATGTGAAACTACTCACATAATTAGGTAGACATAACAATTCAATCATCTAACACATTTCTCATTGTCTCCTTAACACAGGTTAAAATTTAATACAACTAAATCAATGTAACACCCTCTCTATACGATTCAATATCAATCACTTAACACATATCAAGTATAATACTCTATATAACATTTAGCACTAAGTACCTTGTTAAAATACCAAATCATATTTCACATATATTTATCAATATATAATTTCTAAGTTGATTAATAAATAACCTTCCATATTTAGTTATCAAGCAAGAGTAAGCTCCTATAATACCCTTCAACTCTTACAAATACTTATTCAATCATATTAAGTATTTCACATAAGGTAATTAACATGATTACATAATCAATATTTATTTACCCTAACAAGCAACAATCAATAATACTCTTACTGGTATACTATGCAGTTAGTTAAACCGCTTACAAACAACTCCTACACAAAGAACCATATAGACCTCTTAAAACAACTTTTAATATTGCATATAGTCACAGGAATGATCTTTGGGCTCAAAGAAACAAAAGTCCAATACAATTCATAAGCTAAAAGTCCGAAATAATGTCCGAAAAACAGAAAAATGCGATTTTCGGGCCCCAAACGACCCCGAAGTGCCGAAAACTGACAGGGCTCATGGTAAAGCGATGAGCTTTGACCGTTGGCCCGTTTTTGAGTTGACATGTAAATTTCGTCTTAATCGGACACCGAAATTTTCTAAAAATTTTTCTACGTCAAGTATTACGTCGAACGTCGCAAGGAATTTTTATTTTTTTTTACTAACGCGATCCGGAAAACAGGTCAGGATCGCGTTCCCTAGTGAAAAATATTCTGTAACCAAATTAGGCATACAAACGCGATCCGGAGAAGTGAGCGGGATCGCGTTCCCAAGAGAAAACGCATCTGAACACGAAATACACACACAAACGCGATCCTGGAAAATGGCTGGGATCGCGTTCCCAAGCATAAAAATAATCTGAGACAAAATAACACGTACGAACGCGATCCAGAAAAACTTGTTGGGATCGCGTTCCCAAGCATAAATCTGAGATTCAGAAAAATCATATTTTTAGCCAATTTCAAACGCGTATAACTTTTTACTCTTTTAGAGTTAGACTCTAAAATTTTGCGGGCACATCCACTATGCCAAAATGAAACTTTCCCTTTTTACACTTTTTCAATTTACTCGTTTTACGAGAAAACGGACGTACGACTCATTTTTGACCATTTTCGACCATTTAGTTGACACGCTATATTCCAAACGACATACTTTCAGGGTTCCACCCTTTGCCAACATGTTTCTACATATATTTATGACGTGTGGGCACATTCATCATATACAAACACTTATTCTACATTATTTTGACACGTTGACCCGTTTAGGGGTCAAAATGGACAATTTCACCAATTTCATTCAAAATGACAACATTAACATTTTCAATCCACCTTTTAACTATACTTATGACTTTCAGTCACTTTAAAAGTTATCATACACGTACCACATCAAATTCTATACATTTTAACACTAAGTGACCCATTTGGACACTTAAATGACCCGTTTGGGTTTACGACCATATAATCACCATTCCAACACCCAACCCACACTTCTTTGACTACTCCAAATCAAACTAACCCACTTTCATCATTAGTTTCATATTATCACCCTAAAACACCAAGTTCACCAAAATTTCATCATATATATTCAATTTTGACATAGAATTTCAAATTTGACTTTTCACAACTTGTCATCGCACATTTAGACTCATTGACCGCTTTAACTTTCTTACTACACTATTAGTAATACAAAGATCATAATTCACCCAAATCATGATCAATGCTAAACATTTAGACCTTTAGTTACATTCCTCACTTCATAGCATGGCATAGCATGGCAATTATCAAGTTTGACACAATTACATTCAACATTGACCTTTCCAAGTCAATAGCATATATTTCAACAACTAGACACATTCTAAGTCACACAATAACACAACTCCAAACTTATAAATGGATACACCCGCAACCCATTGATTTCATCATAGTGTGTCACATCAAATTAGCTTATCATTTATCAGTTATTTCCCTCGCAAGGATCTATAATCACACTTGCATTTCCACATTACACATACACTTAATTCCACATAACACAACAGTTACACATTAATCACTAATGTATCTTCACACCGTTTTTAACACTTTTTCTGAATTTACTATTCCCTTCTTAATTTCATTTTAATATCTCTATCACATTATTACAAGTAATAATCACCAAAATTTCAATTTACTTTACTAACAATCATAATATAGTAAAGTAAAACAATGAAAATTTATTGAAATTCACCAAGTTTATCAGAAATTACCTAGCACATCTAGGCCCACAAGTGTTGAGGATTGAGAATACCAATCGGTTCCTCACTATCCTCCGTCTCTACACTCAAAACAACAATCTGACATCTTGTTATAGATTAGTTCACATTTAACAACAACTTGCTCATACCAACACTAATCCCACACCTCGGAATGTTTGACCACTATCACTAGGCTTGGGATTGAACAATCCAATCATTGTTCAATTCGCCCAAACCTATGTTCTGATACCAACTTATAACGCCCCAAAATTCTACAACTGTTTTTTTTTTTTTAACAATGCGGAAGCCCAAGTCCCAAAACATATATATACATAAAATGACAAGTCGTCATCTTCCGTTACCTAAGTTCTAAGTATTGATTATTACCGTTTACAAAACAATCCTTTATATCGTGGGCATTATATAATCAAACATTTTAAACTGTATTAAATAATAATCAGAGTAATCCTAGTCAAACATTCTTCAGTTACTCCTTGACCCGCCCATAACAATAGATATTAACCTGCAAGGAGTAAACAACGAGGGATTAGCACGAAGCTAAGTGAGTTAACTCATCACTAACAATACAACTTAGTTTAACACTATGAGTTCACCACATTTAACACTTTGACTCAACATCACCAGAGGATCGGTGGCCCTTGTGGCGCCCTCAGCCGCGGTGGCCCACCAAGCGACACTTACACCAACTGCAGGCCAATACAGTGGTTAACCGATAACTGTTTGTTACCTTTAGTCAACACAAGCCTTACTTACAACGAATGTTCACAACCCTTGTGTTGACTAACCTGTAACCACACAGTCCAACATAGTTGACCTCTATATAACACAGTTACCATATAGGTCACTTAACACTTAACACTTTAACACTTTAACACAATTCACAATTCAACTTAACACAGGAATAACACTTAATACTTGAAGTAACCACAATAGTGATCACTAAATTATAGTGAGAGATCAAAGTCCACTCACCGACTACCATAGTCACCCACTCAGTAGTCTAATATCACTGAGTCTTCTCCATATCTGGAAATACAACAAAATACACAAGTCAGTTACTTGTATCAATATGTATATAACATTATTCCATCATTACAACTAACCAATTTACTAAATTCTTATGGATTAACTTAGTAATCACAATACTCAATATTCAATCTATACTCATATAGATTCACATCACTTTTCAACTTACAATCATATAATTTATTACTAATCAACTTCATGATTATCATAATCACCTTCATCCATTTTAGCCATTGTTAATTAATATAATTAAACAATTAACAAGATTAAGAACATCAAAATCAACAATTTATCATAACCTTTACCTTCAAGATACTTAATCAATTAAGTTGCAACTTTTCTCTTTAATTTCTCCATTAAGTTATCACTTAAGCTAATTCAACTTAATTCATTCCAAGATTATGACTAACCCCCATAATATCAATAATTCATCATCTCTTTATCAAATTATAATTATTATAATAACAATATCACTTTAATCATCACTGATCAACATAGTTAAAGCATTATCAAAATTATTTACATCAAATATTAAGAATTCTTCACAACCTTTATACTAGGTTTTATAAATTCTTAAACAACCATGTTCTAACTTCATTCTTTGTTTGTTAATTAGATGTTCTTCACTACAAACAATACCAAGTTCATCAATTAACTCATCTATTAATAAACACTTCTTGAACACTTAATCAAATTCTTCCATTTTAAGTTAGGGCTCATGTCATAATCATGGATTAGGCACTAATTAACAACTCTAACATAACCACAATCTTTACTTCATGAATTATCAACTAAATCACCCTTTTATCATGAATACACCATAATCTTTTTTTTTTCTCTAAGTTAGGGTTTTACTTATAATCAAGAATTCCTTATCAACTAATGATAATATGATCATTACTAGCTTAAATTCAAGATTAATCATGCCAACTAAATCAAATATTCAAAACCCCAATTTCTAGGGTTAAAGAAATCACTAAATTAACACTTATAACATGCTTTGAATGATAATGAAATGATTAATCTATGTTAATAAATCGTAACTAACAACTATTGCACAAAATCAAACCCTAATTTCGGATTAAACTCACTAATTAGCAAAAATCCCAAAACCCCCAATTTCTAGGATGAAGAACATGAAGAACACTTGATTATACCTTGTTTAAGATGATTAACAAGACTTGAATTTGATCTTGGAAGCTTGAATTAGATGATTCTTCATGATTTTGATAATTGATTTAGGTTTAGAGGTGTGTGTGTATTCGTACGTATGTATGCATGAATGAGAAATAAAGCCCGACTCAAAACATAGATATATTACCTAATTAGTTACTTTGTGTACTAGTTTTGTCCCCCGTACTTATCATTGTCTGGAACTTAAAAATATTTACGGGGAAAATTATTTTATTTTACCGTCAACTAAATAAATTTAAAACAATCAATATTTCACTAGCCACAATATTTCCTGAGGCTTATCGACCTATTAATTATACAATCAAACACAATAACAATTTTAAATCGCATTTAAAATTTATAGAAAATACCTATTACTTCTAGGCCCAATTTGAGGATGTTACATATATACATCATTTATTTGCTTGGTTGCAAATCATTAAATTAAATATTGCGGTTCATACGATATGTTTTGACATACAAACTTGTGAGTTCACCAGCTTTTAGCTGACAATTTTTAGCATGTATCACAGGTACTCAGCAGTAGGTTGGACTGCCCATCAGGATACTTTTAGCTCGAGTCATCATGCAAACATCAGAGATTTTCTTGTATTATTATATTTTGTAAAAGTGATTATGTATTGAAATCTCTCATATTCAGAACTCGGGCTATTGTACTAGCTTCGGTTGATGTAAACATTTAACGTATCAATGTATTTTGTTAAACGACGCATATAGAGTCGTTCATTATATATCTTTGTGCTATGATTACCGTATTAGTCGCGCCCCGACCCGAATCGCTTCCGCATCATAATTAGAGGGTGCGACATCATTAATCTGTAAACGTGTCAAAATGGTCCATTTGACGGGTCAAATTGTTAAAATGTCTCAATATGAAGATTTGAACCCTTTTGATGATGGTTTTGTGTTAAAATGTGAAAATGTATATGTTGTTAAGTAATAGAAAGGAATGAGTCTATGGGTATGAGTTTTGGCTCTTAAAAGTGGTCAAAATGTTATTTTTTGGATTTAAGTCCAAAATCATTGTTAGCATGAAATATGGAAAAGTGCCAATTGAAAAACATTTATTATGTTATATGAAACGTGTCTGCAAAATTTCATGCGAATACACCTAGCAAGGCGGGTCAACAATAGTTTAATATACATACGTTAACAATGGATATGAAGTTATGAACTAAGAAAATTATGATATGACCTTAGTGAAAGCCCAACCCAACTATAATATCTCTTTCAATTAATCGATCCATATTCCTTTTTTCAAGTCCTTTCTGTCCAACTACTTTTGCTAGCTCCATTTTACTTTGTATCTAGGTGAGATTAACAAATATGCTTATATCAATTTCGATTCACTCTCTATCACAATCGTTAAATGGCATTGAGAAAGAGGTGTTAAATGGCATAACCAAGAATGCAATATAAATTTGCATGGGTATGAAATCTGTTAGTATATTTTTATTTCAAGTATCACGTGTTATGACTCGGCCCGTATTAAAAGACTAAAAAATACTCCTTTTGATTTCTTTCTCAACCCGATATGAGATTAAGGACATTGGACCCAATAAGCAGAAATCCTAAAGTCGTCACTGGGCAGTCACGGAACTAGAAAATGCGTTTAGAGAGGGGGGCATTATCTCGCCAAAGCATGTGGTCGGTTGGATTACTGTTTGTAAACCAGGCCATTGTATATTATGTCTCAAAATGAGTCGGGTTACGTTGACACCCCGGTTGAACCGGTATTTTAGAGAAAAGCGAGCCAGTCCAAACCGGTTTTATATGAGAACGAGTAAATGGTTAGTTAGGCCGGTTTTCCGATTTTTTCCGATTTAACCGAAACCGGAAATCGGTTGAACCGGTGTATTATTATTACGGAGTACTAGCTAGTAACCCGTGCAATGCGGCGGGGACAAATTCAAATCTGTTAAAAAAAGTGATTAAGTGTTAAGATATTGATTTGAATGATACGTGTTTGATCGAACAAAATAATAATAATATAAATTAATATGATGAATAACACTTAAAAATAAAATAAAAATCATCATTAATAAGCATAAAGTTTTGTATTGTGAATAAGTTTTGTGAGTTGTACATTGTGTATAATTGGTGCTTTAAGTATGTAACAGAGAGTGTGTGATATGTTTTATATTATTATTATTATTACTAGATTATAACCCGCGAATTCGCGGGCTACCACAAAATTTTTATACATATGTTATATTATATTTATATTTTAATACGCAATTTTTAATCAACATATTTGTGGGGGTAACATTGTATAAATATTTGTAATTGAAAATAAAGACGTGTATGTCTTAAGTTTATTAATTGTGATTAGTTTAAAGTAAACGAAATATTGTTTATTTGTTAATAATAGTATCCTACGTATTGTAGATGTGAATGATAGTAAAATAATTAATAGATACTCAAATATTTATCTTTTATATTTCATTAATGTAAGGTATCTTCATTTTTCTTACCACAAGAATGATTTTTTTATTATAATTCCTTTTTTACGTTAATGGTCGACACCGAATCAAAGTTCTCTTATAACGTGAAAAAATAAAACTTGAAAACCTAATATTTTCAAGCTTATACAAAATATTCTTTCACAAATTTTTTTGAGCAAAACTTATATATAGAAATATAGTTTATAAGAGTTGATCAACACCACTTGGTACCATGATTATGTGATAAAGAGAAACATGTAATACTACAAAGTTGATAAGTTATATAAGATGATGTTACACGATAAATGAGTTAAGTTGCATTTTGTATTTGATTAAAAAAAATATCATAAAAATGATCCGTCATGACAATATTATACTATTCTTCACGAACCATACACTCATATCTAAAATAAACTTATTTATTATTTTTTCATAACAAAAGTTAAAATGCAACTCTTTTATTGTGGCAGAGCATTTTACGTTTTTATTATCGAGTTATTTGGTATATTCAAATTATTATTTTCTTTTTTGAAAGTTGTCATTATAATTTGAATTGTTTTGATAATAAGGCTAGCTGTATATAATAACAAAATTCATAATTAAAAAATTGAAAAAAAAAAAAACTCTTTCCATGGGTAAAATCCAAAGACTACACTGCAAATATCACATTATTGTATTAAATCCAAGCAAACAACAAAACTAAAATTATATAACCAAAAAAATGAAAGGAAAAAAATATATATCCGAAATTTATCGAGTCTAAGTGTAAATTGGTTTTTTTAGGAAAAAAAACATAAACTAAATAATAAATTGGGAAAAAAGGTAATTTGGAGGGTATCCCTGACTCATGTACCATATTTTAGTAGTACGTGTCCGCCCCACCTCCCAAGGCGAGCATCAATGCCGAACAAATTACATGTCCACAAATCACCCACATATGCCAAGGCACGTATTCGAACTCGTGACATATAGGTCACATATGTGGGGTATGAGATTTATATATAAAAAAAGAGCAACTAACCAAATCAAAATTATAAATCTCACATTTGGAATAGAAAATTGAAATCCTTGGAGACATTTAGTTGAACATCTCATGTACATTCACGGAACTTGAAAATTTATAACTAATCGATGAAAATGAGGAAAATAAATTGAAAATGAAAAACTAAAACTACTATTGCCAATTTAACAATACATAATGCATATATATAATAAAAAAAATTAAAGAAAATGTTCAAATTCGAATTTATAAATGATGAATTGAGGCTAACCGTATATAATAACAAAGTTCATAATTCACAATAAAAAAGATAGAAAAAACAACTCTATCCATGGGGTTAAATTTAAAGACTACACTGCGATATCACATTATTGTATTAAATACAAGTAAGCAACAAAACTAAAATTCATTACCCTAAAAAAAAAAAGGAAACAAATATATAACGGAAATTTACTGACTCTAAGAGTAAAAAATAATAATTTAGGAATAAACTTCAACTAAATAATAAATTGGGGGGAAAAAGTAATTTGGAGGGTACGTCTGACTTATGTGCCATATTTTAATGGTATGTGTCCGCCCCACCCCACAAGGCGAGATTAACGCCTGAAAAATCACATTTTCACAAATCACCCACATATGCCAAGACATGGATTCGAACCCGTGACATATGTAGGGTCTTAGATTTATAAATAAAATGAACAACTAACCAAATTAAAATTATAAATCTTACATTTATGATAGAACCATTGAAATCCTTGAGGACATTTAGTCGAACATCTCGTGTTCATTCATGAAACTTGAAAATTTATAATTAATTGATGAAAATACATTCAATGATCGAAGAAAAAATAAATTGAAAATGAAAAATTAAAACTACTATTACCAATTTAACAATACATAGTGCATATATATAATAAAAAAGTTAAAAACAAATATATTCAAATTCGAATTTGTAAATGATGAATTATTTGATAATCATTATGTGAATAAAGATTAAACATTGATTTGTATCTAGCTTGAATACTTAAAAATTTAATTTAATTCTTTGTTGGAATAAGAATAAAGGGTAGTTTAGACATTTGATCATCCCCTCCTCACTAATTAGGTAGTCATTTTATTAAGGTAAAATCAATGGTCTAAATTAATAGTATTAATTTATTAATGGTGGAGATTAGTTTATAGGTTACTAAAATTAAAACGACTACCTAATTAACACTCTATTATAATATATAGTGTAGATAGATTATTATTATTATTATTATTATTATTATTATTATTATTAAAACCATGTTTTAAATTAAAACTTTTGATTTGGGGAAAAAATTAAAACCTATCTGCTCTCTCTCGTCTCTTTCGACGCATCCAAGAACCAAAAAACCCTATAAAATTTTCCGGCCAAATCCACCTATTCCGACCTCCACCCACCGCCTCCCACCGTCTGCGCTCGACTCCGGCCACCCCCTTCCTTCTCGGCCCACCGCCTCCCACCGTCTGCGCTCGACTCCGGCCACCCCCTTCCTTCTCCGGCCTTGGTGCTCCTTCTCCGGCCATCATCCTCTCCGGCCATCGTAGTCTTCTTAAGGTAATTTCCGGCCATCGTAGCTCTGTTTACAGTTCAATTTGTTCATGTTTGTTGGTAGGATTAATGATTAGTTGTTCATGATTAATTGCTTTGTTCAATTAGTTCAATTAATTGATTAGTTGTTCATGGTTAATGATTACAGTTCAATTAGGTCAATTTGTTCATGTTTTTTGGTAGCAATTAATTGATTAGTTGTATCTAACACAGACTCACAATCAGTATTAGTTAAAAAGTTATGTTGATTAGATTCTCTAATCTTGCAAGTGGAAATTCATCTCTTAACAAGAAGTCATTTTAAGAAAATATAAAACTATAGCAGGTAGCAGATTATGTGTTTGATCACTGAATATTAGACAGTATACATTGCCACAGGGCTTCCACAAATTATGTGTTTGATCACTGACTTATACTATAATTATGAAGCTTTATTTCACAGATTCCACAAATTATGTGTTTAATACTATAATGTCGTTTAGAATCGAAAGAACATTGGTGTTGTATCGTTGGATTGTAAGACTTTGACGCCGTATTGTTTGGTTTATATGTGTTTTCAAGCTTGGTTGAAAGATTGTTTTTGCCCAGATTTTAGCTTGTGAATAGGTTGTGTACAGATTGTGTATGGAATGTGCCATTTTTTGGCTGTTTAGTAGTAAACCGGTCCGGCCGGCCGGTTCAACCGGTCCGACCGGACCCGGGGCCTGTGGCGGTTCGATTAAACAACCGGTTTTCAAAACATTGGTTGACACTATCAAACCGTTCTTTTGTTGTTTTAGATCCGAAGCTCCCAAACGTGTTTAAGTTCAACATTTCAACTATATTTTCATACAAAGGGAGATGATAATGGACACTTTTGGCATCACATTTACACAACCAAAAAAGGGTAGTGTCGTGTACCAAGTTTTGTTCATTGTTATATAGCTAAACCAATAGTCTATGTTCAACAATAGTATAGAAAGAGGTTATCGAATCAAACAATTATCGATCCATTTACAATTCGTTTGATTTGGTTTGGGTCAAGTATAACTTCTTTGAGATTTTAGTCTAACTTTTGGTTTGAGGAACCCAAACTAGGTAAAAACGACGGTTTGATATAGATAATTTTTTATTATAATAATAACAATAAACTCATTTCAGTTTGCCTTTGGCACGATGTGTAGTAAATATAAAAGTGAGGAGGCTTAAAAATAGAGATGCAGGTCATTCTACACCGCTAGAAATTTATCCTACATTCTCTCAACTATATTAACATAATAACTACCAACTCGTGCTTAAGTGAGCTGTTTCTTGTTTTTTTACATAGTCACCGAGGGCCTTTTTTTTTTGTTGGGCCGGGGGCAGAGTTATACAGAAGCCTGGATATACATTAAATATCAATAAATTTTCTTTTGGCATTGGGGGCTTTTGCCCCCTCTTGGTCCCAAGTAAATCCTCCCCTGTCACTGGGTTACAATTTTATTAGAGCTTATAAGAGCTTAAGCTTATGTTTTTAAAGAGCTCAAGCTAGAAGTCTTGTTTGGCATACTAAACCATAGAAGCTTGTTTGGCACACTCCACATGTGTGATCTATAGGTTAAGGGTTTAAATTCGTTTTTCAGCACATGTGGTTGATTGTGGACATGTAATTTGTCCGACATTGATGATCCTTGTTGACGCGTACCATTGAAATATATATGATACGGGGGTTAGGGGTATCCTCTAAATTACCTTTTTTATAAAGAGCATTGTTATTGCTTTTTTATAAAGAGCATTGTTATTGCATGATTCTACGTGATATTTAAATAGAAAACATACATGCTCGCTAAGCCATTAAACTTACACATTTATCACATACATCTTAGGTTTAATCAGATAAAGTTGTTCAGGGAAATAAATGCAATAAGGACCTTAGCGACGACATAAAAATTGTATATTTATAGAGATGCTTATGTAGCAAATGTAAATTGTATAGCTTGTGGTATAATATGATAATTAGATTATGAGGTAAAAAATATATGGGTGGACATTACAGTCACTGAGTCAACATTAACCCCTATTCAAACTTTTGCAAAGTCACAATTGACGTGATCACTAAATCAAGATCCACACTTCTTGTCAGCGAATTTAATACCTCGACAGCTTGATAACTGCTTAAAAATAACGGTGGTGCATTATAAACTTGATGATGTCCAATTAATATTACATTATCTAATTGTATACAATGTAAGTTACATTCTCAGTCCATGGGTTATATATATGTATCTCGATTTTTATTTCGCGTCCATTAATAATAAATATCTAGAAAGTTCTTTAGATTGAATGTTGTAGAAGTTTGATTTAGAAAATAGAGTAGTAGGTAAAGTTCCTGGCTGGCGTCTTAAATCCATCATCATTTATTCGCGTTATAAATCATCATCACCACCATACCACAACAAACTTATGCAGCGATCGGAATTAAAAAAAAAATAATGGTTGAAGCAAAGATTGCACCATCGATGCTGTCTTCGGACTTTGCTAATTTGGCGTCGGAGGCTGAACTCATGCTCAGCTATGGTGCCGATTGGCTTCACATGGACATCATGGTATCAATACTTATTTCATCTTTATATCTAGTTTTAAAAAGTATCATCAATTCATTATGCTTTCTTGACCTAGTAACTAACTATCTACTACTAGAACTAGGTAAGGTATCTCTAGACTTGTGTAGTAATGATGCTCAGTTATTTTGGTGATTCTATATTGTAATTGCAGGATGGGTATGTTTCAGACTCGTTCGGTTCCTGAATCTTTATCAGAAACAGTTGAGATCCTTTAATTGATCAACCACTGGTGTTTTGTGCAGTCATTTTGTCCCAAATTTAACAATAGGTGCGCCTGTTATTGAGAGTTTGAGAAAACACACCAAGTAAATACTTTATTGGTTTTTTTTTTATCCTTCATGATGTTCGATTTTATTCGTTTATAACTTTCTGCTGATGTGATGCAGGGCATATTTGGATTGCCACCTTATGGTAACAAATCCGCTCGATTATGTCGATATTTTTGGAAAAGCTGGTGCTTCAGGTTTCACATTTCATGTTGAGGTGTCCAAAGGTAGTATTAATTATTATGTTTTATGGATTTTGCATTCTATTTCACTTTGGATTATTCAAGAAAGATTGGTGGTACTTTTTGCAGATAATTGGCAACAACTTGTTAAACAAATAAAGTCCAACGGCATGCGACCTGGGGTGGCATTAAAGCCCGGAACCCCCATTGAGGAAGTCTATCCTCTGGTATCTATCTATCTATCCTCTGGTACCTATCTATCCTCTGGTATCTATCTATCTTTCAGTCTAGTAAAACAGACATCTTTTTCACATAATTTGTGCTGCCATAGCTTGAAGGTGAAAATCCTGTTGAAATGGTACTTGTTATGACGGTTGAAGCTGGATTTGGTGGCCAAAAGTTCATGCCAGATATGATGAATAAGGTATATCCTTACACGAGACTTGTTTATGGAAATTTTGCATTTGAGTTTCATAATTGATTTCTGATATCCCTCATTATGGTTTTAGGTACGCACGCTGAGAGAAAGGTACCCAAAATTAGATATAGAGGTTAGTCGTTTCCCCCCTTTTATTTTATTAAGTATTAACATGTATCTTTTTTTACCAAGTACCTTTATGTCTCCCATTTCTTAGTGCAAGTTACATTTCATGATATATTTTGATTCCTCTGTCACTGTGAGACTTGTGGTTAGTTTGTTTATTGTATCTTTGTTCTTGCTCTATTAGTAGCTTCGTAGATGATATCATCACCTTAAGAGCCTGGTGTCACATTCGTTAAAACTTTTATTGAGTTATTCGGCTCGTTCTTGTCAACTTTATCTAGATCGAGTACGAGGTTGAGTACATAAATGAGATTGAAACATCTCAAGAATAGAGCTTGAGCTTATAAGTACTTCTTTCTCACATTGTTATCAAGCTTTTTGGCTGCTATTATAACTGTAAGTACCATAAGTGAATTTATACATAATTAGGTATACAAGGTACTCACGCCTTTTCTTCAAGCTCTTCTGAGATAAGATATATTGAGCTTGAATGATGGAGCAGTGTTTTCAATCTATATTTCAAGCTTGGATATATGATTTAACTTGAGACGAGCTTGACTGGGTGGAGCTAGAAGCTGCCCCCTCAAAATTTTTGAAATTAAGTAAAAAATAATTTTTTTTAAGGTATGGACGACACTTTTGCCCCCTAAAAACTATAAAGAAGAACAAAATAATTTTGTTTTTGCCCCCTCCATATAGATTTTCTAGCTCCGCCCCTGAGCTTGAGCCTACTTCATGAAGGCTCGCTGAGCTATTGAACCGAGTTCAAGCTTACCTAAGGTGTTCGAGTGACAAGCTCAAGCTCATCTCATCCTATTGGCCAAGTAACAAAGGATGTAATTCGTTATTGATATCTATTTAAACATGGTTACCACATACTTTTGTATCATTGAAGTTGAAATCATGTCTTCTGCTTTAGCTAATATTTGATCCATAAATTTGGATCACAATAGGATATGACATTCTTCCATACTTCCAATATTGCAGTTACACATTTAGGCTCTTAGGCAGTCTCATCATATAACACCAAAGAGGCAACACAATGATTGATTCCTTTGAATGTCATTCATTAGTTTATCCCCATAAAAAAAGATCAGAGACAAACACCCCTTGGAACAACCCTGTATTAAAGTAGGTCTGGCAGTATAAACCTAATTACTCAAATGGGTCAATGTGGTCCCTCATTATTAACTTATTGGTTCAGTTATATGCTTATCAATGGGTCCAAATGAGATGGATTAGAGGTTACCTAAGTTCGAGAACAGGTAATACGGGTGTGGTTGAAGCTTGTGAGAAATGAGAATGGGTCATTGGATAGAAGTTAAGTAATCATCATCCTCCCATCTAATACACTGATATTGGGTTGAATATCTCATTCTTCTCTTTTAATTTACCCACTTGAAGTTCTGCGCATATTCTCACAAATCTGTACTCAAACTAAGGTTTTAGGTTTATGGGTATAATCGAGATTCGCCTTTACAGGTAAAAGTGTTAGATATTATTGATATATGGATGTTATGCTAGAGCCTAGAACTTGATGTCCAGTTACGCCTTTATTTTATAATAATTTCTTGCTTATTCATATAACTTGCTAGAGCCTTTATTGGTATCGTCTCACTAGTTAATACATAGTATATAATTATAAAGTTTTTGTTACGATCCCACATTGCCCAAGTATTGGATTGGTGGGTGGCTTATAAGTCTAGGTGTCCCCTCTTACAAGCTGGCTTTTGGGACCTATGAGGACGTTGGCTCTTTAAAGCGTGGGGTATTGTTACGATTCCACATTGGCCAAGTATGGGATTGGTTGGTGGCTTATAAGTCTAGATGTCCCCTACTCCTACAAGGTGGTTTTTGGGAGTGAGTTCTACACTTGGATATGGCTAGATACAACCTAGTATGGATAGGTTCGAATCTGTTTCACTCCCAAATTTTGTATGCGGTCAGGAAGCAACAAAGTGTATGGGAACATATGCAACTTGATGAATTTGTAGGACATAAGCTTTACTCAAGAACTTCATACTAGCTTCTATATTAACTTTTATTTTATGTTTAAGAAAATATAGTAGATTTAGGTCCTTCGTGATTGTAATCTCTTATTTATTAATGTTTACCTAGAGCTTAAAAGTCTTACTGCAAAGGACCTGATGATTTTTAAACTACCACACACTGTATGTCTGTATCACATAATTCTTTTTTAATGAAAAATAGAATTTCTTGCAAGTGATTAGTGTTTGTGAGAACTTGGTATCAAGAGATGTACAGAACACCTCCGTGTTGTAATCTTTCTATAGTGAGCTATATACTTTAATTTAGTTCTGATGTTACAACTTAAGACTTCTAGTAACAGTTACTAGCTTTTATAATTGCACTTGGAATATTTTTTACTATAAAGTTTAAAGAAAATGGGAAAAGTGAGCAGGTCAACCCACCTCCATTCTGACCCATTACTCAACTTGCCCATAGGTGATTAATATATGGCCTTCACATGCTCCTATTCTTGTAACGGTGCCATCAACATACCTTTAATTGATTTCCCCATACATTGGAAGGTCCTGGAAATCCCATTGTGTCACTCTTTCCATTGCACCCTATCATACGTCTGTAGGTCATTGGACATCATATGTGTATGTTTACATAGTCATCATCAAGAAAAGAACACTTTCCATGATCACCATGACGGCTTATTTTTGATAAAGGAGTTGGTTCTTACATTGTAAATGAGACTTCAACTCACATGTCTAGTAGTATCATTTATTCTTGTGTTCAATTTGATGACCATGTAATCTATGTATTATAAAATTGAAGAAAGGTTGAACCATGCTGCTCACTTCATCACAGTCTGTCATTTTGATCCGAAACAATGCATCCAGCTTAACCTCATACTGAAAACCTTTTAATTTGAAATGCAGGTAGATGGTGGTTTAGGACTGTCAACAATTGACACAGCAGCTGCTGCAGGTGCAAACTGCATTGTTGCTGGCAGTTCGGTGTTTGGAGCTCCAGAACCCGCTCAGGTTATATCCTTACTGAGAACAAGCGTGAACAAGGCACAAAAAGGTGTTTGAAGCATCACAAACAATAAACGTTCCAAATGATTGAGTCAGCAGTACGTTTACTGTCTATGTATACCTGAAACATTACGAATTTTCAAGATGCTATTTTGATTCACTTCCATACATGCACCTCTCACTGTACTATGTAGATCTAAAGTTTTGCTTCATCTATGACATTATGATGAAGTTGATACATAATGTCACATAATAAGATTGTATCTTTCGTTCAATGTATGTAACACTTACATCTGCATCTACATGCCAATCAACAAGAACTTTACATACTTATCGGGTACTATAAGAACTCTACACCATCATTTCATATCTTTTACTAGGTCTTTGTAATTAGGCTTCCGACGATAGTGGGTTTTTGCTTCAAAATGATATTTTAACATGGGTAATAAATAAAATATTGTAAAGGACGATTAAGGTTTTTAAAAGATTGTAAAATATTGCCACTAGTAGGACTATTTATGTAATTTAGCCTAACTTTATTTATTATTTTCTAAATAACCCCTGAACTCATGAAGGCTGAAGCCCTCATTGGCCGTAATAATTTTCTGCTTCTCACAAGGGTGTTTGGGGGCGGCTGCATTAACTAAAAGCTTCAAAATCTTAACTTTTTGACTAATTAGCTTTTTAACCCTTTGATAAAAAAAAAAAACCTCACTATATCCAGCACTAAAATGGAGCTTTTGTGCCTTATAATACACCCAAGCTTACAAGCCTCCCGCTCCCCAAACACCCCCTTCGTTCAACATCTTTATGTAGTAATTTATCACGATTATTATTATTCAAGTTCTAAGCAGGGTTTCTTCAAGTAAGAATTTTTCTTTCACTTTAATTTAGAGATTTGATTGTTGTATCACTTTTATGTTTTAACTTCGGAACCTAGATCGCCTATTGTTAGGGTTCTTCGTTTTGTATTTTATATTTTAAAATAATTACATAACTGAAAATGATGCATCTCTCTTGAAATTCTAAAATTCTAGTGACTCTTTCTGTATTGTTTTATATCAAAATTCATGGGTTGTTTGTATCACGACGACCCTGTTTGTATGCCTACCAGGTGATCGATAAAATGTCTGAATGAATAGTGTTAATCACTTATCATTACTGCTGTAAATATAGGTTGTATAGCTTAGAAATTATAGTTTTGTCATTGCAAATTTGATGTATGTAGGTTTGTGTTTTTAGGGTTTAGACCTTTAAGTGAGACTTAATATACTGCCATACTTGGGCTGAGTTGAAAAGGTAAGCACTGATAAGTGTCACATATGTTGAACATTTCATATAAAAGGGTGATGTCTATTAATTTTTTAATCGTAATTTAGGGTTAATGTTGTAAGGTACATTCTTGTATTTTTTACTCAATGTATCTGTTTGATCAGATATGATATAGTTCAATTCCAATTTATATCACAAGCTTGAATCAATCACCTTCAAGAGATTTTCAATGGTTTGATTAGAAGTGATGATTGTAATTTTACTTGGTCATCTTGATGAATTATGTGCCTCATTTTAGTTGTGGTTAACAATTCACATTTGATGAATTATGTTCCTATGAAATTGGTTTGCTGTGGATTGCTATTTAGGTAATTCAGATGGCAGTCTTTGTCCTACCACTGGTATACAGTTAGTGGATTGTTGTTTGTTTTGGCTTTAACCTGATTTAGACAAAAGCTGAAATTATCAAAGTTATTGAGTTCAGTGGTAAAAGTTTTTGCAAGGCTTTCCAGTCACTTAAACTCATAAAACTTTATCACCATTAAGGTCATATTAAAGCCAGCCTCTGCACTGTCTGTGTATATCTCCAGTTTTCTGATAAAGTGTTGTAGATTATTGATTGTAACTTACATATTCGTGATCTGTTTCATGGTGTGTGTGAGGGGATTGTTAGAGGCTTTTGTTCTTTGATTTTGGAAATTTGTGATTCAAAATTGACGATTTGATGATTTCGCAGAAGTTCGGGCTTTTTTAAGAATTTTTTAATTTTAGGCTTTGATGTCCGTCTTTGAAAGTTTTTATTGACTATTGCTTATGGCCTTTACTTAAAGTGAAAATTAAGCGTGTCTTTAAGTTCAGGGCTTCAAGCGAAATGATTCAACTTGTTGCGAACTTGCGATTAAATCAGTTCTCAGTTCTCATTTTGCTTAAGCCTCTGGATTTTTGGTTGTTCGAAGCTTCAGTCTATTTTGTTGTGTGCAGTTATATTGAAAGCTCTAATGTCTTGGTAGTTGGTCTATTCGTATTATAGTTTCAGTACTTTATTAATAGAAGACATTCTCATGATTTGTATTTTGATATTTTGCATTCTAATTTTTAATTGAAATTTGAAATTGCTTTTAAAAATTTGGTAGATTTAAGTTTTTTATATTAACCGCATAATTAAATTGGACTGAATCAGTAAGTTTGATATCCTAGGCTGTTTGGTTCAACTTCAAGATAGTGGAAGTGGTGGCAGGTAGTTCACTCCATGGACCGTGTTTCTTCTAAATGAACTAAAATAAAGTATTTTCCCTTTAACATCTTGTAGATGTGTGTAATCATATTTCCTTACAAATATATTCATACTAGTTCTGTTTGGTTCAGCTCCAAAAAAGTGGAATTGGTGACTGTTAGTTCATGGAGTCAACTGAACCAGATCACATTGTTGGCACCCTTGTATTTTCTTTTACCTAACAGTTTTTCTATACTTTTTAAAATATACCACTTCTGCTTACTTTCCAATCATCATCTAGTGTTTATAAATAGAGTAATGCTATATCAACCTAATTACATAGACCTAAATACAGACCTAATTATCTTATTGGTTGATTTTTTTTCTCTCTCCTAATCTCATCCAATCAATTTTTCAAAGCAACCAATCACATCTTTAGGTCTTTTTTTAGGCTTACATAATTAGTCATACCAATCATTTTCCTTATAAATATGCCAGAAATGTTAATTCAGACCACAAATTGCTATATGTTTTAGACCTTCTGTTCCCGCAGGAATTCTGTTATTAGAACCATAGAAAATGAGTACAATAAAAAATATTAATTTTTGGATTAAATGTCACTTATCATCAGGTGTGAAGAATGGCTGATGGAGAGGAGGATCTGCCTAGGGATGCCAAAATTGTTAAGCAGTTGCTGAAATCAATGGGGGTTGAAAGCTACGAACCTCGTGTTGTTCACCAGTTTCTAGAACTATGGTACCGGTATGCTGTGGATGTGCTGACAAATGCACAGGCTTACTCAGAGCATGCTGGAAAGTCAACTATTGACTCGGATGATGTCAAACTCGCTATTCAGTCGAAAGTCAATTTCAGCTTCTCCCAACCCCCTCCTCGAGAGGTATGCTGTGGATGTGCTGACAAATGCACAGGTTTACTCAGAGCATGCTGGAAAGTCAACTATTGACTCGGATGATGTCAAACTCGCTATTCAGTCGAAAGTCAATTTCAGCTTCTCCCAACCCCCTCCTTGAGAGGTATACTAGTCCACTAAATTTTAGGGGGTATTTGGAATTACTTATTTAAGTGCTTATTTGCTTATTTTGACGGTAGATAAGCAAATCCAAAGTTCCAAACACCCTTGGAAGGATTGCTTCAAGAAGAAATAAGTACTTGAAAAAAGCATGATAGCACCAGCTGCATATTCTTTAAGCAGATGAGCACTTATATATAAGCAATCCCAAACACCCTTTTAAAGAGTATCTATTCTGTTGATATTTCTTTGTGACATGATTTATATTTTAAAGGTCCTACTAGAACTGGCAAGGAGCAGAAACAAAATTCCATTGCCTAAGGCGATAACTACGCCAGGGATGGCGTTGCCCCAAGAGGCAGACACCTTAATCAGTCCAAATTATCAGCTTGTGATCTCAAAGAAGCGAACAAATGAAGCTATGGAAGAAACAGAGGAAGAGGAAGAAGCTAGTGATTCTAAAACGAATTCAGCCCAAGAACAGAGGACTGACTTGCCACAAACTACCCCTCAACGAGTTTCGTTTCCGCTTGGGCCAAAACGAGCTAGCTGACTTATCTATGAAGTTGATATCAAATATGTTTGATGAAACAAAGATTCCTGTAATTGGTTATCTTTAGATCTTTGTTGTTAATGTTTACTATGCGTTAGATCTTTAATGTGAAGAGGTTGGATTAACTGAAACTCAGCAATGCTAGGTAAAGTTGTTTATATTACTTTAAGTTACTGTGTTTACGTGTTATGGAAACACAAGTGTAATTCATGCATACACACTATTAAGACTATGAAAACTCATCTTAGTTTAAAATGAATACACTAAATTTCCACACAAAATATCACCATTTAGCATCCTTTAAACAGGTGTCAATGCTGTCTCATGTACATTCTGTTTCAAATAGCACTCATTTCTGGTTAGTAGAGATTAGAGTAGTCCTGATAGTTCGTGTATATGCTTGATGTCCTGCATTTGTTAAAATATCACTCCTCACCCCACGGATACCCGTTCTCTTGCCTTTGTTGCCTGTGATACCCACAAAATGATCAGTTGTTAGACTAACAAAGTCTAACATGAACAGTAAATTTGCATGTCAAATAAAGAACCTGTTTTTCCCAATTCGTGGAACATATTACAAGAGTAAGCACCATGCATTGCACGATTGATCCGGTAACTAGTCCCCTCCACAATCCTTCCCCTTTTAGGTCTAACAAAAACCCCAGTACTAGAGCCATAGGGATCCCGACGAGATAATATGACCTGAGATTAATGTAAGCACCGATATGTTGCCACCCACTTCCTCTCGCAACTCCTGTATGGACAAGCAATTTTATTAACTTTTTACATTCCCATATACATATATTACACCAAGCTTTAAATAGAAAACCTGACAGAATTGCTTGTATTGCATCTGCAAACAAGGTGAAACAAAGTAGGGGGCTGATGTCTTTGACATAGTCAACTAGTTCCTTTTTGCTACCAAACGCGTATCCAAGAACAGAACGAGAACAGAAAAGAGTGGTGATGGCTATGATCACTTCCAGGGGCGAATCTAGGATTTAAACTTACTGGGGTCCAATTTTCTAAGTTGATGAAAATAAATTGAAAATGGTATCCTATTTTAATATGGGTCGGGTCGGGTTGTTACAAACATCGCTTAACAAAAATATATCATTAATACTTGATACTAGTCACAAAAATATAACTTCAAACGTATCTCACAATTAAATATCTGAAAATTTGAATATAATAACCTTAATTAAATTAACAGTCTAATACAAATTAACAATGTGTACACTGTGAATAATATAGAGACAACAATGAATACAATGATTAGTTATATAATAGAAAAACCATATAACTTACCACAAAGAATTACCTGAGTAAATAAAATATAGATTAGTTAACTTAGTAACTCACCAAGAAATAGAAAACGAGTGAAAGCACAGAGAATAAAAAGTTGAAAAGAAGTCATTGTTATCCTATGCTAATTCTTTTCTAAGCTGTAACTAAAATTATGTCTTTATATTGTATTAGTAAATTTTAGTGGGTCAAATTTAGGAGTTTAAATCGATACTATTTGGGCTTGGTGTATTAAGTGTTAGTTTGCTTTTGTTTTTGTCAAAAATTTAAATGGGGTCCAAATATATTTATAAGGGGTGTCCAACTTATTTTTATGTATATATCTATCAAAAAATGGAGATTTAAGTGGGTGCAATGGACCCCCCATTTAATACACTACATTCGCCCCTGATCACTTCCACTGCTCCTAGAGCTGATGCAGCCAGTAGAGCCGTTTTTGCAGCGTGAGGATTCCCAGCTCCTAATTCATTGGATATACGCGTGCTGCAAATCGGCATTTTTGTTACTGTCTCTCTGACACTCAGTTTATTTTCTTCTGGCAAAACATCAAACGAGTTAGAGAGCAAACCTTACTGCAGCCCCGAATGAGTAAGGTATGTAGTAGTGCAAGGCACCAACATTTAGACTGTTGCAGAAGATGATCAGTCCCACATGTTAAAATTTTTATATTAATCAGTCTCATAAATTTGCTAGAATTAAGATTACCATATCGAGAGCACCGAAGTCTCTAACTGCGGATTAGGCAGGAGCCCAGATAGCAAAACAACGATCTCATATGACCACGATTCAAGACTATACAACCAAAATGAAAATACTAAGCATGTGTTGTTTGTACATGTAATACAAATTTGAAAGGTAACTTAAGATTTTTATTACCAAATCAATAAATCATGACAGCAGATGGGACCGCAAATTGGAAGAACTCCTTGATGCTTGTAAAGACATCTCCAGAAAACGTGAGACGTATTCTTTCACATGATTTAGAGTAATTCAAGTAAACCCCAAGAAAGAACACATTAAAAGTATACGAGATTCCAATGGCTAAAGCTGCTCCTGCTGTCAGGAAGCCAAGTTTGAACACTAGAGCCCAACATATGGGTACATGGAGCAAAAGTACAGTAGTGGAGCTCCACAACATAGGAAGTATGAGACTTTGTGACAATTTGTGACAATAGGTATCGGATAATTAGTTGGAGGATGGCGAATGGGAAAAGGGTAGGGATGAGCCAGACTGAGAATTTACGTGCTTCGGCTGAAATTAAAGGGTCTTGGCCGAGAAGCGAGAAGGATTAGGAGTTTGTTGATATAGATCCACAAAATGGAAACTGGTAAGCATACCAAAAGTAGTGAAAAAATAGCACCATACGTGTATGTACCGACCTTTTTATACTGTCCTGCTTAAAGTTTCCAATGCGCTCGCCATTCCAAACTGTCAATTCCCAGTCGTTTCAAATTTGAAAAGATGATTTAGTACAAACGATTGGCACATGTTGATAGTGTGTATTTGATTCAAATTGATATTTCAACGTATGTGTCGGATTAATCGTAAACTATAATGGTAAAAAGTCTAAAGTTCAATAAACATTTTTGATAGCTGGGTACACAGAAAAGGAAGATTTTGATACATATAATAGTAAGAAGTACAAAAATTAAACATTTTTAAACAATAAACGCATCTAATCTAATCTAATCTAATACTTACTAAAGGTCCAGTAGAAATACACTGCTAACCGAATTCACATCTGAAATCTAATAGCAAAAACATACCAGTTCTCATCTTCATATATTACTTAATCATACATAGATATATATTTTAGTCGAAATACATACAGGGCCACTAAAATTCACCAGACGGCCTGCACACTAAATCCTCAAAGGCTCACCCTTATACAAAGGTGTCATTCTTTCATCCATATGGTTAATATCATCTTCATCTCTAATGTTTGGGACAGAAGTAATGTCGCACCCCCAAAATCAGTAATCATGATTATAAGAAGATTTGGCTAAAGCTGCTCCTGCTGTCCCGAAGCCAAGTTTGAACACTAGAGCCCAACATATGGGTACATGGAGCAAAAGTACAGTAGTGGAGCTCCACAACATAGGAAGTATGAGACTTTGTGACAATTTGTGACAATAGGTATCGGATAATTAGTTGGAGGATGGCGAATGGGAAAAGGGTAGGGATGAGCCAGACTGAGAATTTACGTGCTTCGGCTGAAATTAAAGGGTCTTGGCCGAGAAGCGAGAAGGATTAGGAGTTTGTCGATATAGATCCACAAAATGGAAACTGGTAAGCATACCAAAAGTAGTGAAAAAATAGCACCATACGTGTATGTACCGACCTTTTTATACTGTCCTGCTTAAAGTTTCCAATGCGCTCGCCATTCCAAACTGTCAATTCCCAGTCGTTTCAAATTTGAAAAGATGATTTAGTACAAACGATTGGCACATGTTGATAGTGTGTATTTGATTCAAATTGATATTTCAACGTATGTGTCGGATTAATCGTAAACTATAATGGTAAAAAGTCTAAAGTTCAATAAACATTTTTGATAGCTGGGTACACAGAAAAGGAAGATTTTGATACATATAATAGTAAGAAGTACAAAAATTAAACATTTTTAAACAATAAACGCATCTAATCTAATCTAATCTAATACTTACTAAAGGTCCAGTAGAAATACACTGCTAACCGAATTCACATCTGAAATCTAATAGCAAAAACATACCAGTTCTCATCTTCATATATTACTTAATCATACATAGATATATATTTTAGTCGAAATACATACAGGGCCACTAAAATTCACCAGACGGCCTGCACACTAAATCCTCAAAGGCTCACCCTTATACAAAGGTGTCATTCTTTCATCCATATGGTTAATATCATCTTCATCTCTAATGTTTGGGACAGAAGTAATGTCGCACCCCCAAAATCAGTAATCATGATTATAAGAAGATTTGCGGAAGCATTAGATCGAGTGGGGGCGCTGACGTCAACGTCGGACATTCATACATATCAGAGCATATGATCATCGCAGAACATACATATATTAAGATGCCATAAGTATTAGTTTACAAAAGCTTACGATTCATAAGATCGTAGAAGTAGAACACTATTTAAAGTTGTACAAAAGATGATTTCGTAAATATGACTAAAAGATATTAGTTATACAAAAGAAATCCTATAGTTTCAAAAGAAGGCATCCTAAAGTCATCGTGGTTCGCCTAGTTCCTTGATGCATGCTGTCTTACTTGTGCAGCTAATTCCCTGAAAAACATAGTAAAACGTCAACAAAAATGTTGAGTGAATTTACAGGTTTTTATGTAAATAGTTCATAGTTCCATATTTGTTTGTACATTGTTGATATGTTATACAAATAGTTTCGTTCATTGAAATGACATTCAAGTTTCGGTTCCTATGCCCAAGAGAAATAGGGTCGTTCAATAGTTCCTATGCCCAAGAGAAGTAGGGTCGTTCAATAGTTCCTATGCCCAAGAGAAGTAGGGTCGTTCAATAATTCCAAGTCCTATGTTCAGCTCGCAAATAGTTACAGTTCCTAGGTTCAGTTCACCAACAGTTACAGTAATAGTATGATAACATTGTTACATGACTAATAGTTCACAAGTTCGATTCACCAATGTTCTCAAGTACAGTTCATTAGATTTCATGTATAAAAGCATAAGAGTAATTATATAATATAAGTTGCATGTTATAGCAAAACAAGTTCTATGTTTTCCACCTCAAATTTAGAAAAACAGTAAAACAAGTAAAAGTTGGGCTGTGAACTCACCTCGTGAGCTCGGTATGTGAGTGCTAGCAATGTGTAAGCCCAATAAAGTCTCTAACGTCCTAAACATAGGAGATATTAATATAAGTAGTTGACTAAATGTCAAACTATTGTTACTCGTTCACTTGCTGAAAGATCGTTGTTCGTTTATTAGTTTGTACGTATTTGTTGGTGATAATATCGTAATAATAATACAAAGTGTTATTATTATTAAACTCGTTTCGTTGTAAGTATACATTACTTGTTGGCCGTGTCGTATGTATATGTTTGTTGTTGAGTTGTAGTGTATAAGTTGTGAGAAACTTAAGTTTTTGTTCTATATTTTTGGCGACACTACATATAACACCCCTCATTAATTATAAACACTATATATAATATTTGCGACTCGGAAGCGTATATTTAAAAACATTCTATCAATGTACTCAAAGTGTCAGTAAACTTTTTCAAATCAAATACGTGACATCTCAACAACTCGGTGTTATATAATTCAAAACATTTCTATGGCTATTAAATTAACATCAGAGTACAGCCTGTCAAACATTCCATCCAGTCAAAACACTTCCTGCCCTGCCCAATATGTCCCATCTATTTTAACCTGCAGGAAGAACTGTGGTGGGGTTAGCATAAAGCTAAGTGAATGAAACTATAAGCAACAGTACAGCTTAGCATAACAATCTGTTTACATCAAATTAACAATAAACAGAAAATCAATCAATCATTAATTCACACAACTTCTAATCAAGCATTATCAACCGTCATGAGGACCGGTGGCTCCTGAGACACCCTAATACCGGTTTGGTACTCAAGGAACTCTTATCAATCATCTGTATTGGCCTATACAGAATTACCGGTAACCAGTTGTTAATTACACACGACCTAGATCTATAAACCAACATTTCAAGTTTCAAGATCTCCTGTCGTCTACAATAACAACCAAGTCCAACTGTCAAGTCAAGTTGACCTCAGAATCTTACATACTAGCTCAAACAACCAAGTAAGCAAACCACCACACTAACATGGCAAGATATCTCAACAGATTCATCATATCAAAGTAATACTATAAATTACTTGTTGTAAATCAAATCATTACAACTAAATCACACTGAGGTTACAGATCCACTCACCGACACCTCAGCCGCAAGCTCAGAAGTCTAATATTACTGAGCCTTCTACACATCTGAGAATACAATCAATAAACAATGAGTTAGTAACTTGTATCAACTGATCATACTTATGTAATTAACATTGTTACACAATCATAACATAATTATATGTATCAAGTGATCCCTAAGATCACAGCAACAAAAGTTCAATTCGGAACATAATCAAAAAGTCCCGAATTAAGGTCCAAAAACAGTAAAATGTCATTTTCGACCCCTAAATGACCCCGAAAGGCCAAAAATCATCTAGACTCTTAGAATAGAGCTTTGATCATTGGGCCGTTTTCGAGTCATCATGTAATTTTCAACCCAATCCGAGTTAATGAAAATTTGTCACTTTCAAGTGTCGCTAAAAACACCACCTTCTAAACACTTATGCATTTTCAAAATTTACAAAACGCACTAACAAACGCGATCCAGAAAACAGTGGTGGGATCGCGTTCCTCTTTGTAAAATTATTCTGTGACAAATTATAACTAACCAACGCGATCCGGACAAATTCTTGGGATCGCGTTCCCAAGAACAAAACTCGTCCGATTCCTTTTATAACTAACGAACGCGATCCTGGCTAGGGTTCTGGGATCGCGTTTGAGCCTTTTTCAGCTCATCTTCATCCCTGATCAAACCCTAACTCGCGATTTTAATACCCAAATCACCCAAACTCGATTTCTAACTGTTTTAAACACCTAATAACTTCACATAATCAATATGCAACAGTTATAACGAAGTTCTAACATCAAATTCATGTTTTTCAATCCAAATCAATCAATTCAAAACTTATAAACTATTTGATTCGATTCAAACTTACCTCTCAATTGAAGAACACTGAATTGAAAGATAATAATGGTGAAACTAGAATCAATCATAGCTCCAATTCGTAGGTTTCAAGTTTCTGAGTTGGATTTCATAAGGTTTATATGAGTTTTGAAGTTTCATATGAAACTTTCCTTAAATGGAAAGTGATATATAAGTCGGCCCAACTTAAACCGCCTTCAATATACGGGTATAATTTAATACCCCATCTCAATCTATTGTCTGGAACCCGAAAACCATTTGCGAGTTCAAACATTTTATTGCACCATCAGCTATATTAATTTACAACAATTAATAATTTACTTATCACATTGGAATATTCGACTCCTATTCCAATTATTTCAACTATTTCAAACAATATTATTTCCAAACACGTTTAAATACTAATTTAAATCAAGAAATAATATATAAACAACTAGGTCCATTTCGAGGATGTTACAACTCTCCCCCCCTTAAAGAGATTTCGTCCCCGAAATCTAACCTCCATCAATCTAACTAATGTGATATAATCACATATATCTTATCATACATTAATCCTCAATAGCAACTTACAACTATACTTAGACTATTTGAATTCTTTCCACATGCACATATCCAAATGTACATGCTTCTATCTTTTCCTATGCACACATACAGTGCATCTAATCAATATCATCAATCAGATATATCTTATAAAACAAACACTTACTTAAACAAGTGAATTCACTATCATTTAAACACAAGTGAAATCTACAATCACTTAATAGGTCGGTGCAACCAGAAATTAGCAACATGCTAAAATCTTTAACTTATTCTCACTGTTCATCACTGTTAACAATAAAACAGCAGCAACAATATCCCAACAATAGTGTTTATTAAACCCCAATGTACCTAGCAACATTGAAATATAATTCAGCTCACGACCAACAATCAGTCTAATATACAGATCACAATCTTAAGTCTTTACCATCAAAGATCTGAAATTCAAATCTAGGTCAGCTTTTCATCCAAAAGTTTCATACCTATGCTCTTTTGTGCAACCTATAATGTTCACATATCATTTCAATCATATGAAATTCTTTACTTAAAAGTAATTCAGATTCATATCACCTTAATAAGCAAAGCAGAGGTCACACTCAGTAGGTAAAACTACAATCAACAAGTACTTTGCTCAATCAACAAAAGTACTACAATCAATCTTACCTACAATCAACCAACCTCTACATTGACTTATTTCCACTTGTAATTCTTTTCATTACTACCTATCAATTGTCAACAACATCAAAGTCGACAACAACTACTGCTCAAACAATAATCACAACACTAGTGATTATACATTCCAGTACACCTATCAGTACTTTAATATTAGTCTTCAAACTCTAACTAACCATCAAGTTAGAATTTATATACTATTAAACTGGTAAGACATCAAAATCTATTCTTAGCAACCAGTTATTTCAACTCAACCTTACAATCATAAACTACTAATCACAAACCATTAGAAAATTATACAACTTTAACCACCCAATCATTCAACACTAGATCCCGTCAATCTAGCAACTAAGTCAATCTTAATCCACATATTATGATACTACAGGTCAAGCATCACAATATCACATTATCAAAATGTGCTACTTTCCAACACATTTCCAACAAAATCTACATCAAGTTAATCACAATTAACTAACCTCCACATATCTTATGGCATATTTTAATTCATTCTATTAAAACTTATCATGCCATTTATTATCATGTATACCACACATATATACCTACACAATTTCAAAGTTTCTCTTACTCTCTAACACATACAATTTCTTAAAATATGAACAATCATTCAATTCATATTTCCTCAATTTATCAAACAAAGATCAACTACATCTTTAACACCATCCAATTCCAGATATACTTTCATATCATGCCTTATTTGGATCTAATCTCAGTTTTTCCACTTTATCACTTACTTTACTTGTATACTATCAACAAATAACTAAAGAATTCATCCAATTCTTTCAATACTTAAGTAATTCACCATAAGGTACAAATCAACCTAGACAACTATTTATAATAACTTTCAATTATTTCTTATCTCACCTTCTTACCCAATCAAAGCTATCATCACAAGCTTCACACACTGGTAAGATTTTCTTATCACAATTCTAATCAATGTGATTTAATTATTCTAACATATCTTAGCAAATTATAACTGTCATATCAAACAATGGCTTTATATTCGTATAATTCTTTAACACATATTCAGTTCAAATATCAAATATTACTTAACTGAATACTCAATTATACTTAACACTATTTCAATTACTTAATACTAGCCTTAAGTAATGAATCAAGTTTCACAAACTTAGACAATTCATCTATCTCCTCTGGATCTTAAATGACCCCCCTTCAACATAATTTAAGCAATTCTAGGAATTCAATCATATTCCATACAATCATAACATTTCAATCTATGTTAGACTATTTCAACACACACAGTTGACTAAATGTCAACTTTGATTTAAATCAACCAATCAATAAAATCTTCTAACTGCTTTTTCTCAAGTTTGACCTATCCTCAAACCAATCACAAGCAATTAATTTTATACACAGTTCTCTATTCATGGTTTGACTTTCAAAGTTAACATACCATCAATATTAACTCACAACAAACCATTTCATCTTATATGTTCACCTTCAAACATATATTTTAAATTATTACTTTCAATAATCTTATCAATCTTTTACAAGGACAAGGTCAACCTACATCAATCTTGGCTCCATACAAGCCATTTCATATTGTATTTTTACTTTTAAACATATACTTCAAATTATTACATTCAATAATACTAGAAATTCCTCAAGCAAGACAATATCAACCTATTTCAACTTTGGCTTCATACAAGCCAAATACAAAATAGTGACTCATTTAAACACTATCAAATTCGCCTACATGTAATCTATCACAATCAATCACAATTACATATTCAACACAATCAAATTAGTCACTTAGGTTTATCATCAAAGCCTCTATCAATGACAACTATCATTTACACTCTCACCTTTACAGTCTAAAGGTCACAGTTCTATCAACTGATTGTTTTCTTATCAAAACAACTATTAAACAACTTAGCATACTATCATGCTCCACATCCAAAATCACATTACATTTCTTTTATACCAAGTAGCCTCAACAAGTTCATGTGACACAACATAATATAACAACGGTGATCAGGCGTTGCAAGATTATGTTCTTCACAATCCATTCTCAGGCTACTCTACATTATAATTATCAATGTGATCTATTCTCATCTCATATGATTTCAAATCAATCAAAATTCATTTAATAGTTTCTAACAGCCGATACATACTCAAAATCAGCTTACTACTTACATATTCAACCTTACATATGCAAGCCATCTCACATAATTTATTTTCAACAACTGAATTACTCAGTATATCTACTGGTCTGAAACCTCAAACATATGATAACCTATCATCATAATTTCAATACTTAACACAATTCAATGTCCCTACTTACTACAAAATTCAGGACACATCTTAATTAATTATCATCACTTTGACATATGCTATACTATCAAGCATCACTGTCACAACAAGCCTACTCAATCATGTTACTATAAAACATTTCATTCCTTAATGCTCAATTGACCAGAAAGATCTATCACTTCCCAAATCAATTTAGCTTTATCATAAGCCCTATTTCTTATAAACCTATCAGTCATGGTTTAGATCAAGTGTTTAACTATAGTCAACACATATCATATAATCACATAAATACATATTTTCTCAAATAGTAGTCATTATCAATTCAAATGACACCACAGTTCTTAAACATGATTCAAATCACACCCTGTAACCAATCTACTAATATAATACTATCAATTTTCTTGTCTCATCAATAAAGACACTCCTTAGGTTCCAACATCAATCTTGCTAAAACCTTAATCAATTCTTTTCTGCTTACTTAACCACATTTCTGCATTTTCAATTCAATCAGAAATACTTACAACAATGAACAACAATAAACATCTCATTTAACATTTCTCTCCTCATGTCAACATATAGCAATCATTAGTTGACTCAAAACTGGGGAATCATATCAGTCTGACTCAATTAACTTCACAACAAAGCTTACTCAACATAACAGAGTAAACAATTCAAGTTAATTTAAATTAACACATGCTTATCGAAGATTACCTGACAATTCTTAAACCCACGAGTGTTGAGGAAACATGAAATATACCAATCAGATACTCATGTCCCTCCGTTTCTGCAATCAAACAACAACTTCACAACTTGTTAAGGGTTAGTACATATTCAATTCACACATCAACTAATCAACTAAACCCGCACCCATTGGAATGTTTGACTCAACTCAATCAAAGTTTAGGATTGAACATTCTATCAAGTCCAATTCACCCAAACTATTGCTCTGATACCAACTTATAACACCCCTCATTAATTATAAACACTATATATAATATTTGCGACTCGGAAGCGTATATTTAAAAACATTCTATCAATGTACTCAAAATGTCAGTAAACTTTTTCAAATCAAATACGTGACATCTCAACAACTCGGTGTTATATAATTCAAAACATTTCTATGGCTATTAAATTAACATCAGAGTACAGCCTGTCAAACATTCCATCCAGTCAAAACACTTCCTGCCCTGTCCAATATGTCCCATCTATTTTAACCTGCAGGAAGAACTGTGGTGGGGTTAGCATAAAGCTAAGTGAATGAAACTATAAGCAACAGTACAGCTTAGCATAACAATCTGTTTACATCAAATTAACAATAAACAGAAAATCAATCAATCATTAATTCACACAACTTCTAATCAAGCATTATCAACCGTCATGAGGACCGGTGGCTCCTGAGACACCCTAATACCGGTTTGGTACTCAAGGAACTCTTATCAATCATCTGTATTGGCCTATACAGAATTACCGGTAACCAGTTGTTAATTACACACGACCTAGATCTATAAACCAACATTTCAAGTTTCAAGATCTCCTGTCGTCTACAATAACAACCAAGTCCAACTGTCAAGTCAAGTTGACCTCAGAATCTTACATACTAGCTCAAACAGCCAAGTAAGCAAACCACCACACTAACATGGCAAGATATCTCAACAGATTCATCATATCAAAGTAATACTATAAATTACTTGTTGTAAATCAAATCATTACAACTAAATCACACTGAGGTTACAGATCCACTCACCGACACCTCAGCCGCAAGCTCAGAAGTCTAATATTACTGAGCCTTCTACACATCTGAGAATACAATCAATAAACAATGAGTTAGTAACTTGTATCAACTGATCATACTTATGTAATTAACATTGTTACACAATCATAACATAATTATATGTATCAAGTGATCCCTAAGATCACAGCAACAAAAGTTCAATTCGGAACATAATCAAAAAGTCCCGAATTAAGGTCCAAAAACAGTAAAATGCCATTTTCGACCCCTAAATGACCCCGAAAGGCCAAAAATCATCTAGACTCTTAAAATAGAGCTTTGATCATTGGGCCGTTTTCGAGTCATCATGTAATTTTCAACCCAATCCGAGTTAATGAAAATTTGTCACTTTCAAGTGTCGCTAAAAACACCACCTTCTAAACACTTATGCATTTTCAAAATTTACAAAACGCACTAACAAACGCGATCCAGAAAACAGTGGTGGGATCGCGTTCCTCTTTGTAAAATTATTCTGTGACAAATTATAACTAACCAACGCGATCCGGACAAATTCTTGGGATCGCGTTCCCAAGAACAAAACTCGTCCGATTCCTTTTATAACTAACGAACGCGATCCTGGCTAGGGTTCTGGGATCGCGTTTGAGCCTTTTTCAGCTCATCTTCATCCCTGATCAAACCCTAACTCGCGATTTTAATACCCAAATCACCCAAACTCGATTTCTAACTGTTTTAAACACCTAATAACTTCACATAATCAATATGCAACAGTTATAACGAAGTTCTAACATCAAATTCATGTTTTTCAATCCAAATCAATCAATTCAAAACTTATAAACTATTTGATTCGATTCAAACTTACCTCTCAATTGAAGAACACTGAATTGAAAGATAATAATGGTGAAACTAGAATCAATCATAGCTTCAATTCGTAGGTTTCAAGTTTCTGAGTTGGATTTCATAAGGTTTATATGAGTTTTGAAGTTTCATATGAAACTTTCCTTAAATGGAAAGTGATATATAAGTCGGCCCAACTTAAACCGCCTTCAATATACGGGTATAATTTAATACCCCATCTCAATCTATTGTCTGGAACCCGAAAACCATTTGCGAGTTCAAACATTTTATTGCACCATCAGCTATATTAATTTACAACAATTAATAATTTACTTATCACATTGGAATATTCGACTCCTATTCCAATTATTTCAACTATTTCAAACAATATTATTTCCAAACACGTTTAAATACTAATTTAAATCAAGAAATAATATATAAACAACTAGGTCCATTTCGAGGATGTTACACTACAGGCGACACTTGAGTTGAGGTAGTGACACTTGGTCCAATATCACATAAAATATAAGTTTATAATTTGGCGACACTCAGTTGAGTGTCGCATAAAATTTGATCCCAAAAGCGACACTTGTCGTCTAAGTTTTAAAAAAAAGTGAGTTTCGTTAATTCAAAACGTGGTCAAACGAGTTCGGTTTGACCCAAAACTTTTAGGTAAGTCTTAAATATGTTAATAGAGCTCGGAAAAATTATCGTTGTGTTTCGTTGTTAACAAAAAATGTCGTTTTTATTCCGAGTCCAAAACAGCCCCCGAACTCAGTTTTTAGTTGTTTTCGACTATTTTCGAGCTCGTTTTCGGGGGTCAAAACTTATCGAACGAATCCAAAATTTTTACACGATGTTCCCACATATATCACCTACTTCCAGTATCGTTTTCATGATTTTTAGACATCCACAATATTTTTAAAAAATTCGTGATAGGGTCTGTCCACAGCAGCTATTTTACCCGTTTTATGTTCGCAAATCGGTTTATATCTCAATTTCGGTGTATTTTCAATGGAAACTTTCTACATTAAAGTTGTAGCTAACAACAATACGAAGGTTTTGGCACTGTTTCGTGTATTAATTCAACTCACACAATTAGTTATGAATTTTATTCCGAAAAGACAGAATTTGTCCAGGAATTCGATTATCATCAAAGTTATGTTTTGTTAGGTTTTTGTTATGTTTTAGTGTTTGATCTTTCAAGTGATGAACATATAACATGTTTATGAGCAAAATACATGAAAGATTAGTGGAAGTTTAAGTGTTCTTACAAGCTTAGAAGAGGAAGAACAAGGAAGGTGATGTAGATAACGTTTTGAGGCTTGTTGCTTTTCTTCACTTGCAAGATGATGAAGATGATTTTATTTGATGATGATGATCTTTTGGGCTGCTTCTGCCGTGGAACATGGGGAGGAAAAAGAGGGGAAATAATTGAGTTTGGTGAGAGTGTATAAGTCAAGGATGTGTTTGTGTGTTTAAAATATTAACAAGTTTGGGGAAGGCATGGCACATGGCCGAATTTTGCTAGTCAAAAAGAGGAGTGGGTTTGTTATTTGTTGTCTCCAATTATTGGGTTAAATCTAGTGCCCGTTTACCCGTTTGTTATACGTTAAAATGTGTACTATTTATTTAGTTCGTTAACTTTATTTCTCGTTAATATATTTCGAAGTATTATTTCATATACTTTATTATGAGTTTACAAATTATAAAATTTGATTCATTTGGCTGTCGGGTTCGATTTGTCTATTTTTGTTGCGTAAGGCGTTTTATATAAAACGTATAATTGTTTAATTATAAGCGTTATGCTTTTATTGTTAGCATAATATTTCAAAGTAAATATCTACTACAAATATAGTTTAATTTTACAATAGAGAAAATTCCATAAACCATACCTGTGGTTTACACACATTTTCACATATCATACCCGAACTTTTTTTTCAGGTTTTCGATACAATAAGTTTCAAGTTTGCTCGTAAATGGTACCTCCGTCCAACTCCGTCTATTTTTGTCGTTAAGTATTACCAATTCCGTTTATTTTCAATACAATAAGTTTCAAAAATGCTCGTAAATGATACCCATAAGTTTCAAAATTGCTCGTAAATGATACCTGTGGTTTATACACATAAGGGTGAAATTTAACGGATTGTGACGGAGGTACCATCAACGAGCAAACTTGAAACTTATTGTATCAAAAACCTGAAAATAAAAGTTCGGGTATGATTTGTGAAAATCTGTGTGTGAAAACGTAAGATCGTAGAAGCTCAGACTTTTTAGGTCTTTGATCTAGAATTAACAAACAATGATAATAATGATAACAAAGATGATAATTGCAGCGGAATAATAAGAACAACATCAATGTTATCAATGGCCAAATCCCTAATCTTATTAATGAATTAACAAGACGGATACCCTTTAGTATCGGGGTTACAAGAACCTTAGGGATAACGGAATACTATAGACGTCTACATTATTTTGTGCACCCAAAACCTACCTCCCTACATCTCTTTATATACTAGAGATATTAGGGTTACAAAGAAATCATTAAGGTACAAGGAAACTAATTTAAATAATCTTCACTTTTAGTCCCTCATCTTTAATTATTTTGTATCATCAAATTAAAATATCCTAACAATCTTCCCCTATTTGATGATGACAAAATAAAGATCTTCTTGCGCAAACTTCCCCTTAGTTCTTGATTTCTTGTAAACATGTCATGCATAATAAGCTGCAAATCTTGACCTTCGAATCTTCTTCCCCTTTTTGTCATAATCCAATAGGGGTCTTCAAAAAGATAAGCAACTTCAAACATTTACAACCACTTGCTATATAATACACCACTAATCCAATTTTCTAATAACTCAAATTACCCTCCATGACGCGTAATAAGAATAATGAATTTGAACAATTAAAAATTATACTAGAAGTAGTAATATATAACTAGCAGTAGTAATAAAACCTTTTTCCTCCAACAATGCATGAACATCTTCTGATGGTTAAACACTTTTTTGATAAGCTTCCCCTCAAATCAATATGTTAACAATCTCTTGAATCTCGAAACTTTGTAGGCTCTGTGTAATGATTACTGATGAAGAAAATAGAATATAACAAACTTGATAAAGAAGTCCAATCTTCCAAACCTGTACCTTATATCTTGTACTAACCACGACGTCAAACTTATATTTCATATATAAGTAGATCACAATCTCCGCATAAGATCTCTTTGACAAAAATCCTTACCAAGACAGATACACGCTTCTTTGTATCGGGGTTAGAAAACCTTAGAGAAATCTACTAAAATCTCTAATCTTTAATAAGTCACCGAGCATTCCAAACTCTTTCAAGTGATAGCAAATGTGAGCATTGAGCATCATAAGTTTAATCTCACACGTTTGCTAGATTTGTCAAGTCTTCGTCATCACCATACATACCAAACAAGTTATCTTCAAAGCTCTTCATCCACCACTTTGAGATATGATAAGATACAAACCTGTCAAACTCAACTACAATATCAAATAAGCTATAATCAATCTTCTTCAAATAATCTTCAAAAACGAGCCATAAACTCAATACGAATAAATTGTTATGAAAACAATTCCAATCGAGATCCAAAACCATCAGTTTTACTAACAGTTATAACCAATTAGAACTAATAGTGTTAACCGTTTTGTACTAACAGTTGTAACTGTTATAACTAACAGTTTTAACTCACTTCATGAATTTCATAAACAGTGGAAACTTCCTTCAATTCCACGTCCAAAATCAGTGGTAACGTGCAACAAATTAAACGAACAGTGGTAACGACACCAACAAGTCACCCTAACAGTGCAACAAGTCACCCTAACAGTGGTAACATTCAAACCGACAGTGCTAATCTTCAAATAAGCTGTCTTGAGCACATGTTATCATTATATTCCAAGAAACCACGTCATTTAAATCTATCTATTTAATAACAGACCTCCTCATCAATATACCAATAAGCTGTTCAAGGATTCTTCTATTTCTCTTTTCGATCAATTCTGACTAAGCAACACACGATCTGCTGCTATTGTTCTCTATCGTCAGTGCTATTCAAACCTTGCTGCTGTAACTTTCTACATCTCGTTCTTTATCAAAGTAGGGTTTGAAGGAAAACCCTAACGTCAATTCAAAGCAGTACCAGAAACCCTTGATCATCCAAACTGAAGTCGTTTCTAAGGAGAATAAACTCAGAATCCAGTCATCTTCTTCCTCAAATATCCTTGTCAAATCATCAAACTCAGAATACCAGAAAACATCTCATGGAAGCCCAGATCTTGTAACTTCTTCAATAACCAGAAAACCTATATGAGATATGCATAGAAAGAATAATATACCGGTTGAACTCCACCAATCAATAAACACAAGTCAACTTCATAATCAAACTTCAACTGTTGAGGAAATTTAATAAATAACACAAGTGGGTTAAATATTAAATCAGAAAACAGAAGTTGGTCGGCAAGAATGATTTCCAAAGTAGGCTAGTATGTCGATTGATAAATCAAAGAATATCCTGCTTCAACTCTTCTCGCTGCTGTATGTTTTCAATAAGAATATCCTGCTGCTATATCATTCTGCACTGTAACTTTCTTCTGTAATCTACGAGACCAAATAACACGAACAAACCCTATAATCATGAACCTCGTGCTATCTGCAATCGTCTCTTTTCTGTGTTGCAAGAGTATCGTAACATTTGATTGCTTCAACTGCAACTTTTTGCGTCTTTTTTTATTGAAAGTAGGGTTTAAAGAAAAACCCTTCACTTGAATCGTGGTTCCTTTACAAACAGATGACTGATAAGGGTGTTTGAAAAATAGGATATCGTAATCTTATAGTGAGGAACCTAAAGATCAAAGATATCCATTCTGTAAACCATGCACCCTCTTCGTGACTATTATTCAAACTAACAGAAACGAATCAGTAAACGTGTGGCCAATTAAAAATATTGATCAAGTATTCTCCATATGATAATATAAGAATCACTAAAATCCAAGAGGTGATTTCCACATGTAGTCTACCCTTAAAACAAATTAACAATAAACTATTCGATTCAGACCCACTAAGAAAATATATGTCGGCAATTATATGGCCAATATGATCCATAACTCAATGTAATAAATCCCATGGCGGCACGATAAAGTGTGATCATATAAGTAATTGCAACAAATATTATAATCAAGTAGAAGTCGTGGCAAAGAATTTAAGATTGAAGTGGCATAACACCTCAATAATCTTTAATGTGCAAGCGACAAAGAGTTAAATCGGATCTTGATGCACCAAATATTAAAATCAGATCACATGAAATCGATCTTTAGCAAAACTCAATTTTTATCTTCAACTTTATCTCCGATCTCGTACACTTTGTAGATCCTAGATCATGAGCCACCTTGCTTTGATACCAATTGTGAAAACGTAAGATCGTAGAAGCTCAGACTTTTTAGGTCTTTGATCTAGAATTAACAAACAATGATAATAATGATAACAAAGATGATAATTGCAGCGGAATAATAAGAACAACATCAATGTTATCAATGGCCAAATCCCTAATCTTATTAATGAATTAACAAGACGGATACCCTTTAGTATCGGGGTTACAAGAACCTTAGGGATAACGGAATACTATAGACGTCTACATTATTTTGTGCACCCAAAACCTACCTCCCTACATCTCTTTATATACTAGAGATATTAGGGTTACAAAGAAATCATTAAGGTACAAGGAAACTAATTTAAACAATCTTCACTTTTAGTCCCTCATCTTTAATTATTTTGTATCATCAAATTAAAATATCCTAACACTGTGTAAACCACGGGTATGATTTTTGGAATTTACTCTTTACGATATATATAAAATTTGTATCATCAACGTACATATTTGTATTGTCGGACTCGCTCCGATTGTCTCGCGCGTAATTACTAAAATTACAAATAAAGTAATACCTAATGCATTAAATTATTGGGCTTTGCTAGACTTACCTCATAAAATAGTTGTGAATTTACTGATCAGGGAATTAGACTTAATAATGTATGTGTTTAACGTTTGTAATTGTATCCAAATTTTGCAGGGTGTCACATTCTCCCCTGTTAGAAAAATCTCGTCCCAAGATTTAAAAAAAATCATGTCAACTTGTTAGACGTGTGTGTTATAAGAATACGTAATCGTTATCTATTCGTTTCATTTTCGTGCCTACCTTCTGTCGTGGCATTTCAAGTTGTCGTAAATGTTCTAACGGTTTAAGTATACTCAACGTATAGTTTTATATGTTCAACAGTAGTAATAGTTCTCTCGGCATTAAGTTCAAGAAGTCCTTCGAATTATATAACATTAAAGCGTAGTAGTAGTTCACTAGGTCGTACCAACATTGGCGTAGGGGTCCGGTTGTGCATCAGGAGCTCTAAGGAGATAAGCACGTCCGCGAGCTGGTTGCTGGTCGATATTGCAATTGTTGTCGTTACGGTGATTGTTGTTGTTGAGTTTTGGACACCAATTTCGGTAATGTCCTAGTTCCCCACACTCGAAACACCCAGTGTTCTGTCGTTCGTTGCCCGCGGGGTTATTCTTGCACACCTAAGCTCGGTGTCCCCATCGTTTGCAGTTATCACAGGCGATGCAATCACCTTCATGGTGCCTTTCGCACTTCCCGCACTTAGGTCTATTACCCCGATAGGTTTTTGGTTCAGTCGTGGTGGTGACAGCGTATGCCCTGGGGTTTCCCGAATGCCTTTTGTTTTGTTGATCATGGTTATCACTTCCCCCACTGTTCCATTTGCGTTTATCATTTCCAGGACTACTATCAGCACAGTTCTGTTCGCCTTTTCCGGATACAGCTTCTTTAGTCAGAGTTCCCATCCTAACTGCATCATCGGTCAAACTTTGTGCCAAATCCACAACGCTTCTGAAAGTAGTTGGCTTAGAAGACATTACTAGACTACGAATTTGTAATGCCAATTCCCAGTTGTAACGCTCAATGCGTTTGTACTCAGAAGTCACCATGTGTGGCACTAGACGTGCTAGTTCTTGAAACTTCGTCGTATAGCCAGTGATGTCAGAACCTATCATCTTGATGTCCCATAGTTCCGTTTCAAGCTTCTGGAGCTCACTACGGGGACAAAACTCTTCTAGTATCATCCTTTTTAAATCTTCCCACGAGATGGCGTAAGCAGTCGGTCGACCGAGGGTTTGAACTTGAGCATTCCACCAGGTAAATGCTTTGTCAGCTAGGGTGCATGTGGCATACTTTACCATGCATTCGGGTGCATAATCGCTGATGTCGAGCACTGACTCCATCTTCTCGATCCAATGGACAATGCTAATAGCTCATTCTGTTCCATTGAAGGTACTAGGGTTGCAAGCTAGGAAGGTTTTATATGAACACCCTCGTTTGGTATCCACAGGTGTCGCACCGTTGACAGGGGTTGTCCCGCTATTGTTCACCCCAGTATCGCGATTTCGGCGTGCCTCATACTGGGCAATTGCTTCTGCTATACGTCGTTCGATAATCTGCTCGGTGGTTTCAACAGGAGACGTAGTAGTGCGTCGGCTATTTCGGGTCTTTCGTTACTTTGGCGGCATGATGACGTTCTGCGCCGAATGAAATGCAGAAGTCAATACCTAAATAAGGAATGTGAAGAATGAAGTTTCACATAGTTTAGTTATTGAGCAATAAGAAATATTAATGATATCCCCATCACATATCTTACGACTATGAAACGCCCATATGTACTTAATATAATATAATCACGTTGGCCAGGCGTCACTATATAATGCTAAATACATACTTATTTTCATCATCATTTAATACAGTCAGGTTTACACGAAATGAGATGAGATTTATAAGTACTCATGGAATGGAAGTTTTAGCCAAATGAGTACGTTGAGCAATGTAGTACGAATAGAGTCATGTGGCGGGTTTTCGTGTGTCAACGTGTCGTGGTTATCGTATAGTAAGTTAGACGTATGCAAATGAATGTATGCATGAGTGTCTTAGCCAAGGTTATAGTCTAGGTCTCTAAGTCTCTAGGTCACTTAAAGAACTCTAGTTCTCTATAACCAATGGCTCTGAAATCTGTCGCACCCCCAAAATCAGTAATCATGATTATCAGAAGATTTGCGGAAGCATTAGATCGAGTGGGAGCGCTAACGTCAACGTCGGACATTCATACATATCAGAGCATATGATCATCGCAGAACATACATATATTAAGATGCCATAAGTATTAGTTTACAAAAGCTTACGATTCATAAGATCGTAGAAATATAACAGTATTTAAAGTTGTACAAAAGAGGATTTCGTAAATATGACTAAAAGATATTAGTTATACAAAAGAAATCCTATAGTTTCAAAAGAAGGCATCCTAAAGTCATCGTGGTTCGCCTAGTTCCTTGATGCATGCTGTATTACTTGTTCAGCTAATTCCCTGAAAAACATAGTAAAACGTCAACAAAAATGTTGAGTGAATTCACAGGTTTTTATGTAAATAGTTCATAGTTCCATATTTGTTTGTACATTGTTGATATGTTATACAAATAGTTTCGTTCATTTAAATAACGTTCAAGTTTCAGTTCCTATGCCCAAGAGAAGTAGGGTCGTTCAATAGTTCCTATGCCCAAGAGAAGTATGGTCGTTCAATAGTTCCTATGCCCAAGAGAAGTAGGGTCATTCAATAGTTCCAAGTCCTATGCCCAAGAGAAGTAGGGTCGTTCAATAGTTCCTATGCCCAAGAGAAGTAGGGTCGTTCAATAATTCCAAGTCTTATGTTTAGCTCGCAAATAGTTACAGTTCCTAGGTTCAGTTCACCAACAGTTACAGTAATAGTATGATAACATTGTTACATGACTAATAGTTCACAAGTCCGATTCACCAATGTTCTCAAGTACAGTTCATTAAATTTCATGTATAAAAGCATAAGAGTAATTATATAATATAAGTTGCATGTTATAGCAAAACAAGTTATATGTTTTCCACCCCAAATTTAGAAAAACAGTAAAACAAGTAAAAGTTGGGCTGTGAACTCACCTCGCAAGCTCGGTATGTGAGTGTTAGCAATGTGTAAGCCCAATAAAGTCTCTAACGTCCTAAACATAGGAGATATTAATATAAGTAGTTGACTAAATGTCAAACTATTGTTACTCGTTCACTTGCTGAAAGATCGTTGTTCGTTTATTAGTTTGTACGTATTTGTTGGTGATAATATCGTAATAATAATACAAAGTGTTATTATTATTAAACTCGTTTCGTTGTAAGTATACATTACTTGTTGGTCGTGTCGTATGTATATGTTTGTTGTTGAGTTGTAGTGTATAAGTTGTGAGAAACTTAAGTTTTTGTTCTATGTTTTTGGCGACACTACATGTAACATCCTCTCCGATAGTCTGGTATTTTCTATTTATATTTGCGTATTTAATTGTTTTAAATAATTTTGTGATATGATTGTTTAATTGTGAAACTTAGTAAATTAAGTTTCAGGACTTATTGTGTTTAGTGAAATGTTGCTTGTTTTAATATATTAAAGTTGACGGTATAATAAAATAAGTTTCTCGTATTTAGTAATTAGGTTCCAGACAATAGATTAAGAGCGAGTATAAATTACCCACAATGTTAACTGGTTTTAAAAGGATGGGTCGATCCTTTTATTTTTACTTTACCATTTCCTTTTTCTTTCCCTTTCAAATAAACCCTAACCCTATTACTTGCAAATTAAATTATGAATCAAAGTTGAAGTTTGGATTGAAGTTGTGAGTTTTAAGTAATCACCATCCTCATCTTGCTATGCTCATCTTCTTCGTTTTCCATTGTAAGTATAAATATTTCATGAGTTATATATCAAATTGATGATGATTTGATTTATTGTTTCGAATGTTATTGTTGTAATAGATGTTAGTATAGCATTAGAAGCTTGTTACATATGTGTTCTGCATGATTGATTCGGATTTGGTGATTGTGATTTGAAATTCTGGGCTGTGCCATGAGCGAACTGTTTTTGCTGGGTTTTCATGTGGAAGCCGATCGGCTATGACAAAGCCGATCGGTTATGCTTTAAAAGCCGAACGGCTTAGTATAGCCGATAGGCTTTATTAGTTCAAAAACACATCAGAACTTGGACCTCGAATAAAAGTCTGAAAAATCAACAAGGGAAGCCGATCGGCTATGATGAGCCGATCGGTTATGTGAATTAAGCCGATCGGCTATGACAGTTGAAGCTGAACGGCTAAGACTAAATACAGAAATAAAATAGTTAAATTCTTTGAATTGTAATCGCAATGTATAGGTGTATTTGGACACCAAATATACAAGATAATTATGTTACGATCTAATTATATTACTGATTGTTTAATAGTATAAGTATTAGCGTAAAGTCGTTAGTTGCTTAAGTACCACTTATTAATGACAAGTTCTAACTTGTGTTGTTGCGTGATGTTTCAGATACCCCAAAGACTCAGTGATTAGTAGCTGGGTGTGTTGACTGCAAAGGTATCGGTGAGTGGATTCAGAGCTCACCATTTAATTTAGTTGTGATCATTTGATTGCAACGAATAAACGTGAATATGTTTTGTTGATTAGTTGATATACCTTGTTGACTGTGAACCTTTGTGCTATGTGTTTGGCCTTCGGGCATCAGTTGTTAACGAGGTCAACAGGTTGTTTAAATGGTTGGTTGAACTAGGCAGGGGTTGAATGAATTATACAGAGTCGTACTTCATTTGTTGTGTGTATTGATTCTGTATTTGAGTTCAACTTCCACTAGTTATCGGTCTCGTCCGTATGGCCATACGGATATGGTTGGGTAATTGTTCTTGGGGAGCCACCCGGGCATTATGGTTATCCCCAGAGCCACCGATCCTCGTTAAGTTGTTGTTGATTTATTGAATATCGTATTGCGGTTGTTTGAAGCAATTATATGATTATGCTAAGTTAGATGTTGTGTTATGAACTCACTCACTTAGCTTTGTGCTAATCCCTCGTTGTTACTTCCTGCAGACTTTTGATTTCGAGCATGCGGGTGGGTAGCAGGAAGGTCAAACCTTGGAAGTATGGAATGTTTGATATTCAAGCTACTCTGATTATTTTGTGTAACTCAGTTTAGTTTATATAATACCCCGACATGCTAATCTTTTGAACAAGTTTTAAGTGGTAGTAACTTAACCATCTAAACTGTTTTGGGATTTTGAAAAATATGTAATGAAGTAATGTGTTTTATTCATCTTCGCTTCCGTACTTTATATAATATTATTATTATGAAATGAGGGGTGTTATAAGTTGGTATCAGAGCATAGTTTTGGGGTAATTGAGCATTGTAGAATGTTCAATCCCAAAACTGTAGCGTGGTATGTCAAACATTCCTGGGTATGGGATTTAGCATTGGTTGTGAAATTGTTAGTAGATAGGTGCTAACGATTAACAAGTTTCAAGTGTTGTGTTGATTTCAGAAATGGCAGATGACGAGCAACCGACCACCAACCCCAATAATGCCTCTCGGTATGTCGTTCCTCCTGTAGCGACTAATGTTCGGGAAGGTACATCTCATCAAGGAGGTGAAGAAACCAATAGGGATGAGTATATACATGAGATAGAAGATGAATTGATATTTCTGAGAGAGTTTAAAAGGAAAGCGGAGGAAGCCGCAGCTAGGCAACTTTTGCAACAACAATCTTCAGTATTTGGTGCTAGTCCATCTTCTCAAACCAATAAGATGTGTACATTCAAAACTTTTATGTCTTGCAAACCACCGGAGTTCCATGGGAGTACCAATCCAACTGTGGCTTTAAATTGGTTAAGGGATATTGAACGCAAGTTTGATGTGATTGGTTGTGAGGAAGAATCCAAGGTCAAGTTTGCTGTGCAATGCATGAAGGATGATGCGATGGTTTGGTGGGATTCAATTACTGGGCATTTTACTCCACAACAAAAGGAATCTTTACGATGGAATGAATTTCATCAAGTGGTGCGTAATCAATATTGTTCTGATTTCCATATGGCACAAATTAGGAGAGATTTTGTGAATCTGCAATTAACGGATAATATGACCATGGAGGAATTGATAGCTCAATTTACCGAAAAACTTCGATTTGTTCAACAATGGGTTCCGGAGGAGAAGACGAAGATAGAACAGTTTGTGGATACTTTACCCTATAACTACCGTACTACCGTGAGACTAGCCACTAGCTTATCTCAGGCTTTTAATCTGGCGCGATCAGTTGATAGTGATATTAGAGGTTCCCGTGAAACTCGATTTAGAGATAATTCTTCAAAGTCTAGAGCGGATTCCTCTAGTAAAGGGAAATCAAATTGGCAAGGTAATCGTCAGACTAAGAAGTATGTTAGTAAGAGTAGTTCGTCTGGAAGTTCGAATTGGTGTAGTACATGCAAATCTAGACATTCGGGGCCGTGTACTCCGCAAACAAATAAGTGTCTGAAATGTGGTGAACTTGGTCATGAGATAAGAAATTGTCGTTATCCGAATTTCGTGTGTTGGACTTGTAAGAAGGAGGGACATCGAGTGGGGCAATGTCCAGAGGCGGGGAAATCGGGGACTGGTTCGGTCGGGAGTTCGGCATCTTCCGGTCAGAAAAGGAAGAATCCTCCACCAGCAACCAGTCGGGCTTTTCAAATGACAGTCAATGAGGCTGTGCATACAGAAGATGTTATCACTGGTACATTCTTTATAAACTCTGTACCGGCTCGTGTTTTATTTGATTCTGGTGCTACTTGTACTTTCATATCTGTATGCTTCTGTGACAAGTTGAAAGTAGTGCCTACTGTGATAACCAAGCCCATAGAAGTAGAAATTGTTAGCGGTAAACTAGTTCCTGTTACCACCTCGGTGACTGGAGCTAATATTGTGATTGATGACCGAACTTTCCCTATTTCATTCTTGTTGATGCCAATCCCTAGTTTTGACGTAATAGTTGGTATGGATTGGTTAAGTCAGAATAGGGCTAGCATTGATTGCCACCAAAAGTTGATTAGGATCCCAATCTCCGACGGGTCATACGTTGTGGCTCGAGGAGAACGGGATGGTATGTCTATTCCCCTGATTTCGATGATGAAGGCTAGGAAGTCATTATCCAAAGGTTGCGAGTCCTACTTAGCTTATGTAGTTGATGCTAAGCTTGAAAGAAAAGTTATTTCTGAAGTACCGGTTGTGTGTGAATACTCTGAGGTATTTCCTGATGAGTTACCTGGATTGCCACCAGTTAGGGAAGTTGAGTACCGTATTGATCTTGTGCCTGGTTCGTCGCCTGTAGCTAAAGCTCCTTATAGGTTAGCTCCTTCTGAGATTCGTGAAATGATGAATCAGATACAGGAACTGTTGGAAAGGATTTTATCAGACCTAGTTCTTCGCCGTGGGGTGCACCAGTATTATTTGTGAAAAAGAAAGACGGGTCGTTGCGCATGTGTATTGATTATAGAGAGTTGAACAAGAGAACGGTAAAGAATAAATACCCTCTGCCTAGAATAGATGACTTGTTTGATCAGTTGCAGGGTTCTTCAGTGTATTCTAAAATTGATTTGAGGTCGGGTTATCATCAGGTTCGTGTTCGTGAAGAGGATATACCGAAAACTGCTTTTCGTACTAGATACGGGCATTATGAATTTTTGGTCATGCCTTTTGGTTTGACGAATGCTCCAGCTGTATTTATGGATTTAATGAACCGGGTTTGTAGACCTTTCTTGGATAAATTTGTTATTGTTTTCATTGACGATATTCTCGTATATTCGAAATCTGAAGATAAGCATGCTTTGCATTTAAGATTGGTTCTTGATACGTTGAAACGAGAACAGTTGTATGCCAAGTTTTCTAAGTGCGAATTTTGGATTCGGGAAGTTCAATTTTTGGGTCATGTAATTTGTAAAGATGGTGTGAAAGTGGATCCAATCAAAATTGAGGCCGTAATGAATTGGAACGCCCCAAAGACTGCTTCGGAAATAAAGAGCTTTCTTGGATTAGCGGGTTATTACCGGAAGTTTATAAAAGATTTTTCTAAAATTGCCGGTCCTTTAACCAAGTTGACCCGTAAGGATGAGAAATTCGTATGGACTGATCGTCAGGAGTATGCGTTCCAAACATTAAGACAAATGTTGTGTCAGGCACCGGTGTTAGCATTACCAGAGGGTTCCGATGATTTCATTGTTTATTGTGATGCTTCTTTTTCGGGTTTGGGCTGTGTTCTTATGCAAAGGGATAAAGTTATTGCCTATGCTTCTCGTCAGTTGAAACCGCATGAAAAGAATTATCCCACTCACGATTTAGAACTTGCAGCGGTTGTATTTGCCCTAAAACTTTGGAGACACTACTTGTATGGAACTCGATGTGTAGTTTGTACGGATCATAAAAGTTTGCAGTATGTGTTTTCCCAAAAAGAGTTGAACATGCGTCAGAGACGATGGCTTGAATTGATCAAAGATTATGACTGTGAAATTAGATATCATCCGGGCAAAGCTAATGTGGTTGCGGATGCTCTAAGTCGAAAGGGTGCTTCTGATCGAATCTTCTATTTGAAAGTAAATGTTTCCTCTGACTTGATTGATCGAATCAAAATTGTACAATTAGAAGCCTTGTTGGATCACAATTTAAAGTCCGAAATTATGTTGAAAAGAAAAGATGAGTTAGTGGACGATTCAAGAGGATTGAAAACTTTTAAGTCTCGGGTGTGGATTCCTTTACTGGGTGGAATTCGGGATACGATTTTGAATGAAGCATATAAGTCTAAGTTAACTGTTCATCCCGGTAGTACTCGAATGTATAACGACTTAAAACCTTTGTATTGGTGGCCCACGATGAAGACTGACATTGCACGGTTTGTTGGTAATTGTCATATCTGCGCGCAAGTTAAAGCTGAACATCAAAAGCCGTACGGATCACTGAAACAGTTGGAAATTCCCGAGTGGAAATGGGAACATATAACCATGGATTTTGTAACTAAACTGCCGCGTACCGTTCGAGGTAATGACATGGTTTGGGTTATCGTTGATCGGTTGACAAAAAGTGCGCATTTTCTTGCTGCGAGTGAGACCACCTCTTTGACTAAGCTCGCCCAGTTGTATCTCAATGAAATTGTATCAAGACATGGTATTCCTGTGTCGATTGTGTCAGACCGAGATTCCCGTTTTGTTTCTCATTTTTGGCAGAGTCTTCAACAAGAATTGGGTACTCGTGTAAATCTAAGTACAGCGTATCATCCACAAACAGACGGTCAATCAGAACGAACGATTCAAACATTAGAGGATATGCTTCGTGCCTGTGTATTGGAATATGGAGGTTCATGGGATTCACATCTTCCATTGGTCGAATTTGCTTATAACAATTCGTATCACTCCAGTATCGGTATGCCTCCGTATGAGATGTTGTATGGTCGTCGTTGTAGAACACCGACATGTTGGTTGGAAGCCGGTGAGAAACAGTTTGCTGGACCCGACATTGTGCAAATGACTGCGGATAAGGTAGCAATTGCACGTGAGAAGTTGAAAGCCGCGCGCGATAGACAGAAAAAGTATGCAGATCCGAAAAGGCGACCGGTTGTATTTTCCGAAGGTGAGCTAGTCTACCTTAAAGTTTCTCCGTGGAAGGGTGTGATTCGTTTTGGGAAACGGGGAAAGTTGGCACCTAGATACATTGGTCCATTCAAAATTCGACATGTGGTTAATGACCAGTCCGTGACATTGGATCTTCCTCCTGAGCTTTCGGGTATTCATAGTACGTTTAATGTATGTTATTTGAGGAGGTGTAACATTGAAGACCAGTCACAAATACTTCCTTTGAAGGATTTAAAAGTTGATAGGACTCAAAAGTTAGTTGAAGAACCGGTAGAAATCCTAGATAGGAAAATTACCAAACTTAGGAAGAAACAAATTCCTATGGTACTTGTAAAGTGGAAACATAGTTTAGGGTCCAACTTGACTTGGGAGTCCGAGGAGTCGATGAAGTCCAGATATCCTGGATTGTTTGATGGTGTTGAGATTTCGGGGACGAAATCTCCTTAAGGAGGGGAGATTTGTAACATCCTCTCCGATAGTCTGGTATTTTCTATTTATATTTGCGTATTTAATTGTTTTAAATAATTTTGTGATATGATTGTTTAATTGTGAAACTTAGTAAATTAAGTTTCAGGACTTATTGTGTTTAGTGAAATGTTGCTTGTTTTAATATATTAAAGTTGACGGTATAATAAAATAAGTTTCTCGTATTTAGTAATTAGGTTCCAGACAATAGATTAAGAGCGGGTATAAATTACCCACAATGTTAACTGGTTTTAAAAGGATGGGTCGATCCTTTTATTTTTACTTTACCATTTCCTTTTTCTTTCCCTTTCAAATAAACCCTAACCCTATTACTTGCAAATTAAATTATGAATCAAAGTTGAAGTTTGGATTGAAGTTGTGAGTTTTAAGTAATCACCATCCTCATCTTGCTATGCTCATCTTCTTCGTTTTCCATTGTAAGTATAAATATTTCATGAGTTATATATCAAATTGATGATGATTTGATTTATTGTTTCGAATGTTATTGTTGTAATAGATGTTAGTATAGCATTAGAAGCTTGTTACATATGTGTTCTGCATGAGTGATTCGGATTTGGTGATTGTGATTTGAAATTCTGGGCTGTGCCATGAGCGAACTGTTTTTGCTGGGTTTTCATGTGGAAGCCGATCGGCTATGACAAAGCCGATCGGTTATGCTTTAAAAGCCGAACAGCTTAGTATAGCCGATAGGCTTTATTAGTTCAAAAACACATCAGAACTTGGACCTCGAATAAAAGTCTGAAAAATCAACAAGGGAAGCCGATCGGCTATGATGAGCCGATCGGTTATGTGAATTAAGCCGATCGGCTATGACAGTTGAAGCTGAACGGCTAAGACTAAATACAGAAATAAAATAGTTAAATTCTTTGAATTGTAATCGCAATGTATAGGTGTATTTGGACACCAAATATACAAGATAATTATGTTACGATCTAATTATATTACTGATTGTTTAATAGTATAAGTATTAGCGTAAAGTCGTTAGTTGCTTAAGTACCACTTATTAATGACAAGTTCTAACTTGTGTTGTTGCGTGATGTTTCAGATACCCCAAAGACTCAGTGATTAGTAGCTGGGTGTGTTGACTGCAAAGGTATCGGTGAGTGGATTCAGAGCTCACCATTTAATTTAGTTGTGATCATTTGATTGCAACGAATAAACGTGAATATGTTTTGTTGATTAGTTGATATACCTTGTTGACTGTGAACCTTTGTGCTATGTGTTTGGCCTTCGGGCATCAGTTGTTAACGAGGTCAACAGGTTGTTTAAATGGTTGGTTGAACTAGGCAGGGGTTGAATGAATTATACAGAGTCGTACTTCATTTGTTGTGTGTATTGATTCTGTATTTGAGTTCAACTTCCACTAGTTATCGGTCTCGTCCGTATGGCCATACGGATATGGTTGGGTAAGTGTTCTTGGGGAGCCACCCGGGCATTATGGTTATCCCCAGAGCCACCGATCCTCGTTAAGTTGTTGTTGATTTATTGAATATCGTATTGCGGTTGTTTGAAGCAATTATATGATTATGCTAAGTTAGATGTTGTGTTATGAACTCACTCACTTAGCTTTGTGCTAATCCCTCGTTGTTACTTCCTGCAGACTTTTGATTTCGAGCATGCGGGTGGGTAGCAGGAAGGTCAAACCTTGGAAGTATGGAATGTTTGATATTCAAGCTACTCTGATTATTTTGTGTAACTCAGTTTAGTTTATATAATACCCCGACATGCTAATCTTTTGAACAAGTTTTAAGTGGTAGTAACTTAACCATCTAAACTGTTTTGGGATTTTGAAAAATATGTAATGAAGTAATGTGTTTTATTCATCTTCGCTTCCGTACTTTATATAATATTATTATTATGAAATGAGGGGTGTTATACTACAGGCGACACTTGAGTTGAGGTAGTGACACTTGGTCCAATATCACATAAAATATAAGTTTATAATTTGGCGACACTCAGTTGAGTGTCGCATAAAATTTGATCCCAAAAGCGACACTTGTCGTCTAAGTTTTTTAAAAAAGTGAGTTTCGTTAATTCAATACGTGGTCAAACGAGTTCGGTTTGACCCAAAACTTTTAGGTAAGTCTTTAATATGTTAATAGAGCTCGGAAAAATTATCGTTGTGTTTCGTTGTTAACCAAAAATGTCGTTTTTATTCTGAGTCCAAAACAGCCCCCGAACTCAGTTTTTAGTTGTTTTCGACTATTTTCGAGCTCGTTTTCGAGGGTCAAAACTTATCGAACGAATCCGAAATTTTTACACGATGTTCCCACATATATCACCTACTTCCAGTATCGTTTTCATGATTTTTAGACATCCACAATATTTTTAAAAAATTCGTGATAGGGTCTGTCCACAGCAGCTATTTTACCCTTTTTATGTTCGCAAATCAGTTTATATCTCAATTTGGGTGTATTTTCAAGGGAAACTTTCTACATGAAAGTTGTAGCTAACAAAAATAGGAAGGTTTTGGCACTGGTTTCGTGTATTAATTCAACTCACACAATTAGTTATGAATTTTATTCCGAAAAGACAGAATCTGTCCAGGAATTCGATTATCATCAAAGTTATGTTTTGTTAGGTTTTTGTTATGTTTTAGTGTTTGATCTTTCAAGTGATGTGTTACATATAACATGTTTATGAGCAAAATACATGAAAGATTATGTAACACCCCAATATTCGAGGTATTATTTTAGTGTATCCAGAAATATACATATTATGAAATATTATTATTGAAATAATAAGATATTAAAATAAACGTAAATGGGTTTCTCAGTTTCAGACTTTAAATTATTAAAAGACTTGGATTAATATCTCAATATACGTATCTATTATCTGAATCTTTCTAAATCATTCCAGAATTTCAAAATTTGAGGAACCAAAACCGTGATACCTTCTTCATCATCATCTCTTCAATCTACATTCAAATTCAAGCTAGGAATCTTCAAATCATTACTTCCTTCGTCATCTTTAGACTCTTTGTAAGTGAATTCTTCATGATTCATAAACTAGGGTTTACATATAAAAAGGGGTTTTGATGAGTTTCATTAAATTGATGAAATTAACACAAAACAGGGTTTGTAAATGATGAATTAGTGTTGATAAACTTAGTAGAAACAAACCCTTAGCTTGATTATCATCATATAATAATGATAATCCAAGTGGTGTTCTTAAGTGATTTTAAGAATCTTGATAAATCTTACAAATTAGGTTATAAATTACAACATTAGTAGCATGATTTTAATGATTAGTTAGTTAGGCTCTGTTCCAGAGTTTCGTTTTTAAGAGAAAGGGAAGGGGTTGGAAAGAAATGGAGGAGGTGAGTGTGTTCCCAAGTTTTTTTTATAAAGAAGATGAAGGAAGAGGAGGGGGAATTATTCCAACATTTCTTTCCAAATAATCCTTCCAATTTGGAGAGAAGATGAAGGAAGGAGAGGTGAGTGTTGTTTGCTGACCATTTATCCTTCATTTTCTCTTTCATTCCTTTAAAATTCCTTTAAACTATGGAACACATAAATTGAAGGGATTATCATTTCTTTTCCTTTCTTTCTTGACATATCATTTCCATCCCTTTCTTTTCCTTATAGTTTAAGCTCTGGAACAAAGCCTTGGTGTTTAGCTAAACTAATCAAAGTGGGGGAGGGAATTAATGGAGTTAATCATAGAAATTAAGGTTTCTTGAATTTTAAATGTATTGTTGTGTGTATTTGTTATCCAATAGGTATTAAGGAATTTGAAACACTTTGGTGGATCGTGTATTGTAATCATCACTCAAACGTTGAGGTGAGTATATAGAGAATCAATTAAGTGAAATTTATGTAAATCCGGATTGCTTACGAGCCAGAGGTTTTACATAATCATGTTATTGTTGTCATTCTTGTATATTGTTGCTATTGGTATTATTGTATGAAATTGTTACGAAATATGCATTACGAAATATGTGCTAAGCACAACTTGTATCTTAAGGACCGCGGATCCTATTTGGTATCAATCTCTACCTATGCTCAATTGTTGTGTGGATTAGGATTATGTGTGAAAGAGTATTACTTTACTTATCATTTATTGTGACACCCCACAAATTTCGATGTAATTAAGTACACTAAACACATGCAATTTTAAGTCTAATTCCCTGACTAGTGAATTCACAAACTATTTTAGGAGATAAGTCTAGCAAAACCCAACTATTTAGTACGAGTGATACTAACTATTTTGTAATTATTAATAATTGCACGGAAGATAATCGGTGCGAGTTCGACAAAATAAATATGTACGTTGGTGATAAAAAAAATTTTTATAATATCATAAAACTATTTTTATAGTAGATATTTACTTGAAATATTATGCTAAACGATAAAGCATAACGACGAAACAAAAACGTAACTTACGCGACTAAAATATACGAATCGAACCCGACAACCAAACTAGTCAAAATTTATATTTTTAAGACTCAAAATACAGTATTTGAAATAATACTTTGAAATAAATTTATGTGTATTGGCCGTTAACTAAAATGAAACAAACTAAAACGTAAACGATTAAACGTGATTAACCAAATAACTACCAAATATCTAGCAACTAGTATGTAATGAGATGACAAGATTTTAGGCACCATACTCCTCCTTTTGACTTTGTAAAAATCGGCCATACCTTAGTTCCCTCACCTCACTCTTTTGTTGACACCAACACATAAACTAAGCACACACTTCACTTCATTTGTCAACTAACTCTCACCTATCTCTTGCCTCTCCTCTCTCTCTCGGCTGTAAACAGCCCCAACCCCCAACCAAAAATACACCAACAATCATCTACAAAGCTAGCAAGAAGGTGGAGCAAGGAACAAGCTTCAACATCCTCATCTTCATCTTATTTTGTTTTCATCCTTAAAGCTTTGTAAGGACATTTGATCTTTCCCTATTCTTTTATGTATTTAGCTCATAACATGTTATTTGTTCATAATATGAAAGATCATACACAAAAACCTAACAAAAACAAAAGAAAATAAGACTTGTAGTAAAATCGATTTCGGGACAGATTATGTATGCTCGGAACAAAAATTATATAAAATCGTGTAGGCCGAATAAACAGGTGAGACCACTTGTAAAATCTTTGAAATTTCGTTAGGAACAACTTTCGTGTAGAACGCTTTCGCTAGAAATACACCAATTTTGAGTTATGAGCCGATTTGTAGAGGATGTTACTGAAAAACGTATTCTGGAAGTCACTCTTGATCACGAAATTATTTAGAGAGTTGTAGACATCTAAAAGTAATGAAAATAATGCTGAAACTAGTTTACATATGTGTGAAGGCTGTGTAAAAATTTCGGATTCGTTCGATAAGTTTTGACCCCCGAAAACGAGCTCGAAAATAGTCGAAAACAACTAAAATCTGAGTTCGGGGGCTGTTTTGGGCCCGGAATAAAAACGACATTTTTGGTTAACAACGAAACACAACGATAATTTTCCCGAGCTCTATTAACATATTTAAGACTTACCTAAAAGTTTCAGGTCAAACCGAACTCGTTTGACCACGTTTTGAATTAACGAAACTCATTTTTTTTAAACTTAGACGACAAGTGTCGCTTTTGGGATCAAATTTTATGCGACACTCAACTGAGTGTCGCCAAATTAGAAACTTATATTTTATATGATACTGGACCAAGGGTCGCTACCTCAACTCAAGTGTCACCTGTAGTGTCTCCAAAAACAGAGAACAAAAACTTAAGTTTAATGTATACTTACAACGAAACGAGTTTAATGATAATAACACTTTATATTATTATTACGATATTATCACCAACGAACACATACAAGTTAATAAACGAACAACGATCTTTCAGCGAGTGAACGAGTAACAATAGTTTGACATTTAGTCAACTACTTATATTAATATCTCCTATGTTTAGGACGTTAGAGACTTTATTGGGCTTACACATTGCTAGCACTCACATACCGAGCTCACGAGGTGAGTTCACAGCCCCACTTTTCAACTGTTTTCAATGTTTTACAAATATGGGGTGGAAAACATAGACAACTGTTTTGATGATTGCCATAACTTACATTATTATATAAATGTTTGAACTTATTACTTGCGAACTATTGTCGATCCGATTGCACTTTGCTTTACTGGAACTAATGGAACGAATTGAAACTAAACTAATATGAACGATTGAACTTAACAAACGAAAAATGTACTTTTATCGAACTATTTTTGGAACTAAATGAACCAGTTAGAACTATGTGAAAATGTTAGAACTATTTGAACTTTGATTGAACTACTTGCACCGGTTAGAATCATAAGAACTTATTGGAACTATGAGAAATAATAGGAACTATTGAACGACCCTACTTCTTGGGCATAGGAACTATTGAACGACCCTACATCTTGGGCATAGGAACTATTGAACGACCCTACTTCTTGGGCATAGGAACTAATGAACGACCCTACATCTTGGGCATAGGAACTAATGTGAACTATTGGACCCTACGTCTTGGGCATAAGAATTATTAGGGACTATCATCCCTACGTCTTGGGATATGACTTTTAGAACCCTACTACTTGGGTTTAGGATTCTATATTCTTACAACTATATATAAACGATACTAGTGAGTAACTTTCTAACTGAACGATATTTTGAATTAAGATACGAACTTTATTTAACTGTTATGGCAATAACTATTTGAGAACGTTTTTGGTTGAACAACTACACTTGCAAACTTAAAAACCTGTGAATTCACTCAACTTTGTTGTTGACCTTTACTATGTTTTTCAGGGAATTAGCTGCGCACGTAAGATCGCCGCACTTTTGGAAACTAGGCGACCCATGAAGCTATTAGGATGCCATCTTTTGGGACAAATGGATTTCTTTTATATAACTAATATGTATTGGTCATATCTACGAAATCCACTTTTGTATAATTTAACTACTTTTCAACTATTACGATTTAATAAATCGTAACTTTGTAAACTATTACTAATGGCATCTTAATATATGTATGTTTTGCGATATCCATATGCTCTGATATGTTTGTATGTCCTACGTTGACGTCAGCACCCCCTACTTAAACAAATGCTTCCGCTAAACTAAATCAACAAATTTGGGGGTGTGACAGATTTGGTATCAGAGCCATTGGTTATAGCGAACTAGATTTCTTAGGTGACTTAGAGACCTTAGAGACCTAGACTATAGCCGTTGCTAGGACACTTATGCATGCACTTTCAATTGCATACGTATAACTCGATACTCGACAACTATTGTTATGACACATCAGCATACGCGAACCAACTGACCGAAACCTTTGTACTCTTACTCTATTTGATTTATAGTATGGTTGACTTCGATTTGAACTCCTTGAACCATACTACATTCTATTCATTGATTCGTGTGAACCTAACCGTATTAGAACGGTTGATGAAAAGAAGTTTGTATTTAGCATCATATAATGACGCCTGGCCAACGTGATTATATTATACTACTTACATATGGGCGTTTCATGATCGTAAGATGCGTGATGGGGATATCATAAACTCTTCTTATTGATTCGATAACTGAAAAATGTGAAACTTTATTCTTCACATTCATTACATCGGCATTGACTTCTGCATTTGCTTCTTCGCAGAACGTCAACATGCCTCCAAAACAACGAAAGACAAGGAACAGTCGACGAGCAACTACACCTCCTACCGTCGAAACTACTGAACAGATCATCACCAGACGAGTAGCTGAAGCTATTGCCCAGTATGAGGCAAGTCGCAATCGCGATAATGTGGTAAACGACAGCGGAACAGTCCCTGTCAACGATGAGGCACCGGTGAGTACCCAACAAGGGTGTTCATACAAAACCTTCCTTTCCTGCAAACCAAGTGCTTTCAACGGAACAGAAGGAGCTATCGGCATTGTCCACTGGATAGAGAAGATGGAATCAGTGCTTGATATTAGCGACTGTGCACCTAATCGCATGGTGAAGTACGCCACATGTACCTTAGCTGACAAGGCACTGACTTGGTGGAATGCTCAACTCCAAACTCTTGGACGTGCGACTGCCTACTCCATGTCTTGGGAGGATCTAAAAAGAATGATACTAGAAGAGTTCTGTCCCCGCAGTGAGCTCCAAAAGATTGAAACGGAGCTATGGGACATCAAAATGGTGGGTGCCGACATCACTGGTTACACCACGAGGTTCCAAGAACTCGCACGACTGGTGCCGCACATGGTGACTCCGGAGAGCAAACGCATCGAGCGTTACACCTGGGGATTGGCCCCACAGATTCGAAGTTTGGTAATGTCCTCCAAACCAGCTACTTTCAGAAGCGCTGTAGACTTGGCGCATAGCTTGACCGATGATGCGGTCCGAATGGGAACGTTGACTGAAAAAGCTGTGACGGGAAAGAATGACCCGAACAGTTCTGATGCTGGTAACCCTGGTCATGACAAGCGGAAATGGAACAATGAAAGAAATGACCAACAAGGTCAACAGAACAAGAGACATGCTGGAAACCCTCAGGCATACGCTGTCACCACCAACACTGAACCAAGACCTTATCAAGGTAACAGACCCAAGTGTGGGAAATGCGGAAGGCACCACGAGGGGGATTGTATCGCCTGTGGTAACTGCCAACAATGGGGACACCGAGCCCAGGCATGCAGAAACAACCCCGCGACTAATGAGCGACGAAACGCTGGGTGTTTCGAGTGTGGAGACCCGGGGCACTATCGAAATTGGTGCCCGATGCTCAATAACCCCAACAACAATCAAAATAACAACCGTGGTGATAACAACAACCGCCTCGCTAACCTTCCACCAGCTCGTGGACGCGCATTCATCCTTCGTGCACAAGATGCACCAGAGGATCCCTATGCCAATATTGGTACGTCATAATGAACTACTACTACGTTTTAACATTTTATGATTCGAACGCCATTTTGAACATTGATTACCTGAACACATAACCTATCGAATTATATGATTAGCATAACAGAAATGCTAGAACTTTTATGGCAACCTGGAGCGCCACTTTTATGACAACACGTACGTCCGACATTTCGGTACGATTTTTAAATCTCGGGACGAGATTTCTCTAACGGGGGGAGAATGTGACACCCCACAAATTTCGATGTAATTAAGTACACTAAACACATGCAATTTTAAGTCTAATTCCCTGACTAGTGAATTCACAAACTATTTTAGGAGATAAGTCTAGCAAAACCCAACTATTTAGTACGAGTGATACTAACTATTTTGTAATTATTAATAATTGCACGGAAGATAATCGGTGCGAGTTCGACAAAATAAATATGTACGTTGGTGATAAATTTTTTTTTTATAATATCATAAAACTATTTTTATAGTAGATATTTACTTGAAATATTATGCTAAACGATAAAGCATAACGACGAAACAAAAACGTAACTTACGCGACTAAAATATACGAATCGAACCCGACAACCAAACTAGTCAAAATTTATATTTTTAAGACTCAAAATACAGTATTTGAAATAATACTTTGAAATAAATTTATGTGTATTGGCCGTTAACTAAAATGAAACAAACTAAAACGTAAACGATTAAACGTGATTAACCAAATAACTAGCAAAATATCTAGCAACTAGTATGTAATGAGAGGACAAGATTTTAGGCACCATACTCCTCCTTTTGACTTTGTAAAAATCGGCCATACCTTAGTTCCCTCACCTCACTCTTTTGTTGACACCAACACATAAACTAAGCACACACTTCACTTCATTTGTCAACTAACTCTCACCTATCTCTTGCCTCTCCTCTCTCTCTCGGCTGTAAACAGCCCCAACCCCCAACCAAAAATACACCAACAATCATCTACAAAGCTAGCAAGAAGGTGGAGCAAGGAACAAGCTTCAACATCCTCATCTTCATCTTATTTTGTTTTCATCCTTAAAGCTTTGTAAGGACATTTGATCTTTCCCTATTTTTTAATGTATTTAGCTCATAACATGTTATTTGTTCATAATATGAAAGATCATACACAAAAACCTAACAAAAACAAAAGAAAATAAGACTTGTAGTAAAATCGATTTCGGGACAGATTATGTATGCTCGGAACAAAAATTATATAAAATCGTGTAGGCCGAATAAACAGGTGAGACCACTTGTAAAATCTTTGAAATTTCGTTAGGAACAACTTTCGTGTAGAACGCTTTCGCTAGAAATACACCAATTTTGAGTTATGAGCCGATTTGTAGAGGATGTTACTGAAAAACGTATTCTGGAAGTCACTCTTGATCACGAAATTATTTAGAGAGTTGTAGACATCTAAAAGTAATGAAAATAATGCTGAAACTAGTTTACATATGTGTGAAGGCTGTGTAAAAATTTCGGATTCGTTCGATAAGTTTTGACCCCCGAAAACGAGCTCGAAAATAGTCGAAAACAACTAAAATCTGAGTTCGGGGGCTGTTTTGGGCCCGGAATAAAAACGACATTTTTGGTTAACAACGAAACACAACGATAATTTTCCCGAGCTCTATTAACATATTTAAGACTTACCTAAAAGTTTCAGGTCAAACCGAACTCGTTTGACCACGTTTTGAATTAACGAAACTCATTTTTTTTAAACTTAGACGACAAGTGTCGCTTTTGGGATCAAATTTTATGCGACACTCAACTGAGTGTCGCCAAATTAGAAACTTATATTTTATATGATACTGGACCAAGGGTCGCTACCTCAACTCAAGTGTCACCTGTAGTGTCTCCAAAAACAGAGAACAAAAACTTAAGTTTAATGTATACTTACAACGAAACGAGTTTAATGATAATAACACTTTATATTATTATTACGATATTATCACCAACGAACACATACAAGTTAATAAACGAACAACGATCTTTCAGCGAGTGAACGAGTAACAATAGTTTGACATTTAGTCAACTACTTATATTAATATCTCCTATGTTTAGGACGTTAGAGACTTTATTGGGCTTACACATTGCTAGCACTCACATACCGAGCTCACGAGGTGAGTTCACAGCCCCACTTTTCAACTGTTTTCAATGTTTTACAAATATGGGGTGGAAAACATAGACAACTGTTTTGATGATTGCCATAACTTACATTATTATATAAATGTTTGAACTTATTACTTGCGAACTATTGTCGATCCGATTGCACTTTGCTTTACTGGAACTAATGGAACGAATTGAAACTAAACTAATATGAACAATTGAACTTAACAAACGAAAAATGTACTTTTATCGAACTATTTTTGGAACTAAATGAACCAGTTAGAACTATGTGAAAATGTTAGAACTATTTGAACTTTGATTGAACTACTTGCACCGGTTAGAATCATAAGAACTTATTGGAACTATGAGAAATAATAGGAACTATTGAACGACCCTACTTCTTGGGCATAGGAACTATTGAACGACCCTACATCTTGGGCATAGGAACTATTGAACGACCCTACTTCTTGGGCATAGGAACTAATGAACGACCCTACATCTTGGGCATAGGAACTAATGTGAACTATTGGACCCTACGTCTTGGGCATAAGAATTATTAGGGACTATCATCCCTACGTCTTGGGATATGACTTTTAGAACCCTACTACTTGGGTTTAGGATTCTATATTCTTACAACTATATATAAACGATACTAGTGAGTAACTTTCTAACTGAACGATATTTTGAATTAAGATACGAACTTTATTTAACTGTTATGGCAATAACTATTTGAGAACGTTTTTGGTTGAACAACTACACTTGCAAACTTAAAAACCTGTGAATTCACTCAACTTTGTTGTTGACCTTTACTATGTTTTTCAGGGAATTAGCTGCGCACGTAAGATCGCCGCACTTTTGGAAACTAGGCGACCCATGAAGCTATTAGGATGCCATCTTTTGGGACAAATGGATTTCTTTTATATAACTAATATGTATTGGTCATATCTACGAAATCCACTTTTGTATAATTTAACTACTTTTCAACTATTACGATTTAATAAATCGTAACTTTGTAAACTATTACTAATGGCATCTTAATATATGTATGTTTTGCGATATCCATATGCTCTGATATGTTTGTATGTCCTACGTTGACGTCAGCACCCCCTACTTAAACAAATGCTTCCGCTAAACTAAATCAACGAATTTGGGGGTGTGACATTTATGATGTGAATTATATGTGAATTGCTTAATTGGTTATCTATATATTCACTAAGCATTTATGCTTACCCCGTATATATTTATGAATTGTAGGTAGTAGTTCACAACGAGAAGGCAAAGATATCAAAAAGGAATAGCGTGGGTTAGCTTGCTTGTTGTAAGTCGCAAGCCTTCTCTTTACGTATCGTTTTGTATTAACTTGTGTAATACGCCCCAACTTGTTTTGAAATATGTTAACGTATGGTTTTAGATGAAAATTGACTTTGAAAGTCAAACATGTATGTAAATTATGTATCATGTAAATTATGTATCATGTAAATTTTGAAGGAATATAGTTATTTTGGTTATAAGTTGTGTTAGAAATAATTTAAGTAGAGATAATGGTCGAATTGTATTTTCATTAAGGATTGAAGTTGATATATGGTTTATTACACAATTTGAAGCCGGATCGCGTAAGCGTGTGTATTTTGGTTACAGACTATTTTTAACTATGGTACGCGATCCCAATTTCCAAACCCGGATCACGTAACCCAGTGTATTTCGTGAACAGAATGATTTTGCCTGTGGTACGCGATCCCAACAGGTTTTCCCGGATCGCGTATGTGTGTGCAAATTGTGTAAAATTCAAAAATGCATAAGTGTTTAAGTGAACTTTAGAGACCTCTTTTATTTTGCATTTTTAACACTTTAGAGACCTCTTTTTATTTCATGACTTTAGGAACCTCTTTTTTCTAACAAATTGTGATTGAATTTATAAGGGACAATATGTAATCGAATTTTAAGTATCATTATTCCGCTTGTAAAAAAAAAAAAAAATTGGGCGTTTCAGATTAGTGGAAGTTTAAGTGTTCTTACAAGCTTAGAAGAGGAAGAACAAGGAAGGTGATGTAGATAACGTTTTGAGGCTTGTTGCTTTTCTTCACTTGCAAGATGATGAAGATGATTTTATTTGATGATGATGATCTTTTGGGCTGCTGCTGCCGTGGAACATGGGGAGGAAAAAGAGGGAAAATAATTGAGTTTGGTGAGAGTGTATAAGTCAAGGATGTGTTTGTGTGTTTAAAATATTAACAAGTTTGGGGAAGGCATGGCACATGGCCGAATTTTGCTAGTCAAAAAGAGGAGTGGGTTTGTTATTTGTTGTCCCTAATTATTGGATTAAGTCTAGTGTCCGTTTACCCGTTTGTTATACGTTAAAATGTGTACTATTTATTTAGTTCGTTAACGTTATTTCTCGTTAATATATTTTGAAGTATTATTTCAAATACTTTATTATGAGTTTACAAATTATAAAATTTGATTCATTTGGTTGTCGGGTTCGATTTGTCTATTTTTGTTGCGTAAGGCGTTTTATATAAAACGTATAATTGTTTAATTATAATCGTTATGCTTTTATTGTTAGCATAATATTTCAAAGTAAATATCTACTACAAATATAGTTTAATTTTACGATATATATAAAATTTGTATCACCAATGTACATATTTGTTTTGTCGGACTCGCTCCGATTGTCTCGCGCGTAATTACTAAAATTACAAATAAAGTAATACCTAATGTATTAAATTATTGGGCTTTGCTAGACTTACCTCATAAAATAGTTGTGAATTTACTAATCAGGGAATTAGAATTAATAATGCATGTGTTTAACGTTTGTAATTGTATCCAAATTTTGCAGGGTGTCACAAGTAAATAAATAAATAAACTAAAGTAGAAAGAGATAGGACATTACAAGGAGGCTGAAGCCGGTGACATTAGTGAGCGAGGTAGCAGCGAGTTCAAGTTCGCCAAGGTGACCAACCATCGATATGGACGCGACTCTTAATAAATTTTGTGAAACCGTAACCACCACCGTTGGCAATGCTATGTGACAAGTTCTCTTCACTTCCACCACCAATACATCCTTCCATTGCCGCTGTTGTTCCGCAGTTAACAACCCCTCGGTCCCCTCCTCCATCTATTTGTTTTTCAGTTTGTCATAGCAACTAGCAACATATATATCATTTCAATATCAATATATACCATTATTATACAATTGGCCGCTGTTGGTTTCCTTTCATTTAGAAACTATTTATGTGTTGGACCTACATATATATAGTTTATATACCTAATAATAATTGGTCCATTATAATAAACAAATCCCAATGGACTTATACCATGCGCTGATTCTTGTTGTTTATCTTGAACTACCGAGAAACAAAGTGATAAAGTCAGAAAGATGAGGGTATGTATTGTAGTATCATTGGTCATTAAAAGTTTGAAAGATGCATTTAACGTATTTAAATCGTGGCAATTTTAATTTTAATTTGGTTGATGATAAATAGTTTTTGTAAAATTATTTATTACTCCCGGTTTTAAAATAATTGTCACTTGACAAAAAATACACGAATTAATAAAACAAAATCATTTTTCTAAGGACAGTTTCACATGTAACTAATTAATTAGTGCTCTCTTTAAAGTTTGTAATAATAATTTCAAGTAAAGGTAATATAGTAATCACGATTACACTTCCTTATCAATTTTTGAAAGTGAACAATTAATTTAGAACGTCCTCAAAAGGAAACATGGACTACATTTTGAGACGGGGAGAATATCACTTTCTAGAAACAAGATATCAGAACTATTGTTCAGAAAGCTTCAATTTTAGTTTACTTTCTATTGTTATTGTTAAGAGCATTTTTGGATTGAGATGTATGTAGTTTGAGTGGGGTATTCACATAATTGTTTCCTGACTCCTTTCATGGCCAATTTCAAAACATCCATCTGTATCATAACATCTTACCATTAGACAACATTGGCACTGATTTCATATTAGACTATATATATCTGTTAAAAAAAATTCAAAATAACAAATTTTGTAGATTAGATCAAGAGGTGTCTATGAGTCATATGTCAAACCCAAATCGCACCGAAGACTAATTGGTAAAAAGGAACACTTGTTAATCAATCTACATATTTTCTTATGTATGGAAGGATTTACAGAGAATTGAATTATTATCTTCTTTTAACTTTTTAAATCACTTTGTATATGGACAAATATCACGTATAAAATAATGGTTACTAAAATATTCACCATCAATTTGAATTGTACAAATCACTTAAAAAGCTTTGGGCTACTACCAATGCTTTATGAAACACTCCGATTTTTTTTTAGAACTTTTATAAACTCATTATAATAATATTACTCCGTTTCATTCTCAAGGTTTCTCGGAAAATTTACAAAGTATTTCTTCAAATAAAAATGAACCATACACATATGATTCACATACATATATACAAATGGGGTTTTCCTTTGCATAGAGCATGATCATAAAGGGATTGACTTACTAATGCTATAGTAAGTTCCACCAGCAGTCGTTCTTGGATCCCTGTCCCAGAGTGATACCAATATCTCATTACACCTACAACACAACACACAACAATAATAAAGTAAGCGATAACGCTTATTAAGTAATGGTGGTACCTAACACATTCCCAACTACAATTTACAATCTCATTCTCAATTTATAAAATCCGTAACTACATTAATCATACACAAGTGATCATCACTAATAATAATATAATAATCTTACTCAAAAGATTAATTACAATAAATATCGATCACACTCAAGTGACCTCTGTATAGCACATTATTGACCACACTCAAGTGATCAACTACAATACCAAATATTAATCTTACACAAAAGATTAATTACAACAACTATCGATTATATTCAAGTGACCTCTCTACTGCAGAATATTAACCACACTCAAGTGATCAACTACAATACATTACTTACTCATGTAAGATAATAACTCTTATATACTGCAAAAATAATCAATAAAGATAACTCTGTATAAAAGATCTCATATTGAAATAAAATCTCATTATTTCAACTCAAGGTTTTAACTCTACTCCTACTTTTGTGAAACTAGTAAAAAAAATGGGTAGTTGGGCCACCCACTGGAGCCGCTTCATATTTCAATGGAGCACGACTTAACCCCCACAAGATCCAACATCTATTTTTATTAGTATTTTAGCCGGTGCTTGCACGGTATTATTACTTTTTGTTATTCACTTATCTATTTTTATTAATATTAGTTAGATGGTAACCATACAAAATATGTAAATGTAAATTTTAGTTTCTCTGAATTTAACTTTAAAGCTATTGATTTCTCCACAGTTTAACATTTTTAGTGAATTACTTAATCAAGGTTTACACTTGATTGAATGCATGTAAAAAAATGGGTAAATAATGGTTTAATCACCAAACTTTCAACTTTTTTTCGTTTTAACCCTTCAACTTTTTTTTAACGTTTTAAGCCTTCAACTTACGATTGACCGGTTAATTTCGCCATTCACCTTGACTGTGACCTAATGCAGCCGGTTTAGGTACAGTTGGCATCTACGTGGCATCTACATGTCGTCGCTGTAGGGTTTTAGCGACGACATGTCGTCACTGTAGGGTTTTAGCGACGACATTTAGCGACGACGTGTCGTCGCTAAATCTTTGGGTTTTTGTACAGTTGCCACGTCGCAGGTTACAAGTCATACAAATGGTTGTTTCGTACGGTCAATTAAAGTGAAGGGATTAAAAATTGGTCAACCCTTAAGTTGAAGGCTTAAAACGTTAAAAAAAAAGTTGAAGGGTTAAAACGAAAAAAAGTTGAAAGTTTGGTGATTAAACCATTATTTACCCTAAAAAAATAGTAATGTAACAAACAAAAAGAAAAGTATAAACTAAATTTGTACTCGTTTTTTGGTAAAACTCAGTTACAAACTCATCATTTTCATCAAACGTATATAAGTGATCAGTTAGTATTTTCTTTTCGAAGAAGTCAAGCTTCATTTAGTAACTTTACCAACTCGAAACACGCGTTAGAAACAATACATAAAGTCTAAGGGAACGAAATACAGAAACAATAGTATTTGAGATGTATGAGTGTGAATCTAATGATTTTGTTGGCTAGTTGTGCATTTATGAGGTGTTCTTACCGTTCCACATATATATATATATATATATATATATATATATATATATATATATATTTGATCAGCAAAGACAAAACTTAATTTAAAAATAAACTGGATCCCAAGCTCAAAAACAGGCTAAGGGAACGAAATACAGAAACAATACACTAAAAGACTAGGCATCAAGCTAGAGCACCAAACGAAAACTAAACTAAAAGAAAAATTAATCTAAAAATAAATTGGATTCCAAGCTCAAATGGATACGGAGTATTATATTATGCGAAACATAAATGTCCTTATTTATAGTATGATTATTGTGCTATGAAAGCTTTAAAAACGATGAACCCTCAAGTCTGAAGTATGTTTTTACATCGTGATGCTGCTCCTCATCCGGAATTCAGGAGCTTAGGTCATATCGAGTGTTCCTTGCTTTGCAAGTGAAGTATGCATTTTTTAGGATATATCTGCTCCTTGCTCCTTCTATCATCATCATTTGCAAAAAGTTAACATGAGAGAGACTAACATTGACCATTAACAAGGTCAAATTAAAAATTACAAGAATCAAATGATGCATAGCAGCGCATCAATTAGTCTCATTGTGTACCTTAGCCCTTTCGCTTCATACTCCATCTTCATTTGCGGAAAGTGCAAATAAGGGAGTACATTAATTGTCTTGTGTACCTTGGTACTCGCTTCATTTCGCTCCAGATCCGAATAGAACTGGAAGAAAAACATAAATCAAATGCATAAAGAATCGTTCGTATGAATTAAGTAGCAAAACAAAGATAACACAAATGCACATACCAAAAAAAAATCGATGATCAGTAATAATCAATTAATTCGATAGCTAACAATTTGCAAAAGAAAAACAAACTCATGCATAAATTCAAATACTACAAGTGTAGAACTTGTCAACTCTTAGCCAAAAAATACAAAACAATTCTTACTAAAAAGAAAGATATGTTGATGAAAATAATCTGTTGTGAACTTAGGTACCCCCATTTAACTTCGATACGTAAATGCATGTATTTTCTCTTGATATCTGTTACTATGTTAGTCATTACACTCTGCAAGCATCATGCAAAAACTTTATTAAACAAAAGACGGAAAGTAGTTTTGATCAATTGGTACTAATGCGTTTCCTGAACCAATGACTCATATTACTTTCTCCCAGCAAGTATTACCCTCCATCCGTGAATCAGACCCGAGAGGCCAAGTCAACGTATTGACACTATGTATTACTTATATCCGTTCTACTAATTTGCTTCAAAGTCTATGGAATAGGAGATATGGAGATAAACTAACCATTTTAAGTTCAACATTTGGTGGAGGTCCTTGACGGTAATAACTGGGACCAGGGTATGGCGGTAAATCTGCTTCTTGCTCCTATCATCATCATCATTTGCAAACAGTTTGAATAAGAGAGACTAACATCAACCATTCACAATGTCAAAGAAAAACAAGAGTAAAACGATGTATAGCAGTACATCAATTGTAATGTTATGTACCTTGGTCCTTGCTTCATACCTCTCTGCCTTACGAGCCTGATGCCTATGCTTCAGGTTTCCACACAACCGGAAGAAAAACATAAAAGACACGCCATTAGACTTCCCCTTAACAACATTTGGCTTCTTATCAATACGTACACTAGCAATATCCCTGCCCATCACCCTGCAAGAAACGACTTACTAAGAACTATAATTTGATGACAATATAATGGGTTTATCTGTGAAAAAAAAAAAACTTTACATTCTACAATTTGGTTAAGTTGAGTATAAAACATTTGCCTGTAAGCTTGAGTAGGCTCATGCACAATCAAGTGCAGTAATGCTAGTGTGTGATCCAGGCCAAGTATACAAAGCTACTATAACTCTTTTTTGTTAGTGAAGTGTAGCTTACTTTGGCTCATTCATCGACTGGCATAGCTCTTCTAATAATCAGAAGAAACGAGAAAAAAGTGTAGAGATTTACAAGAATAGAAGTGCAATTATGAAATTAAGCAAAGGAATTCTTCTATATATATTGTCACGAATCACAAACAGAAAGATGATACGAAATAAATATATATCCACAACAAAAATATTAATATATTAAACTATATAGGTATAATTAATTACTATATAGGTATAATTAATTACTGTTTCAAACATATATGTTTCATGTATATACAAATTGAAACTTTTAACAAAGTGTGGGAATGCATACCCTGCAAAACTCGGTGACGATGAAGGGTTGGCGCGGCAGAGAGGGGTTTAGGCGTATGGTGACAAGAGTTTCGCCGCCCTAAATCGATAATATTATTAAAAGTAAATTAAAACGTGTATATCTATATAATTAATATGATGATTTATATTTATAATTAATAATTAAATTAAAACGTGTATATCTATCTATATAATATTATTAAAAGTAAATTATACCGATATCTCCATACTTTGCACAAAATTAAATCGATAGTCCTTATCTTTTGAAAATTTCATCGATCATCCCTGAATGATACCAAATGCACGGCGGTAGTCCCTCCCACTAACGACGGTTAAAAAATTCCGTTAAGTGTGTCACATGACTTGCACATATGGGTACATAAGTCTTCATGTCAAGCTTCAAAATACGATAGTTGGGTTGGTTTTGGGCAGAAGAAAAGGGTAAAAAGGCATATGTATCATCATGTGCGAGTCATGTGACACACTTAAAGGAATTTTACATGTTAGTCGGTCGGAGAAGATGATGTTAACCATACGTGTACATGTTTAGCTTACATGGAAGCCTAGTCACATAAATGAAATGCATGGCAACACCACATCAACAAATTCAAAACGTAGCTCATTAAAAAAAATATATTTTTGTGACCTCAAAACATATTTAAAAAGTTCGTTGTCGACATTTGTAATAAAATTAGTTCGTTGGTGACATTGAGACAAAAGTAAAAAGTTTGGTGTCAACCTTGATAATAAAACCGGTTCATTGGTGACATTGGGATAAAAAGTAAAGTACGTTGGCGATCTGGTCCATAAACCCATAGCACAATATTCAAACAATATACATAAATGAATAAATGATTAATTGAGTTCTAACATACTAATTGATGAGGGGTTACACAAACTATTTATCAATACTCAAGACGAATATTCAAAACAAACATCATCAAAGTAAAATTTTGATCTAAAAAGAGATTACCTTTGACCCAAAAGGTCAAAATTTATCAATATTATGAGACATATATTATATAATCCAATATTCAAACAATATACACAGTACAGTCACTAATGATTAATTAAGTTCTAACATACTAGTTGATGAAGGGTTACAGCAGACCATCTCCCTTCACTTTGAGCATACACTTTTTGATTGGCCGAGTCCATCAATATGTTTATCTTCCCAAACTCGTAAACTTGAAAACCATCAAGCATTCTCCCCTGTTTCGGCTTGAATACCAAATTGTTGTCTTGTGCGTGAACTTCAAGGACGTCTTTCAAACTCAAATCACTTTTCATGTGGGATATTGTATCATAACTCACATAACCTTGTTGCTGACTACATGCTGCCGCCTTCTTGTAGCTAAATGTTTCTGGCGCGCCCACCTCCAACCCTTCAGCAGCCTGATTCATCATGTCTAAAGCGACTTTAAGCTGAAACCGTATATGCTCATTCGCCAAAAGCTCACCCGGGAAAAGATTCTTCCAACCAATAAACCAGTTCGCCAATTGCTGGTAATCAGTCTTTGAGCATAACAACCATTGATACAAAGCTTCATGCCACTTTTGAAAAAACACATCCATAATGTGAAGCAGATGATGCATGGGAATAAGACTGGCCCATGTTTGGACCCAATAGAAGTGATCAAGTTTCTGATCAGCCGGATTGATTTGAAATTTGTGCATCGCAATTAACAATTTAGGAACAATATATGTAACCATTATTTGTTCCCAACTTCCTCGATCAAATACAGACTTCCAAGGGGAGAGTATGATGTAAGCTGACTCATCACTCGGAAGCCATTCATGAAGAACACGTTCCAACTTGAATCGTATAGTAGGATACAAAAAAGCCTCCAGCTTTTGACTTAACAATGGTAACCATGGATGAACCCAAACATGTATCGGAATAGTATCCTGACATGGGTCCCATGAGTCCACAGCAGCAGATAACTTGGGCATTACAATGTGATCAAGGAGGGTTTCGAGAGCCGAGTGAGGCAGTAATTCTTGCCAAGAATCAAGAAACCGCAACAATGGTTCAGGGTGTTTGGGTTGCCAAATATGGGTCGTTGAATTCCTTAGAGCAGGGAACACAACTTCCATGAAAAGCAAATCAAATATCTCATGATGATCTTCCTTTAACAATAAAGTTCTCCAGATGGATACTATACTTAAGTGGTCTTCTGGCTTCAAAAGTGGGTCCCATCCTCTAAATAGTTTATCGAACAAAGGCAACGCGAAAAAACATGCAATGGTAGACAAGCTACAAATCTTGTACTCGTCGGGACACAACTTTTGCAACTCCCCAAAAGACATAGCTAGCGACTCTAGTGTTAATAAACCCAAGCAATCCTCATTACCTAACCGTTCAAGCTCGGTAACAATCAGATCCATGTTCTCAAGCTGTTTCTTTTGAAGGGCTGCATCATCTGCAAGCTTTTGTTTCTCGTTATGCAGAGTAACGACCATCTCTCTTTCGTTTCTCAACTGGTGATCAATATTTTGTACATCACACTCGGCCAAATTAGCAATTAATCGCAAATTATGTTGGAGCTCTGGCTCTGCCTTTGCCATTGGGATATCTGATTTCTCCTCGGCTTTCTTCAAATCACAATTAAATAGGACTCTCTTTTGGTTGTGGTTGAATGAAACTTGCACATTATTCTCGTTGTAGTCATCAAAGCCTAACCCCATGTTTTTTGGACGAATCTTAACTTGGATCGGATCAACGATACCTTGTGAATTCTTTCCTAAACCACCTCCTGTATATCCCATCTTCTCGAGCATTTTCAAACCGAAACTCATTCCTAATTCAAACTTCTTTTGTTTTTTGTTGCTGGATCCATCATTATTGTCATAAGCAAAGCGTTTTTTGTAACCGTTTCTAATTATACCATAAGTATCCATCATATATATACTAACTATTGGTAATTTCTTGGTTAGAATTACTATAAAAAATTCAAAAAAAATCGATGTGGTACCTGAGAGATGATCGATGAGGAACACGTACGTACGGTGACTTTGGGGATAATCTCAACTCATAGAATTGTGATATCTTTTTTCAGTTTTAGTAGACGTATATATAGATCAAATAATTAAATAATATGTCTAAGGTTTACGTCGGCTCCAAGGATTACGTACGGTAGATATAATATAAATAATTCGCTTACGTGAAGGATATATACTACATTTATTTTCATTTACCATTTGATCAAATTATCCTCTAATTTATTTTCTTTTCATTCTTTTTATTTTATATATTATTTATAATTATTATTACTAACATAATAATTTATGATAATAATAACTAGGTGAGGACCCGCGCCAACACGGACGACTAAATCGAAATTGTTATCGATTTGAAGTTTTACTTATGAATTTTTAATTCAATAAATTGGTATATATGTTAGTGTGTTAAACGTAAAATGTTATAATTCGTATATATATAACATTAATATTCGTGACAACACGAACAACTAAATTGAAATTATTATAGGTATTCAATTGAATATGAATGCATTCATTGTTGTAGATTAGAAATGTCACATATAAAAAAATTCAATTTAAATGTGCATACATCGTACCTTCTAATTTTTTGGACTTTTGGGATATTGAACAAAAACGTTTGTTTATTTATTGATCGATTGGATGTTCAACTATACTTGATTTTTGAGATGAACAATTTTTTGAAAGATGTTGAGATCTTTGTGAATCCATTGATATCAATATGAGGGAAAATGTAGAAAGTGATGGATCATATATATATATATATAGTTAGAATAAATAATTACAATCAAGAAAAATATATGAATGGAACATATTTTTATTTTAAATAGTAATGATTTTGCTTATATATAATGAGAATATGTTGTGAAAGTTGTGTTCGTTTATATTTTTTGTATTATTTAATTTTATTTAAAAGTATTATAAGCCGGAATTTTTTTATTAATATATTTAAATAATATTTAATATATATAGGTTTATTAAAAAAAGGTTTCTTATTTAGTGGGGGTAAAGTGTGCCCCTTGCTGTGGATCTAAGTGATTGATAACGATGATTGAATGGCGGAAACAAGCAATCACACTAATAACACGTAAACACGAATCGATACACGTATAAACCAATAATATAACTTTGTATTGATGAACGTAACGTATTAGATTGATTACAGGAATGCTATTTCGACAAATGGTGCTAGGGTTTCGTCAACCCTAGCCTGAAACCCGTAGGTTGATATTTATACTAGACACAAATCGGCAGACATGCGTCACTTGGCTAGTGTCGCATGTGGCCGCCTTCATGCGTCACTTACATAAGTGTCGCTATGCGACACTAAGGCAAGTGTCGCCTAATACAGAAAACACAAAACTTATTACAAATTCAACTACGAGCTATGACCAACTGACAGACACACTAATATGCACCAACAGTAATATTATTACTTTTAATCTAATTTAAATATATATCGTTGGATCAAATTGAAAAACTCCATCGAATGGTCCAAATTCCTCCATAGGATTTTGGTTTAATTATATGTAACATAATAACTGTAGATTTGCATATTTGGTCATGGTCAAGACATAACTCAAAGGAACCGACACCGTTGGTACGGACCGTCGGTTGCACCGCGTCGATTTGAGGCGTCCGCTTGGCGATGGGAAGAGAGAGGTGTCGGTTGTGGGCCCGTATTGTTTTTCTTTCGATTTCGCTTTCATTTCTTTCTTTTCTTCATTTTTTTGTTTGAGAAATTAAAAAAAAAAAAAAAAAAAAAAAAAAAAAAAAAAACCCATGAGGAGGTTGTAGTTAGAGCTAACTAGCTAAGAAGAAGATGATGATGGAGGGAGATTAGATTTAGAAATGGGCTTTTAAATTGGAAATGGCCCAACTTTTTAATTGGAAAAGGGCTTCAAATTGGAATTGGTCTAGCTTTTAAATCAGAAATGTGTTTAAATGTATATAACCCTTATAAAGGGTTTTACACTCTCTTCCTTAATTTTTTTATTTTTTTTTATTATTATTATTATTTTTTTTGGTAAAGGGAGTATACCTTGGTAAATTTCTTCCTTAATGTTTAGAATTGTCATATGGGAATTCCCTACTTTACCCCTCCATTAACTCAAATATGTAATTGGAAAATGTTATTATGGAAAGTCTAAAATTTCCTATGAAACATATTATTACAATAGTACCCAATCATATTATTATAGAAATTCTAATCTACTTTTACATCCGTTTTATGGAAAAATACATGGATGTTTTGAGTTTTGAAGTTGGACACACAGTTTTGGCCTTTTTATATTAATGTATTTTTTTAAAACACAATTTATATATAATAATAATTATAAATATAAATCAAAATAGAGTATAGTAGTTATAGACTTGTACTAGCTGGTGATTACATGACCAAATTATTCATTATAGGATCATATTTCTTATTATCATCCAATTTTATTATGTCTTAGATCTACAAACTATTATCCATATCAACTTTGTTATGGTTAATCGCATCATTATATGATCAATTTTAATAAAAGTTCCGCTGCATTGTGCGGGTTATATACTAGTTTGTTTTAATTGGTTTACATATACATATTACACTTATAAGTTAAAAATACAATATTTTTAATTTTAATGAAAATCTTTTATTTAAGTTTGTGTTTTAAATAAATAAATAAAGTAGTGTGTGGGGTTAAAAAAATTATGTTCATTGGTGAAATGTCAGTTTTGAAAAGCGCTGACGTGACGCTGATTTGACAAAAACTGACGCGTCAGTTTGTATCACTGTTTGGAGGAGTCTAATCGTCTCTTTAGTTTTCTCTCATTTGCATATCATTGATGATTAATCTTTTCTTGTCTCATATTGTAATAGTCGTGTAGTGAGATTTATTTTGTTTCTCTTTAGTTAGATTCATTATAAAGTTGAGGTATTATTAATTGAAGATCTTGATTCTTGAGTAATTCCCATATTATAGTATTCGTTTATAGATTTTTACTACGATTCAAACTCATCAAAGTCAAACTTTGTTTATTTCATGAATTATAACACCCCTCATTTCTTAAAACAATTATAATAATAATTGTGATTCGGAAGCGTATATTTCACACATGTAACCATGCTTTACATTACCCTTTAATGTAGATAAACTTTTTCCAAACTAAATACATGACATTTCAACAACTAGGTGTTATATAATTTAAAACATTTCTTCGGTTATTAAACCAACATCAGAGTAACAGCCTGTCAAACATTCCATCAATTCCAAACACTTCCTGCCCCGCCCAATATGTCCCATCACTTATAACCTGCAGGAAGAACTGTGGTGGGGTTAGCATAACGCTAAGTGAATGAAACTATAATCTACAGTCCAACTTAGCACAACAATCTGTTTACATCAAATAACAATAAACAATCAATCAATCAATCAATCATCATAAGGATCGGTGGTTCTTGAGATACCTTTATACCGGTTTGGTACTCAAAGAACACTTATCAATCATCTGTATTGGCCTATACAGAATTACCGATAACCTGTTGTTAATCACACACGACCTAAATCTTTGAACCAACATTTCAAGTTCCAAGATTTCCTGTCGTCTATAATAACAACCAAGTCCAACCATCATTTCAAGTTGACCTCAGAATCTTACATACTAGCTCAAACAGCCAAGTAAGCAAACAACCAAACTAACATGGCAATTTATCTACAAACGAAAACATTATATCAAAGTAATACTATAATTACTTGTTGTAACCAAATCATTACAACTAAATCACACTGAGGTTATAGCTCCACTCACCGAATACCTCAGTCATCCACTCAGTAGTCTAATGTCACTGAGTCTTTCTGTTTATCTGAAAACACAACAGAACTACATAAGTTAGTCATTTGACCCAATGTAGATATAACATCATACAATGGTAATTACATCACACAACTTATCACTAACTTGTATTAATTCAACTTTCATCATTTCAAGATTATGATTAATCACTTTAATCATCTCAATTCACAATCACTTAATAAACTATGATCATCTTTCAATATCAAATCAAGTAAGTTTCCAAGATTATGAATAGCCATTATAAACATCAATATTCATAATCAATTACCAAATTATGATCATTAGTATCACATTCTCACCTTTATCCATCTTAATCATTGTTAACTAATATAATTAACCCATTAACAAGATTAATAACATCTAACATCAACAATTAATCAAACCCCTCATAATCATCTTCATGAATCAATCATAATCACCATGAACACTTAATCAACTTTACACAATTTAGTTTGAACACAACTAATCATCATCATGTATCAACTCTAACATGATCACTAACAACAATTATCAAACATACACTAATTACACAAGCTTATAAGCTTTGATCATATCATAATCAACTAAACCCTTTAACTTTATTAATGATCATATATCAAATTCACCATTTCTAAACTAGGTTTAGATTATAATCCACATATAATCATCAACTAACAACTATATAATCATTACAAGCTTCAATTTCATATTAATCATCCTAATTGAATCAAATACACAAAAACCCATTTCTAGGTTTATACATAATCACAAAATTAAGACTTACCACATGGTTATGATGATCAATGGATGATTTACTCATGTTTTGGAAGCTTGAATTCGAGTTCTAGGGCTTCAATTTGATAATTTCACATGGTTTTAGGGTTTTGAAATAATACATATGAATATATGATACGTATGAATGCATATGTATATAGATATATGTTGAAATAAAAGACCGACTCAACATATAGGTCTATTACACAATTGTCTAAATTTCATTCCCCGTACTTATCATTGTCTGGAACTTAAAAACCATTTGCGGGGAAACATTATTTTATTTTACCGTCAACTAGATTAAATTAAAACAATCATTAATTTATTAGTCACAATAAATTATTCGACTCTTTTCCTCATTTATTTTCAAATAACAAAGGAAACCATTTTCTGACACTTTAAATAATAACTCACAATCAGAAAATATTAAAATATTACCAGACCCGAGGAACGGATGTTACATGAATCGATAAGGGTAAATGCATTTTGTAACATACTATAGTCATTTGTCCCATGGTAAGCAACATTTACTCTTTAATTTTAAGGTATGCATCTATCAAACAAAATATGTGTCAATGTCGGTAATTTAGTTACCGGTTACCGGGATTACCTGTTAAAATGCTTATGTGTCCAAAATTTATTTTTTTTTAATAAAGATATGTCCAATTTTGTACGTTTGTATATAACAAGATTACTGATATTTTTTATTTACCCCCAATGCCTTATATCTAGGCTGAATCTAAACCCACCCCCAAAATTCTGCTCCTACCCCCTGGCCCATCATTGTCAGTCTAATTTTATTTAAGTTTGATCTAGTTCAGTACAGAATCAGTTTCAGTTTTAGACTAAACAGAAGGTAGAAATAAAAAAAAAGGGGGTAGGAGCAGAAAAAGAGTGGGCCAGGGGGTATGGTTAGCAGCCCCCTTGTTAATTTTAGTGTTTATGGTGACACATAAAACTGCACATGCACATATTAAAGTGAGTTGTACCATAAGAGCACGAGGTGTGGGTTCGGTGTTCTGGGACAGTGTTATGAAGAATGTTGAAAGTGAGGATTTTGTGGTGTGGTGAAACTGAATTCTCAGTGTTCTGGACAGTGTTCTCAAGTTTTTTATTATTTGTTTTATTTGATTTTTTAATGAAGATAATTGTATAAATTAATATATAAAAAACAAATAAATTAAATAAACAACATTTTATTCATTAAAAATGCAATATAAGTCTAAAAATAAAAATGCAATACAAGTCCTAAAAAATAAAAATGCAATACAAGTCCTAAAATTAAAAATGCAATATAAGTCCTAAAATTTAAATATGCAATACACCTAAAATTAATAATCTCCAGCTCCTGTTCCGATCCCGAAGCAAACTTTTGACAAAAAAGAAAGGTAACATTATCACAAGTTGGCTTTCTATTGCTTACACGTATCAATGGAGGGACTACACGTATCAAAAATAAGCACGAGGTGGCTTTCTATTGCTTACAAAAGTTTTTTTTATTGTAACATTAAAAAAGAAAACAAAGAAAACAAAAGAAACAACAAAATGCCAGAACGTGACTTTTGCATGAAAAGAGGAATAAAAAAAACAACAAAATGCCAGAACGTCGTGCGTCTCCTGCGTCTTCATATGGACGGCGGCAACATTTTTGGTCCAGAACGTTGGCGAGAACGCCGGCAAGGGGTGGCAGAACGCCGATGCCCTGCGTTCTCGTCTAAGAACTCCGATGCCAGCTAGACCCACACCTCGTGCTCTAAGGATTAAAAGTAGTAAATTTTAAACAAACGTGGCATAAAAATCTAGGTGGCACGTGATGTGGCCGTCTAGTCAGCCTATTAAATTACTAACAGGTAAAAACATGATTTGCAACACATAACTTCCGGTTATATAGCCTACATTGATAATAAAGAGTAAATGTTGCATACCATGGGACAAATGTGTCTAGTACGTTGCTGTAACATCCTAAAAATTTAGGTTATATTTTAATACAATAGAATAGTTATATGTATATTTTAAAGTTTGTAAAATACTAATGCTTTAATTAAGTCAAAATAATCGAAAATGGTTATATATAATCAAGGTTGTCAACTGTGAAATACATGAGGTACCAAAGTTGTGTAGTAAGCTTACTTGAGGGTTAAGCAAGATAAATACCAAAGTCTACCAAATGTCATCCAGGGAATTCAATTATGAACGAAAACAAATTGAAGTGTGTGTAGTCGGTGATTGCTAAGGGAAAACAAAGAAGGATCAAAATTAAGAGATTAATTCGGAGCTCAAGAGGATTTATATTGAAATTTACATCTAGTCCAAGCTATTGAGGTATAATCCATTCTCTTTGATTGATTTTAGTTAGGGTTCATGTCAATAAAAACCTCCAAATTTATGTGAGAGATGAGGTTATGGTTTTAGTGGTGATAAAAGGGGTATAAGTATATCCTTTTGAGCATGACAGTACAATCAATTGATGTTTATTAAAAAAAAAAAAAAAAAAAAAAAAAAGATATCTATAACTTGAGTGTTTAAAAGATTTAATAGAAGTTTTATTTATTTCAATATGTAAAATTATGTATTTATGTTTGAGTGCTAATTGACCAGAGATATATTAGTCAATCACTCGGCTTCACTGGTTCGAGTTTTACAAGAAAACAGAATTCAAGGGATTGAGTAGATGATGGTGTTAAAATTAGCTAAGCACTATGTACTCTAGTAGAATTCGATAGAGTAATAATATTGTAATTGTTAAGCATGATAATAGTCTTGAATGCCATGTTGATATGTATGTTACGTGTAATAGGTGATCACGGAATATAGCATAAATCAGGCCTAGCTAATCAAGATAAAGGTGAGTAATATGAAGGTTAGTTAAGTAATAATTGTATAATTCGAATTGCATGCGTGTAAATGAATTATACAATTGTGTGAAGTTTCTATATTGTGTCATTTTGATGACTTAATTGGTTAGTTGCAAGTTAATTTATATTATTTGATTAGCATTGAAAGTTTGTGTTAAGCTTAATTTAAAGTAATAAGTTGTGTTAAGTGGTGTAAAGTGATATATTATGTAAAGTTTGCTTAAAGTGATAAGTTGTGCAAAGTGGAAAGTTGTGCCAAGTTGAATTAAGTGAAAGTATATTATGTGAAAGTTTTAGTAGAATGTAAGTATGTAAAATGTAAGTTATGTAAGGTAAATTCTATGTAAAGTGACAATTATGTGTTGAGCAATGAAGAGATTGAAAGTGTTAAGAATAGTTAACTATGTTAACTATGAAAGTGTTAAGAACAGCTAACTTCGGTTGGCTTGGAAAGTGAAGAATAGCTAACTTATGTTAGCTTGGAAAGTGAAGAATAGTTAACTTATGTTAGCTATAACTATGATAAGACATGTGCACATGGGTTAAGTAAAAGTGGAAGTGGATCCGGTTAAGAAAAGTAATCTCTATCATTTGCTCAAGTATTTGAAAGTTATATGTTTGTTGAAAGTTTATGTTAATCATATAATTGTTGAAAGAAAATTGATATGTGAATTATTTAACTGATTGTTCATATGTACTCACTAAGCGTTTCGCTTACTCTTTCAGTTGTTTTACTTTTTAGGTGTTATGGTTCGGTTAAACCAAATCTGCATAACAAGTAAAGTGTAGTTGCAAGGTTGTAGCGTGGATTAGAGCTTGCTTCCTGGTTAGACAAGCTTTTCATTCTTTTGAATTGTCGTTATGATTATCAACTGTACAAGTCGCCCAAACAAAACATTGTAAGGTTAAGTTATTGGTTAAAGTGTAAAGATTTAGTAATAATTATTGTATGAATTTGACTTGACAAAGTCAATGTGAAAAGTGATCAAAGGTCAAAGTATATAATTGTTCAGTTAGTCAAAGTTCAGTTTTTAACCCATGGTCAAATGACTTTATGTTTAGTAATGTAAAGAATATATATATATGAAAAATCAGGGCGTTTCAGTTGCATACAAAATGCATTTACCCATTAGATAACAAGTCAAATGTCTATTTATTTAATCACGACATGTTAGGTGGTTACAAATACCACTTAACATATATGCATCATAAGCAAAGTTTTGTTGTTAGACATGATTTTATTGAATTGTTGGCTCAATATTGTAAGTATTTATACGGTGTTTGGGATTGCGTTTTGATAGTAATTTCTCAATTACCACGACTGAAAAACGCAAATACTCTATTAATATTTGCTTGGCAATAAAATTTATAGAATTGATATTTGCGTTTGTTGTCTTTCAGAAAGGAGTTTCGGAGAAGTAGCCTTACACCTACGGCAGCAAAACACATTTATGTTCTAACTCACAAAATTACCCAATTACCCTTGAATAGCATTTCACATATACATATACATATTACATATTATTATTATTGTAAACAAATATAAAAAAATGCGCTAACATGAGCAGATTGTTAAATTAAAAAGGAACCTGGTTTCAAGTACATTAGCAGATTAAATTCCATATCATTAAAATGCTCACCTTGCAAATGTGTAAATTACATCCCATAAGTCAATTGGGAAAACGTAAACCCAAACCTGTAATATAATTCGAAATATTTATTAAATTTGTAATTTAAATTAAAGAATAAAAGAAGAACCTACTAACAAAATAGATATGGTAAATCGTACAACATGAAATCCTTATAAATAATTCGCAATTAATTCCGAATTTGTTTAAATCTCGTGCCTATTTTCTGAGAGTTTAGTAGTTTACCCACACAACGTCAACTAGTAACTTTTGATCGGCTGTTTAGTACATTCATCCAGAAACCGCACACATGTTAGTGAACAAAATGAAACTGAAGAAAACGTTCTCCGTAATCGTCCTATAACAGTCGGCGTCTCAGCGATACATTAAGCGGCTACGATCAAAAGTCAACATTTTTTCGTGTACTTTGAACATTCAAGATTGTGGGGTCAACAACGGCACTACGACAGTTGACTGACCTTCAACAATGTACATAGTATCAGTGGCGGTACTACGATGGGGGCAGGGTGGGCAGCCGCCCCACCAAGTTTTTACGGGTCGAGAAAAATTTCGTAGGTTTCGATTTATTTTGCATATTGCCCCTGTAAGTAATAAATAAAAAACAGTTTAATAAAATGAATGTTAGCTTGTTTACTTTTGTGGTTGGGATGTGGGCTTTGTATTCATGAGGTTCAAAGTTCAATCCCTCCTTATGGCATTAGTTTTAATTTTTTTCCCATTTATGTTTTACTCATTCTTTCTTACTATTTTATATCAACATAATTGTTAAACTATATATCTTAATGATTACATTTTTTTTCCTTTTCTTCGTAATCTACGTATGATAATGTTTTACACTTTTACTATATAAACATGTTAAACATAAGCATATTCGATTTAGAATTTAGTATCAGTTGCTACTTATATGAGTATATGTTATATGTTGTCCATGTAATTAAAAATTTGAATTTGATGTTGAAACAAATTCACTTTGGTTCAACTAACATAGCTTTGGTTAAAGAAAAAAAAAAATCAAGTTGATGACCCGGATTCAACGTACACTATTAAAGTTTGCTCCCGTTCGAAATTTTTTCTGGTACCGCCCCTGCATAACAAGTTGAGTCTCCACTTCAGTAAGTAAGTGTCGAGACAAGTTCAGGCATTGGTTTGTATAAAAAATTAGTTTGAACTTTGAAGTATCAAACTATAAAAAATTTGCTTCTCTTTAATGTTTTGATATAATGTTTTGTATGGTGTCAGATGTATATTGAGCCTTTACTCCAGTATATTGTGATACCTAATGTCCTAATACTAGCACTTGTTACCTTTTTGTTAGCATTAGAATACGGGATTTACAATTCGGGTTGAAATTCGAACCGAGGTGGGTTCGAGAAGACCATTTGTACTTTAATTCATTAAGGTGATCATTTATAATTAAATTATCGATGCTTAAAATATGGCTACAGAGGTGTATTATTGGTACACCATTATTCGAAACTTAATAGGTAACCGTGTTTGAAAATGCTTATTTTCTTTACTAACTCGGTATTTGTTTATCCGTTTATTGTTGAATAATAAGCTCAAATTTAGTATTTAAATGAGCTTATTTACTTGTTTAGGGGTGTAAAGTAAAATAAGCTCCATATCGATTAACCTTTTAAATTAGCATCGTATCCTATATTGGTTTCCTAAAAGCTAAGAATTACAGAAAGAACTAAAACCTAAAACATGACGTACAAACTTATTGTTTATGAGCTACGATATAAGTTATCAGCTTGAATATAGGGTAAGGTTCAAATGAGACTAAAAATATGTGTGAGAATAGAGGAACCAATGATATGGTGCCATATGTACAAAGAGAATACAAAACCCATTTACCCCTTAAGTTAAATATCTCACAAACGACAAATCGAAAAATTATGAAAATTGCACCATTAGATTCAGCGTTTGATCCTCTTCGATTTTCCGTCCATAAAGGCATACTTTCGACGAGTTTTTTTTTCTCATTATTTTTAGTGGGTTTCACATTACTAACACGTGTGTTACAGTGTTGCGTTTAGGGTTTAGGGTTTGGGGTTTAGGGGTTAGGGTTTTGGGTTGGGAGTTTGGGGTTTCGGGACGAAACCCCAAACTCCCAACCCAAAACCCTAAACCCCAAACCCTAAACCCTAAACGCTTTATAAAACTCTAAACCCTAAATCATACTAAACCCTAAACCCTAACACTAAACACTGCTAAACCCTAACTCTAAACCCTAACACTAAACCCTGCTAAACCCTAACCCTAAACCCTAACCCTAAACCCTAAATCAAATGTATAATCAATCACTAACACATGTGTTACTAATATGTAAAACCCACCAAAAAAATGAAAAAAAACAAAAAAAGTTCGTTGGAAGTATGCCTTGATGGACGGCAAATCGAAGATGATAAAACGCTGAAAAATATGGTGCAATTTTCATGATTTTTCGGCTTGTCGTTTGTGAGATATTTAATTTTTAAAAACGTGGATGAGAGAGAAAAAAGTGACACATGGCATATTGTGGTTGGTTCCTCCATTCTCACACAAAATAAATGATCTCAATTGAACTCTTCTCTAATAAGTTTATCCAAACACCCTAAACAATTTAGGAGTTTGTATATCTTGGAGCATCTCGAAAGAGAGGTTTTCTTTTCTTTTTTTTTGAAATGTAATATCATGAATATATCCCAGATCTGTCACAAGTTTTCACATAGAAACACATAACAAAATATTTGCCCAAGATCACTGAATTTGCTACTTAGACCAAAACCAAAAAAAAGTTAGCTAAGTACCAATAATACTAAAAATACTCTTCAACAACAAACCAGAAACATATCATAAGTAGTTCAAAGGAACAGATACCCCAAAAGCTATTAACATCGCTCTTGAGCAAAGTAGACAATCTAAGGAATTTACTCTAAGATTTAATATGGTTGTCTTGTACTTGGTTGAGTTTTGAAGAGATGGTAACCAACCATTACTGTTTGATATAATAGTTTTGCTAAAATGAAGATTTTAAACCATTATGCAAGATTCAGGCTTCCTCAAGGGCTCGCACTCCAGGAAGTTCCTTTCCCGCTAGAAGTTCTAAACTCGCTTCGCAACCGGTCGTGATGTGGCTCATCTTGTCATCAAGCCCAACCTTCTTCACTGCTGCAACCAAGTCACCACCACCTCCAATGATGGTTGTTATCCCCTTCCCACTAAGATCTGCAAGCTTACGTGCTATAGCCTCAGTTCCTCCAAAAAATTTCTCATACTCAAACGCACCCATGTGTCCAATCCATATGACGCTTTTGGTGGTATCCAAAATTTCACTAAATGACTTAATGGAGTCTGGCCCAATATCAACACACATCCATCCATCAGGAATAGTAGGAATACCAAATTCATGCACAATCTTGCTGTTTGCATCCGGAGAAAACTTGTCAGCAATGACTAGGTCAGCAGGCAGTAACACACGCACTCCTAAAGAAGTGGCCTTCTGAAGAATGGTAACTGCAACGTCAAGCTTATCTTTATCTTCCTCCACTAGTGAAGAGCCAACCGCGAGCCTTTGGGCTTTGTAGAATGTAAATACAATACCTCCCCTAAGGATCACATCAACATTGTTCAATAATGACTCAATCACACCCATTTTACTTGAAACCTTCGATCCACCAACTATTGCAGCAAATGGCTTCTTAGGCTTGAGCACAGTTCCAACTAGATAGTTAAGTTCCTTTTGCATGAGGATGCTAGTAACAGAAGGACTCAAATGCTTTGCAACACCCTTAGTTGATGCATTAGCCCAATGTGCAATGTGCAATGGCAAAAGCATCATTGACATACAATTGGGCAAGTGATGCCAGCTTCTTAGCAAAGTTGAGGTCATTATTATCTTCTTATATGTGAAACCTCAAGTTCTCAAGTAGCAAAACACCCCCGTCTGGTATCTCGGCAACCAATTTATCAACTGTAGGACTAATGCAGTCGTCTGGCATCTTGACCTCGATTCCAAGGAGTTCCGCGAGTCTTGACACAAGTGGCTTAAGACTGAGCTCCGCCTTGACACCCTCTGGATGTCCCAAATGTGATGCGAGGATGACTCTAGCACCTTTAGAAATGAGGTATTTAACAGTAGGAACAGCAGCATGAATATGCATATCATCTGTTATCTTAGAAGTATCATCTAATGATACATTTAAATCACATCTAACCAACACACGTTTCCCCTTCAAGTCCGCTTTCTTTAAGCTGGTCAAACCCTTGTGGGATGGAAAATAATATGCTGGTAGGCTTGTACTTTCCTCGTATTCGAAACCCTGCGTATTACAAATGTACTCAAGAGTCTCAACACTCTCCACTTCTACCAAGCTCTTGTCAACAATACTATAAGCGGTTAGGTATTTGCAGGTCCTTGTTTTCTCCCGATTAAATAAAATTAGTCGCCCGTCATCAGTCATGGTCAACAAGAAGGGGAAGCGGCTGCAGTTTGGGTCGTGAAATTTCTGAATGGTATGAAAATTTACCGAATTACCCCCAGACAATCCAATTTTCAAAAACTCTAACTTCGTAACGGAATTCGAAACGGCTTGCCAAATAACCAGGTCCATCAAAACTTGTCAATGCGCACAATCGACCATTTATGGTCCCTAGCGAATCTAAGGGCTGGCCTTTGATCTCGGACCAAAATGCCATCTCCGAAAATTCCCGTCCACCAATATCAAACTTCAAGATCACTGACCGATCAACAAGCCTATTTCTTTCTATCCAATACAAGCTTTCCATTCCCTCGTGGTACGTGCCACCACCTTGTTCGATGTACACTGTTCCTTTGAACGGATCCAGCGAACTCCAACATTTCTCGTGTAGAGAAAACAATTCACAGTAGGCCTCAGGACCAGCAAACAACCTTGAGAGTTGAACTATAATAGCTTTCGACTTCTTCTTATCCCATCCCACGCCGTATGAATATGAATACAGGCTAGCATCGTCTCCGTACACATCTGGAGGCGATTGAGGAATTACTGTGTGCAAATTTGGTAACGGGTTAATAAGCATCAACCTTTTAGGATTTACAGACAGCTCCACAACTAAAAGTGTTCCCTTGTTTACTGACCTTACAACCAAATACTCGGGGAACACGTGTCTGTTAAGAGGGTCTGAAACCTCTCGTCTTGGTATGTTTATGTTATGGGGAACCATAACATAATCGTCCAAGCTCACCGAGTGAAACGGTATGGACGGTAAAAATATCCTATCTGTTAAGCGGGTGTATCTGTAAGTGGGTGATAAGATCCTGCAAACTTTTGGAGACGAAGCCAAATCGCAGGAAAGCTCTGATAGATAGCTTTTCAAAAATGAGATGCAATGCGTCATCATTTAAGGTATGAAACAGGTTTATTACCCTCATTTCATCTGATACAGATGGGGTTTTAACATTGTTTTTCTCCAGCAGATTAAGCTCGCATTGAAATTCTTCTTTCCCTACGTCCTCTACGTATGGACCATCTTCACCACGACGGGCTTGTAGCTCTGCAGAAATCATTCTACACCAGCTTGTCGAAGCACTCTTGAACTTTTCCAGTGACTTCTTAGGCAATTTTGCTATTATATGCGAGACTACATCATCTTTTAAAACTTCATAAGCTTTTTGTGACTGAGATGTACCTTAGCAGCAAGCACATTCTCATATCCAACAGACAACAAGTTTCTCTCCTCTGCAGTCGGTTCCACACCCAATTTTGCAATCGAATTCATTGCTTCCACCATATCGTCGAAATGTTCAGTTTCTTCAGCACATCGAGCAACGGAAGATAATGATCACATCCATTACATCGGTCCTCCATTGTTGTTAGTACCAAACCCTAGGTTATCGAGTGTGTGTGTTTTTATTTTGAAATGAACTTAAGTATTTGTTATCATTATCATATTATTAGAATAAAGGGAGGTTTTCTTGAATAGAAAATCTCTTTAAAACGCTTAATCAACCTGAGGGAATGACTTTTGTTTAGTAAAATGTTTGCTAAAATAGATTTTTGTTTCCTTCTAATATGCGTAAGTTTTTGATGAAAAAGCTATTAGAAAAGTTTATGCATTGTACTACATGGGTTTTTGTTTAACCAAACTTGATGACAAGACATATATGACATTTTCCCCTTCTAGCTATTTGTTCCCCTCTAGTATAAATTATCAATGCTTAATTATCAATGTTCACCTTCAACTTCTAGATATATTTTTAGGGGTAAGTGCGCGCAAATGTAATGAACTATGCTCTGACATTCATTCTATGTAACCAACTACTCGGGGCTCCATTGTATGTAACGAACTTCTAATTGCGTTCATTGTATGTAACGAACTTGTATTTTTCTTATTTTTTCCATGTGTCGATTATATAAGGCGACACGTGGCGCCCTTAGAACCGTTGATCTAGCCAAAATATAAGTTCGTTACATACAATGAACGAAATTAGAAGTTCGTTACATACAATGGAGCTCCGAATAGTTGGTTATATAGAATGAATTTCAGAGCATAGTTCATTACATTTGCGCGCACTAACCCCATATATTTTTGTTTGAACCATTTGTTTTTTTACAATTCTTCTATTTCATCACATAGGCTTTCTTGGATAACTGCAATCTTTATGCATGTGCAAATCTTCATTTTATCCTTTGTCATTTTAGATATCTTTAATGTTCAGATTATACAAATTTCGCATTTAGTCCCAAAAAAACAATTAAATGATCGATATGTGAACACACTGATGTAGTACTGTCTATCTTCTTTTGATATTACATGCTCCTGTTTCTCTTACGAGTATTTGTTTTTATAGGCTAACAAGTACTTTTTGGGGAGCTGATAAATACATCTAAATAGTTTCATAAGCCAAAAACATGTTTTTGCGTACTTGTACAGTAAGCAGAAACTGTTGTACAGTGTGATACTTAAACAATTTTCATGTTGTATTTATCAACTTCAACTTTTTTGCATCTAAATTTAAATTTTAAATAAGTTCGCACGATATAAAATCTGACTTTCATATAACCTAACATCTAATCTAAATCAAACTTAAAAACCGGACAAAAAATCACTCAATTTCAAATGTTCCAAAAATTCAAAATTTAAAATCCTTCAATTTGCCACCTCAACTCCAATTACAGTCATACCCCCAAAATCACATAACTATTATTCCATAAACACTACTAACTCAAAGGCTATTATCGACATTATACCGTTACAATATTGACAAAATATTGAAATCTATAAATTGATATAAACGCCGGAAATCAATAAACCAACATTCCCATCCTAAACCCTAAATTACTCACCCTGAAACACACACACACACACACACAATAGCCATGAAAGCTTCAATCAAATTCAGAGACGAACAAAAACCTCTGTTTCGCGCCAAAGTTCCATTAAGTATAATCGGTCTTCCGTTTCAATCAGGAATCATAGCCGGTGAAACGAAAGAATTATCGTTAAATCTCGCAACTTTCTTCGAATCAGGTCCTCAATTGAAGATCGCGTATCGTCCTAATGATTCAATTAATCCGTTTAGTGTTGTGTTCAAGACCGGAATCGGTCATTTCGGATCTCCGATTTCAAGCTCGTTAAACATGAGCGCTGAATTTAGTTTGACCGGTGGAAGTCAAAGTCAAAACCCTAGCTTTTTTGTTCACTTCAAACCTCAATTCGGCGATTTCACCGTTAAGAAAACTCAGTCTTCGGTGTTTAAGAAGCAGATTGATACCTCTGTTGATTCAATTGAATCCGTAATGAAATTCGCCGATTCGCCGGTGAATTTTCAGTCTCCGGTGGCTGGAGTATTAAACGGGTTATTGTCTGACGTGGAATTATCCGCGACAACGGCGATTCCGTTAAGGAAAAACGCTCGGTTGAATTTCCGCTGGGGTGTTAGGGTTCCGGGGCTTCCGGCGAAGGATGAAATATCAACGATGGTGATGAAAAAGAGTAGTAATTCAACGGCTGGGATTTCATTTCAGAAGCTTCCTGTCTTGCTCATAAACAAGATCGGGATTGAACACGTGGCGCGTAGCGATTGTGTTCAGGTTAAAAAAGTGGGGCCGGTAGCTAGTGACGTGCCAGACCCGTTTTTGGGCGTTAAGAAACAGATGGAGATCATACAAACAGAAAATGAGGCGTTGAAAAAAGCTATGGAGAATTTGAAGTGTGAATTTTCAGCCGTTAAGTTGGGGACTAACGCCGTTAGATTTAACGGCGGAGAGAAGGATGGTGAGGTTAAGGATGAATGATTATTTAATTAAGTGGTGTTTATGATTATTTAATTAAATTTTGTTAAAAATGCTGGTTTTGGTTAGATATGTTTAAATTTTGATCTTTAAAATTCTAAATAAGTTTGATTTGATTCGTGAATGTCGCATATACATTTTGTCTAGTTGTTCCTCATTTCACGTAATCATCGAAGTGTTTGGTGGTTTATGTTTTTTGTTTGTTTTCTTCTTTTCGAATATTTGCGAGTAGATTTCGAAGTTTTAATTCCAGTTAGGTACGTTTTTTTGTTTTTGTTTGATGGTCTGTGTTGAATCATTCACTCGAAAATATAAGATGTTTTGATCAATGCGAATGTTACATTTTTTGATCGAAAGAGTAGCTTTGAATAGACATAAGAATTATGTATTTGTATGTTGTTCAAACTTCAAAGTGTATTTTACACAATAAAAAATGCGGAGTAAATCAATTCCACTTTAATTTGATTTCATCAATAAGAGAAAATATGGTTTAGGCTGCTCCCAACCGTGACACGAACTGACGCGTCAGTTGCCTGCCAGCTCAGCGCCACGTCAGACTGACACAAACTGACACACAACTGACACACCCCTGCCAACAGCAACATCATTTCCCTTATTTTCAGGGCCCCACACACTATTTAATCTATTTATTTAATACAACAACTTAAATAACACATTTAAATTAAAACTAAAAACATTACATTAATTAAAAATTAAATATTACAAATCCTAAAAAATAAAATGTTACAATTCCTAAAAAAAGGACAAAATTATAATTCCTAAAAAAATAAAATGTTACAAATCCTAAAAAAGAAAAATGTTACAAATCCTAAAAAAGAAAAAAATACATTTATTGAAAGCTTAAAAATACAACTAGTAGTCTACTCGGATTCGTTGTCGTCTTCATTGTCGGCCTCGTCTTCATCCGTTTCCGCCACTTGAGTAGAACTCGCACCCGCGTCGTGACCAAAGAACGTTTTGTAGTCCGACTCATAGTTGTTAACCAAGGTTTTTCTTACTTCCTTGATCATTTTTTTCTTCTTGCCTTTGAGAAACGACGGGACAGGCTGCATAAGCATTTTCCACGACTTAATGATCGTTTTTTTGGCCGCGGCTTTTCCGATTTGCGCCATTGTACGTTCGGCCTCTGCTGCGGCTCGTATGTTGGCCAAACGTTCTTGTTCTTTCAAAGAACGCGAAGAAGTGGCGGCGTCACTGGAACCCGAGCTTTTTTGGCTTTTTCTAAAAGACGAACGACCGGGCGGGCGACGAATGGGGTCGTCAGTGAACAAATGTTGCATGTTAAAAGTGAGAGGCTCGGAATAAGCCATGTCGTCTCCAAGATTGATGGGTTCGAGCTCGGGTTGGGATGGTTCTTCTCGGTTGCTCATGACACCAAACGTTGCCAAAAACTTTGAATGATTTTTGACTACGTTCCAAGAAGTTTCATATGTGAAATCTCTTTTCATTCGGGACTTGAACCTCTTATGACATGCTTTCACAATGTCTTCTTCTTTGGCACCGCTCGGACGAGGATTTGTAACATCCTTGTAAATTCCTATGAAGATCTTGCAATCCGAACGAATCTTGTTCCATTTGCCTTGAAGTTGGCTCTTGGAACGGTATTGGGGAGCCACCTTGTTGTAGTCCTCCACAACTTTAGCCCAAAATGCATCTCCAGCTTGTGCAGCGCCTTCCTTGTCTTTTTCTGACCGGTGGATCCATCGTTGCGCCAACAAAACCGCCTCCTCGTCGGACCAGCGTACTTGCACCCGGGTCGAGGCAGTGTCCACGGCTTTTCCTTTAGATCTTCCTCTTTTTGGAGCCCGCTCGGGTTCGGGTTGGGTTTCGGGTTCGGGTTCGGGTTGGGTTTCGGGTTCAATTCGGGGTGGAGTGTTGATGTTTCCGAATTGTGGGTAGTTGATTGGTGTTGGTGGATATGGGTTAAAAGCGGAAGGATGAGGTTGGTGCATGTAGTGTGGGTTTCCGAACGCCGCGGGAGATTGTTGAAATGGGATTGTTGGTGAAAAACCTTGATATGCGTAGGGTTGATACATTTGGTATGGAGCGGATGGACTTTGGAAGGTTCGGGTTGGACTTGCGTATGATGAAAAACCGGGGGGTTGGCTAGGTGACGAGTTGCTCGATTGAGCCGAGAAAGTGGATGGTGGTGAACCTTGATTAAGCGGTTGAGGCACGTAGTTGAATAAGTTGTTAAACATATCGTCGCCGGTAGAGTTGGAATTTCGCCTCATTTTTTGGGGAATAGAGGTGGTGAATTGAGAGTGGTTAATCGGAGAAGTTGATAAAATTTTATATAAAAGTAGTGAGTTTTATATAAAAGTGGTGAATTGGGTGTAAAATAATGTGGAAAGTTGGTTGAGAGTGGGGAATTGAAAAGAATAAATTGTATAAAAGTGGGGAATTGTATATAAAAGTAGTGAATTGAGGAGTGAATGTTGTGAAAAATGGGTTGGATTTGGTTTGAATTTATAGAGTGTAAAAAATAAAAAAAAATAAAAAAATATGTTTTTTTTTTGTTGACCGTTTCACACATTTTTCAAATTTTTTTTTTTTTTTTTTTTTTTTGTTTTCAAACGGTAAAAGGTAAACGTGGACCCCAGCCCCACCCTCTCTCTTGCTTCGGTCTGCCGACGAGCCCAACCGACGCGGAGGCACCGACGCCCCGTGCCAACGGCGTCGGTGCAACCGACGCCCCCTACCGATGCCAAGCGACGGACCCGTTAGCACAAGCCTTATAGACCAGTGTCATTGGGCTCGTCGGTTTACCAACATACGAGCGTCACTTTGGGGACACCATTGGCATCGTCGTGTCAGTTTGGTGTGTCCCTTGGTCACCGACGAAGAATCTGAGGAGATTTATATTTTTGGTTTTTTATAGAGTTAATTGCATGGATGGTCCCTGTGGTTTACACACAATAACACACATTGTCCCTATACTTTAGTTTTTGCAAGGGTAGTCTAAAAATCTAAAAGTTGTTGCGCATTTAGTCCCTCATCCGTTAAGTTTAACATTTCAAGTGTTAAATACAATGAAATGACCATAATACCCTTACTTTTTAATTTATAAGACTTGTTTATTCTCTTTTTAATTAATAACACCGACATCGTTCTAAACAAGCCGAAAATATTGGCCCCAAACGGCGCCGGAGATGATGGCCGGAGGGTAACATTGGCCGGATTTTCTCCACCTTCGAGTAACATCGTTAATGGTGACATCGAGGAGTTATCTCCGTTTGTTGCTGTTTCGGCGCCATGAATGAATTGGGTTGTATTTAACACTTAAATGTTAAACTTAACGGATGAGGGACTAAATGCGCAACAACTTTTAGGTTTTTGGACTGTCCTTGCAAAAATTAAAGTATAGGGACAAAGTGTATTACTGTATGTAAACCACAAGGACCATCCATGCAATTAACTCTTTTTTATATTTTGTGTAGTATATAAATATACAGGTAAATTGGTACATGTGTGACCCAAAATTAAAATGACACAGTCATTGATGACGGTGTTGTGTTGATAGTTCGTCATATTAAAAAGTGATGAGGTGACGCTGATGAAGGGGCGGAGCTAGGAATTTTTCACGATGAGGACAAAAAAATTTATTTTGTTCATTCTTCATATTTTTAAGGGGGCAAGGTTTTAAAGTTGTTATTATTACCTTACTTTTTTATTTTTTTTTACGTAATTTTAAAATTATTGAGGGGGCAGCTGCCCTCACTGCCTCCATTCTAGCTCTGCCTTTGCGTTGATGTGATGTGACAGGCACACAATTGACACACCCACGTTTATAGCATCTACACTAGTTTGAGCTATGGCTAGTGATAAATGCAACAAATCTTTTGATCCATACACCAATCTTTATGCATCCTGTTGCAGTACTATACAACACTCCAATGCATATCTTTAGTGTATGAATCAAAAAGTTTGTTGTATATATCAACACCCTTGAGCTATACAAAAGTTTTTTTTAGTGACACATCAATTTGCATTAGTTTTCATGTATTACAAACCTTTACCCTCCAATAACAAAAGCTTTTTTAAAGCTTTTTCATCAAAATTCGTACACTCAAACTATTTTTTATATTCATAAACTAACCATACACAATAGTAATTGAGCGGGAAATGGAATTGTATTTTAGTAAGAGATTTATTGTTTGAAATTGAAATATGGGCTCTATGATTTAAAAATAATGAAATTTATGAAAAATGAAATTTTGGGGGCGCCATCGTTTTTTCGTTGTTCCGCCTAATTTCTTTAGCTTGCCGCCTACGCTTTGGGCACTATTTGGCTATTTGCAAAAGGGTGACGCTTCACATAATGGTTGTGAATGTTGCTGAAAATTTGTTAAAAGAACGAACGGAACTAGAAAAAATGTTACTTTGTTCATTTGTGTTCGTTAATTTGTTTGGTAAACTTCAATGAGTGAACATATATTAATTCCATTCGTAATCGTTTGATTTATTAACATGTCTACCAAAGATTTCATTTGCTTTGAGACACGTTAAAGGTAGGGATAACATTTGCTATGGGTTTATTCGTTAAACGCACCGTAAATTTCTTATAAAAAAAATTGATTGATTTGCCACATTTTTCGGACATTAATAGCGATTTGCCCCAGAAATTTTGTGTTACGAGAATTCGCCTCACCTTGTGATTTGCTTCCGAGTGGAGCAAACTTGAACCATTCACCTTTGTACGTTCTCAATCACCACTTGTTTTGCAGTTGAGTTGCAAATCGCAAACACCCAGAGATTTGCTTCCGAGTGAGGCAATTCTCATAGTATAAATTTTGTGGGGCAAATCGTTATAAGTGTTCAAATAATGTAGCACATCGATCAATTACCGTATAAAATTTGTGTTTTTTGCTACATTTCGTATTCGTGCTACGAGTTCACAAACATTGAGATACCCATGCTACGGGTCACACCAAATATTGAATCCGTCACTGTTTATCTTCACGATTACATTAACTTACCAGTCTAAAATTTTGTGATGCAAGATTTTGTTCCCAACAATAACTTTCTAGTATTTACTTTATGCCTTCAATGATAACTTTGATGAACATTTGCTTGATGAGTAAACTAATATAGCACGGGGTAATATGTAACTTCTCAAAAATACTTGGTAGCTTTCTATGATACTTTATTTCTTATTCTTATAATCTACAATTATTCGTGTTTTTAGGTTAGGAACTTAGCAGGGCCGGCTCATTGATTTTATAGGCCCTGCTTGAAAAATATAAATGGGCCTTCTAAAATTAAATTTAATGTATAACTAAAAACAATACGAATAAATGTTATAATTGTAAAAAATCTACCACAAATACGATAGCAAAGTATTTTTATCTCACACATTACAAGTATTGTAATTTATTACTTGAATATTGCAATTCTTCTAGCCTTGTTAGAAGCAAAGTTGTCAATCAACTCTTTATAATCAACATTCTCCAATATATTGTTCTCAATAGCTATCAATGCTAATCCATTAAGTCTCTCTTGTGACATTTCTAGAGATGTTCAAACAATAACCACAAATTTATAATTAAATACTCTAAGAAATAAGGATCATAATGGTGTTATTTAAATTTAATATGTCAAAGCTGAATACTAAATCCTAAAAGATATCATATAATTAGCATCCCAGATTATAATATCGAGATTATTTATTTTATAAATGTGAATTCTAATTTTTAGAGGTTTTGTAACACACTAACACAGAACAACAAATATTCGAATGCAAAATTCAAAATTGATTGAATAATTATATTGATAAACTATTTAGGATAATAAAATTGAAAAAATAAAAGTTAAAAAATATAAAGAACACATACCTTTTAGACTTTTAGTATTAGTCGTCTAACGCAATCGACAATTCGAAATCGACGAATTGAAAACTTCACATAGTGTAACTTCTTAAGTTTTCATTTATTCTTATTCTATTTATTTATTATTTATTATTTATTTATTAATTTATATTATTATAAGAAAGGAATTAAAAAATATTATTATAAAAATGGGTATCAGTGGACCGTAACCAATTGGAAAAAGACTAGAATTATCTTGGGCTAGAATCAGCTGGGCCAATAAGGCAATAAATTGGGCTAATATCTATTACACATATATATATAATACACTATTGGGTAAAAAAATGGGCCCTTTATGAATTTTGGGCCCTGTGCAGTGGATCACCTTGCACAGGCCCAAATCCGGCCCTGGAACTTAGTATACTACCGCTTATTTGTTGTTGTTGTGCTCAAAAGGCGAAAAATAAGACTTCAAACACTATGGATAAATTTATAGTTTGATGAGCTATTACCACTTCGAAGAGCATCTCCAATAAGGGGTTTATTTGAGGTTTTTTTGGTAAAAAATAGTCTTTGAAATGCTTAATTCTATTGGACTCAAAAACTTTTTTTGTGAAAGGGTTAGCCTAAATTGGTTGTTTTTGTAATGATAATCAAAAGTTGTACATATCATACACACGTGGCAAAAGTAGTCCAAACGTTCGGAGATGGAGCCCAAACGTTCGTCGGAGATGGCGATAAAAGTTCGCCGGAGATGGCGGCGACAACGACGTCCATCACCGTTGCTGTTAAGTTTTCACAGTATGTCCCTTTGCAATCCGAACAAAAAGCTCCGGTATCGTCATTCAACAGGTGGCCGGTCTTTAGTGTGGTCTACGTTGACTTTTTCATTATGCAAGTTTCATGTAGGGATTAATTTATCTCGATGTTAATGGATGGTTTGAAACCTTATAATTGTTTCTTTGTAATTTTTTGATATTAAATTATAAAATTGCTATTAAATACATTAGTTTTTCATTGATGGTTATTTTGAAGATAGTTGGTGTTTGAGTTTGAGTTCGAATATTTGGTATAGTTGAGAGGGTTTGAATTTGAGTGTTACTGTTTGAGGAAGATGAATACAGGGAAGAAGAGTTGGGGCTATAGTTGTTTGAAGAAGATGAAGATTTTTTTACTCTAATTTTTACAATCAGATGACGTGTGTAAAAACACGTGGCACTAATTAATACGTGGTTATCCAGTCAGTTTTTTTTAGAGGTGGCAAAATGAATGGGTCGGGTCGGGTCACGGGTCTAGATGAGTTTGGGTCTAAATGGGTCCGGGTCTAGATGGGTCATTTAGAAGGATGAGTCTAAACGGGTCCGGGTCAAATGGGTCTCGGGTCGGGTCATCGGGTTCACCAAACTTTTTTTTTATTTGAGCGAAAAATGAAAAAAATGAAATGAGGTGGGAAAAAAAAAAATACCCGCTAGACCCATCTAAACCTGTTGGTTAATTGTTACACAATTAGATATTATATTGAAAAACCCATTTAGACCCATCCAAAAAATGGGGAGGAGACCCAACAAACCCATTCCCTCCTAAAAATTAACCAAATTGACCCATAATTAACCAATGGGTCTAAATTTGCCACCTCTAGTTTTTTTAAAATGTTAACAAGTAAAAACGTGGTTTGCAAAGATTGTAACACAAGCTAGCAGGTTACATTGTCTACCTTAGTCATTTAGAGTAAATGTTACTTAACTCGGACCAAACAGGGACAGTACGTTGCCGACAAAATGCAATAACCCCCCCCCCCCCCCCCCCCCCCAAATTCCACATTCCTTTATTTTTTCCAACCCTAATTTACTCCCACTTGTTCCTTAACCCTCAGCTATAATACGTAGGGTTTATAATTTTACATTCGTTGCTTCATTTCGTTCCTAAATCATGGCTCGAATTGCAAAATGTTTCGTTCCTAAACATTGCGTCTTTTATGCCCATTTGGATTTATGCTTCCTTTTTATGGTTCTATTGTGGTGATTAAGAATTTAGTTTTGATTTGTATGAAAGTTGAAGTTTCTCCTAACCACGGTATTATTTGAATCAACATGCGTTAGAAGAGATTAATAAGTTTGGTCTTTGTTTCGTTATTTGAACTCTACATCAATATCCTTCGTGATAGTTTTTTTTGTTTCACAATTATACTTCAACTGTCATAATTTTGATATGCTGCCGAAAAAAAGTCCTAACATATTTAAATTTTGAATAAGCTCACACATAAAATTTGACTTTCGGTAACCTAACATTTAAATCAAACTGAAAACCAGACAAAAAATCACCCAATTTCCAATTTTGAAAAAATTCAAAAATTTACTAGTTGAAGGAAAATGGGGTAATTTTTCGGCAAAAAATTATAAGAATAGTGGAAAATTAGAAAATGCGTTCAAAATGAGTATTTTTCAGAAAAGTTTTTCAAGAAAATAGAAAACTCGGGGTATGTTTAGTTACAGTTTCCCCCAGTTTTCTAGAAAATACTCTAAGAAAATTATAAAAATAAAAAACGTGTTTAAATTCGAGTTTTCCAAAAAAAAATTTATAAGAAAAGGAAAACCCCTATTATCCTTTTTATCAAAAATTTTTGAAAACTAATTTTGATGGCTTTCTAAGTTTTTCAATTCTACTATTTCTTGAAAAAGGAAAACTCATTCCTCACATTTGAACGCATTTTTCAAGTTTTCAATGCTTTTCTAAAGAAATAAAACATTGCTCATTCCCTAGAAAAACAGAAAAAGAAAAATGAAGAAAATTTTACGTAATTAAACGCGACCTTAAACTTTTTCCATGTTACAACTAGAAGTTCGAAAACAAGTGAAAATCTTTAATTTGCCACTGCAACTCCAATTACATCCATACCCCCAAAATCACATAAGATTTTTTCCAAAAATACTACTAACTCAAAGGCTACAATTACAATATTGACAAAATATTAAAATCTATAAATTGATCTAGAGCATCCACACTGGTTTGAGTTATTTAAAAGGTTTTTGTAGTGCCACATAACATTGCACTTGTTTTTATACATCAACAAGTAATGCTAAACGGACCTAATTAGAAAGATTTAAAAATAGACCTACTTTTCTTATTGGTTTTATTTTTTTTCTCTCATAATCTCATCCAATCAAATTTTTAAATTCATCAATCACACTTTTAGGTCCATTTTTAAGCCTAGATAATTAGGCCAACAAATCATTTTCTAAAACATTTATATTCCAATGGTAAAAGCTTTTTTCATTAACATTGAAACACACAAGCTATTCTTTTATTTAAATACTACACGCACATTATAGTAATTGAGCTTTCAAGCAAAAGCTAAAGCTTAATTTTTAGAAACCCTCTGCCAAAAAAGCTTTTGGCTTTAATGGAGAAACCTATCCAAAGACTTTTTGTAAAAAAAAAAAGTCAAATAAACCCACCATCGAAGATGTTCACTCTCGCTTAAATCAATAAACCACCATTTCCCACCTTTATTAAAACCCTAATTGCACACACTGATACACACAGTAGCCATGAAAGCTTCAATCAAATTCAGAGACGAAGAAAAACCTCTGCTTCGCGCCAAAGTTCCAATAAGTATAATCGGTCTTCCGTTTCAATCAGGAATCATAGCCGGTGAAACGAACGAATTGTCGTTAAATCTCGCAACTTTCTTCAAATCAGGTCCTCAATTGAAGATCGCGTATCGTCCAAATGATTCATTCAATCCGTTTAGTGTCGTATTCAAAACTGGAATCGGTCATTTCGGATCTCCGATTTCAAGTTCGTTAAACATGAGCGCTGAATTCAATTTTACGGGTGGAAGTCAAAACCCTACCTTTTTTGTTCACTTCAAACCTCAAAACGGCGATTTCACCGTTAAGAATACTCAATCGTCGGTGTTTAAGCGGCAGATTGATTCCAACGGTCGGTTGAATATCCGGTGGGGTGTTAAAGTTCCGGGGCTTTCGGCGACGGAGGAAATGACGTTGGTGGTGATGAAAAAGAGTGTTGATTCGACGGCTGGGATTTCATTTAAGAAGCTTCCTGTTTTGCTCCTAACTAAGATCGGAATTGAACACGTGTCGCGTAGCGATTGCGTTCAGGTAAAAAAGGTGTGGCCGTTAGCTAGTGACGTGGCAGATCCTTTTTTGGGCGTTAAGAAACAGATGGAGATTATTCAAATGGAAAATGAAGCGTTAAAAAAAGCTGTGGAGAATTTGAAGTGTGAACTTTCTGCCGTTAAGTTGGGGACTAACGCCGTTAGATTTAACGGCGGAGAGAAGGATAGTGAAGTTAAGGATGAATGAGTAGAATTATGATTGTTGGAATGGCGTTAAAAATGTTGGTTTTGATTAAGAGATGTCTAAATTTTGATGGCTTTAAATGTTAAATAAGTTTGATTATGTTTCATGAATGTCACCTATACCTTTTGTCTAGTTGTTCCTCATTTCAAGTAATCATCGAAGTGTTGGTGGTTTATGCATTTTGTTTGTTTTCTTCTTTTCGAATTTTTGCGAGTAAATTTCAAAGTTTTAATTCCAAATAGGTACGTTTTTTTGTTTTGTTTGATAGTGTGTCATTTTAAGAAGTGATAAGGTGACGATGATGTGATGTGACAGGCACACAATTGACACACCCACGTTTAGAAGTGGTAATAGCTCATCAAACTATAAATTTATCCATAGTGTTTGAAGCCTTATTTTTTGCCTACACTAAGTTACTTACCTAAAAACACGAATAATTGTATATTATAAGAATAAGAGTAAAGTATCATAGAAAGCTACTAAGTATTTTTGAGATGCTACGTATTACCCCGTGCTATATTAGTTTACTCATCAAGCAAATGTTCATCAAAGTTATCATTGAAGGCATAAAGTAAATACTATAAAGTTATTGTTGGGAACAAAATCTTGCATCACAAAATTTCAGATTGGTAAGTTAATGTAATCGTGAAGATAAACAGTGACAGATTCAATATTTGGTGTTACCCATAGCACGGGTATCTCAATGTTTATGAACTCATAGCTCGAATACGAAATGCAGCAAAAAACACAAATTTTTATAAGGTAATTGATCGATGTGCCACATTATTTGAACACTTATAACGATTTGCCCCACAAAATTTATAATATGAGAATTGCCTCACTCGGAAGCAAATCTCTGGGTGTTTGCAATTTGCAACTCGACTGCAAAACAAGTGATGATGGAGAACACACAAAGGTGAATGATTCAAGTTTGCTCCACTCGGAAGCAAATCACAAGCTTGCGATTTGCTTTCAGGTGATCGAAAAATGTGGCAAATCGATCAATTTTCTTTTTATAAGAAATTTACGCTGCGTTTAACGAATAAACCCGTAGCAAATTATATCTCTACCTTTAACGTGGCTCCGCCTCTGAAAGCCAATGAAATATTGGGTATACATGTCAATAAATCAAACGAATACGAATGGAATAAATATATGTTCACTCATTGAAGTTTTACCAAACAAATTAACGAACACAAATCAACAAAATAACAATTTTTCTAGTTCACGTTCGTTCTTTTAACAAATTTTCGGCAACATTCACAACCATTGTGTGAATGTGAAGCGTCACCGTTTTGCAATGCAACAAATAGTGCCCAAAGCGTAGGCGGCAAGCTAAAACAAATTAGGCGGAACAACGAAAAAACAATGGCGCCCCCAAAATTTCATTATTTTTAAATCATAGAGCCCAAATTTCAATTTCAAACAATAAATCTCTTACTAAAATACAATTTCATTTCCCCCAAATTCCACATTCCTTTATTTTTTCCAACCCTAATTTACTCCCAATTGTTCCTTTACCCTCAGTTATAATACCTAGGGTTTATAATTTTACATTCGTCGCTTCATTTCGTTCCTAAATCATGGCTCGAATTGCAAAAGGCGAACCGAGTAGTAGTAATCACGATGTGAATCGAAGAAATAAGGGAGAGAGTGATGATAATAATGAGGGAAATGATCAGAACGACGGTGGAGTGGAACGTAGGGTTCTTCGATCTCGATATCTCGCTGTGAAGAATCTAATCAGTGGTATAAATTGTATTCCGTATCTATTATTGTTATTATTATATGTAATTATAAGTAATAATTTGAGGTTTTTGATGGTTTTATGTGTTGGTGCAGATAAGAGAGATGATATAACAAAGACGAATTCTGATAACTTTAGGTCAATTTTTGATGAAGTTGAATGCCTGCATCAGCTAGGTAATTTTGTGTGTTTAATTATGTATGATGAGCTAATGCCTAATTGTATGTTTTGTTTATGGTATTGTGCTATTTGTTGCTTTTATGCTGACCTGAACATGATGGAAATTGTTTTGATGATGGATTGTAAAATGTGATATTATTCTTTGTACAGTAGTATATTAGTAGCGAAATTAGGTTCAACATGGTTATTATAAACACGAGGTGTTTGCGTCTTTAAATGTATAGATAGAGCTCATTGGCTTGATTGTTTATCTTTTGCTGTTATGTTGCACTAAATAATGGAAACCATTAAGGGTTGTCAATTGTGACATTTCATTATTTTGGAATGTTTTAGTTGTGAAATTAGTTTATACATAGTTAAAATCAAGGGAAATTGTTGAGATAGGATGTTTGTGTCAATTTTGGTTGTTTATCATATTACTCCGCATATTTTTTTTTAGATTTTAGATAAAATATAGAGTTTTATTGGGTGACTGATTGTTGATCACTTGAGATTTTCAAAGGAGATCTCACATTTCAATCTTGATTACTTCAACTCGTAGGGCTGCATTGTGTTAACTAATATTTTTTCAGTTGATACCTCCTGTGGCTATTGTGTAAGTACATATGGATGTAGAAGAATATAATACATGATATATGAATGTGCTACCTAATTAAAACATGAGACATAGAAAATGAGTCATGATCTATATGTGTTCGTGATATGTATGGTTTTGCATAATTTTTTTGGGATGACAGATGGCCTAACATGTGTTTTGTATGGTTTACAGTTCAGAAGCCTAGGGAGCAAGTTGCTGATGCAGAGGCATTATTGGACATCACTAACACATTGATGACATCTGTTAAGGCACAGACTAATGAAGGAGTGACTGCAGGGGATTTTGTGTCTTGTCTACTAAAGAGCTTTGGAAGACTTGGTGGTGGCGAGGAAAGTAGGAATTCTGTTAAGTGGAAGGATATCGGTATTGCAGCATCTCGTGTTTTTGTCAAGGGTGATGGATGCTGCACAATGTAAATACAAAATTTAATTATCTTTGCATTTCTTTTGTTAGTTTTTTCTTTCTCTCAATTGGGTCTTTGTCCATTGTAGGCTTGGACCGATGAGTACTGAAATCAAGCAACGAAAGCCTAGTATCCAAAGAAAGCGTTCAAGACCAACTGAAAAGGCCTGTCCTGAAGAGGTAATATTTCTAAAATCATTGCCCTGAATTTGCTCAAAGTTGTTTATGTGGACCAAGTGAAGGACGTAGTTGTGCTAAATGCAATTAAAAACCCACCTGTTTTGACATGTTACCCGAATTGTGTGACCTGTCCATTTGGTCACTTTTAAATGGTTTTGAATTAAAAGTGATGGCGTACAAAAACTAGATTGGAAAATAGTTATGTTATTGGAATTTGGAAATATGTTTATACATGATATGTAATTTTTTTACGCATATGAATATTACATCAGTTCTCTTTTAAGGATGCCTTGTTTGCATTTCTGGTGCAGAATCCTTTGTCTGCAGTTCTGTTTAATAGGTATTAGGTTGAATATCTCTATAGTTTTCTGGAAATGGAACCTGTACATGGAACAGTACCTAACCTTATGTTTTTGATAGAGAATTGTGTGATTAAACTTCTATTTATGGATCGTAGAAACGCATTGACTTTGGGTTGACTTTTGCAGCTTGCTTCAAGTGCTACAGAAGAGAAGACAGACACAGATAAGAACATGGCAACCATGTTTAATGTGTTAAGGAAAAACAGGAATGCAAAGCTTGAAAGTTTAGTGTTGAATAGAAACTCGTTTGCACAGACTGTTGAAAATCTGTTTGCCCTGTCCTTTCTTGTTAAAGATGGGAGAGCTGAAATAAAAGTCGATGAGAAAGGATGCCATCTAGTTTGTAAGTTCTTTTAATGTATCTTTAAGAAAACCTATGATAAATATATTTGTATCCTTATGTGTTAATGCTGCTACTTTCAGCACCTAGGAATGCTCCAGCTGCCAATGCAGTTGCTTCAAAGGAGGTTACATACACCCATTTTATCTTCAGATTTGATTTCAGAGACTGGAAGGTAATTGTACGCCAGTTATAACCTTTTAGACCTGTAGTTGAATGCTAAGAGAACCAAGTATGTCGATATGTTGATTATTTTGTAAGATATCACAATTCAAATTTAATGATTCTCAAAAAATCAATATATAAAATTTGCTTTTTGCACTAATTGAGCATAAATAATATCAGAATATAACTAAGCCGTCGTGTCCATCACAACTCACAAGAATTAGTAACGAATGTACATGCAAATTTGGAACTTATCAAGTTTTGATACTCTGGTCTTGGTTGGATATGATTTTTTCATTTTTATCATAGGCTTTCCCCATAAATGAATAGCATAAACTTTAGGATAATGTTCATTGACACTTCACACTTGTGTATTTATTTGCACAGCTGATGCTGGACTCGGTTGCTGAAGGGGATGAGCTCATGCCACACAGGAATCCAGTCGATACATCACCTAATTCTGCGCGAGAACATAAACCTGTGCCCACAACACCAATTAGGAAGTTCTCAAGAAACCGTGGTCTGGTTCTGCAAGAACAAACTGTCGTTGAAGACTCACCTGAAAGTGGTGATTCTGGATCAAGGGGTGGTGGGATCCGTAGAAGGAAGCGAAAGAGTATGTAACGCGGTTATTGCTTGAGAACATGCATTATTTTTGTGGAGTAATATTATGTAAATCTATAGCTGTTTGTGCTTAGTAGTTAGTACTAATTCCGACTAAAATTTAGTGACATTGTCTAGTTATTGACTGACTTCACTGTCTCGCACTATGCTCTAAATATGTTTAAGCAGTCGATGTATTTATTTTCAACAGCTTGTTGGTAAAGAATCAGAATCATGTTTGCAATTTTTTCATTAACTTTTTTTTTATCAGTGTTATCAAGATACAGATGCAAAATTAACCTGTTATGCATATCACCCTTTTCAAGTTTTCGTAACTAGTAAAATCAGTAGTTCAATGGTGCGTCAATCTCAGCTTCAAATGGGTCAATGTGAGTATGTGACGTCGCATTTGTCTTAGGATGTGTTCGGTTTAATACATGAAATTACTATAGATATATGAGAATAAGAATGAGTTTTTAGATCAACCATTACAATGGTTTGAAATGTGGGTTTGATACCCATACTTTAAAAACAAACCCATTAACCAAACTTCTTTAATAATAATCAAACATTCAAACTTGTACGTCGATCCCCATATACCTTAACCAAACAAAAGATGCGACGTAAATCAATGTTCACATGTGAATCAAGTTAATTACATATGAACAAACATGCAATCGAGTAGTTCTCACGGTTCTCGCAAATTTTTTGGTTCTCAATTGAACCGGATCCTATATAGAATAACATAAACATATAAGATGGAATGAAACATTTAACTCAAAATATTACAAGATCCTGCTATTGATTGTTTTTCTTTTTATAACAATTATAATAAATTATAATTATCACTCGTATTATTATTATTTTATATAAATATAATTATTTCAAATTCAATTATTTATTACAACAAAGATCCTACTATTGATTGTTTTTCTTTTTATAACAACTAGATTATAACCCGCAAAAATTGCGGGCTGCAAATATTTAGTGTTAAAAAATTATGTTTTAAATAACGTTGATTTGTTATTTGATTATTTATTTGTAAATTACATAAATTTTATAATTTAGGAAAATGCAATATGTTATACAATTTTAATATTAAAAAGGGAGTTGGTACATATTATTGCTAATTTTGAAGTTAAATAATCTGTAGTTACTATATTTTAAAATCATTTATTCAAAAATCTATAGGATACTCGTGTGAATTTCGAGGTCTTGCAACCTATAGGGTACTAAAATATCAAGGATATGTGAATGATTCAATTCTCATGAGAATTTTACGACCTTGCAACTTATAAGGTGCTCACAACATGAAGTATATCGAAGTAGTTTGATATTGAAAGTCGTGCCAACGTAGATTGTCGGGTAGTCAAAATTGCATGAATTCCTTTTAATGTATTCTCTCGTAGAGAATCAGCCTGCACATATAATACTGCAAATCATATAATATTCAGTCTAAGTTTTGAATATAAAACACACTATTTAAATAAGTAAAATAAATAAGCAATAACATAGTTTATGACAAAACAAACAAATTTATTAGTCTAATTTATTAAGTTATCTAATACTTGATATAAGTAATCCTCTATCACTACTAATTTGCACATAGCCTTTGATATTTGAGATATGTAATTAGTGAACACATTAAACGAATTGGTGGAGGAAGTCATTACACCATAAATCATTGATTTTGTCGAAAAGTGTTGCAATCTTTCAATTCTCTCAAATAAAACTTTTTCATCAATAGTCACTTTCTCTATCAAACATTGTATTTTTTTTCAGCAGCATCTCAGTAGTTGAATTTTTGGATCAATGTTACACATATAAAACAAAATACGAAAATTACCCTAAAGAAACCATTTTAATGATACAAAAATTCATAAATTTACCTTCTTTCGTTCTTCATAGACCTGCTTCTTAAGTTGTTCAAATTTTACTAATTTTGTACTAGATGATTGTAATATTCCTATTTTAAAAAAAATAATAATACAGGTATAATACTACAACATCAACACCTTATAAGATTGATAACAGTTAAACATAATAAACAAAGTTGGAGTTTTGATAATTCATATTATCAAAAATATATAACAATAAAATGTAAATCAATAGAAGTGTAATGACTAAATATTCAAATATGTTACCTTCTTTATAAAATTACATCACTTCAAAGATTCAGATAACTGTGCATGCCTTTTTTTCATACGGATCAATTTAAATTAGTTAATAAATGTAATTGCACCGCGATATTCCTTTATAAAAGCTTGACGATTTTATGTGTAGCTTTTGTTCGGCTAACATTGATTGTTCTTCTTGAACACCATGAAAGTCTGTAGTATTAGAATTAATGCAATCATTTGACGATGCATGCAAATAAAAAATTAAGAACTACAAAGTCTAAATAAAATTACCTCCGTCACAAAATAATTGTCCACTTTTGACATTTTAAAGTCTTTCTTCTTCAACTTTGAACTACAATATTTTTTTTTTTTTTTGTGTTATATAATAGTTGATGCAAAAATATGAATGGGTTCGGTTATAAATGTATTTTCATTGTATAATTTTCAGCAAGTATTACATAACACTCTCAAAAATATTTAAGGTTAAAGCTGAAAAGAAAGACTTCAAAAAGTCAAAACTGAACAATTATTTTGAGACGAAGGTGGTAGCACATTAAGTAACATACGATTATTTTTATTATTATTATTAAAAAATTATTATTATTATTATTATTATTATTATTATTATTATTATCATCATCATCATCATCATCATCATCATCATCATCATCATCATCATCATCATCATCATCATCATAACTCCATTAAATTAAGATAATAAATATTAAAGATTAAATGTATTAAATAAAACATTGACTAATTTAAAAATGTCATTAATAAGGGTATTGATGGTGATTAGATGCTAAGGGCATTATTGGAATATAGGGGTAAAAAATGGGCAAGATTAATTAATCTTGCAAAAAAGAATGATCAAGGGCTAGAAATAATTTGGGTGAAATATTGAAGGGTGGTGATTATTTTTTAGGGGGTATTTAATGACAAGATTACTAATATTGCTCTTCTTTTAATAGATAAGAGATATAAGAGATATCTGAATAATATGGTCTATAAATAGTCCTACAATCCATCATTTTCTTTCATCACTTAGCTTCTCATCTTTGATATATCATCTCTTTTAGTTGTGTAGTTGTAATTTACTTTTCAATTTCTCAACAATGAGTTACCATCTTCTTCAAAGTTTGACAACCTTTTTTGTAAGTTTTTACTCTTTATCAATTTGTTTTTTAAGCAAATGTATTAGCTAGGTACTTGTCCGATACATTTCACTATCATATATAATCGATTTGATTTTCATATTTTCTGTAACTAATCCTCTTTCTTCATTTTACATTTGGTTTTAGCTTGTACTTGTTGCGAGTCGTGCAACAGTAGACCCTGGAGTTTACTTCAAATCTGTGTTACCAAACACTCCTATGCCGAAAGCAATCAAGGATCGTCTCCCATGCGGTTAGTAATGTCTCTGATCTATAGTTGTGCATAATCATTAACATATTTCATTTTTCACATCATTAGAGGGATGATTGTTCTCATATTTTTGTAATTAACTAGGTGAAGAACCCGCGACAGCGTGGGCTTCCTAATTTTTTTATTCAATTATATTTGTAATTTGAGAGCAATAAATGTTTGAATGTGTAATAACAATTCAATGTAAAAGTAATAAAATGCACATTAAAAGAATTGCAATATATAATTTGTTAATGTAAAATAAAGGGAGTGCATATAATGTAATGACAATCTAATTTTGTATTAAATGAATCATATGCGTTGCATAACTTCCTTGTAAACAACATACTTCGTGATGTTGACGTTTCTATCGTCATCCAATAGTAGAGCCTTCAATCCCTCTTTGCTTGTTACCTGGATAATGCGATATAGAGTTGTCCGTGAGTGAAGACATTCTTATATAAGAATCAACATTCTTCGTGATGTTGGTGACGTTTCCATCGCCATCCAATAGTAGAGCCTTCAATCATTCTTTGCTTGTTACCCGAAATAATGCGACATAAAGTTGTCCGTGAGTGAAGACATTCTTATATAAGCATAAGACTACTTTTTGTAACGATTGTCCCTGGCTCTTATTAATTGTCATTGCAAAACAAATGGATATCGGGATTTTTTTTTTTGAATCCATTAGGCAAGAATGCTTTGTTGGTATAGATATTAGGGATTATGTTTTCATTTTTTTTTTTAAAATTACGTTGGGTTTTTTAACCTTTTTATTTTGTTTTTATATTATATTCATTATCTAATCTAATTAATGTTTGATTTTTTCTTTCTCCCGTGGACTTTTTTTTTCTTTTTTTTTAGCGACGTTTGGTCCTTTTTAGGTAGTATATCATTATTTTATTATATTATTATTATTATATTAATATTTTTGGGTGTAAAACGTTTGGTGTTTTTTTAATGAGTATATCATTATTTTATTATTATTATTATTATTATTATTATTATTATTATTATTATTATTATATTAATATTATTATTATTAGATTATTATATTATTATAATATAAATATTTTTGAGGTGTGAATCGTTAGATCTATTATTATATTAATATTATATTATTATTATTATATTATTATAATATTATTATTTTTGGGTTTAAATTTTAATTAGGAGAACTCACTCGTTAGATCTAATTGGTAAAATCATCAAAGGGTCAAAATTCCTCTATGAGATATTTATTATTATTATTATATTAATATTAATATTATATTAATATTATATTATTATTATATTATTATAATATTATTATTTTTGGTTTTATATTTTAATTAGGAGAATTTAATCTCAATCGTTAGATTTAATTGGTAAAATCATCGAAGGGTTTATTATATTTATATTATTATTATTATTATATTATTATAATATTATTATTTTTGGGTTTAAATTTTAATTAGGAGAACTCAATCGTTAGATCTAATTGGTAAAATCATCGAAGGGTCAAAATTCCTCTATGAGATATTATTATTATTATATTAATATTAATATTATATTAATGTTATATTATTATAATATTATTATTTTTGGGTTTAAATTTTAATTAGGAGAATTTAATCTCAATCGTTAGATCTAATTGGTAAAATCATCGAAGGGTTAAAATTTCTCCATGAGATTTTGTTTTAATTATATAAAATATAATATATATATATATATATATATATATATATATATATATATATATATATATATATAATATAATATAATATAATATATAATATAATAAAATATAAAGATAAAGATGTACTAACTTCATCATATCTATTTTCTATTTTTGTGAAGCTAAATGCGAGTATAATGGTGCTGCATCCGATGAGATCGTTAACCCTGCTTACGCTGGTTACGTTAAATACAGAGGTGCTGCATCAAATGCAATCGTTATGCCAATGAAAAACTCGTCATTTTTCTTCTTAGAAAAGGACATTCATGCGGGCAAGAGTATGAAGTTGCACATTAGCAAAGATGCAACCACAACAACTCCATTTATACCTCGCCAAGTTGCAGATTCGTTGCCCTTTACATCAAACAAGTTGAACGACATCTATACCAAATTCAAAGTTAGCCCTGGCTCTCTTAAAGCAAATTTGATCAAAAATACAATCAACGACTGTGAGAACGCTTCTAAACAAGAACAAGATGAATACTGCGCGACTTCTTTGGAGTCAATGGTGGATTTTGCTGCTTCAAAGGTAGGGAAAAAAGTTCGAGTGATTTCAACACAAGTCAAGGGTAACGAGAACATACCATTACATGCATACAAGGTAAAAGATGTGAGGAAATTGAATGGAGATGTTGCTGTTGTATGTCATCGCGAATTCTATGCATACGCTGTCCATTACTGCCATAAAGCATCTAAGATAAATGCCTATATGGTAAATTTGATCGGAGAAAACAATGTACAAGCTAAGGCAATATCAGTATGTCATGAAGATACTTCATCATGGAACCCAAACCATATCGCGTTTCAAATCCTAAATGTAAAACCAGGAAGTGAATCAGTTTGTCATTTTCTTATTGAAAATGAATTGGCTTGGGTTCCTTACTAGATTGTAGTAGTATGTTTTATCCAACAATGTCAACAGTGTATAGTATAACATTGTTGTTGATCATATGAATAAAGTGTTTTATTGGTTACACCTGCTTGATGTTAATTATGCTTCTTCATTCACATATATTTCAATTTTTACTACAAGAATCTTAAAAAATTTAATTTTATAGAAACAAAATATGTCATTTGTCAAAATATGTCCAACTTATAAATATGACATTCAACAGTTTAAGTCATAAATCGTTAAGTTTCTAGTTGAGTCTGAAAGACAGGTTTGAGTCTAAAAGCCGGCCATCAGACTCTAAAAGATTGAAGATTGTAGATGCTGACAGATCGAGATAAATAAAATTGAAGATTGAAGAGCTCACGTTTACAAATGCGATTTCGAAGGATACAAAGATAAATAAAAATGTTTAGAAGTTTTGTATTAATAGAAAGAATAGTTATCAAGTTTTCATATAAATCGGTCCAGTTTGTTACACTCGATAATTTAGAGATTGAGTAGGATTGTATTTTCAATAACCGACCCGGCCATCTCTTGTATAAATGTGATTTTATTGATACCTAATGAAGTTGTTACGTTGAATAAAACTTTATATTCGCCAAATACAATGTGATTAACATTTTAATTCCGCAAAGCATAACTTAATCGTAAGAAATTGATATTAAATGTTGAATGCCTTATATTGTGAGTAATAAATTATCTTGTTGATTGATGGTTAATCCGTTAACAGGTTCTTGGGTTCTTACTCTTTATACAAATTATTCATTCTCTTTTTCGATTGACATTAACAACACAAATGATATCAACTTTTCTTAATATAAAAAAGGGTAGTTGGAGGGTACCCCTGACCCTGGATCTCTTTGAGATCCGCAGCGTCTCACCCGCAAGAGACATTTGCCCGGCAAAAATTTTTCTTAATATAAGGTAACATGTTAAAGAATTTTTTAAGAGCACACGGTCTGGGAGGAAAATTGGCAGCGTTTTGGGTCGAGAACGCCGTCGCACTGAAACGGCATTTCTAACGGTGTCCGGTTTAGAACGTTGAAATCTTCTTCTTTTTGTTCCTTTTTCTTTTTTCTTTGTTGTGTGTGTCCTGCGTGTAATCGTGTATATCAAAGAAGGAAGAAGAAGAAGAACCAACTGTATTAGGTCATTAGTTTTTCATCTTTGTTACATCATAATAAATTAACGAGCCTAATGATAGCATTTATGAATTGATCTTCTAAGCAGCTTTGAATAAATTTTTGTTCAATAAACTTCTTGTTAATTAATGACAACAATAAAAATGTTACTACACAACATTAAAACATACAGTAATTCGTATCTAGCACTTCTTGAGCCCACTGTAGCTACGTCACTGGGTAAAGTGATCCGAGACCCAAAAAAAAACTTATGTGACACTGACATTTCGATATGGTGAAAGGTTCATTTTTTGTGCTTACAGAGTATATGCTTGTTAATAAAATTAAAGTTTTACTTTATTTGATTATTAGTGTTAAACCCGTGTGATGCACGGCTAGCATTATAAAATATGTGAACCACAAATCAAATGGTATATGAAATGGTGGAAACTTTCAAATTTTAAAAGAAATTTTTTTTTTTTTTATCATTATTAGTGATACTTTATAAACTTTTAACCCCTCAAAAATAAATAATAACTACATTTTTTCCCTACGATATATCAATGAAATGAGAAGGTTAAAAAAGATGTGTACGTTTTCGTTTTTTGTAGTTATAATATGTTAACCTTGCAACAATCTGATAAAAAATGCGTATGTTAATAGTCTCGGGATAAATAAATTGTAAGAATTACTATAACAATGTAGACGTTTTAATTAAGTAACTTATGCACATATATATGTGCAAAATATAAATCATTTTAGTATTCTACAACAATCAAATACATACCTATATTATATAGATTTGAAAAGTAATATAAAAATAATAAAAGTACACGTCAAATATATACTTACATTATATAGAGATGATGAACTTAATTTGCCTATCTATAAAGCTTGTATACAGGTTACTAAATAATGGAACTCTCGAAATTGAATTCCCTTATTCTGTAAGATGATAACAAAAATTTTCAAATTAACAAAACTTTAATGAAAGATATAATTACATTAAAAACAAGTTCTCATAACTTACGAAAAGTTTATTTATTTATTTTTTTTAAAAAAGGGAGAGTTAGAGAAAGTTGGAGAAATAAGAGTAAAAATTAAGATGAACAAACTAAAAGATTTTTATAAATAAAATTAGAAGGAAAAAATAGATTAAAAGATGTAATGACTTTGAACTATAATCAAAAATTATAAGTGTTATCACATGACATATTATTTTAAATTAAAATGGTTAAAGTTTATTTATTTATTTATTTATTTTTAAAAAAGGGAGTGTTAGAGAAAGTTAGAGAAAGAAGAGTTAAAATTAAGATGAAAAACTAAAAGATTTTGTTAATAAAATTAGAAGGAAAAAAATAGATTAAAGGATGTCATGAGTTTGGATTATAATCAAAAATTATAAGTGTTATCACATTACACATTATTTTAAATTAAAATGGTTATAATTTAATTTTATTAAGTACCTTATTAAATGAAAATAGTTATAATATAATTTTTAATAAATATTATCTTATTTGAAATAAAGGTGTAGGAAAATCCACATCATCAAATTTCTTTTATATGGTGATGACACATAGGATTTGTATGACGTGACAAGGGTAAATTTTTGACAAATAATTGAGGGTCTCCTCCCTTAGTTATAAAGATAGATTTCTGCTAAAAAATAAATAAGCACTATATATTACACATCCTAGCTGACATTTAACACTTTTGATAATTATCTTTACACTTTATATATAGTACTAGATCATAACCCGCAAATTTTGCGGGCTATTTCATGATTTTAAGACAAATGTTTATTATTATAATTTTATTTCGGTGGATAATGTATGACTTGACATATTTGTGCATATCACATTACAGAAATGTTTTGAATGAAGGAGATATGTTTATCTATTGAGAGTAGATGTAGAGATACATTATTAAAAATGATTTATATAATTTGTAGTTAAAAAGTTAAACACCAAAGAGGTAACACAAAAAAATAGTAGGTTGCATACTGTGAGCCTAATATCAATAGTTTCAGTCAATTACCCATTTCAACCAACCTGACCAAATTAAAAATTGACAAATAAACTTACAAACGTCAATTTTGTCATACATATCAGAGTACCATATGAAATTAAATTCCTATAAACAATAGGCGAAATTAAAGTCGATAAACTTACACATATCAATTTCGTCATTTATATCTGATCGGTAACAACTGGAATGATTTGGATTTGAGTCAACCGATGCTAATGAAGAAGAATGTTAATGGTGATGGCAACATTATTACCGAAACAATTGGCTTCACTTGGACATCTTTTAAATTGAAATCGGCGTTTTGTGAATCTCAACATATCCAAAGGCGGAATGATAGATATGCATGAATAAACTAAAAGGAATGTGAATGTTAACGCACCATTCAAATTATGAAATGGCCAACACCAAGATGATAGAAGTCGTACACGGTTAGAACAAAGACACTGAAATGCAAGGAACCCAAAGGTGGAATGATAGATATGCATGAATAAACTAAAAGGAATGTGAATGTTAACGCAACTTTCAAATTATGAAATGGCCAACACCAAGAAATTAGTTTATACATAGTTAAAATCAAGGGAAATTGTTGAGATAGGATGTTTGTGTCAATTTTGGTTGTTTATCATATTACTCCGCATATTTTTTTTTAGATTTTAGATAAAATATAGAGTTTTATTGGGTGACTGATTGTTGATCACTTGAGATTTTCAAAGGAGATCTCACATTTCAATCTTGATTACTTCAACTCGTAGGGCTGCATTGTGTTAACTAATATTTTTTCAGTTGATACCTCCTGTGGCTATTGTGTACGTACATATGGATGTAGAAGAATATAATACATGATATATGAATGTGCTACCTAATTAAAACATGAGACATAGAAAATGAGTCATGATCTATATGTGTTCGTGATATGTATGGTTTTGCATAATTTTTTTGGGATGACAGATGGCCTAACATGTGTTTTGTATGGTTTACAGTTCAGAAGCCTAGGGAGCAAGTTGCTGATGCAGAGGCATTATTGGACATCACTAACACATTGATGACATCTGTTAAGGCACAGACTAGTGAAGGAGTGACTGCAGGGGATTTTGTGTCTTGTCTACTAAAGAGCTTTGGAAGACTTGGTGGTGGCGAGGAAAGTAGGAATTCTGTTAAGTGGAAGGATATCGGTATTGCAGCATCTCGTGTTTTTGTCAAGGGTGATGGATGCTGCACAATGTAAATACAAAATTTAATTATCTTTGCATTTCTTTTGTTAGTTTTTTCTTTCTCTCAATTGGGTCTTTGTCCATTGTAGGCTTGGACCGATGAGTACTGAAATCAAGCAACGAAAGCCTAGTATCCAAAGAAAGCGTTCAAGACCAACTGAAAAGGCCTGTCCTGAAGAGGTAATATTTCTAAAATCATTGCCCTGAATTTGCTCAAAGTTGTTTATGTGGACCAAGTGAAGGACGTAGTTGTGCTAAATGCAATTAAAAACCCACCTGTTTTGACATGTTACCCGAATTGTGTGACCTGTCCATTTGGTCACTTTTAAATGGTTTTGAATTAAAAGTGATGGCGTACAAAAACTAGATTGGAAAATAGTTATGTTATTGGAATTTGGAAATATGTTTATACATGATATGTAATTTTTTTACGCATATGAATATTACATCAGTTCTCTTTTAAGGATGCCTTGTTTGCATTTCTGGTGCAGAATCCTTTGTCTGCAGTTCTGTTTAATAGGTATTAGGTTGAATATCTCTATAGTTTTCTGGAAATGGAACCTGTACATGGAACAGTACCTAACCTTATGTTTTTGATAGAGAATTGTGTGATTAAACTTCTATTTATGGATCGTAGAAACGCATTGACTTTGGGTTGACTTTTGCAGCTTGCTTCAAGTGCTACAGAAGAGAAGACAGACACAGATAAGAACATGGCAACCATGTTTAATGTGTTAAGGAAAAACAGGAATGCAAAGCTTGAAAGTTTAGTGTTGAATAGAAACTCGTTTGCACAGACTGTTGAAAATCTGTTTGCCCTGTCCTTTCTTGTTAAAGATGGGAGAGCTGAAATAAAAGTCGATGAGAAAGGATGCCATCTAGTTTGTAAGTTCTTTTAATGTATCTTTAAGAAAACCTATGATAAATATATTTGTATCCTTATGTGTTAATGCTGCTACTTTCAGCACCTAGGAATGCTCCAGCTGCCAATGCAGTTGCTTCAAAGGAGGTTACATACACCCATTTTATCTTCAGATTTGATTTCAGAGACTGGAAGGTAATTGTACGCCAGTTATAACCTTTTAGACCTGTAGTTGAATGCTAAGAGAACCAAGTATGTCGATATGTTGATTATTTTGTAAGATATCACAATTCAAATTTAATGATTCTCAAAAAATCAATATATAAAATTTGCTTTTTGCACTAATTGAGCATAAATAATATCAGAATATAACTAAGCCGTCGTGTCCATCACAACTCACAAGAATTAGTAACGAATGTACATGCAAATTTGGAACTTATCAAGTTTTGATACTCTGGTCTTGGTTGGATATGATTTTTTCATTTTTATCATAGGCTTTCCCCATAAATGAATAGCATAAACTTTAGGATAATGTTCATTGACACTTCACACTTGTGTATTTATTTGCACAGCTGATGCTGGACTCGGTTGCTGAAGGGGATGAGCTCATGCCACACAGGAATCCAGTCGATACATCACCTAATTCTGCGCGAGAACATAAACCTGTGCCCACAACACCAATTAGGAAGTTCTCAAGAAACCGTGGTCTGGTTCTGCAAGAACAAACTGTCGTTGAAGACTCACCTGAAAGTGGTGATTCTGGATCAAGGGGTGGTGGGATCCGTAGAAGGAAGCGAAAGAGTATGTAACGCGGTTATTGCTTGAGAACATGCATTATTTTTGTGGAGTAATATTATGTAAATCTATAGCTGTTTGTGCTTAGTAGTTAGTACTAATTCCGACTAAAATTTAGTGACATTGTCTAGTTATTGACTGACTTCACTGTCTCGCACTATGCTCTAAATATGTTTAAGCAGTCGATGTATTTATTTTCAACAGCTTGTTGGTAAAGAATCAGAATCATGTTTGCAATTTTTTCATTAACTTTTTTTTTATCAGTGTTATCAAGATACAGATGCAAAATTAACCTGTTATGCATATCACCCTTTTCAAGTTTTCGTAACTAGTAAAATCAGTAGTTCAATGGTGCGTCAATCTCAGCTTCAAATGGGTCAATGTGAGTATGTGACGTCGCATTTGTCTTAGGATGTGTTCGGTTTAATACATGAAATTACTATAGATATATGAGAATAAGAATGAGTTTTTAGATCAACCATTACAATGGTTTGAAATGTGGGTTTGATACCCATACTTTAAAAACAAACCCATTAACCAAACTTCTTTAATAATAATCAAACATTCAAACTTGTACGTCGATCCCCATATACCTTAACCAAACAAAAGATGCGACGTAAATCAATGTTCACATGTGAATCAAGTTAATTACATATGAACAAACATGCAATCTAGTAGTTCTCACGGTTCTCGCAAATTTTTTGGTTCTCAATTGAACCGGATCCTATATAGAATAACATAAACATATAAGATGGAATGAAACATTTAACTCAAAATATTACAAGATCCTGCTATTGATTGTTTTTCTTTTTATAACAATTATAATAAATTATAATTATCACTCGTATTATTATTATTTTATATAAATATAATTATTTCAAATTCAATTATTTATTACAACAAAGATCCTACTATTGATTGTTTTTCTTTTTATAACAACTAGATTATAACCCGCAAAAATTGCGGGCTGCAAATATTTAGTGTTAAAAAATTATGTTGGACAAAATTATAATTCATAAAGTACTTAAATAACGTTGATTTGTTATTTGATTATTTATTTGTAAATTACATAAATTTTATAATTTAGGAAAATGCAATATGTTATACAATTTTAATATTAAAAAGGGAGTTGGTACATATTATTGCTAATTTTGAAGTTAAATAATCTGTAGTTACTATATTTTAAAATCATTTATTCAAAAATCTATAGGATACTCGTGTGAATTTCGAGGTCTTGCAACCTATAGGGTACTAAAATATCAAGGATATGTGAATGATTCAATTCTCATGAGAATTTTACGACCTTGCAACTTATAAGGTGCTCACAACATGAAGTATATCGAAGTAGTTTGATATTGAAAGTTGTGCCAACGTAGATTGTCGGGTAGTCAAAATTGCATGAATTCCTTTTAATGTATTCTCTCGTAGAGAATCAGCCTGCACATATAATACTGCAAATCATATAATATTCAGTCTAAGTTTTGAATATAAAACACACTATTTAAATAAGTAAAATAAATAAGCAATAACATAGTTTATGACAAAACAAACAAATTTATTAGTCTAATTTATTAAGTTATCTAATACTTGATATAAGTAATCCTCTATCACTACTAATTTGCACATAGCCTTTGATATTTGAGATATGTAATTAGTGAACACATTAAACGAATTGGTGGAGGAAGTCATTACACCATAAATCATTGATTTTGTCGAAAAGTGTTGCAATCTTTCAATTCTCTCATATAAAACTTTTTCATCAATAGTCACTTTCTCTATCAAACATTGTATTTTTTTTCAGCAGCATCTCAGTAGTTGTATTTTTGGATCAATGTTACACATATAAAACCAAATACGAAAATTACCCTAAAGAAACCATTTTAATGATACAAAAATTCATAAATTTACCTTCTTTCGTTCTTCATAGACCTGCTTCTTAAGTTGTTCAAATTTTACTAATTTTGTACCAGATGATTGTAATATTCCTATTTTTTTTAAAAAAATAATACAGGTATAATACTACAACATCAACACCTTATAAGATTGATAACAGTTAAACATAATAAACAAAGTTGGAGTTTTGATAATTCATATTATCAAAAATATATAACAATAAAATGTAAATCAATAGAAGTGTAATGACTAAATATTCAAATATGTTACCTTCTTTATAAAATTACATCACTTCAAAGATTCAGATAACTGTGCATGCCTTTTTTTCATACGGATCAATTTAAATTAGTTAATAAATGTAATTGCACCGCGATATTCCTTTATAAAAGCTTGACGATTTTATGTGTAGCTTTTGTTCGGCTAACATTGATTGTTCTTCTTGAACACCATGAAAGTCTGTAGTATTAGAATTAATGCAATCATTTGACGATGCATGCAAATAAAAAATTAAGAACTACAAAGTCTATATAATATTACCTCCATCACAAAATAATTGTCCACTTTTGACATTTTAAAGTCTTTCTTCTTCAACTTTGAACTACAATTTTTTTTTTTGTGTTATATAATAGTTGATGCAAAAATATGAATGGGTTCGGTTATAAATGTATTTTCATTGTATAATTTTCAGCAAGTATTACATAACACTCTCAAAAATATTTAAGGTTAAAGCTGAAAAGAAAGACTTCAAAAAGTCAAAACTGAACAATTATTTTGAGACGAAGGTGGTAGCACATTAAGTAACATACGATTATTTTTATTATTATTATTAAAAAATTATTATTATTATTATTATTATTATCATCATCATCATCATCATCATCATCATCATCATCATCATCATCATCATCATAACTCCATTAAATTAAGATAATAAATATTAAAGATTAAATGTATTAAATGAAACATTGACTAATTTAAAAATGTCATTAATAAGGGTATTGATGGTGATTAGATGCTAAGGGCATTATTGGAATATAGGGGTAAAAAATGGGCAAGATTAATTAATCTTGCAAAAAAGAATGATCAAGGGCTAGAAATAACTTGGGTGAAATATTGAAGGGTGGTGATTATTTTTTAGGGGGTATTTAATGACAAGATTAACTAATATTGCTCTTCTTTTAATAGATAAGAGATAAGAGATATATCTGAATAATATGGTCTATAAATAGTCCTACAATCCATCATTTTCTTTCATCACTTAGCTTCTCATCTTTGATATATCATCTCTTTTAGTTGTGTAGTTGTAATTTACTTTTCAATTTCTCAACAATGAGTTACCATCTTCTTCAAAGTTTGACAACCTTTTTTGTAAGTTTTTACTCTTTATCAATTTGTTTTTTAAGCAAATGTATTAGCTAGGTACTTGTCCGATACATTTCACTATCATATATAATCGATTTGATTTTCATATTTTCTGTAACTAATCCTCTTTCTTCATTTTACATTTGGTTTTAGCTTGTACTTGTTGCGAGTCGTGCAACAGTAGACCCTGGAGTTTACTTCAAATCTGTGTTACCAAACACTCCTATGCCGAAAGCAATCAAGGATCGTCTCCCATGCGGTTAGTAATGTCTCTGATCTATAGTTGTGCATAATCATTAACATATTTCATTTTTCACATCATTAGAGGGATGATCGTTCTCATATTTTTGTAATTAACTAGGTGAAGAACCCGCGACAGCGTGGGCTTCCTATTTTTTTTATTCAATTATATTTGTAATTTGAGAGCAATAAATGTTTGAATGTGTAATAACAATTCAATGTAAAAGTAATAAAATGCACATTAAAAGAATTGCAATATATAATTTGTTAATGTAAAATAAAGGGAGTGCATATAATGTAATGACAATCTAATTTTGTATTAAATGAATCATATGCGTTGCATAACTTCCTTGTAAACAACATACTTCGTGATGTTGACGTTTCTATCGTCATCCAATAGTAGAGCCTTCAATCCCTCTTTGCTTGTTACCTGGATAATGCGATATAGAGTTGTCCGTGAGTGAAGACATTCTTATATAAGAATCAACATTCTTCGTGATGTTGGTGACGTTTCCATCGCCATCCAATAGTAGAGCCTTCAATCCTTCTTTGCTTGTTACCCGAAATAATGCGACATAAAGTTGTCCGTGAGTGAAGACATTCTTATATAAGCATAAGACTACTTTTTGTAACGATTGTCCCTGGCTCTTATTAATTGTCATGCAAAACAAATGGATATCGGGATTTTTTTTTTTGAATCCATTAGGCAAGAATGCTTTGTTGGTATAGATATTAGGGATTATGTTTTCGTTTTTTTTTTTAAAATTACGTTGGGTTTTTTAACCTTTTTATTTTGTTTTTATATTATATTCATTATCTAATCTAATTAATGTTTGATTTTTTCTTTCTCCCGTGGACTTTTTTTTTTCTTTTTTTTAGCGACGTTTGGTCCTTTTTAGGTAGTATATCATTATTTTATTATATTATTATTATTATTATATTAATATTTTTGGGTGTAAAACGTTTGGTGTTTTTTTAGTGAGTATATCATTATTTTATTATTATTATTATTATTATTATTATTATATTATTATATTATTATAATATAAATATTTTTGAGGTGTGAATCGTTAGATCTATTATTATATTAATATTATATTATTATTATTATATTATTATAATATTATTATTTTTGGGTTTAAATTTTAATTAGGAGAACTCACTCGTTAGATCTAATTGGTAAAATCATCAAAGGGTCAAAATTCCTCTATGAGATATTTATTAATATTATTATATTAATATTAATATTATATTAATATTATATTATTATTATATTATTATAATATTATTATTTTTGGTTTTATATTTTAATTAGGAGAATTTAATCTCAATCGTTAGATTTAATTGGTAAAATCATCGAAGGGTTTATTATATTTATATTATTATTATTATATTATTATAATATTATTATTTTTGGGTTTAAATTTTAATTAGGAGAACTCAATCGTTAGATCTAATTGGTAAAATCATCGAAGGGTCAAAATTCCTCTATGAGATATTATTATTATTATATTAATATTAATATTATATTAATGTTATATTATTATAATATTATTATTTTTGGGTTTAAATTTTAATTAGGAGAATTTAATCTCAATCGTTAGATCTAATTGGTAAAATCATCGAAGGGTTAAAATTTCTCCATGAGATTTTGTTTTAATTATATAAAATATAATATATATATATATATATATATATATATATATATATATATATATATATATATATATATATATATAATATAATATATAATATAATAAAATATAAAGATAAAGATGTACTAACTTCATCATATCTATTTTCTATTTTTGTGAAGCTAAATGCGAGTATAATGGTGCTGCATCCGATGAGATCGTTAACCCTGCTTACGCTGGTTACGTTAAATACAGAGGTGCTGCATCAAATGCAATCGTTATGCCAATGAAAAACTCGTCATTTTTCTTCTTAGAAAAGGACATTCATGCGGGCAAGAGTATGAAGTTGCACATTAGCAAAGATGCAACCACAACAACTCCATTTATACCTCGCCAAGTTGCAGATTCGTTGCCCTTTACATCAAACAAGTTGAACGACATCTATACCAAATTCAAAGTTAGCCCTGGCTCTCTTAAAGCAAATTTGATCAAAAATACAATCAACGACTGTGAGAACGCTTCTAAACAAGAACAAGATGAATACTGCGCGACTTCTTTGGAGTCAATGGTGGATTTTGCTGCTTCAAAGGTAGGGAAAAAAGTTCGAGTGATTTCAACACAAGTCAAGGGTAACGAGAACATACCATTACATGCATACAAGGTAAAAGATGTGAGGAAATTGAATGGAGATGTTGCTGTTGTATGTCATCGCGAATTCTATGCATACGCTGTCCATTACTGCCATAAAGCATCTAAGATAAATGCCTATATGGTAAATTTGATCGGAGAAAACAATGTACAAGCTAAGGCAATATCAGTATGTCATGAAGATACTTCATCATGGAACCCAAACCATATCGCGTTTCAAATCCTAAATGTAAAACCAGGAAGTGAATCAGTTTGTCATTTTGTTATTGAAAATGAATTGGCTTGGGTTCCTTACTAGATTGTAGTAGTATGTTTTATCCAACAATGTCAACAGTGTATAGTATAACATTGTTGTTGATCATATGAATAAAGTGTTTTATTGGTTACACCTGCTTGATGTTAATTATGCTTCTTCATTCACATATATTTCAATTTTTACTACAAGAATCTTAAAAAATTTAATTTTATAGAAACAAAATATGTCATTTGTCAAAATATGTCCAACTTATAAATATGACATTCAACAGTTTAAGTCATAAATCGTTAAGTTTCTAGTTGAGTCTGAAAGACAGGTTTGAGTCTAAAAGCCGGCCATCAGACTCTAAAAGATTGAAGATTGTAGATGCTGACAGATCGAGATAAATAAAATTGAAGATTGAAGAGCTCACGTTTACAAATGCGATTTCGAAGGATACAAAGATAAATAAAAATGTTTAGAAGTTTTGTATTAATAGAAAGAATAGTTATCAAGTTTTCATATAAATCGGTCCAGTTTGTTACACTCGATAATTTAGAGATTGAGTAGGATTGTATTTTCAATAACCGACCCGGCCATCTCTTGTATAAATGTGATTTTATTGATACCTAATGAAGTTGTTACGTTGAATAAAACTTTATATTCGCCAAATACAATGTGATTAACATTTTAATTCCGCAAAGCATAACTTAATCGTAAGAAATTGATATTAAATGTTGAATGCCTTATATTGTGAGTAATAAATTATCTTGTTGATTGATGGTTAATCCGTTAACAGGTTTTTGGGTTCTTACTCTTTAAACAAATTATTCATTCTCTTTTTCAATTGACATTAACAACACAAATGATATCAACTTTTCTTAATATAAAAAAGGGTAGTTGGAGGGTACCCCTGACCCTTTGAGATCCGCAGCGTCTCACCCGCAAGAGACATTTGCCCGGCAAAATTTTTTCTTAATATAAGGTAACATGTTAAAGAATTTTTTAAGAGCACACGGTGTGGGAGGAAAATTGGCAGCGTTTTGGGTCGAGAACGCCGTCGCACTGAAACGGCATTTCTAACGGTGTCCGGTTTAGAACGTTGAAATCTTCTTCTTTTTGTTCCTTTTTCTTTTTTCTTTGTTGTGTGTGTCCAGCGTGTAATCGTGTATATCAAAGAAGGAAGAAGAAGAAGAACCAACTGTATTAGGTCATTAGTTTTTCATCTTTGTTACATCATAATAAATTAACGAGCCTAATGATAGCATTTATGAATTGATCTTCTAAGCAGCTTTGAATAAATTTTTGTTCAATAAACTTCTTGTTAATTAGTGACAACAATAAAAATGTTAGTACACAACATTAAAACATACAGTAATTCGTATCTAGCACTTCTTGAGCCCACTGTAGCTACGTCACTGGGTAAAGTGATCCGAGACCCAAAAAAATACTTATGTGACACCGACATTCCGATATGGTGAAAGGTTCATTTTTTGTGCTTACAGAGTATATGCTTGTTAATAAAATTAAAGTTTTACTTTATTTGATTATTAGTGTTAAACCCGTGTGATGCACGGCTAGCATTATAAAATATGTGAACCACAAATCAAATGGTATATGAAATGGTGGAAACTTTCAAATTTTAAAAGAATTTTTTTTTTATCATTATTAGTGATACTTTATAAACTTTTAACCCCTCAAAAATAAATAATAACTACATTTTTTCCCTACGATATATCAATGAAATGAGAAGGTTAAAAAAGATGTGTACGTTTTCGTTTTTTGTAGTTATAATATGTTAACCTTGCAACAATCTGATAAAAAATGCGTATGTTAATAGTCTCGGGATAAATAAATTGTAAGAATTACTATAACAATGTAGACGTTTTAATTAAGTAACTTATGCACATATATATGTGCAAAATATAAATCATTTTAGTATTCTACAACAATCAAATACATGGAACCTGTACATGGAACAGTACCTAACCTTATGTTTTTGATAGAGAATTGTGTGATTAAACTTCTATTTATGGATCGTAGAAACGCATTGACTTTGGGTTGACTTTTGCAGCTTGCTTCAAGTGCTACAGAAGAGAAGACAGACACAGATAAGAACATGGCAACCATGTTTAATGTGTTAAGGAAAAACAGGAATGCAAAGCTTGAAAGTTTAGTGTTGAATAGAAACTCGTTTGCACAGACTGTTGAAAATCTGTTTGCCCTGTCCTTTCTTGTTAAAGATGGGAGAGCTGAAATAAAAGTCGATGAGAAAGGATGCCATCTAGTTTGTAAGTTCTTTTAATGTATCTTTAAGAAAACCTATGATAAATATATTTGTATCCTTATGTGTTAATGCTGCTACTTTCAGCACCTAGGAATGCTCCAGCTGCCAATGCAGTTGCTTCAAAGGAGGTTACATACACCCATTTTATCTTCAGATTTGATTTCAGAGACTGGAAGGTAATTGTACGCCAGTTATAACCTTTTAGACCTGTAGTTGAATGCTAAGAGAACCAAGTATGTCGATATGTTGATTATTTTGTAAGATATCACAATTCAAATTTAATGATTCTCAAAAAATCAATATATAAAATTTGCTTTTTGCACTAATTGAGCATAAATAATATCAGAATATAACTAAGCCGTCGTGTCCATCACAACTCACAAGAATTAGTAACGAATGTACATGCAAATTTGGAACTTATCAAGTTTTGATACTCTGGTCTTGGTTGGATATGATTTTTTCATTTTTATCATAGGCTTTCCCCATAAATGAATAGCATAAACTTTAGGATAATGTTCATTGACACTTCACACTTGTGTATTTATTTGCACAGCTGATGCTGGACTTGGTTGCTGAAGGGGATGAGCTCATGCCACACAGGAATCCAGTCGATACATCACCTAATTCTGCGCGAGAACATAAACCTGTGCCCACAACACCAATTAGGAAGTTCTCAAGAAACCGTGGTCTGGTTCTGCAAGAACAAACTGTCGTTGAAGACTCACCTGAAAGTGGTGATTCTGGATCAAGGGGTGGTGGGATCCGTAGAAGGAAGCGAAAGAGTATGTAACGCGGTTATTGCTTGAGAACATGCATTATTTTTGTGGAGTAATATTATGTAAATCTATAGCTGTTTGTGCTTAGTAGTTAGTACTAATTCCGACTAAAATTTAGTGACATTGTCTAGTTATTGACTGACTTCACTGTCTCGCACTATGCTCTAAATATGTTTAAGCAGTCGATGTATTTATTTTCAACAGCTTGTTGGTAAAGAATCAGAATCATGTTTGCAATTTTTTCATTAACTTTTTTTTTATCAGTGTTATCAAGATACAGATGCAAAATTAACCTGTTATGCATATCACCCTTTTCAAGTTTTCGTAACTAGTAAAATCAGTAGCTCAATGGTGCGTCAATCTCAGCTTCAAATGGGTCAATGTGAGTATGTGACGTCGCATTTGTCTTAGGATGTGTTCGGTTTAATACATGAAATTACTATAGATATATGAGAATAAGAATGAGTTTTTAGATCAACCATTACAATGGTTTGAAATGTGGGTTTGATACCCATACTTTAAAAACAAACCCATTAACCAAACTTCTTTAATAATAATCAAACATTCAAACTTGTACGTCGATCCCCATATACCTTAACCAAACAAAAGATGCGACGTAAATCAATGTTCACATGTGAATCAAGTTAATTACATATGAACAAACATGCAATCGAGTAGTTCTCACGGTTCTCGCAAATTTTTTGGTTCTCAATTGAACCGGATCCTATATAGAATAACATAAACATATAAGATGGAATGAAACATTTAACTCAAAATATTACAAGATCCTGCTATTGATTGTTTTTCTTTTTATAACAATTATAATAAATTATAATTATCACTCGTATTATTATTATTTTATATAAATATAATTATTTCAAATTCAATTATTTATTACAACAAAGATCCTACTATTGATTGTTTTTCTTTTTATAACAACTAGATTATAACCCGCAAAAATTGCGGGCTGCAAATATTTAGTGTTAAAAAATTATGTTGGACAAAATTATAATTCATAAAGTACTTAAATAACGTTGATTTGTTATTTGATTATTTATTTGTAAATTACATAAATTTTATAATTTAGGAAAATGCAATATGTTATACAATTTTAATATTAAAAAGGGAGTTGGTACATATTATTGCTAATTTTGAAGTTAAATAATCTGTAGTTACTATATTTTAAAATCATTTATTCAAAAATCTATAGGATACTCGTGTGAATTTCGAGGTCTTGCAACCTATAGGGTACTAAAATATCAAGGATATGTGAATGATTCAATTCTCATGAGAATTTTACGACCTTGCAACTTATAAGGTGCTCACAACATGAAGTATATCGAAGTAGTTTGATATTGAAAGTCGTGCCAACGTAGATTGTCGGGTAGTCAAAATTGCATGAATTCCTTTTAATGTATTCTCTCGTAGAGAATCAGCCTGCACATGTAATACTGCAAATCATATAATATTCAGTCTAAGTTTTGAATATAAAACACACTATTTAAATAAGTAAAATAAATAAGCAATAACATAGTTTATGACAAAACAAACAAATTTATTAGTCTAATTTATTAAGTTATCTAATACTTGATATAAGTAATCCTCTATCACTACTAATTTGCACATAGCCTTTGATATTTGAGATATGTAATTAGTGAACACATTAAATGAATTGGTGGAGGAAGTCATTACACCATAAATCATTGATTTTGTCGAAAAGTGTTGCAATCTTTCAATTCTCTCAAATAAAACTTTTTCATCAATAGTCACTTTCTCTATCAAACATTGTATTTTTTTTCAGCAGCATCTCAGTAGTTGTATTTTTGGATCAATGTTACACATATAAAACCAAATACGAAAATTACCCTAAAGAAACCATTTTAATGATACAAAAATTCATAAATTTACCTTCTTTCGTTCTTCATAGACCTGCTTCTTAAGTTGTTCAAATTTTACTAATTTTGTACCAGATGATTGTAATATTCCTATTTTTTTTAAAAAAATAATACAGGTATAATACTACAACATCAACACCTTATAAGATTGATAACAGTTAAACATAATAAACAAAGTTGGAGTTTTGATAATTCATATTATCAAAAATATATAACAATAAAATGTAAATCAATAGAAGTGTAATGACTAAATATTCAAATATGTTACCTTCTTTATAAAATTACATCACTTCAAAGATTCAGATAACTGTGCATGCCTTTTTTTCATACGGATCAATTTAAATTAGTTAATAAATGTAATTGCACCGCGATATTCCTTTATAAAAGCTTGACGATTTTATGTGTAGCTTTTGTTCGGCTAACATTGATTGTTCTTCTTGAACACCATGAAAGTCTGTAGTATTAGAATTAATGCAATCATTTGACGATGCATGCAAATAAAAAATTAAGAACTACAAAGTCTAAATAATATTACCTCCGTCACAAAATAATTGTCCACTTTTGACATTTTAAAGTCTTTCTTCTTCAACTTTGAACTACAATTTTTTTTTTTTTTTGTGTTATATAATAGTTGATGCAAAAATATGAATGGGTTCGGTTATAAATGTATTTTCATTGTATAATTTTCAGCAAGTATTACATAACACTCTCAAAAATATTTAAGGTTAAAGCTGAAAAGAAAGACTTCAAAAAGTCAAAACTGAACTATTATTTTGAGACCAAGGTGGTAGCACATTAAGTAACATACGATTATTTTTATTATTATTATTAAAAAATTATTATTATTATTATTATTATTATTATTATTATCATCATCATCATCATCATCATCATCATCATCATCATCATCATCATCATCATCATCATCATCATCATCATCATCATCATCATCATCATCATCATCATAACTCCATTAAATTAAGATAATAAATATTAAAGATTAAATGTATTAAATGAAACATTGACTAATTTAAAAATGTCATTAATAAGGGTATTGATGGTGATTAGATGCTAAGGGCATTATTGGAATATAGGGGTAAAAAATGGGCAAGATTAATTAATCTTGCAAAAAAGAATGATCAAGGGCTAGAAATAACTTGGGTGAAATATTGAAGGGTGGTGATTATTTTTTAGGGGGTATTTAATGACAAGATTAACTAATATTGCTCTTCTTTTAATAGATAAGAGATAAGAGATATATCTGAATAATATGGTCTATAAATAGTCCTACAATCCATCATTTTCTTTCATCACTTAGCTTCTCATCTTTGATATATCATCTCTTTTAGTTGTGTAGTTGTAATTTACTTTTCAATTTCTCAACAATGAGTTACCATCTTCTTCAAAGTTTGACAACCTTTTTTGTAAGTTTTTACTCTTTATCAATTTGTTTTTTAAGCAAATGTATTAGCTAGGTACTTGTCCGATACATTTCACTATCATATATAATCGATTTGATTTTCATATTTTCTGTAACTAATCCTCTTTCTTCATTTTACATATGGTTTTAGCTTGTACTTGTTGCGAGTCGTGCAACAGTAGACCCTGGAGTTTACTTCAAATCTGTGTTACCAAACACTCCTATGCCGAAAGCAATCAAGGATCGTCTCCCATGCGGTTAGTAATGTCTCTGATCTATAGTTGTGCATAATCATTAACATATTTCATTTTTCACATCATTAGAGGGATGATCGTTCTCATATTTTTGTAATTAACTAGGTGAAGAACCCGCGACAGCGTGGGCTTCCTAATTTTTTTATTCAATTATATTTGTAATTTGAGAGCAATAAATGTTTGAATGTGTAATAACAATTCAATGTAAAAGTAATAAAATGCACATTAAAAGAATTGCAATATATAATTTGTTAATGTAAAATAAAGGGAGTGCATATAATGTAATGACAATCTAATTTTGTATTAAATGAATCATATGCGTTGCATAACTTCCTTGTAAACAACATACTTCGTGATGTTGACGTTTCTATCGTCATCCAATAGTAGAGCCTTCAATCCCTCTTTGCTTGTTACCTGGATAATGCGATATAGAGTTGTCCGTGAGTGAAGACATTCTTATATAAGAATCAACATTCTTCGTGATGTTGGTGACGTTTCCATCGCCATCCAATAGTAGAGCCTTCAATCCTTCTTTGCTTGTTACCCGAAATAATGCGACATAAAGTTGTCCGTGAGTGAAGACATTCTTATATAAGCATAAGACTACTTTTTGTAACGATTGTCCCTGGCTCTTATTAATTGTCATTGCAAAACAAATGGATATCGAGATTTTTTTTTTTGAATCCATTAGGCAAGAATGCTTTGTTGGTATAGATATTAGGGATTATGTTTTCATTTTTTTTTTTTAAATTACGTTGGGTTTTTTAACCTTTTTATTTTGTTTTTATATTATATTCATTATCTAATCTAATTAATGTTTGATTTTTTCTTTCTCCCGTGGACTTTTTTTTTTCTTTTTTTTAGCGACGTTTGGTCCTTTTTAGGTAGTATATCATTATTTTATTATATTATTATTATTATATTAATATTTTTGGGTGTAAAACGTTTGGTGTTTTTTTAGTGAGTATATCATTATTTTATTATTATTATAATTATTATTATTATTAATATTATTATTATTATATTATTATATTATTATAATATAAATATTTTTGAGGTGTGAATCGTTAGATCTATTATTATATTAATATTATATTATTATTATAATATTATTATTTTTGGGTTTAAATTTTAATTAGGAGAACTCACTCGTTAGATCTAATTGGTAAAATCATCAAAGGGTCAAAATTCCTCTATGAGATATTTATTAATATTATTATATTAATATTAATATTATATTAATATTATATTATTATTATATTATTATAATATTATTATTTTTGGTTTTATATTTTAATTAGGAGAATTTAATCTCAATCGTTAGATTTAATTGGTAAAATCATCGAAGGGTTTATTATATTTATATTATTATTATTATCATATTATTATAATATTATTATTTTTGGGTTTAAATTTTAATTAGGAGAACTCAATCGTTAGATCTAATTGGTAAAATCATCGAAGGGTCAAAATTTCTCTATGAGATATTATTATTATTATATTTATAACACCCCATATTTTCAAGACATTTTTTTTTTAAACAAACTGGAAGCGTTATCCCATTCAACAACATTTACATATAAGATAATATCGAAAGTTAGTTATTACACAAAACTATCATTAAGTTATTTCATTACAAACCCAAAATCTAGTGGTGTTATTTATACAAACGTTTACGCCAAAACAAAAGTAATCAAGAGTTGCCAGCTTGTCAAACATTTCACCCAAAACCTCTCAACCGAGCATAAACCAACTTAACCTGCAAAAGTGAGGTGGGGGATTAGCACGAAGCTAAGTGAATAACGATTCTAACAATCTAACTTAGCATAAACAATCAACTCACAACAATCAACTAATAGTAACAATCAAATTAGAGGATCGGTGGTTCTTGAGGTACCCTCAGCCCGCGGATGGCCCACCAAGAACACTTATAATCCACTGCAGGCCAATACAGAGATTTTACCGATAGTTCAATGCTATCTTTAATCAGTATGGACGAATTCACAACGAATGTTCATCAATACCATAAAGATTAACCTATAGCAACTAAACCCAATTGAAATTGACCTCTATCATTCCAACCTATCATGGAATGAGTCACTAGCAATCAATCATTTAGCCACAATCAACTTATCAATAACTCACAATATCAATCTACTTAAAATGGATGTAACTAAATTGTTAACACCAATTTAAACTGTGAGAACCAGTCACTCACCTGTCTCGTTTCAAGCTTCACTCAAAGATCTAATTTTATTGAGTCGTAATCGGATCTGAAATACAAAAGAATTCCAAGTCAATCCTCACATCACATTGTATATAACTTAATATCAACAATCAAACAGATATTAAATAATAGAAACACATTATGCAAACTAAATCACATTATTAAGCTTAAGTCAGAAAATCACTGTCCAGCTAAGGGAATCCGGCCGTATTCAGATGAATCCGGCCGTATTCCAGTGAATACGCCCGTATTCCCAAGTCATTTCAGCTTCAATTTCAACCAGAACTCAATTTAAGGAATCCGGTTGGGAATACACCCCGGGAATACGCCGTATTCCCTTGAATCCGTCCGGATTCAGGGGAATCCGACCGTATTCCCACGTCTTCCAGACCTGCACATTACCAAATTTATGCACAACACAACTACGAACCAAAAATTACAATTTCACCAAACTCAGTTCTAAACTCATGTTTTTTCCAAATTTCGGTCATAACAACATATACTAACATCATATATCAAAGATTCAAACTTCAAATCATCACAAATTCAATCAATCACCTATGACCTAATAATTTCATATTCAATCTAAAACTCAAGAAATCTATCCATTTATTCATGTAATCATCACTCAAATCAGTTCATGAAGTTACATATATCATATAAATTTGAATTCTATCATGTACTCACCAAAACCACATAAATTCTAGCTTCAAGCATCAATTACATAATTAACTAGTTATTCGCTAATACTTACAAAATGAAGAATCAAAGAAGCTTATGATGAGGAAGATGATGAGCTTATGATTAAATCTTCAATCTTGTTTAAGTCTTGCAATGATTCCTAACAATTTGGTGTAGGTGATTTTGTTTGAGAGAGAGAGTTGAGAACACACATGAAGAACACACAAGAAAGTTGGGGAAGATTAAGTCGGCCCCTTTTATTTTATTTAAACCGACTCACTTAATTCACAGTGCAATATTATACCCCTTTTTGACCTATTGTCTGGAACCTCAGTTTCAATTGCGATAAAATTATTTTATTTTACCGTCACCTAAGTTTATTTAAAACAAACTATATTTCACTAGTCACAATATTTCCTGAGGCTTATTTACCTACAAATTTCACAATCAAACACAAAATACAATTAAATTGCACAATTAATTTAAAGAAATACCTGTTTCTCCTAGGCCCGATTTGGGGATGTTACAAATCTTCCCTCCTTAAGGAGATTTCGTCCCCGAAATCTCACTAGACATAAACAAACTAGGATATCTAGTTCTCATACTCTCCTCGGTTTCCCATGTTAAATCGGCACCCAAGCTATGCTTCCATTTAACTAACACCATCGGGATTTCCTTTCTACGAAGCTTGGTTACTTTTCTATCTAAAAGCTCAACAGGTTCTTCCACCAATTTCTTACTTGGGTCAACTCTAAGATCTTGCAAAGGAAGGATTTGGGATTGATCCTCCACATTGCACTTTCTTAAATAACAGACATTAAACGTATCATGAATACCAGCTAATTCAGGAGGAAGTTCCAAAGAAACCGATTGGTCATTAATTACTTGCCGAACTTTAAATGGACCAATATAACGAGGAGCTAACTTTCCACGCTTACCAAATCTAATAACACCCTTCCACGGAGAAACTTTCAAATATACTAGTTCACCTTCAACAAACACAACGGGTCGTCTACGTGGGTCAGCATACTGTTTTTGTCTATCTCTAGCTGCTTTCAATTTCTCACGTGCAATCTTAACTTTATCAGCTGTAATTTGTACTATATCGGGGCCAGCAAACTGCTTTTCTCCTGCTTCTAACCAACATGTTGGAGTTCTACAACGGCGGCCATATAACATTTCGTACGGTGGCATACCAATACTAGAATGATAAGAGTTGTTATACGCAAACTCTATCAAAGGTAAGTGTGAATCCCAAGAACCGCCATACTCAAGTACACAAGCTCTTAACATATCCTCTAGAGTCTGAATAGTACGTTCTGACTGTCCATCCGTCTGAGGATGATAAGCTGTACTGAGATTAATTCTGGTACCTAATTCACGCTGCAAACTCTGCCAAAAACCAGAAATAAACCGAGAATCTCGATCGGACACATTAGATAAAGGAATACCATGTCTTACAACAATCTCGTTAATATACAAAAGAGATAACCGCGTCAAAGAAGCAGTCTCACTGGTGGCAAGAAAATGGGCACTTTTAGTCAAACGATCTACAATAACCCAAATCATATTATTACCCTTCAAAGTACGAGGCAACTTAGTAACAAAATCCATAGTGATATGCTCCCACTTTCATTCAGGGATATCCAACTGTTTTAACGAACCATAAGGTTTCTGATGTTCTGCTTTTACTTGGGAACATATATGACAAGTTTCAACCATTCTAGCAACATCGGTTTTCATCGTTGGCCACCAATATAACGGTTTCAAATCATTATACATTTTCGTACTCCCTGGATGTACTGACAACCTCGATTTGTGTGCCTCAGTCAATATTAAATCCCGAAGTCCCCCAATCAATGGAACCCAAACTCGAGACTGAAAAGTTTTCAACCCCCGAGAATCATCAACCAATAAATCTTTTCTTTTCAACAAAATCTCAGATTTTAAATTCTGATCTAACAACGCTTCTAACTGTGCCGCTCTCAACTGAGAAATCAAATCAGAAGATATTTCCAAGCGCATAAAGTAGACTCGGTTAGAAGATACCTTTCGACTTAAAGCATCGGCTACTACATTAGCTTTACCTGGATGATATCGGATTTCACAATCATAATCCTTAATCAATTCTAACCAACGGCGCTGTCTCATATTAAGCTCTTTCTGAGAAAACATGTACTGGAGGCTTTTATGATCTGTACATACAATGCATTTGGTACCGTATAAATAATGTCTCCAGATTTTTAACGCGAACACCACAGCTGCAAGTTCCAAATCGTGCGTAGGATAATTTCTTTCATGAGTTTTGAGCTGACGAGAAGCATACGCAATAACACGATCACATTGCATTAAAACTGCACCCAACCCAGCATGCGAAGCATCACAATAAACCACAAAACCATCGGAACCATCAGGAAGTGCTAACACTGGAGCTTGACACAATAACTGCTTAAGAGTCTGAAAAGAAAATTCTTGTTGATCGCCCCACTGAAACTTAACATCTTTCCTAGTCAATCGAGTCAACAGATCAGCAATCTTAGAAAAATCTTGGATAAATTTCTGATAGTACCCAGCTAAACCAAGGAAACTTTTAATCTCAGAAGGGGATTTAGGAGCATTCCAATTCATAACAGCTTCTACCTTAGAAGGATCTACTTTAACTCCATCATTACAAATGATATGACCAAGAAATTGCACCTCTCGAAGCCAGAATTCACATTTAGAAAATTTAGCATAAAGGTGTTCTCTTTTCAGAATTTCCAGAATCAACCTCAAATGATGTTCATGTTCGGACTCAGATTTAGAATAAATCAATATATCGTCGATAAACACAATTACAAACTTGTCTAGAAAAGGTCGACATATTCGATTCATTAAGTCCATTGTTTGTCCCTAACCTTGGATCTTGCACGAACCGAGTCAATCAATTGATGGCGGAAACAACAATTGAATAATCAAACAATCACACGAATAACAAATACGCAATGAATATCAAACGAAACGTATTATATTCAGTAATAATTGGTCAGATTACAGAGATTTCGACTAATTGCGTTTAGGGTTTCGTCAACCCTAAAACAGAAAACACAAAACGTTTTTATACAAAATCTAGCACCTGCGACGTAGCACGCTACGTCGCAGGCCCAAGCCCATGCGACGTCTGCTACGTCGCAGGCCCAAAACCTGACGTCGCACCTGCGACGTTGTGCGCTACGTCGCAGGAGTCAGAAACACTATTTCTAATTACAAACTACGAGCTAGACCAACTGACAGACACTAAACATGTACTAACAAACTCCCCCGTGTCTTCAGCTTGGTCTTCAAAAATCTTCTTTAAACCCAGCCCGCAGGAAACTGGCCATCGGCATGAATTCCATTAGCTACGCAAACAGTAACAACATTGTAAAACTGTTGTGCTAAACGTCTGTTGAATTCATTCTTCTGACCAACCCGAATCCGATTATCATAGAGTTTTCTTAAATCTTTTTCATGAAAATTAATCAAACTCATCGGATCATATAGTCTAAACGTTGCTTGCCTCAGATTCCATATACCTCCAACTTCTGGCCACGGTTCAGAATCTGGAACGAAAGTAATAACCGCTTCGCCAGTCTGTGGATCAAGTTCCCATTTCACAAGTCTTCTCAGAAAATAATAAGGAACTGATTCCAGAGGTATCTCAGTCAAACATTTAGCCGGCGAATAGTGAACTTTAACCAAAGGCTTCCTGGTGACTGGATCAATCTTTTTCTTCCACGTATACCGAGTTCCCAACGTCGGCTTCAATTTCGAATAAGTCTTTGTTAATACTTCCCGACGTAGACTTCTCTGAATGAACTCAGCATAATCATTCTCGAAAGGATTAATCAATTTAAGCTGAGCTAATCGATTAATCTCTCCTTTTGGCAACGTGCTCAATCTATCAAAACGCATTCTAAAATACTGAACTCCATCTTCTCTCTTTATCATAAACAGATTCCTTTGACACTTCCAGCTTTTAATAACACCGGTATAATTCCGACTAACCCGGTACACTTGACATTTCACTGGAATAGGAACTGGATTTCGTCCCTTAGGCCACCATTTCTTGTTTCTCTCTCTCTTTTCTTCAGCAGTTAATTTCTTTGCTGCTGAGTCCGGTGCCTGTGTCTCTGGAGCTGGAGTTGCAGCAGAACTTGATTCTCCATGTTGAGCTTTATCAGGACTCTCGTCTTCACTTGAATCAGATTCAATAATTGGTGCATCATCATAAGCTTCCCCAGATTGTGCATCATCATACGTTTCATCTGCATTCAACTGTTCCTCTTCAATCGAGACATCCTCATTCATCTCAAACACATTCTCTGTTTCTTCCTCAGAGCCAACTCCACTGGCCATCCTTTGAATAAATGATAAGTCAGCGAATGAGTAATCAACTGCCAGCGGTCTTGGTTGCCCTGGAATATCATCAACAGAGAAATAATCCAAAAGAGAAATATTTTCATTAATATTTTCAATTACAGGGTTGGGATTTACAGACGCAGGTTCACTTGACTCTAAAGTGGGTATCCCAGACCCAGACTCCCCCGAGGCAAGTAACCTGCCTTCCAAAACATTAACCCTAAGCTTCGTTTCCTCAAGCTCCTTAGATTGGACCTCGATCAACGCAGCTTGTTCAGCAATCTTCTCGTCTTGAGCCTCCAGCTTTTGCTTCATCAGCTGCATATCTTCCATTATCTTTTGCATGAAAGCTGGAGTCGGTTGAATCTCAAAAGTATCCTGCTGCTGTGGATTAACTGGAGCTCGTGTAGACGAAGAACGACGAACACGACGTCTCGGTTGATAAGTCTCATCAGCAGGATCATCACCGTCGCGTGTACGCTTTCCCGTATCTCGTGGAGGCACATACTTGCGTCCTTGTCTGATCCGACGCTGAATTCGCAGATATCTAAATGAATCTGAAAGCCTGATACGTTCCATCTCAGAGGGATGCGGAACAGTACCATCAGAATGCTCAGGCGTCGGACCCCCATCCTGAGGACCTGCATTGGCCGGTTCTTCAGAATCAGAACTCTCGACCGTGTCGTGAGATGCTTGATTGTCTGAGTCAACGTGGCCAAACTGCTCAATGTTTTCCAGTAGAGCATCCACATTCTCCCCCGCAGCTTGAGCAGGAATGTTCTCCCCCGCAGCTTGAACCGGAATGTTCACAAACTGTTGCTGCGGCTGCTGAGGTGCTGGAACATCCATATACTGAGGATCTGGAGGCGGTACATAATTTTCATCAATGATAGCACCGAATAAAGGAACATCCCTTGGTGCCTCGACCCCTTTCTCATACCCTGCACAAATAGTGAAAATCCGACTCATCATCGGTGAAATCTTGAGCGGATGATCGATATCACCCTGTGCCTGAAGCTCCGGATGATGACGATTGATGTGCAACTGTACAAATCTTGGATATAAAATCCATTTCTGATCCCCGGCATTCGCATTATCAACCATAGCCCTGAAGATAAATCCCGAGAAGTTGAACGGCTTGTTGTAAATCAACGCTAACATAGCAGAAGCCAGACTTCGGCTCATTCCATCCGTTCCACCTTTCCGATTTCCCAAACAAACAATAATCACATGCATCAAGTATCTCCAGACGCGTGTGAGATTCGCTTTTCGATACTGATCAGAGGGAATCCCGGGATATCCTATCCGTTGCATAGCTCCGGTAACAAAAATATTATCAAAACCAACAGGCATATCCGGTTGATCATTCAGCTGTAAAAGTTCCAGAATGCTCTGTTCTGTAATAGTGATCTCCGTACCCAGAACAGTAGAGACCAATCGTCTAACGTCGTTTTCAGTAACGACAGTTGCGTTTCTCCAAAAGGGGTTGATCAGATTTCCAAACGCCAAAGTGTTGTCGGAAATGGCGTGAAATACCCTCGAACGTCTCAAAAACGCGATCATCTGACGGTACGGTGCAGCTTTATCAGAAGTGTCAGTAAGGTAAGCAGCCGTATTATGACGAGCTTCGAAAATCAAAGCCATATCTGCAAAAAACAGAAACAGATTGCAACTCGAAAAAGGTTAGAAAAAAATGTTACATTTTTAAACAAAAACCTTTTCAAAATCCCTGGAACTAGCGACGTAGCAACGTACGTCGCATAACACAGAGCGACGTAGAACTGTACGTCGCTAAAATTCAAAATAAATTGAAAAGCGACGTAAGGCCTGACGTCGCATAAAATTCGAGCGACGTCAAGGGGGACGTCGCATTTTGCAATTAATTGTGAATTTAATCACTTTAATTAAAACAGCGACGTAGAGCGGTACGTCGCATCGGACGTCGCAGTAAAAGCGACGTAGGGATGGGCGACGTAGGAAATTAATAATAATTAACTAAAGCGACGTAGGGCACTACGTCGCAGCGTACGTCGCACTGACGAACATTCATCCCCAACCCAGAAAACCCTAACCCTCGAATTTAGGGGTTTTCAAAATCAATCGCACTACAAGGTGCGGCTAACGATGGTGATCACGAAAACATAAATTATAACCAGTACTTTACACGATATACCATCTAATTTATCCCAAAACCGAAACCCATTTAACCCGTAATACATACATAGCAATTAAACGAAATATACACGGTGAAAAATGGTAAAGTCGGTACCTAAGTGTGCGGAATAACGAGTAGATCAAAAGTACGTAAGTGAATCGGAATGAAAACGGCTACAAAGCACAAAAATTGCTCGAAAATTGCTACGTCGCAAATCGCCTCTCGTACGTCGCAGGCTACGTCGCACGTGAATAGTGAATAGTGTGACGAGTTACGTCGCAGTGGATACTATTTAAAGTCTAACCCTATGTGCGACGTAGGCTGGGACGTCGCAGGCGACGTAGAGCCGGACGTCGCAGAAAACAGTTTTGATCCAATTTCGAAATTTTCAAACCGTTTACTCGTTATGTTAGCAAATAAAATCCAAATGACTCGTGACTTGGGAAAATAACTTAGAATAAAAATAAAACATAAAATGAAATAACTAAACTAAACTAAAAAAATCTTTTTGATATTTTCTTTAATATTCAAAAAGTAAAAAGAAAATTACTTAACACTCTATTTTTGGTGACGGAGTTGAGTTGTCTGATTAGGGATCATATCGGAATAACATGCATTTATTAGGAATAGTAAGTGTTATTTCGATCATCAGTATATTTGTCCACTCTAAATTTACGTGGCACATTTAAAACACCTTTTATAAAAATTATTTCAAGACAATTATTGGTATTGTTTGTCCACCTAAACATGTTACATCCGTATTTGTGAGCTAACCTTTATTGTTAGAATGAATATTAATTTTGTGAAACCTATTATATGATATACTGATAAACTTTAGTAAAACAAACACTGCATATTCACACAAGGTAGAGATTACAAGACCAAGTTTATCTCGGTTTTCTCGTAATATACACTTGATATTTATATTTAGGCATACATCAAACTGACTATGAAGATACTAGTGGCCCCCGATCTGTACTTAGTACAACAGAGGGTCCCTTAGTATGAACATAACAAGTTTGAGACTATTTGCATAACTAATGGATTCAGGTCTGTACGAGAGTACAACAATAGTCACCATTAGTTAGGCGAATAACCATATTAACACTATATGCCCATTTTACATTTACATAATTATGACAGTGTATGATAGTATTTCTATTTATCATTTAAGACTTATGTCATACATCATATAACATTTTTCACAAAGTAATAGACAAGTTTTATTATTACTTCTTACTCACTCACAAACCGGTGTGTATCATGCCTACCAATACATCGTATGATGAAGATAATTTAGATAAAAACTGTTTTAAGTGTGTCAGATAAACCTACTGACACATCCAAGATAAACCTTAAAATTCCATGTTGTGCATGTCACCCGATGTACTATCATATCCCAAGTTGTTTACAGACACAACTTCAACGTCTATTTTAAAAATGTAGCAACCTTGCGTTTTCTTTAATACTAAAGAGTATAAAGAGTGGCTGTTGCGATTTATTTTTTTTATTTTTTTTTTTTTTTTTAAATTGAATTTAAAAACTTAAAAATCCAAGTCACAAATCATTTCTTTGACTGAAAGAACCTTAAACCTATCAGATTGACCAGTTCAATAAAACGTGATCGCAAAAAGGCTTTTGTGAAAAGGTCCGCACACTGCTTAAGGGTCTCTATATGTACGACATCTATAAGGTGCTTCTCAAAGCAATCACGTATAAAGTGGAACCTAAGTTCAATATGTTTGGTCTTAGAGTGCTGTACGGGATTGTGAGTTATAGATATAGCAGCTGTATTATCTATATAAATAGGAGTCATAGAGAGATTGAACCCGTAATCACGCAGCTGATGCTGAATCCAGAGAACTTGAGAACAGCAACTTGCAGCAGCAACATACTCCGCTTCAGCTGTGGAAATAGCAACCGCAGTCTGCTTTTTGCACTGCCAAGAAACTAAGCGCGATCCAAGGAACTGACATCCTCCAGTAGTTGACTTCATATCTATCTTGCAGCCACCAAGATCCGAATCCGAATAGGCAGTTAACTCGAAGTTTTTCTCGTTTGAATACCATAGACCCAGAGATGGCCTAAAAGCGAGATATCCAAAAATGCGTTTTACTGCCTTCATATGAGACACCTTCGGATTTGCTTGAAATCGTGAGCAGAGTGAAACAGCAAACACTATATCTGGTCTTGAGGCAGTCAGGTACATGAGAGAGCCTATCATTGAGCGATAGTCTTTCTCCTTGCAATCTTCATCGTCCTCATTAGGTCCAAGATTGTGTCTTGCTTCAATTGGAGTGCCGTAGTGTTTACAGTTGAGCAATTCATATCGCTTTAACATGTCAGTGACATATTTTGACTGGTGGATATATATTCCATTATCAGATTGCTCAACCTGTAGCCCCAGAAAGAACGTGAGTTCCCCCATAGCACTCATTTCAAACTCAGATTTCATCAGTCCTTCAAAATCTTTGCACAACTGATCATTAGTTGATCCAAAAATAATGTCGTCCACATAGACCTGCACAAGTAACAAATCCGCTCCTTCCCTTTTGATGAAAAGCGTGCTATCAATCTGTCCTCTGTCAAAACCATTCTTCAGCAAATACTTGGCAAGTCGCTCATACCAAAGTCGAGGAGATTGATGAAGACCATACAAAGCTTTCTTCAGTTTGCAAACATGATTAGGATGCTTTGGGTCTTCAAAACCTGGAGGTTGACACACATAAATCACTGCGTCGACATCTCCATAAAGAAAGGCACACTTCACGTCAAGTTGATACACGCGGAATCCTTTAAAAGAAGCATAAGCTAGAAAAATCCGAATTGATTCCAAACGAGCAACAGGAGCGAAAACTTCATCATAGTCAATACCCTCTAATTGACTATATCCTTGAACTACCAGACGGGCTTTGTTTCGAATAACAGCCCCACGATCATCCATTTTGTTACGGAAAACCCAACGAGTACCCGTCAAGTGAGCACCCTTGGGTAGAGGAACAATTTCCCAAACATTCATCTTGTTTATTTGCTGTAGTTCCTCCTGCATAGCCTCGACCCAAGATGGATCCTTTAAGGCTTGATCAACCTTTTTAGGTTCAATTTGAGACAAATGACATGAATCGATATGTGCAATAAGTCCCAAAAGTTGCTGAGCTGAAGTCTGCTTTGCTTGCTGTCGTGTTTGAACAGATGCATGAGTATCACCAATGATATTATCAATGGGGTGATCCTTATGTATACGAGTTTCTGGTATGGCACCTGGCACAAGATTCACACCTAGATTGTTCAAATCTCCCTCAGTTTCGGGAGTAGCAGCAGACTCAGGAATGGCTATCTCTTCTTCTTGTTCTTCATCTTCAGTAGAAAATAAGTGAGAGTAGGCCATTGTTTCCTCCATTTCATCTTCTTCTTGTGGTTCCTCTAAAGGAGGCATATTCGGATCATATGGAAGCTCCTTTGTGTAGGTATAAACTGTTTTAGAAGGAGCAGCCGAAGATGATGGAGTAGGAGATGGTGTTGATGGTGGTGATTTGGTAGTTGTTTGTGGTTGTGTGGGTGGTTGTGTGGGTGTAGGTGTAGGTTGTGGAGGTGTAGGATTAGTTGGTGGAGGTGCGGGTGTTGCATTGGTAGATGGGTCGGATGGTTTATTAGAAACAGGTGTATCTTGAGAAAGATCAAGCTCATGAAGTATAGAAACCAATTCTTCCGTATCATCTTCTTCCGGAATATTGAAAGAGTTGAAGAGGTTTCCATAATTGAAAAACCAATCCGGACCCGTTCCTTGAGGAGGTTCCGTATACCTTAAACATTTCACTTCAAAATGCTCCTCAATCTGATTCGATGATTTGTTAAAGACTCTTTTGTTCGGAGAGTTGACTGAGTATCCAAGAAAAATCCCTTCAACAGCCTTATCACCAAACTTAGAGACCTTATCTTTTGTTATCATGATCAGACATGGACACCCAAATGGTTCTAGAAACTGTAGATTTGGCTTACGGTTATTAAAAAGTTCATAACACGTTTTGTTCCTTTTCTTAACCGTGAGTACTCTGTTGAGAACATAACAGGCAGTATTAACTGCCTCAGCCCAGAAGATAATTGGTAACTTGGAGTCAGCTAACATAGTTCGAGCTGTCTCGATGATTGTCCTGTTCTTTCTTTCTGCAACTCCATTCTGTTGTGGAGTCCTCGGAGCACTAAATTGATGCTCAATACCTCTTGTAGCACAAAACAATTCGAGAGTTGAGTTCTTGAATTCAGTTCCATTGTCGCTTCTTATCCTTTTCACCTTCAAGTTGCACAGATTTGCCAACTTGTCCAACAAATACACCAGAATCTCAGGAGTTTCCCCTTTTGTGGTCAAAAAATAAACCCACGAAAATCTTGAGTAGTCATCAGTAACTACCAAGCAGTAAGACCGACCACCAATGCTCTTTGTAGAAACTGGACCGAAAAGATCCATATGCAGTAGTTCCAATGGAGCATTTATGGAATTCACCTGCTTAGACTTATGGGACTTCTTACGTAGCTTTCCTTTTTGGCAGGAGATACAGTCATCCGTTAAAGCAAATGACTGTTTCGGAACTCCTAGCACTAGATCATTTTTGGTCAAGAAATTCATTTTTCTGAAATGAATATGTCCCATTCGTCTGTGCCAAAGCAGTGATTCCTTTTCAGAAGCCTTAGACAAGAGACATGTATACTCGTTCGATGTCTCAACAGTTCTCATATTCAAAATGTATGTGTCATCCTTTCTTGGTGCTCTCAGTAACACCCATTCTTCCGGAATGACATAACCAGGCTTCAATATCACACACTCTGTCTTTGTGAACACAGTTGTATAATCCTTATCACAGACCTGTGAAACACTTAGCAAGTTGTGCGTAAGCTGTTCCACGTAGTTCACATTTTCGAAACTAACATTGCCGTTAGTTAACGTTCCTCTTCCAGAAATAGTTCCCCCAGAATCTCCAGCAAAGGCAACATAACCTCCTGCATGTGGTTTAATATCCACAAGTAAGGATACATCGCCTGTCATATGTCGCGAGCAGCCACTGTCCAAATACCATTCACTATCTTTAACACGTTCTGACTGCTGCAACACACAAACGAAAGGAGATTAGTGAGAAACGGTGACCCAAGCCTTTACAGACTTAGGTCGACCGTGGTCATCAACAATAATCACCTCAGATAGGATTTTATCTTTAAACAAATTAGAATTTTTATCTGATGTGTTATTGTTGACGACTGAAGAGTCAACATCAGACTCTTTACGTTTCCAAACTTTTGAAGATTCGGAATCGGTAATAGAAGTAATGTTGGGCTTTTGAATTGGCAAAGATTTTTGCTCAACATTACTTGGTTTCGAAACAGGCTTGGGAGTGTTTGAGTAACGCCTAGGTGGAGATTTAGAAAAAGAGTTTCTATAAACAGATGTCCTAGGCATCTCTCTCCCATATCGCTGATTTGACAGCTTTGGACATTCACGGATTAAATGTCCTTGTTTCTTGCAGTAGAAACAAGAACGAGTCTCAACAAACGGTTGAGGCTGAGGAATTACCACAGGAGGTGGAGAAACATTTCTAGGACATGAACATTGAGTACACGTCTTAGAAAATGTTTGTCTTGGTTGAGAGGTTGAAGTTGATGGTTTATCATACGAAACAGTTTCATTTACTAATTTTCTTTGCAAAATCTTTACAGGTGACTGTAAAGTTTGTTGTTTCGAGTTTAAAACCTTAGCTTTTCCCTTATTTGGTTGAACCTTAATTTCAGGTTCAACCTTTGAAATCACCTTTTCAGGTTTAAATGCAACCTTCTTAACCTCCGGATACTCCTGATCCGTAATGTCCTCAATCTCAACAATCTCCTCAATACTAACAGGAGATTCATTCTTTACTTCAACATTCTTCTTATCACTAACTGGAGATTCATTCTTTACCTCAACATTCTCCTTAACACTAACAGGAGATTCATGCACTGACTTAACAAACTTTGGCAAGGGGTACTCTGACCGCTTGGTTTTCTCCTTTGCCGGTTTGTTATGTTTGGTCTCTTTAGCATCTATAGCTTTTAAACCATAAAGCTTGGACCAGTCAACTGGAATCTCTTCAAAGCCTTCCTTAACAGGCAGGGGACAGTGAGTAGTAGGAGGAGGAACTGAGTTGTATCCCAATCCCTCATTCTTCTTCCCTTTAGTGCCGTGCTTGCTAAGAATTTCATTAAAAACAACCGTTGAGGAATTTGAACCTAAGATTTTACTCTTATAATTTTCATACTCAGCTTTTAAATCTGTAAGTTCTTTATTTAAAAGTTCAATTTCAATCAGGTAACTTTTAATCGCATCTTCTTGACTAAAAACTTTAGACTTATATTTTTGAGTATCTAACCGATGAGCCTCAAGATGTTTTTCATAAAGTTTCTCATTAGCTTTTAAAAAAATTATTTGAGTCGGTTAGTTTTTCATTCTTTTTCCTCAACTCAGCGGTCTCTGTCTGATATGCCTTTAGAGATTCAGTTAACTTAATGCATGAAATACAATTTAACGGTTCATCATGTACCTCATTCACAATGTGAGCCATCAGACACTGTTGGTAATGCTGGGAGACAGGCGTCCAATCTTGACTTGTAGGCTCAAAAGCAATCAGGGCATTATCAACAATCCCTTTCTTAGTAACTTCCGTTTCTTTGGCCTTTGGAGGAGTAGATGGTGTTGTGAATCCCGAAGCTGGCATTTTGGGTTTCTCGCACTCCCTGGCGAAGTGACCCAAATTTTGACAATTATAACAACGGACTTTACTCTTGTCAAATCCAAAGCCAGTCTTTCCATCACCCTCTAAGCTTTTACGCCCTGTCCTCTGCAAGAACTTTTGAATTCTGCGGGTGATCATTGCCACATTCCAAGTTAAATCCATTTGCTCCAGATCGTCTTCATCAAGCTGAGCATAGTCCTCCTTAGTCAACTCCAAAGTTAGATTCGGTTGAGTAACCAAATCCTCGTAAGAGCTTAAGAAAGCTGTGTAGATGGCAGCTTGCTCCTGAATAGCAGGTGAGACTTGAACCTGTTGTTGATTTGAAGAAGGTCCAGTCATGAAAACAGAATGAACCCCATCAGAAGAAGAAGAAGTCGATGAAGCATTTGTATTTGATACAAAGGCAACTCCTGATCCATAAGTCTTTCCAGAGTTAATCTTAACACCATACACACTAGGATTCTGAACAGCAGAACCAGACCTAGTTTCTTTCTTCTTAATCTCCATCGCGTGAGCTTGAAGATCCCCTATCAACGCATCCAAAGACATGTTTGCAAGTTCTTCATTTTCCTTTAAAAATTGAACTTTAATATCCCAAGAACTCGGCAACACATCCAGTAGCTTCTTATTTACTTCAATTGAAGGAAAAGTATAACCCCCTTCAAACAACTCACCAACCAACCGTGAGTACCTAGTAAATAAAGAAGTCGTGTCTTCATCAGGAAGGATGTCAAAGATATCGTACTGTTTCTTAATCAGTTCGAGCTTGGCTTCCTTGTACTTATCATTCCTTCTACAACGAGTTTCTATAGCCTTCCACAAATCAAAGGCTGTTTCATGAGTTCTGAAAAGCCATAGAACATCCTTAGTTAAACACATTTTAATCATTGAAAAAGATTTTCTTTCGGTATCAAAATCTTTCTTCTCCTCGGGAGACATGGCTTTATAGGTCTTAGCGGGACGAATACCATGGTATTCCCCTTCAGCTAATGGAGGTACATATCGCTCACGTAATGGTCCCCATAATTCTGGACAGTGAAAGTCAATATATTGCTCAACTCGGTCTCTCCAGTACACATAATCCATGTCAGCAGTAAATAGTGGAGGCTTATTACTTGAACCTATGTCATTGCTTTGTTTAATCATCTCCCTAAGTCCTCTAATATCCTCTTTATCTGCTGCCATTTTAATTACTTAAACGAAAAAATCAAACTTCTGATCTTAGCGACGTAGACGGGTACGTCGCACAAAGAATATGCGACGTAGATGGGTACGTCGCAAAAAGAATATGCGACGTAGATGGGTACGTCGCAAAAAGCAAAGGATTCAATTAAGAATCAAAAAGTGCGACGTTGAGAGGTACGTCGCAGATAACGTCGCAGAGGACGTCGCAGAATCAGGCTACGTCGCAACGCAGCGTCGCAGAAGACTAATTAAAGTCAAAATAGCGACGTAGATAGGTACGTCGCAACGGTACGTCGCACGAACTAATTAAAGTTCAAAAACACTACGTCGCACGCGACGTCGCAGCTTACGTCGCTATGGTACGTCGCAAAACGCGCTGAGCAGCGGCCAAAAACCCTAAAAACGAATTTTTAACCCTAAAACCAAAACCACGAATGTCGAACGACTGAAACCTTCAAGAATCCCAATAATACTGATCGAAAACCTGTAAAAACACAAAACAAACGTAATAAACACGAAAACTCACGAATATCACGTCCTTTTAAAACCCAAACTCGATCCGAATCGCCAAAAACGAGCCTCACTGCTCTGATACCAGTTGTTTGTCCCTAACCTTGGATCTTGCACGAACCGAGTCAATCAATTGATGGCGGAAACAACAATTGAATAATCAAACAATCACACGAATAACAAATACGCAATGAATATCAAACGAAACGTATTATATTCAGTAATAATCGGTCAGATTACAGAGATTTCGACTAATTGCGTTTAGGGTTTCGTCAACCCTAAAACAGAAAACACAAAACGTTTTTATACAAAATCTAGCACCTGCGACGTAGCACGCTACGTCGCAGGCCCAAGCCCATGCGACGTCTGCTACGTCGCAGGCCCAAAACCTGACGTCGCACCTGCGACGTTGTGCGCTACGTCGCAGGAGTCAGAAACACTATTTCTAATTACAAACTACGAGCTAGACCAACTGACAGACACTAAACATGTACTAACATCCATGAAAATAGCAGGGGCATTAGTCAATCCAAAAGGCATGACTAAAAACTCATAATGTCCGTACCTGGTGCGAAAAGCAGTTTTAGGAACATCTTCCTCACGTACTCGCACCTGGTGATAACCGGATCTCAAATCAATCTTAGAAAAATAAGATGATCCTTGCAACTGGTCAAAGAGTTCATCAATTCTGGGCAAAGGGTATTTATTTTTCACTGTTCTCTTATTAAGTTCCCTATAATCGATACACATACGTAAAGTACCATCTTTCTTTTTCACAAACAATACCGGAGCACCCCACGGGGAAGAACTCGGCCTTATAAACCCTTTATCTAACAATTCCTGAATCTGACCCATCATTTCCCGAATTTCAGCTGGAGCTAATCTATAAGGAGACTTAGCTACTGGAGTCGAACCAGGAATCAAATCAATCTGATATTCTACTTCTCTGACAGGGGGCAAACCAGGTAATTCATCAGGGAACACCTCCGGGTATTCAGAAACCACCCGGATATCGGAAATGGATTTCTTTTCTAATTTATTATCAACCACATAACACAAATAAGAATCACAGCCCTTGGTTAAAGATTTTCTAGCCTTCATCACAGAAATCAACGGAATGTTACCCCTTTCCCGTTCCCCTCGAGCCACAACGTGAGACTTATCAGAGACGGGAATTTTTATAATCTTTCTATGACAATCAATATTAGCCTTATTTAAGCTCAACCAATCCATACCGATAACCGCATCGAAACTCGGAATTGGCATTAACAGGAATGAAATCAGAAAGTTATGACGCTCTATTAATATACTTGCTCCAGTTACCGATGTGGTAACAGGAACTACCTTACCATTAGCAATTTCAACTTCTAACGGTTTCACAATCAAAGAGGGAATCAATTTCAGTCTATCACAAAATTTCACAGATATAAACGAACAATTGGCACCAGAATCAAATAATACGCGAGCTGGTACAGAATTTATGAAAAATGTACCCGTTATAACGTCCTCAGTAGTGACAGCTTCATCCACTGTCATTTGAAAAGCTCGACTAGCAGCTACTGGAGGTATCTTCCTCTTTTGGCCGGAGGATGAGGAACCCTTAACCATACCCATACTCTGTCTCTTAGCCTCTGTACAATCTCAAGCTCGATGCCCCTCTTTTTGACAGTTCCAACACACGCTATTAGGAAACGTACAATCCTTGGCAGCATGTCCAAAAGTTCCACATTTAACACATCTTGAGGTTTGGGGAGTACAAGGACCATTATGTCTAGCTCGACATTTGTTACAATAGTTACTATCCATTGGATTAAACCTCCGATTCTGCTGACCACCTTGCCCCTTTTGTTTACTAGATGAATCTCCTCTTTGTTTCTGTGAATACCTTTCCTTATTCATGACCCTTTTTGCTTGAATATCACCATCTACCGAACGAGCATAATCATATGCTTGTGAAAGAGAACTAGCTAATCTCACTGAAGTACGGTAATCTGGAGGCAAAGTCTTCACAAAATGCTCAATCTGAGTTCTATCAGTCGGAACCCACTGTCTCACAAATCGCAATTTATCAGAAAATTGCTTAATAAGTTCTTCAATCGACATTTGATCCGTCTTTTGTAAATCAAGAAACTCTTGTCTGATACGTGATAAGTTGTACTCTGAACAGAATTGCTTACAAACTTCGGCATGAAAGTCTGACCATCTAATCATTTTGATTTGTTCCGATGTCAATGGAGCAGTTATAGCATCCCACCATGACATTGCTTGACCCTTTAAGAGCTGAACTGCGTATGGTACTTTATCTTTTTCTTCACAATGGCAAACTTCCAATTTTCGCTCCACATCACGTAACCAGTCCAAAGTGTCAGTAGGATTAGTACTTCCAGAGAATGAAGAAGGATTGGTGGACATAAAAGTCTTAAGTGAACAACCCACTTTTAACTGCTGAAATGGAGGAATCGCATGTATCTGATAACTAGGAAAACCGGAAGAAGGGAAAGGTACAGTAGCTTGATAACTATAACCTTGTTGCTGCTGCTGAGAAACAAAAGGTATAGATACTGGAATCTGCTCAGAAGATACAACAGGAGGAGCAGTAGTTATAACAGGCGGCTGAGTATGAATAGGCTGTCGAGAAGGCCCAGCCCGTTCATTCTGTAATTCCAGCACCCGATTCTCTAATCTCATAATGTACTCTTGGTCAGTTTCTGTTTCCACGCCTCTTGGATTAGATATTCCATTATGTTCCTGATTTTCTGGTGTTGGTGCAGAAATTTGAGAGGCATTGTTAAGAGTATGGACAGGTTGCTCATTATCCGCCATATCTGAAATCACATCATATCTCAAAATTCGTTAATCATTAGTACTAGCAAACTAATCAAATTTCTTTTCCTAACTAATCCCCTCAACATGAAATGTTCGACCAACGGAACTAAGTTTAGGTATGAACACCTAGAATGTTCATTCCCCTAAACTTTTGCTCTGATACCAACTTATAACACCCCATATTTTCAAGACATTTTTTTTTTAAACAACCTGGAAGCGTTATCCCATTCAACAACATTTACATATAAGATAATATCGAAAGTTAGTTATTACACAAAACTATCATTAAGTTATTTCATTACAAACCCAAAATCTAGTGGTGTTATTTATACAAACGTTTACGCCAAAACAAAAGTAATCAAGAGTTGCCAGCTTGTCAAACATTTCACCCAAAACCTCTCAACCGAGCATAAACCAACTTAACCTGCAAAAGTGAGGTGGGGGATTAGCACGAAGTTAAGTGAATAACGATTCTAACAATCTAACTTAGCATAAACAATCAACTCACAATAATCAACTAATAGTAACAATCAAATTAGAGGATCGGTGGTTCTTGAGGTACCCTCAGCCCGCGGATGGCCCACCAAGAACACTTATAATCCACTGCAGGCCAATACAGAGATTTTACCGATAGTTCAATGCTATCTTTAATCAGTATGGACGAATTCACAACGAATGTTCATCAATACCATAAAGATTAACCTATAGCAACTAAACCCAATTGAAATTGACCTCTATCATTCCAACCTATCATGGAATGAGTCACTAGCAATCAATCATTTAGCCACAATCAACTTATCAATAACTCACAATATCAATCTACTTAAAATGGATGTAACTAAATTGTTAACACCAATTTAAACTGTGAGAACCAGTCACTCACCTGTCTCGTTTCAAGCTTCACTCAAAGATCTAATTTTATTGAGTCGTAATCGGATCTGAAATACAAAAGAATTCCAAGTCAATCCTCACATCACATTGTATATAACTTAATATCAACAATCAAACAGATATTAAATAATAGAAACACATTATGCAAACTAAATCACATTATTAAGCTTAAGTCAGAAAATCACTGTCCAGCTAAGGGAATCCGGCCGTATTCAGATGAATCCGGCCGTATTCCAGTGAATACGCCCGTATTCCCAAGTCATTTCAGCTTCAATTTCAACCAGAACTCAATTTAAGGAATCCGGTTGGGAATACACCCCGGGAATACGCCGTATTCCCTTGAATCCGTCCGGATTCAGGGGAATCCGACCGTATTCCCACGTCTTCCAGACCTGCACATTACCAAATTTATGCACAACACAACTACGAACCAAAAATTACAATTTCACCAAACTCAGTTCTAAACTCATGTTTTTTCCAAATTTCGGTCATAACAACATATACTAACATCATATATCAAAGATTCAAACTTCAAATCATCACAAATTCAATCAATCACCTATGACCTAATAATTTCATATTCAATCTAAAACTCAAGAAATCTATCCATTTATTCATGTAATCATCACTCAAATCAGTTCATGAAGTTACATATATCATATAAATTTGAATTCTATCATGTACCCACCAAAACCACATAAATTCTAGCTTCAAGCATCAATTACATAATTAACTAGTTATTCGCTAATACTTACAAAATGAAGAATCAAAGAAGCTTATGATGAGGAAGATGATGAGCTTATGATTAAATCTTCAATCTTGTTTAAGTCTTGCAATGATTCCTAACAATTTGGTGTAGGTGATTTTGTTTGAGAGAGAGAGTTGAGAACACACATGAAGAACACACAAGAAAGTTGGGGAAGATTAAGTCGGCCCCTTTTATTTTATTTAAACCGACTCACTTAATTCACAGTGCAATATTATACCCCTTTTTGACCTATTGTCTGGAACCTCAGTTTCAATTGCGATAAAATTATTTTATTTTACCGTCACCTAAGTTTATTTAAAACAAACTATATTTCACTAGTCACAATATTTCCTGAGGCTTGTTTACCTACAAATTTCACAATCAAACACAAAATACAATTAAATTGCACAATTAATTTAAAGAAATACCTGTTTCTCCTAGGCCCGATTTGGGGATGTTACAATATTAATATTAATATTATATTAATGTTATATTATTATAATATTATTATTTTTGGGTTTAAATTTTAATTAGGAGAATTTAATCTCAATCGTTAGATCTAATTGGTAAAATCATCGAAGGGTTAAAATTTCTCCTTGAGATTTTGTTTTAATTATATAAAATATAATATATATATATATATATATATATATATATATATATATATATATATATATATATATATATATATATATATATATATAAAATATAATATATAATATAATAAAATATAAAGATAAAGATGTACTAACTTCATCATATCTATTTTCTATTTTTGTGAAGCTAAATGCGAGTATAATGGTGCTGCATCCGATGAGATCGTTAACCCTGCTTACGCTGGTTACGTTAAATACAGAGGTGCTGCATCAAATGCAATCGTTATGCCAATGAAAAACTCGTCATTTTTCTTCTTAGAAAAGGACATTCATGCGGGCAAGAGTATGAAGTTGCACATTAGCAAAGATGCAACCACAACAACTCCATTTATACCTCGCCAAGTTGCAGATTCGTTGCCCTTTACATCAAACAAGTTGAACGACATCTATACCAAATTCAAAGTTAGCCCTGGCTCTCTTAAAGCAAATTTGATCAAAAATACAATCAACGACTGTGAGAACGCTTCTAAACAAGAACAAGATGAATACTGCGCGACTTCTTTGGAGTCAATGGTGGATTTTGCTGCTTCAAAGGTAGGGAAAAAAGTTCGAGTGATTTCAACACAAGTCAAGGGTAACGAGAACATACCATTACATGCATACAAGGTAAAAGATGTGAGGAAATTGAATGGAGATGTTGCTGTTGTATGTCATCGCGAATTCTATGCATACGCTGTCCATTACTGCCATAAAGCATCTAAGATAAATGCCTATATGGTAAATTTGATCGGAGAAAACAATGTACAAGCTAAGGCAATATCAGTATGTCATGAAGATACTTCATCATGGAACCCAAACCATATCGCGTTTCAAATCCTAAATGTAAAACCAGGAAGTGAATCAGTTTGTCATTTTGTTATTGAAAATGAATTGGCTTGGGTTCCTTACTAGATTGTAGTAGTATGTTTTATCCAACAATGTCAACAGTGTATAGTATAACATTGTTGTTGATCATATGAATAAAGTGTTTTATTGGTTACACCTGCTTGATGTTAATTATGCTTCTTCATTCACATATATTTCAATTTTTACTACAAGAATCTTAAAAAATTTAATTTTATAGAAACAAAATATGTCATTTGTCAAAATATGTCCAACTTATAAATATGACATTCAACAGTTTAAGTCATAAATCGTTAAGTTTCTAGTTGAGTCTGAAAGACAGGTTTGAGTCTAAAAGCTGGCCATCAGACTCTAAAAGATTGAAGATTGTAGATGCTGACAGATCGAGATAAATAAAATTGAAGATTGAAGAGCTCACGTTTACAAATGCGATTTCGAAGGATACAGAGATAAATAAAAATGTTTAGAAGTTTTGTATTAATAGAAAGAATAGTTATCAAGTTTTCATATAAATCGGTCCAGTTTGTTACACTCGATAATTTAGAGATTGAGTAGGATTGTATTTTCAATAACCGACCCGGCCATCTCTTGTATAAATGTGATTTTATTGATACCTAATGAAGTTGTTACGTTGAATAAAACTTTATATTCGCCAAATACAATGTGATTAACATTTTAATTCCGCAAAGCATAACTTAATCGTAAGAAATTGATATTAAATGTTGAATGCCTTATATTGTGAGTAATAAATTATCTTGTTGATTGATGGTTAATCCGTTAACAGGTTTTTGGGTTCTTACTCTTTAAACAAATTATTCATTCTCTTTTTTGATTAACATTAACAACACAAATGATATCAACTTTTCTTAATATAAAAAAGGGTAGTTGGAGGGTCCCTGACCCTTTGAGATCCGCAGCGTCTCACCCGCAAGAGACATTTGCCCGGCAAAATTTTTTCTTAATATAAGGTAACATGTTAAAGAATTTTTTAAGAGCACACGGTGTGGGAGGAAAATTGGCAGCGTTTTGGGTCGAGAACGCCGTCGCACTGAAACGGCATTTCTAACGGTGTCCGGTTTAGAACGTTGAAATCTTCTTCTTTTTGTTCCTTTTTCTTTGTTGTGTGTGTCCTGCGTGTAATCGTTTATATCAAAGAAGGAAGAAGAAGAAGAACCAACTGTATTAGGTCATTAGTTTTTCATCTTTGTTACATCATAATAAATTAACGAGCCTAATGATAGCATTTATGAATTGATCTTCTAAGCAGCTTTGAATAAATTTTTGTTCAATAAACTTCTTGTTAATTAGTGACAACAATAAAAATGTTAGTACACAACATTAAAACATACAGTAATTCGTATCTAGCACTTCTTGAGCCCACTGTAGCTACGTCACTGGGTAAAGTGATCCGAGACCCAAAAAAATACTTATGTGACACCGACATTCCGATATGGTGAAAGGTTCATTTTTTGTGCTTACAGAGTATATGCTTGTTAATAAAATTAAAGTTTTACTTTATTTGATTATTAGTGTTAAACCCGTGTGATGCACGGCTAGCATTATAAAATATGTGAACCACAAATCAAATGGTATATGAAATGGTGGAAACTTTCAAATTTTAAAAGAATTTTTTTTTTTTTATCATTATTAGTGATACTTTATAAACTTTTAACCCCTCAAAAATAAATAATAACTACATTTTTTCCCTACGATATATCAATGAAATGAGAAGGTTAAAAAAGATGTGTACGTTTTCGTTTTTTGTAGTTATAATATGTTAACCTTGCAACAATCTAATAAAAAATGCGTATGTTAATAGTCTCGGGATAAATAAATTGTAAGAATTACTATAACAATGTAGACGTTTTAATTAAGTAACTTATGCACATATATATGTGCAAAATATAAATCATTTTAGTATTCTACAACAATCAAATACATACCTATATTATATAGATTTGAAAAGTAATATAAAAATAATAAAAGTACACGTCAAATATATACTTACATTATATAGAGATGATGAACTTAATTTGCCTATCTATAAAGCTTGTATACAGGTTACTAAATAATGGAACTCTCGAAATTGAATTCCCTTATTCTGTAAGATGATAACAAAAATTTTCAAATTAACAAAACTTTAATGAAAGATATAATTACATTAAAAACAAGTTCTCATAACTTACGAAAAGTTTATTTATTTATTTTTAAAAAAAAAGGGAGAGTTAGAGAAAGTTGGAGAAAGAAGAGTAAAAATTAAGATGAACAAACTAAAAGATTTTTATAAATAAAATTAGAAGGAAAAAATAGATTAAAGGATGTAATGACTTTGAACTATAATAAAAAATTATAAGTGTTATCACATGACATATTATTTTAAATTAAAATGGTTAAAGTTTATTTATTTATTTATTTTTTAAAAAAAAGGGAGTGTTAGAGAAAGTTAGAGAAAGAAGAGTTAAAATTAAGATGAAAAACTAAAAGATTTTATTAATAAAATTAGAAGGAAAAAAATAGATTAAAGGATGTCATGAGTTTGGATTATAATCAAAAATTATAAGTGTTATCACATTACACATTATTTTAAATTAAAATGGTTATAATTTAATTTTATTAAGTACCTTATTAAATGAAAATAGTTATAATATAATTTTTAATAAATATTATCTTATTTGAAATAAAGGTGTAGGAAAATCCACATCATCAAATTTCTTTTATATGGTGATGACACATAGGATTTGTATGACGTGGCAAGGGTAAATTTTTGACAAATAATTGAGGGTCTCCTCCCTTAGTTATAAAGATAGATTTCTGCTAAAAAATAAATAAGCACTATATATTACACATCCTAGCTGATATTTAACACTTTTGATAATTATCTTTACACTTTATATATAGTACTAGATCATAACCCGCAAATTTTGCGGGCTATTTCATGATTTTAAGACAAATGTTTATTATTATAATTTTATTTCGGTGGATAATGTATGACTTGACATATTTGTGCATATCACATTACAGAAATGTTTTGAATGAAGGAGATATGTTTATCTATTGAGAGTAGATGTAGAGATACATTATTAAAAATGATTTATATAATTTGTAGTTAAAAAGTTAAACACCAAAGAGGTAACACAAAAAAATAGTAGGTTGCATACTGTGAGCCTAATATCAATAGTTTCAGTCAATTACCCATTTCAACCAACCTGACCAAATTAAAAATTGACAAATAAACTTACAAACGTCTATTTTGTCATACATATCAGAGTACCATATGAAATTAAATTCCTATAAACAATAGGCGAAATTAAAGTCGATAAACTTACACATATCAATTTCGTCATTTATATCTGATCGGTAACAACTGGAATGATTTGGATTTGAGTCAACCGATGCTAATGAAGAAGAATGTTAATGGTGATGGCAACATTATTACCGAAACAATTGGCTTCACTTGGACATCTTTTAAATTGAAATCGGCGTTTTGTGAATCTCAACATATCCAAAGGCGGAATGATAGATATGCATGAATAAACTAAAAGGAATGTGAATGTTAACGCACCATTCAAATTATGAAATGGCCAACACCAAGATGATAGAAGTCGTACACGGTTAGAACAAAGACACTGAAATGCAAGGAACCCAAAGGCGGAATGATAGATATGCATGAATAAACTAAAAGGAATGTGAATGTTAACGCAACTTTCAAATTATGAAATGGCCAACACCAAGATGATAGAAGTCGTGCACGGTTAGAACAAACACACTGAACTGCAAGTAACTGAAAAACTGAGCACAACAATGATATTGGTATAACGATATGAAGAAGCAAATGCATCACAATCAGTTATGTTATGCAACTTTGATACTGTTCCGCAAATAGTTTTTTTTTTTTCGAAAAAGCAATAAATTTTATTAATAAGACCCCAAGTATTTACATCAACAATATACAGGAACATCCACACATGCACTTTCAGCAACACTGGTACTGTACTATTACAAAACTTCCAGTGACTATATTTACAAAACTCCTCGGTGCACACAATATAAAATATCACCACTTCATTGCCAATATTTGTGACTACTCTTGCTGCCTGCTTGAAATTCTGTCATCAAATCGATCACATTTGACCTGCAATCACCCATCTTGACCCCCAAGTTGAAAACTCCACCTCTGTTAATAATTACCTCGTTAACCCAATTCTTTTTTACATCATTTTGATTACAACACCCCTCTACAACAGCTACACTAAACCACCAATCCATCCATGAACACTATACATCACTGTATTCATTCATTCGATTTAATACACAAAGACCCCATCATTCCAGCAGAAACATTGGCGTCATTATATAATATGCAGCACCCAATCCCTTATGTCCTCAGATCATTCACCCATCTCGACCATTATGATTTATCCATCTTTAATCTTGTTCTCATCCACTCAAAACTTGGAGTCTAGATTTCTTGAAACATACCCACACCCCTAAGTACTTTACCAAAAACCTTCACATTAACGTTTTTCCAAATCAAGTACGTCGTGACCCATATAACCCACACCAAAGTCCTTTAAAAAGTTTACTACCGTCAATTACATTGGTCGAATCTAACCAAATAAATTAGTCATAATATAACAAAGAAAAAGATTACATAAAGTACTTCAATTTAGAATGCAACAGGTTATTAGGTTATTGGCTCAGACTATGTACATTGAACGTTTCAACTAAATGAGCATTGGTTACACATACATCATCCTCATTTTAGTATGCTCTTACATATACATTATATTAAATTGTCTTGTCATATTTATTTTCCAAACGACAAATAATAGCACTATAAATTACTTTCTTTTATAGATGACTTGAGTCCATTTGTTAGTTTAATAGAAAATGATATAGTAGTAATCTAAACTAAAATCAGTAAATATATGGTACTTACTTGGAAGCTTAGTGACCAATCCACGAGCTTTCTCAGTATGCTTCAGAGTAAGATGGGCAGCTCTTTCAATGCTAATCGATTACCATTTTACACAAAAAAGTTGACCTGTTATAGCTAGATGTTTAGAGAATCAAATCAAAATAGAGATAGTAACCTGGGCAGGACATGCAAACAGAACAACAGGTTTGAGTTTACTAACCTTAAGCTAAATTTTTATAAAGTAAACCCTCTGAGCTGATCCAAATTGACCTATTTATATGAGAAAATTCCAAAGAAAGTAGATTATACTACTCAAGCCAACATTCATCTTCTCAAGCACCCATCCATTTCTCAAGTTTCTCAAGTATCTCTGTCCTACTAAAAGCTTCCTCTTTAACTTTTCCAATTAGAGTATCGTTTTATTCAACGCGACTACCAGCAACAACAATATCGAAAATATCATAAAAATTTATACATTCATTATACATACAATTCAAGAAACAACTAATATTAGTTAATGAAAAGGGTGGCTTTGAGTCGTAATCTTAGCTTAAACGGTTCAATTGGATAAAGTTCAAAGAATGAGTTAAAAACGGAAATTGGTAAAGTGGGTCGAACAGTTTAAAAATGCCATAAGCTTTTAAAAATGAGTAAAGCCTCTCAAATCATCTTTTTCTAAATATTTATATATAATACCACAAAATATCGGGTTCTTAAAGCTATTTATTTGCATAAGTTTACACGAACGGTGATAAATTTAAATAGGATTACTATGTTGTATAAGACTATTATGTAAGCAAACATACCTTATTTCTGATTTCCAGTTTTCTTGACTGATAATCAGTACAGTTCGAGCACAACACGAGTTCTCTGTAAGTTTTTGATGCTGGGAACCATGCCTCAAGGTCATACTTATTGGCTGCAGTGTCATTTAGTGCCGACTATTGACACTACTTGATATGGCAATTTCAACTGTATGTTATATTGCATTAAAGTTACCATAAAAAAAATTAAATACTAAAAATTAGCATATATTCACATCAAAACAATATAAAGATATATATAGTATAAGAAAATCTTTAGATAAATAATATCCCATAATCATATATTCTCCTGCTCATTTTGTCACATCTGCATGCAAGTAATAAGAACATTATATGACAAGGTGTCTTAACTTACCATCATCATAGGATCAGCTTCAGTTTCATCATCAGAATCCCTAAGCTTTTGCTTCCCTGGTCATTCTCAAGGTCAAAATCCCTACCATCTCCTTGACCAGTGAACTCATGTTCTCCTTTGTTAGGAACCATACCATTATCTGAACTATCATTATTACTATCTGTACCAGACACATCGTAATGATCCACGATCCAAGCAGCCTGTAGATTCAACATCATATATGTCACGGTAACATCAATCTAATAATAAATTAAGAACACTTCTTGAGACTACCTACCAACCAGATATTCAGAGGTACCCCAAGGAAGAGACCTCTTTTTCTACTTATTTTACTTATGTTCTTATTTTCCTTATTTACTCTATCAGCTTCTGCCATCTCTGCTTCGGTTGGCCGTGTCTATAAGGAAAGTGATATAGAACAAATTAGAAACAAAAAATAGAAGTAAATAAAGATTCACCAATAACTAAGGGTTGTTGACTTGTTGCCTGAAAATTGCAGCAGCAGCCTACATCAAATATCCTAAAAAAGGAACAATCAATTTAATAGAGTAGGTATCAATTATCCACTTATCAGATTTAATGTCATCAGTTACAATAAAATACAGTAACATAAAAGACTCATTAATAGAAATAAGATACATATATGTAAAGGTTAAAGCATCTTAGTATAAAACCATATATCTTAAAGGATTGTATCAACTTACTTTGGAGATGCTACTAACCACAGTAACACATAGCTTAAACTGTCTACAAAACAATATACACACTATAGAGAGATACAAATACACCAACCTGCTGAATAATTCTATACAATATTAGGTTAATTTTGTAAGCCTAACTAACATACTACTTTTTAGTTTTTAGACAAACTAACATGTTAGCAATTAAAATCAACCTAACTCGACCCGTACAAAAGTGATTCATTTTGACACAACCTTTCACCGCACACCTTCTATTCAAGCTTTTTATGCCTTAAAATCTCTAATGTCCTCCCAGCATCCTCATCTTTTTGCTAAATCTTTGGAACATCTTAAATTTTTGTAACCTTCCTTGAGTGAAATAGTTATAATAAACTCGTTATGAGTCCAATGTTTTCCCCATATTTGCACACATGTTACCTCGAAAGCTCTTCATGGAAGTGTGCTAATTAAGCGCACTTCGCATTATATCTTTCCACATAAAACATGGAATTTGCACTTCTGTTTAGTCCCTTTGCTCCAAAAAATCAAGACTAGAATTTATAAGAGCTCGATTAAGATGTGCAACGACTCCATTTAGATAATATCCTCTACCACCAGCCACATCGGCACCTAAATATTAAAAACCGAGATGAGTTAATTACAACAAATTGGAGTAGCAAAGATGATATAGAGTTTAACAGCTTTACAATGGGTATGTAATAAGTACTGAATTTAATCAGGTTATACCTCGTATTAAATATGCAAATTCAATACCTTTTGTAAGCTCAAAGTGAGTTTGCAGACCAGGGTCCAATAACATTATTTGCCTACATTTATCAAAATGTACAAAAATTTGTTATAATCGATTAGATAAACACTTATGTTAGATCTAAGGCAGGCAGCCACATCAAGACATGTGCATCAACCACGTTACATTAACCAAAGATACCAGTAGCTTGACCAACTTCTAAAGCTTTAGGTAAATAACTATTCCCAGAGTGTGATATATAAATAAAAAAAAAAGAAAAAAAAGTATGTAAGCAAAATATTTATTAAAAAAAAAAACAGGATAAACCAACCAAAAAGACTATGGAGTAGTAACCTAGTTAACAGAGAATGGAAAAGGTTGAGATGAAAACACATAAATATATTTCATCTGAATCAAGCTCATGGATTTTAATCACAGTCGTAGCTTGAATCAAAATGTAACAAAAAAGTTTAGAAAGCAAAACATTTAGCAAAAAGAGAAATTAAGAGTGGAATAGAAATTGAAAATGCAGAAGATTACCGGTTTGGTTAGTCAGTTTGGACAGTGGGTCAATTGCTTCAAGCAGTTTCCCCAACGACTTGAGTTCCAACACATGAATTCTTGCAATTGCCTTTTCATCCAGGGAATTTTAGTAGAAGGTCATAAATATCGTTTGAATCTCAACCCAGTATTGACAAGAAACAGACAATATAACATGTTAGGATCAAATTCTCCTTCTAAAAGCAGCTTAGTCAAAAGACAGCGCCTTAGTATCTAAAATCAAAACGCAGTGTTGCCTATAAATAGAAGTCTGATTGAATCTCTTATTTATAGATCGAAACTTGCTAGGACTCAAAGGATCAGCTAAAAAGCCTCCTACAATGAATAGGTTTAAAAGAATGTGACCTTTATGTGAGTTAGAATCCGATCGTCGTTTTCAAGCTCTAACATGAAGATGCTCCAACGTGAAGATGATTACCCAATGTACAGCCCACGTAAACAACTGTACGATTTCTGGAGAAATTAAAATGAATCTCACCTTCCTGTTGAATCTCTCTTTTTATCCACTGTGTTTTTATCCTTCAGAGTAGGCATATGATTGATGGCCTAAGAAAAAAATAACCAAACAGATTGTATATACTGTCTATAAACTCTTGTCATGTTTCCATGTGTTAGCGAAATGATAACATCACTTTCAGTTACATGTATAATACATCAAGTTAACACCTTTTTGCTTCTTCATCAACACAAAATTCTTCACTAATTCCAATAAGATAGCCAGATTTAGTATCGTGATACACATTTCACAAAATACCAAAGGTCAACCCATGGAAGAAGGTAAAATTGTAGTATAATAACTTGTTCAGTTTATTCCCTAAATTAAATCATTAACTTCTGTAATCAATGATGGGAAAAAGTTAAACTTTATAAAAAAACACAAAAAAGAATCACCTTTACTTTGTTATCACTTTTGTCAACAACAGAAATCAATTATTCCTAACACAAAAAACCACAATTTGTTCATACAAAAAAAAAAGATCATTATCATATACTATCATAATTAATGTCAAAAAAATATATCCAGAACTCCTGCAGGCAATATGATCTACATCTTTAACACCACCAACATCAGTCCAAAAATGATAAACAAAGATCCAGAATTTTACTACAGACATCATTAATCCCAAGCAATTAAAAAGGAAAACTAATCAAAAAGCAATAAGCAAGGGATTCAATGGGACAAACATTGCACCCAACTATAGCAATCTGAGAGGTAGTATTAACTCTGCTTTTTAACAAAAGTGATTGTCTTATATCTTCCATCATTGAAATTGATGATCCATTTCTTTCAATCTTTTCACCTCCACCTTCACTTTCTATATCAACTCTACTACTATTATTACTATTATTATATTATTCTCCATCACACCAAAAAAAACACTACAATTGAACCCACAACAGAAGCTTGATCAAAGTTATAAGACATATTCAAGACATTTGGGTGCAATGAGATGAACATATTATGGGCCATTGTGTCCAGACGGCCTCAAAAACTTTTACGAACAACACATACATTCAGAATTACAGTAATATAAAAAGATCAACAATGTTGGACATTGAACTAAGTTAGGCAACATGAATTTGATCAGGTGGTAATGTATGTCCAAATCATTAAAATGAAATACTTAATGTTTCATTCCACATTATGAGTGTGCCTAAGTTTTTGGGATCAAATAAGTACTCAACATCAGACAATATATTGTACCTTTTTTTATGTATATACAGAATATAAGAATTACTAATCAGACAACATAAATGGTAAGATTATGAGAGATTGATGTCATACGATTGGACTGTGAACTGAAACGGAGGCCATAGTGATTTAATTCATGGAGGCCGGCTCCTGAATCCGTCCCTCGAAAAACCCTTAAAAAAATGCCAGATCGTTTGAATCATTGTCGTATCAATCATCCTTTTGTATTCACCGTTTTGAGTGCTGCGGTATGTTGAATTCGATATCTGCAATGAAATCATGATGGATGATTAATACGATTCGTGGTTTTTGAGGTGTATGGAATGGGTGGCGTATTTTTTGTGTGTATGGATTGTTTTTTTGTTTTGAGCCCTAGCCTCTCAAAGAAGCAGACACGCGTAGTATTAACGGGTCTGTTAGTAATCTTTAAGATTAATTAATCATAAAAATTAGGTTGATCAATGGCTGTGGTTTAAGATGCTAATAAAATTAAGGGGTGGGATTAATCTCTGAGAGGCTAATTAGAAGGTGATTAATTAATTAAGGGCTCCTTTTAATAGATAAGAGAGATTATAAATTATAATAATAATAACTAATAATTATTACTCGTAATATTATTTTATACAAATATAATAATTATTTCAAATTCCATTACTAGTATTATTTATGTGTGATTATATATATGTGGAGAATAATCCCAGTTACTCCGTATTATTCATGAAAAACGTACTCCGTTTTACTTTTATTCATTAAAAATTCCCCTTCCTTCATCTTCTACCCCCCTTCCAGTTCGAACACTCAACCCCAAAACCCTAACCCTAACCCTAATTTAGCATTTTTGGGAAATTGAGTTCGTATAATAATCTGCACAAAATAATCGAATTCATTATAATCTTCAACATCAGCTATGAAGAGAGCATGGCCTCATCCTAAACCTAATGGCGCTTCCAAAAAATACAGATCAGGTATTTACTTCTTTCTTTCTTTTTCGATTTACACATATAGATGCATATATGTATGTATGTATATATCCTGAAGTTTTATACTTATGATTAGTATCACAGTTTAATCTGTTTATGTTTCTATTTCACGAATTGATGTTTAATTTAGCGATTTGTTTTTTAGAAGATATAAATTGTTTATACGTAATAGTTAACCTAAACTAATAAATTGATGAACTCGTGGAGTTGTGGTACTGCTAAATTGGAGCATATAATATCGTTGGTTAATAACAAGGTTCACATCACACAACAATAATATAGGGTATTTTTGGTCATGTTGACCACAAATACCACTCCTTTCTTGGAGAAAATTTGAACCGTTCGATCCGTTTAATACCAAATGATGGACTCTTTTGACTCAATTGTGTGTAGAGTGCCTGATCGCTTCAGAGCACTTCTCGGTAGGACATTGTAAAAACGTTAGTTGAAGTCTGGTCTTAAAGTTTTTTTTTTCTTTTTCTTGTTTTCTTTTTTCTTTGCTTGATTTCCCTTGTTTAGTGTAGTGAATAGAGCATTGGGACCCTAACTTAGAAATGCATCTCCCTTAGATATTCGGTTTCAGATGTTTTACGGTCTAGCATGGAAGTAAGAACTAGCTTAGAGGACTATAACCATTTGACTAAAGGGGTGAGGAATGAGTGAATGGCCTCCTTGTTTGAAGTGGATAGAAATATAGAAGAATGTGGTGAGTTGGATTGCCGAGCGTGGTCTAATCATCAAGTTGTGTGTTTTAAGTTATCTTATTGAGGTGTCTGTTCTGACCTGATTATATTTATAAATGGGTATGTAATGGTTTTGTTATATCTCAAATGGGCCAAATTAAAAACTAAACTAACAGAGGAAATTGTCAAAAGGGTTGAAAGCCACACAATTCAAGGATTAAGGTCAATTTTGTAATCATATCGTTTTGTAATCATAATTAACATTATAAGGATTCATAAAAGATAGATATAAAAGTGTTTGCAGATATAAAAGTGTTTACTGCAAACCAACTGAATCTGGTTCACTTCGACCTGTACTAAAATAGCCTGATTCAACATAAACCCGTTTTGATGTATGACCCAACCTGCTTAGTGTACCATCTCTATTTATTTCAAACATAAATATAGAATAAAGATAACTTAACCAATTTTCTATGCCAGAACATCTAACCCTTCACAGAATCATGTTTTACTTAACAGAAACAATAAATGATAGTCTCAAACAAAGTAGGTGGTAGAAGCAAAAGTGGTTTCTAAAATCTGGCTCTTGAACAGACCCTTCTAGCACTGATTGTTGATGCTATTGTATTAACCTTCCGCTCTTCAGGAAATGACGTACAAACTTCAGAATAATGGTGGGAAGAGTTTACCTCTTCGATCCAAACTTCTTATTTTAACAGTTAAAAGTTTTTATGTTCACACATAACATATATGAATGCCCTATTATAACACTTTTTTTTTTTACATTCATCATTTTATCTTGTCATTCTTTTATATTCTTACCCAAGAAGTTGCTTTTTATCTTTGTTTTAGAGTTCTGTTTCACCTTTATTTCTTTAATTTCAGAAATATAATCAGAAAGGTAAGTCAATGCTTAAGTGTGGTTCTGATAAAAGAATTGTACATCAAGTTAAAAAAATTATCTTATCCTTCTCCATTTTTCACCAAATATATATCTAGAACATGTACAACAAAATATTACAAGGAAATCTAACTGAGAGAAAACACCTAATGTCTTGTAACAGAATCGGAGAATTTACCAAGTGGTATAAGAAGCAAATCGAAGCCTTGCATGAAGTATTTCAGGTTAAATCCTTGCTATAAAAAAATATTATTTTAATTAATTATACAATCTCAAGAACATTATTCCAAGTTCAGCCAAACATTATCAATCAACCTAACCACGCTATTAAGAAGCTATAATTAAATAAAGGAAGTTTCATACGATTAATTCTTTTGAAATATGTAAGTAGTAATGGTCGGTTGATAATTAGTGGTGACTTACATAAGGCGCTATAGGAAATAAGACTGTTTTGTGTCTCCTAAAACCTTGCAGTCTCGAGGATATGTGTATTAGGAAACATATACACGGAAAGATGATTTTATTTCAAGAATAATCTCTCAAACTGAGAATTTATATTTTCGATGTGTAATCGCTTACTATTATGTGAATAATTCATTCGTTGTATTATTCTCTATTTGAAACATTTTCTTGGAGTGAAATCCTCTTTCTGCATATATGTTTTCAAATATCACAAACGTCCTCAAGACTACATGGCTTTAGGATGCACAAAACAGCCTCATTTTCTAGAGCTTCATTTGGGAGTCGCCAATAATTATCAACTGAAACCATTACTGCATAATACAATTTTCAAAAGACTTAATCTTGTGTAACTTCATTTATTCACTGCTAGTTTCTTACTAGCATGCTTTTATAATATAACAAGTTATGTTATACGGAGTATTACTTATTTGGGTTTGTAATTTAAACAAATGAATTGTTTTCTTTACGTAGCATTGAAGGCTGTCCATTTGGAGAGAAATGTCACTTCCTCCATTACTTCCCTGGTGGTTACAACGCTGTTGCCCAGATGATGAATCTTCCGCTAATTTCTACCGCTCAAGCCACCACACAAAATGGGCCCCAGTCAGTCTTGAAATCAAAGATGTGCAACAAATTCAACACCCCTGAAGGCTGTAAGTTTGGTGACCAGTGCAGCTTTGCTCATGGAGATTGGGAGCTCGGTAAACCTATCGCTCCAACACACGACGAGACTCGGACCCTACCACCACCTGTCTCGGGTCGCCATGCACCGCGAAGTGTCGTCACCACATTTGGTGCCTCAGCCACCGCCAAAATCAGCGTGGACGCTTCCCTTGCTGGTGCCATTATTGGAAAAGGTGGCGTGAATTCCAAACAAATATGTAGACAGACAGGAGTCAAACTTGCAATTCGGGATCACGAGAGTGACACAAATATAAAAAATATCGAGCTTGAAGGGACATTTGACCAAATCAAGGAAGCAAGCACCTTGGTTAGAGAGCTAATATTGAGTGTGAGTGCAAGTACAAGACCGGGTGCAGCTGGTCCACCTAGTAGAACCCCAGGTATGCATCATGGGGCCCCATCGAACCCTATCAGAAGCAACATGAAGACAAAGTTATGTGAAAATTTCACTAAGGGATCTTGCACCTTCGGCGAAAGGTGCCACTTTGCACATGGTGATGCTGAGCTACGAAAATCAGGTGTGTAAGATTTAGATATTTTGTTTCGGCACAAAGTTTTGGTAACTGTCTGTCTTCTCTTTTTCCCCCTTTTTGATGTAGTAAAGATTCTTGTTTATATAGACTTGTGTCAAGAATTAATGGTATCTTGGGTATGTGACACCTGAACGTAGTGGTGTTGCGTTTAGTAATTTGTGGTTTTAGACACTTGTTTTAGTAATGAAACGTTTGGACTCGCAAAATCGTAGGGGGTACTTGTATGCCTAGAGGATGCTATGCACCTGAAAGATGGCTGTCCCCTTTTGCAGGACTCAAAAAAGATGCAAAACCATCTTTCAGTGACCTTTCTAACATACAAGGCAACCCAAATCGATTCATTTATAAGTAAATTATAATCAGAAATGTTGCATACTACGAGTAGTATATACTACTGTAATATATATCCCTTTTTACTGGCTAGTGAACAATAAGCTTGTTTGACCACAAACAAGAAACCTACTTGAATCAAAGGAAACAATGACAGCTAAGATGATATGTGAGCTAACTGGTTATGAACATGATTATGTGAGCTAAGATATCAAATTTTCAAGATATTGCTCAAAAACACTTGATTAAAAATGACTTAAATGCTATTAACTTTGACTATACTTTGTATATAAATTTTAAATCATAATAATCATTTTTGGAAAGAGACAGGGATCACATGATGAAGGTGGTGACTGTATGGTGACTAAGTTATAGGCTGTCACTAGACTTCCAATACAATCCAACCCCTTTAACTTTATGTTTGTTTTATGTTTAATTTGTCCTTCCATCATAACCACTTGAACACATATTTTCTCTGATCACATATTTTGAGTGAAAACTGACCATACAATTTCTAACGAGTCTTGAACACACGACTTCTTTGTTTGCGAAAAGCATTAATTCCGTTAGTCTTGAGTTGACAACCTATTAGTTTGTGTAGAACTTATGCATCGTTGGGACTTGGGCGAGAAGCTTGTTAACTACAATGACATTTTCTTCAAGTTCTTGTAAACAAACACTTGAAATAATCAACGATTCCAGATTTAATAGATGAGGTCTGGTGACGGATCCAGAAGTTAAAATGGCGCGTAACATGATTTTTGTTATAGTGTTAAATAAATAAATTTTTATGAAAATTTACAATTTTATAACAAATATATACGGAGTATATGATTAGTAGTTATTTAATTAAATAACATACAAAACGGGCTTACTCCACTTAACTGGTAACACAATTTGTTTGTACCTGTAACATTAATAATAAAATCAGTCCCTTTATAAAAGAAAGAATTCACACTTCACAGTACAACGGACTCGTACTCAAGACTACAAGCAGCTTTAATCTGCCTACGACCCTGGACGGATCGTATGGCGATTAACATATACCACATTACTTCTACAATAACAAAACTTGTAGCTTGTACAAAATGTTTTGACATTTTTGTTACTTATTAGTTCAATAATATATATTTATTTTTATCTATTATTTTTGTAAGGTGTTATTATATATATTTTTTTTTGTCATAAGCAAAATAAGTTAGGAAACGATTTAGCATTAACTTTTTAAATAAAATTGTTGGGCCTTGAATAATAGCCCACATGCCATTATCTTCCTTTTGGTAAACATTGGGTTGTATATTATCGTGGGCAGACAACATGATGTAATAAAGTTTAAAAAATTACTAATAATAGTAATCGTAATTTAACACTTGCACGTTGGTTGTCAAGTTAAAGTTATCATCAATGCTTATTTCAAAACACTATTCTTTATGACAATTAACGTGTTAATTAATTATGCAACCAATTAGGCTTAAGTTTTTACCATTATTCATACAATCATAATGAGAAAGTAGTGGAATATTATATGTAGCTAACCTTTTGCGGTTCAAAGTTATTTATACAAGATGGCCGAGTGCTTGACATTGATCTTGGTATATTTACAAGATGTCTCATGTTCAACCTCACTAGCTGCATGTCTTAGAGCGGCCATTGCAAAGGTTAGAAATGATTACAGAATATCGTCTACATCCGAGTAATAATATTCATCCTCTCGGATAATCTTAAAAGAAAAAACTTTATCCGTTTTTTCAATAAGCTAGTTAACTAACCACCACTTAATTTTGTTACAAACATTAATTTAATTAAAAATAAGAATAGAATGTTTTCAACGAAATTGTTGACACAGACGTTTTTTATTTAAGCACGTGAGACAACGTTCGTTATATGTCGTCCACACATAACCTCAATCAATGATTACAATTTTTTCAACGCACTTTGTTGACAATGGGAGATTACTAGGGTGAGATTAGGTTGATAGGTAGAACAAATTTTATAAGCAAATGTAATAGCCTATAAGTCTAATTAATATCTAGTTATATAGGTGTTATAAATATATGGGTTGCATAAATGAAAGTATATTCTTGTGCGATGCGTAGAAGCAAACTCTCCAAATTTATTCTCCGGTTGTCAAAAAGTATGTTAGTCATATTACATAATAGCTAAACAAAATATGAAATATACCTTCTTTTTCAATGTTCGGGTTCATAAAAGCACAAGATATGGTCAAACTGTTCATAAAAGTGTCACCAAAAATGTTGTTGTAGAATAAGTGGGGGTATGGAGGATGTTGAGTTTACAGTGTTCTGAGAATTATTTTTTTATCTGTTAAATGATTGTGTGCGAGGAGAAAAAGAAAAGACAAAAGGAAAAAAAAAAAACAAAGCAACGTTTTGTATCGGATGGCGATCGAGAACACCGTCTGACGACGTTCTAGACGGAAAATTTTGTAGGGAACGTTTCGACACTTATAATCTAATGATTAAAAAAAGTTGAAATTACACTCCTCCGCCTCGTATTCCACCTCAAAGTACATTAAAAATATAGGATAGTAAAAAGCTTGTATAAAAAATAGAAAAACTGAAAATTATTGCATAATTACTTGTGTTTATGGACAATTAACCTTAAATATATTAGTAAAGTTTTTCATTAATACTTGTTCGAAGAAGAGGCAAAAAAATCAGTTGTAAGATCAAAGGGGTATCTGCATATTGTGGGGGAAAGAATAGCACATGATTTTAGCCATTGATCTATGTGATCAACAACCTCGATTCGCAACATTACATTTTACCTACAATGCATTATTGTTGAAGATGTAGTAAGTCTTAAACGTTAATTATAAATTAAATGATCAAATTATCTTATATTCTTGGGTTAATGGTCTGTAAATGTATCCAACTTACCAAAAAAATGTTTTTGTATGTGTAACACCCCCAAATTTAATGATTTGCGGAAGCATACTTGGGTGTTACTAATCAATATACAAAGCACAAGATATACAGTAAACGACCTCTAAATGAGACGTTGTAAAACGATTTCATAGAAATAAATGTTTGAAAACTTAATGTTTTCGTATACAAAAATAGTTCCCTAGAGTCCACGCGTATGGTGGGAGATTCTATTACATAATCAACATGTACAAAAGATAATGCTGAGAATCTCCGTTAATGCAGTTTAGTTGAAATCATGCGACTCTGGCTATGTCTTGGGGAAATCCTACTCCATATGAGTACCTGAGAATACATGCTAAAAGGGTCAACACTAATGTTGGTGAATCTCACAGGTTTGTAAGTAATATCAGTTTTGAACACAAGGTTTCATCAGTAGTGCCCGCAGGCATAAATCAAGTATTTGCAAATCCAGCAAATGTAAAGTAAATAAGTTATACCGTTGCCATGAGGCTCATAATCGAAGCTTAACCCGTAAGTAATAAGTTGCTCCCGTGACATGCTCGTAACTGAGCAAGCATAAGTAACGAAATAATAGTCGCCCGTTTATACATAACGGTTCGTGGTAGCGCTACTACCCCGGGCGGGGAGGGTCATTTCCCTAATGGATCCATTAACTAGTGTTCGCGCTTAAGTCCATAACTAACGATATATGATGGAGAGACTTCAGTAAAGTAAGTAACTCATGCAATTTCGTTTGGTATAGTAAACAGTTTAAGCAATTGTGTTCAAGAAAAACAGTAGCATGTATCTCCCCCAATAAGGTAAAACAGTAAAAGTGGGGCCGTAAGACTCACCTGAGTCTTTGCAAGCACGTTTATATCAATAAACGAGTAAGTAATATCAACCGTAGGTTCTCCGAACCCGTAACCTCCAAACGCCTAAACACGTAAAGTTAAGTAAGTAGATGTCTCGCAAGACCATCTAGGCTTGTTGTCCACACAACCCGTTGTGTCCAAATGTTGGTTCGTTATCGTTTGTATAAAAGTGTACGGCCCGTTGGTGATTTGTTATAATTAAGGTTTCATCATTTATAGCGCAATTTAGAGCAATTGTATTAGAAAAGTGTGTTTTATTATGTTTGTTAAGTCGTACGGTATAAGTATTTGAGGTTGTATAAGTTCGACACTTAGTGTAAAAATAGTTGGAAAGCTGCTGTTTTATGCGACACTTATATGCGACACTTAGGTTGGTCATGCGACACTAAGGAAGTGTCGGGTTAAGTGTCGGGTAGTCAGATCATGCGTCACTAGCGTAGTGTCGTATAAAATAGGAATTTAATAACATGCGACACTTAGGAAGTGTCGGTAACAAGTGTCGATATAGGATGACTGCGTCACTAGACTAGTGTCGGTATAAATGTCGGTTCGGATATAGGCGTCACTTATGCAAGTGACGTAACATAGTGTCGGTACAATGTTTTATGCGGCACTCAGCAAGTGTCGCACGAAGTGTCGCATATCTGGGTTTGTCTATGCGACACTAACGTCTGATCGACGGATTTCGAGCCAAAAACATGTTTTCGGGTTTCCGTTTGGTCCGATTCTTTTACCCAACCCTTATATGAACATAATAAGCCTATAGAAACCATAAACTAGTAAAAATGATCAAAAACGAGAGATGTCGGGATTTGTCGGAAACTTACAAAGTGTCGGATTGAAAATCCGAAAAGATAGGATGATAGATCGTGAAGTGGTGATGCTTTTCTTCCAAATGACCGAGTAATTCCGAGTACGTTTAGTGGTGTTATTTTGCAAATTTGTGAGGTGGTGGTGGTTTGTTAGTTGAGAGAAAAAGGAAGAGAGGAGAGAGAAGGAGGTGGTGAAAAATGAGGAAGAAAATAGGGAGGTTGGGGGTTTTGGTGAAAGCCTCCAACTTCCAGTCCGCGCTACGTGCTCCGGGCAGTGTTCGTTTCCTCCGTCATTTAAGCGTTAAATATTTATTTATGCTCGTTTATTATTCTTTTGAAATCACAAATTTTATTATATAATTTACTTAAATTATTTCTTTAAATCGTTAATAGTTTGAAATGTAATATGGTTTGTATAAATTTAATTACTTTTGTTTTTAAATCGTGTAAGCTTTTATCGAGTGATACGAGATAATTACTAATTATTATAAAATAGCATTTTGGTCATAATTGCGTTATTTTAGTTCATAAACATTTGTTCACCAACGTCAGTATTAATCGAATAGAATTTCATTCTATTTAAATTGCGTACGATTTAAGTCCAATCGCGTATTCGTATATATTCAACAATATATATTTTGATACATTAATCAGCCTAACACAGAACTAATTACATGTATTAACAAAGAATTAGGCACTAATTCTAGTCCTAATTTGCCGGGTGTTACATTCTCCCCCTGTTAAAAGAATTTCGTCCCGAAATTAGCTCGAGTGCACGGTCGGTGCATTGTCTGGGAAGAGATGTGGATATTTCTGTCGCATTTGGTCTTCCCGTTCCCAAGTGAATTCAGGACCACGTCTAGAATTCCACCTGACTTTTACGATGGAAATACGACTCTGTTTTAGCTGTTTGACCTCATGGTCCATGATTTCAGCGGGTTCCTCAACGAAATGAAGTTTGTCATCGATGCGAATTTCGTCAAGTGGTATGATAAGTGTTTCGTCGGACAGACATTTCTTTAAGTTAGAAATATGAAAGGTAGGGTGCACGCTGCTGAGTTCAGAGGGCAGCTGCAGTCGATATGCCACTGGACCTATCATCTCGAGGATCTCAAAAGGCCCAATGTACCTGGGATTTAATTTCCCGCGTTTACCAAATCTGATTACGCCTTTCCAAGGCGATACTTTCAAGAGTACTGGATCCCCAACCTGGAACTCGAGTGGTTTGCGCCTCACGTCAGCGTAACTTTTCTGACGATCACGCGCGGCTTTGAGTCGGTTTTGGATTTCAACAATTTTCTCGGTGGTTTCGTGTATGAGTTCTGGACCAGTGACTTGACTATCTACCACTTCAGTCCAACAGATCGGTGATCGGCACTTACGACCGTACAGTGCCTCGAAAGGTGCAGCTTTAATGCTGACGTGATAACTGTTATTGTAGGAAAACTCACACAATGGTAGGTGTCTTTCCCAGTTGGTACCGAAATCAACTACGCAGGCTCGTAGCATGTCTTCCAGTGTCTGAATAGTTCGTTCGCTCTGGCCATCGGTCTGAGGATGGTACGCGGTACTCATATCGAGGCGGGTACCCGCTGATTTTTGGAGTGATTGCCAGAAGCGAGATGTGAAACGAGCATCCCTGTCAGAGATAATCGAGATAGGGACACCATGTTGGCAAACGATTTCTTTGATGTAGATTTGTGTGAGGCGTTCCATTTTATCGGTTTATCTGATTGCCAAGAAATGAGCTGATTTGGTGAGACGATCGACGATCACCCAAATGGTATCGCAACCGCTCGACGACTTAGGGAGTTTGGTTATGAAATCCATGGCAATCTGTTTCCATTTCCATTCAGGAATGTCGGGTTGTTGGAGTAAGCCGGAAGGTTTTCTGGTATTCGGCTTTGACTTTTGAACAAGTAAGACACTTGCTGACATACATGGCGATTTCAGCTTTCATGTTCAGCCACCAATAAAACTCTTTGATCCCGTGATACATTTTATCGGATCCCGGGTGGATAGAATATTTAGACTTGTGAGCTTCATCCATCACCAAGTCCCGCAGGTTCCCGAAACTAGGCAACCAGATTCGGTTAGAGAAGTACTTAACTCCATTAGGTCTGATTTCGAACTGTTTATCCATGCCTCGCAGGGCTTCGTTTTTGACATTATCGGGTTTGAGAGCTTCGAGTTGAGCGGTGAGAATCTGAATATTCAAATCGTTGTGAATGGTCATACTGAGGGCTCAGACTCGAAGTGGTTTTGTTCGTTCCTTACGACTGAGAGCATCGGCAACCACGTTTGCCTTGCCTGGATGATATTTGATCTCACAATCGTAATCGGTGAGTAATTCAACCCATCTACGTTGTCTCATGTTGAGATCCTTTTGATCGAATATGTGTTGAAGACTTTTGTGGTCGGTGAATACAGTACTTCGGGTACCATAAAGGTAATGTCTCCAGATTTTGAGGGCGAATACCACAGCCCATAACTCGAGGTCGTGAGTTGTGTAGTTCTTCTCGTGAACTTTAAGTTGTCGGGAGGCGTAAGCAATGACCTTGTCTCGTTGCATCAACACGCAACCGAGACCTTGATGAGAAGCATCGCATTATACCACGAAGTCATCGGTGCCTTCGGGTAGGGATAGAATAGGCGCACTGCAAAGCTTGAGTTTCAACAGCTGAAAGGCTGACTCTTGTTCATCGGTTCAGTCGAACTTTTTATCCTTTTGAGTCAGTGTCGTAAGTGGTATGGCTATTTTTGAGAAGTTTTCAATGAATCGGCGATAATACCCCGCCAATCCCAAGAATTGGCGTACTTCGGTGGGAGTGGTTGGCGCCTGCCAGTTCTTGATGGCCTCGATTTTTGATGGGACTACATGAATTCCCTGACTATCAATCACGTGTCCAAGGAATCGAACGGTTTTTATCCAGAACTCACACTTAGAGAATTTGGCGTAAAGCTCCTCGTGTCTAAGTAGTTCTAGGATGGTTCTGAGATGTTGTGCGTGTTCCTGTTCGTTGCGCGAATAGATAAGGATGTCATCGATAAAAACAATGACAAACTTGTCGAGGTAAGGTTTGCACACCCGATTCATAAGGTCCATGAATACAGCCGGTGCGTTGGTTAGACCAAAGGGCATCACTTGGAATTCGTAGTGCCCGTAACGGGTTCTGAATGCGGTTTTTAGGATGTCAGCATCGCGAACACGCAATTGATGATAACCTGATCGAAGATCAATCTTTGAATAACAGCTTGATCCTTGAAGTTGATCGAATAGATCATCGATTCGAGGAAGTGGGTATCGGTTCTTGACGGTTAGCTTGTTCAACTCTCGGTAGTCGATGCACATTCTGAATGAACCGTCTTTCTTTTTGACAAACAAGGCCGAAGCTCCCAAAGGAGAAGAACTTGGTCTGATGAATCCTCTATCCAGGAGTTCCTGTAACTGAGTAGACAACTCCTGAAGTTCAGATGGGGCTAGGCGGTACGGTGCTCGGGCCACCGGTGCGGCACCCGGCACGAGATCAATCGAGAACTCAACCTGTCTAGGTGGAGGTAAACCATGTAGTTCTTCTGGAAAGACTTCGGGAAAGTCTCTAACGATTGGCACATCTTCAAGTCGCTTCTCCTCTGACTTTTTCTCCGTGATGTGTGCGAGAATTGCTGGGTAACCTTTTCTCAGAGATTTTCGGGTTTTTAAACAGGAGATTATGTTTAGTCTCGACCCACCGGTCTCCCCCTGTATGATCAAGGTTCTACCGACGGCGAGAGGAATGCGGACGATTTTATCATAACAAACTATTTTGGCCCGATGCTTGGACAACCAGTCCATACCCACGATGACATCGAAACTTCCTAGTTCAACAGACATAAGATCGATTGAGAAGATTTCTTCGGCTAGGTTTAAAGTGCAATTAGGTATCACACTATCGGTTTCTATGAGTTTACCATTTGCAAGTTCTACGGTGTACTTAACATCTAAGGCCACGGGAGTGATGTCAAGTAGTGGGCAAAACTCATCAGAAATATAGCTCCTATCAGCACCAGTATCAAATAGAATAGAAGCAGATAAGTTGTTGAGGAAGAACATACCCGAGACCACATTCGGGTCTTGACAGCCGTCCCCTGAGTTGATCACGAAGGCTCTGCTCCTAGTGTTGTTGCGGTTGTTGTTGTTGTTGTTGTTCTTCAGTTTGGGGCAGTTGTTCTTGAAATGCCCAGAATTTCCGCACCCAAAGCAGGTCTTTGGTGCATTGGTGATGGGGGTAGGAATGATGGCTCGGCAATCCTTGGCTAGGTTCCCGAACCTTTTGCAGTTTGTGCAAGGGCAGGAACCGTCATGGTGACGATTGCATTTGGAACAGTAGGGTTTGTTCCCGCCGTACCCTTTCTTTTCTGTTGTCCCCGATGAATAAGCCTTAACAGACTCAGGCTTCTTGTTGGTGAGTTGGTTGGATGAGTTGGGGTTTCCTTCCCATTTGCGTTTGTTGTGTGCAGATGGGGTAGAAGTTGTGCCACGGCGGACAGAATTTATCGTTAGCTCATGGGCCATACGGATGGCGCTCTGAATCGTACCAGGTTTGGATGACGTTACCAGGTCTTGAAGTCTGTGAGGAAGTCCATCGACATATTTCTCGATCCTCTTGTATTCAGGATCGACCATGGATGGGCACAGAAGTGCCAGTTGGTGGAAACGGTTGGTGTACCCGGTGTGTAACATCCTCTTCAGTGGCCTGGTATTTTTCTATCTAAATCGAATAATTAATTGTTTAGATAATTATTTGTTATAAATCGTGATTATTGGGAAACGTGGTGAAATAGGTCTTAGGACTTATTGTGGATAATGAAATGTTGCTTGTTTTAATATATTAAAGTTGACGGTACAATAAAATGAATTTCTCGCATATAGTAATTAAGTGCCAGACAATAGATTTAGAGCGGGTATTAAATACCCAAAGTTGTAGGTCGGTTTTAATAGGGACCGACCTAACCCTTTTGATCACTTTACCATTTCATTTCATTTCCTTTTCTCTTTCAAATAAAACCATAAACCCTAACTTAATTATAGTATCTAATCATCAAATTGAAAGGTGAATTGAAGTGTGATCTCTGCTATGAACATCATCATCATCACCTAGCTTTCTCATCTTGATCTTGATACCATTTGTAAGTGATTTTAGTTCATGAACTCAAGTTTTAGAATAAATGATGAAATTGACAAATGGAGATGAATCATTTGATATAGTTGGTAAACACTTGTGATATATGATTATATGTGTGCTTCTTAACTAGTTATATGCATCAAATCCATGATTATGAGCTTTGGTTGAGTTTAGCTCGAGCTGAAATGTAGTTGCAGGTCTGACCTGAGATGGAACGCGTGTGAACGCGATCCAGAAACCCTTGCCGGGATCGCGTTTCTCTGTTATAAAAGAAATTGGTTATGTTTTCTTCTTCGAAACGCGATCCAGCCGCAATTACCGGATCGCGTTGATTAGCGTATTTTGGTTACAGAACTTTTTCCCTATTATGAACGCGATCCCGCCTTTGTTCCCGGATCGCGTTGCCAAGTGTTATTTGATGACCGAATGTTTTCTTCATTGGAACGCGATCCCATCACCAGTAGCCGGATCGCGTTTGTCTGTTAAATTTTGATGATTATGATAGTTTGTGAACCTGAGTTTATATAATATAAATAGTTATTATTATTACTCATTGTAACTTGAATTGTGAAGTTGACTATTATTAGTTAGAAACAAGTTACTAACTTGATGTTATGTGGTACTTACAGATAAACCAAAGATTCAGTGATTAGAAGCTAAGTGTGGATATTACAGAGGTATCGGTGAGTGGATTCAGAGCTCACCATTTAATTTAGTTGTGATCATTTGATTACAACGAATAAACGTGAATATGTTTTGTTGATTAGTTGATATACCTTGTTGACTGTGAACCTATGTGCTATGTGTTTGGCCTTCGGGCATCAGTTGTTAACGAGGTCAACGGGTTGTTAAATGGTTGGTTGAACTAGGCAGGGGTTGAATGAATGATACAGAGTCGTACTTCATTTGTTGTGTGTTTGATTCTGTATTTGAGTTCAACTACCACTAGTTATCGGTCTCGTCCGTATGGCCATACGGATATGGTTGGGTAAGTGTTCTTGGGGAGCCACCCGGGCATTACGGTTATCCCCAGAGCCACCGATCCTCGTTAAGTTGTTGTTGATTTGTTGAATATCGTATTGCGGTTGTTTGAAGCAATTATATGATTATGCTAAGTTAGATGTTGTGTTATGAACTCACTCACTTAGCTTTGTGCTAATCCCTCGTATTTACTTTCTGCAGATTATATTTTGAATAGGTGAGTAGCAGAAAGTAGATGCTCTAGGAGCTGGGGAATGTTTTGACAGCTTGCTACTCTGATTATGTTTTGTAACGATTAATGCTAAGTTTTATATAATACCCCGTATTATGTGTTTGTTAACCATGTTTAACTTGACATGACTTAACTTATGATCGGGTTATGATTTTTGGTTCTAACGTATAGTAATTAAATATGTTTTAATTCTCTTCGCTTCCGTCTTTTCAATATAATATTGTTTAAATAAAATGAGGGGTGTTATACGGTGATATCATCACCTTGCATCTTGTGGTTCCAGAATTCCAACTCCAGTTGTTTCAGTTCATCCCTGGGGCAGTACTCACCCCTCAACATCTCCTTCAGCTCCTCCCACGGGAGTTTGTAAGCATTAGAGATACCCACAGTTTGGGCATAGGTTTTCCACCAGGTAAGAGCGGTGTCAGTGAAAGTACTAACGGAGAACTTAACCTTGTCTCCCTCCGCAATGTTGCAGATAAGAAATACAGATTCGACTTTCTCGATCCAGCGTACTAGACCGATAGCTCCCTCAGTACCTGCAAAGTTCAAAAGTTTGCAGTTCTGGAAGTCTTTGTAAGAACAGGGTTTGGGTTGTGGTCCATTGTTAGATGTATCTTCGCTACCAGGAGTTGATGTTCGGGTAGCTATGGCTTGGGCCACACTACGGGCAATCAGACCCGCAATTTCGGCTTCACTGAGGGTGATTTGTCGGCGAGGTGGCATGACGCTGAACAAGAACAGAACAAGGAAAAGAAATTAGATATTTGTATGAAATTTATGATATATCACAAGTGTATATGATGGGATACACGATAACAGTACGAAGTGACAATCACATTTCATTTAGATAAACACGTTGGATACAAGGTACGGGTTTTCCCAAAAGATTACAGGGTAATAGTAGTACAAAAGTACCGGGAATTGTTACATCCGGTTGAATTACATAGGTCCTAATTAAGTAGTCAACTGGTTACAAGTTACAGACTGATCTAATCTTGATGCAGATTAATCTGCTCCATCAACTCGACAAGGCGGTCCACGGTTTCTGCTAGTCTGTTGACTTGCCTGGCATTGTCTTCAACCAAGGCCAGTCGTTGTACTAGTGCTCGAGAGTGATCCTCAGTCTCCTGTGAACGCTGTTCACATTCCTCTAGCCGGTTTCTTACGAGTTCATCCGTTCCTAATTCAGCGGTCATTGAATCCTGAATTATGCTTACAGAGAGGCTGGTATCTTCTTGTTCTCGTTGGAGTTGTGATATGCGGTCAAGAGCTTGGCGAAGCAGGTAGGTCATTCGATGTTGTTCCCGTTCGAGATTTTCGAGCCTTTGCTCCTGACGGCGGAGTTGGGTAGCCAACACTGGCACCGTGAGATGTGCCGAGTTCTGAGAGTTATGAACAGGATAGGGGCTGGTTCGAGGTGACCTAGTGGTCCTCCTGGCTATTCGCGGGTTTCGAGATCCTTGCGGATGAGAGCGTGACGAATTGGGTGATGTGTTTGCCATTCCTGAGGCAGAGTGTAAGTAAGACGAGGCTAATATATATCAGTATAAAATATCCAGTCTAGTGTCTAGCACGTATCAAGTAATGGTCTGGTTCTCTCGTAGTCAGAGTCAACTAACACATTCCTGTTCAACATAACCATTTCAGACCTCACATCATCTTTCCTTAATTGTACATAGTTGATCAGGCTATGTTAAATTAAAGTCGTATGATGTAATTCCTGAACCAATCATGCCTAGTAAGGAAATACTGCCTAATGGTCATAGTCTAGGCCCACTAAATGCAACCTAGTTCACTATAACCTTAGGCTCTGATACCAATCTGTAACACCCCCAAATTTAATGATTTGCGGAAGCATACTTGGGTGTTACTAATCAATATACAAAGCACAAGATATACAGTAAACGACCTCTAAATGAGACGTTGTAAAACGATTTCATAGAAATAAATGTTTGAAAACTTAATGTTTTCGTATACAAAAATAGTTCCCTAGAGTCCACGCGTATGGCGGGAGATTCTATTACATAATCAACATGTACAAAAGATAATGCTGAGAATCTCCGTTAATGCAGTTTAGTTGAAATCATGCGACTCTGGCTATGTCCTGGGGAAATCCTACTCCATATGAGTACCTGAGAATACATGCTAAAAGGGTCAACACGAATGTTGGTGAATCTCACAGGTTTGTAAGTAATATCAGTTTTGAACACAAGGTTTCATCAGTAGTGCCCGCAGGCGTAAATCAAGTATTTGCAAATCCAGCAAATGTAAAGTAAATAAGTTATACCGTTGCCATGAGGCTCATAATCGAAGCTTAACCCGTAAGTAATAAGTTGCTTCCGTGACATGCTCGTAACTGAGCAAGCATAAGTAACGAAATAATAGTCGCCCGTTTATACATAACGGTTCGTGGTAGCGCTACTACCCCGGGCGGGGAGGGTCATTTCCCTAATGGATCCATTAACTAGTGTTCGCGCTTAAGTTCATAACTAACGATATATGATGGAGAGACTTCAGTAAAGTAAGTAACTCATGCAATTCCGTTTGGTATAGTAAACAGTTTAAGCAATTGTGTTCAAGAAAAACATTAGCATGTATCTCCCCCAATAAGGTAAAACAGTAAAAGTGGGGCCGTAAGACTCACCTGAGTCTTTGCAAGCACGTTTATATCAATAAACGAGTAAGTAATATCAACCGTAGGTTCTCCGAACCCGTAACCTCCAAACGCCTAAACACGTAAAATTAAGTAAGTAGATGTCTCGCAAGACCATCTAGGCTTGTTGTCCACACAACCCGTTGTGTCCAAATGTTGGTTCGTTATCGTTTGTATAAAAGTGTACGGCCCGTTGGTGATTTGTTATAATTAAGGTTTCATCATTTATAGCGCAATTTAGAGCAATTGTATTAGAAAAGTGTGTTTTATTATGTTTGTTAAGTCGTACGGTATAAGTATTTGAGGTTGTATAAGTTCGACACTTAGTGTAAAAATAGTTGGAAAGCTGCTGTTTTATGCGACACTTATATGCAACACTTAGGTTGGTCATGCGACATTAAGGAAGTGTCGGGTTAAGTGTCGGGTAGTCAGATCATGCGTCACTAGCGTAGTGTCGTATAAAATAGGAATTTAATAACATGCGACACTTAGGAAGTGTCGGTAACAAGTGTCGATATAGGATGACTGCGTCACTAGACTAGTGTCGGTATAAGTGTCGGTTCGGATATAGGCGTCACTTATGCAAGTGACGTAACATAGTGTCGGTACAATGTTTTATGCGGCACTCAGCAAGTGTCGCACGAAGTGTCGCATATCTGGGTTCGTCTATGCGACACTAACGTCTGATCGACGGATTTCGAGCCAAAAACATGTTTTCGGGTTTCCGTTTGGTCCGATTCTTTTACCCAACCATTATATGAACATAATAAGCCTATAGAAACCATAAACTAGTAAAAATGATAAAAAACGAGAGATGTCGGGATTTGTCGGAAACTTACAAAGTGTCGGATTGAAAATCCGAAAAGATAGGATGATAGATCGTGAAGTGGTGATGCTTTTCTTCCAAATGACCGAGTAATTCCGAGTACGTTTAGTGGTGTTATTTTGCAAATTTGTGAGGTGGTGGTGGTTTGTTAGTTGAGAGAAAAAGGAAGAGAGGAGAGAGAAGGAGGTGGTGAAAAATGAGGAAGAAAATAGGGAGGTTGGGGGTTTTGGTGAAAGCCTCCAACTTCCAGTCCGCGCTACGTGCTCCGGGCAATGTTCGTTTCCTCCGTCATTTAAGCGTTAAATATTTATTTATGCGCGTTTATTATTCTTTTGAAATCACAAATTTTATTATATAATTTACTTAAATTATTTCTTTAAATCGTTAATAGTTTGAAATGTAATATGGTTTGTATAAATTTAATTACTTTTGTTTTTAAATCGTGTAAGCTTTTATCGAGTGATACGAGATAATTACTAATTATTATAAAATAGCATTTTGGTCATAATTGCGTTATTTTACTTCATAAACATTTGTTCACCAACGTCCGTATTAATCGAATAGAATTTCATTCTATTTAAATTGCGTACGATTTAAGTCCAATCGCGTATTCGTATATATTCAACAATATATATTTTGATACATTAATCAGCCTAACACAGAACTAATTACATGTATTAACAAAGAATTAGGCACTAATTCTAGTCCTAATTTGCCGGGTGTTACAGTATGTATCCAACTTTTAAAAGTGCTATTGTGTGCATCCAACTTGCTAATTCGCGCTATTGTATATATTCATTAACACTAATTACGTTTGACTGATCATAAGCACCCTACGTAGTATTTCGTCCGACATGGCACTGTCATCTTCTTTTCAATTGAGGTTATTAACAGATTTATAAATATTTATTCAACTTCAAAGTTCATCTTCTTAATCTTCATCATCATCAGCAACCACCAACTACCACCACTCCGCCCACCACTTTTACCCCATGAACCATCACTTTAACACAACCAACAACCCACAACCAACAAAAGTGTCCAAAAATTTTGAGAACTACTTTGTATATTTAAACTTCTATAAATCTTACTTTAATTAAGAAAGAAAATTCACAAAACATAAAAAAAAAACAATGAAATCGATTCAAATTTCATAGATAAACATCACATTAAAGATAAAAGAGAAGAGATCTCGCGGTGGCACACGACGGTGGTGATGTACAGATCTTGACGGTGGTGGTGAATTGCAGATCTTGACGGCGACGGTGGTGTTGTACAGATCTGAACGGTGACGGTGTTTAACCGCCGTTTCCGTTGCCTTAAAGCACTACCCAGCCATTTTGCTATAATTTGGACACCACCAATTTCGAACCGCCGTCGTCAACTCCATCATTCGAACCGCAGTTGTCAACTACGAACCGCCACCACTAACATTCGAACGACCCACCGATAATGGAAACTACCACTGCTAAACCCGAAATCCCACCTCTCAACAAATCGATTTCGTTATTAAGTTCGGGTTAGGGTTTAAGAATTTGGGGAAAACGAATAGGACTAATTATTAGTAGGTTTCGATCTTGTTTTTGGATCTATAGAGGTTACGATATGTAGTAGTCACAGGAAATGGATGTATTGTGGTTGAAAATTCGTGTCGAGAAATTTTAACCGGAAATACTGTGTGGACTGAATATTTTATTTTGATTTCATATTCTTTTGATTTTGTTGTTAGAATGTTTTATTTGATATGTATTAAGGTGTGATTAAATGTTTATTTTTGTGGGGGTTTGTATAATAACCCATCCTAAAAACCGAGAATATAGGTAATACGGTTTAATTTCTGTTTTGTTGATTTTGGGGACGAAATCATTTTTAGGAGGATATGTTATAATAACCCGAAAATTTAATTTGTATTTATTTATAAGTATATCAATAACATAGTAATAATAATAATAATAAATAATAATACAATTATTAGTTTACGTTTGAACCAAAATGTAATAAGTAACTAGATTATAACCCGCGAATTCGCGGGCTAGTACATAATTTTACTTAGAAGTTTGTATTATATAATCAATAAAATACTTTATAAATTGACATACTTGTTTGGTTGATATAGTAGAATGTATTTAATCCAATTGAAGTTTGATTTGTTGTTTATCACTTTCAAATGGATGGTGAATACGAAGTGGTCTAATCACGTCCATTAAGTTTTCCAATTTGTAACAGTTTTTCGAAAGATACATAACCCACTACAATTACAATTTAATTGGGGTAATTTTTTTATTCCAAGCGACACACCCTTGAGCATGGTCATTTGAGCACCAAAAGCATTATTACCCTTTGAGAAGGTACTACGAAGGACACTCCTCCATTTCTCAATACTCTATCTTATGGCAAGATAGGCTTGTTAGACCGATATGGTAACACTCAAAATCATAGATGGACAAACGGATGGGTCAGCAACTATAAATATGAAAATCACACCTACAAAAAAAGCAAAGTAGATATTTATATAACAAATCGTCCATGTAGTGATAAACAGTTCAAGCATAACCATTTGGATAATAAACGAATGTTGGATTCATAAAATCTCAGATCAAAGGAGAACCTGACAATTCATAATTACCACTAAAATCAGCAAGTATAACAACCCACATACAAGAAATCACATATATCAATCATCTTGAATGTCTACTATAATCAAGAGCCCATGATTAAACCATAAAATCTTTACAGATTGCTATAGACCACTATAAACACATTGATATAATACGGTTAGAAAATAGACTAAGTTGATACAGTAGACTCAACTGAATGGATAGAAAGGCAAACTAAGAAACACAAAGGCATACTAAGTTTACTCAACCGAACGTACTTAAAAGGCATACTATGAAACAAAAAAAATGATAGAAAATTAATTTATAAGTGCTCATGATTACCACTCCAAAAGGATTATATCAATTCCTGATTTCTTGTCAATATACTATTAATTATCGGAGATTCAGTGGTTTTTGTGTGAATTAGTAAGCGTACCAACATGTTGAAAGGTTAAAATAGTCGATAAAATATTAAAGCTACAAATACCAAAGAAAAAAGCTCAAGTCCAAAATCAATCTACTGCATAAGTTATCGAAATTGGAGTTACAAAATGACAGTAAAACTAAGTAAAAAGAAAACAAAACATGGTCACTTCCTACATGGGTTAACGTATAATAGCCGAGCCTCAAAAAACATGTTTAGAGCCAAAATAATTTTAAACCACTACCCAACTCACTGACCCACTCATTTGGCACCTCTACTACATATAATTCAAACACAAATGAAAGAACAATTTTCATGTATATAACCACTTTCACCTCCCCATCACATATGCAATTAGCAGCCAAGAACATTTTTAATGTATAAGTCAAGGCTTACCGCGAATTCAAACACAAATGCAAGAACAATTTTCATGTATTTATATAACCACTTTCACCTCCCCATTACATATGCAATTAGCAGCCAAGAACAATTTTAATGTATAAGTCAAGGCTTACCGCGGATTTCAGAAGGCAAGACTTGAACTTGAGAGAAGGTCATTATCTTGCCACACAGATTAAGAGCCATCACAAAATCTATCACCATCCATGGGAGCATGTCATTTCTAAGATATATAATAATACAAACTATAAAGCTACAGTGTGCAAAACGGAGACAGAATGTGGATTGCCACAATCTCAAAAATCTGGAAGCTTTATAATAACAACTAAGCCAGACTTTATCTTTCTTTCTCATACTACTATGGATTGGATAACAGGTCAAAATGGTTAAGATACTGATACGGCTCGGTTGGGTCAACCAAACCACTTTTTATCTCAATTTTTTTCTACAAGTTGCATAATCAATGAAGTCGCTAGAGATGATGATAAATAAACAGATGTACCTCCATTTCAAAAATCAATGCCAGGGACAAGACCCTCGACCCAGACAGTATCTTCTTGTACAGAAGATGAATTTATACCACCACCATTTCTTTCATCCTCATGTTCTATAATGGAGATAATAGTACTATAAATTGGATTACAAAATAGGAAAAAAAAATGAATCCACTAAAACCCAAAAATATGAAAGTGATTTCTTTTTTCGCACTTATCAAAATGATGATTATAAAGGAAATAGATGATAATGACTCGCTTTCAGCATTAGCAAGATTATGTTGTTCTTCTTGATTTGGGAAATACAACAGAGTGAGGGGGAGGTATACTGAAAGCACTGATCCGAATTATTAAATTAAACACATCTTTTAGATAGAGATGCAAACCAAAGAAGATGATTGAAACTAACTTCATTAATACACTTAACAAATAAGTTGGTTGTTACCTATTTATATAATGGTTATATAAATCAGTTACAAGGAAAACTTCAAAAATTTCACACATTTCCGTTCAAGCATATCATCAAACAATTGGTGTACATAATATTGATCTTCATGAAATGTAGTTACGTTCTCTGTCATTAAACCAACTTGAGTTCACATCAGATGCTGTATAAAGACTAATCTTTATTACTTTATATCCACTAAATATATACTACTATTTACACTTTTTAGCTAACATCTTTATTACCCCTTCTAATAACTAAAAAAAGTTAATATCTTTACTTTGACAATACCTAAAACTAAAACTATTTAAGAAACAAATAAGGATAATAAATACTAAAATCAAGATCACAAAACAAAACAAAAACAATATAAAGATAAAATTAAGTGCCACTAACCTCTTTTTCAAGCCAACATCACGATCCATAATCCCACTGTACAAAATACAAGTTTCTGTTCTATAATATCCAATACATTAGATCATATATCTGGATGGAATATTCGGAAACAACACAAGTAACTAAGTTTTTATATTTAGAATCGAAGATAAATAACTGTTGATCCATAAGGATGGTTTCCATTGAAGCGATTGTGGATGGATTATATGGGTAGGTTTGTTTCTAAACCAAAAACACTTTCACTATGACCTTCCAATCGTCCCTTTAATCGTTAATCGGATTCAACGGAGTAAACTCTTGTTCACCAGCCATGGAAAAAAATAGACAATTAGCTTGAAGTATATGATTAGGCTATGGTGTAGAAAATCTATAGAGTAATTGTACAGTGATTTATAGAACAATCAAGACGAATAGAGTAGAGGGAAAAACCTTGGATTCAAAATATGGAACCGATTGAAAATTTTTAATGGATATTCACGTTTGAAATGTTTGAATGGCTATTCTGATTATTTGACAAACTAATAGATTAACGGACAAAATAGACAACCCTATATAGAGCTCAAGTATTCATTTTAAATTTGAAATATAACCATCTATCTTTTATCAAGAACAAAATTTTCATTTTATTTTATATATACCTCTTCCGGTGCAGTATAGTGAGACAGCTTCAGCAAACTCTGCATTGTTGCCTTGGGCTATTGCTCGGCTGTCCGCGGCAGCTTCAACTAATCCATGTGGTTTAACATTATTTGGTACTGCTTCATTGCCAACTTCTGAGAATAGGGATGCATGTTGCTCATGACTTAGTTCATAAACTTCGATACTTAATAATGGATCGGATGATGGGAGAAACCTGTGGCGAACATGTAGTATACTAACTAAGTTGTAATTGGTGATGACCATTTCAACCCAATTATTGGAAAATGTGAAAATTACCAACCTAGAAACCAAAAAATGTGAAAATTACCCCTACGGCTGGCTGCTGATGCACAATTAGGCTAGCCCTGCCACCCATAACAACAACAACAACAACTAATACTACTACTTCCCCAACTGTGATGAAATCATTTCTCTCTTGGTCTAACCATCCCTTGAACGTTTGATATGTTCATAACAACCTGCGGTTGCTGCTACTGTGAAAATTGATTCATCAAATATGAAACGGTGAGCCTAGCTGAGTATATTAACATATATGTTAATCTGGTGAAATTTATGGATATAATAAAAATGATGAACTCACTCATAGCTGGTGATTGGCTGGATAGTTACAGATAACATACTTGCCAATGATCGGTGTTCAAAATGCAATCTGCAATAAAAATATAAAAACTAAAATAACAGATGCTAAAGTAATTCAGCAAGGATGAAAGTAAACAAAAGCTAAATATTAAGTGTTGCACTAGTGGCCAGTTAAAACTTTATGAGCATCATAGATTAGATAACCAAATGGGAAAGAAACTTTAGTTAATGTCACCTTCTTGTTTTCAGTAAAAAGGCCGAATATAAAGGATAAAACGCTCAGGATTCCCACAATCAACTACGTTCATTTGGTAGTGACAGCCGTTGCTCCTTATAGATTATAAATTACTGCATGCCAAAATCAAATTATGAGTTCAACAAATAAACCCAATGACTCTAATCCAAAAAATCTATATATATATTTTTTGAGACCCCAAGATATCATCATTGTCGATCAATTACATGTATTTTAGAACTCGTGAATAGCATATGCCTTTAACTTTAGGTATAAAGTCAGTGTGTACCTTCGTTTCTCCTTCATGTGTAGTCGTAACATATAATAAAACCACTATAAAATGTATGGTAGGGCATTTCTATAGATGGTCCTAAGTTGTTTATAGACTTCAATTTTTAAAAGAACAAATCATGATTTCAAATTTATAGTAGGTAAATGTACGCTGAATATTTGCGTATTCCAGATATTGAAAATCGACATATTGAAAGCAAAGAATGGTTGTTAGCTTAATAAGCTTTTTCATTCGAATCCTAAGAAATCGTAAGGAAATTAGGAAGTAGACGCTAACCTAGCCGTGTAGATGCACCTACTAACGCGTCCAAGACCATCTTTTATAACACAATAAAGGGCTAATGATGATGGAGCTGAAGTTGCATAACCAATCCCAAACGCCACGAACGTTACCTACAACGGTAATTAACAAATCATAATCAACTCCTTTCCAACTCATACAACAAATCATCAGTTACATGCGTAGTCTTTACATATCAATGATATAATGGAACAGGTTACCAATTTATTACAACAATTAGGATACTCATCTCCCATGAAACAGAAAGATTATACACAAAATTAAAGAGTGCACTTGAGGCAAGCTGACAACGCAAGAGGCCAACTAAATGTCGGTAGATTAAATACTTAACGAAAGGTAACATGTCAACCAAATTGAAACAAAAGCCATATAAATACTGAAACATGTATTACAACCATACTCGGGGTAAAATTTTAGCAAAAAGATGATGTTTCAAACTTATTATCATGGCATTGCATAAGTAAATTGGAATAATAAAAATTTACCATTGGGATGCTCTAACGACACCTGGGGTAACTGCTCATCTAGTATAGTATTGACTTGCCATCCAATCTCATCCGAACTATACTCATGTATCATCATATCTTTCAATAATCCACATGTCTAGTCCGCATACCAAAATATTTCATCAAATTGAACCTTTTTGAGGTTTTCAAGCCAAACCACATTTCGTGTACTCTAATGTGCCCATGCGTCTACAAAATACAAAGATATAAACATTTTACCATATATTAAATTTAGAACTTCTTAGTAAGCTCCGTGATTGATAAAATATATTATCAAAGTTGAATAAGACAGATGGAGGTTACTAACCAAGCCGCCACCATCAACTTCATCATCATCAAAATAACCAGGATTAACACCCAATTCTTGCATTCCAGATTGATTAGTAATAGCAAACACCTACATTAACACTTATATTGTTACATAATAAAAATATATAATCAGCTGATGACGAACAAAATTACCACTTAACAAAAAAACAATGTGCATTGCCACCTACTGGCGTTACTTCAAGAGATGTTCTAATGTGCTATGATTTTATCATAAATGAACTAACATATACAACGCAAGAATATACAGAATTGTATAAAAAATTACCTTTTGTCAAACTAAGTTATTCACATAATAATGATCAAGAAAAAACATGGAGATCCAATTCAAATATACACAATCGCATGGCAAAAAAAGGTTATACCTTCATCATTCGACCAGCAATCTCCACTGTCCATTCAAACTCTGGCCAGCCCTAGTATCTTCAATTCGAGCAAACTGAAGAAAAAACGTAAAATTCTTAAGTTAGAACAGATAAGAGACTGATTGAAATCGAAATTGAATCACAAATTACCAAATCATTTAGATGAACTGAATTTCAGAATAGGAATTGCATTAGTTTGTTCAATTAAGGGTTTTAGATGCTCGAAGACGATCGATCGGAACCCAAAATCAAAATTGATTTTCAAGGGAACATTAAAATAAAGCAAAATCAAGGAAATATTAGATTGGATTAATGAAGAAATCAAATAAATTGGTACCTTATGAATGAATAGAAGGCCGCAGAGAGACGGTATCAGCGCGAATGAATTCATAGTCGATCTCAATTTTTGTGTTCAATTTGCTAGGGTTGAGGATATGTATGTTAAACAGGCGTTCACGTGTGAAGAATGAATTTTTATTTTTTATTTTTATTATTTAATCCAAAAACGTTTTTTTCTTTATTTTTTTACGCTTTTTTTTTTTCTAAAATAAACTTAATCAAATTATATTAGATTAATTAGATTAATTTTATAATATTTAAGAAGGGACAAATATGACTTTTGAGTAATACACATTTACTATTTAGGTAGTCATTTATGTTTGAGATTATCAATGGTTTTAATTTAAAAGGGTTAATTAATGAAGGGTTGAGATTAGATTAGGATTGACTAAATTAATAATGACAACCTAATATACACTCTATTATAATTGTAACATCCTCGAAATGGACCTAAATGTTTATATATTATATTATTTCTTGATTTAAATGTGTTTGGAAATAATATTGTTTGAATTAGTAATATAATTGGAATAGGAGTCGAATATTCCAATGTGATAAGTGAATTATTAATTGTTATAAATTAATATAGTTGACGGTGCAATAAAATGTTTGGACTCGCAAATGGTTTTCGGGTTCCAGACAATAGATGGAGATGGGGTATTAAATTATACCCGTATAATTGAAGGCGGTTTGTTAGGCCGACTTATATATATCACTTTCCTCTTTAGGAAAGTTTAATTCCTTCCTCCATTTTCCTTTGAAAACCTTAAACATAAATCAAGAAAACTTCAAATCAAATGTAGAAAACGAAATTGGAGCTGTAATTCTGATTGATTCGGCATCATCATCTAGTTCTTCTTTCAAAATTGTAAGTAAAGTTTGATTGATTTTGATTTTGTTTGAAATCTTAGAGATTATTGATTTGAGGTGAAAATTGATGTTAGAAACTAGTTATAATCATTACATGATGATTTTGTAATGTTATTTGTGATTTTAAATGGTTAGAATCGAGTTTTTGATGATTTGGTGATTATACCCGTGGGTTAGGTTTTGATCAGGGCGCAGAGGGCTGGGACGAAGGGAGTACCCGGCGGGTACCTCCCTTACCCGGCGGGGATGAATGATGGTAGGGAAGCCGGCGGCTTCTGAGCCAAGCCGGCGGCTTGTTCTGTGTTGTGAGTACCCGGCGGGTACTGGTCTTACCCGGCGGGTAAGGCTGAATTCCAGCCATTTTTGTGTTAAGTTTAGACACTTATGAGTTGTTAATATAACTTGAACATAAAATGTTAATGTAGGTTATATTCTTGAGTGTAGTTATATTTATGCCTAAGATAATATGGTGGCATAGGTATTAACTGTTATTCGAATAATTGATTTGAATTATTGTGTTGATATAAGTTCAGTATATTGATATTGATTACTAACTTATATTTGATTATTGATTCTCAGATGTGGAGAAGGCTCAGTGATATTAGACTACTGAGTGGAGGCCTGAGGTGTCGGTGAGTGGATCTGTAACCTCAGTGTGATTTAGTTGTAATGATTTGATTTACAACAAGTAAATTATAGTATTACTTGATATGATGCATCTGTTGAGATATCTTGCCATGATAGTTTAACTAGTTGCTTACTGGGCTGTTTGTGCTAGTATGTAAGATTCTGAGGTCAACTTGATCTGATGGTTGGACTTGGTTGTTGTTGTAGACGACAGGAGATCTTGAAACTTGAAATGTCGGTTTAGAGATCTAGGTCGTATGTGATTGACAACTAGTTATCGGTAGCTCTGTATGGGCCAATACAGATGATTGATAAGAGTTCCTTGAGTACCAAACCGGTATTAGGGTGTCTCAGGGACCACCGATCCTCATGATGTTGCGTGTATGACGTTGATTGAATGATTGATTAATTGATTGATTGTCTGTTTATTGTTATTTGATGTAAACAGATTGTTATGCTAAGTTGGACTGTTGTTTATAGTTTCATTCACTTAGCTTTATGCTAACCCCACCACAGTTCTTCCTGCAGGTTGAAATAGATGGGACATATTGGGCAGGGCAGGAAGTGTTTGGAATTGATGGAATGTTTGGCAAGCTTTTACTCTGATGTTATTTTGATAACTAAAGAGATATTTTGAATTATATAACACCGAGTTTGTTGAAATGTCATGTAATAAGTTTGAAAAAGTTTATTGACATTTTGAGTACATTGATAGTATGTTTCAAATATACGCTTCCGAGTCGAAATTATTATATTATTGTTTAGAATGAAATGATGGGTGTTATAAGTTGGTATCAGAGCAATAGTTTGGGTGAATTGGACATGATAGAATGTTCAATCCTAAACTTTGATTGTGTTGAGTCAAACATTCCAGTGGGTGTGGGATTAGTTGATGTGTGGGAAAGTAGTTAGTTGGATATGTACTAACCCTTAACAAGTTGTGAAGTTGTTGTTTGATTGCAGAGACGGAGGAACATGAGTATCTGATTAGTATATTTCATGTTTCCTCAATACTCGTGGGCTTAAGATTGTCAGGTAATCTTCGATAAGCCTGTGTTAATTTAAATTAACTTGAATTGTTTACTTTGTTATGATAAGTAAGCATTGTTGTGAAGTTAATTGAGTCAGACTGATATGATTCCCCAGTTTTGAGTCAACTAATGATTGCTATCTGTTGACATAAAGATAGGATTACTAAATGAGATGTTCATTGATTGTGACTATTTCTGATTGAATTGAAAATGCAGAAATGTGTTTAAGTAGGTAGGAAAAGAGTGGATTTAGGTTTTAACAGGGGTGATGCTGGAACCTAAAAGTGTCTTTATTGGTGAGACAAGATAATTGATAGTATTATGTTAATGGATTGATCACAAGGTGTGATCTAAATCCTTGTTAAGGAAGGTTGTGTCATTTGATTTGAGGATGACTGCTAATTGAGAAAATATGTGGTTATGTGACTACATGATATGTTTTGATTGTAGTTAAACACTTGAGTTAAACCAAGATGAATAAGTTTATGAGGAAAATAACTTATGATAAAGCTAAATTGAATGAGAAAGTGATAGGTCTTTCTAGTCAATTGTGAATTAGTAAATGAAATGTTTATAGTAACATGATTGAGTAGGCTTGTTGTGACAGTTATAACACCCCTCATTTATATCCACTATGTCAATCTTAACTTATAGTCACTTAACGTGTCATCTTTATTACAACACAACTATAGCAACAATTACAACTATGACGACAACAATAATCATAGTCACAATAAATTATTATCATTTAATCAACTAGCACCATGTTACACCAACTTGGATGCTAAACAACACCTGTTAATACCAAACGTTTTCAACAATGGTATTTCAACAACACGAGGTGCTGTGATTAATCATCTCGTCAACAATATCAACACACAATTATTCACAGTCCACTGACCTCTACTTTGCTTAAATCAACTTTTTAATTCATGCTATTGGCAATGCATCACACATACACATCAATTGTGCCATAGATATCACATTAGCAACAACAACTTAGTGGTTTATTAGTCTTTCATATTAGTCCATCATTGACTATTTATCAATTACAGGTCAACATATCTTACCTGGTATTTTAAAACCACTTAACCTTATCTGGTACTTAGTAACCTCAACAACTCCATGTGAACTGGCATAATATAAATACGTTGGCCAGACGTCGTCATATTATGTCAGTCACACTTTATTCTCAGGTCACTTCATACCATTCATTTTCAAAGTTATTACTTTACTCTCTCATAGTTTACATCCTTGAAGTCAACATTTTACACATATATAGCAACATCGTGCAACAGGTATACAACTATGTATGTATTAACTCGTTACTATTCTCAACTTATCACTTTTAATATGAACTACTCAGATTATCATGTATATATAACAATACAAGCATACAACACCAATGTCTGGCACAATTACATCAATCGACTTCTTTATTACCCGATTCAATATCAAGTATTATTTATATAGCTTAATACTTATAGTACATTTAGTACTGAACAATTCATCAATAATATATGTGATATTCAACACATAATCATCAATCTATATACTTTTAATCAAATCTCAATTGAATATTTCATGCTCAACTATTACATCAATATAAGCTCCTATGCTTATTTCGTAATTTCTTAAAATGCTTGGTTCAACACTTTCTATTACTCTATATGATTCAATACTTTATCATATTTCAATTTGTCCACTTAATATGATCCACCTAATCCCATAATCAATGTTTACTAACCCTAGTAAACAATAGTCAACAATACCATTTACCGACATACATTGTAGTTAAGTAAACCGTCTACAACCGACTCATACACAATGAACCATATAGACCTCTTAAAAACAACTTTTAATATTGCATATAGTCACAGGAATGATCTCTGGGCTCAATAAAACAAAAGCCCAATACAAAACGTAAGCTAAAAGTTCAAAATAAGGTTCGAAAAGCAATAAAATGCGATTTTCGGGCCTCAAACGACCCCGAAGTGCCGAAAACTGACAGGGCTCATGGCGAAGCATGAGCTTTGACCGTTGGGCCGTTTCCAAGTTACCCTGTAAATTTCGTCTTAATCGGACACCGAAATTTTCAAAAATTTTCTACGTCAAGTCTTACGTCGAACGTCGCAAGAATTTTTTTTTTTTTTTTTTTTTTTTTTTTTTTAACTAACCAACGCGATCCGGGAAAACGGGTCAGGATCGCGTTCCTCAGTTAAAAATGTTCTGTAACCAAATTAAGCATACAAACGCGATCCGGAGAAGTGAGCGGGATCGCGTTCCCAAGAGAAAACGCATCTTAACCCGAAATACGCACACAAACGCGATCCTGGAAAATGGCTGGGATCGCGTTCCCAAGCATAAAAATTCTGTGACAAAATAACACATACGAACGCGATCCAGAAAGATCGTTGGGATCGCGTTCCCAAATAGAAATCTGAGTTTCAGTAAAATTCAAATTTTTAGCCAATTTCAATCGCGCATAACTTTTTACTCGTTTAGAGTTAGACTCTAAAATTTTGCAGGCACGTCCACTATGCCAAAATGAAACTTTCCCTTTTTACACTTTTCCAATTTACACGTTTTACGAGAAAACGGACGTGTGACTCATTTTAGGCCGTTTTAACCGTTTTGGTTGACACACCAACTTCCAAATGGCATGGTTTCAGACTCCCACTCTTTGTTAACATGTTTCTACATATATTTAAGACGTGTGGGCATATTCATCACTTTCATATACTCATTATATCATGTTTTAACTAGTCGACCCGTTTAGGGGTCCAATTGGGCACCTTTACCAAAATCTACTAGTTTAACTACTTCAACACTTTCAACACACATTCCTATTATATGTAGGACTTAAAATCACTGTTACATCGGTCATAACCAAACCAATACTCATTTTAACCATTTAACCACCAAGTGACCCATTTGGGCACTTTAACAGCCCATTTGGGTTTCAACCTCTATGTTTACAAACTTTAACACCCATTTTACACTTCTTTGACTTTACCAAGTCAAACCACTTCACTTCCACTATCGGTGTCGCATTATAACCTTGAAACACCAAATTCACATAAAATCATCAAATTTAGACCAATCACAACAAGTTTTCCAATTTCATGATCACTTTGACTTTTCACAACTTGTCAATACATATAAGTTTGGTTGACCACTTCGACTTCATTATTTTACCACTTCTAGTATATAGATCATAATTCAATTACAATCATGATCATTATTAAACACATAAACATCTTACCATATTCATCACTTTATGGTATATACATTACTAAATTCGACTCTACTAATTTCAACTTTGACCTTTCTGTGTCAAACATGCAATTCCCAATCAATGGACACTTTCTCATTTAAACAACAACAAGACTCCAAATTACCTCGATTGAGATATTCCAACAATCTCATTTCACTACATGGAGTCATATCAACTTAAGACTATAACTATTTACTACTACACTTATTCATATTACTTTCAACATTATTATTTCACATAACAATTCATACAACCGATTTCATATTTTAATTTCATATTGTAGACACAATTAATTTCACATAATACAACTATTACGCCCTATTCAGCAATGTGTCTACTTAATGCAACAATATATTACACCTTCATATGATGTTAAACATCTTATTTAATATCTCATCATCATATTGACAAGCAACAATCATCAAGGACTCATCACTGAGGAGTCATAGCAGTTTAATCCAATTTACTCTACTAATAATCATATCATGGCAAATCAAACAATTCAAGCTTATTAAATACACCAAGCTTATTAGAAAATACCTGATATATCTAGGCCCACAAGTATTGAGGAATCATTGAGAATACCCTTGGGTTCCTCATGTTCCTCCGTCTCTGCAACCAAAACAACAATCTTGGAAACTTGTTATAGGTTAGTACTTATTCAATAACCATATTTTCATACAACCACTAATCCCACACCCACTGGAATGTTCGACTTGACACAACCATAGATTTGGGATTGAACACATTACAATGTCCAATTCGCCCAAACCTGGCTCTGATACCAACTTATAACACCCCTCATTTATATTCATTTAAATATAGTAAATCGGAAGCGTAAGTCCAAATAGATAGTGATAATTTACATCGTTTTATCAAATTATAAAATTTAACATTTTCAAAACATAATTTATTCAACCGAGGTGTTATATAAAACACGTTAAAACATTATATTATACAAATCCCTTATCAGAGTATTGCCTCGTGGTCAAACATTCCTTCTAATCCAGCTTCTTGCCCACCCAAATTATATGCAAAACCTGCAAGAAGGGATAATGTGGGGAATTAGCATAACGCTAAGTGAGCAGATAACTAATCAACAACCTAACTTAGCTCAACAACTTTGTGTACAACAATTATCACTAAACAAGCTAGTACACAATACAACACATCAACAATGCATCAGTTCAACAATGCAACAATTCAACTAATCAACAACACCATAATGAGGATCGGCGGCTCTGGGGATAACCATAAACCCGGGCGGCTCCCCAAGAACACTTATCCAACCTAACCGTATGGCCATACGGACGAGACCGATAGCTAGTGATTATCTTCCACTAACACAGGAGATGTGTTAAATTTTAGATAACCAACTAGCCCAACCAACAGTTCAACAACTCGTTGCCTCATTAACAACTGATGCCCGAAGGCCAATTAACTCAAGTGATCACGTAATCAACAAGTCACATATTCAACTAGTCAACATATCAACAGTGTTATTACTATCAGCATAATCATCAATGCAAATAATAAAGTAATAACACGTTACTTGTTGTAACCAAACTTGTTACAACCAAGTTACGCTGAGGATTAGAGATCCACTCACCGACCACCTCAGGCATCCACTCAGTAGTCTAATATCACTGAGCCTTCTGCGCATCTGACGATACAATAGAATAATACAAGTTAGTTACTTGTCTCCAATATATACAACATCATTCTAATAGATTAACAACAAACCCGATTTACTCAATTCATATGAATTAACATAATTACCACAATTCTCATTATTCAATTCTTATTATAACTAACTATTTCACATCATTAGTTTATCATCACTAGCAAATTATAATCATAGAATCACATTAATTCACTTCAATCATTGTTAACCAACATCATTAGACCATTAACAAGTTTATTAACCTACTACCTCAACAATTCATCAAAATCTAAACCTTAGGTTTAATGAACACTTAATCAACTAAGTTACAACTTTACCCATCAATGCTCCATTAAGGGTTCTAATTAGTAAATAATATTAATTTCATCATATAACTCATCAAACTTATCAAATTTATCATGATCATTATAACCCTTATGAACACTTAACTAATTTCTTCAATTCGAAGTTATAACTTATATTATAACCATGAATTAAGTAATAACTATCAACTATATCATCATTACAAGCTCCAATTCCATATCAATCATCTTAATTCAATCAAATACTCAAAAACCCATTTTCTAGGGTTTATAGAAATCAAGGAATTATCAATTTCAACATGTTTATAATGAAAATGGATGATTAATACATGTTATTGAAACTTAACTAACCTTAATTTACACTTTTAAAATCCTAATTTCGGATTTTGATCAATAACCCACAAAACCCAAATTTAAGTTTATGAAAAACAAGAAATAAATACTTACAAGATAACTAGGAGGATTAGAGAGTGATAATCCATATGTTTGAAGCTTGAATTCGAATTAGAAAGCTCCAATTTTGTGATATGAAGTGATTTAGGTTTTAGAGGGAGTAATATGTACGTACGTATGTATATAGATGGAGATAAATATCAAATAAACAACCGACTCAATTTTTAGTAGTATACAATAATTGCTTAAATTTCATCCCCCGTACTTTTCATTGTCTGGAACTTAAAAAAAAACCATTTGCGGGGAAACATTATTTTATTTTATTTTACCGTCAACTAAGTTAATTTAAAACAATCAATAATTTATTAGTCACAATAAATTATTAGGCTCTTTTACCCATTTATTTTCAAATAAACTACCGAACCTATTTTCTGACACATTAAATAATACCTCACAGTCTGAAAATATTAACATACTACTAGACCCAGAAACAGGGTGTTACAACAGTGATGCTTGATAGTAAAGCATATGTCAAAGTAATGATAGTTAATTAAGATGTGTCCTGAATTTTGAGGTAAATAAGGACATTGATTAGTGATAAGTATTGAAATTATGATGATAGGTTATCATATGTTTGAGGTTTCAGACCAGTAGATATACTGAGTAATTCAGTTGTTGAAAATAAATTATGTGAGATGGCTTGCATATGTAAGGTTGAATATGTAAGTAGTAAGCTGATTTTGAGTATGTATCAGCTGTTAGAAACTATTAAATGAATTTTGAGTGATTTGAAATCATATGAGATAAGAATAGATCACGTTGATAATTATAATGTAGAGTAGCCTGAGAATGGATTGTGAAGAACATAATCTTGCAACGCTTGATCACCGTTGTTATATTATGTTGTGTCACATGAACTTGTTGAGGCTACTTGGTATAAAAGAGATGTAATGTGATTTTGGAAATGGAGCATGATAGTATACTAAGTTGTTTAATAGTTGTTTTGATAAGAAAACAATCAGTTGATAGAACTGTGACCTTTAGACTGTAAAGGTGAGAGTGTAAATGATATACTTATCAGTGATAGAGGTTTTGATGATAAACATAAATGACGAGTTTGATTTTGTTGAATATGTAAAGTTGTGAGTGTATATGAGACTTGCAATTGTTATAAGTCCAGAAGTATGAAATCATGCTAGATGATGTTACTTGATACCATGAAGTGATAATATATATGTATATGAGTTATGATAATATGCATATATGATAAACTGATTAGTTAGAGTGGTGAGTAATTAATTAAATGGGTTGGATTACCCATAGGTGGATTTGATAGTGTTTAAATGAATCACTATTTTGTATCTGGCTTGTATGGAGCCAAGACTGATGTAGGTTGACTTTGTTTTTGCAAAGAACTCCTTAAAGATTATTGAATGTAATAATTTAAAGGGTATGTTTGAAAGTAAGCATATAAACATGAAATGGTTTGTTGGGAGTTAATATTGATAGTATGTTAACTTTGAAGGTCAAACCATGAATAGAGAATTGTGTATATATGTACAGAAATAGTAGAAAATTAATTACTTGTGATTGGTTTGAGGATGGGTCAAACTTGAGAAAAGCAGTTAGAGAATTTTATTGATTGGTCGATTGAAATTGAAGTTGACAAATAGTCAACTGTGTGTGTTGAAATAGTCTAACATAGATTGAAATGTTATGATGATGTGGAATGTGATTGAATTCCTAGATTGATCAAATTATGTTGAAATGGGTCACGTAAGATCCAAAGGAGATAGATGAATTGTCTAAGTTTGTGAAACTTGATTTATTACTTAAAGATAGTATTAAGTAAATGAAATAGTGTTAAGTGTAATTGAGTATTCAGTTAGGTGATATTTAATATTTGAGCTGAATACATGTTAAGGAATTATATAGATGTGAAGTCATTATATGTTATGACAATTATAATTGTTGAAAGGTGTTAAGTTAAATCACCTTGATTTGAGTCGTGATAAGACAGTCTTACCAGTGTATGAGGCTTGTGATGACAGCCATGATTGGGTAAGAATGTGAGAAGTGAAATAATTGAAAGTTATTATTAATGATTGTGTAGGTTGATTGATACCTCATGGTAAATTACTTAAGTATTGAAAGAATTGAATGGATTCTTTTGTTATTTGTTGATAGTATACAAGTAAAGTAAGTGATAAAGTGGAAAAATTGGGATTAGATCCAAATAAGGTATGATATGAAAGTATATCTGGAGCTGGATTGTGTTAAAGATTTAGTTGATCTTTGTTTGATAAATTGAGGAAATATGAATTGAATGATTGTTCATATTTTAAGAAATTGTATGTGTTAGAGAGTAAGGAAACCTTAAAATTGGTAGGTGATGATTGTATTCATCAAACTTTTCTTGTAAGTTTAGATTGAATTGTTTAAGTTATATACGAGTTGGTAAGTATATAAGTGAAACATAGATTTGTTGATTTGTGATTGTTCCATGTCCCGTGGTATGGATATGTGATGACAAGTAGTACTGAGAAGGCTTGGTAAAGACTTTAACAGTCTGAACGGCCTATTAAGTAAAATAAAATGGATTTGATGTATATGTGTCCATTTTAGAGAGTTGCCTGAAAATTGTGTATGTATGTGTGGTATACATGAAAATAAATGGCATGATGAATTTTAATAGAATGAATTAAAATATGCCATAAGTTGTCTGGAGTTTATTAATTGTGATTAATTTGATGTAACTTTTGTTGGAAATGTGTTGAAAAGTAGCACATTTTGATAATGTAATATTGTGATGCTTGACCTGTAGTATCATAATATGTTGATTAAGGTCGACTTAGTTGCTAGATTGGTGGAATCTAGTGTTGAATGATTAGGTGGTTCAAGTTGTAAAATTTCTAATTGCTTGTGATTAGTAAATTAAGATTTTAAGGTTGAGTTGAAATAACTGGTTGCTAAGAATAGATTTTGAAGTCTTACCAGATTAAGTAGTATATAAATTCTAACTTGATGGTTAGTTAGAGTTTGAAGACAAATATTAAGTACTGATAGGTGTACTGAAATGTATAATCACTAGTGTTGTGACTATTGTTTGGATAGTTGTTGTTGTTGACTTTGTTGTTATCGACAATTGATAGGTTGTAATGAAAGGAGTTACAAACAGAAATAAGTCAATGTAGAGGTTGATTGAATGTAGGTAATAGTTGATTTTGGTACTTTTGTTGATTGATGCAATGTACTTGTTAATTACGGTTTTACCTATTGAGTTTGACCTCTGCTTTGCTTATTAAGGTAATATGAATCTGGGTTGTTTGTAAGTAAAGGATTTCATATGATTGAAATGATATGTGAACATTATAGTTGTTCAAAAGAGTATAGGTATGAAACTTTTGGATGAAAAGTTGACTTAGATTTGAATTTCAGATCTTTGATGGTAGAGATTAAAGATTGTGATATGTATATTAGATTGATTGTTAGTCGTAAGCTGAACTTAAATTTCAGTGTGAATATGTGTATGAGAGTTTTAGAATCATTGTCGTAGTGATATTGGGGTTTCTGTTTTGTTGTTAACAGAGATGAATAGTGGTAATATGTTAAAGATGTTAGCATGTTACTAATGTCTGGATTGCATAGACCTATTAAGTGATTCTAGGTTTCACTTATTGCTTAAATAATAGTGAATTCACTTGTTGAATTATGTGTTGGTTTTATGAGATATATCTGATTGATGATATGGGTTTGGATGCACTGTATGTGTGCGTAGGAAATGATAGAAGCATGTTCATGGGAACATGTGCATGTGGAAAGAATTCAACTAGTCTAAGAATAGTTGTAAGTTGCTATTGAGGACTAATGTATGCTAAGATGTATGTGATTATATCACATTAGTTAGATTGAATGAGGTTAGATTTCGGGGACGAAATCTCTTTAAGGAGGGGAGAGTTGTAACATCCTCGAAATGGACCTAGATGTTTATATATTATATTATTTCTTGATTTAAATGTGTTTGGAAATAATATTGTTTGAATTAGTAATATAATTGGAATAGGAGTCGAATATTCCAATGTGATAAGTGAATTATTAATTGTTATAAATTAATATAGTTGACGGTGCAATAAAATGTTTGGACTCGCAAATGGTTTTCGGGTTCCAGACAATAGATGGAGATGGGGTATTAAATTATACCCGTATAATTGAAGGCGGTTTGTTAGGCCGACTTATATATATCACTTTCCTCTTTAGGAAAGTTTAATTCCTTCCTCCATTTTCCTTTGAAAACCTTAAACATAAATCAAGAAAACTTCAAATCAAATGTAGAAAACGAAATTGGAGCTGTAATTCTGATTGATTCGGCATCATCATCTAGTTCTTCTTTCAAAATTGTAAGTAAAGTTTGATTGATTTTGATTTTGTTTGAAATCTTAGAGATTATTGATTTGAGGTGAAAATTGATGTTAGAAACTAGTTATAATCATTACATGATGATTTTGTAATGTTATTTGTGATTTTAAATGGTTAGAATCGAGTTTTTGATGATTTGGTGATTATACCCGTGGGTTAGGTTTTGATCAGGGCGCAGAGGGCTGGGACGAAGGGAGTACCCGGCGGGTACCTCCCTTACCCGGCGGGGATGAATGATGGTAGGGAAGCCGGCGGCTTCTGAGCCAAGCCGGCGGCTTGTTCTGTGTTGTGAGTACCCGGCGGGTACTGGTCTTACCCGGCGGGTAAGGCTGAATTCCAGCCATTTTTGTGTTAAGTTTAGACACTTATGAGTTGTTAATATAACTTGAACATAAAATGTTAATGTAGGTTATATTCTTGAGTGTAGTTATATTTATGCCTAAGATAATATGGTGGCATAGGTATTAACTGTTATTCGAATAATTGATTTGAATTATTGTGTTGATATAAGTTCAGTATATTGATATTGATTACTAACTTATATTTGATTATTGATTCTCAGATGTGGAGAAGGCTCAGTGATATTAGACTACTGAGTGGAGGTCTGAGGTGTCGGTGAGTGGATCTGTAACCTCAGTGTGATTTAGTTGTAATGATTTGATTTACAACAAGTAAATTATAGTATTACTTGATATGATGCATCTGTTGAGATATCTTGCCATGATAGTTTAACTAGTTGCTTACTGGGCTGTTTGTGCTAGTATGTAAGATTCTGAGGTCAACTTGATCTGATGGTTGGACTTGGTTGTTGTTGTAGACGACAGGAGATCTTGAAACTTGAAATGTCGGTTTAGAGATCTAGGTCGTATGTGATTGACAACTAGTTATCGGTAGCTCTGTATGGGCCAATACAGATGATTGATAAGAGTTCCTTGAGTACCAAACCGGTATTAGGGTGTCTCAGGGACCACCGATCCTCATGATGTTGCGTGTATAACGTTGATTGAATGATTGATTAATTGATTGATTGTCTGTTTATTGTTATTTGATGTAAACAGATTGTTATGCTAAGTTGGACTGTTGTTTATAGTTTCATTCACTTAGCTTTACGCTAACCCCACCACAGTTCTTCCTGCAGGTTGAAATAGATGGTACATATTGGGCAGGGCAGGAAGTGTTTGGAATTGATGGAATGTTTGGCAAGCTTTTATTCTGATGTTATTTTGATAACTAAAGAGATATTTTGAATTATATAACACCGAGTTTGTTGAAATGTCATGTAATAAGTTTGAAAAAGTTTATTGACATTTTGAGTACATTGATAGTATGTTTCAAATATACGCTTCCGAGTCGAAATTATTATATTATTGTTTAGAATGAAATGATGGGTGTTATAATAATATATTAAAGAGATATGGTATATAGTTATATAGTTATTCTAGATTCTAGATTAATTAATTAAAAAAAATATTAATATCAAAATTAAAGGAATTAATTGAATGGGATAGTCTGTCTAACTTGGTAAACGACACAAACGGCATTTTAGATTTTAACGTGGTCAAGATACGTGGGTAACTACAATTCCATTTTTATCGGCCCATTCGTTTAATATTCATTATTTACCAAATCAAATCCCGTATAATTTTAGTAAAACGCGTGATTTCATTCAACCAAGTTTAATACATAAAACATTATTCATCTCAACCAAAAATATTTCAATCGAGAGATAGAGACAGACTGATTAGCGGATTAAAACGGGAGAAGCTTTTTACGTGTTTTGTTTCGTATGAAAACCGATCGTGTCTTGGAGGTAAATCTAACCCAACCTTTCTGTTAATCTTGTAAAATCCGTTCATATATCTTGTGTACTATATTTAATTGATTTCATGGAATAAAAAGTGACCTTATATCATCATTGATATCCCTGGTAAATTAGAGTGATGATCGAAACCGTTGTTTTTGAGTCATAAAATCGGTAACTTATCGGTGCGTTCGGAACATAAAATCAAGAGGACTACTTTTACGATATATGTACTTAAATATTATATAAATACGTGAGGGAAACTACGCTTAATCGAATCAAACTAAAATTTGGTAATGACGGTGGTTTGTACGCACTTGAACGAAAATGAAGGTCATGGTTTCTTTGGTAATTTTCCATTTTACTCCCTTGAACTATGCATAAAGTTACCAAACTAGTTAAAAGAATGCTTAGTTTACTTATGCTTACTAAAAACAATTAATGATTATGCTAGTGTCACACATGATTAAGCCTTATCACTTAAAGTTAATTCTAAACAGATTCGTTTATGGTTTCATGCAGTGACATCATAAGAGATATTGTTCTTTCATTAAATAAAAAGAGGTTTTATAAATAAATAGATTTTGTTAATAAATAAATTTGTAAGAATGTATATAAACTATTAGATAGAAATGGAACTTGGAATATCAGAGAGACCGATAACTAGGAGATTGGAATCAAGATTCTGAACTTAGTTAAATTATATGTTATGTAGACTTGTGATCTTGTGGAGGATTATGGAACATTCTTTCGGCCTTGAGTTATTTAGACATCGATTCAGGTACGGATGTCCGTACTCTTCTTTCAGCGTTATCTTGATATGCTTTGTTGATATCCTCTTTTGTTATCCTTGTGGTTCATTTGATATCTTGATATACTTGTGTGTTCTGATTCCCCTATTTGAGCTAAATTGTTGTGAGATAAACTGTTATTTGGGATTTGATAAATTGTGGAAACTTTTGAGAAAACTTGCGTGAAATTGATTTTGGAAAAAACTTGTGGAATTCATTATTGCGAGCTATCTTTGATTCATTTGATTTAGGTTCATATGTATGGTGAACATAATCTGGTGTGTAGTTGGTTTATATGTTCACTGTGCAACCATAGAACCCTAGAGTTTTGTAGACCGGAGATAGGTATACCGAGTCAGCTTCCTGTGGAGGACCACATGGGCGTCATTGCGGCACCAATGGCGTCGCACTAACCGTGGCGGTGGGATTAGTCCACGGCGTCTCCCCTTGTTGATATTATGTGATTGTGTGATTATGCTCGTGGAGAGCTTTTGATTTATGCTCGCGGGAGAGCTTTTTGATTATTTGGGAGGCGTATGGATGCATCCTAGGCTATGTTATGATATGATATGATTTGTGTAGAGCGGTTGTGTGGTGTAGTGCCATACACACCTTCCGAATAGGGGATACACCTGGAGTCGCGACCAGTGTGTGATTTGTGATATTGTGATATATGATTCGAGATACGATATGATTTGGCACCGGTGTTGTGCAGTTTGGATATTTGTTTGTAGGGTACTCGGTATAAACTAACCCAACCCCTCGTTGCTTCAGCCTTTATTTCATTTGTTACTCTGGTGTGAGGGTGGTGTTACTCGAAGGGTGAATTTTGAAAAATTAAATTATTTATTTCGTTTCATTCTCATTTTAAAAATATTAGTACTGTTACTGTTTAGTTCTGTCTACATCCGCGCACTGAGCAATCAGCTCAGCCGCATTTCTTTTCCTGCGGCAGGTACTCAGGGTAATATGGGATGAGTGCGAGAGCTTCAAGACTTGGACTTGTAATAGAGACTACCATTTAATTTACTAGTTGGGCTTTTATATAGGTTGTCATTTAATATACATTATTATTTATTATTACAAGAATTTATTAGTTCTTTTAATATATAGCAATAAATGTGATCTTCTGTTTCATTATTGGGATGGGGGTGTTACAGTTTGAAAGGAAGATGAGTAAGGAAGAAATTGAATGGAAGAAGATGGATATGGTGGGTGCTTACGGTTTTAAGTTTTTACAGAGAATGTGACAAGGAACAAGAAAGAAGAAGAGTTATTTGATGATTATTTCTTTACAAGATGTCTCATGTTCAACCTCACTAGTTGCATGTCTTAGAGTGGCCATTGAAAAGGTTAGAAATGGTTACAGAATATCACCTCCATCCGAATAATAATATTTGTCGTCTCTAGATAATCTTAAAAGAAAAAACCTTATCCCTTTTTAATAAGCTAAGTTAACTAAACAGTTTGAACAACCACTAAATTTTGTTACAAACATTAATTTAATTAAAATAAGAATAGAATGTTTTCAACGAAATTGTTGACACAGACGTTTTATATAAGTACGTGAGACAACGTTCGTTATATATCGTCCACACATAACCTCAATCAATGATTACAATTTTTTCAAATTTCAACGCACTTTGTCGACAATGGGAGATTACTAGGGTGAGATTAGGTTGATAGGTAGAACAATTTTTATAAGCAAACGTAATAGCCTATAACTCTAATTAATATCTAGTTATATACGGAGTAGGTGTTATAAATATACGGGTTGCATAAATGAAACTAAATATTTGTGCGATGCGTAGAAGCAAATTCTCCAAATTTATTCTCCGGTTGTCAAAAAGTATGTTAGTCAGATTACATAATAGTTAAATAAAATATGAAATATACCTTCTTTTTCAATGTTCGGCTTTATAAAAGCACAAGATATGGTCACATTGTTCTTAAAAGTGTCATCACGAGAATGTTGTTGTAGAATAAGTGGGGGTGTGGAGGATGTTGAGTTTACATGACTCTGAGAATTATTTTTTATATATTAAATGATTGTGTGTGAGGAGAAAAAGAAAAGAAAAAGGGGAAAAAATAATACAAAGCAGCGTTTTGTATCGGACGGCGATCGAGAACACTGTCCGACGACGTTCTAGACGTAAAATTTTGTAGGGAACGTTTCTATAATCTAATGATTAAAAAAAGTTGAAATTACACTCCTCCGTCTCGCATTCCACCTCAAAGTACATTAAAAATGTAAGATAGTAAAAAGCCTGTATAAAAAATAGAAAAACTGAAAATTATTGCATAATTACTTGAGTTTATGGACAATTAACCTTAAATATATTAATAAAGTTTTTCACTAATACTTGTTCGAAGAAGAGGTAAAACAATCAGTTGTAAGATCAAAGGGGTATCTGCATTTTGCGGGGAAAAGAATAGCACACGATTTTAGCCATTGATCTATGTAGTCAACAACCTCGATTCGCAACATTACATTTTACGTAGAATGCATTATTGTTGAAGATGTAGTAATTCTGAATGGTTCATTATAAATTAAAGGATGAAATTATCTTATATTCTTCCCCTCAAAATTACCCATCTACACCTTACATTTTCAATTTTTAAGCCACAAAGTGTCCATTGCGATGAGTTATAGTATTTTTAATATCTAATAAAATTAATATTACCTTTTTAATAATGTATAGCGTACCTACATAATTGTATGTACATAACGTACGCACGTATGTATAACTAATTAACTATACACACCCACCACACTGAAAATATCTGCATCAGATTAAATAATTAAATTAGTACTACAATAAAATAAATTGTAATAGCGACAAAAATGTGGCAGGTAAAGTTCAGTCCGTGTTTTTGTTTTTTATCACCTCACCGTCGGATTTTATTTGATTTATCTAAAACAATATTTAGCTATCAAATTACCCGCTTGTAAATGTAATTAACTAAATTTTGATATACATAATTTGTATCTAACTACTTGGATGTACATTGTATGTACTAAAGTTGTTACGTATTGCTATTATATGCATTTTAATAAATAACAAATTATACAATGTGATATCTTTACACGTTGACATGTCATCAAAATATACAATGTCGATAAATAACAAATTTCTTACACGTAGTTTATGCTCAATTATTTTGATACCCAATATGTTTATGAAATCGTAGTTAAGTATATTAACTTAACCCATGAAATTCATATAAGAATGTAAAACTGAAACTTGTTAATCTCAACTACTACTAGTATTATATTGTTTTTTCTGTTATTTTGATATATATTTTGAAGGGATAAATGGGTAAATACTCACTGTTAATAATTTATTTATCTTCATATGGGCATAATAGTAAGTATAAAACTGTAAATATTTTGATATGTTCTCCATTTTGAATTATCATCGTTGTTACTAATGAATTTTTATTTATTATTTATGATTAAATTTGTTTACTACAATTATTTTAAAGGACAACGTTGTTTTTGATGTTTTGGTGTTAGTTTCTTTTGGTAATATAACTTGCTTTGAAAAAAGAAAAAAAAAAACGTTGTTTTAATTGGAGTTTGACACTTTCACATGTTTGTTGTATAATGTCGATTAGGGTTTGGCAATTGTCCATTTGTCCTTATCCATACAATAGTTGTTTGAAAAATCAAAGGATAGACTATACAGCTTAATTTTATGTTATTTAAAAGCTCGAGATCAACTTCTTATATAAAAAAATAATAATACTTTCTCCGTCCAAAAAAAAAAGTCCCTAACATTTTTAGTTAGGATTAAGATAAGTCGATTAAATGTCAATTTTACTCGTATATCAAAGTAAGTTGGACTGAATTTATTTAAGAAATAAATGATTGAAATTAATAAGTGAAGGGGATATATGGATTTTAATAATATTTAATAGTTATTTTTTGCAAGTGAATAGTTATTTTAGGACAGATATAAATAATAATATAGACATTTGAGACGGATGAAGTATATAGACTAGGGTGGGGTTCAAATGAGAATAAGAATTTGTGTGAGAATGAAGGAACCAATGATATTGTGTCATGCATACAAAGAGAATGTTCCAAATGTACAAAACACATTCACCCCCAACATTACAAACGACAAATCGAAAAATTATGAAAATTGCACCATCAAATTCAGCGTTTTCTCCTCTTCGATTTGCCGTCCCTCAAGGCATACGTTTAGGGTTTAGCAGGGTTTAGGGTTTAGTATGATTTAGGGTTTAGAGTTTTGTAAAGTGTTTAGGGTTTAGGGTTTTGGGGTTAGGGTTTAGGGTTGGGGGTTTCGGGCCGAAACCCTAAATCATACTAAACCCTAAACCCTGCTAAACCCTAAACGCATGCCTTGAGGGACGGCAAATCGAAGAAGAGAAAACGCTGAATTTTATGGTGCAATTTTCATGATTTTTCGACTTACCGTTTGTGAGATATTTGAGTTTCAAAAATGTAGGGGAAATATGTATTTGATGGAAATGAGTGGTTGAGATTGATTCCCCTATTCTCACTCAAAATTGATGTACTCATTTGAACTCTACTCATATAAGTATAATTTTCAGCTTCAAATGTTAATTTTTAATTATAAAATTTCAGCTTCTAACTTCCGATAAATTTTGAAAAACATTCTCTTATTATAGGGTATGTTTGGTAAAAGTAGCTGGTAGCTGGAGCTGGTAGCTGGAGCTTATATTTAAAGCTAGAAGCTTGAGTTTATCTTTTTTGTAATGTTTGGATAAAACTAGCTGGAGCTTGAGTTTAAAATATGTAAATTGACATAAAATGACAAACAAATATATGATAGATAATTATATAAAGGGTATTTATGTAATTTTTCATTACATAAGCTCCTAGCTTAATTTAAAAGCTAGTTCTACTAGCTTCTTTTTTAAGAGCTTATTTTGTTTAATAAGCTCTTAATATTTTGTCTACTAAACAAAGCTTGAAGCTGAAAAATACGCTTAAGCTTCCATAATCTCCCATAAGCTACTATAAGCTCCGTTGCCAAACATAGCCGTAATCTCAACCACAAAATATAGGGCGTAGAAAAGATGGGACCAGACAACATAAGCCAAAGCCACTTTTATTGATTGCAAATGACAATTTTAATTATTATTTATTTATATATGTATATGTATATTGTACTATTTAATATTTATTTATATATACATTAACTTCTTATTATATCTATACTACTTATAAGTTATACGGAGTAAATCATTTTCCTTTCTCTTCTTAAATAATTAAAACTTTTTTAATTCATAATGTACAACTCACAAAAGCATACACAATACAAACATATACGATTTAATCTTCTTAGTTTAACATAACGTCCACCATTTAAATTATCCATACTAACAATTTTGATAGTAAAAATCACACATATATATTTCAAAATAATAGGAGGACACATGGCTCCAACGTGTGCTAATTACGTTGGTTTTGTAATTTTCATGGAGTACATTTTTCGAAAACAATAAATTATGAAAAGCTTGGTCACTTTATTTTTTTCTAATAACTTCTTTTACACTTATTTCAATTATATTCCCGTCGTATTTAAGTTGGGAAAGATGGTGTCAATTTAAGTTGTAAAGCTCATTTCCTTGGGGTTCTATAAGTCTGCTGTTTTTATAGGGGTAGAATGATGGTCCAGATCTGTTTGGGATACTATCAAAAACGATCTAGAGTGTAAACCGGTGACTCGGCCTCTAGTTTCGGGGGTTTTTCCTGGGTTCTCCCAGGTTTTTTCATCCTTTTTAGTATCATCGCAGTTAAGATCTGGATAAAATGGTGGAATTTGTTTTTAAGATCATTCTGTATGTATATTGTACTTTGGCGGCTTTTAGCGTCTTGCTATTAGTCGTTTATTAATATAATTCTATTGCCTTTAAAAAAAATATTCCCGTCGTATCGCGTGAGTTAGCGTCTACTACTCAAGTTTGGTTTGTCGCAATCGTATATTACACGTAATGTAAATTAAACATATTTTTAGTTGAATTAACAACAACGCATTTAATTAACGTGCATGTGATTTGAATTATGACCTTCAAGTGACAAATGTATACATTATTATTAAAATGAATCAGTGGTGAATAGAAAATTCAATATTTAAACGTACAAAAATACGACCACTTGTTCCACAAATGCACCCACCGTTATCCTGGATATTTTCTTCCACTTAAGTTAAATCCAGACCGTCCGATTGCACCATTAAAGATCTGACGGCTCGGATTCATTTAAATGCTTGTAACCGAATTCTTTCGTTATAACCTAAGAATAGGATGAGAAAAAAGCTTAAAGAAATGATAAAAAAGACGACCACAAATTATATCTTAACACGTGGATACTTTGACAACCGACCAAAAATATAAAATAAATATATCGTATCTCTCGAAAAACCCACATTTTTTTTTTTCAAAACAAATTTGTATTCCTTCGTTCCAAATTTATAGTTCACATATAAAAATCACGAAGTTTAAGAAATATAAGTATTACACTATAATTTTTTATAAGATTATAATTTTACACTTAACTTTTTGTACACTTTCTTTTGTCATATTTACACATTAAGAAGTGGACAATTAAATTTGGTTAATCATATCCATCTATTTTGAAAATGAACAAACAAATTGAGACATCTATAGAATGAAAATTGGACTACAAAATTGGAACTGTAGGATTAGTTTATATTTGTTTAGTATAAACTTTCATGTTGTGAATATGTTTTGTTACCGCTTACGTGTGGCGGTCCAAAAACTAATCTGTTTGCGTGATAATTTCATAGGGTAAGGTTCAAATGAGACTAAAAATTTGTGTGAGAATAGAGGAACCAATAATATGGTACCATGTGTACAAAGAGAATACAAAACCCATTTACCCCTTAAGTTAAATATCTCACAAACGACAAATCGAAAAATTATGAAAATTGCACCATTAGATTCAGCGTTTGATCCTCTTCGATTTGCCGCCCATTAAGGCATACTTTCGACGAGTTTTTTTTTTTTATTATTTTTAGTGGGTTTCACATTACTAACACGTGTGTTACAGTGTTGCGTTTAGGGTTTAGGGTTTGGGAGTTTGGGGTTTCGTCCCGAAACCTCAAACTCCCAACTCTAAACCCTAAACCCTAACCCTTAAACCCCAAACCCTTTATAAAACTCTAAACCCTAAATCTAACTAAACCCTAAACACTGCTAAACCCTGCTAAACCCTAACACTAAACCCTGTTAAACCCTAACACTAAACCCTAACTCTAAACCCTAACCCCTAAACCCTAAATCAAATGTATAATCAATCACTAACACATGTGTTACTAATATGTAAAACCCACCAAAAAAATGAAAAAAAAAAGTTCGTCGGAAGTATGCCTTGATGGACGGCAAATCGAAGAGGATAAAACGCTGAAAAATATGGTGCAATATTCATGATTTTTCGACTTGTCGTTTGTGAGATATTTAATTTTTAAAAACGTGGATGAGAGAGAAAAAAGTGACAAATGGCATATTGTGGTTGGTTCTCCCATTCTCACACAAAATAAATGGTCTCAATTGAACTCTTCTCTAATTTCATAATATGAAATAAATAAATCATTTTAACATTTACATTTTCAAAACAATATAATCATATAACTATGAAATATCAATTAATAACATCAAAATTAAAAAAAGGTAATCACTAATCATTGATTGAACCGGTAGCACAATTTATTTGAACGCGTAACACTATTAATAAATCAACTCTTTATAAATAAATTTACACTTTGCATGCCAACAAATCCGTAGCAAGGACCATTCATTACTTTTTAGTAGCTCCGTTCCAGTTAATGACCAAAATATTTACTGTGATTCAGAATTCAAGCTAGGCGATCTTTTAGTTTTTAAATAATCATTTGCAAAAAAATAAACAATACAACTAAAAGGGAAAAATAAGGGAATAGTATAAGGTATCAATAAAAACTATTTTGTGATAATCACTAATCACTAAGATTATATATTCTAGCATCTTTTATTGAAACCTTATACAAACTATGCCTACAACTAGTTACTAAAAAAGTGTTATATTTATTGTAGGATAATGAGCGTATTTGTTAATACATGTGCATTACCAAGATTATAAAACGGGTGAAAATTATACAATTGACACTTTTATAAATCATAATTTCTGTTTTTTGACAACAAACCTAGCAATTTAGGGTTTTTTTTTTTTTTTTTTTTTGTGTAGTTTCGCTTAAGAGTTATCTATTTATTTATTAATCTATATATATATATATATATATATATATATATATATATATATATATATTCGTTACAAGTAGCATTTATAATTTGGGTAGGACATTTTAAATATCACTCCGTTAATAATATATTTATATGCTTTATAGTATTATTTTTAATCGATTGATGTAGCGAAGCACAAAGGAGTTGTTATTGCTGACGTCACTTTTTCAAAGAAAGATAACAACTTGAGAAATATGATCAATGATCATCATAAATGAGAAATTAGGCACTTAGAATAAATTTTCTTTGAAAGTTTAATGTATGAATGTCTAGGTTATAAATGAAATGATATTAAGTTGTCATCTATACTATATCGGCATCATCACAAATATAGTAATATACCATTTTCAAGTCTATTATTAACAACAACAATAATAATTATCATATTTAATTATTTTTATTATTATTGTTACGGTATCCAAATTTTAGATGCTTAAATCCAGAAGATATACATACGTTTGTCATATAAACTCGAATCGAATAAAACCTTAAAACGAATATTCGTGGTTTCACAACCAGTGATCACATCAACTCATTTTCTTGTTAACTTTTTTACGGAGTAGTTTAAAACTATACCCAATAAACAAATTGTTAACAAAAGTGTAAGACCCCACTTTTATATACAAACATACTTTATATTATACACCAAAGCGTGGTCCCAAAACATATACATATCCGTTATTTACAAAACGCACCATATTAAACTTTTATCAACTTCTATTGTTACAAACCATACTACTAATTTCGGGTGTTATATTCAACTTTCCAAAACATTCTATTATCAAAAGTCAGAGTTTTGCGCCTTTTTAGTCAAACACCCAGTCAACTTCTACTATCCGATCTACTTCATCAACTAACCAAAATCTGCAAAACATACAACAACGAGGGGATTAGCCTTTGCTAAGTGAATGGAACCGTAACCGACGGTTCAATCCATTTATAACAAATCTTACAACTGATAACAACAACTAGTTAAACACATAAGCACATAACTACGTGAGGATCGGCGGTTCCTGATAATACAACTTTTATAAACAACAATACCAGAAACCACGACCACTGGGCGCCATGCCATTCCCAATGATCTACCAATAGCCTGATTACTACTTTCACTGAATAGGCTAATCTTCAACTATGTGTATTCAATTAACCTAGACAGCTACACAGTAGTAATCAAACCCAACCCGCAAGTTGACCTCACTCCAATTCATCATAACAACTTGTCACATAAAGGCATATCATATGCAGTTATGTAAAACCAACTGAACAACTGAAACAACTAATCATTCAACAAAATCAATAAAATCAACAACTAAATAACTGAAATTAACATGGCATTAACTTCAACTGAAACTATCCTGGTTACCCGTTGTAACCAAACTTGTTACAACTGAGTTGAACCGAGGACTACAGAAACCACTCACCAAGTATCGTCCGGTCACCAAACTCAGTGGTCTAATGTTACTGAGTGGCCGCCCGCTTATCTGAGAATACAACAATAACAAGTTAGTTTCTTGTTCCATATCATAATCCACATCATAACAACTTTAGTTAAACACCTATCAAGTAATCATACAATTAAAACTAAAATTTGCTGAAACAACAAGAAGCCGCCGGCTTGGGTAGGGAAGCCGCCGGCTTGGCTAAGAAGCCGCCGGCTTGGCACCCTGGCCCGCCGGGTGAATTACCATTTTCAACATCAGAACTTAAACCTCTTAAATAAGCCTCTACAAACCGCCGGTTAGGGTTATCAACCCGCCGGCTTCCCCATGAAGCCGCCGGCTTGGCTCCAGAAGCCGCCGGCTTCTGACCCTGGACCTGCAACTTTTTTTCAGCAAGAACACCATACGAGCAAAAATCCTAAAAATCACCAAACTAAGTTTCTATATGCGATTTTACTAAGTAATTGACCACAACTTCGACCACAAACATAAACTAACTTCAAACAACCTATTCTAACATCTATTGCAAGCATCAATCATCATCAAAATCATAAAATCATTAAACCCTAACTTTTAAGCTCAAACATGAAGAACAATTATGATTCTAGCCTTAATCCATCATGTAATCATCAAATATCTGTAAATAACCAACATACAACTCACTAACAACAACTTACAAGCTTCTATACAAACCAATCATCTATATTCATCATATACCCAAATTTATGAAATAAGCTCAAGAACACATAATACTTACAAGATGATTTAACAAAGAAGATGATGGTGATACAATCTGAGTTTAATCCTTTTAGCACAATCACTAGTTTTAGCCTTTGATTAATTGAGAGAATTTTGAGAGTGATATGAGATAAAATGAAGAACAAGTGAATAAGATAGTAAAATTTAAGTCGGCCTAAACCCACCGCCTCCATCTTATTATTTGGTATAAAATTATACCCCTTCCTAATCTATTGTCTGGAACCTGAAAATACCCGCAAGTCAAAATATTTTATTTTACCGTCAACTTTAACTTTTTAAAACAAGTAACATTTCACTTGTCACAATAAAAACTGAGGCTCTTTCACTAGTTTATTTTCATATAAACTAATCAAACTTAATAAAATACAATTTATTTCCAGGCCCAAAAACGGGATGTTACAAAAAGGTCATTTTACTAGCGTTATTGATGTGATCTTTTAACCATTAAATTATTCGTTTAAATTTAGGAGTTGACATATATGTATTCGTAGTGGGTTATGTGAGTTTATTACCTTAAAAAAATTTAGTTTTAAATATCTTTGAATCCTTGCCAAAAAACATTGAATCTTATGTGTAACTTATGGTACATCGGTACCTAACAACTAAAGACCATATATTCAATATCTCTAATAATATTTTTAACCATAAAACAATTTTATAACAATTTTTTTTTAATTATTATCGTGACTCGTATTATATTTTTTTAATTTAATTGAAAGAAAAAATAAAAATACGATTGTGTGGGTCCAATGTGGGCCACACCATCAAGTGTAAGCTAGCACACACTTTGAGACGAAGAAACCTAAAAAAAGCTTAAATACCAGCCCACTTTGCGTCCACAAGTAAATTAGGCCGGCAACTTATTATCTCGCCGGACGGCCATTTCGCTATTCCGATTTACATTTCCATCCAACAAATTCAATTCTCCAACCTTCCTTCAGGTATATACATCTTACATTCTTACTAATCGATATATACAGATTCTATATCTATACATTATATCCTATTTCTGTGTAATTACCGTATTTGTAACATTAACGTTAAATGCGTTGATTTAACGACGATTAACGCTCAAATTTTCATTCAGGTAGCTTGATTTTATAATCGATCTTACACTTTTAGTAATCGATATATACAGATTCATATCTGTAACGTTTTTTTGTGCATTTGTGAAAATTTGAATTTAAATGTGTGGATTTAAGGATCATTCACACCGAATCTTCGTTCAGGTGCTTAATTTGAATTCGTAATAGAGTCTTCGTAGTCGATATATACAGATTTTGAATCTATATGTTGCTGTATGTGTGTTACTTTGTTTGAATTTTGAATTTGAGTTTGATTATGTCCGTAATTGTAACAATTTAAGGTCTGAAATAAGTTAAAAAGTTGATATTGTCGATAGATCTAGTAAATTTCATAGTTTTGTTGCTTAGATTGTCGATTTAGGTTGAATATGAGATAAGCTCTGTTTTTGTTAAATTTGTGGTAAGCGTTAGCGTTAACGATTATTAGGTATTCCGAACATGCAATGGGACCAATTCATTCTGTTTTTGTAAACTTTACTCTTTTTGGTTAGCTTTTCTCTTGGTAAAAGTGTTTCTAATTTAGATCTTTGAGGAATTTGATTGTGGTTTTTCTTTCCTCAATGACTTTTGATTCCCCTTTTTAGATAAAATAATTGAAATCTGGTTTTTTTATATTTATTTCATTTTCTTTTACTTTAATTCACAGTTTCTTCTTCAAGGTCAAACTTTTGCTCTCTTGTTTTCATTAATGTTTATTGTTTCCTTGACCTGTTTAGTTTCGAGTTGTTTTTACGCATCGAAATTGGAATAGGATTTTATGAGTATAGATGTAGATCTAGTTGGATGGCAGTATAAACTGTCCCAAGTAAATGCAGTAGATGCAAGTAAGTGGGATACATAAAGGACATGGCTTAAAATAAAGTACTATGATATGTTATGTAGTTTGAGTAGAAAGTTGGATGGGCAGGTATGTAATTTTGACAAAGTAAACTTGTGAAAAAAAGTTGTAAATTGCTTTGAAGTTTTTACCAAAAGGAAAATGTTTTGTTTATATATTTTGAAAACCAAAAATATCTATATATGCATGTTTTGTTAGAAGGAATGATTAGCAGAGCACCAGTTACTAAACTTGACATATCGTTAAAAAGTTTTTAAGTTAAAATTTGCCATCTTTTTCAACCATTTGAGGTGTTCAGGCTGGAAAGAGTAATGCAATGACTAAGCAATTTGTTATGCAACACATTACCAGTACTGGATTCTCAAGACTCTTAACTTAAGAGTTGGATACTGGCACCATATTTGGCATATCTTTTGTAGTTTGTCCTACCAGGCACATGGGCCTCACCAAACTTTGCAACTTAGTGAATAGATTTTTTTATTAGCAAGTTGTAAGATGCTTTTACCAACTACCCTAATTATAGCATATTCCCAGATCAGTTATGTTCTATCAGATCCCCTTGTTTTCCTATGAGTTTCCTAGTTCTCTCCTTTGATTTGACATATACTTAATTTCTTAGTTTTGGAGTTAAAGATACACATTTTTTGGCCTGGATTTCCTTTCACATGGATGTCAATTCTTAGTTAAACAACTTTTAACAGTAAAAGAAGTTTGCTTATTAGATATACTTACGTTGTTGAGTGTATAAAAAGGTAAGATCCCATACCGCCTTCCGCGGGTTAGGGCCCAATACCGTCTAGGACGGTCTATGGGGGAGGTTAGATGTAGACAGCCTTACCCCTATCCTAAGATAGAGAGGCTGCTTTCGGTTCTACCAAAGGTAGAAAGGACCTCCGGCCTTTATAGGGGATAAATCCCCTATATGTCCCCCCATGGGTTTGAACCCATGACCTTGAGGATAAAACCCTCAAGTCTTAACCACGTTGTTGAGTGTATCAATCAACTAAAAGATGAATAGTATATAAGATTAAAATTTTGCAGTCATTATTGTAATGCTAGCATGATTAACGGTTTTTTTTAATCTTTTAAACTTGTTTAGAGCATTTCACTTTTTCCTTATTGATGTTTTTATTTTAAAAAAACACAAGCTCTTTTTAGGAAAATTTTGTACGTTAAGTATTAAATGTTTGGTTTGTGTCTATGCATTGATGTAGTTTGTCTTTCGCCGTCATGGACCCCAACTCGTAAATCATGCATTGATGGAGCTGGCCTTAGATCTAGATCCAATATTTTATTTCGAGTTATAGTGCTTTGTGTCTGCCCTTTTTCTAATTCTAATAATGGACCGTGCTTATGTTATATGGACTATGCATGTGTGCGGAGGATACTATAAACAAACCACTTTGTTGAGATGGGTCATTATTTGTTTACTTCCAATAGTATGTGGCCTTAGTTGCTATTTTATTTTGGTTCAAATAAATTAAATGTATTATTAATGACCTTTTCTTTATGGCAAGAGGTGTATTTCCCACTAGCTTTACATCTGATCTTTCATCCTCCTGGCTTCTACTTCTCTAACCCCACTCCTTTGTTTTTACTTCTCCAAGTGGACCAAGTGGTCCATGATCCTCAATCTTAGCTGGATAATTAATCCTCTATTTAACTTTTGTGATGTTAATCTAAAAAAAGTCAACTACCAAATGAGTATCAGCCTATAGTGTCAACATATTTTGAGCTATCATATGAGAGAAATCTATTGAAATCAACCATATATTTCTTCTGAAAATAAGTAGACAAAAACTCTACTTTGCGAGAATGAGATGTTTAAGAAAACTTGGAAATCTTAAGAAAATACCCCTTACACATGTGCCATTGTGTGAAAAATGCCCATTATTGCAAATTCTGGACTTACTACAAAAATGTATGTCTGATGATTTGAAAATGCACTCTGTTGCTTGTAAAAGGATTCTATTATACTTATTGGCCCTCTTGTAAGTTACCATGACATTTTATCTTATGAAGTTTACTAAAGCACATGGTCCAGCCTAATTAAAGCCAGTCGTTTTCGTTGATAACCGGTCCCTTTTGCATTTCTTTTACAGAGCTAAAACTCCAACTGACTTTATCACAGTTAAAAGACTTGCAGTTTTATGATCTGTAATAGAAAAAGTTAATATCACAAGGTTGCTTAATATCTACATAATCATTGCATCACATTTTATAACAGCTCATTTTCTCTGTTATTTTGCAGTTCATTGAACAATGGGTGCAGGTGGGCGAATGTCAGATCCCGCCAATGGTGGCAAGAAAACCGAACCTGAAACTAACCAACGAGTCCCTTACCAAAAACCACCCTTCACAGTTGGAGATGTCAAGAAAGCCATCCCACCTCATTGTTTCAATCGATCAGTAATCCGTTCTTTCTCTTATGTGTTTTATGACCTCACAATTGTTTTCATCCTTTATTACCTCGCTAACAATTACATCCCGCTCCTCCCTAAACCTCTCACCTACGTGGCATGGCCCATTTACTGGGCCATTCAAGGCTGTGTTTCAACCGGAGTTTGGGTCATAGCCCATGAATGTGGCCATCACGCCTTTAGTGACTACCAATGGCTTGATGACACCGTAGGCCTTATCCTACATTCCGCCCTCCTCGTCCCTTACTTCTCATGGAAATACAGTCACCGTCGCCACCACTCCAACACAGGTTCAATCGAACATGATGAAGTTTTCGTCCCGAAATTGAAGTCGGGTGTACGCTCAACCGCTAGATACCTAAACAACCCACCGGGCCGTATCCTCACCCTTCTCGTCACGCTAACCCTTGGCTGGCCTTTATACCTCATGTTCAACGTTTCAGGACGATACTACGATAGGTTCGCTTGCCATTTCGACCCAAACAGTCCCATTTACTCCAACCGTGAACGAGCCCAGATATTTATTTCAGATGTTGGGATTATAGCTGTCCTTTTCGTACTCTTCCGTCTTGCAATGGTTAAAGGACTAACATGGGTCCTAACCATGTATGCTGGCCCGTTACTTGTAGTCAACGGTTTCTTAGTCCTGATCACATTCTTGCAGCACACACACCCCTCACTACCTCACTATGACTCAACCGAATGGGACTGGTTACGAGGGGCTCTAGCCACCGTTGACCGAGACTACGGTATCTTAAATAAGGTGTTCCATAACATCACTGATACTCACGTGACTCACCATTTGTTCTCCACAATGCCGCATTATCACGCAATGGAGGCCACAAAGGCAATCAAGCCGATTTTGGGAGATTACTATCAGTTTGATGGAACGTCAGTTTTCAACGCTATGTATAGGGAAACAAAGGAATGCATCTACGTTGACAAAGATGCCGATGTTAAGGATGGTGTTTACTGGTATAGTAACAAGATCTGATCTTTCGGTGAACGAGTATTAAGAGAATGGCAAATCGTCTTCCTTTTCGAGTCGTGTTATTTAGTGTATGTTTGGTTTTTGATGCCTGTTTAAGATGGACATGGAATTGTACTAGTCAGTCAGATGAATAACTTTGTACTCAGAATATTGTGTTTCTAGTCTCTCTGTTTTAGCTTTTAAAATTGATTCCGAGTTTTCTTATTAGGGAATTTCATCTTAAATTTTATATGTAGAGTTTATAACTATGAAACTGTTATAAAACGGGTCGTTCTAATAGAACTATTTTCACCCAAGCACGCTTACCTTTGAGGTTAAAAGAGATATATGTTAGTATTTAAAGAAAGTTATTTTGATCCTTACAAAAACAAAAGGCTTTTGATAACGGAAGCCGTTAGGGCTTCAGACATGCACAAAGGATTTGTACATTTATTAAAATTCAAGGGTTCAAAGTAAATTCAAAGGCGAAAAAAAGTTTGTTATGATTATAGTACAATATTTAATGCATGTATGAAAATCTTAACGAAAGCCCAACGGGCTTCCGTTATCAAAACCCCAAACGGAATATTGGGCTGGCTACACGACATCTTATGATTTCTTTCTTATGCGTTTTTTTACCATAGTTATCTTGCAAATTTAATCCAAAACATTATACAAGACTCAAGAAACTTCAATAATTTTAATACTCAGTAACAACTGCTATGTAGAGATGATCCTTACCGTTAATTGAATAGGCAGAGGCCTATAAAATACTGCTTCTAATTGCGCAATCATCCTTTCAGAACAATACAATTTCCTTTCCTGTTCAGCCATCGTGATCTTACTTTGCATGGTTTATGAGGATTCGGAGTTAATCTGACTTTGTTTGTGAAAAAAAATGTGTTCCAAGAGAGTTTGTAGTTATAAAAATGCATTATTATAGTTATAATAAAAACAATTACAACCATGTGTAAAAGATTCAAAATACTCGTACATAACATCCTTTCTAACAACTCAACTAGTTTCGACTCGATTTACTTTTTTATTTGTTACCATGAGACTTTGTACGTTTTGCTACACATGTCAAGATTTACTCAAATAAATAAGCGTGTGTTAGGTTCAGGGGCGGAGACAGGGCGGGCAGCGTAGGCAGCCGCCCCACAAGAAAGTTTAAATTACGTAAAAATTTTTTTTTAAGGTATTAATAAAATTTTAAAATTTTCGCCCCCACTAAACTATATTGGAAATAAATATAAATTTTTTTCGCCCCCTCCATCGGGATTTCCTAGCTCCGCCCCTGGTTATGTTTGTCAATAGAATTTAGAATGGTTAAAGAATTAAAAGAAAGTTATAAGAAGTACAAGAATAATCATTGACAAGTATTAAAGTTTTATTACAATTTTATATTTACTACAGTAGAAGATGTGATATTACGGGAAAGAGAAAGAAAAAAGAAGAATTAAAGAAGGAAATATAGAGTGAGTAAGAGATATAAATGTTGCAAGACGAAGAAAACCAAATATGTTTTGTTGGATTTACAAACAATCTTGTGTATTCAAACCAACTTTCATAACAAACGGTTAACAAAACAAACGCCTTTTAATAATATCTAATTCCAGCCTGTAGTCGAAATACCTTCTAAAATGCTTGTCATATATCCCTTATATACGATCAACGGAGTGAATCAACAGTTTGTCTATGATTTTAAACCAAATTATCGTGATTATACTAACAAATTGTGATATAGTTAAGTTTTCATGAAAAATTGGGTTAATTACGAAATGTAGAAAGGTAAACACTATCATTTGCTTTCAAATTTGTCCTCACCATTTTATACAATAAATATATAACCTTTTCATCCTATTTTCTCTATTTAAGAAGTTATTATTTTTCTCTTCACTCTAAGCTAACAATCAGACATTCCATGGCCATCCCAATACCATGGTCTCAGAAAACCTTATGCATAAATCACACTTCGCGTGAACTTCATAAAGAATTTAAATAAATTTAGATATGTAACATCTTTTTGGGCCTGTGTATTGATGGGATTCCACCAATTCAATGTTTGTATAGAATTCTAGGATTTTTCTGAAGCAAATTTGTTTGAATTTTTATGTAAGTTTCATATTTTGGTGTTTATTTCCGATATTCATATAACATTATTTTTTCATGATTTGTCTATGTATCATATCTTTTTTCCTTCATTTTAGAAGTTATATGTTTGTATTTTGTCTTGAAGTTTTGATTTTTAGTTTTTAATTATATTTGGTTACTATGTCTTAGGAATTAGATGTGGTAACAGTGACGAAGAAAGTATAAAATTAAAGAAGCAAAAAGATATTATGTGATTGAGACCGGTGTGATATACAAGTATCATCTATCGTATATTTAGTAGGAAAAATACAGACAACAATGAAGAAACTTTTGAAGCAGATATATAATTGTAACCCAATAATGTCGTGATGCGATTAACACAGTATATATATTGTTACGTAATAAAATAATCGTAAACCTTGAACTTTGATCGAATTGAAATTGTTGATCATGTTAATTGGTCAATATTTTGTATGCTTCATTTTACATACGTTTCTAACTATGTTTTGCTCACTGTTATTGTTTTGTTTTGTTATAACTTATTTTTGTGTTCTTTAAATTTATTTATTAATACATACAATTTTACAAGTTTAAAAACATACACTAAATAAAAGTACGTCTCATACAATACTAATAGAGGTAAATATAATACATTTTGAAACAATAAATCGTTGTTTAATTTCATTGTTTGATGTGGTATGCTTATTATTGATTTTTTTTGCTAGAATGATGTGCTTACTTCAATACAATTCTTGATCTTCCTCTTCCTTTATGTCTATTTGACACCGGTTTACCAAATATATATGAAGTAAATGTGGGTGTTTATCTCAATAATATGGTGATGTGATTGTTTACTTCAAATTTTGACATCTATTTTAAAAGGGAAATTAAAAAAATACCCTTTTTTTAGCCGAAATATATCGATTTGCCCTTTCAGGAAAAAAAGTGACGATATGCCCCTAGAAATCGCAAAAGCAAATTTGCATTTGCGATCCCGTTTTTGCCATTTGCGATCTCGTTCACGTGGCCGAGGAAAAATGTACGATGCGCGCGATGGCAAATCGCAAATTTTGTTTTGCGATTTGCGTTTTGCCAACGGGGCTGTTTTTTTGCGATTGGTCGTTACCGTGGCTCGTGAACTGGACGCTGAACGGGATCGCAAAAAACATCGGTCCACTTTTGCGATTTGCCACCGCCCAAATATTCGCCCCATATATCATGATACACGGCTCATTCATCCCTAACCCTCCATTTCTTCAACCCCCTCCGTACACACCCCGATCCATCCAACCACCATCGTAAATCGCAAGATTTGCGATTTACGATCCGCGTCCCCTATCGTCGGTCGGGCACCATCATCACCCCGACCCAAACCCCACCTCTACCTCCCCTTTGTAGCCGGATAAAGGACGAATCACGCCACCACAGGCTCCGGCGCACCACCACCACCGTACCACCTTCCGTCCCGACCACCGCACCACCACCGTACCACAACCGTACCACCCTAACTTTGTTTCACCACGTGCGCTCGTTATTCTGGCTTCGGCGGAGGTTTTCGCGACTGCCACGGATCACCGGCGACGCCATTGACCGGAATATGGATGATTCTCAGGTATTACGATGTTTTTGAATAATATTTGTTAAAGTTCGCGCGTGTTTTTGAATTTAGTAGGTTTAAATCCGAATTTTCATTGTGGCATTTCGTCGAACACTTGGTGTGCAACATATATTTTGCATTCTTCATGAATTTGATCGGTTTTTAAGCAATCTTTGTGTCATATTACGAATCTAGGTAGGTTAATAGATTGTGTATAGACTTTAATTAGTGTTTAATTAATCGCAATGTGTGTTTGATATTACGAAGCTAGGATGGTAATACATTTTGTGCTATTAGGAAGCCATGTTTGAGTTTTGTTCCATACATTGTGTCGGGTAGCATATTTTGGTTGAATATAGAGGTTAATACAATGCCATTATTGAACCAACGCCATTTTAAGCAACTTTCGGTTTTGGTTAAAGTAAAGCTTATAACTATAGTCGGAATTCTTGAAGACAATTACATACTTAACTTGTAAATGTCACAAGCCAAAGAGAGTTCATCTTGATTGATCAATAAACCACAGAAAATTGATAAGTAGATAATTTTGTATCGAGTATCCGGATTTAACTTTCAAGGACCGGTTAATACAATACCACTTTACTTTCCTGAATCCGAAATTGCCAAAAACATAATTTGATTTTTAATATTAGTGTAACATATATTAGTGTAACATATATGATTTTTAATATATATAAATATCATTTTATGATTTTAGTGTAGCATATATTAGTGTAACATATATGATTTTTAATATATATAAATATCATATATGATTTTTAATATATATAAATATCATTTTATGATTTTAGTGTAACATATATTAGTGTAACATATATGATTTTTAATATATATAAATATCATATATGATTTTTAATATATATTAATATTAGTGTAACATATGTGATTTTTAATATATATAAATATCTTTTTATAAAGAATGAAAATAAAACACGTGTAGAATTTGGTTGTTATTTATGTATAGTCCTTAAATAAACATGTATATATTTATGTTATTAAACGTCAATTATAGTTGTTTCATTTCGCTAAAGTTACAATTCAATTGGTTGTTATTTATCACTTTTATTAACGAAACTTGTTTCGATTGATTGATCACTCTGCAGGACATTTTTAATGGAAGGCTGACTTTGAAAAGTCAACTCACAGTTACTGGCCTTATCAAGCTGTACTTATCCAAATATCTTATCCAGAAGTCTTATCCAAATATCTTACATCCCGAAAATCACGGAAAACCTTACCCACAAATCCAGTTATCCGGAATAAAATATATACATAAGTAAATAATGTGTATATATATTAAAAAATAATATAAATATATATATGATAAAAAAAGATTTGTGATTATCATATATAAACAATAAAATAATGTGTATATATATTAAAACGAGTATGTGCACGGGCAAATGGCAAATCGCAAAACGAATTTTTGCAAAAACAAATATATACATATATATGATAAATGTGTGAATGTCAAATATAAAAAAATGTTGCACATGTATATACAAAACATATGCATAAATATATGTATAAATATACAAAAATGTCAAAAATACGACTCGTAATTTTTTCTCTTAGGCGATGGCAAATCGCAAATCAGGACCAAGATTTGCGATCCCGTTAACCAGGCACATTCATAAGCCATCGCAAAAAAACACCCCCGTTGGCAAAACGCAAATCGCAAAAAAAAATTTGCGATTTGCCATCGCGCGCATCGTACTTTTTTCCTCGGCCACGTGAACGAGATCGCAAATGGCAAAAACTGGATCGCAAAAGCAAATTTGCTTTTGCGATTTCTAGGGGCATATCGTCACTTTTTTTTCTGAAAGGGCAAATCGATATATTTCGACAAAAAAGGGCATTTTTTTTAATTTCCCATTTTAAAAACCAATTTACCAAAATATAATAGGTACCATCACATTGGTAGATTGCTTTGCGATGCACAAGTTACACACGTAATTATTATATTATAAATATAAAAATAGACATTGATTATAACGAAAGTTGAATTTTCAATTGAGAAGTCTGAATATATTTTAAAATATATCTATAAATCCAAATTAAAAACAGATCTTGCAATCAAGGGAGTTGATATATAGTTAAATACAACACACAAATTGTTGCTAATATCAAAATTGTGTTATGCTGTAATTGTACTGTGAGTTTTAGATGTTGTACATTATGATGTATTAATCAAATTTTTTGTTGTATATATCACCTCCCTACAATCAACTATCATAATCTTTCTTTATACCAATTACCATTGGGTGGTGATATTTTCACCAAACTTTTTGATAAATCCATCATATTTGTGCATTAAACACTTGTACAGTACAAACAGTAGCTGCACAGTTATGGTGGATTTATCAAAAAACTTTGGTGGAAATATCACCACCCAATTGCTGTGATTGGTAGCATGAGAGTTTATTTTAAAGGATGACATCATTATAATAATTTTTATATTATATTTAAAAAACTAGGTGAGAACCCGCGACAACGCGGACTACCAAATCGAAACTGTAATAGATTTGAAGTTATATTTTCTAATTCGATAAATTAGTATATATGTTAATGTGATAAATGTAAAATCATATAATTCGTAAATGTATAGTTTTAAGACTTATATTTAAAAAAAAATGATGGCGATAACAACATTATTATAATAATAATTTTCAAGTCATCAAAATAATAATCAAGTTTCACAAGTGTTTATCGAAAGTACACTCATACTTTTATTGTCTTCATTTAATCATTCAAGTTTTCAAAATCACATCACAATAATAATCAAGTTTCAAGTGTTTATGTAAAGTCACTCATACTTTTATTATCTTCACTTAATCAGTTATATAGAGGGGTTTTTTTTTTTTTTTATCTAATTACACTAGTTTTTCAAATTTATAAAGCAAGATGATAATTAATTTTAATAAAATACTCACATGATAAATAATTTATTATCTTCTATTAAAAATAAAGAAATGTTTTCATAACAAGCCTTCAGAATTTTAATTTTTTAACATTTTCCGAGTTACTCCCTTTGTCCTAAAATAAGTGTCCACCTTTCTGTTTTACTTTATGCTAAAATAAGGATCCACTTCCAAAAATAGTAATTAACCTTACCATTTTATCCTTAATATATATTTTCTCAAAATTGATACATGAGAGTCTATGCAAAAAGCAAATGTAGAAATGTCATATTTACTACTAGATAATGTGATTTCTTAAATTTCGTAAAAACTGATATCATACACTTATTTTGGGACGCTGATATCGCTCATTTTGTATAATTATATCTGTCGCGATATCATTGTTTTGCATTTGTATTTGAGTTAATTTCGTAAACTTTCGATACTTAATTGGACTGGAAATTGATCTTAGGTGTATGAAGCTAAATCTGGAGAAATGATGATTTCTGGATGATATCTGAGGCTGAAGTCTGATTGCTGCTGGTCTGGCCTGAAAATGCACAACACGCGATCGCGTGTGTTCTTCTACACGATCGCGTGTCTTCTTTTACGCGATCGTGTGGGATTGCAAGTGGCTGAGAAAACTCGTTAAAATGAGTAATACGCGATCGGCTGAAATGACGAGATCGCGTGTTTTAGTTCAAAATGGTCGCAGCAGCTGGCTCAAGTTGAAGCTGACGGATCTCACAATTTCTACAACAATACGCGATCGAGTATGTAAACTCACGCGATCACGTGGTTTGGCGGGCTCTCTCACCTGCTCCCGAAGACTTTATCATATGCTTTATCTCTTTATCTGAAATAAAAAACTGGGGAAGCTGCGAGCTTTGAGAGAAAAATGGCGAACCATGCCTCATTAAATGCACAACCAACTTTTTGTTCCCCACTCTCGCTCGGGAAATGGTTTTTCCCAATTCTTTATTCCCACGTCCATTTCTTGGCCCCAGTTTTGGTGGATCTTGGTCTGGGACTCACTCCTCCATATCTCGACCATACTTCATCAATAATTCATCACTCCATACTTCACTACACCTCACCACTACCCTCTGGAACACTTCCAAACCGAACTTCACGAACAATTTCACTTCAAATTTTCTCTCTGGGAAAAATCAATCGGTAGGTTGCAAGTAGCAGGGAAAAATATATGTAGTGTGGAATCATTTGCTATAACATTTGGTAACAAACAATTACTACTTAAACTTGTAATCTTTGGGTAGCATATTTATTAAATATGATTATGTTTCCTTTGATTTCACTCATTATTTGTGATAGTTTGAGTATGATTGTTAGTGGGTAGTTTTATTTGCTTACTTGGATGAATTAATTAGTGATTAGAGGTGTTATATTTTGGTGTTAAATTTATGCTTTGAGTTCACGATTCCTCCGTTAGTTTGTATGAATTTAGCTCTATCGTTTGTTGAAATTTGTGGTATTTTAAGTAAGTAACTATAACACCATGCTTTTAACAAACATATATTATATTATTAACCATTGGAAGCGCGTCCCAAAACATATTTACCGCATTTACATATTCCAAAATGTAGCAAGTTTCAAAACATCATAACTATTACATAACCTATTACAGAACATTTACTTAAAACGGTTGTTATATTAAGTTTCTTAAAACATATGATTTTCCAAAACAGATCAGAGTGGCGACAGTAGTAGTCAAACTTTCCATCCGCATCCATATGCCCGACCCAAAAGCTAACCATAATCGAAACCTGCAACAATGTTAAACATGGTGGGATTAGCTCACAGCTAAGTGAATGGAACTGTATCCGACAGTTCAATCCAGAAATAACAAGTCTTAAAACACATAAACAATAACCACACAACATTTAAGAGGACCGGCGGTTCTTGGTATGCCATCACAAGAACACCTTAACAACTGGTATACCATCACAGTGATTTACCGATAGTTTGAAGCTATCTTCACTGACTAGGGTTCATCCATCAACGATATGTATCGGAAACCCCGCCAGCCAAACAATAGAAACAAACCCAACCAATATTGACCTCTCATTAATCCACATATGCCCAGCGGCCAATAATCACATAGTGCACAAAAGTCATGCCAATACAGAATATAAACAACCAATTAACAATAAACATAACCCAAAAGACTAATTAATCAATAGCTCATAACCAAGTATGTTCACCCGTTGTAACCAAACTTGTTACAACTAGGTTGAACCGAAGAATACAGATACCACTCACCAAAATTCCAGTATCTAAACTCAATTGTCTTATATCACTGAGTTTCTTTCTGCTTATCTGAGAACATAAATAACAATAAGTTAGTAACTCGTCCCATAATCATCATTCTAGCATATTTATTAAATCAGGTAATCCCTGAAGTCTAAGCAAACATAAGCTCAATCAGATAAGAAATCAGAAAATCCCGAAATGACGTTTAAAAACTGAAAAATGCCATTTTCGACCCCTAGATGATCCCGAATGGCCAAAAACTGCCTAGGCTATTAGAATATAGCTTTGATCATTGAGCCATTTCCAAGTGACCATGCTAATTTCAACCAAATCCGACTTACGGATTTTCAAATTTTGCAAAACAAAAAGTTTTAGAATCTCAATTCGCAGAGATCTGGGTTCGCAGGTCAACTCGGCTCGCAGAATAAACTCGATTCGCAGCGCAAAACTCGACTCGCAGAGCTCAAATCGGTTCGCAGAGCTCAGTTTGCACAAGGACAACTCAACTCGCTTCGCGAGTTCAACTCGCTTCGCAAGAAGAACTCAACTCGCCTCGCAGGACGAACTGGGTTCTGCGAGTTACGATGCCGGAACCTAAAATCCGAACCAACTTTCATCCTAACTCCAAAAACTCCGTTCCTATAGTTTCTAATACTTCAACTACATCAAAGGTCAACTAATAACAACATGTTAAGTTTCAATTTCAACTAAAACTCAACATCTCTCAAAACCCCATTTATGACACACAAGAATTTCAAACTTACTTTTGAAGAAGATGATAAGATGTTGATGATGAAGAAAACAAGCTTATTTCTACAAGCTTAAATCCAAACAAAGTTGTTTCCTTTGATTTCCCCTTTTTATTTCTTTGAAAGATTTGGTGAAAGGTTTAAGAGAGTTTAGAACAAAATGAAAAAAGGAAGTTAAATCAAACAAAATGAGTCGGTCTCATCCACCGCTTCCTTTTTTTTGTAGTATATATTTTATCCCCCTTCTAATCCTATTGTCTGGAACCCGAAAATACCCGTAAGTCAAAATATCTTTATTTTACCTTCATGATCAATAATTTAAAACAAGTAATATTTTATTAGTCACAATAGATCCTGTGACTCTTTTGCCTATTTATTTTCAAATAAACCCAAATAAACTATTTTCTGTTATTTAAATAATCATTTATTTCCAGGCCCAGAAACCGGGTGTTACAGTAACTATATCGAATGTTTGTTGCGTATGAAAAATGCTTATCATTTATATGTCGATATATGAATGGACCTTTGTTTGTGTTTGCAAAAATTGGTATAAGTTGAATAAACGAGCTAAAGTTATATAAGTTGCGAATGTATCGAACGTCTTTATTTTTAGATGAATTGTGAACTTGAGAACGTAAACTCTATGTTTAATTGCGAACCTTGTGTATTTGAGCTTAGTTTCATTGTTTTAACTTGTTTAGTGTTTTACTAGTGGATATAGCGGACGTTTTCTACATGGTAAATTATCATCAATTATTTGTCTATAAATGATTGAACAAACATTGCGAACGTAGTTTTGGAATAAGTTGGATAATTTGAGCTCAAATGTGCAAGTAGGTAATTTTGGCGAACGTCTTTTACTTGATTAAATCATAGAGTGGTAAATTGAAGTTGAACTTTAGGTGTGGCGAACGTTAAGCCTAGGTTTGATGGAAACTTACTTTTGCATGATATAAACCGGTTTTAACTTCACACTCCGAAATCACTAGCGAAATAGTCCAAGCAATTATTGTTTTTAACATCCGTAGTTATCTACAAAATCTTATTTGACTTTTCCTGAGTCCATTGCTTGCGATAATTTTTAAAAAAAGTAGTTTTTAAGCATCGTGACAACTCGGTCACAAAGCCCCCACCTTTACTTATTTGCACAAATTACTTGCAATTGAATATAACTTCTTAACCTATAGTTCCCTGCGTTCGAACCCGAACTTACCCGACTATACTAACACACGATAGGGTCCACTGCCCGGTTGTGTATTGATTTTAGCACGGTATTTTCTAGTTCACTTTATAACGATATATTTAAAACTCGATCTTTCACATCAGACGCAGAGAGTATAATACTGCATTTTCCAATTTGTATGAGTTAAAATACTTTATTTCTAAGTCAATATACTTTTAATCTTCAAAGTTTCAATATTTTCAAGTAAGTATTTCTAAATAGATATGATTTTTATGTAACCATTTTTATATGAACATAATTCAAAGTTAGTCATGATATGAGAACCGGAAATTAGTAAAAATTAATCTAATTTAGCAAAATTAATTAAAACATTTATTAAATTTTAAGTGATTTATTCTAGACTAGTATAATACTCGCGCTATGCAGTGGAATTCGATGTTTTATTATATATAGTGTGACACCCGACAAATTAAGGCTAGTATTAGTGCCTAATCATTTTATTAATACATGTAGTTAGTTTTGTATTAGGCTAATTATGTGTATCATTATGTATATTTGTATATATACACGTATGCGATTGATTTAAATCGTGCATTTTCATATCGGATGGATTCCGGTACATTTATATGGACGTTGGTGAATTAAATTATTAAGTAATATGAAATTATTTAATAATCACATTATTTTCTAAATATTATTTTGATAATATTTAACACGTAAATCGTATCGTATCAAATAAACAATACGTGACAAACACGCGCAAGATGCGCCCGATAACCTATCAAAAACCGAAATATATTTTCATTATTTGAAACATACTACCTTGAATGGAAATATTCGTTTAAAAATATCGTAATTTATAACGATTTCAAAAACATTTAATTAAAACGCCACGTGATTATATAATCATAACACGATCTCGCAAACGGAAACCGACATATTAACCATACATTTGTATATGTGTTTTAAAGTATTAATGAGTAATACTTCAAATTAAAATATCGAAAATCAAACGTTGTTTAAAACACGTACGTATAACATATAAAACATAAACGAAGGTTTAAACGATAGGGAAAACGAACGCCGCACGGAGTGCAAACTCGAGGAACAAATTTTGAGCAACTCACACCTTTGGTGGGCCACCCAAAATCGGTCAAGCCACCTTCCCTAATTTAGGGATCTTGTTAGTGGACTTCAACCCAACACCCCTCCATGAAATCCTCATTTCATCACCACCTCAATCTCTCTCTAATTTCCCTCACAAAAACCTTTTCTCTCTTCCCTCTACTTCCATAATCGGCCATCATCATCATCCATCACCACCATCATAATCTACCACCTTTCACCATCATTTTGAAGAGGAAAATCAAGGAAGAAGTGAAAGGAAGCAAAACCGTGCACCATCACTCGTTTTCATCACTAGATCATCATTTTTCTTCGTAAGGATCTCTTTTTCTTTCACTAGTTTTTCTTGGAATATACTTATATACATGTCTAGTTGTTCATTAGACAAAAAAATGTCCAAATCTAAGCTTGAAAAACGTTTTTACAAACACATACATATCACAGTTTTCTGTCTCTAAAAACAGTCCCACAAAATCGTCCATATCCCAGGTTCTAGGTCGAATAACAACTTAATCATTTCGATCACTACTGCAATAAATGCTAGCTGCTACGGAATTACCAACTATCTTGATCGAGCATCTTTACTAAACACTTGTCCATTTCGAAACAATAACATAGTCATGACTGACTACCTTGAAAACACTACTCGGTCATTATTAAGACTACATTTGAATCTTGTCACTAATTCACCGTTTCAATAGAACTCCCCATCGATAAAGATGGCGAAACTGTGCGTTATAATAGAAACTTCTATTCCGATGGGTACATAAGAATCTCATCACCTTTTTTTATAAGACTTTTGTAATAGACCAGATGTAACACTGCCCGACACGTTTTATAAACTTCAAGCCTTGTAATCGTTTAATCTTGCGCCTCAATCTCGTTTTATTGATCATCTTGCTACGAACAATCATCTTATTGTATTTTATACACTTGCGATGACTTTGATTCTTATTTCTTATTCAACGACATCTCATGTGCCTCTTTCTCTCTTTCTTTTAGAATCATGGCACCAAAATGTCAAATGAGCTCAGAGGAAATCGCACAACTTGTCAACCAAAGGGTACAAGAGGCCTTAGAAGCAGCCAGAAACAATCCCAATCCAAACCAAGGAAATCCAGGAGTAGCAGCCAACGACCCACCTGTAACCAAACCCTGCACATACAAGGACTTCAGGAACTGCCAACCTCTAAGTTTGGCAGGCACCGAAGGAGCCATCGGCCTGATGTGATAAATAGAAAAGATGGAATCCGTATTTCGTATCTGCAACTGCGTTGAGGAGAATAAGGTTAAGTTCTCCACTCGCACTCTCTCTGAAGGTGCACTCACTTTCTGGAACTCTTACGCCCAGACTCAGGGAATTGATGTCGCCTATCAACTTCCCTGGGAAGATCTCAAGAAATTGTTGAGGGAAGAATATTGTCCTCGTGAGCAACTCCAACAACTCGAGGAGGAATTCTGGCACCTCACTGTTCAAGGAAATGATATCACCAGCTACACCACCCGATTCCACCAACTAGCTTTTCTCTGTCCTTCTATGGTAGACCCTGAACCCAAACGTATCGAGAGATACATTTAGGGTCTTCCAGAGACGATCCAGGGAAATGTAACTGATAAGCATCAAATATATAGTATATTTATAGTAATTTATCCCTATATTTTTATATATTTTGGTACATTTCTATTGTTTTAGATACTTAATTTGTTAATATTTGCAGAAATGTATTATAATTGAAGAAAGAAGAAAAAGGAACGAGAAAAGGACCAAAACTGAAGAAAAATAAGCATTTGAAGACAAGAAGCCTTAAACTGTGAAGAAATGAAGACTAAAGAGTTAATAATGAAGATATGGGCCAAGAAAACAAGTTGAATCCGTTAAAGAAGAAAAGAAGTCCAAAAAGAAGCCCGAGCCCGATTTTGGAAGATTCTGGAATAACACTTCAACCGGCGGTTGAGTTGTCCAACCGGCGGTTGGCATTAGGGTTTCAAGAGGCGGTGGACTAACGCGGCAGACTTGGAGAAAAAGTAACTCCAACCGGAGGTTGGAAGTCCCAACCGGCGGTTGAGAGGTCGGCCAGCAAAACTATAAATAGAGGCTTAGGCTAGGTCATTTGATATACGATTCTTAGAATTAAAATACGAATATTAAGGTTAAAGGTCGACTTGGAGTGCGAATTTGGAGGCTAAGGAGCTAGGGTTTGAAGGTTTTTAACCCTAGGAAAAGCTGGTTCAATGATTGGTTAGGTTTCTTTATCCTTGTAACTTTACAAACCTAGTGGGTTATTTAGGTTATTGTTTATCTGATTTAATTGTTAATTAGATGTTTTCATTATGAATATTTGAATGAATGATTGATTGAATTTATTATCTACATTATATGTTTATGTTGGAACTAAATTATTGAATGCTTTATCATACAAGAATTGTCTGTGTTATGTTAATATTGATAAGAGTTAATTGATTTATATAGATAGCTCTACTAATATGGTGAGTTTTATAAATTAAGTAGTAATTGTCAATTATTAATGTTAAGTAACACTGTAATTCAGCCTAATCTGGGATTGTATGAGTAAGATGATGAAGAGTACTTAATGGAATAGTAACACTTCTCATAATCTGTGGTTGTGTTGTTATCATGAAAATTAGCTTAATCTGAGTAATTTTCTATATTAGTAATTCACCAATAATAATAACCAACAAAGCATATAGACATAAGTGAATATAGTAAGTTTAATCAATAATAGTTTAAATAGTCATAATTTTCTATCCATTTGAGTAATCTAAGTTGTACCTGAAACTTATCTATTAGAATCAGTATCACTTATAAATATGTTCGCTCGGAACTAAAACGTCCCCCTTATCCTGTATATTATTTGTAAATTGGATCCTTATTTGTATAGTATTGTATTTAATTGTAAATAGTGGTAATTAGGAATAAATAATTAGTATAGATTAAATCACGTTCCCTGTGTTCGAACTTGGACCTACTTAAATAGCTATATTATACGAACGGGTTAATCTTGCCTGAATTGTGTGATAGTATTTATTTAGTATTTCCTTATTTAAAACTTGTGATTATAATTGCCTATACTTAGCACACATCAAGTTTTTGGCGCCGCTGCCGGGGAATCGGTGTATTTTTATTAAAACTAATTATTTTTCCGTGTATAATTTTTAATTCCAATACTTTGCAAAATCAATAAGAAATATCGGCTCACCCATTGAGAATACTGACAAAAACAAAGGTATAAGGAGAGTTCAGCCCTACTTCATTGATTTATCATATAAGAAGTAAGGTGCTTCTCGAAAGAGATAGGTTTTTAATAAGCTTCGCGCTGACCTATATCTCCGATTTTGTGTACTATCAATGGAGCTACCGAGATCTATTGACTAGCTTTGTGGCGGAAACTTAACAACCATATTATAAAATTAAATTGTTGTAAAAATAACTAACAAAAGGAAATTTGGGTTGGGATATTTTATTTTCGAAAATTTAATTTTGAATGTGTTTTATCATTAAATTATTGGGATTAATTTACGCCAAACATCATTTTTTCTTACTAACATTTTAAATTAGAATTAAAAGTACTACTAAACTCTGTTCTTGTCACAGATTGATGTATGACCCGGACACTTAATCCGGATCCACTGAGTCCATTTGACGAACCAGAACGAGAGTTTCATTCAAGAAGACGGTTATCATCTGTACCACATAATTTACCAGAACACGGATTTTCATCTGAAGAAGACGATTTAATATTTCATAACAGTTTAGTCAAAACGGCTGAATACGGTTATTACTCCGGTTCGGGGTTTGGAGAAGAAAAAGTACCATCAAGACCACCTACGATCTATCCAAGTGACTCTGAACAATAACAAGAGACTCTAATAAATATGGCAGACATAGCTGACATGACGCTTGAGGATTACACGATTCAAACCCGTGGTGATCCAAGACCGAGAGTGGTTAGGCCTGCTATAGCAAGAGGAGTAGAATTTGAACTTAAAGGGCAATTTTTGAAAGAATTATGAGAAAATCCTTTCCGAGGAGAGGACAAGGAAGATGCAAACGAGCATGTAGAGAAAATTCTGGAGATCGCAGATATGTTCAATATTCCTAACGTTACGAGAGATCAAGTTATGTTGTGAGTATTTCCTTTAACATTAAAGGATGGGGCTAAAAGATGGATCAATAATGAACCAGCCGGATCTATTACTACTTGGGAAGATCTTCGTACAAAGTTTCTAAAGATGTACTGTACACCTTCCAAAACTTCGAAAATGATTGACGAGATTAGAAATTTCAAGCAGAAACCCGAAGAATCTCTATATCAAGCTTGGGAAAGATATAAAGAAATGCTGCATAAATGCCCACAACATGATTTGAATGTTCAGCAGGTAATAACTGTATTCTATAAAGGAGTTGATCGACCAACACGGCAACAGATAGATGCACAAGGTCCTGTACCTAAGAAGACTCCAGCAGCAGCAAAAACATTAATTGAAGAATTAGCTAAACACTCTCAGTTATGGGATGACGGTTCATCTGGAAGAAAGAGAACATCTGAAGATAATGATGGTCTTACAGCAATAACAGCAAAATTAGAAAGTATGGGAAGAGATATGAAGAAAGTAAATGAACAAGTTCATGCAATCAGGATTGGCTGTGAAAAATGTGGAGGAAATCATCTTAAAACAGAATGTCCTAATGATGACAGCAATGTTGTTAATGAAGAAGTTATGTATGGGGATTTTCAAGGAAATTCAAATTATCGGCAAAATTCAAATTTTAGAAGAGTTAATCAACCAAGCCAACAGTATCAACAAGGAGCACCAGGATATTTTGTCAAAACAGGACAGAATACTTCTTATAATGATAGAATGACGGTGATAGAAAATGCATTAGGTAAATTGGCTGAAGCTACTAATAAAAGAGATGAGCAAAATGATTCCAGAATGCGTAATATTGAGGCATCGATCAAACAGATTGAATTAGCAGTTCATCAGAATGCTAAAATACTTCAGGAGAGATTTCCAGGAACTTTGCCAGGATTTACTGAAACAAATCCAAAGGAGCATGCTAAAGCAGTGATTACCAGAAGCGGTAAGAAAATTGACTCTCCTATTGTAGCTGATAAAGTTGTTGAATCTAAGCAGGTTGAAAAAGAAGCAATTGACGAAAACATACAAACAAACAAGGAGAAAAATGGAGAAAATAAAGAAGTCATTAAAGAATATACACCCCCACCTCCATATCCAGCTGCTATTAGGAAGGACAGAGAAGATGAACATTACCACAAATTTTTGGAAAATTTAAAGCAACTTCATATTAACATTCCTTTTGTTGAAGCAATAGCTCAGATGCCGAAATATGCAAAATACCTTAAGGAGCTGCTGACAAACAAAAGTAAGCTGGACAATGTGACAAAGGTGACGATGAATGCAAGATGTTCAGCGTTAATGCAAAACAAACTGCCGCCAAAAGTCAAAGATCCAGGGAGTATTACTATACCTTGCAAAATTGGTGAAATGATTATTGATAATGCATTGGCAGATTTAGGTGCTAGTATTTCATTAATGCCATATACTTTATATATGCGGTTAGGATTAGGAGAACCAAAACCTATTCGTATGTGTATTGAGTTAGCTGACCGATCTGTTCATTATCCTAGGGGAATAGTTGAAAATGTTTTGATAAAAGTCAAAGAATTTGTTTTTCCATGTGATTTTGTTATCTTAGATATGGTAGAAGACCCAAAAGTCCCTATTATACTAGGAAGACCATTTTTAGCAACTACTCATGCCCTTATAGGTGTTTACAATAGAAAAATTACCATGAGATTAGGAGATGATAAAATTGTTTTTGATGTTAACAATTCAATGAAATTTCCTGACTATGTGGATAATACTTGTTATTATTTAAATTCTTATGAATATTTTGATAACCCTACTATTCAAGAATCTATGGAAAAAGATCATACAGATGCAGGAATTCTTACAGGATGGACTGAAGATTTTGACACCGCAAAAGATTTAGCAGAATTTGATAAACTATTAGAAGAAGATGACGAATTTGGAAAATCAGAAAAACCAGTTACTCAAGAAGTAATGCAATACAGTATTCCTTATTCAAAAGAAAGTGTTTATGAGATTAAGACTTCTATTGAAGAACCACCACAGTTGGAACTGAAGGAGCTACCATCACATTTGGAATATGCTTATTTACAAGGCACATCAGACTTGCCAGTTATAATTTCTTCTAAATTATCAACAGAAGAGAAAACACGCTTAGTAAAAGTTCTGAAACTGCATAAACAAGCAATAGCATGGAAGATCACAGATATCAAGGGGATCAGCCCTACATATTGCACTCATAAAATCTTAATGGAAACAGATTTTAAACCCGTGGTACAACCCTTGAGAAGATTGAATCCTATGGTTAAAGACGTAGTCAGAAAAGAAATTATTAAATTACTGGATTCAGGATTAATTTATCCTATTTCAGATAGTCCATGGGTCAGTCCAGTACATGTTGTGCCAAAGAAGGGAGGAATTACTGTTATACCAAATGAGAAAAATGAATTGATACCAACAAGGACGGTAACAGGATGGAGAGTTTGCATTGATTATCGTAAATTGAATGATGCCACTAGAAAAGATCATTTCCCACTACCATTCATTGATCAAATGATAGAAAGGTTGGCTGGAAAGGAATTTTATTGTTTTCTAGATGGATTCTCAGGATATTTTCAAATTCCAATAGCGGCCGAAGATCAAGATAAAACGACATTTACTTGTCCATTTGGTACTTTCGCTTACAGAAGAATGCCGTTTGGATTATGTAATGCGCCAGCTACTTTTCAACGCTGTATGATTGCGATATTTCATGATATGGTTGAAGATTTCATGGAAGTATTTATGGACGATTTTTCGGTATTTGGGGATTCGTTTGATTCATGTCTGATTAATTTAAAGAAGATGTTGCAGAGATGTGAAGGTGCAAATTTAGTTCTTAATTGGGAAAAATGTCATTTTATGGTTCGAGAAGGAATTGTTTTAGGTCATAAGATATCTAAAGTCGGAATTGAGGTAGATCAAGCGAAAATTGAAGTTATATCAAAACTACCTTATCCTACGAATGTGAAAAGGATCCGAAGTTTTTTGGACATGCCGGATTCTATAGGAGATTCATTCAAGATTTTTCAAAAATAGTCACACCGTTGAATCATTTATTAGAAAAGGATGCGAAGTTTGAATTTACAGAAGAATGTAAACAAGCATTTGATGTTTTAAAAGAAAAATTGGTATCAGCACCAGTAATGACGGGACCAGACTGGAAATTGCCATTTGAATTAATGTGTGATGCCAGTGATTATGCGGTGGGAGCTGTTTTAGGTCAAAGAGTTGATAAAAAGTTCAAGCCAATATACTATGCCATTAAAACATTAACGGATGCACAGGAAAATTATACAACTACGGAAAAAGAACTTCTTGCAGTTGTGTTTGCTTTTGATAAATTTCGTTCATATCTTGTCTTAACTAAAACTGTGGTTTATACTGACCATTCTGCTTTGAAGTATTTGTTTAAAAAACAGGATGCGCGCCCTCGTTTATTACGACGGATTCTTTTATTGCAGGAATTTGATATTGAAATAAAAGATAAGAAAGGAGCTGAAAATGTCGCAGCAGATCATTTCTCAAGATTGGAAAATCCAAAGTTGGAAGCATTAGATGAAAGAGAAATTCAAGATACATTTCCAGAAAAGAAACTAATGACAGTACAAGAAATACAAGAAATACCTTGGTTTGCAAATTATGCAAATTATTTGGTTTCCAATTATCTACCAAAGATGGATTATCAGAGACGGAAGAAATTCTTTTCTGATTTAAAATATTATTTTTGGGAGGATCCGTTTCTTTTCAAATTTTGTGCAGATGGTATAATTAGAAGATGTGTACATGGTACAGAAGCTCAACAGATTATCTAGCATTGCCATGAAGGACCAGTAGGAGGGCATAATGGACCAAATTACATTGCAAAGAAAATATTTGATGCAGGATTCTATTGGCCAACGATTTTTAAAGATACGTATGCATTCGTAAAAAGTTGTGATTCATGTCAAAGAGCTGGGAATATTTCTAAAAAGGATGAAATGCCACAAAAGGGTATCCAGGTGTGTGAAATTTTTGAGATATGGGGAACAGATTTTATGGGACCATTTCCTATAAGTCACGGTAACACATACATATTAGTCGCTGTAGATTATGTTTCAAAATGGGCTGAGGCAAAAGCATTACCTACAAATGATGCTCGAGTTGTTGTGAAGTTTCTGAAACAATTATTTTCAAGATTTGGAACTCCTAGAGCATTGATTAGCGATAGAGGTACTCATTTTTGTAACGCTCAGATGGAGAAAGTATTAAGAAGATATGGAGTTAGTCATCGATTTGCTACACCTTATCATCCACAAACAAGTGGACAAGTTGAAAATACCAATCGTGCATTAAAAAGTATTTTGGAACGTTCTGTTAGTTCTAACAGGAAAGATTGGTCGGAAAAATTAGATGATGCACTTTGGGCATACAGAACAGCGTTTAAAACACCTACAGGATGTACTCCCTATAGAATGGTTTATGGAAAAGCTTGTCATTTACCAGTAGAAATAGAACATAAGGCATATTGGGCACTTAGAGAATGTAATATGGATAAAGATGAAGTTGATAAGCATCGGTTCTTACAGTTAAATGAATTAGATGAGCTTCGTTGGAATGCTTATGAGAATTCGAGGTTTTATAAAGAACGAACGAAGAAATGGCATGATGCAAAACTTCGAGGAGATAAAGATTTTATTGCAGGAGAACGAGTACTTTGATATAATTCACGCCTTCGTTTATTTCCGGGTAAATTAAAGTCAAGATGGAGTGGACCATTTGTTATTGATCAAGTTAATATGAATGGGAGTGTGGATTTGATAGGATCAGATGGGACTATTTTTACGGTTAATGGACATCGTTTAAAGATATATTATGAAGATACTTCGATTGAAGAATTTTTAGAAATACCTTTGGAATAAGGAGGTTATATGTCGAACTTACCGACATAAAACAAAAGTGCTTCTCGGGAGACAACCCGTGTTTATGTTTTTATGTTATTTATTTTATTTTTCAAGATGAACTTTGTGGGTGTGTTCCCTGGAAACCCTCACGAGGCTATAACTCGTCCACTTGGGATACCGAGGGGTTTAAAGGCTTATTGCATATGCTAAATGCAATCGTGATTAACTACGAAAGTGTGGATGTTGTATATTATTTTACGAGATGAAGAAACTAAACGTTGAAGCAGATACTTAGCCGATGATGAAATTCAAGATTTCAGTCAGGGGAGTTTTTCTGTTCTATTTTTCTTTCCCTTACTCACTTTTATTTACCAATTTTTATACAATGAGGGCATTGTATAATTTAAGTGTGGGGATAGGGGTTCGTAAGAAAAAGAATTTCTTTAATTAAACACTTAAGTTTGTTTTAAATGAATTTTTGAGAAAATTTAAAATTTTTAAGTGAATAACTAAGTATTTATTAGTTAGAATACTTTTGTTAAAAGTTTTGTTTTGTATTTAAAAGTTTAGACTTTAATGTGGATTAACTGTTTTGTATAAATAATGTAAGATACTTAATAAAGGAGTGATATATAGTTACATGATATGATGTACTAATAGGCAATCTATATGAAGATTTCTGAATTTTTAAATAAATTAAATAAATAATTTGTTTATTATTTTATGATACATAATATGATGTATGATATAAAAGTCTTAATTCTTAGATTTATCATGCGATAATTTTATATATCTTTATACTTATATGAAAACATTTGGGGCATACTAATTGTTTCCTTTGTTGTACTAAGTACAGACCTGGTCTCTAATTAGTATTCTTAAATAAAGCCAAAGAAAGAAAAATCTTTCAAGAAAAATAAAAATCAAACTATGTCGCTTTGTTGTACGATTGTACAGACCTGTCACCGCTGGTTTGAATTTATTATCTAAAAAAAAAAAATATATATATATATATATATAGCTTTTCCTGAATCAAGTTATGTTGCTCTGTTGCATGGAAATGCAGACCTGTCACCAATGTCTTGATTTTTAAAAATGGATTTTATATATTTATTTGGAATATAAAAGTAAATTGCATGATTAAGTTTAAGAGTATATCATATATGGAAATCATAGGTAGTATGCATACTAACAATAAAAATATATTCAGAAATATAAGTATAGATTGTTTAAAGTGGACAAATATATTAGTAATCAATCATGGATTATATATTACATAAATAATAATAATTTTATTTATACGTTATAGTTATCCATGTTAATTAAATTGTTTAAAATTTTAAATTATGAAACAGGTTTTTAGTATTGGTATTCTGATTCTTAAATATTAGTTTGATGCTTATTTAATTTTATTCAGTAATCTACTTGAGGACAAGCAGAACTTAAGTGTGGGGATATTTGATAAGCATCAAATATATAGTATATTTATTGTAATTTATCCCTATATTTTTATATATTTTGGTACATTTCTATTGTTTTAGATACTTAATTTGTTAATATTTGCAGAAATGTATTATAATTGAAGAAAGAAGAAAAAGGAACGAGAAAAGGACCAAAACTGAAGAAAAATAAGCATTTGACGACAAGAAGCCTTAAACTGTGAAGAAATGAAGACTAAAGAGTTAATAATGAAGATATGGGCCAAGAAAACAAGTTGAATCCGTTAAAGAAGAAAAGAAGTCCAAAAAGAAGCCCGGGCCCGATTTTGGAAGATTCTGGAATAACACTGGTTGAGTTGTCCAACCGGCGGTTGGCATTAGGGTTTCAAGAGGCGGTGGACTAACGCGGCAGACTTGGAGAAAAAGTAACTCCAACCGGTGGTTGGAAGTCCCAACCGGCGGTTGAGAGGTCGGCCAACAAAACTATAAATAGAGGCTTAGGCTAGGTCATTTGATATACGATTCTTAGAATTAAAATACGAATATTAAGGTTAAAGGTCGACTTGGAGTGCGAATTTGGAGGCTAAGGAGCTAGGGTTTGAAGGTTTTTAACCCTAGGAAAAGCTGGTTCAACGATTGGTTAGGTTTCTTTATCCTTGTAACTTTACAAACCTAGAGGGTTATTTAGGTTATTGTTTATCTGATTTAATTGTTAATTAGATGTTTTCATTATGAATATTTGAATGAATGATTGATTGAATTTATTATCTACATTATATGTTTATGTTGGAACTAAATTATTGAATGCTTTATCATACAAGAATTGTCTGTGTTATGTTAATATTGATAAGAGTTAATTGATTTATATAGATAGCTCTACTAATATGGTGAGTTTTATAAATTAAGTAGTAATTGTCAATTATTAATGTTAAGTAACACTGTAATTCAGCCTAATCTGGGATTGTATGAGTAAGATGATGAAGAGTACTTAATGGAATAGTAACACTTCTCATAATCTGTGGTTGTGTTGTTATCATGAAAATTAGCTTAATCTGAGTAATTTTCTATATTAGTAATTCACCAATAATAATAACCAACAAAGCATATAGAAATAAGTGAATATAATAAGTTTAATCAATAATAGTTTAAATAGTCATAATTTTCTATCCATTTGAGTAATCTAAGTTGTACCTGAAACTTATCTATTAGAATCAGTATCACTTATAAATATGTTCGCTCGGAACTAAAACGTCCCCCTTATCCTGTATATTATTTGTAAATTGGATCCTTATTTGTATAGTATTGTATTTAATTGTAAATAGTGGTAATTAGGAATAAATAATTAGTATAGATTAAATCACGTTCCCTGTGTTCGAACTTGGACTTACTTAAATAGCTATATTATACGAATGGGTTAATTTTGCCTGAATTGTGTTATAGTATTTATTTAGTATTTCCTTATTTAAAACTTGTTCAAGGGAATGATATCACCAGCTACACCACCCGATTCCACCAACTAGCTTTTCTCTGTCCTTCTATGGTAGACCCTGAACCCAAACGTATCGAGAGATACATTTAGGGTCTTCCAGAGACGATCCAGGGAAATGTAACTGATAAGCATCAAATATATAGTATATTTATAGTAATTTATCCCTATATTTTTATATATTTTGGTACATTTCTATTGTTTTAGATACTTAATTTGTTAATATTTGCAGAAATGTATTATAATTGAAGAAAGAAGAAAAAGGAACGAGAAAAGGACCAAAACTGAAGAAAAATAAGCATTTGAAGACAAGAAGCCTTAAACTGTGAAGAAATGAAGACTAAAGAGTTAATAATGAAGATATGGGCCAAGAAAACAAGTTGAATCCGTGAAAGAAGAAAAGAAGTCCAAAAAGAAGCCCGAGCCCGATTTTGGAAGATTCTGGAATAACACTTCAACCGGCGGTTGAGTTGTCCAACCGGCGGTTGGCATTAGGGTTTCAAGAGGCGGTGGACTAACGCGGCAGACTTGGAGAAAAAGTAACTCCAACCGGAGGTTGGAAGTCCCAACCGGCGGTTGAGAGGTCGGCCAGCAAAACTATAAATAGAGGCTTAGGCTAGGTCATTTGATATACGATTCTTAGAATTAAAATACGAATATTAAGGTTAAAGGTCGACTTGGAGTGCGAATTTGGAGGCTAAGGAGCTAGGGTTTGAAGGTTTTTAACCCTAGGAAAAGCTGGTTCAACGATTGGTTAGGTTTCTTTATCCTTGTAACTTTACAAACCTAGTGGGTTATTTAGGTTATTGTTTATCTGATTTAATTGTTAATTAGATGTTTTCATTATGAATATTTGAATGAATGATTGATTGAATTTATTATCTACATTATATGTTTATGTTGGAATTAAATTATTGAATGCTTTATCATACAAGAATTGTCTGTGTTATGTTAATATTGATAAGAGTTAATTGATTTATATAGATAGCTCTACTAATATGGTGAGTTTTATAAATTAAGTAGTAATTGTCAATTATTAATGTTAAGTAACACTGTAATTCAGCCTAATCTGGGATTGTATGAGTAAGATGATGAAGAGTACTTAATGGAATAGTAACACTTCTCATAATCTGTGGTTGTGTTGTTATCATGAAAATTAGCTTAATCTGAGTAATTTTCTATATTAGTAATTCACCAATAATAATAACCAACAAAGCATATAGACATAAGTGAATATAGTAAGTTTAATCAATAATAGTTTAAATAGTCATAATTTTCTATCCATTTGAGTAATCTAAGTTGTACCTGAAACTTATCTATTAGAATCAGTATCACTTATAAATATGTTCGCTCGGAACTAAAACGTCCCCCTTATCCTGTATATTATTTGTAAATTGGATCCTTATTTGTATAGTATTGTATTTAATTGTAAATAGTGGTAATTAGGAATAAATAATTAGTATAGATTAAATCACGTTCCCTGTGTTCGAACTTGGACCTACTTAAATAACTATATTATACGAACGGGTTAATCTTGCCTGAATTGTGTGATAGTATTTATTTAGTATTTCCTTATTTAAAACTTGTGATTATAATTGCCTATACTTAGCACACATCAAGTTTTTGGCGCCGCTGCCGGGGAATCGGTGTATTTTTATTAAAACTAATTATTTTTCCGTGTATAATTTTTAATTCCAATACTTTGCAAAATCAATAAGAAATATCGGCTCACCCATTGAGAATACTGACAAAAACAAAGGTATAAGGAGAGTTCAGCCCTACTTCATTGATTTATCATATAAGAAGTAAGGTGCTTCTCGAAAGAGATAGGTTTTTAATAAGCTTCGCGCTGACCTATATCTCCGATTTTGTGTACTATCAATGGAGCTACCGAGATCTATTGACTAGCTTTGTGGCGGAAACTTAACAACCATATTATAAAATTAAATTGTTGTAAAAATAACTAACAAAAGGAAATTTGGGTTGGGATATTTTATTTTCGAAAATTTAATTTTGAATGTGTTTTATCATTAAATTATTGGGATTAATTTACGCCAAACATCATTTTTTCTTACTAACATTTTAAATTAGAATTAAAAGTACTACTAAACTCTGTTCTTGTCACAGATTGATGTATGACCCGGACACTTAATCCGGATCCACTGAGTCCATTTGACGAACCAGAACGAGAGTTTCATTCAAGAAGACGGTTATCATCTGTACCACATAATTTACCAGAACACGGATTTTCATCTGAAGAAGACGATTTAATATTTCATAACAGTTTAGTCAAAACGGCTGAATACGGTTATTACTCCGGTTCGGGGTTTGGAGAAGAAAAAGTACCATCAAGACCACCTACGATCTATCCAAGTGACTCTGAACAGTAACAAGAGACTCTAATAAATATGGCAGACATAGCTGACATGACGCTTGAGGATTACACGATTCAAACCCGTGGTGATCCAAGACCGAGAGTGGTTAGGCCTGCTATAGCAAGAGGAGTAGAATTTGAACTTAAAGGGAAATTTTTGAAAGAATTATGAGAAAATCCTTTCCGAGGAGAGGACAAGGAAGATGCAAACGAGCATGTAGAGAAAATTCTGGAGATCGCAGATATGTTCAATATTCCTAACGTTACGAGAGATCAAGTTATGTTGCGAGTATTTCCTTTAACATTAAAGGATGGGGCTAAAAGATGGATCAATAATGAACCAGCCGGATCTATTACTACTTGGGAAGATCTTCGTACAAAGTTTCTAAAGATGTACTGTACACCTTCCAAAACTTCAAAAATGATTGACGAGATTAGAAATTTCAAGCAGAAACCCGAAGAATCTCTATATCAAGCTTGGGAAAGATATAAAGAAATGCTGCATAAATGCCCACAACATGATTTGAATGTTCAGCAGGAAATAACTGTATTCTATAAAGGAGTTGATCGACCAACACGGCAACAGATAGATGCACAAGGTCCAGTACCTAAGAAGACTCCAGCAGCAGCAAAAACATTAATTGAAGAATTAGCTAAACACTCTCAGTTATGGGATGACGGTTCATCTGGAAGAAAGAGAACATCTGAAGATAATGATGGTCTTACAGCAATAACAGCAAAATTAGAAAGTATGGGAAGAGATATGAAGAAAGTAAATGAACAAGTTCATGCAATCAGGATTGGCTGTGAAAAATGTGGAGGAAATCATCTTAAAACAGAATGTCCTAATGATGACAGCAATGTTGTTAATGAAGAAGTTATGTATGGGGATTTTCAAGGAAATTCAAATTATCGGCAAAATTCAAATTTTAGAAGAGTTAATCAACCAAGCCAACAGTATCAACAAGGAGCACCATGATATTTTGTCAAAACAGGACAGAATACTTCTTATAATGATAGAATGACGGTGATAGAAAATGCATTAGGTAAATTGGCTGAAGCTACTAATAAAAGAGATGAGCAAAATGATTCCAGAATGCGTAATATTGAGGCATCGATCAAACAGATTGAATTAGCAGTTCATCAGAATGCTAAAATACTTCAGGAGAGATTTCCAGGAACTTTGCCAGGATTTACTGAAACAAATCCAAAGGAGCATGCTAAAGCAGTGATTACCAGAAGCGGTAAGAAAATTGACTCTCCTATTGTAGCTGATAAAGTTGTTGAATCTAAGCAGGTTGAAAAAGAAGCAATTGACGAAAACATACAAACAAACAAGGAGAAAAATGGAGAAAATAAAGAAGTCATTAAAGAATATACACCCCCACCTCCATATCCAGCTGCTATTAGGAAGGACAGAGAAGATGAACATTACCACAAATTTTTGGAAAATTTAAAGCAACTTCATATTAACATTCCTTTTGTTGAAGCAATAGCTCAGATGCCGAAATATGCAAAATACCTTAAGGAGCTGCTGACAAACAAAAGTAAGCTGGACAATGTGACAAAGGTGACGATGAATGCAAGATGTTCAGCGTTAATGCAAAACAAACTGCCGCCAAAAGTCAAAGATCCAGGGAGTATTACTATACCTTGCAAAATTGGTGAAATGATTATTGATAATGCATTGGCAGATTTAGGTGCTAGTATTTCATTAATGCCATATACTTTATATATGCGGTTAGGATTAGGAGAACCAAAACCTATTCGTATGTGTATTGAGTTAGCTGACCGATCTGTTCAATATCCTAGGGGAATAGTTGAAAATGTTTTGATAAAAGTCAAAGAATTTGTTTTTCCATGTGATTTTGTTATCTTAGATATGGTAGAAGACCCAAAAGTCCCTATTATACTAGGAAGACCATTTTTAGCAACTACTCATGCCCTTATAGGTGTTTACAATAGAAAAATTACCATGAGATTAGGAGATGATAAAATTGTTTTTGATGTTAACAATTCAATGAAATTTCCTGACTATGTGGATAATACTTGTTATTATTTAAATTCTTATGAATATTTTGATAACCCTACTATTCAAGAATCTATGGAAAAAGATCATACAGATGCAGGAATTCTTACAGGATGGACTGAAGATTTTGACACCGCAAAAGATTTAGCAGAATTTGATAAACTATTAGAAGAAGATGACGAATTTGGAAAATCAGAAAAACCAGTTACTCAAGAAGTAATGCAATACAGTATTCCTTATTCAAAAGAAAGTGTTTATGAGATTAAGACTTCTATTGAAGAACCACCACAGTTGGAACTGAAGGAGCTACCATCACATTTGGAATATGCTTATTTACAAGGCACATCAGACTTGCCAGTTATAATTTCTTCTAAATTATCAACAGAAGAGAAAACACGCTTAGTAAAAGTTCTGAAACTGCATAAACAAGCAATAGCATGGAAGATCACAGATATCAAGGGGATCAGCCCTACATATTGCACTCATAAAATCTTAATGGAAACAGATTTTAAACCCGTGGTACAACCCTTGAGAAGATTGAATCCTATGGTTAAAGACGTAGTCAGAAAAGAAATTATTAAATTACTGGATTCAGGATTAATTTATCCTATTTCAGATAGTCCATGGGTCAGTCCAGTACATGTTGTGCCAAAGAAGGGAGGAATTACTGTTATACCAAATGAGAAAAATGAATTGATACCAACAAGGACGGTAACAGGATGGAGAGTTTGCATTGATTATCGTAAATTGAATGATGCCACTAGAAAAGATCATTTCCCACTACCATTCATTGATCAAATGATAGAAAGGTTGGCTGGAAAGGAATTTTATTGTTTTCTAGATGGATTCTCAGGATATTTTCAAATTCCAATAGCGGCCGAAGATCAAGATAAAACGACATTTACTTGTCCATTTGGTACTTTCGCTTACAGAAGAATGCCGTTTGGATTATGTAATGCGCCAGCTACTTTTCAACGCTGTATGATTGCGATATTTCATGATATGGTTGAAGATTTCATGGAAGTATTTATGGACGATTTTTCGGTATTTGGGGATTCGTTTGATTCATGTCTGATTAATTTAAAGAAGATGTTGCAGAGATGTGAAGGTGCAAATTTAGTTCTTAATTGGGAAAAATGTCATTTTATGGTTCGAGAAGGAATTGTTTTAGGTCATAAGATATCTAAAGTCGGAATTGAGGTAGATCAAGCGAAAATTGAAGTTATATCAAAACTACCTTATCCTACGAATGTGAAAAGGATCCGAAGTTTTTTGGACATGCCGGATTCTATAGGAGATTCATTCAAGATTTTTCAAAAATAGTCACACCGTTGAATCATTTATTAGAAAAGGATGCGAAGTTTGAATTTACAGAAGAATGTAAACAAGCATTTGATGTTTTAAAAGAAAAATTGGTATCAGCACCAGTAATGACGGGACCAGACTGGAAATTGCCATTTGAATTAATGTGTGATGCCAGTGATTATGCGGTGGGAGCTGTTTTAGGTCAAAGAGTTGATAAAAAGTTCAAGCCAATATACTATGCCATTAAAACATTAACGGATGCACAGGAAAATTATACAACTACGGAAAAAGAACTTCTTGCAGTTGTGTTTGCTTTTGATAAATTTCGTTCATATCTTGTCTTAACTAAAACTGTGGTTTATACTGACCATTCTGCTTTGAAGTATTTGTTTAAAAAACAGGATGCGCGCCCTCGTTTATTACGACGGATTCTTTTATTGCAGGAATTTGATATTGAAATAAAAGATAAGAAAGGAGCTGAAAATGTCGCAGCAGATCATTTCTCAAGATTGGAAAATCCAAAGTTGGAAGCATTAGATGAAAGAGAAATTCAAGATACATTTCCAGAAAAGAAACTAATGACAGTACAAGAAATACAAGAAATACCTTGGTTTGCAAATTATGCAAATTATTTGGTTTCCAATTATCTACCAAAGATGGATTATCAGAGACGGAAGAAATTCTTTTCTGATTTAAAATATTATTTTTGGGAGGATCCGTTTCTTTTCAAATTTTGTGCAGATGGTATAATTAGAAGATGTGTACATGGTACAGAAGCTCAACAGATTATCTAGCATTGCCATGAAGGACCAGTAGGAGGGCATAATGGACCAAATTACATTGCAAAGAAAATATTTGATGCAGGATTCTATTGGCCAACGATTTTTAAAGATACGTATGCATTCGTAAAAAGTTGTGATTCATGTCAAAGAGCTGGGAATATTTCTAAAAAGGATGAAATGCCACAAAAGGGTATCCAGGTGTGTGAAATTTTTGAGATATGGGGAACAGATTTTATGGGACCATTTCCTATAAGTCACGGTAACACATACATATTAGTCGCTGTAGATTATGTTTCAAAATGGGCTGAGGCAAAAGCATTACCTACAAATGATGCTCGAGTTGTTGTGAAGTTTCTGAAACAATTATTTTCAAGATTTGGAACTCCTAGAGCATTGATTAGCGATAGAGGTACTCATTTTTGTAACGCTCAGATGGAGAAAGTATTAAGAAGATATGGAGTTAGTCATCGATTTGCTACACCTTATCATCCACAAACAAGTGGACAAGTTGAAAATACCAATCGTGCATTAAAAAGTATTTTGGAACGTTCTGTTAGTTCTAACAGGAAAGATTGGTCGGAAAAATTAGATGATGCACTTTGGGCATACAGAACAGCGTTTAAAACACCTACAGGATGTACTCCCTATAGAATGGTTTATGGAAAAGCTTGTCATTTACCAGTAGAAATAGAACATAAGGCATATTGGGCACTTAGAGAATGTAATATGGATAAAGATGAAGTTGATAAGCATCGGTTCTTACAGTTAAATGAATTAGATGAGCTTCGTTGGAATGCTTATGAGAATTCGAGGTTTTATAAAGAACGAACGAAGAAATGGCATGATGCAAAACTTCGAGGAGATAAAGATTTTATTGCAGGAGAACGAGTACTTTGATATAATTCACGCCTTCATTTATTTCCGGGTAAATTAAAGTCAAGATGGAGTGGACCATTTGTTATTGATCAAGTTAATATGAATGGGAGTGTGGATTTGATAGGATCAGATGGGACTATTTTTACGGTTAATGGACATCGTTTAAAGATATATTATGAAGATACTTCGATTGAAGAATTTTTAGAAATACCTTTGGAATAAGGAGGTTATTTGTCGAACTTACCGACATAAAACAAAAGTGCTTCTCGGGAGACAACCCGTGTTTATGTTTTTATGTTATTTATTTTATTTTTCAAGATGAACTTTGTGGGTGTGTTCCCTGGAAACCCTCACGAGACTATAACTCGTCCACTTGGGATACCGAGGGGTTTAAAGGCTTATTGCATATGCTAAATGCAATCGTGATTAACTACGAAAGTGTGGATGTTGTATATTATTTTACGAGATGAAGAAACTAAACGTTGAAGCAGATACTTAGCCGATGATGAAATTCAAGATTTCAGTCAGGGGAGTTTTTCTGTTCTATTTTTCTTTCCCTTACTCACTTTTATTTACCAATTTTTATACAATGAGGGCATTGTATAATTTAAGTGTGGGGATAGGGGTTCGTAAGAAAAAGAATTTCTTTAATTAAACACTTAAGTTTGTTTTAAATGAATTTTTGAGAAAATTTAAAATTTTTAAGTGAATAACTAAGTATTTATTAGTTAGAATACTTTTGTTAAAAGTTTTGTTTTGTATTTAAAAGTTTAGACTTTAATGTGGATTAACTGTTTTGTATAAATAATGTAAGATACTTAATAAAGGAGTGATATATAGTTACATGATATGATGTACTAATAGGCAATCTATATGAAGATTTCTGAATTTTTAAATAAATTAAATAAATAATTTGTTTATTATTTTATGATACATAATATGATGTATGATATAAAAGTCTTAATTCTTAGATTTATCATGCGATAATTTTATATATCTTTATACTTATATGAAAACATTTGGGGCATACTAATTGTTTCCTTTGTTGTACTAAGTACAGACCTGGTCTCTAATTAGTATTCTTAAATAAAGCCAAAGAAAGAAAAATCTTTCAAGAAAAATAAAAATCAAACTATGTCGCTTTGTTGTACGATTGTACAGACCTGTCACCGCTGGTTTGAATTTATTATCTAAAAATATATATATATATATATATATATATATATATATATATATATATATATATATATATATATATATATATATATATATATGGCTTTACCTGAATCAAGTTATGTTGCTCTGTTGCATGAAAATGCAGACCTGTCACCAATGTCTTGATTTTTAAAAATGGATTTTATATATTTATTTGGAATATAAAAGTAAATTGCATGATTAAGTTTAAGAGTATATCATATATGGAAATCATAGGTAGTATGCATACTAACAATAAAAATATATTCAGAAATATAAGTATAGATTGTTTAAAGTGGACAAATATATTAGTAATCAATCATGGATTATATATTACATAAATAATAATAATTTTATTTATACGTTATAGTTATCCATGTTAATTAAATTGTTTAAAATTTTAAATTATGAAACAGGTTTTTAGTATTGGTATTCTGATTCTTAAATATTAGTTTGATGCTTATTTAATTTTATTCAGTAATCTACTTGAGGACAAGCAGAACTTAAGTGTGGGGATATTTGATAAGCATCAAATATATAGTATATTTATTGTAATTTATCCCTATATTTTTATATATTTTGGTACATTTCTATTGTTTTAGATACTTAATTTGTTAATATTTGCAGAAATGTATTATAATTGAAGAAAGAAGAAAAAGGAACGAGAAAAGGACCAAAACTGAAGAAAAATAAGCATTTGAAGACAAGAAGCCTTAAACTGTGAAGAAATGAAGACTAAAGAGTTAATAATGAAGATATAGGCCAAGAAAACAAGTTGAATCCGTTAAAGAAGAAAAGAAGTCCAAAAAGAAGCCCGAGCCCGATTTTGGAAGATTCTGGAATAACACTGGTTGAGTTGTCCAACCGGCGGTTGGCATTAGGGTTTCAAGAGGCGGTGGACTAACGCGGCAGACTTGGAGAAAAAGTAACTCCAACCGGAGGTTGGAAGTCCCAACCGGCGGTTGAGAGGTCGGCCAGCAAAACTATAAATAGAGGCTTAGGCTAGGTCATTTGATATACGATTCTTAGAATTAAAATACGAATATTAAGGTTAAAGGTCGACTTGGAGTGCGAATTTGGAGGCTAAGGAGCTAGGGTTTGAAGGTTTTTAACCCTAGGAAAAGCTGGTTCAACGATTGGTTAGGTTTCTTTATCCTTGTAACTTTACAAACCTAGTGGGTTATTTAGGTTATTGTTTATCTGATTTAATTGTTAATTAGATGTTTTCATTATGAATATTTGAATGAATGATTGATTGAATTTATTATCTACATTATATGTTTATGTTGGAACTAAATTATTGAATGCTTTATCATACAAGAATTGTCTGTGTTATGTTAATATTGATAAGAGTTAATTGATTTATATAGATATCTCTACTAATCTGGTGAGTTTTATAAATTAAGTAGTAATTGTCAATTATTAATGTTAAGTAACACTGTAATTCAGCCTAATCTGGGATTGTATGAGTAAGATGATGAAGAGTACTTAATGGAATAGTAACACTTCTCATAATCTGTGGTTGTGTTGTTATCATGAAAATTAGCTTAATCTGAGTAATTTTCTATATTGGATATTCACCAATAATAATAACCAACAAAGCATATAGACATAAGTGAATATAATAAGTTTAATCAATACTAGTTTAAGTAGTCATAATTTTCTATCCATTTGAGTAATCTAAGTTGTACCTGAAACTTATCTATTAGAATCAGTATCACTTATAAATATGTTCGCTCGAAACTAAAACGTCCCCCTTATCCTGTATATTATTTGTAAATTGGATCCTTATTTGTATAGTATTGTATTTAATTGTAAATAGTGGTAATTAGGAATAAATAATTATTATAGATTAAATCACGTTCCCTGTGTTCGAACTTGGAGTTACTTAAATAGCTATATTATACGAACGGGTTAATCTTGCCTGAATTGTGTGATAGTATTTATTTAGTATTTCCTTATTTAAAACTTGTGATTATAATTGCCTATACTTAGCACACATCAGTAACCTCTTCGAAACCTGGAACCATTCAAAGTGCCATCCATATGGCACATGAACTCATGGCGCAGATTGTCCGTCGTTGTACACCCGCTGAGAAAAGCACTGGAGATAACAAGAGGAAATGGCAGGGAAACAATAAGGGTTAACAACAAACGAAGAGGTCGGAAACTGCCAGGGCCTATGCTGTTGGAACTGAAGAGAAACGGTATAAAGGGAACAAGCCATTTTGCTCCAAATGCAACAGTCATCACGAAGGACCCTGTGGCACTCCATGTGACAAAATAAAAAACTATGGACATTCAACCAAAGATTGCAAAGTGAAAACTTGTTTCAGTTGTGGAAACACTGGACATTTTAGGAACAACTGTCTGAAACTTAACAACAACGCCCGACAGAACCTATAAATCTTTTTCGGGTACGATACTTCCTGATAACTTAACTTAACTATTTCACTCTTATTCGATACTGGACGAGTTTAGTCCACTACACGATCACACCCAACCGATTTAGAACTTGCACTATGTACTTAGCAAGCAAATTATTCCATAAACCTTAGGGAATACGACCTACATTTTCTAACGACTTTTACATTACATTAGACCAATTGTAGGTCTCTTTACGGTTTAACTATTGGAAAGGCGTTTCCAGCAATTTATATTGGATTTAATCCAACTTACTGTTCACACTCACACGAACTACGAACCACATAGGAATGTTTTCCTACTACGAACCACATAGGAATGTTTTCCTACTACTACGAATCTTATAGTAAATGACCTTACTACGACTAACTTTTTAGGAATAATTATCCTACTAATAGTACACGGAGATAATTCTCCAAACGTATACAAATGGATGTGTTGCATCACAACAACGAACTTTCCTTTCATGGACTTAGTTAAACGTCAGAAATACTCACACTTTCGCTAGATCCCACACAAACTATGACTACGAGCAAATTTCGGGACGAAATTCTCCTAACAATGGGAGTATGTAACACCCGGCAATTTAGGTTAACTTTTAAACTTAACCGAAACCCTAATTACGTGTATTTAGATGTGATTTAGCCTAATACTTGTAATTACGTGTAACTAGTTGTATATTATTGTGAATATACACCTACGTAATTGTTTTATATTACGCTTACGTAATTAGTTGTAATTACGCGAAACAACCGGACGGAGTCCGACAAACTATACGGACGTTGGTGAACAAAATATTAAATAATATGAAATTAGTTAATAAACTCAAAAAAAAAAAAACTTACAAATATTATGGTGATAATATTTAACGAATCATTAATATCGTATAAAGTAACATAAACGCGACGAAAACGCGCAGAACGCGCCCGACAATCGAAAGAAACTCGAAATATATTTTTATAATTTAAAATATATTATTTTGTATGAAATTATTATTAAAAATATCGTATAATAATTCATCAATAAAAACGTCTATTTAAAACGTTATGCGATTTAAACCTCCGTAGAACTAATACGCAAATCGAGGCCGACGAATTAACGAAACATTTTTATAAATGTTTTCAAGTATCTTGATAAATACTTCAAGTGAAAATATTGGAATTTAAATCGTTACTTAAAAACGCATATAGAATATTTAACGTACGAATAAACATCTAAACAATCGGGTAAACGAACGTAAAACGCAACAATTTAAGCTAGGAATAAAAAATGACCAAAATGCCCTTGGTGGGACCACATGGGGGCCGGCCACCCCATGTGCCACCTCTCCCCTCACCCACTTATGTCTCATGCAAACTCATGATTACTTCCTTTGGTTACTAGCTCACTACACCACCATGCAACCTCATTATTCACCAACACTCCAAGAATTTCCTCTCCACTTTTCTCTCTACTATTCTCTCTCTCAAAATGCAGGGATTTTAATCATCCAAAACCACCTACAACCACCACATCACCACCAAGCACCACCACTTTAATCCTCCATCATTTTGCAAAGTTCTTCAAGAAGATTCAAGCTCACAAGTTCCTCAACATCATTTCAACCTTCTTTCTCCAAAACCACCATTGTGAGGGCTCATATCTACTGTAATCTATGTTATTTACATGTCATTATGTCCATCTAACTTGATTATGTCCAAATACCATGTCAAAATACGTTTTTATAATTTATTCAAGAACATGCATAATCTGCCCTCAAAAAGTCAGTTTACGAAAATGGTCATAACTTGAGTTATAAGAAGAGTTAGACAACGATTTTTTTTAAACTTTTGCGTATTGAAAAGAGCTACAACTTTCGTGTTTTACACTTTTTCCAGATCTCTACGTATTTTTGGCTATAATCTGATCTTTGAGCCTGGTCTGGAAGTTTTCGGAAAATGAGTGCAGTTCATATGCGAATTTGTTTAAATATGTAAATGGATACTATGGTTGCTGTAAAAATTATATGTTAGACTAGATACATACATGATCAGTTGGTAAAAAATCTCAGACCTTAGTTTGGACCAGAAGTGGTAGAAATAAAATGGCGAACCAAACCGACAAAAGTCGAAAATATGAAATCTTGAATTCTTAAGTTGCAAGTTAGAAACCGACACTTTGGATGAACTCCGACACGAACCGACAAAATATTTGGACTCTATAAACTGATATATGGGTTGGGTAAAAGTTTCGAGTCAAACCGAGTCGGTTTGACCAAGTCAACAAAGACGGCTCGGTTCTTAAAAACGACAAAACTTACTATTTTTGGAAAGTGGTAACAAAAAATGGGTTTGGGTGACTTAGTTAGTAACTTGGACCAAAAACTAAACTTAGAAAGTTTCCCGAATTAGAAACCGACACTTAGAACACTTGGATTTGGAAGTGACTCATAAAATTGAGAAGTGACTCATAAAATCAGGAAGTGTCTCATAAATTGAGAAGTGACTCATCAAATCAGGAAGTGTCTCATAAATTGAGAAGTGACTCATAAAATCAGTAAGTGTCTCATAAATTAAGAAGTGACTCATAAAATCAGTACGTGTCTCATAAATTGAGAAGTGACTCATAAAATTAGTAAGTGTCTCATAAATTGAGAAGTGACTCATAAAATCAGTAAGTGTCTCAGAAATTGGAAGTGACTCTGTAAATTGAGAAGTGACTCATAGGTTGACCAGGTTTGACCAACCTTGACGGTTTGACCAACCTTGACTACTTTGACCAGGTTTGACCAACATTGACCAGTTTGACCAGGTTTGACCAACCTTGACCAGTTTGACCAACTTTGACCAACTTTGACCTACGGTTTTAAGTCTTATACAAACTAAAATTATCGGTTTGCAACACACGATATGTACTAATGAATAGTATACAACAAAACAAACTTAATAATAATGTCTAAATGAATTATTATTACAAACTTTCACCAACGGGTCGTACACGTTTTTAATAATCGAACTTGAACAACTTATTTGGACATACTAGTTGATGAACTAGCTCTAGGTGGACATTAACCCTCCACCTACACGATTGGCTTAAGTGGACATTGACCCCCACTTATACAATCGCTATAGACGGTCTTTTGAGACATCTACTTACACAACCTTATACGTTTAGGACGTTAGAAGGTTGCCCACCAGCTTGCTTGCTTGTTTGATTATTTGCTAGCTGTTGCTAAACTCAGGTGAGTTTCATAGCCCCACTTTTTACTGCTTTTTACTTTGGGGTGAGAATACATGCTCTGTTTTATAAATTGTTTTACATATGAACGCAAGTAACGAAAACTCTTATACTGATTGCATGAGTAACTAAACCAAACTACGATGGCCCATAACAAATATCATAGTACGTTAATACTAAGCGCGAACATTATGGATAGATCTATCGGGACCTGACAATCTGCCATCCGGGTTAGTCGCTCTAACCACTATACGGATGCATAATATTTCGTACAGCCGAGTGTACTGGTTACACACTCACTGGGGGTAAACAACTACGGTTAAGCTTCGGACTATGAGCTCATGGCAATAGTATACTATGATTTACTTTTGGCATTCGTGCAACTTTGATAACTATGAAATCTTGTGGTTCATACTATGATTTTAACTGCGTAAACCTATGAACTCACCAACTTTATGTTGACCTTTTAGCATGTATTTCTCAGGTTCACAGATGCAGTAGGACTTCCCACAGGAAACAAGGTAGTAGGATGCTTTTGGAAAGCATTAGCTCGAGTCGCATGCTTTCACAAACAACAAGAGATTAGATTGCATTACGATATTTTGTATCAACATTTATGTATTAGAAATCTCTAACGGTTTATGCGAACTCCAGATATTTTGTAAACATTTGAATTATGGTAATGTAATATTTTTGAAACGTCTCATATAGAGGTCGTTTTTTTAAATCTTTGTGTTGTGATATTTGATTTGGTCGTAGCCCCGTGACACCTCATACTTCCGCTGCCACGTGTTTCGGGGGTGCGACATTTAACGATTAACCTTAAGTGCTGTGTGTCACATTCTCCCCTTGTTAGAAGAATTTGGTCCAGAAATTAGCTTGTTGTCATGGTCTGTGGGGTATCTAAGAATAGATGTGGGTGTTTTAATCGCTTTTGGTCTTCCCGTTCCCAAGTGAATTCAGGCCCACGCCTGGAATTCCATCGGACTTTAACGATGGGAATACGACTCTTGTTTTAAGCGTTTGACCTCACGGTCAATGATTTCTTATAGGTTCCTCGACGAAATGGAGTTTGTCATCAATGTGGATTTCGTCGCATGAATGATAAGTGTCTCATCAGACAGAAGTTTCTTCAGGTTAGAAATGTGGAAAGTGTTGTTGATGAACGCCAAAATGTGCTATTTTATAGTACTAATTACCCCTTGGTTTGATTAATTTCTTATGCATTTGATTTGAATTCGATACTCATTTCGTTCATATTTGCATTTAGGAATTTTCTGGAGCTTGAATCGGAAAAGAAACTGAAAACGTGCAAGAATTGAAGAAAAGGAGTTAAAAATAAGAAAGATTGAAGATGGTGGTCGCTGGTGAAAAAGTTGAGAAAATCGATCCATACGGCGTATGGAATCCATACGGCGTATGGAATCCATACGGCGTATGGATCAGTTGAGCCGGGCCGCCAGAAGACGCGGGTTAAACCCATGGGCTTTGCAATCCATACGGCGTATGGAATTCCATACGGCGTATGGATCGCCTCGGTAGAAACCCTAAAAACATCATTTTGCCTTCATTTTACACATACTTCACCACATCTTTTCCAGACGATTCTCTCAACAAAAACCCCATTTTCCAGAGACATTTGGAGGGATTAAAGCTAAAGGAATCAAGGGCTTTTGTTCTTTTAATTGTTATTCGACATTTTCGGTTCGATTTCGTTTATATCTTTCATTTGATTATGATTATGGATATGATATTGAATCTGATTGTTTGTGAAATTATGATTGGCTAAGTTCTATTTACAATTGTTTAGATGATCATACTCAGATGATGATTTGATTATTGAATTGCGGATTATTTTGGTTTTTATGAATGTTTATATGTTTATTCGAAGATCCATGTTTAATTGTTAAATCTTGATGATAACCTAGCGTGGTGATCCATTGATTTATGATTGAGTTCTTTATTGATTGGTCATTATTGATGATTGTTGGTTTTAATTGATGATTATCACTAAATAGATTGAGTTTGATAGGCTAGGATCGATTATCATTAAGAATTGGCAATGAATATGATAACTAGTAATAGTTATAGACTTTGTTGATTCAAGTTATAAGGGTAAATCATATAAACGGTGTAGTTTTAATCCATAACACAATTCGGTGGATAACGTTAAATTGAACTGTTAGCGGGTTGAAAACAACTTCATATCTTTCTTGATTGTGTTTAATCAATTAATCTTGTAAGGATAATTGGTATATTTGTCATGTCACAATAAGATCCACATATCTGCAATTCAATAAAGTGATAATCGGATTCTGAGGAAACTAGTCTAAGCAATTGTACTTCTTTTATTATTTGAATTAAATCTTTTATTTTAATTAAGTTATTTTATTATTTCTTTATTTTATAATTAAGTTTTATTTAATAAATCATTTCTTTTATAATTGTTTATCAATTGTTCGAACGGAACTAAAACGTCCCCACTTTTACTGCTTTAATTAATTGTAGCAATTTCCAATTTGTTGATATTGACATCCATTCCCTGTGTTCGACTCGGACTTACTAAACTATACTATATATGATCAGGTATTCTTGCATGTGTTGTGTGTAGTAAGTTAGGTATTTTCCATTTTAAAACTAAAACCCCGTTTACACGACATTAAGTTTTTGGCGCCGCTGCCGGTGAGCGGTTTGTTTTAATTTGACAAATTGGAATTTGATCTGTGTATATTGTTATTTAAGTTCAGTTCAGTTTTATTTATTTTTCGAATTATATTTTTGTGTTTAGGGTTGTTTAGTAAGTAATTCATTTAGAGTCTTGTTCTACTGATTCGGGAATTATATTGTAGGAAGTTTATGACCCGATCAAGGAATCCTCACCTCGCTGATCCTTTTGAAGATCCTGAAAGAGTTTTTCGTCAGAGAAGACGGTTTGCTTCTGTACCACCCAACTCAAGTTTACACCACAACCTTCCGTCGTATTTAGAAGGGGATTTTGGAGAGTATCTTCGGTCCTTATTCGAACCTCCGATCAATCAGGCAAACCCAAGAGACGCAATGGCAGAAGATATCGCCAACATAACGCTCGAAGAGTATTCGAGTCGGATGCGTAATGACCGTGGCACTGGAGTAGTAAGGCCAGCGATTGCACAAGATGTGGAGTTTGAAATCAAGGGGCAGTTTCTCAAGGAGCTTTGGGAGAATCCTTTCCGAGGAGAAGAAAGGGAGGATGCTAATAATCATGTGGAGAAAATCGTTGAGATAGCTGATATGTTCAACGTTCCTAACATCACACGCGATCAAGTTATGCTCAGGGTATTCCCAATCACACTCTAGGGAGATGCAAAGAGATGGATTCAAAACGAGCCAGCTGGATCCATAACCACATGGGAAGACCTTCGCACGAAGTTTCTGAAGATGTATTGTCCTCCTTCCAAAACTTCAAAGATGATTGACGAGATCAGAAATTTCAAGCAGGAAATGGATGAGTCACTACACCAAGCTTGGGAGAGATATAAGGACCTGATGCATAAGTGCCCGCAGCACGACCTGAACGATCAGCAAGTCGTGAGTATTTTCTATAAAGGAGTGGATCGTGCCACGAGACAGCAACTGGATTCCCAAGGGCCTATTCCTAAGAAAGTTCCTCGTGATGCTTTGACTGCCATTCGCGACCAAGCGAAACACTCTCAGTTATGGGATGATGGCATTTCTAGACGGAAGAGGTCTGTGAATGATGAAGATGGATTTGCAGCCATCACCGCTAAGCTAGATAACATGGGCAGAGATATCAAGAAGGTTACTGAGACTGTCCATGCTATCCAAGTGGGATGCTACAACTGTGGAGGAAGCCATTTAGTAAAGGATTGCCTCGAGACGCGAATGGGAGAACAGACTGAAGAAGTCAAGTATGGAGAAGCTCAAGCACCATATCGTCAGGGTGGTGGAAACTTTTTCAGAAGGCCATATCAAGATGGAGGGCGACCGCTTCGCCAAACTCAACCTGGATTTTTCACCAAGGAGCAGCCAGGTACCTCATCCTCAGACAAGCAAGCTAATTTAGAAGAAATGATGGGTAAGTTTCTCACGTCCAATGAGAAATTCTTACCGAGCTCTGGACAAAGAATGGATGCCACCAACGCTGCATTGAGAAACCAAGGAGCTGCGATTAAGCAGATTGAAGGGGATGTTTCCAACATAGCCAAAGTTCTTCAAGAAAGATTCCCTGGGACCCTACCTGGATACACTGAGACTGTGACACCCCCAAATTTAATGATTTGCGGAAGCTCGATTTGGGTGTCACTAATCAATATACAAAGCACATAAGATATATAATGAACGAACACTATATGCGTCATTTTAAACTTGTATTAATAAAGTAAACGTTTACATAAAAAATAATGTTACATTAGCTCGGTTCCTGAAATTGAGAGATTACATAGCATAATTACTTTTACAAAATATAATAATGCAATCAAATCTCTAGTTGTATGTATGATGACTCGAGCTAAAAGTCCCTGCTTGTGCAGCCAACCTACTGCTGGGTACCTGTGATAAATACTAAAATGGGTCAACGAAAACGCTGGTGAGCTCACAAGTTTGTATGTCAATGTATAGTTGTAAGAACCGCAAGATTTATATTGAATTTAAAATGCAATTAAGCAAAATAAAAGTTATACAATCCATGAGCACATAGTCTGTGTAACACCCCCAAATTTAACAGTTTGCGGAAGCGACGTTTTGGGTGTTACTAATCAATAATCACAAGCACAAAGGATACAGTGAACGACTCTAAATGAGACGTTCGAAAAGTTATTACATTAATACATAAGTAGTTTCAAAATACAAGCTCGAGTTCAAGTAAATTCCTAGAGATTCTAATACATAACAGTAAGTACAAAAGTAATGTAATAAAATCTCCAAGCTTGTAAATGCATGTGACTCGAGCTAAGTAAGCTTATCCTGCTGGGCATCCGTACTGATGCTGTGTACCTGAGAAGCATTACTAAAACGGTCAACCAAAAAGGTTGGTGAATCTCACAGGTTTGTAAGTAAGTAAACAGTTGAACACACAAGTAGTATTTGTAAATCATAGCCAGCCAGTAAGTAACGATCACAGGTTATGCTCATCGTTTACTTAAGTTTTAATAAGTGGGTGGTTGCAGGTTATGCTAACCGTTTGATACAATTGCCATGAGCCACCATAGTTGAAGCTTAACGTACAGTAAATATAGGTACCCCCTCATGAATGTAATCCAAAACATTCATACGGAACGAGTAAGAAACGCCCGTTTCTACAGGAACGGTTCGTGGTAGTGCGTGCTACCCCGGGCGGGGATTGTCAGTCCCATATGGATCCATATACTAAAACTCGCGCTTATCACATAACTAACAACTATGGTTCAGGAGGATTTCATTGGATTAGTCGTAAACTCATGCAGTTGGCGTATTCGTAATCTCATACAGTAAGTAAATCATGGCAGCAAGTAAGTTTTGTGTGTTCATGTAAAACAGTAATGCATCTCACCCCTGAGTATAAAACAGTAAAGTAGGGGCTGTGAGACTCACCTGAGTCTGGCAGATAGTAAGCAAGTAGTATCCCGAACTAGCAACCCTTAGCGTCCTAATACGCATAAGGTTTAGTAAGTAAATGGAATACTTGTAAAGTATCTATGCTAGTTGTTCCCAAACTAGTTAATGTCCGTTAGTTTGTTTGTACGTTTGTATTCGTTTGTAAATCATAGTTTGTATAAAAGTGGTACGGTCTGTTTGTTATCAGTGTATAATAATAATTCCATCCATTATTATTATGTATTCATAGTAGTTGTACAGTTGTAAAGTATACTCGTAAAATCGTTTGTTTGTATTACAACATGTATCGTTTGCGTAAGTTCCAATGGGCTTAAACCCCAAAGGGTACGAGTGAAACCTCGTAAGTATTCGAGTGTATGTTCGTATCAGTTAACGTGTAATCCAGCACGTAACTAGTGAGTGAACTTGTAAGTTCGTATCGGATGTAATCCCGTGTAATGTACAAGTGTAAGTTCGTTGGAGTGTAATCTCCTAAGTATTTCGAGTGTAAACTCGTGTGCGTGTGTGAGTGAAATCTCACGTTAGTTTTGTACAGTCTTGTACGTATTCAAGTGTTGTTGTATACTTTCAAAAGTATAGTATTTTCAGGTATAAGTAGCATCGTATTTGATTTAGTAGTTGAAAAGTGATTCCAACACTTAGAATATATTTTGTTTTCTGATCTGGGCTTTCTGCGACACAAGGCTTGTGTCGCAGACCGTATGCGACATAAGGTCTGTGTCGTATGGATTTGTTTCGGTTTGGTGTTTATGCGACACAATGGTTGTGTCGCAGACAAGGGTACGACACAATGATACGACATAGTCGTTGTGTCGCAATCAAGCGATAGGTAAACTTTGTGTCGTAGATAATACGACATATAGTGCGACATAAGCGTTGTGTCGCATACATTGCGACATAACGTGCGACATAACATGCGACATAGAGTTGTGTCGCATGAAATTTCGGTCCGATACGACACAAGAGGTCTGTTCGGAAATTTAGTTTCTGAAAACGTATTTTCCGGTTTCCGTTGGGTCTAGAACTTTTATACTAGTTTTAATATGTTATAATGAGTTCATAGTAACTATTGGTATTCGTTTTTAATGTTGGTGGTGTCGTTTTCTTTAAAATGACCAAAACCGACCTTTTCGTTAACGAGTTCAAAAACGAGTTTTTAATTACATATTCGGACATCATTTAGCTAGGGGAACAACATGGAAGTAAAATAAATGTAATCGGAAAAGTTTCGAGTCGCCGGAAAACTTACAAAGTTGTCGAAACGAAAAACCGAAAAGATGAAGTTGTAGCTCTCGTTGTGGTGATCGTCGTTGCTCCTTTCCGTTTTGTGATTCAAGCAAGTTTCGGGTGTGTATTCTAGAGAGAGAGTGTACCGATTTAGAGAGAGAGAATGAGAGAGTTTAGAGAGAAAAAGGAGGTTGAGTGTGTTTGTGTTTGTGGTTGTGTGAAGGAAAAGAGAAAAGAGCATGGGGGGTGATGACCCCATGTCTTGGCCGGTTGGTGGGGTGGCCCACCGAAGTGTGGGTTGCCCCAGACTTGTTCCCCGTGTTTGCGCTCCGTGCGGTGTTCGTTTCCCCGGTCGTTTAAACGTTAAAATCCTTTTGTACGCGATTAAATATACGTTTTAAAATACGAAATAATATCCGAAAATTTAGTTGAAGTATTTCAATAAAATACTTAGTTTTCAAGTTGAACAATATAACTTTGTTTTGTTTTGTCGGTTGGTCGAGTTTTCGGAGAGTTCGGTAACGTTTTAATTAAAACGTACGTTTTCCGTTATATTATAAACATAATATAAAGTACTAATCAAAGTAATTAAATAATTTCACATTATTTAATAAGTGTTTTACCAATGTCCGCAAGTTTGTACACTTGTTGTTTCATACGATATGTACGAATCGTATACGCGTATATATATATATATATATTCCATCCATATATATATATAATAAGTAATTAACGTATATAATCCTATTTCATATTATATACAAGTAATAAACACGTAATTAGGAAAAATTTAAATTGGCCCTAAATTTTGGGGTTGTTACAGTCTGAGCTTAACTTGAGCGCTAGGTCCAATTAAGGAAACCTAACTGGTTTGCCTCCTACGAGTGTCTAATCCACACTCGTCTTCCCAAATGCTAATACATCCGTTTGACCGGTTAGTGCGTGCTAACCCGGATGAGGATTGTCAATCCCATATGATATCATATACTAACATTCACGCTAAAATATTAGAGACTATGCTATAGAGGACTTTAAATTGATTAGCTTGAAACTCATGTAGTATTTGAAGGTTGGTACTTGCGTTCTACTTGTAAAACAAAACAGAGCAGTAATATCACACCCCTAATTGTAAAATAGTGAAAATGGGGCCATGAAACTCACCTGAGTCTTGAAGTGTTTAATTTAATAAACTTGAAGTAATTAGCGGTGAATTGATGTCCAAGGACTTGAAACCTGAATGTGTTCACGACACTTGATTGTTATTAATTGTACCGGTATCTCGAAAGACTACCCTTGTAGTTGTTATACAACTATATATATGTCCAAATTACTACGATCTTTTTGATTGTATTGTTACAAGTTACTACGACTTGTTTGATTGAATTGATACAAGTTACAACGACTTGTTTGGTTTTGAAGTATGTTTTGAAAACACGTACGGCCCGTTGGTGTTTGTTTGTAATAATAATCTCATCATTAAATTTTTGGTCTCGAAACATTATGCTTGAATAGTATGTTTCAAGGTGTTTTAGAAGTCGTATCGCACAAGTATTTGAAATTGTGCAAGTTCAACACTTGGTGAGAAATGTGCTTACGGAATCTAAGTACGGGGGTCCGGGGGCAGCGCCCCTGGTAGCGGGGTCCAAGGGGCGGCAGCCCCTGGCGGGGTCCAAGGGGCAGAGCCCCTGGCTGGGGTCGAGCTGCCAGGTCAGCTTGGAAAATTTTTATTTCTACTATATTGCTTTAAGGAAAAACGCATCTGGACTTGAATTTGGGTGAAATCAAGTGATAAAATTTTTGATGTATCCACATTTTGTGCAGTTGTTCTTAAATGAACAAATTCCTAACTTAACTGCACTTGAGAAAGTTATTGGTATTGTCTCTTTTAAACCAAAAGTTTTTGTAAATATGAAGAGAGATACTAAATTTTCTGGGAAGGTTACAGCATTATTTTCTACAATGCTTCCTGCACCTTCCACCACAGCATCAGTACCACCAACTGATGCTGAACCAACTACTGAGAGAATGGTTCCACCCACCACTTCTCAACCCACAGTAGTTGGGGGTAATAAAAGAAAACAAGGGACCAAAATAGCTACATATTCTAGAGCCAAAAAGGCTAGAAAACAGGCATCTGAGGCTGCTGCTGCTTAGGTGTCTCAGTCAAATGATTCATCACAACAGATGATCAATGAGGAGGAGGATGATCATTCTGAGAGGGCTGCTTCTACTGCTTCTAGCCCACTGGCAGAGCAGGACAGAAGTAACATTAATAAGACCCCATCAGAGGCAACACATGGACATGATTCTACACCTGTAGATGATCCTAGTGGTCCCAGTACCAAGAACCAAGGGGACTTTGATGATCATGCTAGGCATGAGTCAGAGTTTGATGATGTCAATGATTCACCAAAGGATTCACATCCTGAAGGTGTTGAGGCTAGAACTAACTTGGAATTGACGAAAATGGTTGATTATGTTTGGGATGAATTTGTAAAGGAGAGGAAGAAGAATAAATCTAAGGATGAAATTATCACTCAGTTGCAGAGGAGAGTGCAGCAGTTGGAGAAGATTGTTATTAAATGTTTGAAGAAAGGGAGGACATATGTGGTTCATGATACTTCTGAACCTGAGGATGCTTACCAGTTTCCACAAAATGCTTTCAAAAAGGGGGAGAAGGTCTGGACAAATTTGGGTGATAAGATGAATAAGGAGGATAAGGTTGTGTCTGATGATGACAAAGTTGATGAAGAGATTGAAATGGAACAACCAGTGGATGATGAATTTGTGCATACACCTCCAACACCACCTACAGAGCCAGAGATTAATGAGTCAGTATATGAGACAGTGGAAACAGAGATGAATGACCCAGTGGCAGATGAAAATAACTCTGAACATACTGAGGTTGTTGGGTCATTGGAGCAGACTGTAGAGGTTAATTTGGATGAAAAGACTGAGGAGTTAAAAATTAATGGTGATGATGGTGATGAGGTGAGTAAACCAGAGATAGCAGTAGAAAAAGAAGAAGTAAAGACTGATGCTCAAACTGATGCTCAACAAGTTGAAAAGACTAGGAAGAAGAGCATTCCAGTTAAAACTGCTAAGATGACTGGAACAGGAAAGAAGGTTGAAACTCCAAAGAAGACATCTACACAACAACCATCTTTGCCTGGATTTCAGATTAGAGAACCTGCTACTGCTCCTGTTCAACAGAAAGAATTGCCAAAGATTGATCCAAAAGATAAGGGCAAGGGAAAACTGGTAGAAGAACCAAAGAAGAAAAAGCAAAAACCAGTGCCACCAGAAGTAACTGCTCATGATACTGAATATGCTCAAAGGTTACAGGCTGAGCTAAATGCAGAGGACTTGATTGATGTTGAGATTGAAGAAGGAAAGTTTGTGAAAATGACAAAGGAGCAAGTAGCAGAATGAGATGAATATTTGCTGAAAGAGCAGAGACAGGATGATATTGAATATCTTGTTGATCAGGTTAAGAAAAAGAAAGCAGAAGAAGCAAGAAAGAAAAAAGCTGCAAAACCACCAACAAAAGCTCAGATGAAGAAGAACTTAATTGCAAAGCTGAAAGGTGGGTATATTCCTTTGAATGCATTGAAACAGATGAGTTTAGAGAGATTGCAGGAGTTATGGGATAAAGATGATATGAATCCTGATGTGATTCAAAAGAAAGAAAAAGAAAAGAAAGAAGCTGAGAAGAAAAAGAAGGAAGCTGAAAAGGAAAGGAAAAAGGCTGAAAAAGAAAGAAAATTGAAGGAAAAGGAAGAAAAAGAAAAAAGAGAAAAGATAGAAGCTGATAAGAGGAAGAAAGATGAAATTGAAAGAAAGAAAAGAGAGTTAGATGAAATTCCTGATAGAGAAAGGGATATTGATGAATTGAAGGAGTTTATTCTGTTACAACCTATGGAATCTGAGGTGATTAATGTTGAATTACCTGGTATCATTGATTGGTCTATTGAGCAATTTGTCAATCCTGTTAAGATTCACAAGATTAAAGTTGAAAGAGCAGATGGAAATATATCTTGGTGGAGATCTTTTAGGGATTTGATAAAGAGGATTAGTAGGACTGATTTGGTGAGAATGTATGAGATTGGGATGGAAAAGGATTTAGATTTGAAAAGGTTTGATAATCTGGTTGAAAAAGTTACATGGCATTGGATTAAGGCTATGTTTGAGCCAGAAGAGTTTACATTTCAGTTTGCTACTTTTAGCAAGGTCAGAAATTGGATTTATCATGCCAAACCTGGAGTACATCAGATTGTTATGGAGGATGCAGTATTTATGTGGTTATTGACAGATAAATTTTATGATATAAATCTGAGATTTTTGATGGGCTTGAGAAATGCAAGATTACAAGCTGCAGTTTTAGATGATGTAGCTCTGGAATTGGTATATATGGTGTTAAATCAGATTCATAAGAAGGAGGAGATTGATAGGAGGAAGAGAAGAAAAGACTAACAGTTTTGAAAGAATTTTGTGAAGCTCATAATGGAGGATTAGAAGAAACTTAATGCTGTGAAGGACAGATTAAGTTTAGGGGGAGATTGTTGGGTCAAAACTGTTTCAGGTCTGAGTTGAAGTTGTTGATGAAGACAGAGTATAAGTGATTAAAACTGTTTGTTTTAAAGGTTAAAACTGTCTTTACGAAGTTACAACTGATAGAAGAAAACTGAAGAGAAGACAAGTGTTACAACTGATTGAAGATAGATTACAACTGATAGTTATGTGTCTGTAAGTAGTTAAAACTGCTTATGTATTTGTAACTGTTAGTTATATATGAAACAGTTAACACTGATTATATATTTGTACTTAGTCTTATATTACAATTGAAGCAGTTACCACTGAATGTGTAACAGTTACAACTGTTTACTTCAGAATGGTAGTTACAACTGTTTATGATTTTGTGATAAGTATGAGTCGGTTATGGAAGTTATTTTATTCCATATTCGTAGGAGATTGTATAGGACTCTATGTGTTATAAATAGAGATCCTTTAGACCTAGATAGGTTAATGTTAGTTGCGCAGCTTCAAGGTTTTCTGTAACCCTAATACATCAAGTGTATTCGTCTTATATCATTAATAAGATTGAAGCTTTTGGTATATTATTGTGTTCATCATATTAATTAATATTTGTTGATCTTCTTAATATTATTGAGTGTGATTCCGCAACTTCTCAATAATATATTCAAGGCTTATTACGTAAGATTGTTTATTAAGTTAAACAGGGACTAACAACTATATTGCTTTAAGGAAAAACGCATCTGGACTTGAATTTGGGTGAAATCAAGTGATAAAATTTTGGTCTCGACACTTAGTAAAAAGTTGTAAATATTCTGTTTTATGCGACACAATATGCGACATAATAATTTGTTATGCGACACAAGGGTTGTGTCGCATAAGTATGCGACACAATACCTATACGACACAAGGGTTGTGTCGCATAGGTTCGGAATGCTAAATCAATAGCGACATAGTGGTTGTGTCGTATAGAAATACGACATAGTTTGCGACATAGTATACGACACAATATTGTGTCGCATGAGTTGCGACACTAAAGGTTTGGTACGACACAAGATGCGACATAACGGCCAAAATACGACATAGTATGCAACACAAGGCTTGTGTCGCATTGAAGAACATCAGCCCAGAAACTTTCGACTGACGGGATTTTTAACCCCAAAAACCCAAATCAAACTCATTTTTGGGTTATAAAACCTTGTTATATTACTAGTATTGGACATATATGAGTTATATAAACTATCATAACACAAAAACAAGTAGTAATTTGTTAGATCTAGGAGTTTTTGTAAAAATTCTTACAATTGCAAATCGAAGAAGATGGAGTCCGAAAATGATGTTGATGCTTTTGTTATTCTTGTTCCCCTCGTAGTGGTGATTCCGAAAATGTGATTTTTGGTGTCGGTTTTTCAAGATCCGAAATTTTGGGGATTTTTGGTTGAGAGGTTTTTAGTGTGTGGGTGTTTTTGAAGAATGAAAATGAAAGAAAAAAAAATAAAGGAGAGGTGGGGTGTAGGTGAAAGCCTCACCTCGCAGTCTCCGTCCCGTGCTCCTCGTGGTGTTCGTTTTCTCCATCATTTAACTTTAAATATTTATTTTGTTTATTTGATTGTCCGTTTTAAATTACAAATCATTATAAAAAGTTTTATCGTATTATTTTACCAATTATCTATTTATGGTATATAAAATGAAATTCTTTTTATTTGTTTGTGCGTTTGTATTTTTTTATCGCGTATACATTAATTGGGTAATAAAATTTGGATACGAAATATCACAATAGATAATATTCTTAAATAAACTTGAGTTATTAAATAATATTTGTATTACTTAATAAAATTGTTCACCAACGTCCGTATTTATTGTATCGAAATTCATTCGATTTGAAACTCGTACGATTTAAACAAACCGCAAAAATTGTGTAGATATATATTCAACAATATATATAATAATTGATACATTAATTAGCCTAACACAGAACTAATTACATGTATTAAAACTTGATTAGGCACTAAATTCTAATCCTAAATTGACGGGTGTCACATTCTCCCCCTGTTAGAAGAATTTCGTCCCGAAATTTATGTTGAAGTCGTGTTTGATGTTGAGTCAGTGAAGAGTTGAGGATACTTGAGTCGCATTTGGTCTTCCCGTTCCCAGGTGAATTCCGGACCGCGCCGCGAATTCTACCTAACTTTGACGATGGGAATACGACTTTGTTTAAGTTGTTTGACCTCACGGTCCATGATTTCAGCGGGTTCCTCGACAAAGTGAAGTTTCTCGTCAACTCGAATCTCATCGAGTGGAATGATAAGTGTCTCATCAGACAGACACTTCTTCAGGGTTGAAACATGAAAAGTGGGATGCACGCTGCTGAGTTCGGATGGCAGCTGCACTCGATATGCCACTGGACCAATCCTCTCGAGGATCTCGAATGGTCCAATGTATCTGGGATTTAACTTCCCTCGTTTGCCAAATCGGATTACGCCTTTCCAAGGCGATACCTTAAGTAATACTCGGTCCCCAACTTGGAACTCGAGTGGTTTGCGTCTCACGTCAGCATAACTTTTCTGACGATCACGCGCGGCCTTGAGCTTGTTTTGAATTTCGACGATTCTCTCGGTCGTCTCGTGAATGATTTCTGGACCCGTGAGTTGGCTATCCCCAACTTCGGTCCAACAGATAGGTGACCGGCACTTACGACCGTACAGTGCCTCGAAAGGTGCAGCCTTAATGCTGGCATGATAACTGTTGTTGTACGAGAACTCGCACAATGGTAGGTGTTTTTCCCAGTTCACACTGAAGTCTACTACGCAGGCCCGTAGCATGTCTTCTAGCGTTTGAATAGTTCGTTCACTTTGGCCGTCGGTTTGAGGGTGATATGCGGTACTCATATCAAGTCGAGTACCCAGGGATTTTTGAAGTGATTGCCAAAATTGTGAAGTTAAACGACTATCTCTATCGGAGATAATTGAGATTGGAATACCGTGTTTGGTCACGATTTCCTTCAGATAAATACCGGTGAGGCGTTCCATTTTGTCGGATTCTTTAATTGCTAGGAAGTGAGCAGACTTTGAGACGATCCACGATCACCCAAATGGTATCGCAACCGCTCGAGGACTTGGGTAGTTTGGTTATGAAGTCCATAGCAATTTGTTCCCATTTCCATTCAGGAATACTGGGTTGTTGAAGTAAACCAGAAGGTTTTTGATATTCGATTTTGACCTTGGAGCAAGTAAGGCACTTGCTGACATAGGTGGCGATTTCAGCTTTCATGTTTGGCCACCAGTAGAAGTCCTTGATACCGTGGTACATTTTATCAGATCCCGGATGGATAGAATATTTGGACTTGTGAGCTTCATCCATCACCAAGTCTCGTAGGTTCCCAAATTTAGGCAACCAGATTCGGTTTGAGAAATACCTAATCCCGTTAGGTTTGACTTCGAATTGTTTATCCATGCCCCGCAAGGCTTCATCCTTGACGTTTTCGTGTTTCAAGGCTTCGAGTTGAGCAGTGAGAATTTGAATGTTTAAATTGTTGTGAATGGTCATACTGAGGGCTCGGACCCGAAGTGGTTTCACTCGCTCTTTTCGACTGAGGGCGTCAACAACAACATTTGCTTTGCCTGGATGATATTTGAGTTCGCAGTCGTAATCGGTAAGCAACTCGACCCATCGACGTTGCCTCATGTTGAGATCCTTCTGATCGAATATGTGTTGGAGACTTTTGTGGTCTGTAAAAATTGTGCACCTAGTGCCATAGAGGTAATGTCTCCAAATTTTGAGGGCGAAAACGACGGCTCCTAACTCGAGGTCGTGGGTGGTGTAATTCTTTTCATGAATCTTGAGCTGTCGTGAAGCATAAGCTATGACTTTGTCTCGTTGCATAAGCACACAACCGAGACCTTGATGAGAAGCATCGCAGTATACCACGAATTCATCGGTGCCTTCGGGTAATGATAGAATGGGAGCACTGCAAAGCTTTTGCTTTAAGAGTTGGAATGCCGACTCTTGTTTATTAGTCCAGTCAAACTTTTTGTCTTTCTGGGTCAGAGTCGTGAGTGGTAAGGCTATCTTGGAGAAATTTTCAATGAATCGTCGGTAGTACCCGGCAAGACCCAAGAATTGGCGTACTTCGGTCGGAGTGGTGGGTGCTTGCCAGCCCTTGATAGCTTCAATTTTTGATGGGTCAACGTGAATCCCCTGACTGTCAATCACGTGACCAAGGAATTGAACTGTTTTTATCCAGAACTCACACTTAGAGAATTTGGCGTAAAGCTCTTCGTGTCTAAGTAGCTCTAGGATGGTTTTGAGGTGTTGCGCATGTTCTTGTTCGTTTCGTGAGTATATGAGAATGTCATCGATGAAGACAATGACAAACTTATCGAGATAAGGCTTGCACACCCGATTCATAAGGTCCATGAATACAGCCGGTGCGTTGGTTAGACCGAATGGCATCACTTGGAATTCGTAATGCCCATAGCGGGTTCGGAAAGCGGTTTTCGGGATGTCGGCATCGCGAACACGCAATTGATGGTAACAGGATCAGAGATCAATTTTTGAATAACAACTCGATCCTTGAAGTTGGTCGAACAAATCATCGATTCGAGGTAATGGGTATCGGTTCTTGACGGTCAACTTGTTCAACTCTCGATAGTCTATACACATTCGGAAAGTGCCGTCTTTCTTTTTGACAAATAGGACTGGAGCTCCCCAAGGCGAAGAACTCGGCCTAATGAATCCTCTTTCCAGAAGTTCCTGTAATTGGGCAGACAACTCCTGAAGTTCGGATGGAGCTAAATGGTATGGTGCTCGTGCCACCGGCGCAGCACCCGGCACGAGATCAATTGAGAACTCAACCTGTCTTGGTGGTGGTAGACCAGGCAGTTCTTCAGGCAGTTCTTCAGGAAAGACTTCAGGAAAGTCTCGGACAATTGGCACCTCCTCAAGTCGCTTCTCCTCCGACTTTTTCTCCATGATGTGTGCGAGGATTGCGGGATAGCCCTTTTTCAGAAATTTGCGGGTTTTCAAGCAAGACATGATGTTGAGTCTCGTCCCACCGGTCTCCCCCTGTATGATTAAAGTTCCACCGGCGGCGAGAGGTATACGAATAACTTTGTCACCACAGATAATTTCAGCCCGATGCTTGGACAACCAGTCCATTCCAACAATGACATCAAAACTTCCTATCTTAACAGGCATGAGATCTATTGAGAAAATTTCGTCGGCTAGATTTAAAGTGAAATTAGGGATCACACTCTTGGTTTCCATAAGTTTACCGTTTGCAAGCTCTATAGTGAACTTAACATCTAAGGCAACTGGGGTGATGTCAAGTAGTGGGCAAAACTCATCGGAAATAAAACTTCTATCAGCGCCAGTATCAAAAAGAATTGAAGCAGTTAAATTCTTGAGGAGGAACATACCCGTGACCACATTCGGGTCTTGACGGGCGTCCCCAGCTTTGAGCACGAAGGCTTTTCCCTTGATGTTGTTGTTGTTGTTCTTCCGTTTGGGACATGCATCCCTGAAATGTCCCGTCTCCCCGCATCCATAACAGGTTTTGGGTTGTTTGTTGTTATTTTGTGATTTAGGGGCTTGGCAATCTTTGGATGAATGCCCGTACCTCCTGCAGTTGTTGCAAGGAGATCTGCAAGGGCCATGGTGGTGGTAGTTACACTTGGAACAATATGGTCTGTCCCCAGTGTAGGTGCGTTTGGGTTCGGTGTTGGTGTTGTAAGCTTGGATGGTGTTGGACCTTTTGTTTTGGTGGTTGCTGTGGGATTCGGTGGATTTGCGTTTGTTGTTGTTGGATTTCTCGCGGCTGACCACCAGTGCCATGAGCTCATGTGCTAGCCTGATAGCACTTTCGGTGGTGGTTGGTTGTGATGAGGCGACACTTCCCTGGATGCACTCGGGAAGGCCTCGAATGTATTTCTTAACCCCCTTTTTCTCCGGTTCCACCAGACTAGGGCACAGGGACGCGTATTGCTGGAACTAGATGGTGTATCCCTCAATATCCGTCCCCTGCACAGCTAGTTGCCAGAACTCCTCTTCTAATCGGTGTATCTCTTCCTCGGGGCAATACTTCTCTCTCAGTTTGTTCTTCAACTCGGCCCAAGGTAGTTGATTAGCTATCTCAAGACCCACAGAGTTGGCATGGGCGTTCCACCATGTGAGGGCTCCTTCCTGAAAAGTGTAGGCGGCAAACTTTACCTTGTTTTCCTCGGTGCAGTTGCATAGGCTGAAAACAGATTCTATGCGTTCTATCCATCGGCTCAAACCAACAGCACCTTCCGTGCCCTTGAAGTATAGTGGTTTGCAGCTCAGAAAGTCCTTATAGGAGCAGGGTCTGGGTGGTGGAGCATTGTTGGCTGTGTCCTCGCTACTGGGTGGTGGCGTTCGGGCAGCCAAGGCTTGGGTCACACTGCGGGCAATCAGTCCCGCGATCTCATCTTCACTAAGGGTGATTTGTCGGCGAGGAGGCATGATGCTGAGCAAGAAAGAACAAGGAAAGGAAGTGAGATACTAGTCCGAAATTCATGATATATCTCCACAGATGTACATATATAAAATGGTAATATATAACATCTCAAGAATAACGTGAAACAATTAATAGAAATCGTCAATTGATATTTCGAAGCCAAATGATTACAGACGATTTTGAGTCACAAGTTTCAAAAGTTACAGACTTAGATGTTTTACAAAAGCGCCGGGAATTGTTACATCCGGTTGAATTACATAGATCCTACAAAAGCATATTAGGGTACAGATTCAGCCTAAGCTAATTCTGACGTAAGTTGAGTTGTGGTAGCAGTGCAGTGAGATGATTCACAGACTCTGCAAGTCTGTTGGCAGTCCGGAGGGCGTCTTCGGTTTCCCTTAGACGTGTCTCGCACTGATGCAGCTTTGATTGTAAAACAGAGATTTCATTTCAGTTGCCAATCACTTGGTTGTGGACAACCTCCATGGTTTCGACTGTTCCTTCCACCTGATTTTGAAGAGTGTTCATGTTGTTAACAGTGTGATTGTGGTCCTCGGAGACTTGCTCGATTCGTTCCATTGCTGTAAGTCTCCAGAGCTCACGGGTCTCTTGCAGCTCAATATCCATCTCGTGGATTTGTTGGTCGTGATGGTGTACTCTAGCGGCTAAGTCCGGTAGAGTGAAGTAAGTGGGGTACGGGCTAGCTCGAGGCGACGCGGTGTCCCTCCTAGCCACTCTCGGGTTTCGCGATCCATGTGGATAAGAGCGAGAGGAGCTGGGTGGTGTATTTGCCATTCTGAGACAAGGTGTGAAAAGAGTGAAGTCTACTTATGTATATATATAAGTATGTAACACATAATAGCCTAGGGTGTCTAGCACAGACTTGTTTTGAGTCCCGGTTCTCTCGAGGTCAGAGTCAACTAGTGTATTCCTGTTCAACCATAACTTCCTTCAGATCTTACATCATCTTTATTTAATTGTACATAGTTGATCAAGCTATGTTAAATTAAATTCGTATGCTGTAATCTCTGAACTGGTTATACCTAATAGGAAATACTGCCTAACGGTCATAGTCTAGGCCCACTAAATGCAACCTAGTTCACTATAACCTTAGGCTTTGATACCAATCTGTGACACCCCCAAATTTAATGATTTGCGGAAAATCGATTTGGGTGTCACTAATCAATATACAAAGCACATAAGATATATAATGAACGACCACTATATGCGTCATTTTAAACTTGTATTAATAAAGTAAACATTTACATCAAAAATAATGTTACATTAGCTCGGTTCCTGAAATTGAGAGATTACATAGCATAATTACTTTTACAAAATATAATAATGCAATCAAATCTCTAGTTGTATGTATGATGACTCGAGCTAAAAGTCCCTGCTTGTGCAGCCAACCTACTGCTGGGTACCTGTGATAAATACTAAAATGGGTCAGCGAAAACGCTAGTGAGCTCACAGGTTTGTATGTCAATGTATAGTTGTAAGAACCGCAAGATTTATATTGAATTTAAAATGCAATTAAGCAAAATAAAAGTTATACAATCCATGAGCACATAGTCTGAGCTTAACTTGAGCGCTAGGTCCAATTAAGGAAACCTAACTGATTTGCCTCCTACGAGTGTCTAATCCACACTCGTCTTCCCAAATGCTAATACATCCGTTTGACCGGTTAGTGCGTGCTAACCCGGATGAGGATTGTCAATCCCATATGATATCATATACTAACATTCACGCTAAAATATTAGAGACTATGCTATAGAGGACTTTAAATTGATTAGCTTGAAACTCATGTAGTATTTGAAGGTTGGTACTTGCGTTCTACTTGTAAAACAAAACAGAGCAGTAATATCACACCCCTAATTGTAAAATAGTGAAAATGGGGCCATGAAACTCACCTGAGTCTTGAAGTGTTTAATTTAATAAACTTGAAGTAATTAGCGGTGAATTGACGTTCAAGGACTTGAAACCTGAATGTGTTCACGACACTTGATTGTTATTAATTGTACCGGTATCTCGAAAGACTACCCTTGTAGTTGTTATACAACTATATATATGTCCAAATTACTACGATCTTTTTGATTGTATTGTTACAAGTTACTACGACTTGTTTGATTGAATTGATACAAGTTACAACGACTTGTTTGGTTTTGAAGTATGTTTTGAAAACACGTACGGCCCGTTGGTGTTTGTTTTTAATAATAATCTCATCATTAAATTTTTGGTCTCGAAACATTATGCTTGAATAGTATGTTTCAATGTGTTTTAGAAGTCGTATCGCACAAGTATTTGAAATTGTGCAAGTTCAACACTTGGTGAGAAATGTGCTTACGGAATCTAAGTACGGGGGTCCGGGGGCAGCGCCCCTGGTAGCGGGGTCCAAGGGGCGGCAGCCCCTGGCGGGGTCCAAGGGGCAGAGCCCCTGGCTGGGGTCGAGCTGCCAGGTCAGCTTGGAAAATTTTTATTTCTACTATTGTTGGGTCAAAACTGTTTCAGGTCTGAGTTGAAGTTGTTGATGAAGACAGAGTATAAGTGATTAAAACTGTTTGTTTTAAAGGTTAAAACTGTCTTTACGAAGTTACAACTGATAGAAGAAAACTGAAGAGAAGACAAGTGTTACAACTGATTGAAGATAGATTACAACTGATAGTTATGTGTCTGTAAGTAGTTAAAACTGCTTATGTATTTGTAACTGTTAGTTATATATGAAACAGTTAACACTGATTATATATTTGTACTTAGTCTTATATTACAATTGAAGCAGTTACCACTGAATGTGTAACAGTTACAACTGTTTACTTCAGAATGGTAGTTACAACTGTTTATGATTTTGTGATAAGTATGAGTCGGTTATGGAAGTTATTTTATTCCATATTCGTAGGAGATTGTATAGGACTCTATGTGTTATAAATAGAGATCCTTTAGACCTAGATAGGTTAATGTTAGTTGCGCAGCTTCAAGGTTTTCTGTAACCCTAATACATCAAGTGTATTCGTCTTATATCATTAATAAGATTGAAGCTTTTGGTATATTATTGTGTTCATCATATTAATTAATATTTGTTGATCTTCTTAATATTATTGAGTGTGATTCCGCAACTTCTCAATAATATATTCAAGGCTTATTACGTAAGATTGTTTATTAAGTTAAACAGGGACTAACAAAGTGGTATCAGAGCCTGTGAAGCTTTGAAGACAGGAAGATCTGGGATTATTAGTATTAGTATTTGAGTTTTAGTTCATATATTAAGTTTTGATTTCAATGGCTACTGAAGGTAATGAAGGAATTCAAGCAACAAAGATTCCAATGCTTAAACCTGATGAGTTTGACCTATGGAAGGTCAGAATCAGGCAATATATGCTTCTCACGGATTATCAGATGTGGGAAGTTGTTGTTAATGGTATTCCATTAACGCTTGATGGTGATGGAGTAAAGCAACCAAGAGCACCACCAACATCTGAAGCAGAGAGGAAAATCAGATCTACTGAGTACAAGGCACTTAGTACTTTGTTGCTATCCATTCCGAATGAGCATCAGAGCAGATTTGATAATTGTGAAGATCCCAAGGTACTAATGGAGGCGATTGAGAAGAGGTTTGGTGGTAATGATAACACCAAAAAGAATAAAAAATCTCTGTTAAAGCAACAATTTGAAAATTTTAGCCATGTGAAAACTGAAACTCTAACTCAAACCTTTGATAGGTTTACTAAATTAGTTGGAGAATTGGAAAATCACAAGGTTAAGATTGACAAAGAAGATCTTAACAGAAAGTTCTTAAGATCATTAGGTGATGAATGGACAATCTATACTGTTGGATTGAGGCAGAGTTCAGACATTGAAGTTAAGGAACTAGAAGATATATACAATGATCTGAGGAACTTTGAGTCTGAGGTGGAAGGTAAGAAGCAAGCAACTGGATATAGTCATAATGCTGCTTTTATGTCTATGGCTGGAACAAAGGTAGAATCAAGTCAAATGGGTTCTACTTATGTTTCAGGAGGAGCAGGATCATCATCAAATAGTTCTAATGATCAGATATTAGAATCTTTCTTTGCAAGTAATGTGAATTCTTCACTTACTAATGAAGATCTGGAACAATTTGATGGTGATGATCTAGAGGAGATGGACATTAAGTGGCAAAATGCTTTGATTACTCAGAGAGCAAAAAGGTTCATGCAGAGGACTGGTAGAAACAACTTTGCATACAAGAGGAATGATGCTAATTGGTTTGATAAGAGCAAGATTGAGTGTTTCAACTGTCACAAGATGGGACACTTTGCCAGAGAATGCAGAAACCCTAGGCAAGAGCAGAATGGTAATGGTCAGAGATCTGGAAGCACTGGAACACAGACAAGAAACATTCCAATTCAGGGGGCTTCAGCAAATGCTTTGGTGTCTATGGATGGCTGTGGATGGGACTGGAGTGATCAAGAAGAGAATGTTGTGAAGAATCAATGTCTCATGGCCATTGCAGAATCTGACAAAAAGTCAGAAGTTCCTTCAGAGGTACAAAATAAATTATGTTCTGCTGTTTGTAAACAAACTGTTAAACACTACAGAGATCATAATATAAAAGTGTGTGAGGAACTAAAACAATGGGAAATCAAAAGTAAACACACCATAACAGTCATTGAAAATCTGGAAAATCAAATAAAGGCATATGAAGTCAATGCAACACAGTTTAAATATGACATTGAATATGCTAGGTGGGAGAGAGACACTTTTAAAGATAAAGTTGAGTTGTTATCTAAGAAACTTACTGATGTCACATGTGAAAGAGATAGTATAAGGCTTGATGTAAGTAAATTAGAACATGCTTCAAAGAGTATAAATAAACTTATTAATTCACAGATTCATGATAAACTTAAGACTGGATTAGGGTACAATAATGTACCTCCACCTTATAATCACACCTACTTTCCTCCTAAAAGTGAAATTGATATCAATTCACTTAAAAGAGGAATGGTAGATGAGGTTAAAAAGGCTGATCCAATTAAAAGTTTATCTGATGATGAACTGTTTGTAGAAGGTGAAGTTAGTGACTGGACTGAAGAAGATGATCAGAGTGATAGGACATCTGATAGTGAGAAGAGTGTGAAATCTGAATCATCTAAGTCTGAGTCAACATGTGAGAATGTGAGGAGAGTAATTACTGATCTAGTTTCTAATCTTAAAACTGATAAACTAGAAGAGGGTAAGAAAATGTTTAAGGAAAAGGTTAAACTGGACTTAGAAAATGTGAGCATGAATACTAACAAATCTAAACATGGGTTAGGATATGTTAGTAATACAGTTAACTCAGTTACTAAACCTGTTGTTAAATCTGTTGTGAATAACTGTTTTAATTGTACATGTAAAGCAAGTACTTCTTCTTCACAGAATTTTCAAAATCAAAAACCCAGAGGTAATCAAAGAAATTGGAATCAAATGGTTTCACAAAAACTGGGTAATAATGTTACTGTGATTAAAGAAATGTCTTGCTTTATATGTGGAAAAATGGGTCATCTTCAATATGACTGCTATCATAATCCTGAGAATGTTCAAAGGATTAGAAAACAGTCATGGACAAAAGCAAATATGAGTAACAAACAAAATTTTCAATCAAAAGTTAATCGTACTGCCAGAGTTCAGAAGATAAACCCAAAGGCTAACATGTTAAGCACTGCTACAGGTAAATCTACTGCTGCAGTAATAACAAATTTAGCCAAAAGTTTAAAGACTAAAACAGTGGTAACCAAATACAAAAACAGTGTTAACAAAATTAACACTGAATCTTCAATTGGTAAAACAGTTAAAACTGTTAAGCCAAAGAACACTGTTAAGTCTAAAATAAGTTGGATTTGGACACCTATTAAGTCTGATAAATTAACAGATCCAAATACCAATAGTGCATCACAATCAATAATCTTCAAGAAAGTTGAATATGTGAATGCACATGGGAAACCCAAAGCCAAATTGGTTTGGGTTCCCAAGAGAAATTAATTCTCTTTTTGACTGTTTGTGCAGGGCAAGCCAAAGAGCTTATGGCATATTGATAGTGGATGCTCAAGACACATGACTGGAGACAAAGAAAAGCTGCTGGATTTCAAATCTTTTGATGGAGGATATGTAGCTTTTGGAAGCAATCCAAAAGGAGGAAGGATCACAGGGAAAGGAACAGTTCAGAGTGAAAAGCTAAGTTTTGATAATGTTTATTTTGTGGAACAACTGAGGTATAATTTACTAAGTGTGAGTCAAATCACAGATAAAAAGAACCCAGTTCATTTTACTGACACTGAATGCCTTATCTTGTCCAAGGAATTCAAAATACCAGAAAACATGATTTTGATGAGAATTCCAAGGCAAGATAATGTATATAAGTGTGACTTAGTAAATATGACACCTCAACCTGAATTAAACTGTCTTATTTCGAAAGCAAGTGTGAATGAATCTGAACTGTGGCATAGGAGGATGTGTCACATGAATTTCAAAACCATTAATAAACTTGTCAAAAACAAGCTTGTTAGAGGTTTGCCTGAAAAGGTCTATTCATGTGATGATCATTGTGTTTCTTGTCAAAAGGGAAAGCAACACAAATCCTCATTTAAGTCCAAATCTGTGAACACAAATAGCACACCCTTACACTTATTGCATATGGACTTATTTGGACCAACCAGTATAAGTAGTATGGGGAAAAAGTCTTACTGTCTTGTGATTATTGATGATTATACTAGATTTACATGGGTTTTCTTTCTTAGGACAAAGGATGAGACAGGTGAAATACTTAGATCATTTATAACAAAGATGGAAAATCAATTGGATAAAAGAGTAAAGATCATCAGAAGTGATAATGGAACAGAATTTAAAAATCATGAGATGGATAAATTCTGTGAAGTTAAAGGTATTAAGAGAGAATTTAGTGCACCTAGAACTCCTCAACAAAATGGAGTAGCTGAAAGGAGGAATAGGACACTGATTGAGGCTGCTAGAACCATGCTATCTGATGCAAAGCTACCTATGTCCTTTTGGGCAGAGGCAGTTAGCACAGCTTGCTATGTTCAGAATAGAGTATTAGTTGTTAAGCCTCATAACAAGACACCATATGAACTGTTGTTTAAGAGAAAGCCTTTGGTTAGTTTCTTAAAATCTTTTGGGTGTCCTTGTACAATCTTAAATACCAAAGATCACTTAGGTAAGTTTCAGAGTAAGGCTGATGAGGGGATATTTGTTGGTTATTCTATTCAAAGTAAATCTTATAGGGTATTCAATCAAAGGACCAGAATCATAGAAGAATCAATGCACATCACTTTTAATGGAAACACTGTTAATGCTGAGGGAAAAGGTCCTGAATCACTGTTTGATATTGATGCACTTAATACTGCTTTTAGATATACAAATGTGGATTCTAGTGCAGGTACAAGTGCAGGTACAAATGCAGGAGCAGGTGATGGAGAAAGTAGAGCAAACTCAGGAATATCAGCTGGAATGAAGAAGGATTCATTGGAATACATATTATTTCCAATTTGGTCTCCTGATCCCCCAGAAGTGTTTGATACTGATCAACCAAAGACATCACAGAATCTTGAAACAGGAAAATCAGATGAAACATCATTTACTCATGTTGATGATTATGATAGACCGGTCATGGAAGACAGTACAGAAGACAGTGATATGAGTCCAGTACAGAAGAATACAAAGGCAGGTGTTGATGTTGATCAAACACCAACAAAGCATCTTGACACAGAGCAGGAACAAATGAATTATCTACATTTGATGAGCTCTACTCCTTTGTCAAAAAGAATTGCAAGAGAAGTGTCAAGTAGTGAGTCTGGTCAAGAAGGAAATTTTACCAACTTGGAGGTGGGAATTCAAGAAACAGCAGCATCTAAATACATTACTCATAAAGATCATCCACTTGAGAATGTAATAGGAGATATTGAATCTGCTGTTAAAACAAGAAATCAAAGTCAGGTGTTTGAAGCTTCAGCAAATGAGGAAGAAGTAAATCTTGATACAGAAGCTGTTAATACTTCTTTGTTTTCTTGTTTTCTGTCTCAAACAGAACCAAAGAAGGTTACTGAAGCTTTGAGAGATCCTAGTTGGATTGAAGCTATGCAAGAGGAGTTGCTTCAGTTTAAGATTCAAGAAGTCTGGACATTGGTTGATTTGCCTAAAGGGAAGAGGGCAATTGGTACTAAATGGATTTTCAAAAACAAGAAGGATGAAAGAGGTATAGTGATCAAAAACAAGGCTAGATTGGTTGCACAGGGGTATTCACAAGAAGAGGGGATTGATTATGATGAGGTTTTTGCACCTGTTGCAAGAATAGAGGCAATTAGATTGTTTTTGGCTTATGCTTCATTCGAGGGATTCATTGTGTATCAAATGGATGTAAAGAGTGCTTTTCTGTATGGCACTATACAGGAAGAGGTCTATGTATGTCAACCACCAGGGTTTGAAGATTCTAAGTTTCCTGATAAAGTTTTCAAACTGGATAAAGCTCTTTATGGCTTACATCAAGCACCTAGAGCCTGGTATGATACTTTTTCAGATTATCTGTTGCAGAATGAATTCAAAAGGGGTGCAATAGATAAAACTTTGTTTACTAAAAGAATTAAGAATGATATACTACTGGTTCAAGTCTATGTAGATGATATCATTTTTGGTTCAACAAAGGATAGTCTTTGCAAGGAGTTTGAATCATTGATGCATGAAAAGTTCAAGATGAGCTCCATGGGGGAATTAACATTTTTCTTGGGGCTGCAAGTAAAGCAACAGAAAGAAGGAATCTTTATTCATCAAAGTAAGTATGTTAATGATATACTGGATCGGTTTGGGTACAAAGATGCTAAAGTTGCAAGCACACCAGTGGAGACAAACAAGAAATTACACGCAGATCTTGAGGGGGAGAGTGTGGATGAACATCTTTACAGATCAATGATTCGATCTCTTATGTATCTCACCTCATCAAGGCCTGACATCATGTTTGCTGTGTGCTTATGTGCTAGATTTCAAGCTAATCCAAAGCTGTCACATCTTCTTGCAGTCAAAAGAATATTTAGATATTTAAAGGGTCAACCAAAATTGGGCCTTTGGTATCCAAAGTTTACTTCTTTTGATCTGCTAGCGTATACAGATAGTGATTATGGAGGAGCTAATATGGACAGGAAATCTACATCAGGAGGTTGTCAATTTTTGGGAGAAAGATTGGTTTCATGGCAATGCAAGAAACAAACCACTGTATCTACATCTACAGCAGAGGCAGAATATGTAGCAGCTGCAAGTTGCTGTGCGCAAGTGCTATGGATTCAGAATCAGATGTTAGATTATGGTTTTACCTTTCTTAATACTCCTATTTTTATTGATAATAGCTCTGCAATCAGTATTATTAATAACCCAGTTAAACATTCTAAAACAAAGCACATTGAAATCAGATATCATTTCATTAGAGATTGTAATGAGAAAAGACTTATTCAAATTTTGAAAGTTCATACTGATAATCAGTTTGCTGATCTGTTTACAAATGCTTTTGATGTAGGCAGATTCACATTCTTGGTTACTAGTATTGGAATGATCAATTTGTCATAAGTTATTTTTCTTATCACTGCATTCTGTGAATAATATCTACTGTGATTTCAATTTGGGTTAATACTGATTTGTTAATTAAACACTGATTGTGTGTATTGTGTTTCGTTATCACTGTTTCCTACTTTTAGTATAAACAATGGTAATAATCACTTCACCACTGTTGGTGTATAGTTAACACTGTATACTTGTATTATTGTTTGGAATTACCACTGCAGGTTATATTGCTATGTCTTGGAGTCTAACTTATGCAGGTGTTTATGAAGTTTCACTGCTTGTGGAGTTTACTTTTCGGTAAAAAAAAAAAAAATAAAATAAAAAAAAATCAACCACTGCTTTGTTTATATGATTTTGCTAGAACTGAAGTACTACTTGTATTAAGTTAGCACTGCCTTGGTCGGTTGGTACTGCTTGTACAAGTGAGCACTGCTAGCTTTATTATGTAAATGATGCATTTGAGAAACCAAGTGTTGATTATCACTGATGGTTATTTTCACAATTATCACTGAACGTGTTATTTTACTTAATTAACACTGTTTTAGTTATAATTGGGGATCTGATCAAATTAGGGCTTACAACTGATTTAATTTCAGTACTTAACTCTCAACACTTAGGGTTTCTCATTACGCTTTCAAAATTACACATACAAACAACTGCGCTAAGTCTCATCGATTCTCAATTCTGTAAAATTATCTTCGATTCTTCTCGATTACTTGATTTCTTATCATGGCATCGACTTCGTCTACTGTTCAACTACCGATTGGAAAAGATCACAATATGATTGCATTCTTAATGAAACCTGCAGAGGCAAACGAGTATGTGGAAATCATTGATTTCCTTCGTGCTTCACATATTCGTCATGCTCTCACTGTAGCACCCAGGATATCTCACGATCATATCAACAATTTCTGGGTAAATGCATCAATAGAAGAGGAACAGGGGATTAAAAGAATCATTTCAGAAGTTATGGATACACGTGTTGTAGTTACAGAAGCTACTGTTAGAGCTTCATTACAACTAGATGATGAGGCAGGTATAACTTTTTTAGATGATACTGGTATGTATAATACTTTACGATTGATGGGTTATGAGGGTTCTTTTGAAGTTTTTACTTTTCAGAAAACCTTATTTTCTCATCAGTGGAGGTTTTTAATACATACGATTTTACACTGCTTATCATCTAAGAGATCATCTTTTGAGCAGTTTGGAAGCAACATTGCTTATGCAATTGCTTGTCTTGCAAATGGTCAACGTTTTAATTTTTCAAATCTGATATTTTCTGGTATGCTTAGAAACATTGAGCAGCCAAAGATTAAATTTTTGATGTATCCACGTTTTGTGCAGTTGTTCTTAAATGAACAAATTCCTAACTTAACTGCACTTGAGAAAGTTATTGGTATTGTCTCTTTTAAACCAAAAGTTTTTGTAAATATGAAGAGAGATACTAAATTTTCTGGGAAGGTTACAGCATTATTTTCTACAATGCTTCCTGCACCTTCCACCACAGCATCAGTACCACCAACTGATGCTGAACCAACTACTGAGAGAATGGTTCCACCCACCACTTCTCAACCCACAGTAGTTGGGGGTAATAAAAGAAAACAAGGGACCAAAATAGCTACATATTCTAGAGCCAAAAAGGCTAGAAAACAGGCATCTGAGGCTGCTGCTGCTTAGGTGTCTCAGTCAAATGATTCATCACAACAGATGATCAATGAGGAGGAGGATGATCATTCTGAGAGGGCTGCTTCTACTGCTTCTAGCCCACTGGCAGAGCAGGACAGAAGTAACATTAATAAGACCCCATCAGAGGCAACACATGGACATGATTCTACACCTGTAGATGATCCTAGTGGTCCCAGTACCAAGAACCAAGGGGACTTTGATGATCATGCTAGGCATGAGTCAGAGTTTGATGATGTCAATGATTCACCAAAGGATTCACATCCTGAAGGTGTTGAGGCTAGAACTAACTTGGAATTGACGAAAATGGTTGATTATGTTTGGGATGAATTTGTAAAGGAGAGGAAGAAGAATAAATCTAAGGATGAAATTATCACTCAGTTGCAGAGGAGAGTGCAACAGTTGGAGAAGATTGTTATTAAATGTTTGAAGAAAGGGAGGACATATGTGGTTCATGATACTTCTGAACCTGAGGATGCTTACCAGTTTCCACAAAATGCTTTCAAAAAGGGGGAGAAGGTCTGGACAAATTTGGGTGATAAGATGAATAAGGAGGATAAGGTTGTGTCTGATGATGACAAAGTTGATGAAGAGATTGAAATGGAACAACCAGTGGATGATGAATTTGTGCATACACCTCCAACACCACCTACAGAGCCAGAGATTAATGAGTCAGTATATGAGACAGTGGAAACAGAGATGAATGACCCAGTGGCAGATGAAAATAACTCTGAACATACTGAGGTTGTTGGGTCAGTGGAGCAGACTGTAGAGGTTAATTTGGATGAAAAGACTGAGGAGTTAAAAATTAATGGTGATGATGGTGATGAGGTGAGTAAACCAGAGATAGCAGTAGAAAAAGAAGAAGTAAAGACTGATGCTCAAACTGATGCTCAACAAGTTGAAAAGACTAGGAAGAAGAGCATTCCAGTTAAAACTGCTAAGATGACTGGAACAGGAAAGAAGGTTGAAACTCCAAAGAAGACATCTACACAACAACCATCTTTGCCTGGATTTCAGATTAGAGAACCTGCTACTGCTCCTGTTCAACAGAAAGAATTGCCAAAGATTGATCCAAAAGATAAGGGCAAGGGAAAACTGGTAGAAGAACCAAAGAAGAAAAAGCAAAAACCAGTGCCACCAGAAGTAACTGCTCATGATACTGAATATGCTCAAAGGTTACAGGCTGAGCTAAATGCAGAGGACTTGATTGATGTTGAGATTGAAGAAGGAAAGTTTGTGAAATTGACAAAGGAGCAAGTAGCAGAATGAGATGAATATTTGCTGAAAGAGCAGAGACAGGATGATATTGAATATCTTGTTGATCAGGTTAAGAAAAAGAAAGCAGAAGAAGCAAGAAAGAAAAAAGCTGCAAAACCACCAACAAAAGCTCAGATGAAGAAGAACTTAATTGCAAAGCTGAAAGGTGGGTATATTCCTTTGAATGCATTGAAACAGATGAGTTTAGAGAGATTGCAGGAGTTATGGGATAAAGATGATATGAATCCTGATGTGATTCAAAAGAAAGAAAAAGAAAAGAAAGAAGCTGAGAAGAAAAAGAAGGAAGCTGAAAAGGAAAGGAAAAAGGCTGAAAAAGAAAGAAAATTGAAGGAAAAGGAAGAAAAAGAAAAAAGAGAAAAGATAGAAGCTGATAAGAGGAAGAAAGATGAAATTGAAAGAAAGAAAAGAGAGTTAGATGAAATTCCTGATAGAGAAAGGGATATTGATGAATTGAAGGAGTTTATTCTGTTACAACCTATGGAATCTGAGGTGATTAATGTTGAATTACCTGGTATCATTGATTGGTCTATTGAGCAATTTGTCAATCCTGTTAAGATTCACAAGATTAAAGTTGAAAGAGCAGATGGAAATATATCTTGGTGGAGATCTTTTAGGGATTTGATAAAGAGGATTAGTAGGACTGATTTGGTGAGAATGTATGAGATTGGGATGGAAAAGGATTTAGATTTGAAAAGGTTTGATAATCTGGTTGAAAAAGTTACATGGCATTGGATTAAGGCTATGTTTGAGCCAGAAGAGTTTACATTTCAGTTTGCTACTTTTAGCAAGGTCAGAAATTGGATTTATCATGCCAAACCTGGAGTACATCAGATTGTTATGGAGGATGCAGTATTTATGTGGTTATTGACAGATAAATTTTATGATATAAATCTGAGATTTTTGATGGGCTTGAGAAATGCAAGATTACAAGCTGCAGTTTTAGATGATGTAGCTCTGGAATTGGTATATATGGTGTTAAATCAGATTCATAAGAAGGAGGAGATTGATAGGAGGAAGAGAAGAAAAGACTAACAGTTTTGAAAGAATTTTGTGAAGCTCATAATGGAGGATTAGAAGAAACTTAATGCTGTGAAGGACAGATTAAGTTTAGGGGGAGATTGTTGGGTCAAAACTGTTTCAGGTCTGAGTTGAAGTTGTTGATGAAGACAGAGTATAAGTGATTAAAACTGTTTGTTTTAAAGGTTAAAACTGTCTTTACGAAGTTACAACTGATAGAAGAAAACTGAAGAGAAGACAAGTGTTACAACTGATTGAAGATAGATTACAACTGATAGTTATGTGTCTGTAAGTAGTTAAAACTGCTTATGTATTTGTAACTGTTAGTTATATATGAAACAGTTAACACTGATTATATATTTGTACTTAGTCTTATATTACAATTGAAGCAGTTGCCACTGAATGTGTAACAGTTACAACTGTTTACTTCAGAATGGTAGTTACAACTGTTTATGATTTTGTGATAAGTATGAGTCGGTTATGGAAGTTATTTTATTCCATATTCGTAGGAGATTGTATAGGACTCTATGTGTTATAAATAGAGATCCTTTAGACCTAGATAGGTTAATGCTTTTTCGTTTTATATCATTAATAAGATTGAAGCTTTTGGTATATTATTGTGTTCATCATATTAATTAATATTTGTTGATCTTCTTAATATTATTGAGTGTGATTCCGCAACTTCTCAATAATATATTCAAGGCTTATTACGTAAGATTGTTTATTAAGTTAAACAGGGACTAACAACTATATTGCTTTAAGGAAAAACGCATCTGGACTTGAATTTGGGTGAAATCAAGTGATAAAATTTTGGTCTCGACACTTAGTAAAAAGTTGTAAATATTCTGTTTTATGCGACACAATATGCGACATAATAATTTGTTATGCGACACAATACCTATACGACACAAGGGTTGTGTCGCATAGGTTCGGAATGCTAAATCAATAGCGACATAGTGGTTGTGTCGTATAGAAATACGACATAGTTTGCGACATAGTATACGACACAATATTGTGTCGCATGAGTTGCGACACTAAAGGTTTGGTACGACACAAGATGCGACATAACGGCCAAAATACGACATAGTATGCGACACAAGGCTTGTGTCGCATTGAAGAACATCAGCCCAGAAACTTTCGACTGACGGGATTTTTAACCCCAAAAACCCAAATCAAACTCATTTTTGGGTTATAAAACTTTGTTATATTACTAGTATTGGACATATATGAGTTATATAAACTATCATAACACAAAAACAAGTAGTAATTTGTTAGATCTAGGAGTTTTTGTAAAAATTCTTACAATTGCAAATCGAAGAAGATGGAGTCCGAAAATGATGTTGATGCTTTTGTTAATCTTGTTCCCCTCGTAGTGGTGATTCCGAAAATGTGATTTTTGGTGTCGGTTTTGCAAGATCTGAAATTTTGGGGATTTTTGGTTGAGAGGTTTTTAGTGTGTGGGTGTTTTTGAAGAATGAAAATGAAAGAAAAAAATAAAATAAAGGAGAGGTGGGGTGTAGGTGAAAGCCTCACCTCGCAGTCTCCGTCCCGTGCTCCGCGTGGTGTTCGTTTTCTCCATCATTTAACGTTAAATATTTATTTTATTTATTTGATTGTCCGTTTTAAATTACAAATCATTATAAAAAGTTTTATCGTATTATTTTACCAATTATCTATTTATGGTATATAAAAATGAAATTCTTTTTATTTGTTTGTGCGTTTGTATTTTTTTATCGCGTATACATTAATTGGGTAATAAAATTTGGATACGAAATATCACAATAGATAATATTCTTAAATAAACTTGAGTTATTAAATAATATTTGTATTACTTAATAAAATTGTTCACCAACGTCCGTATTTATTGTATCGAAATTCATTCGATTTGAAACTCGTACGATTTAAACAAACCGCAAAAATTGTGTAGATATATATTCAACAATATATATAATAATTGATACATTAATTAGCCTAACACAGAACTAATTACATGTATTAAAACTTGATTAGGCACTAAATTCTAATCCTAAATTGACGGGTGTCACAGAGACCAATCCACGGGATCAGGCGAAAGCAGTGATCACCCGGAGTGGAAGGGGTTTTGAAGACCCCATCCCAAAGAAGAAACCTGTTTCTCAACCCCTACCGCAGAAAGAGAAGGAAGTAGAAGTTGTGGAAAGTCCCAAGGTGGACACTGAGGCTGAACAAATTGCAAGAGATAAGCAATATGCTAAGGATCATGCACCGCCGCCACCTTATCCAGCAGCCTAGAGAAGAGGGAAAGATGATGCTCAATACCACCAGTTCCTAGAGAATCTGAAGCAACTGCACATTAACATCCCATTCGTGGAAGCCATTGCTCAAATGCCAAAGTAAGCAAAATATCTGAAGGAACTTTTAACTAATAAGAGCAAACTGATGGAGGCAACCACGGTGACAATGAACGAGAGATGTTCAGCAGTTATGCAAAATAAACTTCCACCGAAAATGAAAGACCCTGGGAGTATTACCCTTCCTTGTCTGATTGGAAGTTTAGACCTTACTCATGCATTGGCTGACTTGGGGGCAAACATATCAATAATGCCTTATACAATGTATGCCCGACTTAAGTTGGGGGAACCGAAACCAATTAGAATGTGCATTGAGTTAGCAGATCGTTCAGTTCAATATCCTAGGGGTATGATAGAGAATGTGTTAGTTAAAGTGGATAGGTTTGTTTTTCCGTGTGATTTCATCATTCTGGACATGGTTGAAGATAAAAAGGTACCTATCATTTTGGGAAGACCTTTTCTAGCTACTGCAAGGGCATTGATTGATGTTCATGATAGAAAAATTACTCTGAGGTTAGGAGAAGATGAAGTAGTGTTTGATGTCAACAAATCAATGCGATATCCTGCTGCAGTTGATGATACTCGCTACTTTGTGAGTGCCAGAGAAATGACTGATGATGAAGAGTTCCTTCAAAGTCTCATGGAAGATGAAGATCTAGATCCCATGATTCTGGAAGGATGGACGGGAAGCATAGAAGCAATTAGAGATATTGAAGAATTCGATAAAATGCTTGAGGAGTTAGAGTTCGAGAGTGATGAGGAAGTAGAAGGTGATCAGTCAACTGAGAATGAAGAATTGGTTGAGCCTAATGGTATTTTAATCAAAAAAGAGACTCGCATCACTATGCATGGGATTCCCTGCTCACGAGAAGAGGTGTTAGCATGTAAATCTTCTTTTGAAGACCCACCAAGGTTAGAATTGAAAGATTTACCGACCCATTTGGAATATGCATACCTACAAGGAGAGTCGGATTTGGCAGTTATCATTTCATCCAAGCTATCAGCAAACGAGAAAGAAAGTCTGCTGAAAGTTCTGAAGGAACATAAGCATGCTATAGCATGGACGATCAGTGACATCAAGGGAATTAGCCCATCGTATTGTACGCACAAGATCCTTATGGAGTCTGATTTCAAACCAGTTGTGCAACCATTAAGACGATTAAATCCTAAGGTTATTTATGTTGTGAGGAAGGAAATCATTAAATTGCTTGACTCTGGATTGATATACCCGATTTCTGATAGTCCATGGGTCAGCCCCATTCATGTTGTGCCTAAAAAAGGAGGTATGACAGTGGTTGCTAATGAGAAGAATGAGTTAATTCCCACAAGAACTGTTACTGGATGGAGGGTCTGCATCGATTATAGAAAGCTGAATGATGCGACACGCAAGGATCACTTTCCTTTGCCATTCATTGATCAGATGCTGGAACGTCTAGCTGGAAAAGAGTATTATTGCTTTCTAGACGGATTCTCCGGGTACTTCCAAATCCCAATTGATGCAAATGATCAAGATAAGACTACTTTCACCTGCCCATTCGGAACTTTCGCTTATCGGAGAATGCCTTTCGGTCTATGTAACGCACCAGCCACATTTCAACGGTGCATGATGGCAATATTCCATGATATGGTAGAAGACAGCATGGAAATATTCATGGATGACTTCTCTGTGTTTGGAGATTCTTTTGATAAGTGTCTGATGAATTTAAAGAGGATGTTGCAAAGGTGTGAGAGTTCAAATCTCGTTTTAAATTGGGAAAAGTGTCATTTCATGGTACGAGAAGGAGTTGTGTTGGGGCATAAAATTTCAAGAGCTGGTATTGAAGTTGAACAAGCGAAGATTGAGGCGATAGCAAAGCTACCTCATCCAACAAATGTTAAAGGAATACGAAGTTTCTTAGGACATGCTGGGTTCTATAGAAGATTCATCAATGATTTTTCAAAGATAGCATGTAACACCCGCCAAATTAGGACTAGTAATTAGTGCCTAATCATACGTTAATACATGTAATTAGTTCTGTGTTAGGCTAATTAATGTATCGAATTATATATATTGTTGAATATATACGAAAATGCGATTTGGTTAAATCGTACGCAATTTAAATCGAATGTATTTCGATTCAATTTAATACGGACGTTGGTGACCAACTTTATTAAATAACGCTTTTATGTCAAAAATATTATTGTGATAATATTTCGTATTCATTCGTATCGTACAAACAGAACTTACAAGATTTAAAATATTAAAACGCGCAAACTAAATAAACAAACTTACATTTTATAACTCAAATATAAATTGATTTGTAAAGTATTTAACTAAAACATCGCGTAATAAATTGTATTTTTAAAACTTACCATTTAATATGAAAAATAGTTGTTCAAAACGTTAAATGATGGAGAAAACGAATACCACGCGGAACGCGGGACGCAAACTGAAAAGTGGGGATAACCCCCACCTCCCACTCACTTTTCTCATTTCTCTATCATCTCTCTCTCTCTTCTCTTATTTTTCTCCAAAACCACCAAAATACCACAAATCACTAAAACCGCAAATAACACCATTATACGCGCTCGAATCACCAAGTTTTTAGAGATTCACGACCACCTCGCGACGATCTACATTTCTATCTTTCCGGATTTCCATTTCGGCAATTTGTAAGTTTCCGACAAAATCCCGAAATCTTTCGATTCTTAGTATTTTTCACTTGTTAGATGTTTATATGACTATATATGTCCATTACAATGTAAAGAACACGAATTTATAGCTTGAAAACGAGTTTAAAATGGATTTTTGGCCGGAAAAAGCTTGACAGCCGGACTTTCTGGGCTGATGTTCTTCCATGCGACACAAGCCTTGTGTCGCATGTTGTGTCGTATTTTGGTATTTGTGTCGTATAAAAGCCCCTGTGTCACACCTTGTGTCGTACCAAATAATTAGTGTCGCAAGTCTTGCGACACAACCACTATGTCGCATACACCATACGACACAATCACTATGTCGCTGTTGAATCAGCATCTCGCATCTATGCGACACAACCCTTGTGTCGTATAGACATTGTGTCGCACTTCTATGCGACACAACCCTTGTGTCGCATAACAACCCTTGTGTCGCATGACAAACCCTTGTGTCGCATATTGTGTCGCAAAACACAGAAAACTCAGATTTTTACTAAGTGTTGAGACTCGAAATTTATCACTCGATTATACCCGAATTCAGATCCCAGATGCGTTTTTCGTCAAAGCAATATAGTAGAAATAAAAATTTTCCAAGCTGACCTGGCAGCTCGACCCCAGCCAGGGGCTCTGCCCCTTGGACCCCGCTACCAGGGGCGCTGCCCCCGGACCCCCGTACTTAGATTCCGTAACGGCTTCTAAAACACAATCAAAACACATTTTTCAAGTAAAACGCCACGAAATCAAAATAATAATAGTTGAGATTATTATTACAAATCCGTCACCAACGGGCCGTACATGTTTTCAAACACTTAACAAATCAACCAAATCGTAGTAATTTGGACATATATATAGTTGTGTAACAACTACAAGGGTGATCTTTTGAGATACCCAATCATGTTTATAACCATCGCGTGTCGTGGACACCCTCAGGTTACAAGTCTTTGGACTTCATATTCGGCTAATCAACTCAAGTTTATTAAGTTAAACTCACAAGACTCAGGTGAGTCTCATAGCCCCTCTTTTTACTGTTTTACTCAGGGGTGTGATATATTGCTGATTTTTAACATGTGAACGCAAGTACAAACATTTCATATACTACATGAGTTTTTCACAACTAATCATTTAAAGTCCTCCGTCAGCATAGTTGTTAATACGTTGTAGCGTGAATATTAGTATATGGTACCATATAGGATTGACTCACCTCGTTCGGGTTAGCAAGCAGTAACCGGGTAAACGAAAGTACTAATATTTGGGAAGACGAATGTGGATTAGGCATTCGTGGAGGCACCTCGCCCGGAATTCTCTATAGGGGACCCGGCCCTCGAGTTAAGCTCAACTATGTGCTCATGGCTGTATACACGATGACTATCATTAAATTGCTGGATGCAATTCATTATTTAATTGCTGGATGCAATTCATTATTTAAATCTTGCGGTTCATACTATATTAACTGATTTCAAACCTGTGAGCTCACCAGCTTTCTAGCTGACCTTTTAGCATATATCGCAGGTGCCAAGCAGTAGGATGTTTCTGCTTCAGGATTTTAGCTCGAGTCAGCATACAGACGATCGAGATTTTCTTGCATTAGTATATTTTGTTCAAGTACTTATGTACTGAAATCTCATTTTATTTAAACTCGAGTTATGTAAAGCTTTAAATGCTGTAAACATTTCAGTTATCAATATATTTTGTTAAAACGACGCATATAGAGTCGTTTACTATATATCTTTGTGCTTTGTTATTGATTAGTAACACCCAAATCAAGCTTCCGCAAATCATTAAATTTGGGGGTGTTACAGATTTGTATCAGAGCCTAAGGTTATAGTGAACTAGGTTGCATTTAGTGGGCCTAGACTATGACCATTAGGCAGTATTCCTTATTAGGTATAACTGGTTCAGTGATTACATCATACGAGTTTAATTTAACATAGCCTGATCAACTATGTACAATTAAGCAAAGATGATGTAAGATCTGAAAGTAGTTATGGCTGAACGGGGTACGATAGAAGACTCTGACCTCGAGAGAACTGAGACTTAAACATGTTTATGCTAGACACTCAATAGGCTATATTATAGAGGAACTATATGAATATAGGCCTCACTCTTACTTACTAACGCTTGTTCTCAGAAATGGCAAACATCCCACCCAATTCATCGCGCTCTCAATCCGGGTCGCAGAACCCAAGGGTAGCTAGGAGGAACGCCAGGTTGCCTCGAGCTGGCCCGTACCCCACTCACTTCACCTTGCCGGCCTTAGCTGCTAGGGTGAACCAACACGAGTAGCGACTTCGCACCATGGATGTCGTGTTGCAAGAAACCAACGAAAACTGGCGATTTACATCTCTTGAACGCATCGAACAGGTCTCCGACGACCTAGAAACCACAAACAACAACATGGATGTCCTTCGCAACCAAGTAATAGCGATAAGCGTGGAAAATGCCCTCCTACGTCAAAGGATGGAAGAATGTGAACAGCGTTCACAAGAAGCAGAAGAGTATGCCCGTGGACTAACACAACGACTGGCACTAGCAGAAGATAACGCCCGTCAAGCTAGCAGACTTGCAAACACTGTGGACCGTCTTGTCACGATGATGGAACAAATTAATCTACGTTAAGACTAGTGTAGTCTTTGTCTTGTAATCTATCCTGTAATCTAGTAACTATCTAAGCACTACTCTATAATTCGGTCGGATGTAACAATTCCCGATGCCTTTTGTAATAACTCTGTAGGAAGTAACCTTTGAACTCGTATTATCTATCAAATATCCCTTGATGTTTCAACTCATATTGATTGTCATTTTTCCATGTTGATGTCATGTATTACTGCTTTTATACATGTACACCTATAACAAATACAACTTCCCTACGAAATCTCACGTATCTTCATTTCTTTTATTGAAGAATCATGCCGCCAAAGTCAAGACCATACACTGATGCTCAGCTTATATCCCTTATAACCCAGGCTGTTACTGAAGCCTTGGCTCGGAATACTCCTCAAAATTCCACCAGAAACAGCGATGCCGCTGAAACCACTACTGCTAAACCTTGTTCTTACAAGGACTTTCAAAGCTGCAAACCCTCCAGCTTCAAAGGTTCTGAAGGAGCCATCCGACTTATCAGATGTTCGAGAAAATGGAAACTGTTTTCCGTGTCAGCAAATGCGCGGAGAACGACAAAGTAAACTTCGCCACCTGCTCTCTCGAAGATGATGCCCACTCTTGGTGGAATTCATATACCCAATCAGTGGGTGCTGACATTGCCTACCAACTAACTTGGGAGGAATTGAAAGCAAAACTCACTGCCAAATACTGCTCAATCGCCAAACTCCAAAAGCTAGACGAGGAGTTCTGGAACCTAAAGGTTCAGGGTGGTGATATCGATGGTTATACCACCAGATTCCAACAACTTGCCGCCCTCCGCCCAGCCATGGTAGGCACAGAACCTGATAAAATCAGGAAGTACATCCTTGGTCTTCCTGAGCCTGTTCGGGGGCACATCACCTCTTCAAACCAAACCACCATTGGCGGTGCAATCCTACTGGCCCAAGATCTGATGTCAATGAGCCAGGATTCTGAACAACCCACTTCCTCCTCACACAACAACAAAAGAAAGTGGTCAGACTACCACAACAACCACTCAAACCAACAAAACAAGAAACCCGACACCATCAAAGCCTACAACACCACCACAGACATCACACGGGGCTACACTGGGAACAAACCCTATTGTTCCAAGTGCAGTCGCCACCATGAAGGCTCCTGTGGCCCCTTTTGCAATAATTGCAAGAGGTACGGCCACCTCACCAAAGATTGCAATTCTCCTACCAACAACAATTCCAACAACAACACCAGACCACCCAAAGTCTGCTTTGAGTGTGGGAAACCCTGGCACTTCAGGGACACGTGCCCAAAACTGAAGAATAACAACAACAACAACCGCAACAGCAACAACAACAACACCCGAAGCAGAGCCTTCGTCATCAAATCCGGGGACGCCCGCCAAGACCCTAATGTGGTCTCGGGTATGTTCCTCCTCAACAACTTACATGCTTCTGTTCTATTTGATACTGGTGCTGATAGAAGCTTTATCTCTGATGACTTTTGCCCACTACTTGACATCACTCCTGTTGCCTTAGATGTTAAGTACACTGTAGAGCTAGCAAATGGGGAACTTATAGAAACCGATAGTGTGATACCTAATTGCACTTTAAACCTAGCTGATGAAACCTTTCAATCGATCTTGTACCCTTTGAAATCGGAAGTTTCGACGTCATCATTGGAATGGACTGGTTGTCCAAACACCGAGCTGAAATCGTTTGTTACGATAAGATCGTCCGCATTCCACTCGCCGCCGGTGGAACCTTGATCATACAGGGGGAGACCGGTGGGACGGGACTCAATATCATCTCTTGCTTAAAAACCAGAAAATTTCTGAGGAAGGGTTACCCTGCAATACTTGCACACATCACAGAGAAGAAGTCGGAGGAGAAGCGACTTGAGGATGTGCCGATTGTTTGAGACTTTCCTGAAGTCTTTCCGGAAGAACTACCTGGTTTACCTCCACCTAGACAGGTTGAGTTCTCAATTGACCTCGTGCCGGGTGCCGCACGGCTCGCGCACCGTACCGTTTAGCCCCATCCGAACTTCAGGAGTGGTCTGCCCAGTTACAGGAACTTCTGGATAGAGGATTCATTAGACCGAGTTCTTCACCTTGGGGAGCTCCGGTCTTATTTGTTAAAAAGAAGGACGGTTCATTCAGAATGTGCATCGACTATCGAGAGTTGAACAAATTGACCGTCAAGAACCGTTATCCACTTCCTCGCATTGATGATCTATTCGACCAACTTCAGGGTTCAAGTTTCTACTCAAAAATCGACCTGCGATCAGGCTATCATCAGTTACGAGTTCGCGACGCCGATATTCCAAAAACTGCTTTCAGAACTCGTTACGGGCACTACGAATTCCAAGTGATGCCTTTTGGTCTAACCAACGCACCGGCTGTATTCATGGACCTTACGAATCGGGTGTGCAAACCTTACCTCGATAAGTTTGTCATTGTCTTTATCGATGACATACTCATTTACTCACGCAACGAGCAAGAACATGCGCAACACCTCAAAACCATCCTTGAACTACTTAGACACGAAGAGCTTTATGCCAAATTCTCTAAGTGTGAGTTCTGGATACAAACCGTTCAGTTCCTTGGTCACGTGATCGACAGTCAGGGAATTCACGTTGACCCATCAAAAATCGAGGCTATCAAAGACTGGCAAGCACCCACCTCTGCAACTGAAGTACGTCAATTCTTGGGTCTTGCTGGGTACTACCGGCGATTTATCGAAAATTTCTCCAAAATCGCTCAACCACTCACGGTACTGACTCAGAAGGACAAAAGGTTCGATTGGATCGATAAACAAGAGTCAGCGTTCCAATTATTAAAACAAAAGCTTTGCAGTGCTCCAATTCTATCCTTACCCGAAGGCACCGATGACTTCGTGGTATACTGCGATGCTTCTCACCAAGGTCTCGGTTGCGTGCTGATGCAACGAGACAAAGTCATTGCCTATGCCTCACGACAGCTGAAAATTCATGAAAAGAACTACACCACTCATGATCTCGAATTGGGAGCTGTCGTTTTTGCTCTCAAAATCTGGAGACATTATCTCTACGGCACTAAGTGCACAATCTTTACCGATCACAAAAGTCTCCAACATATATTCGATCAGAAGGATCTCAATATGAGGCAACGTCGATGGGTCGAGTTGCTTACCGATTACGACTGCGAGATCAAGTACCATCCAGGGAAGGCTAATGTTGTAGCCGATGCCCTCAGCCGAAAGGAACGACCGAAACCACTTCGAGTCCGAGCTCTTAGTATGACCATTCATAACGATCTTACTATTCAAATTCATACCGCTCAGATCGAAGCCCTGAAACCTGAAAACATCAAAAATGAAGCCTTACGGGGTATTGACAAACAATTTGAAATCAAATCTAACGGGATTAGGTATTTCTCAAACCGAATCTGGTTGCCTAATTTCGGGAACTTACGAGACTTGGTGATGGATGAAGCTCACAAGTCTAAATATTCTATCCATCCAGGATGCGATAAGATGTACCACGGCATCAAGGAATTTTATTGGTGGCCAAACATGAAAGCCAAAATCGCCACTTATGTCAGCAAGTGTCTTACTTGCTCGAAAGTCAAAACCGAACATCAAAAACCTTCTGGTTTACTCCAACAACCTGAAATCCCTGAATGGAAATGGGAACAAATTGCCATGGACTTCATAACCAAACTACCCAAGTCGTCGAACGGTTACGATACCATTTGGGTGATCGTTGACCGCCTCACTAAATCTGCTCATTTCCTGGCAATCAAAGAAAACGATAAAATGGAACGCCTTGCACAAATCTACATCAAGGAAATCGTTTCTCATCACGGCGTTCCAATCTCAATCATCTCTGATAGGGATGCCCGTTTCACCTCTCACTTTTGGCAGTCACTTCAAAAAGCAATGGGTACCCGTCTCGATATGAGTACCGCGTACCATCCTCAAACCGATGGCCAAAGTGAACGAACCATTCAAACCCTGGAAGATATGCTACGCGCCTGCGTAGTTGATTTCGGTACAAACTGGGAAAAACATCTACCGTTGTGCGAATTCTCGTACAATAACAGTTATCACGCCAGCATTAAGGCTGCACCTTTTGAGGCACTGTACGGTCGTAAGTGCCGATCACCGATCTGTTGGACCGAAGTGGAAGATAGTCAACTCACTGGTCCTGAACTCATTCACGCCACCACTGAGAAAATTGTGGAAATCCAAAACAGACTCAAAACCGCACGTGATCGTCAGAAAAGTTATGCTGACGTGAGACGCAAACCACTCGAGTTCCAAGTTGGGGATCAAGTACTCTTAAAAGTGTCGCCTTGGAAAGGCGTCATCCGTTTTGGCAAACGCGGGAAGTTAAATCCCAGGTACATCGGGCCTTTTGAGATCCTCGAACCGATTGGCCCCGTAGCTTATCGATTGCAGCTGCCATCCGAACTCAGCAGCGTGCACCCTACTTTTCATATTTCAAATTTGAAGAAGTGTCTATCTGATGAGACACTTATTATCCCACTAGATGAAATTCGTGTTGACGATAAACTTCACTTCGTTGAGGAACCCGCTGAAATTATGGACCGTGAGGTCAAACAACTGAAACAAAGTCGTATTCCCATCGTCAAGGTCAGATGGAATTCGCGGCGTGGTCCGGAATTCACCTGGGAACGGGAAGACCAAATGCGACTCAAATATCCTCAACTTTTCACTGATTCTACATCAAACACGACTTCGAACTAAATTTCGGGACGAAATTCTTCTAACAGGGGGAGAATGTAACACCCGCCAAATTAGGACTAGTAATTAGTGCCTAATCATACGTTAATACATGTAATTAGTTCTGTGTTAGGCTAATTAATGTATCGAATTATATATATTGTTGAATATATACGAAAATGAGATTTGGTTAAATCGTACGCAATTTAAATCGAATGTATTTCGATTCAATTTAATACGGACGTTGGTGACCAACTTTATTAAATAACGCTTTTATGTCAAAAATATTATTGTGATAATATTTCGTATTCATTCGTATCGTACAAACAGAACTTACACGATTTAAAATATTAAAACGCGCAAACTAAATAAACAAACTTACATTTTATAACTCAAATATAAATTGATTTGTAAAGTATTTAACTAAAACATCGCGTAATAAATTGTATTTTTAAAACTTACCATTTAATATGAAAAATAGTTGTTCAAAACGTTAAATGACGGAGAAAACGAACACCACGCGGAACGCGGGGCGCAAACTGAAAAGTGGGGATAACCCCCACCTCCCACTCACTTTTCTCATTTCTCTATCATCTCTCTCTCTCTTCTCTTATTTTTCTCCAAAACCACCAAAATACCACAAATCACTAAAACCGCAAATAACACCATTATACGCGCTCGAATCACCAAGATTTTTAGAGATTCACGACCACCTCGCGACGATCTACATTTCTATCTTTCCGGATTTCCATTTCGGCAATTTGTAAGTTTCCGACAAAATCCCGAAATCTTTCGATTCTTAGTATTTTTCACTTGTTAGATGTTTATATGACTATATATGTCCATTACAATGTAAAGAACACGAATTTATAGCTTGAAAACGAGTTTAAAATGGATTTTTGGCCGGAAAAAGCTTGACAGCCGGACTTTCTGGGCTGATGTTCTTCCATGCGACACAAGCCTTGTGTCGCATGTTGTGTCGTATTTTGGTATTTGTGTCGTATAAAAGCCCCTGTGTCACACCTTGTGTCGTACCAAATAATTAGTGTCGCAAGTCTTGCGACACAACCACTATGTCGCATACACCATACGACACAATCACTATGTCGCTGTTGAATCAGCATCTCGCATCTATGCGACACAACCTTTGTGTCGTATAGACATTATGTCGCACTTCTATGCGACACAACCCTTGTGTCGCATAACAACCCTTGTGTCGCATGACAAACCCTTGTGTCGCATATTGTGTCGCAAAACACAGAAAACTCAGATTTTTACTAAGTGTTGAGACTCGAAATTTATCACTCGATTATACCCGAATTCAGATCCCAGATGCGTTTTTCGTCAAAGCAATATAGTAGAAATAAAAATTTTCCAAGCTGACCTGGCAGCTCGACCCCAGCCAGGGGCTCTGCCCCTTGGACCCCGCCAGGGGCTGCCGCCCCTTGGACCCCGCTACCAGGGGCGCTGCCCCCGGACCCCCGTACTTAGATTCCGTAACGGCTTCTAAAACACAATCAAAACACATTTTTCAAGTAAAACGCCACGAAATCAAAATAATAATAGTTGAGATTATTATTACAAATCCGTCACCAACGGGCCGTACATGTTTTCAAACACTTAACAAATCAACCAAATCGTAGTAATTTGGACATATATATAGTTGTGTAACAACTACAAGGGTGATCTTTTGAGATACCCAATCATGTTTATAACCATCGCGTGTCGTGGACACCCTCAGGTTACAAGTCTTTGGACTTCATATTCGGCTAATCAACTCAAGTTTATTAAGTTAAACTCACAAGACTCAGGTGAGTCTCATAGCCCCTCTTTTTACTGTTTTACTCAGGGGTGTGATATATTGCTGATTTTTTACATGTGAACGCAAGTACAAACATTTCATATACTACATGAGTTTTTCACAACTAATCATTTAAAGTCCTCCGTCAGCATAGTTGTTAATACGTTGTAGCGTGAATATTAGTATATGGTACCATATAGGATTGACCCACCTCGTTCGGGTTAGCAAGCACTAACCGGGTAAACGAACGTACTAATATTTGGGAAGACGAATGTGGATTAGGCATTCGTGGAGGCACCTCCCCCGGAATTCTCTATAGGGGACCCGGCCCTCGAGTTAAGCTCAACTATGTGCTCATGGCTGTATACACGATGATTATCATTAAATTGCTGGATGCAATTCATTATTTAATTGCTGGATGCAATTCATTATTTAAATCTTGCGGTTCATACTATATTAACTGATTTCAAACCTGTGAGCTCACCAGCTTTCTAGCTGACCTTTTAGCATATATCGCAGGTGCCAAGCAGTAGGATGTTTCTGCTTCAGGATTTTAGCTCGAGTCAGCATACAGACGATCGAGATTTTCTTGCATTAGTATATTTTGTTCAAGTACTTATGTACTGAAATCTCATTTTATTTAAACTCGAGCTATGTAAAGCTTTAAATGTTGTAAACATTTCAGTTATCAATATATTTTGTTAAAATGACGCATATAGAGTCGTTTACTATATATCTTTGTGCTTTGTTATTGATTAGTAACACCCAAATCAAGCTTCCGCAAATCATTAAATTTGGGGGTGTTACATAGCACGTCCTATGAATAAGTTGTTGGAAAAGGAAGCTAAGTTCGAATTTTCAAAGGAGTGTGATATCGCTCGTTTTGTCTATATAAATATATCGCGATATCATTGTTTTGCATATGTATTTTAGTGGATTTCGTGAACTTTCGATACTTATTTTGTTTGGAAATCCATTTCAGGTAAAAAGCTGGAAGCGCATGCGATTTGGTGTGGAATTGGTGAAGTTTGGATCAAAAAGTGGCTGGACTGGATTTGGGCTCTAGCCGATCGGCTAACCACACAAAGCCGATCGGTTTCGATATGAAAGCAGATCTGCTTCGTTTAGAAGATCGGCTTTTACAGTTCATTTTCGTTGCAGAACTTCACCTCGTTTGGAGCTTGGCCTGTTGTACTAGAGAAGCCAATCGGCTAGCCTTTAAAAGCCGTTCGGCTATGACTGAAAAGCCGATCGGCTATTCCTAACAAGCCGATCGGCTATGTGCGGATCCGAGTGAGTGGTATGGTGGTTGATGAGCTGTCCGTGTCTGATTGGTTGGCATTTAATGCCAACCGTTTTTCCCCATCTGTTTTTCAAAAAAAAAATAAAAAATAAAATAAAATAAATAAATAAAATATGAAAAATAGGGGTGTTTGGTCGGCAGCTTAATAATCATCCCTCATTACACCATCTTCATCACAACATATATACTCCTCATTTACTACACCACTTCACCATCTTCATTTACTCTCTTCACCTCCATTTCATTTATTCCACTTCACCCAACAAAAATTCACCATTTACTTCACATTTTCGCAAGGATATAGCTAGGAATTTGTGAGGCAAACATCGAGCAAACATCATTTGGAACAATTGTGTAACAAATTTGGTATAATTTCGATTTAATCTAATTTCAAGTTATTCATGGATTTGTTTAGTGTTTATGATTTATGCTTTATGATTGTGATTATGTGTGGCTAGTCACCTTTGTGTTTGCTTGGATGAGATAACTAGATGATTAGGGGTGTATATTTTGGATGTTAATTTATGCTTGAGTTTGTGAATCATCCATGGATTTGTATGTATTTAGTTAGTTGTTGTTATGAACTTTCGGCATTTTAGCTAAACGATTATAGCGAATGTTCTTTGTTTAGTAAAAATACCTAAATAAGTTATTTGTCATTTGTGGATCAAAGCATTTGATGATTGTAACGACACTAGTTAAATATATACAAGTTAACGATTATAGCGAATGTTTGTCGTGTGGATGATTTGCAAACTCACAAAATTAAATTTATGTTTAATCGGAGAACCTTATGTGATTGAGCTTTATCTTAAGAATTTAACCATTTGGTGATTTACTAATTGATATAGCGAACGTTTTCAACCTAGTAAATTGCTATTAATCATTTGTCTATGAATGATTGATCAACATTGCGAATGTAATTTTGGAATGTGTCAAATGATTTAGCTAAGTTGTGTAAGTTTGTAACTATGGCGAACGTCTGTTACTTGATTAAATCATAGGTTTGTTGATTGAAGTTGAACTTTAGGTCTCAGAGAACTTTGAGCTTAGGTTTGATGAATGTTACCATTTAGCATGTGTCTTAACCGGTTATAATTCCACACCCCGAAATCACTAGTGAAATAGTCCAAGCAAGCATTGTTTTAAATACTTGAGAAGACCAAACAATTAAACCGACTCTTCAGAGTCCACCTGCCTAGATTAATCAAAGATTATAGTTTTAAGCATCGTGACAATTCGGTCACACAAACCAACCACATTTTATTTTCTCTTTTTAAATTGCTCACACTTCTATTTATCATCCAATCTAGTTCCCTGTGTTCGAACCCGAACTTACCCAACTATACTACCACACGATAGGGTCCACTGCCCGGTTGTGTTTTGGTCTAGCTCGGTACTTTCTTGTTCACTATTCAACGATAATTTTATAACTAGATTCATCACATCAGAGTGCCAAGATGCGTTCAAGATTTTAAAGGAGAAATTGGTATCTGCACCAATTATGATTAGTCCGAATTGGGATCTTCCATTTGAATTGATGTGTGACGCCAGTGATTACGCTGTGGGAGCAGTTTTAGGTCAGAGGGTTGATAAGAAGTTTCAACCTATTTATTACGCAAGCAAGACTTTGACAAGTACACAGGAGAATTACACTACGACTGAGAATGAATTGCTTGCTATTGTTTTTGCGTTTGATAAGTTTCGCTCTTACCTGGTCCTGTCAAAAACTGTTGTTTTTACCGACCACTCTGCATTACGATACTTGTTTGGAAAACAAGATGCAAAACCAAGGTTGTTGCGATGGATTTTGTTATTGCAGGAGTTTGACATTGAGATTCGTGATAAGAAGGGAGCGGAAAATCTGGCTGCAGATCATCTGTCAAGACTGGAAAATCCAGAATTGGATAAGTTGGATGAAACGGAAATTCGAGATAAGTTTCCCGATGAAAGCTTGTTGAAAGCAATTCTGAATGAATTTCCATGGTTCGCTGATATTGCAAACTTTCTAGTTACAAAGACTCTTCCATCCGGATTGGATTTTAACCAAAGAAAGAGGTTTTTCTCATCTTTACGTTATTACTTTTGGGAAGACCCATATCTGTTCAGACAGTGTGCTGATGGAATTGTCCGACGATGTGTAGCTGGAGAGGAATGTGATATTATCTTAGAGCACTGTCATGATGGTCCGGCTGGAGGACATCATGGTCCAAACTACACTGCAAGGAAAGTGTTCGAGGCAGGTTTTTATTGGCCAACAGTTTATAAGGATGCATTCAAGTATGTGAAGGAATGCGATGCCTGCCAACGTACTGGGAGAATCTCAAAGAAGGATGAAATGTTGCAAAATCCAATTATGGTAAGCGAGGTTTTTGATGTCTGGGGTATAGACTTTATGGGCCCGTTTCCACCTAGCAATGGAAACAAATACATCATTGTGGCTGTGGATTATGTTTCTAAGTGGGCCGAAGCAAAGGCATTACCCACGAATGATGCTCGCGTTGTGGTAAATTTTCTTAAACAGTTATTTTCGCGCTTTGGAGCACCAAAAGCTTTAATTAGTGATCGAGGGACACATTTCACAAATCTGCAATTGGAAAAAGTGCTGCGAAAGTACGGAGTTAGACACAAGTTTTCAACTGCTTATCATCCACAAACGAGTGGTCAAGTGGAAGTGACTAATAGAGGATTGAAGCGTATTTTAGAACGTTCAGTTGAAGGAAACCCTAAGAATTGGTCATACAAATTGGATGATGCATTATGGGCGGCACGAACAGCATTTAAGTCGTTAGTTGGAACAACGCCTTATCGCCTTGTTTATGGAAAAGCTTGTCATTTACCTTTTGAGTTAGAGCATAAAGCATATTGGGCTTTACAGAAGTGCAATCTTGATGAAAAGTTAACTGGAAAGGAAAGAATGGAACAGTTAAATGAGTTGGATGAATTAAGAATAAATGCTTATGACAATTCGAGATTGTTCAAGGAGCGAACTAAGAAATGGCATGATGCTCGTCTTAAGTCGAACCATACATTCGAGAAGGGTGATAAAGTTCTGTTGTATAGTTCTAGATTGCATCTGTTTCCAGGAAAGTTAAAGACACGTTGGACTGGCCCATTTGTTGTTGACAAAGTTTATCCGTTTGGAGCTGTTGATTTGCAAGGATATTCTGGAAAAACTTTCAAAGTCAACGGAAGTAGAGTGAAGAAGTACTATGGTGATATAAGGGACTCCAAGCGTGATTTGGAGATGGATTTGAATTAAGTGGTGAAGCAAGATGTCGAGCTTACCGACGTGATAAACAAAAGCGCTTTCGGGAGACAACCCGTTATTTTGTTAATTTGTATTTTGTTTTATTGTTTTTGTTTGCAGGTTTGAACTTTGTGGGTGTGTTCTCTGGAAACCCTCGCGAGACTACAACTCGTCCACTCGGGATACCGAGGGGTTTAAAGGCTTATTGCATGTGCTAAATGCAATCGTGTTGCCTACGGAAGTGTGCTGTTGTGATTTATTTCTGAATGAAGTCCTTCAAGCAAATTGCCTTCAAATCAGGGGAGTTTTCTGTTTCACTTCTTTTCTATTCCCTTTGTTCTTATTTAGTTTTGCAATGAGGACATTGCATGTTTCTAAGCGGGGGATGGGGAAAAAGAAGTCTAATTGTCCTTAATTTATGAATGGTAGCTATTGAAAAATATTGAGGTTAAGAGGCATTCTACGTGTTAGTCATTTTTCAGCCCAAATTTTTGTTTTAAAATTGTTTTCTTTGTAAAATTTAGCAATCTTGTAACACAGTTTGGGAATGCAAAGAATGAAATAAATTTAATTTTTAAATATTAGATAGTTCATCTTATGATGTACCGATAGACAATCTATATGAAGCTTATTGAGCTAGTAAGAAATGTAATGAATTAAGTAGGGATTTATCCTATGAGGATCTTTTAGCAAGGTATGACCTTAGTCTTAATTCTTGTTTGATAGCGTATTATAATCCATAATTTTGGGATTCTAATAATCATCATTTGGGAATATATTGGGTGTTGTCTCCTCTGTTGTACGAAAGTACAGACCTGGTTTCCGTCAGTATATTTAATATCAAAATAGATAAAAATAAATGAGTACAAAAGACTCATAAATTGAAAAACCAAAGCCAAGTTATATCGCTCTGTTGTACTAAGGTACAGACCTGTCACCAATGTCTTGGTTTGAAAAATGATTGATTTATTTGGATGTTCATTATTTGGAGAATTGTGGCACGTTATCTATATGAGAGTATTTTGCTATTGAAAATCAAGGGTAAGGCCTGCTAGAATAATAATAAGTTAAGCTCAATCTCTGAAATTTAGATTGTTTAAGTGGACAACAATATCGGTAATCTGAGTGAATTATCTTTTATGAATAATAATCTGTTAGAATGGCTTCCCATGTAGAGTTTCTTGATTGCTGAGTTTTAAGGAGAATCGATTTTAAGATAAAAATTTGGTTTGTCGAATGATGTGTAGTTTGTAAGTCCTTTTATGCATCGTTTGCCATTCATATTTAAAGTTTTGAATCTTTGAATTACTAGTCTACTTGAGGACAAGTAGGATTCAAGTGGGGGATGTTTGATGAACGCCAAAATGTGCTATTTTATAGTACTAATTACTCCTTGGTTTGATTAATTTCTTATGCATTTGATTTGAATTCGATACTCATTTCGTTCATATTTGCATTTAGGAATTTTCTGGAGCTTGAATCGGAAAAGAAACTGAAAACGTGCAAGAATTGAAGAAAAGGAGTTAAAAATAAGAAAGATTGAAGATGGTGGTCGCTGGTGAAAAAGTTGAGAAAATCGATCCATACGGCGTATGGAATCCATACGGCGTATGGATCAGTTGAGCCGGGCCGCCAGAAGACGCGGGTTAAACCCATGGGCTTTGCAATCCATACGGCGTATGGATCGCCTCGGCAGAAACCCTAAAAACATCATTTTGCCTTCATTTTACCCATACTTCACCACATCTTTTCCAGACGATTCTCTCAACAAAAACCCCATTTTCCAAAGACATTTGGAGGGATTAAAGCTAAAGGAATCAAGTGCTTTTGTTCTTTTAATTGTTATTCGACATTTTCGGTTCGATTTCGTTTATATCTTTCATTTGATTATGATTATGGATATGATATTGAATCTGATTGTTTGTGAAATTATGATTGGCTAAGTTCTATTTACAATTGTTTAGATGATCATACTCAGATGATGATTTGATTATTGAATTGCGGATTATTTTGGTTTTTATGAATGTTTATATGTTTATTCGAAGATCCATGTTTAATTGTTAAATCTTGATGATAACCTAGCGTGGTGATCCATTGATTTATGATTGAGTTCTTTATTGATTGGTCATTATTGATGATTGTTGGTTTTAATTGATGATTATCACTAAATAGATTGAGTTTGATAGGCTAGGATCGATTATCATTAAGAATTGGCAATGAATATGATAACTAGTAATAGTTATAGACTTTGTTGATTCAAGTTATAAGGGTAAATCATATAAACGGTGTAGTTTTAATCCATAACACAATTCGGTGGATAACGTTAAATTGAACGGTTAACGGGTTGAAAACAACTTCATATCTTTCTTGATTGTGTTTAATCAATTAATCTTGTAAGGATAATTGGTATATTTGTCATGTCACAATAAGATCCACATATCTGCAATTCAATAAAGTGATAATCGGATTCTGAGGAATAGTCTAAGCAATTGTACTTCTTTTATTATTTGAATTAAATCTTTTATTTTAATTAAGTTATTTTATTATTTCTTTATTTTATAATTAAGTTTTATTTAATAAATCATTTCTTTTATAATTGTTTATCAATTGTTCGAACGGAACTAAAACGTCCCCACTTTTACTGCTTTAATTAATTGTAGCAATTTCCAATTTGTTGATATTGACATCCGTTCCCTGTGTTCAACTCGGACTTACTAAACTATACTATATATGATCAGGTATTCTTGCCTGTGTTGTGTGTAGTAAGTTAGGTATTTTCCATTTTAAAACTAAAACCCCGTTTACACGACATCAGTTGTGTACGCCGAGTTGTGATGGTAGCTGCAGTCGCTATGCCATCGGAAAGATTATTTCAAGAATTTCGAGTGGTCCGATGTATCTAAGTTTCAGTTTATCACGTTTCCCCAAAACGTATGACTCCTTTCCAAAGTGACACTTTCAAGAGTACTTTCTATGTGGTGTGATGCTAAACCTTGTTTTCCTGGTCTCCCCTTGTTGGATAAATGTTCTACTCATAACGAGAGGTGTACGAACGATTTCCTTGTGGGAGACAATTTTGGTGAGAATCTTAGAGAAGCCAATTCATGGCAATGATATCGATAAGGAGGGAAGGGAGAAAGAAATTTTTTGATGGGTATTAAGTTTCGTGTTTTAGATAAATCGTTGACATACAAGTCAAATAATGATTAATCGTGATCAAGAATTTTGTTTGAAAATTTAATGTCGGTCGAAAAGTTGAGTCAATTGAAATATGTTGGAAACTCCTGTCGTCGACAAGACGTTGAAAATCTCTGTCAAACCAAATCTGTTGAAAATTAGAAGTTGTAAATAATTTTGGGTTGATGTTTGGTGAAAATCCTTTGAAAGCTTTGGGTTGGTAAAAATATGTTGAAACTTTTTGTTATTGTAAAGTGTTGGAAATTTCAGTTGATTCTCGTAGTGGCATATCCTTAAACGAAAGGAGATAAAAGAATGAACGAGATCCTTATATGAGAACTAAGATTATCACAGACATGTTTTAAAAAAAATACGTGACATCGCAATACGACGATTAATCTGTACATGGTAATATGATTAGTAACCAATAGGGTGCAAGATTAATAGATTACAGAATTGGAAGTTTATAAAATATGCCGGGCATTGTTACATCCGGACGAATACAAAAGTCTTATATAAAATGTGATGGGGTTTCTTATATACCCATCGAGATAGAAGTTTTTAATATAACAAGAGATAGGCGAAATTTCGGCAAATGTGACTTTGTAATGTTCTTTATAAGATCGTGGGTCACTCCACTCATTGTTAATTGGTTTTGAGATACAACCCAATAAAATTACAAAACCAGTATATCAAATATATTCTCCGACGAGTCTTTTAGCGACTGCTGGTGTCCATCGCAAAAGGACATTAGCGACATATGTTGCATCACATATGGGTAAATGTAGTAGTGTTATTAAGAAACACAAATAAAATTTCATTAGGGACACATTGAAAGTGCAATTAACTTGATCTAAAAAATAATTTAATCTGAAGAACAAAACTCATAACCAAATGTACAGATCAATTAAAAACATATGTTCGTTTTCTTACTATAGAAAACTTAAATTACGCCAAGTACACGCAAGCGGCGCAGCAACATACATACATCGACTACACACATGCATTCTTTTGGGAGGGTCGAATACCGCCTACCCTTATTCAGTACAAAGCACATGAACATACAAGAGAAAATGACAAGAGATATATACATACTTATTTCCATGAAGAGTCTCCATCGTGATGGTAGACAATCCAAGATAGAGATCACACTCGATCAGCTAGCCAACATTATTCATATAGGTATGCAATCGCTTACGCCACAAACATTCTTCCTTCCTCATCCTTTGTTACTACCGAGGACTGGAAATAAAAGTTGACGGAATTGATGCCAGTGTACATGCCGTCATCCTTGAGAGTGGTAACCCTTTCACCATTAGTAAGAATATCACGCTGAGTGTAGGAAAATGGCACATCACAAGCAGCCCTTGTACACATGAGTGTTACCTTGATTGTAGATAATGGTGGAACCACGACAACGTAACTCGACTCTCTCGTACGCTCCGTTGTCTTGCTCTGTCCCCACTCATATTCATAGCCAACTTCGGTAGACACTTTAACCTCACTCTTTGCAATGAATGGAATACTAGTGGTTTCAAATGTCGCTGATACACCAATCGTCACTGACACGCTGTTAGTCCAATGACTGGTCCTTGAATCCGACATCGAATAAGTAAGGGTGATTGAGGCATCATGTACAGGGCTGTCGTTGGTTGCAAATGAATGGGAAACTTCTTGAATCGTCTCCTTATAAATTCTGGAGTCGGAGAGCCGGTATCTGATATCTGATATACTTCTTTTCAGAACGCGCTCCTCAACTATGAGCCTTGTCTGTCTTGACATCGTAGGATAGTTGGCGTTTAGACAGACTTTTTTTCTCTCTGTAGTGAGTGCACCACAGAAGTTGTTGTTCCCCAGATTACGAAGAGCTACGATGTTGTTGCTTATTTTGACAAAGGAAAACAAGGTGTCATTAGAGTTATTGTTCTCTTCGGCGTCAGCCCATATCCAGTTAGGGCTACGCCTCCATAACTTGCCAAAGTGCAGGTCCCTTATCCGATAGTTTCCATCAGGAGTGGGAATGAGATCCTTGGCCGCCCGTGGGTCTCCAACTTCCAAGCCTGACTCGAACCTCTGATATGAGTACCATCGATCAATGACTCTAGAGCAAAGGTAATTGCCATCTAGTTCTTCAGATCTGAATGTGACTTGAGAGGGAAGTACCACAAGTGTTTCCCAATCAATTACTGTCAACATGGAAAAATTATTATTAGCCATTGCAGATACTAGTAGGCCATGTTGTGTGTCTGAAGAAGGAACCCAGCCACCACCTACGGACGACCAATAGGATGCCGAGGTCGAGGTCCGGATGTAGAGTAGGCGTACAGTCGCTTCTCCCAAGAAGCGCCAGGGCTTGAACATGGTGCATGAGGCTTTTGATCGGTCTTCCTCCGGCTTGTTGCCAGCTGCAACAAGCCAATTATTAGTCTGGACTTGTTGTGGCACCAAATACTTATTATTGTAGCAAGATCTTATGTGCACTAGTTGGCCGTCCCCGGTTTGTGCTGGCTCTACTGCAAACTTTACACGTGGATTCCAAATATTTGGTTCGACAAATTTTACGAACCCTAATGGCAGGCTTGTTGGGAGATTCTCTGGTACGCTCAAATATCCCCCGCTTGTTCGAAACACCACAAACCTTGGGAGTAATGACATGGCCATGGCCGAGTTTGCTGCTGGAGGGAGGGTTTGATATCTCATCCCTTACATAAACGGATCATTATATACAGAGAAAGAGTGGATCACGTGATGGACACATCATCATCGTTTACTTTTTTATAAAGAAAACTACTCCCTCCGTCCCAATTTTATTGTCACCAGACAAAAAGACACGCAGTTTAAGAAAATATAACTATCTCTCTCTTACTTTTTGATAAAATGACAGTTTTACCCTCTACTTTTTACCTATTTTTTTGTCTTATATATATACACTAGGGGTAAAAAAGAACTTTATTTCCTTAAACTTTCTATTTATGGAAGTGGACAATTAATTTGGTACACCCCAAAATAAAAATAATGGACAATAGAAATGGGACGGAGGGAGTATGACCTATCTAAACTCATCATGTGTTGACACATCATCACCATCTACTTTTTTGATAAATAATTATTTCATTTATACTAATCCTCTTATATTAAAGCTTGGCATTATTTGTGTACCCAATCAAATAAGGATGTGATTTGTATTACTAATCCATGTTTATACTATCACTCACATACTTTTAAATCTTAGCTTAACTTTCCTACAACTAAAAATTACCTTTTTGAACTAATCATCAATCATAGTTTATGTTGCTAAAATAAATTCTTACTAATCCTTACATATTTATAACTTAGTGTTAATTCGTATAGCTATCTAAAATCATGATATGTATTTTCTTTTTAGCTAACGATTAATTTACATATATATATATATATATATATATATATATATATATATATATATATATATATATATATATATATATATATATTATTGATTATGTTGAAAACCTCATATGTATTTATTTTAAAAAGGTAAGTGCTCACACAACCACTAACATGAATATGTAAATTAATCCACGAATATGTATAATTGTCTCATCCCAGTAATTGAACCCCTCAAATTCATGGTTGGAAGAGTCACCACGATACTACTAGATCAATGACCATTTAGTAACCTCATATGCATTTGATAAATATATATAGTTCACGGACTTTTATTTGTAAATTTTAGATTTTTTTCATGTATACTAATCCTATCATATTCATAATATGAGATTTGTACATCTACCTAAAGGGGAGATGTCTTTTTTTTTTTTAAACTATCATCAACTATAAAAATTATGTTACTCATCCATACAAATCCAATTGATTTAACCTGTTGAGTCCAATTTGAATCGATTGGATCGTACAAATATTCGTATAAACGTCGGTTTTCAAAACCTAGCATACATCTATTTCAGATATTAAAATATGGTGGGCCGTGCTTAGCACAGCCACCATTGTACCTAGTATATAATACATGACAGTCCATAAATATTTATTATATGCATAAAATGTAGGATTTTATATTTAAGTCATTAATTCTTTGAATTTCTTAACAATAACGTAGAACTTTTTTTTCGCATGCGTTTACGTATTACTGATCATAGTCTTTATATTTGTCGTTAACAAAATCATTAAAAGAAATAACTTAATGTTAATAAAAGAATATCAAATCTTACAAGCTGAGTACTCGTGCTAAACAATAAAAGTAAACAATCAACCTAGAAATAAAAAGTTAAGTATCTAATACTTAAATTTCTTTTCAAGTACTTAAATTTCTTTTCAAGTAAAAACTTTCTACTTTTCTATGTCATTTTACTTGAAAAGAAATTTAAGTATTAGATGCTCAACTTTTTTATCTCTAGGTTGATCGTTTACTTTTATTGTTTAGCACGAGTACTCAACTTATTTGTTATTTCTTTTATTGACGTAAAAATGATTAATGTGCTTTTTAAAACAGTAGAAAAATGACACAGAAAATTAGAAAGTATTTACTTGAAAAGAAATTTAAGTATTAGATACTTAACTTTTTATTTCTAGGTTGATCGTTTACTTTTATTGTTTAGCACGAGTACTCAACTTGTAAGATTTGATATTATTTCATTGACGTTAAGTTATTTCTTTAAATGATTTTGTTAATGACAAATATAAAGACTATGATCAGTAATATGTAAACGCATGTGGAAAAAAAAAGTTCTACGTTATTGTTAGGAAATTCAAATAATCAATGACTTAAATATAAAATCATACATTTTATACATATATATATATATATATATATATATATATATATATATATATATATATATATATATATAACGTAATCACTATCGATTAGTGATTTGGAATCGCAAAGTGTAAAGTTTAATTGTAGAAGGGGGGTTGAATAAAATTAAAAACTTTTTCTGATTTTAACTAAGTTAATTGAAAGTTCTTAATCGTTATAACAGAAAACAGAGTATATCAGATAACATATATGACAATATCAAAGAACAATGTAATAGTAGCTGAAATGGTGAATTGTATTGATCATAAAATTCACAAGTGTTGAATGCGGAATGGATTAACCAAAGTTAATCCAATTCAAACACTTAGCTAAGCTATTACAATCGAGATGAACAGCAGTGGACAAACACGCTGACTGTTCGCTCTATGAATCGCTTAAATCGTGCTTAGACAAACTACTCACTGACACACAAGTGATTAACACGAATTGAACGACTAGCCTCTACAGTACAAAACACTGAACTATTTATACTACAAGAGTTCCTAAAATATCGCCTACAAAATAGGATCTTGGAAGGACACGTGTCGCTGCTTGATTGGTTTGAACTCTGATGAACCGACATTCTGCAGGTCCCAATTCTGTTACCGCAAATATCTCGTTACCTTAAAACCAATCACTTGCTGCCACGTAATCTTTCGGACATACTTCGAACTGGAACATTCTTGCTGATGTATAGATAAGTACAGTACTTTTTAGTACTTGAAGATTGAGAGGCTTTATTGAATAGTCCCTGAAGATGTAGCAATCCTCCTCACTCACTGCGAGCTAACATGCTCTTGTAGAATGAATTGAACAGAAGATCTTCAATGACTAGCTGTTATTCTGGCAGTGACTTTTGCCTTTATTGATTTGAAGATGTAAGGCTCTCGCTGACGTTGATCAGCGACCACCATTGTTGAGCTTTAAATCTTCCTCAGAATATCGAACAGAATGAATGACGATCAGCGAAACTCATTATCAGCAACAGCAGCTTCGATATAATCCATTTCTTCATCGAGTAGTAAATAGTTAAGTTGGTCAGCGACCAGTGACTTCATCATGGTCAGCGACCAGTGACTCAACAATCTCCCCCTAAATGATTGTGATTGAAGCTCCCTAGACAAACTTGTTGCTGTGAAAGTTTATAGTCAGTGTTTAAGATTTTAAACATTCAGTGACTTTATACTTGTGATCCATTCATTTTTCTTTTTGGATTCTTTTGATATGATCTGAGTTTTGCACTTTGGTTTTCTCAAGAAAATCATATATTATTGAACTGCAAAATATAAAGTACAGATAGTATTTCAGTTACAATATATTTAATATATCTCAAACTTTAAAATACTATCTTCAGCGATTGGATAAATAGCAGAGATTCCTGCTATCTTCAGAGATCAGATGAGATAGTGACTTAAGACTTTCAACCCAACAATCTTCAGCATGACGTCTTCTCACGAAGCTTTAACCGACTGAAAATCAATGAACCTTCATCTTCAGATACTTAGATTTGAGAAGGACTCATTGCTAAGCTGAAGTGGCACAAATATTAAATAAAATCACCAAGAAAAGAGAATTGTAACTCAAATACAGGAAATACATGTGATATGATTTCCAAGTATCAGCTACTTTGATAGCATCAGTGATTTTAATAATGATATGATTTCCAAGTATCAGCGATTTGTTGCATGAACAACATTGGTTTTTGCATTCATTTGCACGTTTTCTCCCCCTTGATAGTATCACCAAGTAGATCAGTGTTCCTTTGGTATCATCAGTAGCGCTTGAATATTTCTCCCCCTTGATGATAGCATGAAATACTATGTGTAATAGGTGATTGGTTTTCTCATCATCATCAGCTTGTGTTTTAGCTAATGGATCATTGAAAACAGAGAGATCAGCTTGTATCTCTCTCTGTGACTGGAGAGAGACATTGACAGCTGGTGCAGTGAGAGAAGAGAGATAGCTCGGGTCTGTAGCCAGTGATGTGACACCAGCGAAGAGTGTGTTAACACCCACTGATGTTACTTGCCCTTTGTTTAAATCATCATTCTTTTGTGAGAGTAATGAGTGGCTCATGGGTTGACTCGATAAAAGTTTGAGATTTGAAAACATGATTTTATCAAGAATGCCCACAGTGACTGAACGTTCAGACCCTGTTTCATCCTTGGCGTCCGAAGACGTCTTTCTTTTGAGATTTCTTGCAGAGGGTGGTAAAGTGTTCTGGGATGGTGGTTGACCATTTTTGATCACTGTAGGTTTTGACAGTGATATGGTCGTTTTGGGGGCAGAATCAGACATATGTACAAAAGTTACATGCTGGGACACAGAGATCCAAAAAAAATGAGAGCAATGGTAAAAACTTTGTAGTGCTCTGTTTTTCGTTAAGAAGTTTTAGCAAGATCTATGTTTCTACGTAGGCTTGAAAAAGCTTTGAACTTGTAGAAATGATTTTGATCTTGCTAACACTCCTTCTTTTTTTTTTTTTTTTTTAAAATAACAGAGTGATAAGAAGATGATCAGATAGTGGGTGATTTGTGAAATGAGGTGAATGGTTGGTTTTATAATGAAGTTATGTGAGAAGTATGTGGTGAAAAATGAAACGTCGTGGTTGATGATGGTGGTAAGTAGGGGTGGCATAGGGGTGATTATTTGTGATGTTAAATGGAATAGAGGTGATGATTGTGGAGCTTGGTGGTATTAATGGTGATTTGAGAGGTGCGCCGGAAAAGTATATGTGACGTAAGAAAGAAATAGTGTCAGAGGTGCAATTTTGTGACACATCCTTTCAAATAATGATGAAAGAATCAGGGAGACCCTGAATAAAAAAAATAACACTTATATTCAAAAAAAATTATAATTTTCAATTTGCCTGAGATGTTATCTCACTGATTTGGTCACAACTTAGAATACTAACTAAATCAGAGAGATTTGATCACTGGTAAATATGAATCATAATTTTTATTCATTGAGTATGAGTGTTGTGTTAAAAAAAATTATAGAGACTTATTTTACGCTGAAAGAGTTACAGCTTAGAATACTAACAAGATCAGCTAAAGAATAGGTCTCAAAAAAAAAAAATTTTTTTTTTTTTAAATGAGTATAGATTATGTCTGATATGAACTATGTAATATCTTACTATATTTATCTTTCACTGATCTAGTTACAGCTTAGAATACTAACACGATCAGCAAAACAAAATATAGGACAATAACAATATAGGTCATATAGAGACATAACAGATACTCAAAATTAAAAAAAAATAAAGCCCTTAACCGAAAATAACTAACTGAGCTTGATAGCTGGGCTAGTCATTTAAGTTTAACATGCCAAGCTCGCTAATAAGAAAATTAAATCTTTTCTCATCTAAATGTTTTGTAAATAAATCAGCGAGTTGGTAATCAGTTGGGATAAAATGCAATTCAACATCACCTTTCATCACATGGTCCCTGATGAAATGATATCGGACATCAATGTGCTTTGTCCTTGAGTGCATTACTGGATTGTTGGCAATGGCAATGGCGCTTTGACTATCACAGAAGATTGGTATTTCACTGAAATCAAACCCATAGTCAGCGAGCTGATTTCTCATCCAGAGAATTTGAGCAGTACAGGCACTGGCAGCAACATATTCAGCTTCAGCAGTTGAAGTTGAGACTGAGTTTTATTTCTTGCTGGACCAGCTTACTAGCTTTTCTCCAAGAAATTGGCAGCTACCAGATGTATTTTTTCTATCTAGTTTGCATCCAGCATGATCAGAATCAGAGTATCCTTTCAAGGAGAAGTCTGAACCAGATGGGTACCAGAGACCAAGATTAGGAGTACCCTTCAGATATCTGAATATTCTTTTGACAGCGAGCAAATGTGATTCTTTTGGATCAGCTTGATACCTAGCACAGAGACATGTAGCAAACATAATGTCTGGTCTACTAGCAGTTAGTTACAGTAGTGACCCAATTATTCCTCTGTAAGCAGTAATGTTTACAGATTTACCCTCAGGATCAGCATGTAGCTTTACTGCAGGTGACATGGGTGTAGCAAGGGTTGAGCAATTAGCAAATTCAAATTTCTTTAACAGATCTTTAGCATATTTTCCTTGACTTATGAAAATTCCAGTTTTGGTTTGTTTTATTTGCAAACCAAGAAAAAATGTTAATTCACCCATCATGCTCATCTCATAACTTTTGGTCATGAGATCAGAAAATTCCTTGCACATGTCACTGTTAGTAGACCCGAAAATGATATCATCAACATAGATCTGGACTAATATGACATCTCTCTTATCTCTTTTGATAAATAATGTGCTGTCAATTTTGCCTCTGACGTAGCCACATTTTATCAAGTAGACAGAGAGAGTATCATACCACGCTCTAGGAGCTTGTTTTAGTTCATACAGGGCTTTATCAAGTTTGTACACATAACCCGGATGTTTTGGATCAATGAATCCAGGTGGTTGCTTGACATACACTTCTTCCTGCAGCTTGCCATTCAGAAAGGCACTTTTCACATCCATTTGATATACTTTAAATTTCTTGTGAGCTGCATAAGCAAGAAATAGCCTGATTGCTTCAAGCCTAGCTACTGGTGCAAAGGTTTCGTCATAATCGATGCCTTCTTGCTGACAGTAACCTTGTGCAACTAGTCTAGCTTTGTTTCTTGTAACCACGCCATCAGCATCCATTTTATTTCTGAACACCCATCGTGTTCCAATCACTGATTTTCCAGCGGGTTGTGGTACAAGCTTCCAAACTTTATTTCTTTCAAACTGAGATAGCTCTTCTTGCATGGCAGCTATCCAGTGATGATCAGTAAGTGCTTCATCAAACTTCTTTGGTTCTATTAGAGACACAAAACTTACAAACAAACAAAAGTTAGCAGTTGCTGATCTTGTCTGAACCCTGGATTGTGGATTACCAATAATCAATTGATTATCAATGTGTTTTGTCCACTTAGTCATTCGCTGAGGTTCAGCAGTGACTTGATTACTTTGTGAGGGTTCAGAGGGCAAATCAACATTTGTAGCATGAGTATTGTTGTTATGTAAGTTTTGGTTTGGACATTGAGTTGATGAAGATGGGACACCTGTAGGTAAAGATGATGTTCCTGAATTATTCTCAGCTAAAGCAGAACTGGAATTGATTTCAGGAATATTATCTTCTCCTTCAGAGTCAGATGAGAAATTTTTATATTTCTTACCATTTGATTTGATTTCATTTGATAAGTCACCATCCATTTTGTTAAAAACAAGATTTTCATATTCTTTTGGATCAGTGAGTGACTCATCGTACGATTCATCAAAAGTAACATCCATTGATTCCTCAATACATTCTCTTCGTTTATTATAAATGCTGAAAGCTTTAGAGATGATTGAGTAACCAATAAATATTCCTTCATCAGCTTTGGGATCAAACTTTTCTAAGTGATCTCTTTTGTTTATAATGTAGCAGGTACTACCAAAAACATGAAGAAAACTTATATCAGGTTTTCTTCCCCTTAACAACTCATATGCTGTCTTACTGTGCCTTTTGACAATCAGTGACCTATTTTGAGTGTAGCAGGCAGTACTCACTGCTTCAGCCCAGAAATAGGTCTTAAGACCAGCATCAATAAGCATTGATCTTGCATATTCAATCAGGGTTCTATTTCTCCTTTCTGCCACCCCATTTTGTTGGGGTGTTCTTGGTGCTGAAAATTTTTGAGAAATACCTTTTGAATCACAAAATTTTTCAAGGTCAAAATTTCGAAATTCAGTTCCATTATCACTTCTAGGATGTTTTATCGTGATATCATTTAGATTTTCCATTTTCCTGACAAAGGATATGATCTCGCTGGCAGCTTCACTTTTGGCCTTGAGAAAAAATACCCCAAGTGTATCTGGAGTATTCATCGACTATCACCAAACAGTACCTTTTTCCTCCCAGACTTGGAGTACTTACTGGCCCAAACAGATCCATATGAAGCAAGTAAAAACATTCTGTTACTGATGAAGTCTGCTTACTTTTGAAAGACGAGCTGTGATGCTTTCCCTTTTCACAGGCTGAACAAAGCTTGTCTTTGTCATAAGACATTTTTGATAGTCCACTGACTAAACCATTCTTGCTCAGTTTGTTAATTGCTTTGAAGTTCAGATGAGAAAGTCGCTTATGCCATAACCACTTTTCTTCTGAAACGGTTCTGGAGTAAAAACATGTTCCTGACTTTGCTGAATCCATATTGATCACATAAGTATTCCCTTTTCTGTTTGCAGCAAGAACAACACTTCCCTTTTTGTTGTAAACAACACCAGCTTCATGATCAAAAAGTACCTTGTTCTTGGAATCACAAAACTGACTGATGCTTAACAAATTGTGCTTCAAACCTTCTACATATGCTACTCGCTTGAACATTACATTACCATTGGTTAAGACACCGTACCCTTTGGTTTTCCCAATTTTGTTATCGCCAAAAACTACATCAGGACCTTTTTCATCCTGATAATCACTGAGCAGCGACTTACATCCTGTCATATGCCTGGAACATCCACTGTCCAAATACCAGATGGTTTCCCTAAGAATGCTTTTGAAGATGCTGTCAGAGTCCCATCCTGATGCTGAACATTTCTGAGCTATTTCCTTGATGTTTTCATGGAATTCAGCATCATTAGCCATCAAACAATAATCTTTGTCTAGGCAAAGCATTGCTTCTTCATCATCAGATGAAGACGATGAATCAGAGTCGCTGAGTAAACTTTCTTCAGCAACAAATCCTTTTCTCTTTTTCTTTCCAGATTTAGCCAATGCCTTCAGTTTCTTGTATTTTGCCTTGTACTTGTTGTACTTATCATTTCTAACATCTGGCACGGGTTCAGGGATTTGATTCACTGACTTTGATCTGCATTCAGCTGCAAAATGACCAATTCTGCCACACTTGTAGCATTCACCTTTGGATTGAAATTTATCATATGATGGAGCACCAACGAATCGTTTTGATTTGGTGTTCCTTCTGAAATTAGCAACCATCATGGCCATATCCTTCTCAAGCTTCTCCAATCCTTCATCATACTCATATTCTGACTGTTCTTCATTTTGACCACCTTCTTCTTCAGCTATCAGTGACTTTGAGCTTTTCTTGGAGACTTTTGACTTCCGTCTTTGATCGATTTCATCAAGCTCTGCTACAAGAGCATTGGATATCTTCTGACTTCCAAGAGTAGCACGAATATGCTCACTCTGATCAGCTTGCTTTTCAGACTGCTCCCAATTGAGCAAAATACCATATACCTGAGTTAAATTCAGAATTGAATAATCATTTCTCTGTCTGGTACATGTTGCAATGGTTCCCCAGATTTTTCTTGGCAGCAACTCAAGAAACTTTTCAACAACAAATCTCTGTTCCTTGCCTATACCAGCCTTCTCCATTTTGTTCATCAGTGACTGGTATCTGGTGTAAGTGGAAGACAGAGATTCATTTGGTTCCATTGCGAACAGCTCATACTGGCGAGTGAGATTGACTTCCCTGCAGCGAATAATATCAGGAGTTCCAATATATATATTCCTAAGGGTATCCCACATATCTTTAGCAGTTCTACACAGCCTGATTGATTAAAACACTTCATCAGGAAGTGCCATGCCTATGTAGATTTTAGCTTGTTTATCAAGTCTAACCAATCGCCTATCCTCATCAGTCCATTGTTCCTCTCTTTTAGGTAAAACCATTTCTGGTATAGCTGGAGTAGTAGCTGTTGCAATTACAGTAGGAACAATAGTAGTTGGGATATGTGGACCATTGGTTATGATATTACAAAGACGGTCATCAACTAAATCCAAAAACATCATCATCCGGGACATCCAAGTTTCAATCCTTGAAGGATCAAAAGCTGGAGGTTTGGTTGTAGAACCATTTCCCTTTTGATAGTCAGAGTCAACACAGCTATACTTTACAGATTCCATTGCAGACCTGGTTAATTGAAGTTAAACCAACTCTGCTCTGATACCAATTGAGAGTCCCGTAATCACTATCCATTAGTGATTTGGAATCGCAAAGTGTAAAGTTTAATTGTAGAAGGGGGGGGGGGGTTGAATACAATTAAAAACTTTTTCTGATTTTAACTAAGTTAATTGAAAGTTCTTAATCGTTATAACATAAAACAGAGTATATCATATAACATATATGACAATATCAAAGAACAATGTAATAGTAGCTGAAATGGTGAATTTTATTGATCATAAAATTCACAAGTGTTGAATGCGGAATGGATTAACCAAAGTTAATCCAATTCAAACACTTAGCTAAGCTATTACAATCGAGATGAACAGCAGTGGACAAACACGCTGACTGTTCGCTCTATGAATCGCTTAAATCGTGCTTAGACAAACTACTCACTGACACACAAGTGATTAACACGAATTGAACGACTAGCCTCTACAGTACAAAACACTGAACTATTTATACTACAAGAGTTCCTAAAATATCGCCTACAAAATAGGATCTTGGAAGGACACGTGTCGCTGCTTGATTGGTTTGAACTCTAATGAACCGACATTCTGCGGGTCCCAATTCTGTTACCGCAAATATCTCGTTACCTTAAAACCAATCACTTACTGCCACGTAATCTTTCGGACATACTTCGAACTGGAACATTCTTGCTGATGTATAGATAAGTACAGTACTTTTTAGTACTTGAAGATTGAGAGGCTTTATTGAATAGTCCCTGAAGATGCAGCAATCCTCCTCACTCACTGAGAGCTAACATGCTCTTGTAGAATGAATTGAACAGAAGATCTTCAGTGACTAGCTGTTATTCTGGCAGTGACTTTTGCCTTTATTGATTTGAAGATGTAAGGCTCTCGCTGACGTTGATCAGCGACACACCATTGTTGAGCTTTAAATCTTCCTCAGAATATCGAACAGAATGAATGACGATCAGCGAAACTCATTATCAGCAACAACAGCTTCGATACAATCCATTTCTTCATCGAGTAGTAAATAGTTGAGTTGGTCAGCGACCAGTGACTTCATCATGGTCAGCGACCAGTGACTCAACAAAAACTATGACCTTTCTAAACTCATCATGTGTTGACACATCATCACCATTTACTTTTTTAATCAATAATTATTTTATTTATACTAATCCTCTTATATTAAAGCTTGGCATGCATTATTTGTGTATCCAATAAAATAAGGATGTGATTTGTATTACTAATCCATATTTATACTAGCACTCACATACTTTTTAAATCTTAGCTTAACTTTCATAAAACTAAAAATTACCTTCTTTTTTTTTTTAACTAATCATCAATCATAGTTTATGTTGCTAAAATACATTCTTACTAATCCTTACATATTCATAACTTAGTGTTAATTCGTATAGCTATCTTCAATCATGATATGTATTTTCTTTTTTAGCTAACGATTAATTTATATATATATATATATATATATATATATATATATATATATATATATATGTGTGTGTGTGTGTGTGTGTGTGTGTGTGCGCGTGTGTGTGTGTGTGTGTTATTGATTATGGTGGTAACCTCATATGCATTTATTTTAAAAAGGTAAGTGCTCACACAACCACTAACATGAGTAATTAATCCACGAATATGTATAATTATTTCATCTCAGGACTTGAACCCCCAAATTCATGGTTGAAAGAGTCACCACGATACTACTAGATCAATGACCATTTAGTAACCCTTATATACATTTGATAGACATTTATAGTTCAAGGACTTTTATTTGTAAATTTTAGATTTTTTTTCATGTATACTAATCCTCTCATATTCATAATATGAGATTTGTACAACTACCTAAAGGTGAGATGTATTTTTTTAAAACTATCATCAACTGTAAAAATTATGTTACTCATCCATACAAATCCAATTGATTTTACCTATTGAGTCCAATCTAAATCGATTGGATCATACAAATATTATGATAAACATCGGTTTTCAAAACCTAGTATACATCTATTCCAGATAGAAAAATATGGTGGCCCATGCTTAGCACAGCCACCATTGTACCCTGTATATAATACATGACAGTCCATAAATATTTATTATATGCATAAAATGTAGGATTTTATATTTAAGTCATTAATTCTTTGAATTTCTTAACAATAACGTAGAACTTTTTTTATTCGTATGCGTTTACGTATTACTGATCATAGTCTTTATATTTGTCGTTAACAAAATCATTAAAAGAAATAACTTAACGCTAATAAAAGAATATCAAATCTTACAAGTTGAGTACTCGTGCCAAACAATAAAAGTAAACAATCGACCTAGAAATAAAAAGTTAAGTATCTAATGCTTAAATTTCTTTTCAAGTACTTAAATTTCTTTTCAAGTAAATACTTTCTAATTTTCTCTGTCATTTTACTTGAAAAGAAATTTAAGTATTAGATACTTAACTTTTTATTTCTAAGTTGATCGATTACTTTTATTGTTTAACACGATGATAAACGCGTATAAATACTATATTTATGTAGTATTTCACCCCTATTCTTGAATGTTTTTATTGCAATTAATTAAGTTTTGGTACTATTCGGTTTATATTTACAATTAGATGTGGAAATGAAGCTTTTTGGAGAAAAGAACGGAAAACAGTTACTCCCTCCGTCCCAAATTAAGTGTCCTGTATCAGATTTGGAAGTCTTTCTTTTTCAACTTTGACCTTAAATATTTTTGTTTGTGTTATATATTACTTTATGAAAATTATACCAATGAAAATATATTTAAAATCCAATCCATACATATATTTTGCATCAAGTATTATATAACACGAACAAAAATATTTAAGGTCAAAGTTGAAAAGGGAAGACTCAAAAAGTCAAACCAGGACACTTAATTTGGGACGGAGGGAGTAATAAATAAGTTAAATGATGCATTTTTGAAGAAACGAGCGAAGCCAAAGGATTAAAAGGATGAAATGTTAAAGAAGTCTAAAAATCTCGTCCATACGCCGTATGGATTTACATACGCCATTTGGATGAGGTGTTGGAGGCCCAATGTAACGCGGAGCTGGGCCGGGCTTGATTTCAATCCATACGCCGTATGGATTATCCATACGCCGTATGGATCATTTTTCCAGAAAACTATAAGACGCCTTTTTAACCCTAAAAATAGAGGTTTGGCAGAAATTCAACTAGGGGTTTTTCCAGACGACTTGTTCGACTTTATTACAAATTCTAGGGTTATTTTGGAGGCACAAAGAGTAAAAGTTGATGTTATTTTGCTTTAATTCTTTGTGATTCGTCTTTTCGGTTTGTATTACTCTTATTTATTTCGATTACATTATGTTATTGAGATTGAATAACTCTGTTTTTTGCAAATCTGATGATGAATTGATACGTAGTAGTTGTGTAATAATGAACCTTGGATAATGATTATTGAATGATTATATTTGCACGTTTATTAAGTTATTTGATTGAAGATGGTTATATTATCCGTTGATCCTTATATATTAGTGGTTATTAGTTATTACTTAACGTGATTGACTATGTCATTGAGATTGAGTTCCCTCGAGATTGTTGATTATTGATGGTTAGAACTTAGGTTTTGATCATTGCTAAATATATTGAGTTTGATAGGTTAAGAGACTAATAATTGAATAACCTAAGATGAATAAGATTAATAAGTGATTATTAATATGTATTGTTGAGTCATAATGCGAGGATCAATTATAACCAATCGTGAATACTTAAAGCATAATTTAGGGAAAAACACGCGATAGAGTAACATTCTTGCGACATTATATCGATGTTTAATGTGGGACCCTAAGTTATAAAAATTAGTTAAACCCGAAACGTTGGCTAGTTTATATTCAATTTGGAATCTTTGATTAGTAACTAAGTTGATATAAAAGAAATCACAATTAGATAATTAACGTGCAATAAATCTGAATATATGAATCTGAACGGAATTATTCACACAATTAGTTGTTCCTTTCTATTAATTCCTATATGTTATTTAAATAAGTAGTTTATTTGTTTTAATTATTAATTTACTTAAAATGTTTTCACGGAACTAAAACGCCCCCAGTTTACTGTTTTCTAGTTAATTAGTATTTCTTATTTTTATAAATAACCACCGTTCCCTGTGATCGACTCGGACTTACCAAGTCTATACTTACATTCGATCAGGTATTCTTGCCTGGTTGTGTGAAAAAGTATAAATAAGATATTTTCATTTATAAATTATAAAACGAGACGCTTTCACACGCATCACACGAGTACTCAACTTGTAAGATTTGATATTCATTTATTGACGTTAAAACGATTAATGTGCTTTTTAAAACCGTAGTAAAATGACACAGAAAATTAGAAAGTATTTACTTGAAAAGAAATTTAAGTATTAGATACTTAACTTTTTTATTTTTAGGTTGATCGTTTACTTTTATTGTTTAGCACGAGTACTCAACTTGTAAGATTTGATATTCTTTTATTGACGTTAAAACAAGTAATGTAATTTTTAAAACCGTAGTAAAATGACATAGAAAATTGTTGTTAGCTGCTACGGTCGGCAGTCGCAACTGGGGTGGTAAGTTTTAAATTTATAAAAGCTGGGGACCTAAATTTTACTTACAAAGGTAAGTATAACCAGAGTTATCTAGACAAACTATTCAGATTAGTGATGAGTTTTTAAAAGAGTTTTTTGTTTGGTTTTAGGTCCGTTTAAACTAAACTAATAAAACAGTAAATAAAAAGATAGATAAGGTTTAATCAGTAATGGAGAAATGTGCTTGTCATGATTTCATTAGCTCATTTTATGGGGTGATGTCTAGGGTTTATATATGAAAATGTCTTTTTAAAGATTTGTGTCTTGCTTTCATCTAAGTATTCATAGTATAAACACTAACACCCTACTATCCGATTTCTCAGACAGTATGTCACTAGGTTGCTAGGCTATGGTGATTCTGATCAGAGGAGGCTGCTAAACTCTTCAACACTTTCCATAAGATGGAGTAATGACCCTTTTTGGAATAATATTCCTGCGCAAGAGATAGAGTAACAGACTCACTATAGTTTTGACCGTTCTTAACACCGTGAGGATACTACGACTAGGCAAGGCATTTAAGATCAAGGCTTGGTTTGGTGGCTGCTAGCTTTATATTAATGGTCATTGTTCAGTCCAGAGCTGTGTGGTTGAACCAGGATGTGACACAGTCTTCAACCGATGGCAGTTCCTTAGCTTCCATGTATTTGTACTCCATTTGAAGTGTTTCCTATGCTATACGAAGTACTGTGCCATTTTATGGTCTCTTCGGGGTCACATACTTTATGATCACTCTGGACTATTATAACTAAGTTTGTATTAAAGCTTTACCATCTATGATGTAAACCCATCCCTCAGTATTAAACATATCCCAATAAATCCCTGATTGATTCACGCTGTACTATATGATAGGTTCGACAGTATTTCCACAGCTACACAATTCAGACCATGTTTATATTTGAAAACACAGATAGGTAGTGACCGGTTGATCAAGGTTCACAACTCCTTGTCATATTGTTTATTAGAGGAAAGGCAATTTAGGTTTAGAAATTCTTAAATATAAAGTTGACAGTACACCGGTTTTCATTTATGTGTTTAAGATAACATTACCCCTAACATATATAAGCTAACTACATCATGGAAAGCACACAAAATAACTACTCACTACGTATGGCAAACAATCCTATATCTATCATAACAATAATAACAATCATCATAATAGAAAAGGAAAGAAGTAACCTTAAATTATGCGTAGATAGAATAATGTTAAGAGAATACACGAACGGAACCTCTGCAATATCGTCAACAATATTACAAATAAGCCCCTCAGAATATTCCCTACACTATTACAAAAGTAGCCTCTCCGTTAGTCTAGGTTAAATATTAACCAAGAACTAACCAACTAAAACCCTAATCTAGAGACAGAAACTCTAGAGAGAAAGAGAGTGTGAGAGAGAAAGTGAGAGAGTGAAATGATGATAAGAGGTGTGTGAAATGAGTAAATGGAGCCATTTATTTATAGATGAGCCAAGGGATCAAGGGTACAAGTCCAATGCATCAAGATACAAGCAAACGAAGCAAAACGAGAACACATGGGGGTGCAGGTCGTACACGGCCTAAACCAGGCTCTGTATGGATAGTTGAGGGCTGTACACGGCCACTTCTAGGCCGTACACAGTCAGATGATGGCCGTGTGCTGCCCTGTGTGATGTTTTTGACTTTTCTCGTTTCTTAATTCGCACGTATCTTTTTCGTTTCTCGTCCGTTTGACTTGATTCTTTCGTCTATGATCTCATAATTCCGTTATGCTTCTAATGATGTCAAATGTGCCAAATTTGGCTGTCTTTAAAGTTGGCGTGTGCGGAATGCTCTCAGTTTGTGCTTAGACGGCTCTATCTTCTTTGTTCTTTATCCGATCTGCACGATTCTTGATTCTCTACTATTGGAATAACCTGAGACATCATATGAAACTAATTAAGAACTTATATCACCAGGTGATTAAAAGTATGCTAAGAATCCATGTTTGAATAACCTGCCTTGATTTGTGTGCCTTTGGATGTTTTAGCACTTTTTATAGCAATGCCTATAATTTGACTAACTTTGTGAAATTAAGTAGATAAACGTTTAATTTAAGTGTTTTCACCAAGAATTAGGTCAAATGAGCAGGAAATATATGCATAAAAACATGACTTTTTGCTACATATCAAATATCTCACACTTAGACATTGTTTGTCCTCAAGCAAAACTCAGTTTTTATGAAAAAGGTTTTAAACAGATTTGGTGAATTTTAAAATCCTTAGGAGCAATCATCCCATACATCAGCAAACCATAATAGAAAATAAGGAAAGATAAGATAATCATCTCAAAAACAAGGAATGACTTTCTTAGGCATACTTCCAACTCTCGCGATCTTGGAGTATACATGACCGGCGATTCCTCACAAGGTGGTCACTCAATTTACTCAAAGTGTATCGGGGTTCCTATCATTCTAGATCAAATGAAATCGCTCAAAAGACAGTCATACAGCACTCATCGTCATAGGCTTGATCGAGAATAGGATCTCCACCACTTAAGTGAGGACAGTGCTAATTATCCCAAGACATTCATGAGCATCACACCCCGCTAAAGCGGAAACATGAGATGTAACAACATAATGGTTCCATAGCACAATGTTCAACTAATCACAATTCAACATTCATAAGAGTAAATGTAGCTTCATTCCACAACTATTGATCGTTTCCTGAAAAGCATGTAAAATGAGGGTCAACTACAAAGATAGTTGATGAGTTCACAGGTTTTATATCACAAAACCTATGAAATTAGAGCTTTGTTCATAAACAAACAAAAATATAAGTGATTGGTTGTATTTGATGCGAATAGGTAGGTAGTATACGTGAGTGCTAATGCAATTGAAGCCACTACTAAACCGATTACCAACTGAATGCCCCAAATGATGTCCTCACAGGAACATGAGTTACCTTTCGTCCAATAGGGGTCAAGGTAAATTCTACACATCCAATCGGGGATGTGAGCGAGTGATAATGTAACACCCGAAAAATTAGGGCTAGTTATTAGTGGCTAATCATTTATTAATACATATAATTAGTGCTAAATTATGCTAATTGTATGTATCATTATATATATGGTTAGATATATATACACGTATGTGATTTGATTTAAATAGTGCATTTCCATATCGAATGAATTCCGACTCATTAATACGGACGTTGGTGAACATAATTTATTAAATAATATGAAATTATTTAATAACCTCAATATTTATTAAATATTATTTTGATAATATTTAAACCGTATTTCGTATCGTGTAAAACAAAATGTTCGTGACAAAACTTTTTCTAAATAGTGGGTTATTATAAAAAAATAAACATTATTTACTCGGATAATATTACAACATTTAGAAATATGTTTCATTTTAGTTAAATCGTATTCGACTCGACGAAACCAAACGAAACGTACCCGATAAATAATTAAAAATCAAGTTATAATTTTATAACCCGAATAAAGTATTTTCGATAAAATACTTCGACTAAAAATATTTTGAATACATATAAATAAATTTAAGACTTTAAATAATACGCTACTAAACAAACACGGGGATAAACACCACAATTTAGGAAACAAAAAGCTATCAACCCCTACCCCCAATTTTTGGAGCCGGACAAGATCCACAATTTGTGGATCTTGCCTGTGACTACAAAGCAGACCAAACACACCCTTACCTCCATTCCTTTATTTCATTTTCATTTCCCATCATCTAAAGTCCCTCTCATCTCTCTCGGTTACAACCACCAACCACCACCACCATCATCTTTTTCTGAATCATCATCATAAGTAGATTGAGAAGAGGGAGCAAGAAGAAGAACAACATCATCATCATCATCTCAGCACCATCATCATCACTCTCGGTTCCATTTTCATCTGTATGAACACTCTTCTTTTTCTTTAATTTATTGTGTTTAGAAATGCTTGTATCATCATATATTAGTGTTCTATCGAGTAGATTATGTCTAAAAAACGAATCGAAACTCGTTTTCCAAGTAAATTGCATGTACAAAGCCTAAGACCACAACCTAATCCGGGGTATATATCCACATCCAAACGAGTATATATCCCCACCCGATCGAGTATGCATCTTCACCGGAACGGGCATGCATCCTCACCCGATCGCGTATGACCTGTTTACCTGATTGTGTATGACCCGATACCCGATCACGTATGACCTATTTACCCGATTGCGTATGACCCGATACCCGATCGCGTATGAGCTCTTACCAGTGTCGCAATTTATAAAGTCATAAAAGTACAATTTTTACTAAGTGTCGAAACTAAGATTTTTCCACCTGATTTTAATCTAAATTCGACCCCAGCCAGGGGCTCTGCCTCTTAAACCCCGCCAGGGGTTGCCACTCCTTGGACCCCGCTACCAGGGGCGCTGTTCCCAGACCCCTTCATTCAAGGGCTTCGCCCTTACCCTAGTGTCTCAAATAGTGGTCCCTAACTAATCTTTCACACTAAATGTTAAACTTGCGTGACATCAATATTTATACGATACAACTCAGAAACATACTTAACAAGTGTAATGTAACAACATTATAATAATAATACTTTGAAATTATTATCATGTAAACTCACCAACGGGCCGTACATGTTTTCAAAACATGAACAAATAACCAAAGTATTTGGATATAACTAGTTGAGTGGACAACTAGTATAGATGGTCTGTGCGACATCTAATCATTATTATAACCTTGCGCATTTAGGACGCCCGGCAGGTTACAGTCGTTTGGATGACATCATTTCATTGTTCAATATCATTGTTGCTTGATAGCAACACGCTAGACTCAGGTGAGTCTAATAGCCCCTCATTTTACTGTTTTAACCCAGGGTGGGAATACATGCTTGTTTTGTTTTACATGTGAACGCAAGTATCAAAAAATTGCTATATACTGCATGAGTGGTTTTTCTCTAATCAATTTAAATCCTCTAGCATAGTTCGATAATACTTTTGTAGCATGAATGTTAGTGTATGGTACCATATGTGATTGACAATTGTCGCGCCCCTATCCGTCGGTCAGGTTATAGGACCCGAATCGTTGCTCCGACCGCAACAGAGGCAACGAGCGGTTTAGTTTTAAAATTTATATTTGCTGGGCTCAAATTGTCCTAGCCACCTACCTTGTGGGTAAGGCAAGTATAACTCGAGTGTCGTCCAAAATCGGAACGAATTGAACTAAATTTTGACTACCAAAGATAATTTCACAATTAGGATGGGTTTTAAAACAAGGTAGGTTTGGTTTGGTTTATTAATCTACTGACAGAAAATAAAGTGCAGAAAAGTAAATGAGATTATAAGTAGCAGGTAGAGAGTGATTGCTGAAACTTCAACGATTAGGGTTTCGGGATGATATTATAATGATGATTGGTGATTAACCTGATTAAGAATCTTCTAAACGGTCGGTGTAAACACTAGGACCCTACGTCTAAGGTGAAACCCTAAAGCGTATGTCACTGAACCCTAGGTTATCGTGATTCTGATCAGTTGGGATTGTTTTCAGACCCACCTCACCGTCTCTTTTGGAGACCAAGCGACCCTCTGGTTTGGGGTTAAGGAATAAGGAAACAATCCACAACACTGACCTTTCTTAACACCTATGTCTATCCAATTTTAACAGATTAATAAGTGGTTGTATACTGAGTAAGTTAAGCTATCGGTTTAGTAGAGATTAGGGGTTTTAAGCATCTGGGAACACAGCCGGCATCCTTGCTTTCATATCCTAACTCATGTGTTTAATCTAGTTAAGCTCAATTACTTCCGTCGTGGATTAGACTCTCCTTTGCCATCGGTCGTTCATCCCTAGGTATGCGTACAGTGTATAGTGTCCTTATATTCCACAGTACTCTAACCCTAGGTATATCTACGGTGTTTTAAAGATTTTATTATCTTCACACAACTTTATAACCAGAGGTAGTTTAACGGTGTATTACGGCATTTTCACGGCTTAGCCAAAACCTAGACCCGTGTCTGAAAGGGTTGCTTTCAGGTAATCCACGGTGAGACAGACCATCGGCATTTCCTTAGCTTCCACGTATTTGTACTCTACCAGTGGTATTTCCAACGCTATACAAAGTATTCAGCCGTATTAAGGTGGTCCCACAGTTTCATACAAACAGAAGATAACTGTGTATTCGTAGTTAGGGTTGATCAGATCCTATCCTAAGGCAACAGCTACGTGAGAGACCGGAAAGGGTGATTAATTAGGTCTACATCCAGGATAAGTCTAACATGTACACAACATAACAACTACCAATCATATATAAGATATTAATTAAACATCATCCCTAATCCTAACATCTACATTTCAACAATCACATATTAATCTAGCTAATCAGCATGGCAACAATCATAGATCGTACTGAAATAACATGCAAAGTAAACATTATAACAGTAAGAAAGTAAGATAATATCACCGGATTAGAAGAGTAATACTGAGGATTACAACAGTCTGACTTGAATAACCTTGCTACAGCTTGATTACCCAATTACAACGTTTCCTCTAGCTCTAACCACTAACTTATATCTCTCTAGCTCTCTAGAGAGAGAAACTAGAGAGATATTATCCTACTAATTCTCCTCTAACTCCTAAGAGTAGTGCTAGAGAGAGAATGCTAACCTAAATCTAGAGAGAGAAAGTTTAGAGAGAGAAAGTGTGAAATGTAAGGTGTGTTGGTGTGTATGAGGTGTGTGAAATGAATGAGAGGAGTCCTCTATTTATAGATGAGGAGGTTGAAGCTTGGTACAAGTCTCAAAGCATGAAGAACAAGCATCAAAGCGCATACGGGGGGTATCGGACCAAGGGGGTCAAACGGCACCATCCAAGAGCACAGCCCCCGTATACGGCACCCTTAGGGCCATATACGGTACCCTAGGGGCTGTATACGATAGGGTAGTGCCCAGGGGGGGGGGGGGTTGGTGTCCCGTTTGCCCTCCGCTGATTCTTCGGTTGCTTGGTTCGTCTGTATCTTCTTCGTTCGAGCTCCGTTTTGCTTGATTCTTGTGCCGTTGGAATCGTTTTTCCGTTACGCTTCTAATGACACTAAGTTTGCCAAATTTGGAAGTGGTTGACTTTTACGCATTTCGGTTGACGATCTGCGAGCTTCCGAGCTTCATATCTTCTTCATCTTTCGTCCGTTTTTCTTGATTCTTTCACCTCCAATCTTGGTTTTTCCTATAGAATTATAAAATATAGATTAAGATCTGATTCTATAAGAGAATTGAGAACGGAATATTTAAGGTGATCATTTTGCCTCGGTTTGCTTGTAAATTGGACGTTTTTACTGATTTTTGTAGCAACGTCTATATTTAGACTACCTTGGTGATTTTTAGAGATAAATGATTGTTTTTGGAATGTTTTCACCATAGAATAGTCCAAAAAGTGCGGAAATACATCCTTAAAAACATGACTTTTTGGGTCACATCAACAATCCCCGTCCAGGTTGGAAGCCCCAACTGGTCAAACGGATGCATTATCATTTGTTCATACGAGTGTAGGTTAGGCACTCACAGAGAGGCACCCTTGATCAGGCACTTGATTGTGATCCTGACACCTCAGTTAAGCTCAGACTATGTGCTTATGGCAGTAATATACATTTATTTATTTAGTTAGTTGCAAATCATTATATTAAATCTTGTGGTTCAATTCTCACATTATCTTTATCATTATAAAAACATGTGAGCTCACCAGCTTTTAGCTGACCTTTTAGCAAGTATTCTCAGGTTCTCACCAGCAGTAGGTCTGCTCTATCAGGATACTATAGCCCGAGTCGCATGCAAACATCAGGAGATTCCCCCGCATTTCTACATTTTGTTAAATTAGATATGCCTTAGAAGCTTTAACATTTGGAATTTGAGCTTTTGTAATTATAACAACTTATGCAAACTTTTGTATTAAATCAATGTAATATGTAAACGACGCATGTAGAGTCGTTCATTATATATCTTTGTGCTTGATTACCGTATTAGTCGTGCCCGATCCGAATCGCTTCCGCATTATAAATTTAGGGGTGCGAGAGATTGGTATCAGAGCCTAAGGTTATAGTGAACTAGGTTGCATTTAGTAGGCCTATGCTATGACCGTTAGGCAGTATTCCTTGTTAGGTATAATTGGTTCAGAGATTACATCATACAAGTTTAATTTAACATAGCCTGATTAACTATGTACAATTAAATGAGGATGATGTGAGATCTGAAATGGGTTATACTGAACCGGAACGCATTAGTTTACTCTGATCACGAGAGAACTGAGACTCTTACTTGTTTTGTGCTAGACACTCTTGGCTATTATATGTATTGTAGGTATATATAAATAGGCCTGTTGGTGCATGTTTTGTGTGTCTGTCAGTTGGTCTCAGTATGTATTTGTTTGTTATGTAATTACGTAAGCTTAGACATTTGTATTATTAAGTAATTACACATTCTGTATTTAGCGACACAGTCTGTGTCACAAGAGTCAACTTGGTGACACAGATTGTGTCGCACTAGTCGGTCAGGCGACACAACTTGTGTCGCAGGGATCAGATTAGGTTTAGAGTATAAATAGTCGAATTTCGCTCATTTGCAAGGGTTGACAAATTTAGGGTTTGAGAGAGCATTTTATGTGTTATCATTTGTATTCAAGCTAGTTGGCTATAATCATCAATATACAAGTGATTTGTTTCATTTTGTGTTAATCGTTTAACTTTCAAATTATCAATTGTTGGATTCCGCACTTCAATTGGTTCTTAGGATTTGATTAGATCAAAGACAAGGGATCTACAAAGTGGAATCAGAGCCTTGAAATCTTCATATTTAGGGTTATCGAATCCATTTTGAATGTTTTTCGGTTAAAATCGAAGTGTTTTGGTGTTAGATCTTCATAGGAACGTGTTATAGGATCATTTCATGGGTTTTCCTGAAGATTTGGGTGTTATTATTCGTCCAGCAATCGGAATTTTTCTTTAGGTTTCGAAAAGTTTCAATTTTAGGGTATTTTGGCCGCTGCTCTGCCATTTCTGCGACACAAGCTGTGACACAACCTTTGTGTCACGTCTAAGGTTTGTGCGACACATCTTTGTGTCGCCTTTGACATTGGAGTGACAAACAGCTGCGACACATACTTGAGTTGGGACATAAGTCTGCGACACAAATTTGATTTTGTGACACAAGCCTTTAATTAGGCGACATAAGCTTGCAACTCAAGCTTACCTCCGTTTGCGACACACGCCTTTGATTAGGCAACACAAGATTACGACATAAGCTAATCTTCTGTGACACAACCTTTGTGTCGCTATTTGATTTGGATTTAAACGTATCCTACGACATAACCTTAGTGTCGCTTCTTGATTTTGGGACACACCTCTGTGTCGTATAACAGTCTGTTTGCTTGTGTTTGTCTATTTTGCAGGTATATCTACAATGTCTACTTCCGCTTCTACATCATCTTCATCTTCATCTTCCATTGATTGAGTAGGAGCTATGTTAAAGCAAATGCTGAGGTTGGGTCCTCAAGTAAACCTCCCATGTATACTCAAGGGATGAGTTACTTGGACTAGAAACAATGGTTTGAATCTTTTATTGCCTTCAATGACCCGGAGATGCAAATTATTTGGAGGAGAGATACGAACGTCCTCTTCGCACACTGGAATTTTTGATGGACCTGCTCCTAAGAAATCAATGAAAGCAATGACTCCCGAGTAGCTAAAAGCATTTGATACAGAACGTAAAACCTACTCAGCAATCACCATGGCATTACCTCTGCCCATCTTAAGACAATTGCAACCGCATAAAACTGCTTATGATTTATGGAATGTTTTTGCAAAGAAATGTGATGGTAGTACACAATACAAGAAAAACAAGCTGGACCTCATCAAGAAACAGTATGAGGTGTTTGATATGCTTCAAGGTGAATCACTTGAAGACATGTGTGGTAGATATTCACAGCTTGTGAATAAGTTGACCGAGGGAGGGGTTAGGCTGGATAAAACCAACGTAAACAAGAAGCTTCTAGGGTCTTTACCGAAGAAGTGGAATACTTGGGTTTTATTGATGGAGAAAGATGAGGATATTATGGATATGGAGCAGGAGGATTTGATTGGTTAGATTGAAACCAACCTTCTGGATATGCAAAGGAAAGAGACAAAGGCTACTGCTTTTGTTCAGAACCCTAAGTTGTATGGTATGGATGTTCCTGTATCCACAAATCAATCAAGTATTACTGCATTTATGGCTGGGAATACTGGTGGTTATGGTTCAGCAAGTACTACATCTTCTGGTAGTGCTTATAGTCAGATAACTTCTCCTGGCGCCACTGAAGATTATTCTTCTTCATTTGCAGCATTTCTATCGGCAACTGCAGACATGACTGATGAAAACTTCAGTCAGATTGATCAAGAAGAACTGGAAAGAATGGACCTGAAATGGAGCATGGCTATGCTCTCAAGAAGGGTGAAAAACTTCTTTAACAAGTTTGGGAGAAAGTCTGTCAATGATCCCGGCGACAAGGGTTTGGAATCGTTTTTCTGTTACGCTTCTAATGACACTAAGTTTGCCAAATTTGGAAGTGGTTGACTTTTACGCATTTCGGTTGACGATCTGCGAGCTTCAGAGCTTCATATCTTCTTCATCTTTCGTACGTTTTTCTTGATTCTTTCACCTTCGATCTTGGTTTTTCCTATAGAATTATAAAATATAGATTAAGATCTGATTCTATAAGAGAATTGAGAACGGAATATTTAAGGTGATCATTTTGCCTCGGTTTGCGTGTAAATTGGACGTTTTTACTGATTTTTGTAGCAACGTCTATATTTAGACTACCTTGTTGATTTTTAGAGATAAATGATTGTTTTTGGAATGTTTTCACCATAGAATAGTCCAAAAAGCGCGGAAATACATCCTTAAAAACATGACTTTTTGGGTCACATCAACAATCCCCGTCCAGGTTGGAAGCCCCAACTGGTCAAACGGATGCATTATCATTTGTTTATACGAGTGTAGGTTAGGCACTCACAGAGAGACACCCTTGATCAGGCACTTGATTGTGATCCTGACACCTCAGTTAAGCTCAGACTATGTGCTTATGGCAGTAATATACATTTATTTATTTAGTTAGTTGCAAATCATTATATTAAATCTTGTGGTTCAATTCTCACATTATCTTTATCATTATAAAAACATGTGAGCTCACCAGCTTTTAGCTGACCTTTTAGCAAGTATTCTCAGGTTCTCACCAGCAGTAGGTCTGCTCTATCAGGATACTATAGCCCGAGTCGCATGCAAACATCAGGAGATTCCCCCGCATTTCTACATTTTGTTAAATTAGATATGCCTTAGAACCTTTAACATTTGGAATTTGAGCTTTTGTAATTATAACAACTTATGCAAACTTTTGTATTAAATCAATGTAATATGTAAACGACGCATGTAGAGTCGTTCATTATATATCTTTGTGCTTGATTACCGTATTAGTCGCGCCCGATCCGAATCGCTTCCGCATTATAAATTTAGGGGTGCGAGAGATTGGTATCAGAGCCTAAGGTTATAGTGAACTAGGTTGCATTTAGTAGGCCTATGCTATGACCGTTAGGCAGTATTCCTTGTTAGGTATAATTGGTTCAGAGATTACATCATACAAGTTTAATTTAACATAGCCTGATTAACTATGTACAATTAAATGAGGATGATGTGAGATCTGAAATGGGTTATACTGAACCGGAACGCATTAGTTTACTCTGATCACGAGAGAACTGAGACTCTTACTTGTTTTGTGCTAGACACTCTTGGCTATTATATGTATTGTAGGTATATATAAATAGGCCTGTTGGTGCATGTTTTGTGTGTCTGTCAGTTGGTCTCAGTATGTATTTGTTTGTTATGTAATTACGTAAGCTTAGACATTTGTATTATTAAGTAATTACACATTCTGTATTTAGCGACACAGTCTGTGTCACAAGAGTCAACTTGGTGACACAGATTGTGTCGCACTAGTCGGTCAGGCGACACAACTTGTGTCGCAGGGATCAGATTAGGTTTAGAGTATAAATAGTCGAATTTCGCTCATTTGCAAGGGTTGACAAATTTAGGGTTTGAGAGAGCATTTTATGTGTTATCATTTGTATTCAAGCTAGTTGGCTATAATCATCAATATACAAGTGATTCGTTTCATTTTGTGTTAATCGTTTAACTTTCAAATTATCAATTGTTGGATTCCGCACTTCAATTAGTTCTTAGGATTTGATTAGATCAAAGACAAGGGATCTACAAAGTGGAATCAGAGCCTTGAAATCTTCATATTTAGGGTTATCGAATCCATTTTGAATGTTTTTCGGTTAAAATCGAAGTGTTTTGGTGTTAGATCTTCATAGGAACGTGTTATAGGATCATTTCATGGGTTTTCCTGAAGATTTGGGTGTTATTATTCGTCCAGCAATCGGAATTTTTCTTTAGGTTTCGAAAAGTTTCAATTTTAGGGTATTTTGGTCGCTGCTCTGCCATTTCTGCGACACAAGCTGTGACACAACCTTTGTGTCACGTCTAAGGTTTGTGCGACACATCTTTGTGTCGCCTTTGACATTGGAGTGACAAACAGCTGCGACACATACTTGAGTTGGGACATAAGTCTGCGACACAAATTTGATTTTGTGACACAAGCCTTTAATTAGGCGACATAAGCTTGCAACTCAAGCTTACCTCCGTTTGCGACACACGCCTTTGATTAGGCAACACAAGATTACGACATAAGCTAATCTTCTGTGACACAACCTTTGTGTCGCTATTTGATTTGGATTTAAACGTATCCTACGACATAACCTTAGTGTCGCTTCTTGATTTTGGGACACACCTCTGTGTCGTATAACAGTCTGTTTGCTTGTGTTTGTCTATTTTGCAGGTATATCTACAATGTCTACTTCCGCTTCTACATCGTCTTCATCTTCATCTTCCATTGATTGAGTAGGAGCTATGTTAAAGCAAATGCTGAGGTTGGGTCCTCAAGTAAACCTCCCATGTATACTCAAGGGATGAGTTACTTGGACTAGAAACAATGGTTTGAATCTTTTATTGCCTTCAATGACCCGGAGATGCAAATTATTTGGAGGAGAGATACGAACGTCCTCTTCGCACACTGGAATTTTTGATGGACCTGCTCCTAAGAAATCAATGAAAGTAATGACTCCCGAGTAGCTAAAAGCATTTGATACAGAACGTAAAACCTACTCAGCAATCACCATGGCATTACCTCTGCCCATCTTAAGACAATTGCAACCGCATAAAACTGCTTATGATTTATGGAATGTTTTTGCAAAGAAATGTGATGGTAGTACACAGTACAAGAAAAACAAGCTGGACCTCATCAAGAAACAGTATGAGGTGTTTGATATGCTTCAAGGTGAATCACTTGAAGACATGTGTGGTAGATATTCACAGCTTGTGAATAAGTTGACCGAGGGAGGGGTTAGGCTGGATAAAACCAACGTAAACAAGAAGCTTCTAGGGTCTTTACCGAAGAAGTGGAATACTTGAGTTTTATTGATGGAGAAAGATGAGGATATTATGGATATGGAGCAGGAGGATTTGATTGGTTAGATTGAAACCAACCTTCTGGATATGCAAAGGAAAGAGACAAAGGCTACTGCTTTTGTTCAGAACCCTAAGTTGTATGGTATGGATGTTCCTGTATCCACAAATCAATCAAGTATTACTGCATTTATGGCTGGGAATACTGGTGGTTATGGTTCAGCAAGTACTACATCTTCTGGTAGTGCTTATAGTCAGATAACTTCTCCTGGCGCCACTGAAGATTATTCTTCTTCATTTGCAGCATTTCTATCGGCAACTGCAGACATGACTGATGAAAACTTCAGTCAGATTGATCAAGAAGAACTGGAAAGAATGGACCTGAAATGGAGCATGGCTATGCTCTCAAGAAGGGTGAAAAACTTCTTTAACAAGTTTGGGAGAAAGTCTGTCAATGATCCCGGCGACAAGGGTTTGGAATCGTTTTTCTGTTACGCTTCTAATGACACTAAGTTTGTCAAATTTGGAAGTGGTTGACTTTTACGCATTTCGGTTGACGATCTGCGAGCTTCAGAGCTTCATATCTTCTTCATCTTTCGTCCGTTTTTCTTGATTCTTTCACCTTCGATCTTGGTTTTTCCTATAGAATTATAAAATATAGATTAAGATCTGATTCTATAAGAGAATTGAGAACGGAATATTTAAGGTGATTATTTTGCCTCGGTTTGCGTGTAAATTGGACGTTTTTACTGATTTTTGTAGCAACGTCTATATTTAGACTACCTTGGTGATTTTTAGAGATAAATGATTGTTTTTGGAATGTTTTCACCATAGAATAGTCCCAAAAGTGCCGAAATACATCCTTAAAAACATGACTTTTTGGGTCACATCAAGTATCCCACACTTAGACGTTGCTTGTCCTCAAGCAACAACTTAGTTGTGAAAACATTTTAGGCGAGTTAAAACACCCCAAAAAATTCATCATTTGTCACATGAGCAAGCTATCCGGAAAATACAGTGAAAGTTAAGATGATCCTTTCATAAGCAAGTATTAACTTTCCAGGTATACTGTCCAAATCTTGTGATCTTGGAGTATACATGACTAGGCGATCTCACTAAAGGTGGTCACTCAATTCACTCAAAGTGTATCGGGTTTCCTATCATTCTAGCACAATTGAAATCGCTCAAAATAGCCAGTCATGCAGCACTCATCATCATAAGCTTGGTCGAGAATCGGATCTCCACCACTTAGGAAGAGGACGGTGCTAATTATCACAAGACATTCAAGTGGGTTGTAACGTTTTATGAGGGTTAAGGGGTATGGATAGTGGTGACTTTTTGGTTGAAAAGGGTTGCTTATCTTAGGCATCCTAAGAATCATGAAAAACTTTATTGCGGAACGGAGGAGATAGCTATTCGTCTTCTGTCGGATCTTTCTTTGAACGATTGATACTTTGAAGCACTTAGCTTTATTTTCTTTTCTTTTTCTTTTCTTTCTTTTTCTTCTTTTTTATTTTTTTTTCTCTCTTCAGAACTTCTTTGCCAGAGAATTTCCAAGGGTATTTTTCTTTGCTTTTCTTTCGGAAATCTTTTCTTTCTTGTCACGGACTTCTTCTAGTCTTTTCTTCTTGGTGCCAATTTTCTGCACCTTTGATTTTCTTCAATTTTGGTGAACATGAAGGAGTAGATCAATTCAGAAGAAGATTCTTCAAGATGTTTTTCATAATCCTTAGAAATTCCAAGATAAGTTGTTGGAAATTTTGGATAAGTGGATAAAATCAGGGTTTTGAAGAAACGAAAGGTGTAGGCTCAACAGGGTTTTCTAAGTGGATCATCGATACTAAAAATGAGTATCGGAAGGGTTTTGGGCTTGAAGAGATATGTAAAAATGGGCTAAATCCTAAGGAATGTCGAGATCATTTAATTGCACCTATACCGTGTACGGTACTCTCCAATGTGGTCTCGAAACGTATGTCAGGAGCAAGTTCTAATTTAGAGATACTAGCATCGGCACACATAAGAAATGAACAATGTAGCATTTAAAATGAATGCTTTTAAGGCTCAAGACCTCACTGCAAATTTGGGTTGTATGTACCTAGCCATGCTCCTTAGATTATTAATACTTGATTTAGAAATTCCTATCTTAATTTCCTATTATTCTTAAATAACTAGCTCATATTAGAAATGAATCCTCTTTGAAAGATATCGTAACTCAAAAATAGTAGAGCTAATCGGATGATTTCGCTCTTTCTTTATTTGATTTTTTTAAAAAAAATTTTGAAAAAATTTGAGGAACATTTTCTAAGTTTAGCTATGTTTGGACATTAAAAATCAGTAGATGTCCAATTCAAGGTATTCTATACCTACTATCCCACACTTAGAGGAACATTGTCCCTAATGTTCTCTTGAGTTGAGATTATACTTGAAAGTATAATCCCACACTTAGAGTTTGAACATATAGAAAATGTTACTCAAGTGTTTTGCTTGGGCTGGAATCCCACACTTAGTGATAAGTTAGGATAGAGTGTAGAGTACTTTGCATTCCTAAGCGAAACAGAATGAATCAATTTAAAAACGGAGCGAAAGGTAAGAAACTCCCCAGATAACGTGTAATCGTTTAGAGACGAAAGCTGAAAAATAGACGATCTTCATGAAGGGTGGTTCAGCTTCGTATTCCTTGGTCTGGTGTACCGTGCTGTTCAACTATGTTTAGCAAAGAGTCGGCTCTTGATGTAAGCGGAAATTCTTATTAGTGAATTTCAAGCTTTTATGAATTTTGGGATTTGGAGACGAATCTTGCTTAGACATTTTTGTAGTGTGGGTTTGCGATCCCACACTTAGAACCTTGAAGTGTTAGCACGTGCGAGTCTCTTTGAAAAAGATTCTCCAGGGTTCTTCTCTCGAGGTGTGTGTAAGCTCCGTGGTCTTGTAGTGGTGTGAATCTTGGCTACCTTCGACTTCACGGGTTTCTTGAAAAGCGCGTCATCTCGTGTTGGCTCATTCACACATTCATCACACATAATCACTTATTCTAAATAAAGAAATAAACATGATAAGTAAACTAGATAAGCTAAATACTGATAATAATAATAAAGGACTTAACCATAAAGGTCAAGCAATATCCCAAAAATAACCAAGTGTAAGAGAGATCACAATATCAATACAGATAATAGTAGTCAATAGTATGAATCACAAGATATAATCAGAATGGAAGATCATCTGGAAAGAAGTCATCAGGTGGTGGTGGTCCACATACTGACTGCTGACCACTGGACACTCTCTGCTCATCATCTGGAGGTAGAATACCTCGCTGTATCAATATCTGTCTAAGAGTAATCGTAGGAAGAGCCATCACATCATCATAACCCTCTGCTAGCATATCCTCTGCATTGACGCCTGCTGACTCAAGCAAACCAAGAAATACCTGACGGAGAGAGGTCTCGGTGGAGACCTGACCAGAGAAGAGAGGTCCTAAGTCAAGAACAGGGCCGGGACTACCAGGGAATAATGTATCTGTGCCAATATAGAGTAGGTTGGGTCTGTATGATGTGCTAGGTCCAGGCTGATGGTCATGGCTGGAAGCAGGTGCAGTAGGGCGAGGAAATGATGCATGCTGGCGAGCTGGTGGCTGAGTGTGCACCGAGAAAAATCTCGTCGTATCAGACATGGACCTGTAAGTGGGTAGTGGAGCGGAGTATGTAGTGGGTGTCCTTGGGGGTCGGTATGGATGTGTAGGCTGTGTGGTGGTGAATGGATGTGATGGATGTGTGGTGGTAGTATGGGGACGAGTGGTGGTATGGGTGGATGATGGTGGTGGTCCACATCTGTACAAGAACAGCTCGGGCTTAGGTGTACCCTGTCCTCTAGCTGCCAGAACCTGCTGGTCACGGAGTACCTGTAAAGCATGCAATAAATAGTACTGAGTGATAGGAGTGACCGGATCAGTGTAGTGAACAACGGCCTGAGGTGGCAGTAATGATGCATCAACTCCTCGAGATATTTCAGGTTTCTCTGCTGCTCTAGGTCTCTCGGGCTGGGGATCAACGTCTCTATCCCCAGCAGTCTCATGCCTCCTGCTCAGATAACAACCTGGAATCAGCCGCCTCGTGTGATACCACATGCACTGTCCGTCAGGACCCTCATCGATCATCCTGATCAGTTTACAGTACTCGAGGTCGAGTGGCTGTGAACTAGCATAAAATGTGTACTCCTCCCTGTGACGATCCGTGAGAAGTCCCATGCCAACTAGTAGTCTCGTGATGAAAGATCCCATGAACACATGACGCTTCTCGTCCCTCTTTTCTCTCCACAATCTGTCTGCTAAGATGTATGCGACATTCAGGTTCTGCTTCCTTATGATCGCATCCATGAATTTAAGCTCCTCTGAGGTAGCAGGTCCCGCGTCTCTCTTCCCGAAGATGGAACAGCACAAGAGCTTGTGAAGCGCATGGTGAATCGGCTAGGTCATGATTGAAGACTTTACTCCACTCCTAAAACTAGTCCCTGTCAATCCTCTCCATATGTCTTTGTGGTCCCGTGTCGGTATGCTGGCGAGTGACTGAAAACTGCTAAGAAACCAATCAGAACTGGCCTGAGATCGTGTGTAGAGGCCCAGATATACCCCAAAATCACCAACTGTAATCCGATGCTTCTTCCCATGGTACCGAAATATGATCTTCTTTTTATCAATGTCTAACCCCTCTCGGAACTCGTAGGTCATCATGAACTCAGTGACGACCTCTCGGTAAATGGCCTCGTCGATAGAGAAAAGATGATAAAATGCGGCGTGCTCATCACCATCAACATCATACTTGATCAAATCCTCTAATTCCTCCTTAATACCTAAATGCCTCATGTCCGGCCATATGATGACTCTGTTTGACCCTAAATATCGTCCCATCCATCTCTCGATACCATCTCTATTCTCGGGGACGGAAGCAAGCTTCTTGAGTGACGGGTTTGATAGATCCATCTGTGACAAGAAATGAGAAGCATAAGTAATAACAAATTGCTAAGTACATTTCCAGATTTTAAATAAAAATTGGAAATGTAAGCTTTAAAACATGGATATTTCCGCAATTTATTTTGCATCAAACCTAGGCCTAACTAATCCTCAATCCGCAATTTTCACAACATAAGTGTCTATAACCTATTCCAAGGTATCAAAGCAACAATAATACTATTACTTAATCCAAGTAAACTCATCATTTCAAGCAACTAGTAACTATTTTACTTTATTAATGGCAACTTAATCTAAGTGAGCATGGGGTTTATTAAAAACCATAATTACCTCAAGTATATCAAGTAAACCAATAAAGAGCATAAACAAGTATTTATGCAAATACCATATGATTAAAGACACGTGTCACTTTATTTGCAAGTTTTGAAGACTTTGAATGACGGTAGCTTACGTGTGATGGTCATATTAAAATATCCAACACTTTATTAATTAAAGTGGTGAAAATTTAAAATACTTTTAAGGACCAAAAGCTAACTAAGGATATATTAGAAATCTAAGAAACTTGTCACAATTAGAGCAAACATAAGTATTAATTTAAGCATAATACTTGGTTAAATCTTTAATCATAACATGCTTATTTTAACTTCCAATAACCCAAGAATCATTCAAAATAAGCTAGTAATCTTGTAATCATGTTTATCAAATTATAGTAAGCATGAATTAATCAAAACAAGTCAAAACAAGCTACTAGTTATCAAAAGTCAACAATTCAAGCAAGTTTGACTCCAAAAGTCAAAATAAAGTTAACACTTGAAGATCAAAGTCACAAACTTGCAAGTAATCTACTCAATCAAGCATGGAATCATGTCAAGCAACTATGCAAGAACACTTTTGAACTATAAAACACAAGTTTTCACCATGTAATTTATAGATCTAAGTATGAAACCCTAACTTTATAAAAGTTTATGAAATTTAGAGATTTGAGTTAGGAATTACCTTGCAAGTGATGAAATGATGTTATGTATGCAAGAGAGATGATTAAATGAAGAACTTGAAGCTTGAAATCATCAAAAATGGTGGGAAAATGAGGGTTTGGTGATGGTGATGGGGAGGCCGATGGTTTGGGGAAGAAGGGGGGGAGAAATTTGACCAAAATTGACTTTTTTTTTTGTTTGGTAGTGTGTCCCTCTTCTTGGTTTAAATACATTTCGATTTAAAACGCGAAAGATACGTACGTACAATTGGTTTTTCAAATGGTTTTAAGATTTTAAATAAAGTTACCAAAAGTAAATACGAAACTGTGACACCCGGTCAAAATAACCCAAAATTGGGTCCAAATTTAAACTTTAATTACTCGTACTCGGTACGTGTTAAAACAAAAGTATCCGAATATTATATATGTATTTATATATATATATATGATACAATGAATAAATAATAATCACGTACAAACAATTCTAAAGGAACGTGTAATCTCAAATACGGACATTGGTGAAGAACATTTTTAAATAATGTATTATTGACGAGAATAATAATTATTTACACGGTTGAGGTTTTAAATACATTTTGGATATTGAATACTATCCGTCAAAGTAAGTTGGAACAAAGTTATATTTTTATAACTCACTAAAAGTATTTTTATAAAATACTTCAATGAAAAGTATATACGATTTTATTTTTAGGAAATTATCATTCTAAAATAAAATCCCACTTTGCGATCAGGTACCAAAACACGGGTCAAAATATCACGAGGCGGGGCAAAACTTTGGCCAACCACCTCCAATAATTGGAGATGGCCGGCCTTTCCATTTCATTCTCAATCTCACTCTCGGTCTCCCTCTCCCTCTCGGTTCTTCACCTTCAAACAACAACAACAACAACAAATCATCATCATAATCATCATCTTCTTCATCTTTGTGCATCATCATCATCATCCGGCCATCATTACCACCTCAAAATCAAAGTAAGGAAAAACACTCCCTTTTGATTTTTATACTTTAATTACATGATATATGATGATATATAACATATAAACACGAAAACCGCTCGAATTATAGCATAAAAACACAACCAAATCATTGTTGTGAAGCTGAAAACGAAACAGAGCTGAAATCGTGTTGGTCGCGACGCGACTAGGTCTATATCGCGACGCGATTACTAACAAACACGACGCGATTTACATATAAACGAGATGCGATTTATAAACATAATGGAGACGCGATTTCTAAACTATCGCGACGCGATTCTTAATAAATCGCGGCGCGATTTTAATGATAAATGGGCTGGGTGATTTGGGCCGAGGATATGGACTGGGACCATTTTGGGTTGGGCCGAATGTTTGTTGGGCCGAGTGACTGCGCTGGACTATCTTTATTAAACCGAAAACTTGGGCTTGGGCCGAGGGTTTGAGGCCCAATACTTGATGGGCCGAATACACACAATTAGATTGGGCCTAAAATAACTTAATGGGCCAAAAGGGTCAAAACTTATAAATTGACCTTAAAACGTTAAAGCTTAAATGCAAATAATACTGCGACTGAACGATATTTTTATGACATAAAAATTTGATGGATTCAAAAGCCTCGCGTTAATAAACGATAAATAAATATATAAACAAAACATACACACGTGTATATATATAACAAACTTTATACGTTTTCATTTTCATTAAAACATGATTCGAAATCATTAACAATGATTTAATTAAACGTATACAATGATATTTATTTTACAAACGGAAATACAAAGATAAACATTTGGATATAATATAATCGAGTACATATTAATACGAATAAATGTTAGACAATCAATTGCTCATTAGAATCTTGCGTGTTTAGGACACTAGGAGGTTTCGGGGATTGCCTATTCCACTTCGGATATACTTATTGCTCGGATAGACTCAGGTGAGTCTCACAGCCCCATTTTTACTGTTTTTAAATATTGGGGTGAGATACAATGCTTACTTGTTTTCGTGATCAAGTGTTATTTGATTAGTTAATATGATTATTAACTCATGGAATTAAATGATTATTTAATTAGGTTACCATTATTGGTCTTGATTTACAAATGTTCGGGTATTGCACGAGTGTTTTAATACGGGAAAGTCCTCATCAATATATGGTTCATTAACTTAATAAGGCGCGGTTACTAAAAGATAGATATATCATGGGAGTGACGTCCCCGTCTGGGTTTCCAGCTACAACCAAGTACAAACGGGCATTTTAGTAATTGTTATGGGTGTTGACACCGTTCGGGAGGCAGAAAATCGGGTTATGCTTTGAACCATAGCTTAGTGCAATACAATGTCGTAATATATATTGTTCGAAAACCTGCGTTGGTTTGTTCAATGTTAGGAAACCTGCGTTGGTTTCATCATGATTTAGTTATATTGTTTAGTAAACCTGCGTTGGTTTAATCACTGTTTTTGAAAACTTAGTATCATTGTTCGTATGCCTGCGTTGGTACGATCAATGTTAGGAAACCTGCGTTGGTTTCATTATTGTTTGGAGAACCTGCGTTGGTTCAAATCATTGTTTAGAAAACTTAAGTGTTTTAAATCATTGTTGGTGACCTTAATTGGTCAAAAATCATTGTTTGGTTTATTATTTTAAATCATTGCTCAGATATAACATTTTATTATCTTCGAATAATCATGTTGATCACATCAATGTTTATGTTAAACCTGTGAGATTCACCAGCTTTATAGCTGACCCTTTTAGCGTTGTATTCTCAGGTGATCAGCAGTAGTAGGATGGCCCTCAGGATAAGCTATCTACTCACGAGTCGCATGCATCTATTTAGATATGAAGATTTTCTTGCATTATATTTTGTATAATGGTTATGTATTAAAATCTTCAAAACCATTTTTGCAAACTCGCTATTATGTTGTAAACTTTGACTCAAAACTTGTATTACTTTTGTAATATTTATAAACGTCTCATGTAGAGTCGTTTGCTTGTACCTTTGCGTTTTGATATGTGATTAGTCACACCCAAATCATCGCTTCCGCAAATCATGAAATTGGGGGTGTGACAGATTGGTATCAGAGCATGAGGTTATAGCGAACTAGGTTGCATTTAGTGGGCCTAGACTATAACCGTTAGGCAGTATTTCCTCATTAGGTATAACTGGTTCAGGAATTACATCATATGAGTTTAATTTAACATAGCGTAGCTAACTATGTACAATTAAATAAAGATTATGTAAAGTCTGAAAGGGGTTATGTCAAACAGGAATACATTAGTAGACTCTGACCATGAGAGAACCGGGACTCATATTTGTTTTGTGCTAGACACAACTAGGCGGATATATACGTGTATATGGTATATGCGTGTATGAATATGCTATTATATATATAGTGTATATATGGTTAGGCCATGGAAGATATCTTAGGTTGTTATATATTGTAGATATATGATAGGCCTAGGATACTCGATAACATACTCACTGTTCGGATAAATCATAGAACTTACCGGTCGTAAGTAGCTCGAATCAGGGAAAATAGTACCGGGATGTGCCCTAGGTATAGAGGGTCATCTCTTCGAGAGAGGCTTACTCCGGTAAGGTTAGAAAATCTTGTTCTTCATCCGTCGTTATGCTTAACGATCAAAATCAATATTCCTCTTAGGATTGAGATCTTTTCCTATCATTCCTAACAAATTCCCTCAAATTGAAACGGCAACTCACAGTGGATGATCCTGTTTTGGATAACGAACAAATTCTCAATATCTGTCCGGATGTGACATTCCAGGCACCTTTTGCAGACTTTGACTCTTGTAATCTTTTGGACTCGCATGTTAACTGATTACAATCCTATTATCTGTTATTGTCAATTGACATTTCATACATCGGTTCATTTTCTCAGTGTTCATATGATTGTGATAATCATTTTCTTCAATTCAAACTCTGACATGTTCCTTATCTTGTTATTGAAGGAACATGCCTCCGAAATGAAAATCCTTCACAAATGCTGAATTGGAACGACTCATCAACCAGCGAGTGACTGAAGCACTGGCTGCACAACAAACTCCTCCCACCAGCGGATCGGGACCAAACCCGAGGAGCGAAGAAGTCAACAACAATGCTCCGGTGCCAAAACCCTGCACCTACAAATACTTCCTCAACTGCAACCCTCTTAACTTCAAAGGTATGGAAGGAGCCATCGGCCCACTGCAGTGGATTGAGAAGATGGAGTCTGTCTTCCGTATCTGCAACTGCCCAGAGGACGGCAAAGTCAAGTACTCTATCTGCACACTACTAGAGGGTGCACTCACCTGGTGGGACACTTATGCCCAGACGGTGGGTGTCGATGATGCTTACAAACTTCCATGGGATGATCTGAAAAGGATGATGACCGAAGAGTACTGCCCTAGGGAAGAGATCCAACGGCTGGAAACAGAGTTCTGGAATCACTCTATCAGCGGTAACGATATAGCTGGGTACACTACTCACTTCCACCAACTAGCTCTCTTGTGCCCAACAATGGTCGACCCCGAGTACAAAAGGGTGGAAAGGTACATTTGGGGACTCCCTGCAAGTATCAGAGGGATGGTGACTGCTTCCAAACCAGGAACCATCCAGGATGCCGTTCGTATGGCTCATAACCTCATGGCACAGGTTGTCCAGGAAGGAAAGGACAACAAAAGGAAATCTGAGGGAAACCCCGGCAACCAGAGTCCGGCTACCAAGAAGCCTGCAATCACCAAAGTCAATGCTTCTGGATCTGGATCTGGAGCAGAAAACAAGAAGGAGTACACTGGAACCAAACCCTTCTGTTCAAAGTGCAAACTCCACCATGATGGGCCTTGTGGCGACCCCTGTGATAAGTGCAAGCGTTTTGGCATCTTGCAAAAGATTGCCGAATAAAAGCTTGTTTTGAATGTGGTGTAGTGGGACACTACCAAAATGACTGTCCCAAGCTGAAAAACACCAACACTGCCAAAGGAAGATTCTTCGTACTGAGAGCTAAGGACGCTCAAGAAGAACCTGACACTGGTACGTACGATTCTATTCCTGGATGATAGATAAACAATTAGATTAACAAATGGGGTTAATCGAATCAGGAAGGGTAAAACGTAATTACACTTTAGAATTCAATGGCTAGGCTCTGGGTCTAGATCGGTAATTTGGATATCACTATTGATATACTTGGGCGAATAGGCCATCTTGTCAACATCATTAGTTTGGGGGAAACTCATCGTTTTCCTAATCATGACTGTATCTGTGAGAATATGTATTATATTATTCGATTAGCTAAAACATTATATAATTGGGTATGCCTGAGTTGGCATATGATATGGTTATCACTTCGGTGATATAATCTGGTTATCACTGCGGTGATCTAGTCGGAACATGGTTATCACGTTAGTGATATAAAATTTGGATAAGTATTGGAAAACTATATTTGTTAATATAGGACGTTTGTACATCTTGTACGGTGTCGATAGTTATATTGAACTCTAAGAACACCATAGGAACTCATGGAACTCGGAGGATTGTAAATCCAAATCATAGTGATACTTGTTAAGACGGACTGACCGGGACGCATAGGTAACGGTCGGGTAAAGAATTCGGACCTCTCCATTTCCTAAGAAATCGGTAGGTCAAAACCTAACAAGGGGAGAGGACATGGATAAATTGGATGTCTTAGTATTAGACATAACGCATAGTCGGCCTTAGTAACACGCGAGCATAAGTTACAAATGAATTTCTGGATGAAATTCTCCTAACAAGGGGAGAATGTGACACCCGGTCAAAATAACCTAAAATTGGGTCCAAATTTAAACTTTAATTACTCGTACTCGGTACGTGCTAAAACAAAAGTATCCGAATATTATATATGTATTATATATATATATATATATATATATATATATATATATATATATATATATATATATATATATATATATATGATACAATGAATAAATAATAATCGCGTACAAACAATTCTAAAGGAACGTGTAATCTCAAATACGGACATTGGTGAAGAACATTTTTAAATAATGTATTATTGACGAGAATAATAATTATTTACACGGTTGAGGTTTTAAATACATTTTGGATATTGAAAACTATCCGTCAAAGTAAGTTGGAACAAAGTTATATTATTATAACTCACTAAAAGTATTTTTATAAAATACTTCAATGAAAAGTATATACGATTTTATTTTTAGGAAATTATCATTCTAAAATAAAATCCCACTTTGCGATCGGGTACCAAAACACGGGTCAAAATATCACGAGGCGGGGCAAAACTTTGGCCAACCACCTCCAATAATTGGAGATGGCCGGCCTTTCCATTTCATTCTCAATCTCACTCTCGGTCTCCCTCTCCCTCTCGGTTCTTCACCTTCAAACAACAACAACAACAAATCATCATCACAATCATCATCTTCTTCATCTTTGTGCATCATCATCATCATCCGGCCATCATCACCACCTCAAAATCAAAGTAAGGAAAAACACTCCCTTTTGATTTCTATACTTTAATTACATGATATACGATGATATATAACATATAAACACGAAAACCGCTCGAATTATAGCATAAAAACACTACCAAATCATTGTTGTGAAGCTGAAAACGAAACAGAGCTGAAATCGTGTTGGTCGCGACGCGACTAGGTCTATATCGCGACGCGATTACTAACAAACACGACGCGATTTACATATAAACGCGATGCGATTTATAAACATAATGGAGACGCGATTTCTAAACTATCGCGACGCGATTTTTAATAAATCGCGGCGCGATTTTAATGATAAATGGGCTGGGTGATTTGGGCCGAGGATCTGGACTGGGACCATTTTGGGTTGGGCCGAATGTTTGTTGGGCCGAGTGACTGGGCTGGACTATCTTTATTAAACCGAAAACTTGGGCTTGGGCCGAGGGTTCGAGGCCCAATACTTGATGGGCCGAATACACACAATTAGATTGGGCCTAAAATAACTTAATGGGCCAAAAGGGTCAAAACTTATAAATTGACCTTAAAACGTTAAAGCTTAACCGCAAATAGTACTGCGACTGAACGATATTTTTATGACATAAAAATTTGATGGATTCAAAAGCCTCGCGTTAATAAACGATAAATAAATATATAAACAAAACATACACACGTGTATATATATAACAAACTTTATACGTTTTCATTTTCATTAAAACACGATTCGAAATCATTAACAATGATTTAATTAAACGTATACAATGATATTTATTTTACAAACGGAAATACAAAGATAAACATTTGGATATAATGTAATCGAGTACATATTAATACGAATAAATGTTAGACAATCAATTTCTCATTAGAATCTTGCGTGTTTAGGACACTAGGAGGTTTCGGGGATTGCCTATTCCACTTCGGATATACTTATTGCTCGGATAGACTCAGGTGAGTCTCACAGCCCCATTTTTACTGTTTTTAAATATTGGGGTGAGATACAATGCTTACTTGTTTTCGTGATCAAGTATTATTTGATTAGTTAATATGATTATTAACTCATGGAATTAAATGATTATTTAATTCGGTTAACTTTGATAGTTACATTGTTTGGTTACCAGTATTGGTCTTGATTTTAAAATGTTCGGGTATTGCACGAGTGTTTTAATACGGGAAAGTCCTCATCAATATATGGTTCATTAACTTAATAAGGCGCGGTTACTAAAAGATAGATCTATCATGGGAGTGACGTCCCCGTCCGGGTTACCAGCTACAACCAAGTACAAACGGGCATTTTAGTAATTGTTATGGGTGTTGACACCGTTCGGGAGGCAGAAAATCGGGTTATGCTTTGAACCATAGCTTAGTGCAATACAATGTCGTAATATATATTGTTCGAAAACCTGCGTTGGTTTGTTCAATGTTAGGAAACCTGCATTGGTTTCATCATGATTTAGTTATATTGTTTAGTAAACCTGCGTTGGTTTAATCACTGTTTTTGAAAACTTAGTATCATTGTTCGTAAGCCTACGTTGGTACGATTAATGTTAGGAAACCTGCGTTGGTTTCATTATTGTTTGGAGAACCTGCGTTGGTTCAAATCATTGTTTAGAAAACTTAAGTGTTTTAAATCATTGTTGGTGACCTTAATTGGTCAAAAATCATTGTTTGGTTTATTATTTTGAATCATTGCTCAGATATAACATTTTATTATCATCGAATAATCATGTTGATCACATCAATGTTTATGTTAAACCTGTGAGATTCACCAGCTTTATAGCTGACCCTTTTAGCGTTGTATTCTCAGGTGATCAGCAGTCATAGGATGGCCCTCGGGATAAGCTATCTACTCACGAGTCGCATGCATCTATTTAGATATGAAGATTTTCTTGCATTATATTTTGTATAATGGTTATGTATTAAAATCTTCAAAACCATTTTTGCGAACTCGCTATTATGTTGTAAACTTTGACTCAAAACTTGTATTACTTTTGTAATATTTATAAACGTCTCATGTAGAGTCGTTTGCTTGTACATTTGCGTTTTGATATGTGATTAGTCACACCCAAATCATCGCTTCCGCAAATCATGAAATTCGGGGTGTGACAGAAACTTTATAAAAACTTTCGGGAATTAAAAACTGCGTTTTAAATTGCGCGCGAAAAGTCCTTTGCGTTTAAATGAAACGAGTTTATTAAAGAAAGAGACAATATTTTTGTGTTCTTTAAACTTGAAAACATTTCAAAATTAATTCACCAAAATTTTAAATAAAAATTTTGTAAAACTTTTTCTGAAAAGTTTAAACTTACGCAAATTGCGCGAGTTTAAGTTTAACGAACGTTTTCGCGATGTTTAGAAAGCTTTTTTTTTTAAAATGACAAACTAATTTAAACTAAAATTAACACTAATATTTATTAATTAACCTAGATAGGCTTGGGGTGCCTCCCAAGAGCGCTTTGTTTAAAGACGATAGCTCGTCCATATCAGACTTACAGTTTTACCGGATAGTGTCCGTGACGACACTTTTGGGCACGGTTGATGCTTTGGATAGAGACAAGGTATAGCGGGAAATAAACGTACCTCGAAGAGCTCAGATGACATAGTAAACCAAATCATCAGGGTTTATGAAATACCGTTCAAATTCAGTTAAGAATTCTCGTTCTTCCTGACTGAGTTGTAACAATGCATCGACAAAACGATTGAATTCCCGTTTCACCTTTTTCTGGTTTGAAATGCCATCCCTAAATCCTGTATCTAGATAAGACAGATCATAGAGCAGTTTTGAAAGTAAATTCGCAAATTCCGTTTCCTCAGAAGAATCAGGGTTTCCGTAAGTAGTGTGAACTGTTTGCGAAAGCTCTTTGATATAAATCTTCTGTTGGTTAGTAAACGGAAATTTGGTTTTTTGGAATAACTGGATCAGCTGGATAAGGATCTGTTTCCTTTTTGCAAAGAAAGCAGCGTCCATGGCTTCCTCAGTTGATTCGGGAAAAATGGCTCTAAGTTCATTAATTAAATAAGTAGCAGGATCAACAAAGAATGGAATATCTGCAAGAATCATGTTAGACTTGATAGGGCTTCTTTCTATCCAAAATTCAAGCTCGTCAATCAGGAAAGCAACATAACGATTAATCCTAGGTTGTGAATCAGAGGGATAATCGGTGCTGGCAAGTAAATCCATTAAAAGATCTAATTCTGATTTTAACAACAGCTCGTCTTTTCTACTATGTTTAGTACGAAGAAGTCTAATTATTCTATCAATATCAACAAAGGTCTTTCTCTGCTCAAATGTAAATGGAAAATCAGATATCTTAAGATATTTCAGAAAGTTGGCATGGATATCTATCCTCCTATTGGGCTTTTGAGAATTTCCTAAGTGATGGTCTGTTGTTGATTCGGGTAGATGATTCCTAGATTCAGTGTTTAATCGGGTTGGTGCTTCTATCCTAAGTTCATTCTCAACCGGACATTGGAGACACGCTTTCTCAGCTACACTTGAATAAAGAGTAGTGGGGTGGGCTCGCAGAATATCTGGGAGATCGTACTCAAAGTATTCATCTAAACAGTGAAGACGTTCATTCAAATCCAACCAGGGCATAGGTGGATAGAAGAACACTTCGATTCCAAATGGCTCATTATCAGGTAAAGTAGCAGGTCTAATATAGTGTGGATACTAAGATAAGATTGACAAAATCTCAGGGTCAAGTGTGGGTTGACCACTTAAAGCGATAGTAACAGAAGCTGGAATCTTCTGCTGAGACTTATCAAAACTTCAACCTAAGCTTGATATTTTTGGGCTCTCAACTTCATGGTTAACACAGATTCCTTTGACGTCAGAGGAGTTTGACTCATACTTAGAACAATCGAAGAATTCTGCATCTTCCATAACCGTCATCTCATCCGTCATCATTTGATTGAGAGGAGAGATAAGGTTCGAAGGAGAAATGGGGTTTTCTATTTTCTGATTTTTTTTTTGTATTTTAGGGTTTACTAAAGCGGTTAACTTCCTAAGTGATGATAATCTTAGGGAAGGATCTCCTAAAAGCTGGTTATCTAAGGTAAATTTAGTTCATGACGAAACCGATCCCCGGCAACGGCGCCAAAAAACTTGTCGCGCCCCTATCCGTCGATCGGGTTTTAGGACCCGAATCGTTGCTCCGACCGCAACAGAGGCGACGAGCGGTTTAGTTTTAAAATTTATATTTTGCTGGACTCAAATTGTCCTAGCCACCTACCTTGTGGGTAAAGCGGCAAGTATAACTCGAGTGTCGTCCAAAATCAGAACGAATTGAACTAAATTTTGACTACCAAAGATAATTTCACAATTAGGATGGGTTTTAAAACAAGGTAGGTTTGGTTTGGTTTATTAATCTACTGACAGAAAATAAAGTGCAGAAAAGTAAATGAGATTATAAGTAGCAGGTAGAGAGTGATTGCTGAAACTTCGACGATTAGGGTTTCGGGATGATATTATAATGATGATTGGTGATTAACCTGATTAAGAATCTTCTAAACGGTCGGTGTAAACACTAGGACCCTACGTCTAAGGTGAAACCCTAAAGCGTATGTCACTGAACCCTAGGTTATCGTGATTCTGATCAGATGGGATTGTTTTCAGACCCACCTCACCGTCTCTTTCGGAGACTAAGCGACCCTCTAGTTTGGGGTTAAGGAATAAGGCAACAATCCACAACACTGACCTTTCTTAACACCTATGTCTATCCAATTTTAACAGATTAATAAGTGGTTGTATACTGAGTAAGTTAAGCTATCGGTTTAGTAGAGATTAGGGGTTTTAAGCATCTGGGAACACAGCCGGCATCCTTGCTTTCATATCCTAACTCATGTGTTTAATCTAGTTAAGCTCAATTACTTCCGTCGTGGATTAGACTCTCCTTTGCCATCGGTCGTTCATCCCTAGGTATGCGTACAGTGTATAGTGTCCTTATATTCCACAATACTCTAACCCTAGGTATATCTACGGTGTTTTAAAGATTTTATTATCTTCACACGGCTTTATAACCAGAGGTAGTTTAACGGTGTATTACGGCATTTTCACGGCTTAGCCAAAACCTAGACCCGTGTCTGAAAGGGTTGCTTTCAGGTAATCCACGGTGAGACAGACCATCGGCATTTCCTTAGCTTCCACGTATTTGTACTCTACCAGTGGTATTTCCAACGCTATACAAAGTATTCAGCCGTATTAAGGTGGTCCCACAGTTTCATACAAACAGGAGATAACTGTGTATTCGTAGTTAGGGTTGATCAGATCCTATCCTAAGGCAACAGCTATGTGAGAGACCGGAAAGGGTGATTAATTAGGTCTACATCCAGGATAAGTCTAACATGTATACAACATAACAACTACCAATCATATATAAGATATTAATTAAACATCATCCCTAATCCTAACATCTACATTTCAACAATCACATATTAATCTAGCTAATCAGCATGGCAACAATCATAGATCGTACTGAAATAACATGCAAAGTAAACATTATAACAGTAAGAAAGTAAGATAATATCACCGGATTAGAAGAGTAATACTGAGGATTACAACAGTCTGACTTGAATAACCTTGCTACAGCTTGATTACCCAATTACAACGTTTCCTCTAGCTCTAACCACTAACTTATATCTCTCTAGCTCTCTAGAGAGAGAAACTAGAGAGATATTATCCTACTAATTCTCCTCTAACTCCTAAGAGTAGTGCTAGAGAGAGAATGCTAACCTAAATCTAGAGAGAGAAAGTTTAGAGAGAGAAAGTGTGAAATGTAAGGTGTGTTGGTGTGTATGAGGTGTGTGAAATGAATGAGAGGAGTCCTCTATTTATAGATGAGGAGGTTGAAGCTTGGTACAAGTCTCAAAGCATGAAGAACAAGCATCAAAGCGCATACGGGGGGTATCGGACCAAGGGGGTCAAACGGCACCATCCAAGAGCACAGCCCCCGTATACGGCACCCTTAGGGCCATATACGGTACCCTAGGGGCTGTATACGATAGGGTAGTGCCCAGGGGGGGGGGGGTTGGTGTCCCGTTTGCCCTCCGCTGATTCTTCGGTTGCTTGGTTCGTCTGTATCTTCTTCGTTCGAGCTCCGTTTTGCTTGATTCTTGAGCCGTTGGAATCGTTTTTCCATTACGCTTCTAATGACACTAAGTTTGCCAAATTTGGAAGTGGTTGACTTTTACGCGTTTCGGTTGACGATCTGCGAGCTTCCGAGCTTCATATCTTCTTCATCTTTCGTCCGTTTTTCTTGATTCTTTCACCTCCAATCTTGGTTTTTCCGATAGAATTATAAAATATAGATTAAGATCTGATTCTATAAGAGAATTGAGAATGGAATATTTAAGGTGATCATTTTGCCTCGGTTTGCTTGTAAATTGGACGTTTTTACTGATTTTTGTAGCAACGTCTATATTTAGACTACCTTGGTGATTTTTAGAGATAAATGATTGTTTTTGGAATGTTTTCACCATAGAATAGTCCAAAAAGTGCGGAAATACATCCTTAAAAACATGACTTTTTGGGTCACATCAACAATCCCCGTCCAGGTTGGAAGCCCCAACTGGTCAAACGGATGCATTATCATTTGTTCATACGAGTGTAGGTTAGGCACTCACAGAGTGGCACCCTCGATCAGGCACTTGATTGTGATCCTGACACCTCAGTTAAGCTCAGACTATGTGCTTATGGCAGTAATATACATTTATTTATTTAGTTAGTTGCAAATCATTATATTAAATCTTGTGGTTCAATTCTCACATTATCTTTATCATTATAAAAACATGTGAGCTCACCAGCTTTTAGCTGACCTTTTAGCAAGTATTCTCAGGTTCTCACCAGCAGTAGGTCTGCTCTATCAGGATACTATAGCCCGAGTCGCATGCAAACATCAGGAGATTCCCCCGCATTTCTACATTTTGTTAAATTAGATATGCCTTAGAACCTTTAACATTTGGAATTTGAGCTTTTGTAATTATAACAAATTATGCAAACTTTTGTATTAAATCAATGTAATATGTAAACGACGCATGTAGAGTCGTTCATTATATATCTTTGTGCTTGATTACCGTATTAGTCGCGCCCGATCCGAATCGCTTCCGCATCATAAATTTAGGGGTGCGAGAGATTGGTATCAGAGCCTAAGGTTATAGTGAACTAGGTTGCATTTAGTAGGCCTATGCTATGACCGTTAGGCAGTATTCCTTGTTAGGTATAATTGGTTCAGAGATTACATCATACAAGTTTAATTTAACTTAGCCTGATTAACTATGTACAATTAAATGAGGATGATGTGAGATCTGAAATGGGTTATACTGAACCGGAACACATTAGTTTACTCTGATCACGAGAGAACTGAGACTCTTACTTGTTTCGTGCTAGACACTCTTGGCTATTATATGTATTGTAGGTATATATAAATAGGCCTGTTGGTGCATGTTTTGTGTGTCTGTTAGTTGGTCTCAGTATGTATTTGTTTGTTATGTAATTACGTAAGCTTAGACATTTGTATTATTAAGTAATTACACATTCTGTATTTAGCGACATAGTCTGTGTCACAAGAGTCAACTTGGTGACACAGATTGTGTCGCACTAGTCGGTCAGGCGACACAACTTGTGTCGCAGGGATCACATTAGGTTTAGAGTATAAATAGTCGAATTTCGCTCATTTGCAAGGGTTGACAAATTTAGGGTTTGAGAGAGCATTTTATGTGTTATCATTTGTATTCAAGCTAGTTGGCTATAATCATCAATATACAAGTGATTCGTTTCATTTTGTGTTAATCGTTTAACTTTCAAATTATCAATTGTTGGATTCCGCACTTCAATTGGTTCTTAGGATTTGATTAGATCAAAGACGAGGGATCTACAAAGTGGAATCAGAGCCTTGAAATCTTCATATTTAGGGTTATCGAATCCATTTTGAATGTTTTCCGGTTAAAATCGAAGTGTTTTGGTGTTAGATCTTCATATGAACGTGTTATAGGATCATTTCATGGGTTTTCCTGAAGATTTGGGTGTTATTATTCGTCCAGCAATCGGAATTTTTCTTTAGGTTTTGAAAAGTTTCAATTTTAGGGTATTTTGGCCGCTGCTCTGCCATTTCTGCGACACAAGCTGTGACACAACCTTTGTGTCACGTCTAAGGTTTGTGCGACACATCTTTGTGTCGCCTTTGACATTGGAGTGACAAACAGCTACGACACATACTTGAGTTGGGACATAAGTCTGCGACACAAATTTGATTTTGTGACACAAGCCTTTAATTAGGCGACATAAGCTTGCAACTCAAGCTTACCTCCGTTTGCGACACACGCCTTTGATTAGGCAACACAAGATTACGACATAAGCTAATCTTCTGTGACACAACCTTTGTGTCGCTATTTGATTTGGATTTAAACGTATCCTGCGACATAACCTTAGTGTCGCTTCTTGATTTTGGGACACACCTCTGTGTCGTATAACAGTCTGTTTGCTTGTGTTTGTCTATTTTGCAGGTATATCTACAATGTCTACTTCCGCTTCTACATCGTCTTCATCTTCATCTTCCATTGATTGAGTAGGAGCTATGTTAAAGCAAATGCTGAGGTTGGGTCCTCAAGTAAACCTCCCATGTATACTCAAGGGATGAGTTACTTGGACTAGAAACAATGGTTTGAATCTTTTATTGCCTTCAATGACCCGGAGATGCAAATTATTTGGAGGAGAGATACGAACGTCCTCTTCGCACACTGGAATTTTTGATGGACCTGCTCCTAAGAAATCAATGAAAGTAATGACTCCCGAGTAGCTAAAAGCATTTGATACAGAACGTAAAACCTACTCAGCAATCACCATGGCATTACCTCTGCCCATCTTAAGACAATTGCAACCGCATAAAACTGCTTATGATTTATGGAATGTTTTTGCAAAGAAATGTGATGGTAGTACACAGTACAAGAAAAACAAGCTGGACCTCATCAAGAAACAGTATGAGGTGTTTGATATGCTTCAAGGTGAATCACTTGAAGACATGTGTGGTAGATATTCACAGCTTGTGAATAAGTTGACCGAGGGAGGGGTTAGGCTGGATAAAACCAACGTAAACAAGAAGCTTCTAGGGTCTTTACCGAAGAAGTGGAATACTTGAGTTTTATTGATGGAGAAAGATGAGGATATTATGGATATGGAGCAGGAGGATTTGATTGGTTAGATTGAAACCAACCTTCTGGATATGCAAAGGAAAGAGACAAAGGCTACTGCTTTTGTTCAGAACCCTAAGTTGTATGGTATGGATGTTCCTGTATCCACAAATCAATCAAGTATTACTGCATTTATGGCTGGGAATACTGGTGGTTATGGTTCAGCAAGTACTACATCTTCTGGTAGTGCTTATAGTCAGATAACTTCTCCAGGCGCCACTGAAGATTATTCTTCTTCGTTTGCAGCATTTCTATCGGCAACTGCAGACATGACTGATGAAAACTTCAGTCAGATTGATCAAGAAGAACTGGAAAGAATGGACTTGAAATGGAGCATGGCTATGGTCTCAAGAAGGGTGAAAAACTTCTTTAACAAGTTTGGGACAAAGTCTGTCAATGATCCCGGCGAGAAGGGTTTGGGATTTAACAAAAGTAAGGTAAGATGATACAAGTGTCAAAACTATGGACACTTCGCACATGAATGTGAGAAGCACGAGGTTCCACCTTCTGATTTCACCAAACCTTCTCCACATAAGTCTGCCGAGAAGTCTAAGGCTGAAGAGAAAGCTATGGTTTCATCTACGTTGGACAACAGTTGGCCAGAGTTTGCTGAAGGAGAAGACAATGAGGAAACAACACTCATGGCTGAAGTTCATGAGGTAGATGATGAACCTCTGTCATGCATTTCGTGTATTAAATTGACTAACCAGGTTAAGAGGCTTAAAGAGGAATGTGAATGCCTTCTCTCTAATAAAGAACAATTAACTGAAACTAATAATCTTTTAAGAGAAAATGATAAGGCTCATGAAAAGAAGCTTAAAGAAATTTTTGAAGAAAAACAAGAACTCAAAGCCAAAATTTTTGAACAACAAGATGAGATCGGCAGTTACGTCCATATGCTCACTAAAGTAAAAAGGGAACGTACTGATTCCCAGGCCGAGGTTCTTAATTTAAACCAAAAATTGTCTAACTTCAACACTTCCTCTTTGATCTTTGATCAAATCATTACGGCACAGAGGACTGATATGAAAAGCAAGGTTAGACTTGGTTATCATCAAGTCCCGCCTCCCAAAGATTATGTTCCCATGCCTGTTAATGTTGATACCAAATACCCTGTGTCTATCTATCCTAAGATAGACATAAAGCCTCCCAAACCTGCTGTTAGCATCAATATAAGTAAGCTTGAGCAAGTTAAGGCTGAAAAAGTTAAAACTGTTGTTAACTAACCTGACACTAGTATGCCTGAGCCATTTAAGAAATCGACTAGTGATCCATAACCTATGAAGGCTCAGAAGGTTGATGAAGTTGAGCCTGTAAAGGCTAATCCTTGAAAAAGCTGAGCCAGTTAAGCCTATCGTTGTTGAAAAGCCTGAAACCAGTAAGGCTAATGATGTACCTCCATTGGAGGTGATTGAGATGGAGGATATTACCGAGGAGGAATATCCAAAGGTAGAAAAGAAAAATATAAAGCCAGAGAATGTTATCGCACCTTTTGAATATGTTACCAAGGCTTTAAAGGCAAAAGGCAAAGCTAACACTGAGCCTGGAAAGAAGATTTTAAAACAAAAAGAAACTTTAAAGAAAAATGAAAAATCTTCTAAACCATCTTTTCAAGCATCCACTACTACATGTTCACACAAGTGTGCATGTTCCTTACATGCTTCCTTTGGGTACCATCCTCAGAGGTTTATCCCTCAAATTCAACCATTTGTTGAACGACGATCTTGTTTCTACTGCAAGAAACAAGGTCATCTGATAAGTGATTGTCCTTTTCTTGCTAAGAAGTAGTCCGGTAGAGGTGTTCCTTGAACCTCTAAATCTTAAATCTCTTTGAAAAGATCTCGTTCTATGAGAGGTTCTGCATCTCCACCACCTATTTCTAAAATCAACAAAGTTAAGCAAATAAAATCTGATGATCAAAAGCTCAAAATTGTTGTCAAGCGACCACCTAAACCACAAAAGGTTTGGAAGATTAAAGAGTCACGTTCTGACTCTTCATCTGACAATGTTACATTAGTCAACACTTCTGATTTGCTGAAAAATAAAATCTTGACTGATGTTATCATTGTAGATGATGCTACTGAGTTACCCAAGTCTGTAAAGGCTTGGGTCTCAGTTACTAATTAATTGCTTTGATTGTGGTGTTGCAGCAACCAGAAGATGTTAAAAATAGTAAATGGTATATAGACAGTGGTTGCTCACGACACATGACAGGCGACATATCTCTACTTTCGCAAGTTCATCCTTACGACGAAGATTATGTTGCTTTTGCTGGTGATAAGGGTTTGTCATCACCGGTCAGGGAACACTCACTAATGGGAAAGTGAGTTTGAGAAAGTGAACTTTGTGGAGCAGCTCAACCATAACTTACTCAGTGTCTCCTAGGTGTGCAACAAAAAGTACACTACCATATTTAATGACACTAAGTGCTGTATTTTGAAGTCGGGATTCATTATTCCTGAGGAATGGGTGCTACTGAGGGCACCAAGGCTAAAGGACACGTATATTCTAGATATGAAGACTATGAAAACAACTCAACATATGTGTCTATTATCTAAAGCTCCTGAAAAGGAATCACTACTGTGGCACAGACATATGGGTCATCTACACTTCAAGAAGATGAATTATTTGATTAAGAATGATCTTGTGTGAGGAGTGCCAAAGCAATCCTTTGGAATTAATGATCTGTGTGTTCCCTGTCAGAAAGGGAGACAGCACAAGAAGTCCCATAAGTCAAAGGTAGTGAATAGTGTTGCAAGTCCTTTGGAGCTATTGCACATGGACTTATTTGGACTAGTAAATAAGAGGAGTGTTGAAGGTTCTAAGTACTGCTTGGTAGTTACTGATGACTACTCATGCTTTTCTTGGGTGTATTTCTTGTCTACAAAGGACGAGGTACCTGAGATCCTTATTTACTTGTTTGACAAACAGGAAAACTTGTGTAATATTTCGATTAAGAAACTGCATTCGGATAATGGAATGGAATTCAAGAACTCAACCATTGAGTTTTACTATTTGAAGAAAGGCATTGATCATTAAATCAGTGCTACTCGAACTCCTCAACAAAATGGAGTTGCTGAGCGTAAGAACAGGATACTCATTGAAGCTGCGAGGACCATGTTGGCAGACTCCAAGCTGCCTGTTACCTTCTGGGCTGAAGCGGTCAACACAGCTTGTTATGTTCTTAATAGGGCGACTACGGTTAAGAAGTTTGGGAAAACTTCGTATGAACTGTTTAACAACCATACACCATCTTTGCAATTTCTTGAACCATTCGGTTATCCCTGCACAATTATGTACACAAAGGAGAAGACTGGAAAATTTGGTGCTAAATCTAGCGAAGGTTTGTTCTTGGGTTATTCAAACAATTCTCCAAAAAAATGTGTGTATAATGTGGCCACTAAAAACTCTATGAAGTTACTTGCTTTCGATATACTAAAAATCCTCAAGGAAAGGGACCCGAATCGTTGTTTAATTATGAGGCTTTATTCAACTCATTTAATATTCCACAAGAAGAAGATGATGGGGTCGAACGGGTAGTTACATTACTACATGAGTTGGATATATCTTTCGATGTACCCAAAGCATTTACATCTACTCCACCACCACAGCTAACACCACTCATTCCATCTCTTCCTCCTACAGTTGAATCGGTACCTGTTACTTCCAGAACTCCAGAAATGCCTGAACTGTCTGAGGGAGAGCAAGAACATGAACCGCCAACTAATCTCAATGACTTTATCTCTGGGGGGAGATGACACAAACTTGGAACCCATCATTGTGCCTGATGAAATTCCAAGCTCTCGTATCAACAAGCAGGATCATCCGGTGGAGAATATTATTGGTGATTTGAACAAATTGACTAAGACAAGAAGCCAAATTGCTGCTTTTGAGAAAGTTGCTGCAGAAGAATATGCTTCTATTTCTGAACCTAATGAGTCCACTAATATTACATATCAGGCCACTGAAGTAAAAGAATGTTTTCTATCTCAAGTTGAGCCTAAAAAGACCGAGGAGGCTTTGATAGGCCCATCTTGGGTTGAGGCAATGCAAGAGGAATTGCTACAATATAAAAAGCTACAAGTTTGGGAATTGGTACCGTTTCCCAAGGGCGCCCATTCGACCAGGACTCGTTGGGTATATCGCATTAATAGGGATGATCAAGGGGTCGTGATCAGGAATAAAGCGCGTTTGGTAGTCCAAGGCTTTTCTCAAATTGAGGGCTTGGACTATTGATAAACGCCAAAATGTACTATATTGTAGTACTAACTTATCCCGTGTTTTGATAGGTTTCTAATGTATTTTGTATGAATAAGATACTTATTTTATTCATATTTGCATTTAGGAGTTCAATTGGAGCTTGGATCGAAAAGAAACAGAAAACGAGCTTATTGCGAAGAAAAGTTGCTAAGAGAATAAAACGATAGACAAGAGAAGATTGGATCGGAGTAAATGGTGATGATGTTCAGGAATTGTAAGGAGAGCGTCGACATCACAAGAGATTGCGTCGCGACCATCATATACATAGCACCGCAATCAAAGCAAATCGAGCCGTGATCAAAGAATCAAGGTCGCGCCGCGACCACCATTAATAGCTCCGCAATTAGAGCTCGGTCGCGTCGCGACCGTATGTTGGCCAGAAGGGTTTAAATCCGATTTTTCTCATTTCAAACCCCGACTTTTGATAACCAAAACCATACAAACAGCAGCCGACCAAAATGAGTTCTCTCCCAATTTTAGGAGCATTTCGATGACGATTCGGAGGCGTAAAAGGCTAGGATCGATTCCTATCGATTCTACTTCGCGCGGTTTATGATTTGGTTTGCATATCTTTTTCCGATTTCAATTCTAACATCGTCTATGTGTTTTGTTTGAAATCATAAATCTGATTTTGTATGATTAAGTTATGTATTAGACTTTATGTATATTGTTTAGTTTAATAACCTTGGATTATGATTATTTGATGGTTATAATTGTGTTTTGGATCAATTATCTGATTGAAGATTGTTATGTTATCTGTGAATCCTTGTTTATTGGTGCTTGTTAGTTATTACTTAACGTGATTAATAGTATCATTGAGATTGAGTTCCTTTAATGTTATTGATTATTGATGATTATGAATTTAGGTTTATAGTCATTGCTAAATATATTGAGTTTGATAGGTTAAGAGAATAGTAACTAATCGATCTAAAATGAGCAAGCTAATAAGAGTTTATTAGTAGGTATTGTTGAGTCATACCGCGAGGAATAATCATAACAAGTCGTGAATACTTAATGCATAATCTAGGGAAAAGCACGCAATAGAAACTGCAATTCTTGCGATGTTGGATCGATGTTTAATGTGGGACCCTATGTTGTAGATATTAGTTAACCCGAACTGTGGCTAATTTACATTTAACTTGGACTCTTTGATTAGTATTTAAGTTGATAAGTTGATAAAAAAGAAATCACAATCAGATAATCAAAACACATGAACCGGGTATTATGAATCTGAGTGGAAGACTTTAAGCAATTACATGTCTATCTCCAATTGTTTATCTTTTCCTGTTGATCTTGTTTTAAGTTATTGGTTTAGTGAACTAGTTCATATTGAACGTTCGTACGGAACTAAAATGTACCCCCTATCTTACTGCTTTATTAGGTTAGTTAATAATTCTAATTTAATTGAATAACATTGTTCACGTGTTCCCGTGTTCGACCTGGACTTACCATAGCTATATTATTCTGATTGGGTATTCTTGCCTGGTTGTGTGATAGTATTAATGAAGTATTTCCATATATAAATAATAAAACGAGACGCTTTTACACGCATCAAGTTTTTGACGCCGCTGCCGGGGAACACTTAACTGGTTGGACTATTGTTCTATCGGGGGACACTTAACTGGTTGGACTATTGTTCTGCCGGGGATACTTAACCGGTTGGATAGTTGTTCTGTCGGGGACACTTAACCGGTTGGATAGTTGTTCTGTCGGGGACACTTAAATAGTTGGACTATTGTTCTGCCGGGGAATGGTTGCTTATTCGATTAAGTTGGAAACTACATATAAAAAAAAATTAGTTAAAAAAAATTATTAAATATATAATAAATATTAATAATAATAATAATAATTTTTTGTATATAATTGTTTATTTGTTGATTATATGTATCTGCATGTTATATAGTTTAATTTTTAATGGAGTGAAGTTTTTGAATTTGGTTTGCACAGACGGTTAACCGACGGTTGTGCGCACCAGCCGGCGGTAGTAAGGTTATTTTTGCGAATAAAATTTTTCTATTTTCTGCTCTGTTTGTCATATATATTATGTACTAATTATTATTTTTTATTTCTTGTACCTTATTTTATATTGGTTATTGTTAGTTATTTTGTTAATTTTAATTCTTAGTTATTTTATATTTTGTTTTCTTTTTGTTCTTTTTGTTTTCTTGTTAGTTTTTGCAGTTTCAAACTTTGTGGGTGTGTTCCCTGGAAACCCTCACGAGACTATAACTCATCCACTCGGGATACCGAGGGGTTTAAAGGCTTATTGCATACGCTAAATGCAATCGTGATGCATACGGAAGTGAGCTATTGTATATTTTCAAAATCAGATCAAGAAAGCATTTTTCTTCAAGATCATGGGAGTTTTCTGTAACTTCTTTTCTATTCCCTATTTTACGATTCCTTGTTTTGCAATGAGGACATTGCTTTATTTTAAGTGGGGGATGGGGGAAAATAAGTGTGATTGTCATGAGTTATAAAGCAATAAATATTGGTAGACTTTAGAACTTTGTTTTTAAGGCATTTTTAGGGAACATAGCTAGAAAGCATTCGATGTTAGTCATTTATTTTTTCTTCTAAAAACGTATTCTCTTCAAGATTAGAAACGATAGTTCATCATGTGATGTATCGATAGGCAATCTATTTATAAGTTGTTGAGCTATTAAATAAAATTAATGCAAGAAGTAGGCGATATTCCGAGAGGAACTTTAGCAATGTATGAAACTTATGCCGAAATTTTCGTATGTTCGTCGCCTACAACTTTCGTGTTGAACACTTCCTCTAAAAATGCACCGATTCTTACAGAAAGTTCAGTTTGTGTGTATGTTACTGTTTTGGCCGGAAATAGGACTCGACACTTCTCGATTTTATTTACCTAAGTTAGAGACCTCTATAATTCACCGGAAAATTCGGTAAAATACTAGACATATAGTAGAATATGTGTGATTTTTGTTGGATTTGATTTCGGCCTAGAACATGTCAAAAACGAGAGGCGAAACAAACCGACAAAACCGAAAATATAACTTAAGGACTGTTTTGGGAATAATCATAAAACCGAGACTTCGGGTCGGCCACAAAATGTAATGACAATTTTTATAAACTCTATGAACCATTTTAAGGGTTGGGTAAAAGTTTTGGGTCAAACCGAAGTCGTTTGACCACGTTCCCAACACGCGAAACCTGATCAACCCCTTGTGTCGCTTTTGGCCCAAAGCCATTGTGACACAAGCCTCTATGTCGCAAATAATTAATTACGTCGCACATAGCGACACAAAGTCTTATGTCGCAAAACTTATCATTGTCACATACTGCAACGCAACAACTTTATGTCGCATTAAATTGCGGATGTCGCATATGGCGACACAAACCATTATATCGCTAAAACCCATATTTTTACTGACTAGCGACCCAGACCTCTATGTCGCAACACCTCATAGCGACACAACTCTCGTGTCACAGTTCGCAGAACTTTGAAAACTCATATTTTCACTAAGTGTCGAACACTTACGTACATGGTATACATATATTTTAATAAGTATATGATATAATGAAACATATAATAATAATACTTTCGAATTATTATTACAAGCCATCACTAACGGGCCGTACATGCTTTCAAAACTCAAACCTAAACAATCAAACCAAATCATTTGGACATTACTAGTTGGATGAACAACTAGCATAGATGGTCTGTTGAGACATCTACTTATATTTATAACCTTGCGCGTTCTGAACGCCCGGCAGGTTACAGTCTTCGGACAACATCGCCTTGTGCAACATCATACTTGCTTGATAGCAACATATCAGACTTAGGTGAGTCTCATGGCCCCGACTTTTTAATGTTTTTACTCCCGGGGTGGGAATACATGCTCTACTTTATTTTACATATGAACACGAGTACTAAACCTCGCTATATTCTGCATGAGCTATTTGCTAATCATTTAAAAGTCCTCTACGATCATAGTTTGGTAATACTTTTGTGGCGTGAATGTTAGTGTATGGTACCATATAGGATTGACAATCCCCGTCCGGGTTAGCAAGCACTAACTGGTCAAACGGACGCATTATCATTTGTTCATATGAGTGTAGATTAGGCACTCGCAGGGAGGCACCCTCGCTTAGGCACTTGGTTGTGATCCTGACACCTCAGTTAAGCTCAGACTATGACCTCATGGCAGACATATACATTATTTGATTGATTTCAAATCATTATACTAAATCTTGTGGTTCACACACTATACTTTATCATTATACAGCTCACCAGCTTTTAGCTGACCTTTTAGCATGTATTCTCAGGTACTCAGCAGTAGTAGGTCTGCTCAGAATTAGATAGCTCGAGTTGCATACAGACATCAGGAGATTCCCCTGCATTTCTACATTTTGTAAAACTAGATATGCCTTAGAATCTCTTACATTTGTCTTACGAGCTTTTGTAACTATTACAACATTATAAAACTTTTATATCATCAATGTTATTTGTAAACGACGCATATAGAGTCGTTCATTATATCTTATGTGCTGTGATTACCGGATTAGTCGTGCCCCGACCAGAACCGCTTCCGCATCATAATTTGGGGGTGCGACATCTAGCGAGTCAACGATAGTCGTATATTATGTATGGTCTACACGCATCATCCATAATGGTGACTCAATAACGATAGTTTGCATGTATGCAGAGTTGATGATTCGAGAAACGGATGTGAAACTATTAATATTAATATTAAATTAATGAAAAATTACATAAGTTATATTTAGAAATGTTGAGTCTTATTTCGCAAGAGTTTCTATATATAAAACACTAATATGTTTTATATATTAGAACCTTAATTTTTAAAGTCTTTAAAATTATGAGTGACTTTAATGAAAAATTGACTTTGTTTGAATATTTGTGAAACCTTAATTTTTACTTTAGAACACTTAAAACTTAAGTGATTAATTCTGCACAACAAAATTATGAGTGACTTCAATTGGACATTTTTAAAACTTACTAATTCAATGACATAAACTCTTATTATTATCATTATCATTATTATTATTATTATTATTATTATTATTATTATTATTATTATTATTATTATTATTATTATTATTATTATTATTATTATTATTATTATTATACTTTGCATGATGTTACGATTCATAAAAGTGTAACACATTTTAAATTCTTTAAATCAATTTCTAAATACCAGCATAAACCCCGTGTAAATTCAACTGTAAACATTTTCTTTCGACAAAAATATCAGTTGACGGAAAATAGTTTCATTCGACAATATATCCGTTCATGAAACCAAGGTTGTCAAGATCGGGATCCTACGTATGATCGTTTTTGCCTTTGCAAGATCGAGATCATATGATCGAGATCGGGATCGTAGATCCTACCAAAATATTTTTTTATATACAAAGGTATCTAAATTCTTGTAGAAAACCACTATTAGAGAAATTAATCTAACATTCAGACTTTTATATTACTGAAGTGATGCAATTTGTCAACATACAGTTCTCAAATGATAAACGTACTAAAACAAAAGATAGCGGCATAGCACAATTGCACTAAAGTTTGAGAGCATATTACAAATGAAAATTCATAATCATCGTTTTAAAGGTTCTAGACTTTTTCTTAGGTTAATTTGATAATAAATGGGGAAATTGAACTTGGAAACAAATGTATGGTAAGTTTTGAGATAGGATTTGAACTACTTATGAGCCTTACAAGTCAAATTGTAAAAAAAGAAAAAAATTAACCCATTTGTAGGATCGGATCGTTCAACAATCCTACGATCCTACTCCGATCCTACCTCCTGACCGATCCTACTCCGATCCTGCACATTTTTCCTTAGTAGGATCGTAAGATCGTACGATCCTACGATCATGATCGCGATCTTGACAACCTTGCATGAAACACTTAATCTAATCTAATTTTCACATATAAACAATTTTTTTGAATGACATTATATTCTTTTTCTTCTCCCTATCAACAACAACAACAACAACAATAGTAATAGTAGCAGTAGTAGTAGTATAAAGAGAAAAAAGAACATTGACCATTGGTAAGTAGTGTTATTGACTTCAATTGAAATTTGACTTTTCCATTGCCCATTGGTAAGTATGTTATTTAGTGTATGGTTTTTGATGCCCGCGTTTAAGATGGATGTGGAATTGTATTAGTTAGTCAGATGAATAACTTTGTACTCACTACTCAGAACATTTGTTTTTCTAGACAATCTGTTTTAGCTTTTTAAATCGATTGGGTATTTTCTTAATTTCATTTTTAACTTTATAAGTTAGATTTTATAACTATAAGACTGTTATAATATTGGGTCGTTCTAATTTATAACTATTTTCACCGAAGCACGCTTAACTGTGAGGTAAATGTGGATGGATTGAGATCAGAACCTGTATAATTGTTCTAATCGGTCTGGTCTAGTTTCGGTTTGTTTTTCAAGTTCATATACTTTGGGTCAAGTTTTGATAGCCCTGGTTGCATCCAATTCGGCTAAGAGACTTTTGCTGCATAAATCTTTGAATTATGAATTATTAATGAATTTGATCGGCCAATAATTAAGAAAATAGTCTAAAATGAATCTTTATTTGCAAAAAATAAGTTTAGCTTCTTTTAATGCGGGTGTATGATATCGCTCATTTTGTACATACATATCTAACGTGATATCAATGATTTTAGTTTTATTTTTAGTTAATTTTTAGAACTTTCGTACTTAGTTAGTATAATTTGGATTTCCAGGTTAACGAGTTGAAGTTTGAATGATTGATGATGATTTGATGTCGAATGTTGGAGTTGAAAAGTCAAAATTGTTGCTGGAGCCAAACTTTCAACTGACGAACGCGATCCGGCTCTATTTTCTTAGGATCGCGTTTCATAGTGAAAACCCTTCTCAGAATTTCCAAGGCACACGAACGCGATCCGTACCTCCTTCCTGGATCGCGTTTCAAAGGGTTATTTGGTAACAGAATCTTTCCAAGGCTAGTAACGCGATCCAGCCTCAACAAGCCAGGATCGCGTTTGATAGAAGAAAACTGAAAACCAGGATCGCGTTCGTCACTTTTTGCCCGATCCCTAGGTTAAATAAAAAACACACACCCATTTTTTGTTTGTTGCTACTGGCACCCAAAACCCAAAAACCCTAAACTTCCAATTTCTATTTTCATCATCATCTAACAAGATTTCTTCTAGTTTTCTTCACTAATCACTAATGGCTAGTTTGCTTAAGGTATTATCATCACCCATTTTTGTGTTTAATGTATACATTTTGGGGGTTCCACCAACAATTCGGGTTTAGCATAATCTAAGTGTGGGGATGTTATGATTACTTGTTTTTCTTCATTTTCATGCTACATTGTTGCTTCTAACTTGTGTATTCCATTATTTTGTGTTGAAATTGCTTGATTGTGATGATTCCAAATTATGGTTTATGCTAGTTAGTGGGTAATCCGAATTGGGGGAATTGTTGATGGTATTTGGTGCTAGTGTGCATGAAACTTTAGTTTACTATGTGTTTTAATGCTCATTTGTTGATTAATTTCACTTTGTGAGTAGATTGTGAATTAGGGTTCATGACATTTTGGGGAAGAAGATGAAGTTGACTTTTTGGGTCAACGTTTGACTTTGTTTTTCATTGACTTTTGATTGTAATGCATTACTTGTTATCACTGTGTGATTATTATGCAATTTTCAAGTATATGTTTGATATTAGAGTTATGAAACTTGTGAAATTGGTTTATTTGATGGAAGATGATGGTGTATTGAGTGCATTTCATGTAATCTTGATTGTAAGACTTGTTTGGCTTTGAATTGTGTTGTCCGTTGCCATGACTTTGTTTGATATTAGATCACATGTTATGTTTAGGCGGTTTGCATGTTCCATAGAATAGTTAAAGGTGTGTGTATAGGAAACTTGGTTACTAGTTGTGGGTTACCAATGTTATGATCAACTGTGTTCAATGTCAAGTTTTGGTTGGCCTATATGCTTTGGTTGTTGGGGGATGTAGTTTAGACATTAAGCGCTCATTTTGTGACTCGATGGCTAATTGCAGTTTATGCTAACGCTAACAATCCTGGAAACATATTTTTGTTGTGTGTTTGATGTTTCAGAGAGGTCGCAGTAAAGAAAAAGAACAAGAATCTAGTTCTAAAGGAAAGGGAAAAGCACCTACTTTATCGCTAGGATATCTTTTTGATCCAGAAAGATTACACCCAAATTTGCAGTTTACAAAGAAAGATTGTGGGTGGAAGTTTGCGAATTACAATGAAAATTTGTTGGCTTTAAGAGATAAAGATATTGTACATCCAAGAGTGATCAATTGGCAGCCATTGGAAGAAGCGGGGCTAGCAGAGTCATTGAGGCACACTCTCACGCAATCGATTACATGTAGATGGACAAGTAACACTGAGAGTGCCCCCTGGATGTGGATCTGAGTGTTGATCGATAGTAATAGATTGGCGGAATCAATCAATTACACAAACAAGTAATAAACTCAAACCGAAAACAATGATTAATCAAAGTAAACGAGTATATTAGCTTGTAAATCGTATTGGAACTGTTTACAGAAGTGCTTAGTCGACAAATGGTGCTAGGGTTTCGTCAACCCTAGCCGAAAACCCGTAGGTTTCAATTTATACTAAAACAAAATCGGCAGACATGCGTCACTTGGGAAGTGTCGCATGTCGCCGCCCTCATGCGTCACTTACCTAAGTGTCGCTATGCGTCACTAAGGCAAGTGTCGCCTAATGCTAAACTTAAGTGTCGCAAATACAGAAAATAACTTTTCTAATAAAACTAACTAACGACACTTACAACTCAATAGACCAACTGACAGACACACAAACATGTATCAACAAACTCCCCCGTGTCTTCAGCTTGGTCTTCAAAAACATCTTCAGTTTAAACCCAACCTGGTGGAAACACTCCACCAGCATGAATACCCACTCGAACACAAATCTCGACCACCTTCTCAAACTTTGAAGCTTCTTCTTGATCATAACGATGATACTCCATCTTACTTTTGTGAAGAGCTTTCAAATCTTTCTTCGTCAAATTGATAAGGCTGATCGGATCAAAAACACGAAGAGTTCTTCCATATTTTGCAGATAAACTCCAATTACCCTTCTCAATCACTGGATCTTCAACAGAAAGATATTCAATGACTGCTTCTTGAGTAACAGAATCAAACCACCAATATCGTAATCTTTTCAGAAAATCAAGTGGTAATGACTGCAAAGGCACAGTTTTCTGACTAGCAGCTGGAGGATAATGATACTTCACAATCGGTTGCTGAGTTCTTGAATCCAACTTTTTCTTGTATGAATAACGAACTCCCAGCTCTGGTCTAACCCACAAATATTTCTTGCTGTAGATATCTTTTCTAAGAATCTTCTGAAACATGTTACCACGAAAATCATCAGTGTGGTTAACAATGTTCAGTTGAGCAAGACGATTCAATTCTTCCTTCGGCAGCGTGCTAATACAATTAAATCTCGGTCGAAAATACTGTACTCCATCTCTTCGCTTAATAAGAATCAGAAAGTTGACTTCATCAAACTTCCAACTTCTGATTAATCCAGTCAAATCACCTCGAACCTGATATGTTTTGCAAATCTTCAATTCAGGCTTGAGCTTTCGAAACATCGGGCGCTCTGAAGATGTAGACGGTTGCGCTTGTTCAGGAACAGATTCAGCAGTTGGTTGTTCCTGAGTAGTATCTGTTTGAGGCTCTTGGTCATCATCAGAATCATCGGACTCAATGATCGGTGCATCAAAATCATACGGTTGAGCCGGTTGTTTCTGAACTGGTTCCGATTCTCGCTCAGGTGCTGGTTCCTGATGAGGATTAACCAAATATTCTTCGTCTGACCCTGGAACCTCAGCATCCATCTCTATATCATCCGGATCAACTGATTTATCTTCTTCATCATCCGGATTTATCAAACTCTGAATGTATGTGAGATTAACATTCGAATAATCAACCGAAATGGGTCTCGGTTGTCCTGGAACATCAACGAAATAATCCAAAGCAATGTTTTCATTAATAGAATCTGGATTTACATTTTCGGATTCTGGGGGAGGGGTTACATTTGTTTCTAAGGTTCTCTGACCTTCCTCCCCCGAAACAACAGTAACCGCTTCCAATTCTAACAACCTAGACTGCACATCTTTCAATTCTAGCTGCAATTCCTGCACATGAGCTGCTTTTATCTCCAAATCTTTTATTTGAGCAGCTTGAGCTTCAATCACGGCAGCCTGATCATCAAAACGCTTGTTCATCTGAGTTATCTGATCAAGTAACTGCTGAAGCATCGCAGTAGGCGGTTGTTGTTGTTGTTGATCTTGGTGACCAGGCTCCTGAATGGTAATTCCTGTTCGCTGGCGTCTTCTCAATGGTAAATTAGCATAAGACGGAGAAGACCCAACTGGTCGCTTTCCAAGATTAGGCGGTACATGAACACGCCCCGCAGAAATCCTTCTCAAAATACGCTTAAAGCGTCGAGGATCAGCCAACTGTATTCCATCCAATGCATCCTGAGGTGGTACATCACCCGGAGAATCAGGTGGTGTAACACCACCATCAGATTCCTCAGCTGGAACCTCTCCAACTTGCTCAATATCCTCCAAATCTTGAGCTACAGCAGCATCAACTAAATCTGCCTCATTGACCGGAGGAGCAACAACATCCTCATAACCATCCCCGGGCGGCGCAACATAGTTTTCGTTTACTATGTGCCCAAATAACTCACGATCAGGTAAGATCTGAGAATCTTTTGGTGGCAGCTTACAGTCATTGAAAACACGTAACATCATGGGCGTTGGAAATAGTAACGATCTTAGATCCGGAGCTATTCCCAGATTCAAATCATTTAACAACAGCTGAACAAAACGAGGATATAACAGCCATTTTTCTTTTCCAGCTCGAACATTATCAACCATATTCCCGAAAATATAACCACTGAAGTTATACGGCTTGTTATAAACTAACGCCAGCATCAGAGATAAAGTCATGTGACTTGCAGCATCGTATCCTCCTTTTCGCGGAGATAAACACACAATTACAATGTGAGCTAAGTATCTCCAAACCCGACAGAGATACTGTTTACGAAAATCAGTAAGCTGATCAGCCGGATAACCCAATCTCTGAAGACCCCCGTAGATAAAAGTGGTCTCAAAAACGGTCGGCATATCGTTTGCATCATCAAACTGCAAAACGCGGCGAACTGAATCCTGTGTAATCTGAATCTCACGACCAAACATAGTGGTCACAATCCGCGGAGTATCGTTCTCTGTTCTGATAAATGCGTGGTCATAAAACTCCTCGATTTGATTCATATACACTGGTACTGAAGCTGTAATAGCGTAATGAATCCTCGAACGTCTAAGAAACTCGATCATCGGCCGAAAAGGCAATGAGTTCTTATGCGTAGATTCCAAAAATGCAACAATGTTGTGCCTGGTGTTTGTGCGACGATAATAATCATGAAGATGCTCCATCTGTAACTATAAACCAGACAAGAACACGAAAAATCGTTACAGAATAAGCTCAAAAACATAATCAAAAAATCTAATTTTATAGCGTCACTGAAGAAGTGACGCACGTAAGACAGCCGACACTTAAGGAGTGCCGTATGAAAATCAGAAATCAGAAGGATGCGTCACTTAAGGTAAGTGACGCATTGACAGCGTCACTGGTGTAAGTGACGTTGCCGTAACATGTATCATTCAAGCGGTACTTAACAAGTGACGGGTATGCGTCATTTAGAAAGTGACGGTCAGTTAAAGCGGCACTGACAGCGTCAGTTAAGAAAGTGACGGATCAAAGCGTCACTCGGTAAGTATGACGTGGGAGTGACGCATAAAGGCGTCACTCAGCAAAGTGACGTTTAAAGGCGTCACTTGTGGAAGTGACACTTAACCTGTGAAATTACCATTAAGCGTCACTTAAGGAAGTGACGCTTGAAGTGACGCAACGATGAAGATCATCGTGTCACTGTTCAAGCCCAGAAATCACGACGAACCAATTTTGGGGTTTTTTGAAAACGAGTTAACCAAACGGTGCGGCAAGTAAAGACGAGTAAAACACACCGTTTATTAACACAAAACAATAACAAAACGATCCCCAATAATCATGATTTCATAAACCCTAAAAACCCGAAACTTCAATCGACGATTAAATCATGAATACGCAATTTTAATAGATAAGAATGGTACCTAATGATGCGTATAAGTGAGATGAACAAGTTAACGGAGACCGATTGCACGCAAAATACACGAAAAGCCGTAGATCGATCGGAAAGCACGAACAGTCGAAGTGACGCAGCGACGAGAGAAGTGACGCAAGGGTAGTGGAAGTGACGCGTAGTGAATAGTGTTGGTGGTAGAAATGAGTGCCGGATACGGACTATTTATACCAAAACTCTAATCAGCGTCACTTAGAACGACTCTTAAAGCGTCACTCTTATGCGTCACTATGAGCGTCACTTAGGAAGTGACGCATATCGACAGTTTTTGAAAAAATTTAAAATTTTATCGATCTTTTGCGCAGTACTCAATTTGACAGTAAATGTGACTTGGTTAACAAATAAATAAAATTTAAAGACACGAAATTACAAATATAAAACCAAACTAAATACATTCTTTTTGGTGACGGAGTTGATTAAGTCTAGTTAGGGATCATATCGGAATAACATGCAATTATTAGGAATGGTAAGTGTTATTTCGATCATCAGTATATTTGTCCACTTTAAATTTACTTGGCACATTTAAAACACCTTGTATAAAAATTATTTCAAGACAATTATTGGTATTGTTTGTCCACCTAAACATGTTACATCCGTGTCTGTGAGGTAACCTTTTATTGTTAGGATGAATATTGCACCATGGTCCCCACCATAGATATACCCCTATAACTTAGACATGAACATAGTTTCCAAAATTAGAAGGAATATAAGAGGATCAATTTTAAGAATCAAGCCAGCGGTGACAGGTCTGTACTTGCGTACAACAGAGCAACATAACTTGATTCAGGTATAAGCAAAACTAAACGCAGTCAAACCAAATTTGTGGCGACCTTGTGTAGTATCTTAAATTTAAGACTTTGCAAGTGCATTGACTTACGTTTGCTTAGTTTTGAGAGTAAGCTGAATTGAGACCAGGTCTGCACTTTCGTACAACAGAGGAAACAATCAGCATACTCCCCCAAAAGATCTCAGATATACGATCCAAAAATAGAAGTATGTCAAGCTATGCTAAGGAATTAAGACTTAAAGTCGTACATCACAAGGTGTTTACCACATGATCATAGACATGTATGTAAATTACTTCTTAATACCTCAGAGACCGGTGTGTACCATGCCTACCAATACATCGTATGATGAAGATAATTTAGATAAAAACTGTTTTAAGTGTGTCAGATAAACCTACTGACACATCCAAGATAAACCTTAAAATTCCATTTTGTGCATGTCACCCGATGTACTATCATATCCCAAGTTGTTTACAGACACAACTTCAACGTCTATTTTAAAAATGTAGCAACCTTGCGTTTTCTTTGATACTAAAGAGTATAAAGAGTGGCTGTTGCAAATATGTTGTTGTTTTGTTTTTTTTTTTTTTTTTTTTTTTTAAATAAACACACATAAAAGCAAATAACGTTAACTATCCAAGTCACACATTACTTTTTAGACCCAAAGAATCTTAAACCGATCATGTTGACCAGTTCATCAAATCGAGCACGTGAAAAGGCTTTGGTGAATAGGTCAGCACTTTGTTTAAGGGTGTCTATGTGGACCAGGTCTATCAAGTGTTTTTCATAGCAATCCCGTATGAAGTGGAACCTAAGTTCAATATGTTTTGTCTTAGAGTGCTGTACGGGATTGCGTGTGATAGAAATAGCAGCAGTGTTATCTATGTGAATGGGAGTCATAGTAAGAAGTAACCCGTAATCGCGTAATTGGTGCTGAATCCAGAGAACTTGAGCACAGCAACTAGCGGCAGCAACATACTCAGCCTCTGCTGTAGAAAGAGAGACTGTAGTTTGCTTCTTGCACTGCCACGAGACCAAACGCGATCCCAGAAACTGACATCCACCCGTTGTAGACTTCTTATCGATACTGCAACCTCCATGATCCGAATCTGAATAGGCTGTGAGAGCGAAAGTCTTCTCATTTGAATACCAAAGACCAAGGGTAGGTCTAGCTCTGAGATAACCAAAAATTCGCTTTACTGCCTTCATATGTGACACCTTTGGTTTAGCCTGATAACGTGAGCAAATCGACACGGCAAATACAATATCCGGTCTTGAGGCAGTCAAATACATAAGAGAACCTATCATTGAACGATAGTCCCTCTCCTTGCAAACTATCCTTCACACGTTCCGACTGCTGCAACACATCAAAGAAAGAGATTAGTGAGAAACGGAGACCCAAGCCTTTACAGACTTAGGTCTTCCATGGTCATCAACAATAAGCACATCAGATAGGATTTTATCTTTAAATAAATTAGAATTTTTATCTGAAGTGTTATTGTTGACGACTGAAGAGTCAACATCAGACTCTTTTCGTTTCCAAACTTTTGAAGGTTCGGAATTGATATCAGAAATAATGTTGGGCTTCTGAATTGGCAAAGGTTTTTGCTCAACATTACTTAGCTTCAGAACAGGCTTGGGAGACTTTGAGTAACGCCTAGGTGGAGATTTTGAAAAAGAATTTCTATAAACTGATGTCCTAGGCATCTCTCTCCCATAGCGCTGATTTGACAGCTTGGGACAGTCACGGATTAAATGTCCTTGTCTCTTGCAGTAGAAACAAGAACGAGTCTCAACTAACGGTTGAGGCTGAGGCATTACCACAGGAGGTGGAGAAACATTTCTAGAACATGAACATTGAGTACATGTCTTAGAAAATGTTTGCTTTGGTTGAGAGGTCGAAGTTGAAGGTTTATCAGACAAAACCTTTTCATTTACTAATTTTCGTTGCAAAATCTTTACAGGTGACTGTAAAGTTTGTTGTTTTGAGTTTAAAACCTTGGCTTTACCCTTATTTGTTTGAACCTTAATTTCAGGTTCAACTTTTGAAATTTCCTTTTCAGGTTTAACTTCAACTCTCTTAACTTCAGGATACTCCTGATCCGTAATATCCTCAATCTCAACGATCTCCTCAAAACAAACTGGAGATGCATCCTTTTCCTCAACAATCTCCTCAGCACTAACAGGAGATTTATTCAGTGGCTTAACAAACTTAGGAGTGGGATACTCTGGCCTCGTGGTTTTCTCCTTCTCCTGTTTGTTGGATTTAGCCACTTTACCCTTGATACCCAACAACTTAGCATAATCAACTGGAATTTCATCAAGGCCTTCCTTAACAGGTAAAGGAGTATAAGTAGTAGGAGGTGCTATTTCAACAAAACCTATTCCTTTTCCTCCCTTACTTTTCCTATCCTGCTTATGATTGCTAATAATTTCATTAAAGATCATTGTCGCAGAAGTTGACCCTAAGACTTTATCTTGATAATTACCATACTCACTTTTTAAGTCTGAAAGCTCTTTGTTTAACAGTTCAATTTCAGTAAGATAACTTTTAATTGCATCCTGTTGACTAAAAACTTTAGCTTTATAAGTTTGAGTATCTAACTTATGAGCTTCAATATGTTTTTCATAGAGTTTTTCATTTTCTTTCAAAAACTTATTTGACTCATTAAGTTTTGCAACTTTATCTCGCAACTCTTGGTTATCCTTTTGAAAAGCCTCTAGAGATTCAGTTAGATTAATGCATGAGATACAGTTTAAAGGTTCAGGTGATTCATTTTGTACCTCAGGTGTAATATGAGCCATGAGACACTGTTGAAACTTTGTAGCCTCCGCATTCCAGTCATGAGTAGTTGGCTCAAAAACCACCAAAGCATTGTCCACAACTAACGTCTTGCCCTCTTCTTTCGTTTTTGGAGGATCAGGTTTAGTAAGGCCCGACGGTGGCATCTTGGGTTTCTCGCATTCCCTAGCGAAATGACCCAAATTCTGGCAGTTATAACAACGGACCTTGCTTTTATCAAAACCAAATCCTGACTTCCCATTGCCTTCTAAACTCTTGCGTCCAGTTCGTTGCAAGAATTTTTGAACCCTTCTTGTTATCATAGCAATGTTCCAGTTCAAGTCCATCTGTTCTAGATCATCTTCATCCAATTGTCCGTAATCCTCCTTGATCAGTTCCAAAGTTGTATTTGGTTGAGTAACCAAATCTTTGTAAGAGCTCAGAAAAGCTGTATAAATTGCAGCTTGCTCTTGTATTGCTGGTGAAACTGAAGCCTGTTGTTGATTTCCTTGAGATGTTCCAGAAAGATAAGCTGTATGATGAACTCCAGAAGAAGCAGAAGATGAATTAGTATCCGTTATAAATGCTACTCCACCGTAACTCTTGCCAGAATTGACTAGACCAACTCCACCAGTTGTGGCATTCTGTACAGATCCACCTGACTTACATTCTTTCTTCTTCAATTCCATCGCATGAGCTTGTAGAATACCTATCAATTGATCCAAAGTCATCCTCTGTAATTCTGGATTTTCTTTTAAAAATTGGACTTTCACATCCCAAGCACTTGGCAACACGTCCAGCAACTTCTTGTTTACCTCAAGTGCAGGAAGATTGTATCCTCCTTCATTTAACTCACTAACCAGATGTGAGTATCGAGTGAATAGACTGGAAGTCAGCTCATTTGGAATCATGTCAAATAAATCATACTGCTTTTTGATTAATTCTAGCTTAGCCTCCTTGTACTTTTCATTTCCTCCGCATCTTGTCTCAATTGCCTTCCACAGATCATAAGTTGTGTCATGAGATTTAAAGAGTCTCATAACATCCTTTGGCAAACACATACAGATAGAAGAATGAGCCTTTCTTTCTGTTTCATACTCCTTTTTCTCTTGAGGTGACATAGCATTATATGTTTTAGCTGGAGGAACACCACGATAATTCCCTTCAGCCACTGGAGCAACATATCGTTCTTTTAAAGGTCCCCACAGTTCAGGACAGTGGAAATCTATATACTGTTCATATCTATCTCTCCAATACACATAATCTAAATCTGGTCCAAAGAACGGAGGTTTATTACTGGAGCCAATATCATTGCTCTGTCTGAGCATCTCTCTGATTCCTCTAATATCTTCCTTATCAGACATTGAAGCGTACCTGTAAAATCAACTAAAAAAAAAAACTTGGAAGCTGATTAGCAACAAAGGCGTCACTTGGTAAGTGACGCACCTTAGTGTCGCAAAGACTAGCGGCACTTGATAAGTGACGCTATCGAGTGACGGGTAAACAAACAGAACGACACTAGAGATTAGTGTCTTATAAACGCGTAAGTGACGTACTCAAGTGACGGATTTGAGTGTCGCTTAGCAATAACAGGCGTCACTAAGGTAAGTGACGCTTTCAGTGACTCACAGTAATAACGCGTCACTAGCAGTAAGTGACGGATGACACACAAGTGTCGTATCAAATGACGCAAAAGAGTGTCGGAATGAACAGTAGGTGTCACTAACGTAAGTGACGTATAATACTCAAGTGACGTTACCAAGTGACGCACTTGAGTGTCGTAAAAACCCTAATTGTTCCTTACAGAAGTGTCGCTCGAAGTGCCGCACAAAGTGTCGAAGTGACGCTCTGAGTGACGCAGAAACGGCTGTGAACACCCAAAAACCCTAAAAATCGAATTTTCGTAAACCTAACGAAAATTCTTGAGTCCCAATCGTACGAAACCTGTAAATCTTTACTCAAAACACAGTAATAGCACCAAATCGATCCTAATCTTGCTAGAATGACTTTGATCTTCACAAAATCGAACCGAAAACACTTCAATACACGTACACACGTCGATCAAATCAACTCCGAGGCTCTGATACCAGTTGAGAGTGCCCCCTGGATGTGGATCTGAGTGTTGATCGATAGTAATAGATTGGCGGAATCAATCAATTACACAAACAAGTAATAAACTCAAACCGAAAACAATGATTAATCAAAGTAAACGAGTATATTAGCTTGTAAATCGTATTGGAACTGTTTACAGAAGTGCTTAGTCGACAAATGGTGCTAGGGTTTCGTCAACCCTAGCCGAAAACCCGTAGGTTTCAATTTATACTAAAACAAAATCGGCAGACATGCGTCACTTGGGAAGTGTCGCATGTCGCCGCCCTCATGCGTCACTTACCTAAGTGTCGCTATGCGTCACTAAGGCAAGTGTCGCCTAATGCTAAACTTAAGTGTCGCAAATACAGAAAATAACTTTTCTAATAAAACTAACTAACGACACTTACAACTCAATAGACCAACTGACAGACACACAAACATGTATCAACAAACACCTATGATGTGCAAGATTGGGAAAGATTGTTTGCTATTAAAGAGCCAATTTATGCAGAGTTGTGTTTAGAGTTCTTCTCAACGGTGGAAATGCATAAGATAAAAACAGTGAAAAATCCATTGTTGTCGTTCAGACTAGGGGGTGCAGATCAGGAGATGAGTTTGATGGATGTCGCTGAGTGTTTAGATATATATGATGCTGATGTGCTCGAAGCACCCTATTTTGAAGATTACATTTTTAGGGGTGAATGGTTGGATGAATCCGTAGTACCATTGGAAACTATGTGGAGTGAATTAAGTGACACCCCATATGATTCATCAGGGAATAATGCTTCCAGCAATCTCAAAGACGTGGAGCATCGCTTAATTCAGAAATTCATTGCTCATTCTATTGCCTGTAGAGGGAAGAATACAGAAAAGGTAACAGCTCAAGACATGTGGTATTTAACCAGGATCAACAATAGAATTCGGGTTTCTATACCGTATTGTGTGGCGGAATTCCTGGCGACTTATGGGAAGGGAAGAAAGGATTCTTCCAAGATTGCTGGAGGCCATTATGTAACTTTAATTGCTAAACACTTTGATGTGAGATTGAAGGCAAAGAAGAACCCTTTGACTGTAGTGGAAGATAATTCACTGCCTTTATCCATTGAGATGTTCTCAGCCGCCAGAGCCATTTCGCAAGAAAAGAAAAAGTTCATCCTTTGGAGACCGACAAAGAAGAGTCTACGAGCTGGTACATCATCACAACCACCACCGCAGCAAGAAAGACAACAAGCTGGTTTTGATCAAGAAATGGAAGATGTTCAGCATGAGTGTGAGGGATCACAACATCCGGATACACCTGTTTGGTTCCAAGGCTTTGTTAATTGATTTGATAACTTCCGGATTCAAGAAGAAAATTTTCGGGAGGAATCTAGATATGAATGGGGTGTGCAGCGATATTTCAATGATTGGCAAAGGCATAACACGCAGCGCATTTACTCAGATGAGGAAGATTTTACCCCCACCCCTATCACCAATTCCCACGGTGGGGTCAACCAGGAGCTGTCAACCCCGTCCCTGATTATGATAGGCAAGCTGCACTTGAGGCACTTGAGAGGCACCAACGAGGAGAAGTGCAAGAGCATACTCAACATGGGTCATCGAGACATTGGCTATTTGGGGATTAATTCCCATTGGATCTTGTTATGTTATCTTTGAACAATTATTTTCTGTTTTGAACTATTTTCCTTTTTATGGTTGTTTAAGAATTTGTATGTTGGTATCTAGAATTTTGGTATAAACTTCTACATGAGTGGCATTTGGGTACGGTTTGTACAATGCCATCTCATTCTACCCAGTTGATTTATAAGTTATGCCCAGTTTTTATGGTTGTTTTGTTAGAATGCTGTGCGGAATTGGAATCAATGCATATGCTGGCAATAAGTTCAGCGACAACATACGCATGGCATATTCATCATTTTTCTGCAACATCCCCCGGGAAGTACTCGTTTCCTTTTTCTTCCCGCATTCGTGTATATTGCATATTTTAGTTTTGTTGCATTGGGGACAATGCACAACTTAAGTGTGGGGAGGTTAAATTCACTTGGAATTTGTTTGTCCTCATAAGTTTAGTTGCTTCATAAATTCATGGATAAATTTTAGCAAATGAAATACAAGTCAAGTTGGTAAGTCTAACACAAAACTTCGACAGTAGGAGGTCCTACTCATTCAGTTGGCTTATCTAGCTTGATTATCCCTCTTGCATGTAAATTTTAGAGATGTGTCATATGAGCAACCTCATTAGGTGAATTGCATGACTAGCACACTTGTAGCTCCATTAAAAATTGTGAGATATTTAGAGCCTTATTGAGAAAAGCACTTATTTTTAGTGTTTATATTGTTAGTTGCTATGAGTGTGCCGGTGATTGTAGTTTGTTCTAGAACTTGCCCTAGTGATGCATTTCGAGGCCGCTGTGAGATCACAAAAATGTGATATAGGTGAGATCGTATGATGAGGAGGTATTCTTAGGATTGGAGCTTAATCCTAGCAATTTTGACTTTCTAGCCAATTATCGGGACCGTATAGATCATTTACTTGATTAGTACTAATCTCAAGAATCGGCCAAGGAATCTTAGTTGTTTGGGATCTAATTTTCTGTTACACCCATTTATATCCAGTCCACCCAGGTCGTTAGCACTCACTTTTAGTGCTAAGAAACCCGTAGACACTTCCACATACATTCATGATCACTACATCATATAGCCTATTTTTGTGTAGTCAATTCCCAAATCACTTATTTTTCAAAATGTTGTCTATTTTGAATTTTTAATGGATTTTTGTGAAAAATGTGACTTAAATCGTTTTAATAGGGATTCTAATGTTAAATTCTATAATCTGAAGTTGTAATCAACTGAAAGTGCTGAATGTTGAAGTTTAAGTAAATGAAGTTGAAAGCAATGAAAGTTGTGGAAGTTAACTGTTAAAGCTTAAGTTAAGGATTGGTTAATTGTAGTCAACTAACCGGCCTTTGAATTCCTGAACAAATAGTTCCCGAGGGGTGTTCTACACCTAGCCACTGAAGGTCTTTTTCGGGTCTAGGATGGCTGGTCCGAAAGTTCGCTACACAGGATTCATAGAAAGTCGTAGAATGCAGTTAATCAATCCAATCGTAAATGTAAATCAATGAGAATTGCAAGTTGAGAATTGTGAATATAAGTTATACATGAGGAATAATTCTAATTGATTTAGCATGAGAATCCCGAGTTTTATTACTGTCACATTAAGAAATAATTAGGCAACATTTACTTTACTTTTTCATGGGATTTTGGCTACTATTTTACACCAATTGCTTGAGTCTGACATACCTATTCCATTCTCACCATTACTTTATACACAACATGATTAGAATACCTTTTCTGAGATTTCACTTGGTGCTCACGTCAAGACGGTGGAGATTTGATCCTTTTGCAAGCCTATGGTAACGGTGCATCACGACTTGGCTTAATTGAGTGCTATATTATTCATTCCCTTACCTTGTAGTTTATAGGTTGAGAGTGAGTGATTGATACACTTATCCTATTGTGAGGTGCTAGGTCGTGCATTTCGGGCTTGGCAAATTATCATCTCAAGTTTTGGTAATTATATACATGTTGCTAACATAATTGCTTAGGTGATTATTGTTAGTTTATTTTGAAAAGCTTGATCTCCATTTTTGAAAATGCAAGAGGGATGTAATGGTTTAAATCTGGTAGAAAATGATTTGCTTGAGGAAAAGCAAAGCTCAAGTGTGGGGATGTTTGATATCGCTCATTTTGTACATACATATCTAACGCGATATCAATGATTTTAGTTTTATTTTTAGTTAATTTTTAGAACTTTCGGTACTTAGTTAGTATAATTTGGATTTCCAGGTTAACGAGTTGAAGTTTGAATGATTGATGATGATTTGATGTCGAATGTTGGAGCTGAAAAGTCAAAATTGTTGCTGGAGCAAAACTTTCAACTGACGAACGCGATCCGGCTCTATTCTCTTAGGATCGCGTTTCATAGTGAAAACCCTTCTCAGAATTTCCAAGGCACACGAACGCGATCCGTACCTCCTTCCTGGATCGCGTTTCAAAGGGTTATTTGGTAACAGAATCTTTCCAAGGCTAGTAACGCGATCCAGCCTCAACAAGCCAGGATCGCGTTTGATAGAAGAAAACTGAAAACCAGGATCGCGTTCCTCTTTCCTGGATCACGTTTGTGAGCGGTTTTGCAGCAGTTTGAAGGATTTAAAATACGTTTTCATTTCATTTAGGACATAACTTCCATTCCAGAAAACCTAGAACACGAAAATACTCTAACTTTTGAAGAATTTCATCATCTTTGAAGATCTTTAGCTTGTTGAAGTCATTTGGCTACCACGGATCATCAATTAACCATTGTAATTGCTCGTTTTACATTTTTATTCTATATAATTATGTTTACTTCGATTCCAATTGTTTTTGCTGAGTTTTCTTTGATAATCATAAGTAGCTAAATCTATAAACACTTGTTTGGATGAAAGGATTAATGATTAGGGGTGTTAATGAAACGCCCCAAAACTCGGATAATTTTTTTTTTATATATATACATACTCTAAAAACACTCTCTATTGGTCCCATAGTAAATTACGACTCGATCGTATCATCACTAGGGCTTTTAAATCATTGAAAAGACTTTTGACTGCGTGGAGGCCCTCATTTAAGACAAACATGAAAATCTGCAATATGGTCTAGAAAATCAGCATTTAGGTTGAAAATCTGCAATATGGTCTAGGAAATCAGCATTTAGGTCCATGTCAGGGATTAGGCCCTCGCCTAAGACAATTTTCAACAAACGCACATAACTTTTTAATCGTTGCGAGTTAGGACCTGAAATTTTGCACACACAACCACTATAACATTATAAAACTTTCCCTTTTGAAACTTTTTCAAATTTCACAAAAATGACCGATTTGGACGTGTGACCAAATTGAGGTCGTTTTGACCACTTTTTGGTGTCAACTCAATTCACAAACTACATGTACTTAGACTCTAACTTTTTGCATACTTCATTGACTCATCAAAGCACACTTAAAGCATAAAATAAACACTCCATAACACTAACACATTCATATTTCACTATACGACCACTTTAGACCCATTTTGACACTAATTTGACCCGTTTCATAATGTAACCACTTTTCAACTATTTCAACACTCAAACCATACATATTTGAGTAATTCAAAGCTGTTGACTAATTGTCAACACCACATTTGACTAACCAATTACATTCGACACTTAACCACATAAAATATATACAAGAAACACATAATCTTTCACTTTCCACATAACCATACTCAATTAGCCCCCATACACTCACCTTAATCTTCATTCGATGATTAACCAACATCTTGACAACGCATGATTTCCATGTCTTTAACACCTATCAAGGATTCATAACAACAAATAACACACTTAAACACTACCCATCATAATCAAACATCTATTAACACTAATCCTCCCCCACTTTTGATTTCTCTTAATTCATTATTAGTTAACCCATCTCTAATCAATCGTAGTAATTCTTTCAATATTCATGATCACTTTAATTTCACTTTACTAGCATTTTACACTTAAATTCTCTTCTACCTTCATATTCACACTTAACTACATCATTAATTAACTAACATAATTACTAGCTCCATTATCATAATCATAAGCATAATCATAAATCAAAACCTTCATATATAATTACTTAAATTCTTAATAATAGATCATAACAACACTCTTTAACATCATTAATCACAATTCTATTCCAATTACATCACTACTTCAAAATTTATCCAAAACCCTAGAATTAAATCAAGAACATAACTAGTGATTTCATCCCTTTTAGGTTGTATTACAATCACTAATAAGCTTAATAACACTAATAAACACTAGCTTCATCAATTTATAACCCTAATTTCGTATTAACACCATTAATTTATCAAAACCCCTCAAAACCCAAAAACTAGGTTAAGAACACATATAAAATCACTTACATAAGTTGAAGATGATGAAAGAGATCATGAATTAACTCTAAAAATCTTGATTCATGATTTAATTTGATGATTTGGTGAAGTTCATTGTTGGGACATAGATTGTGACAACAGATCTAGCTTGAAATAGGACTAGTGTAATTATTATTATGTTTGTATATTGGTTTAGATTTGTAAATGAATATTTGTTTTGTTAGTGATATTCGTTAAACATATTGTTTTGTTAAGTTAGACGAATAATTAAATACAAAATAAATATATATACGTTTGATGCGTAGCGAGTCGAGATCTCAAGTCGCAGAGAGCTGAGCTGCGAGATGAGAATAAAACTCGTATCACATAACTCTGACGAGCCGAGTCCTTTACTGGGCTTGGGCTGCGAGTTGGACCGAACTCGCAGGCCCATGCGAGCCGAGTTGAGCTGGACGTATATAATGTTTTTCACGGTTTGAAAAACATAACTTTTAACACTTTTACACTTTTACCTTCTGCGAACTCGACAAACCCAGAGAAAAACCGAACCTAAAGGCTAGGCTTTGACGTATTATTCGTTTAAAGTTAAGCTTTATTAAAACGCAATTACGAACATATTCGTTGTTAGTAAGATAACACCGTATTGAGGGATTCCGCACCTTAATACTACAGATAACGAAGTTATCGATCCTAAAACTAGGGGACTTACATTCATAAGCTCCTGCGAATTTTCTCAAGTCTCTGTGATGTCTCAGGAAAGTTTTAGAACAAAATAAGATAACTACAGACCACCCACGTATTTATCTGTGTTTCTAATTAAATCCCTTTATATTTTACAGTCTGGAACTGATAAAGCCACTTACGTTTTCTTTTGTATCTTATTATCTACATAATAATATTTCATAATAAAAATATATCCGCGTACGATATTAAAACCTGAAATTCGGGGTGTTACAGTTAACTTCTGATATTCATGTTCAATCAAGTTACGTTTGATCGACTTTCTTACGAATTAGGGTTTCAATCTTAATTCTGAATTATTTGGTGAACTAATGAATGATTATAGCGGATGTTTATCATTTATATGTTTATTATCAATTGTTTGTCTATGAATAATTGAATTTTGATTGCGAACGCAGAAAAATTACAATTAAGATAATTAGACTTGAATTTGTAAGTAAATGATCATGGCCAATCCTCCGATCTCTCAGGCTAAACTGAACGATTTCTGGACGGATATAGTATATGACGAATCTGTCAACCCGCCAGAGATTCGAGCTACGGTTAGTGGACAACCTGTTACGTTTTCAGCTGGTAATCTTCGTGAGATTTTGCAGCTAGGTACTGTAGAACAGGAGAATGGGGATATCGAGTACCCTATGGATTTTATAGAGGGTGCGATAGGTCGTATGGGATATACAGGAGACAGACGTGGACGTCAGTTCCAAAAGCCTCTGGTTATTGGTCAGTGGAGGTTTCTCTGGCACGTGATGAATATAGTTTTCGCAGCGAAGAAAGGTGGATTTGATGAGTTGAGTCCTGCGATTCTATCGGCTGCACTGTCACTGGTTTATAATAAACCATACAGTTTTTGTGATTATATTTTTGGTGAGATTGCGAAACAGATATCGGGGTCTGTTAGATCAAGATTTTTGGTTTACCCGCGATTTTGCATGCTGATTATCCGTGCGCGTCTACCGGATTTGGCTATACCTGAACCACATCTAGTGGTTAATACGATTGACCATCGTGGGTATAACGCCATGTTTATGCAGACGGTCAGGAAGGAATGAGTGGTGAAACCGGAAGTTAGACCACTTTTCGGGTATATTGTTGATCCGAACTACGTTGCACCGCCAAATCATGGGTGGTTAGACGTTGCTCCTGCTGCTGCTGCTGCTCTTGCTGATGCTGATACTGATGTTGTACCAGAACCTGCAGCTGAGGAAGCTCAACCTGAAGATCCACAAGGGCTCCTTGAGGATGTTCTTATTCAGGTTGGTCAGGTTGATCAGCAAGTGAATCCAGATGTTGCTGCACAGGTTGTGCAAGAGGTTTTGGAGCAGAATGATGATGCGACAAATCCTTTGCTTCAAGATATTGAGAGTTATTTAGCACCACCTGAGGTAATCTTTTACTTATGTAATAATATAGATGATTAGTTGATAGATTGTTTTTATTAATCATAGATGCATAATATTATTATATAATGATTCTGATATTAGATATTTAGTTAATTGGATATTATTTCTGATTTTAAAATATAAATATCATTAACCGAACAGGAAGCTGAAGCTGAGGCTGCGAACCCAGAAGTTGTATTACTTGAGGGGGAGCAGATATAGCTAGATGAATCAGTTGTTGTACCGACTGAGGTATTATATCTGATTAATCTTACATATATAGAACTTGTATGATAGAGCGTATGCTAATCATAAATGTTTAATATATTCAAAATTTAGGATCCTGTTAGATCATCTAGAGGTCGTGATGGTGAGACGGCTTCAGATGAAGATTCTGAGAATACACCTTCTCCTCCTCCGTCTATCTCTGAAAGGAAGAGAAAAGGAAAGGATATTCTGGAGGAAGGTACTGAGGAAGTTGAGATTCCTTTGATGAAGCGTCCGAGAACGCTTACTATTCGAGAAGGTTAGTATTGATTATTAAAGTTAAATAATCTTAACGTGTTGTTTATCAGGAGTTAAACTGAGACAGTTAATTCTGTATACAGTTGTTCAGGATACACCGCAGGTGGAGATGGATACACCGGTGGTTACTGAACCGATGTCTTTACCGCTTCAGGTATGAGATATAAGTTCTATAACTATGAGTGTTATGCAATTAATTAGAGTTTGAGACAGAGTAATCTGTAACAATAACTGATTTTAATTATGTTTAACTTTACAGCATGAGGTTGCTGATCTAGTTCGTGGAGCTAATTTTCCGACGAACAAAGCAGCTAGATTTGCGACAAGCTTACTTACACAGGCTTTGTCTCAACCTCATACACCGCTGACCAGAGACTGGCATATTGAGTCTCTCACACCGCCTGGACCAAGAACGATACCTGTTACTCCGACGACTGATGCAGAAAGGATTACATCCTTAGAGTCTAGGGTAAATGATTTAGAGAAGCTTACTTCTCAGATTCCAGAGCTGGTGTCGAGCAATCTTCTTCTTTCTCAGCAGATACTCAAGCAGAGTGAATCGTACAATCTGTTGATGAAGACTCATGAGACTTTACTTGCGGACTTCACTGTACAGAGACTGAAGTTATCTTCTTTGGAGAGTCTGGTCTTGAGATCGCATTCAGGACAGTCTACTCAGGGGAAGATATTGGTATATCTGGAGTCTTGCAGAGAAAATGAGTTGAAGAGGAAGAGAGATCAAGACAAGGACGATGATCCCAATGCACCGAGTGGTGAGCAGACCGGTCCTTCAAAGACTGGTGAGCAAGCTACAACTCAGGGGGAGTCTGGTGCTGGTGCTAGTGGTTCTGGAGTGGGTACAAGTGCAGATAAGACTGTACCGGGTGATACTGAAGCTGGTAAGATAGCTTAGTATTATCATAGTACTGTAATATTTGTAATAGTTTGTAGTGAACAAATGTAAACTTAATTTATTGTGTAAATATATTTGGCTTAGGGTTATTATTATTTTAAGTAAAATATGTTTGGTAATTTAAGTTTATTGTGTTAAGATAAAATAGTGATCGAAAGACTTCCGACTCATTGAGTAGTCGAGCGGCGTGTTCCGATTAATTTCGGCGGTCAAAATTTTATGATAACATATGCATTTTAGATTTGATTATGGACTTAAGACCGTAAGGTATATAAGTAATTAACAAGTTAAAAAATGTATTCGTATTAACTAGACAAATGATATATAATTTAAAGGTTAAATTGATAATGAATGAGATCAATTAATACTTGGAAATTATATAAGTTAATTAATAGTAAATTTAAATGTTTGGTGATTATTCACAATGCATTAGAATTTAAAATTAATTAATATTTGTTAAGTAGACTTAAGAGATTTTAGATTGATTCAGGGTAATCAATAAAAGATTTTATAAGTTATATGTAAATTGCGTTTATATGTTAGGTTAAAATATACAAAAGAATTAATAAAGAAATTCTTAGATTGATTCAGGGAAATCAATGAAGAATTTGAATTATTAATATATTTGTATTTACATTTTTCACTAGGAATGGAAATGCTTAATCTATCAGATTCGGAAGATGACATTTTGGATGAGATAGATGAAGAGATTGATTATGATATTGAAGAAGGAGAGTTCAAACTTCCTGAAGACTGGACTGCGGTATTTGAATCTGTGATAGATGAAGGTGTTGATCTGGATGCAAATGTAGATGAACATGTTGTGAATCCATCAACGACTGAATTTGTTTTTGTAAATGAACAAGGAGAATCAGTTATTGATTTAGAAGCTTTTGAGAATGCTTCTAAAGATTCAGATACTGAAGTTGAAGAAATAGAGGACAAATACAAACATTTGGTTGGTAATCCAATGTTTATCCAAGAAATGCTGAAGAAGAAAAAGGAAAATAAGCCACGCATTTTGAAAGAAGTTGATATTACTGGAAAACGTGTACTTAAAACTGGCATTATTGGATGGTATTATGACTCTGACCTGAAGCTCTTCGCGATCAAAAGGTTTGACGGAGTTCAATATTTTGAGAAGAAGCTTGCAGTGTTTAGTTCGTTGCCTCGATATGAGATTCGAGACTTGGCTAGATTAGATATGATAAATCCAAGTGATGATGACTATGCTAAGTATGTTGAGCGTATCATTAGGACTGAAGGATTATCTATGAAGTTTTCGAAGATTAAGCCAAGGAAAAGAAAAACGATAAAGCTGAACGAACTCAGTCAGAGAACTGGAAGAAGAAGAAGGAAGAAGGTTTATCCAGCGGTCAACTGTATTAAGCAAATACCTATGAAGACTATGCCTCAGAATATTTTGGGAAAATTGAAATATTGGGGGTAGATGCTGGAACAGGAGAAGCCTTTATGATTGAAGCTGATGATGATTATTCTAATGGAGAAAAAGAAATTCTTCGTGTTTATGATCACAGACACCTGATGAACTTATCAAAGGAAGATCTGATTATGTTGTACAAGAACAAGATCATTTCTACTATTGGTTGGGGTGATTTAGCACGAGATTATCACAGGATGGTTAAAACATGCATCAAGCTTAAAATTTTTGCAGGAAGTAAGATTTACAAATAAAGACCAAAGACAGCGTGAAGATAAAAACGCTAGAGCTATTGTCAAGGGGGAGTCTGTTGGGACATAGATTGTGACAACAGATCTAGCTTGAAATAGGACTAGTGTAATTATTATTATGTTTGTGTATTGCTTTAGATTTGTAAATGAATATTTGTTTTGTTAGTGATATTCGTTAAACATATTGTTTTGTTAAGTTAGACGAATAATTAAATACAAAATAAATATATATACGTTTGATGTGTAGCGAGTCGAGATCTCAAGTCGCAGAAAGCTGAGCTGCGAGATGAGAATAAAACTCGTATCACATAACTCTGACGAGCCGAATCCTTTACTGGGCTTGGGCTGCGAGTTGGACCGAACTCGCAGGCCCATGCTAGCCGAGTTGAGCTGGACGTATATAATGTTTTTCACGGTTTGAAAAACATAACTTTTAACACTTTTACACTTTTGCCTTCTGCGAACTCGACAAACCCAGAGAAAAACCGAACCTAAAGGCTAGGCTTTGACGTATTATTCGTTTAAAGTTAAGCTTTATTAAAACGCAATTACGAACATATTCGTTGTTAGTAAGATAACACCGTATTGAGGGATTCCGCACCTTAATACTACAGATAACGAAGTTATCGATCCTAAAACTAGGGGACTTACATTCATAAGCTCCTGCGAATTTTCTCAAGTCTCTGTGATGTCTCAGGAAAGTTTTAGAACAAAATAAGATAACTACAGACCACCCACGTATTTATCTGTGTTTCTAATTAAATCCCTTTATATTTTACAGTCTGGAACTGATAAAGCCACTTACGTTTTCTTTTGTATCTTATTATCTACATAATAATATTTCATAATAAAAATATATCCGCGTACGATATTAAAACCTGAAATTCGGGGTGTTACAGTTAACTTCTGATATTCATGTTCAATCAAGTTACGTTTGATCGACTTTCTTACGAATTAGGGTTTCAATCTTAATTCTGAATTATTTGGTGAACTAATGAATGATTATAGCGGATGTTTATCATTTATATGTTTATTATCAATTGTTTGTCTATGAATAATTGAATTTTGATTGCGAACGCAGAAAAATTACAATTAAGATAATTAGACTTGAATTTGTAAGTAAATGATCATGGCGAATGTCTTTCATAGATTGAATTGTAACATGATAAATTGAGATTAAAGTTTAGGTTATAGCGAATGTTAAATCTAATTTAATTGAGATGGACATGAATTGTATTTAATTTGTTCAAATTGAATGCCCCGAAGTCATTAGCTTATTAATCCAAACAAGTGTAGTTTCTAGTATTCGGAAAAAGTTAAATAAATCAATCTGACTCTTCCTGAGTCCATCTGCTTAGTTAAATTAATTTTGTTTAAAGCAAAGTGACAATTCGGTCAAACAAAAACCCAAGTCTTTTCTGTACCAAGTTAATTACATTGAAATTATAATTCTCGATTACATAGTCTCTGTGGAACGAACCAGTACTTACTGTAGCTATACTATACACGATAGGGTATACTTACCTTAGTTGTGTAATAGTTTAGTGTCAGTATTTATTAGTTTATTTTATAACTTGTTTTTACACATCAGTGTACACCACCAAATTTCTATCTCCACAATGATGTTGTACCGCAAAATAAAATAGCACATTTTTAGTAGTTTACGGATAAATATAGTGGTATACAAATTACTTCCCTCTATTTATACGTTGTATTGAAACATACTACATTACTACGTATTGAATTTATACGCTGTATTGCAATTTACTACATTACTCGTATTGGATTTACTGACTTTATTTCATGTTCACTTTAGTTATCTTGAAAATCGAAAACATTATACAAGACTCAAGAAAATTGATGACTTGACCCGAAGATAATGGAAGGATCATGAAGTATATTAAGTGTTAGAATGCATCAATCGTTTTTTACTTTTCTTGTACTTACAAAATTTCTTGAATATTATTCAGTAAAAATTACTAGATTATATTAGATGAATCTTACCGTTAATTGAATAGGTGAACACCTACATAATAGGGCAATTAACTTGGCAATCATCCTTTGAAAAGCAATACAAATCCATTTCCGGTTTTGGTTTTCACTTACCACAGTCGAGAAGGATTCTGAGTTAATTCAACTTTGTCTGAGAAAAAAAATGTTCCATGAGATTTTGTATGAACAAGTCAACGACATTATGCACATGCTAACGACTTATAGGTTCAAATCTCGCTTGAAACAATTCTGTGTTGAAGGGTGTGTATGTCCTTGTTGTTACTAAACGTTCGCGAAGCTGTATTAATGCTTATCACCTGCTAAATATTTTTGGGTATAAAAACGAAGTTACTATTTTATTTTTATACCGTAATATAAAAAGGACTAAAACAAGAGATACAGAAAACATCATTTGACCACTCGATTGGTTTAAGTCATCTTAACACTCCGTGCAATCGTGATGGTGTATCGTCGCACGATTATGAGCCACATTAGTTACGAGTGCATATCCATAATTGTTAGCAGTATTAAATGTCATTACTATAGTTTGAGCCCACTATTTTTTTTAAAAGGAAAAAAAAAAGAGTGAAAAAAAAAAGAAAAAATGAATTTAATATTGCAATGGGTCCACCATTTTTCCGTTTTAAACTAGTTGTAACGCTAACAATCGGATACGGATTAGTAGAAAATAACCAAACTTTAAGTAAAAGAAATTTGTAACGCAATGAGTTCGCTAAGTTTGTAACGCTAGTTTTTGGTAGATGGTGTTTTCACTAGAAAAAGAGTTTTTGCAGTTAGTAGGCTTTTAGGGTATCTTGTGGTGAGACAATTGATATGCAATGCGTTCGGTTTCACTTTTATCCAAGTTTTGCAGGCAGATTTTTTGTTGAAGTTGATGGTTTGCAACGTGGGCCTATCATGAATAACCAACAATGGATCCATTGTGGTGCGATAAACATTTGTAAAACTTGATTATTATTCAATGACATAAACCCTTATTATTATTATTATTATTATTATTATTATTATTATTATCATTATTATTATTATTATTATCATTGTTGCTCTTATTGTTGGTGTTGTTGTTGCTGCTGCTCTTGTTATTATTATTATTATTATTATTATTATTATACTTTGCATGATGTTAAAATTCATAAAAATGTAACACATTTTGAAGTCTTCAAATCAATTTCTAAATACCAGCGTAGAACCCGTGTCAATTCAACTGTGAACAGTTTCATTCGACAAAAATATCGGTTGACGCCAAATAGTTTCATTCGACAACGGGCGGATGTCAGTTTTTAGATACTCGTTTCGTCTCATGGCAATGTGAGAGACAGACAACTGTTTCCACTTCGTCAGCGGAGGAGGAATGCATTGCTGCCTCTAGTTGTTGCTCCCAAATGTTATTACCTCTTTGTATTTGTTCAAATCAGTGGTACCCTATTAAACGTTATTACTCTTTGTATTTGTAAAGACTTAAGTATACTTGATATTTGAAAAACCTTTAACTATGCTTTAGGACTAACATAAAAGAAATTATATCATCAGCAGCAAAGAGGAATGAATTTTTATAATAATCATCCTTATCATTACTTTCAAATGATATGAATATTATTACCTTATGTCCACCATTATTATGGTCATCTTTTTCATACTAAAAATTGATATGTTATTTGTTGGTGTATAATTTTCATATTTGTATTTGTTATGACTACGAGTCGAGTCACATAACGAGTCACGAGTTAAAATTTATGTTTTGGAATTACTAGTCGAGTTGCGAGTTGAAAATTATGTTTTCACGCTTAAATGTATCATTGTTATCTAGCAGCGTAGTCAAGTTTAGAATAAACAACAAATTACGGAATAGTACTCCCTCCGTCCCAATTTAATTGTCCCCAGATAGAACTACACGTAGTTTAAGATAAACACAATAATTATTACTTACTTTTTGCACAATGACATTCTTACCCCTAACCAATTAATTTAAACTTCCTTTCACTTTTGTAATTTAATTTTTAAAGTATGGACAATATGGTAAAAAGAATCATATTACCTTTCTATATTTGGTAATGGACAATTAATTTGGGACATCCCAAAATGAAAATAATGGACTATTAAACCGGAACGGAGGGAGTATATGTTAGGACATACGAAACATGTAGCTCCACCACTGACCAATATGACAATTTTGGTACATGATTTATATATATATATATATATATGTATCAAACTATGCACCTTACATTTAGTTTTTATATATTCTTTTTATCATTATTAATTTAACTAAAAATACTTCATTATGATAAGAGATATGTTAAATGTGGCTTACAATATATATCTAAAATTAGGTGTATAAAAATGATTGATGGATTTCAAGAGAAAAAAAGTAAATACTCAAGTGTTTAGTGTAACAGAAAAATATAAAAAAATAATGTTCCTGCCCGGGATCGAACCGGAGACCTTTTGCGTGTAAAGCAAACGTGATAACCACTACACCACAGAAACATTGATATCTTTTAATAGAAGTTTACTAAGTAATATTACTTCTACAAGTTCAACAAAGCGAACAAAGCCTTGTGTATTTAGTAACGAGGGTTGTTGCCGTGCATTGCAGCCTAGCTTTTTCAAGTGTGTGAGATGGTTAAACTTCTTTTTTGTTGGCGGGTTGAAATCAAGTATGATTAGAACCGATTTATTCAAATAATCATATACATTATAAATACGTATAATGTCATATGTTCTATAGCAAGGCTTACTTCTAACAAGACATTTAAAGAATTTAACGATGTACCTTCAAAACTTAAAGTTAAAGCAATACGAAGAACAAAATGTGAATGTGAGAATGTCTAGAGAACAACAATCGTACAAGGATGAGCCAAAGTTGCTAAGGATTTATCAGATGCTCCAACTTGTTTGCTACTTGAAACCCAATTGAAGGTGATCAATACTTATAAGAGTTAATACAGTACAATACATAGAACTCGCCACTATAACCTGCCCAACACATACTTTATAGCAAAATTTACCCGACCGAGCAAAAAAGTTGCCCTGTTGCAAGTATTTATTTCTCCTCTGCCAATAACACGAACATAGATGCTAATAAGTTTCAATAATAAAGATTACATAAAGGAATGTACCAAAAGACAATTGATGAGAAAAACATGATGACTTCCAAGTTTACTCATAATGATCATTGTCATGACAAATTTGAAACGATAATAGAAAATAATACATAATGAAGAATCAAAAACCGGAAGAAAATCAAAATTGCATTATCAACTGTGAATGTTCAACAAAGTTAGCCCACATGCTACCAATACAATACCTTTCAGTCAACCTTGAGTAATATAACCAAATGGCAAGAATGAACCTTTTTGTATGCATGTTTCAAGGCATCATAAAGCAAAGATGTAGGTTAAGGCCATGGGACTTAATTCCAAGGAATCGGGTGAGATTTAACATCCCAATTGCGATCATATGTCATAATTTTTCTTCTTCAACCCTACAACAGAATAGGGTATTTCATCATTGCATCAACATGGTGGTCTTCTTTGCTAAACATCAGCCTGCTATGTAAACAGGATACAAAAGTGTGTTAACCAACCAAATGGTACAGTTATTTATGAATCACTAAAAATGGATACAGAAGTGTTAGTGGTTCGACCCATCTTGTTGTGGTCCACACTTTGATGTATAGTTAAAACGCTTGGTGACATAACTAAACCCATTATTTTCATCTCTACAAATGAGTAGGCATCATGGTGTTGCATGCCTTTATTCTTGCCAGTTGCCATCACATATGCAAAACTTGTAGAATTCATCTATTTTGGCATGCGTCGTAGGAATTCACGTTCTAATAATTGTTTGCATATCCTTTAACATACTCTTAAAAAAGCTGGAAAAGATAGAGAAGGCTGCTTTTTATGATTGGCTTCCTGATCTCTAGTTTAGAATAACTGCAAATCAAATACCTCGAATTCCTTGAGATTAACTTATTTTTCCAGCCTTCCTAAGTACTAAATCGTTAAGAACTTATAAAATTTAACTAAGCATATCCTTGATGAAAGAATATTATATCGTTAGTAAACCGTCAAACTGAAATAGATCGATTCGGGCCAAGTTGTATTATGCAAGGGCCAAAAATTAATTTACTTGAACTAATTCTATAGAATAATATCACCTTACCCATTTGGACAACGTAATTCGGGTTACCCCGAAATGACTTGCTTTTACCAATAACCCAACCTGCATGACCTGCCCATTTTGTCACGTATACATAATAAAACTTTAAAAACCAATACGGGAAAAACAATACAGAATGAAATAAAGCTTACCTACGGACAGAAGTCATCAAATTCATTAGTCTCGGTGATAAAGCCACTGACGACGAAATCGATAATTTTTACGCATCAAATGCAATCTGCATCCTTCACAAAGAACTTCTTTCAAATAATTTAAAAACTGACAATAAAATTAGCAATTTAGAAGTAGGCAAGACGATGCTACACAAGAACAATGTATTGCAGAAATTATGTATTTTAAAGAAACTCAAGTCTCATGTGAAGATGTTACTTATGAAGCTATCATCGTGAATTCACGAATGCCAATAACGAGTAAATAGTTGGGCAATTGTAAGAAGTGTTGTGCAGATTGGATAGTCAATAGTAAAAATTAGATGCCTAAATGGATTGATATTTTGATGCTGCTGCAGGGTTGTCCACGGTAACAAAAGACGGGGTAACACCAGATCAAGCTAAACACATAATGATATATTGTACATGTGACACTTTGAAGAAATCATTGACGATCCAAACCTAATTTTCCACACAAATGGTCCAAGGTTCTGATCGGTCTGATCTGGTTTGGGTTTGGTTTTCCAGTTCAAATACTTTGGTTCAAGTTTTGCATACCCCAGTTTGCACCCAATTCGGCTCATAAACTTTTGTGCAATAAATCTTGAATGGAATTATACAAGAGTTAAGAAACTTAAAAAGAATTTTATCAAGTATCATGACGTCTGTAACAACAACTACCATAATTGATTAATCTTACCGTTAAATTAATAGGTGAGTACCAATAAAACACGACATTTAAATGGCAATCATCATTTTAGGGCAATACAATACCCGTTTAGGCGTTTAGCCATTGTGTTCTTACTTTGCACAGTAGAGAATGATTCGAATTAATTTGTTTGAGAAATATGTTCCTTGAGAGTTTGTATAAACAAGTCAACAACATTACACACACGTTAACAAGTTATAGGTTCAAATTTTGCCTGAAATAATAATGTGTTTTAGGGTGATAGTTGGTAAGTTAGAATTTTAGATTTTTCACGATTGCTTTAAGGAAATGGTTGGCCGGTGATCCTGATGTAGAAAAGCTAAGCAATTGGGTACGAAAGATCACCGGGGATGCCTTGAGGCTCTCCAAAATGCCACCTCCTAAATTAACTTACAAACACACAAAGAATTCTAGCATCATTGTTTCATCATAATTTTTCTTGGTCGTGCTAGAAATTTAATGATCTATCAACAATATTTGGGATGAAATAGCTCCTCAAAAAACTCTAAAAACAAAATGAGCTTTCAATCCTATGATGATTATATTCTTAAGAACCAATTTAGGAGTAAACATGCGTCGTAGATGATTTAAGAATACAAACAAAATAACGCAATGTAGTTACTAATTGTTTATACATATTATGTTAGATAGATACTTAGACATACCCAGATCATTGTTTTGTAAAGAACTTATAAAATCTATAAAGTTTTTCTTCCATCATATGAGCTTTATTATTTTCTGATCATCACTTGTTGGGTGGAAGTACTATTCCCTTGTATATCTTCCAAGGCCCTCCATAGAATTTGGGTCTCATAATTGGCACTGCCTCGCCAGGATGATCCTCCCAATATCTTTCCTGCACATTGTGAATAATAGACGTTAAACACAAGTCCTGACATCATCTTTTATCAAGGTTTCATAAATCAGCCCATTTTAACATGTTTTGCCTAATTGCAATAAATTCATTATGATGGTTATGGCTCAACCTTGGATGCAACTAAATTCATTGTAATATTTTCGATACAAGTTGTCATTAAAGACTGTGTTTGTATGTGCGTATCTTGTTTGTTGTAAAATTCATCTTCGAAAAGAAAATGCAAACACGCTCAAAGATTACCTCGTAGAGTTGCTAGGTGATTGTAGTTCCAATGACACCAGTATAGAAGGCACATACGTAGATTGTAACAAGAGGTATTAACGATTTTGGGCGCTTGTACAGATCAACCATGGTCCAAAGAACTTCTTTCTCCCATTTAGTGTGCAAGTAATCAGCATATTTTCTCCACAAATAGGTTGCCATTCTGAAATGTTATACAATCTTGCAAATCCAAATACTATGCAGCTCAGCAGGGCTAAGTAAGGCTATCTTAAATATAATATAGAAAGTGGACTTAAAGAATTTAATTTCAAGGGTTTTGCTAACGTGTGCCCATATGGCACACGTTAAGCCGCATTTAATGAAGTCTTAATTTCTTTAAATATCAGAATTTGTAATTAATATGTGTATAAAAAAGGTAGATTTTAGATTGAATTAATGAGTATTAAATGCAAATGAAAATATTTAAGGAAATTAAGAATTCATTAAATGTGGTTTAACGTGTGCCACGGGGGTACACATTAGCAAAACCCTAATTTCAAAATTGAAAATTAAAGTTTAATTAACCGATCAGAATTAAGTAATTATTAATTTATTAATACTTAATTAATTATTTCAATTAATTAATTTAAGAAAGCAAGCTCAATTTTTTATTGCCTGCAACTTTCTAAATTTATATACATATCTTAATATAATAGATAATAATAATAATAATAAAATATATATATAGGAAACATCTATATGATGTCATCATTCTAATTAAGTTTTAATTTGTCAACTAAGTCCTTTAATTTTAGTAAATTTTAAAATAATATCCTTAACTTTTTTAAAAAGATTTTTTTAATCAACAACTCACTTACACATAAAAAGAAATTTAATTCATTAATAAAATAAAAATATTATCCAAAACGATCTGTAATGTTTCTTTTTCAATTCACCGAGTAGGAATAAAATTACTTGAAAAGCTTAATATAGACTTAAAATAATTAATTTTTTCCACTAACTTGGTTATTACCTATATTAATGAAATAAAATATCTCCAAATCATCTTAAATCCTATATAGGAAATATCTTTATCATGTCATCATTCTAATTAAGTTTCAATTTGTCAATTAAGCCATTTAATTTTAGTAAATTTTAAAATAAATCCCTAACTTTTTTAAAAAGAATTTTTTTAATCAATGACTCACTTACACATAAAAAGAAATTTAATTTTTATTAATTAAAATATTATCCAAAGCGATCTCTTATTTTTTTTTTTTTCAATTCACCAAATAGGAATAAAATTACTTGAAAAGCTTAATATAGACTTAAAATAATTACTTTTTTCCACTAACTTGGTTTCAAAATAATTTTAATTTCTTAATCTCTACTCAACTAAATGTTTAATATACATATTAACTTACACATTTTATTATTAGAAACAATATATTAAATACAAAATTTCATATTAAATACACGGGGTTTAAAGTCTAGTATAATAAGCCATGATCAAGAAAATGTACCAAAATTGCTTTAAAAGGGAGAGAACCACATGAAGGAACTATATATTAATGGCTATATTAATTACTAGACGAATAAGCTATTAGTTATTCATATTGTGACAACCGTCAAATTAGGACTAGTAATTAGTGTCTAACTAAGTTTTAATACATGTAATTAGTTCTGTGTTAGGCTAATTAATGTATCAATTAATATATATTGTTGATAATATACAAGTATTGCGGTTTGATTAAATCGTACAAGTTTAAATCGAATGTAATTCGACACAACTATTACGGACGTTGGTGACCCATTTTATTAAATAATATGAAATTATTTAATAACACTATTATATTAAAAATATTATTTCTATAATATTTCGTAGTCAATTCGTATTGTACAAATAGCATATACGCGATTAAAATGTAAACGCGCAAACAAACGCAACCAGTTATATTTTATAACATAATTATCAAGGGCTTGGTAAAATACTTCAACAAAAATATTGAGAAATTATTTGGATTTTAAAATGCAAATTTAAATGTATAAAATAATCGTTTAACGTTTAAATAATCGAGAAAACGAACACCACACGGAGCGCGAATACACGGAGCTAAAAGTGGAGACCCACACACTGGTGGGCCCCCACCGAAATCAGCCAAAAGGGGGGGGGGGGGGGGGGGGGGGGGGGATCCCCACCCATTTTCATTATCATCATCATCTCCATCACTTTCCTTCTCTCTCTTTCTCTCATTTTTCTCTCCAAAAATCACAAACACCACCACCACCTTTCATCTCAATTTAACACCACAAAACGACATCAAAACTCGGAGCTCATTTAGAGAAAAACGTTCACCTCATCATGATCTACATTTTCATCTTTTCGGATTTTCAATCCGACACTTTGTAAGTTTTCCGACAAAAGTCGAAACCTCTCGTTTTCACTCATTTTTACATGTTTATCGTTTATATGTGTTTAAAATGTCCAAATATGGGTTGGGCAAAAGTTTTGTACCGAACGGTGGCCGGAAAACTCATTTTCGACACAAACTCCGGCCAACAGACCGCAACGTCGCAGTTGGCCTAGACATATTGCGAAGTCAGCTGCGACGTCGCAATACTAATCACCTCGTCGCATGTAGCGACATCATCCCTAACATCGCCTTAATTGGCGGACGTCGCACTTAGCGACGCAAGCCCTTACGTCGCAGAAATCAACAACGTCGCATGTAGCGACGCCACGCACAACGTCGCAATAAATTGCGAAAGTCGCACATAGCGACGCAATGCTCAACGTCGCAGTCGGGACCTGCGACGTCGCACTAACGTCGCACAAACCAGAAAACACAGATTTTCACTAAGTGTCGAGACCCTAAATTTTATCACTTGATTTCACCCAAATTCAACTCCAGATGCGTTTTTCACCAAAGCAATATAGTAGAAATAAAAAATTTCCAAGCTGACTTGGCAGCTCGACCCCAACCAGGGGCTCTGCCCTTTGGACCCTGCCAGGGGCTGCCGCCCCTTGGACCCCGCTACCAGGGGCGCTGCCCCCGGACCCCCGTCACTTAGAGTTTGTAACGGCTTCTAAAACACAATCAAAACACATTTTTCAAGTAAAACACCACGAAATCAAAATAATAATAGTTGATATTATTATTACAAATCCGTCACCAATGGGCCGTACATATTTTCAAACATTCGAATCAATCAACCAAATCGGGGTAATTTGAACAAACAACTGCAAGGGTAGTCTTTCGGGACGCCTAATCAATTAATAACCACCGCGTGTCATGGACACCCTCAGGTTACAAGTCTTTGGACTTCATTACTCTGCTAATCAACTTCAGTTTATTAAGTTAAACTCGCTAGACTCAGGTGAGTCTCATAGCCCCTCTTTTTACTGTTTTACTCAGGGGTGTGATACATTGCTTATTTTAACATGTGAACGCAAGTACAACTTTTTATATACTACATGAGTTTTACACACTAATCATTTAAAGTCCTCCGTCAGCATAGTTGTTAATACGTTGTAGCGTGAATATTAGTATATGGTACCATATAGGATTGACCCTCCTCGTTCGGGTTAGCAAGCACTAACCGGGTAAACGGACGTACTAATATTTGGGAAGACGAGTGTTGATTAGGCACTCGTGGAGGCAAAAACGCTCAGGCTGTGATCCTGACCCACGAGTTAAGCTCAACTATGTGCTCATGGCTGTATACACTTACATTATCAATTGTTGGATGCAATTCAATTACTTAAATCTTGCGGTTCATATGACTTATATGTTATTTCAAACCTATGAGCTCACCAGCTTTTAGCTGACCTTTTAGCATGTATCGCAGGTACCCAGCAGTAGGTTTGGACTGCATCAGGAAATCAATAGCTCGAGTCAGCATGCAAACAATAGAGATTTTCTTGCATTAGTATATTTTGTACAAGTGCTTATGTACTGAAATCTCTCATTTTATCGAACACGAGCTATGTACAGCTTCAAATGTTGTAAACATTTCTTATATTAATATATTTTGTTAAAACGACGCATATAGAGTCGTTTACTATATATGAATCTTTGTGCTTTGATTATTGATTAGTAACACCCAAAGTATGCTTCCGCTACAGTAAATTTGGGGGTGTTACACATATATTGATTGGGTGAAACAAATGTCTCAGTGTATCTCAGTTCTACAGGGATACCCACCTTAATATGGGTATTCAAACCCGTCTTGCTTTTGCATATGCGTATGGTTTTACCTTTACTGTTAATATTAGCTATATAAAAATGACTATTCCATTGATCGAGCATGAGCAACTTTTTGTTCCTCATCAAGTGCCATGGCTCCATCCACCAACTAACCTTATAGGCAATCTTCCCACGAATTTTGACATTACCCCAATTTCCATCTCCATTCATACTCCACAACTGGATATATGTCTTCATATTGTTATATCTCACACAGAAGAGAATGCAGCCTCTATGAACCATGACACTTGAAAAGTTTACATCTAGACCTTGTAAGGAGGGAGTTGCAATCTTCGTGGTCTCTTCAGTCTTTGTGTTGAACTTTATAATTGAATATGAGCCACTGAACCTTTGAAATAAAAGATAAAGATTTTCATTTAACCAAATACTCATCCTGCTAGGTTCAAAATAGTAGCATAAAGAAAAATTAACAAACTTGTTTGTCGAATCGACTGTTCTCCACGAGTCGAATTTCAACGAGTATATGTAAACATCTTTTTGATATGTTACCCATAGGAGCTTGTAGTCGTCATCAGAAGAGCTGTAATACAACGACATTAAACTAACGCGGCAATGCTTGAGCGGAGAATTCGTTTTAGACACTGACTTATACTCAACCGTCACGGGATTCCACAAGATTAAATCAGAATATGAATCTTTAAGTGAACTATCTACTATGCCAATGCCTACCAATCCATGAATAGATGTTAGAATCTTAACTTTTATCCCTCTAGCTTCAAATGGCAAAGGTTGGCTTGCTGATAAACCATCAGCAGGCGCTTCACAGTCAATAGTGTTGAACTTGTGCGGTGTGGTTGTAGATAAGCAGAGAAGTTTGAGAGGGAGTTGAACGAGCCCTTTGATTACGTTGTTGCTATGCATGTTGGCAAACAGGCGTGTTTTAAGCAACGAAACGCCATTCTTTGGAAACACTCCGAAAACGGCGTAATGAATCAACAGGTATCTTGGGCAGTATGTGATGAAATAGTATGTCTGCTGGAATATGACGTGTGTCTACCATGGTCTGTAATTCGAATTCTGGAAAAAAAAAATATGAATGATACAAGAGAAAGAAACTTGCCAAGATTTTCGGGACTTCCGGTGGACTCACCGGATTATTAACATTGATGATTCATGTATACTTTATATACTGCACCGCCGTTGGTGTATATTGAGTTGGTCAACCAATAAAATAGAGTAACTTAACTTCCAAGAAATATGGAAATTAATATAACTAAAATATCTCCAAATCATTATCATTATTATTATTATTATAATAATAATAATTATTATTATTATTATTATTATTATTATTATTATTATTATTATTATTATTGTTGTTTAAGATATATATTTTATGTAAATTTCGCCATTAAAATTTTTTAACCAGGATAATGTATCATTCTAAGAAGATATGATGAAGAAGGGAAAAAAAAAAAAAAGACAAAAAAAATGATATGCAAAAGGTGTGTTTTGAAAAAAGTAGTAGAAAATTAGTTTCCGTCTGACTTCAACTAGCGACATTAAGGTTAACTCATAACATCATTCACCATCACAATTATATCTACAAGTCACATTTATTAGGTATTTCAAGTTCATTTATTATAAGAGAGCCTTAAATTTATACTATTTCCGTTCTAAAATGATTGTTCACTTTTGACTTTTCAAATATTCTATTCAACTTTGACTTTAACTATTTTTGTTTGTGTTATATGATACTTGACAAAAATTGTACCAATGAAAATACATTTAAAACTCAATCCATTCATGTATTTTAGCCCAATTAGGAAGAAAAGAGAAAAATGTAAGTAAATGTCATCGTGTGAAAACTTGATCTTGCATGGTAAGTTAAAAGATGTTACAAGAAACCATTCAATCTCCTCCTTTATCATTTGTTTAATTAAATATTTGATTTAATACTTCAAATTGTTAATTTAATACGAACGAATTTTATGTACGTGACGGCTCTAGATACAGCTACAGGGAAGCTTAACATTAGATACTTTGATCTTCAAACTCAACGTTGATAGTTGTAGATGGTTGTTAAAAGTATGTGTACATTCTTTTGTTATATGATATTTGAAAAAAAAAAAAGAATAAATACAACTAAGATATCAATGAAATAATTAATAAAAAATAATACCATTGTTCCTAGAATAGGTAATAAGTATATAAAGATTAACTTAAAGAAACATCAAACGAAACTAAATGTAGACGTATATATTTTAAAATGGTAAATTGTATAAAAAAAAATCATAGTTGACACAACTAACCACTCCATCAACTTCTCACTTTTGAAATCCTTTGCTTTTTTTTTTTCTTATTTATTAGATTATTAAATTATTAAGTACTCCCTCCATCCCAATTTGATTGCCATTTTGACTTCTAGAGTCTTTCTTTGACAACGTTGACCTTGAATATTTTTGTTTGTGTTATATAATACTTGATGCAAATTATACCAATAAAAATACATTTAAAACTCAATCCATTCATATATTTTGCATCAAGTATTATATAACACAAACAAAAATATTTAAGATCAAAATTGTCGAAGAAAGACTCTAAAAGTCAAAATGGGACAATCAAATTGGAACGGAGGGAGTATTGTTTTTGTGTGGTCCTTGTTGACAAAAGCAAATTGAAATTTTAAAAGACAAACCAATGAGGAGTTGTCATGTGTCAACGTTAGAACAGTAAAAAGCCATCCTTTTCTACAAGTAGGTAGATAGATAGATAGATATCATATATAACGTAATTTTGCATTTGTTTAGAAAAAGTAATCATCCGTTGTAAAAGACTGAAAAATATTTTCATGCGAAACCTTAACATGTGAAAACTACTGGTATTTACCTATGGTATATTTTTTAACTCCAACGATATGCTATATATACATATAGTACCTAAAATTATTTTATTTCGTGATTTCATTGCATATTTTTTTAAACTCCTACGAAACAATATGATCTTGTCAAATATTATTCGTGTAATTATAGAAATCAAATACATATTCGACAGTCTATGTGTAGTCTATGTGTATATGCGGGTTTAATGTCTGGTACCACAGATAAAGCAATCAAAGTTAAATGATAACTCATCAAACTAATTGATTAACAAGCATAAAGCAATCAAAACTCATGGAAGACAAGAAATCAAAATATCGAGATATTGTAAGGATTGGAGATTGCTATTTTGTTCGGATTTTTTCTTCTTCTTCAATGTCATACTCCATGCTTAGATATTATACTTTTTATACTCCCCTTGTCACTGTTTTATTTAAATGTTTTTCTTTTCCAACATTAAATTAAAGGGTGATTACCTATATATACAAAATATGTTTATTATTTAGCCCTTTAACATAATATCAGCCCAACTTTTTTTTCCTACAAAATATCAAGCAGTTTCACAAACATGGGGAAAATCGTAATAATGGCAACTGTAATCTCGCAATTGCTAACAAAATGTTACATACTTTCGCAAGAATTGAGGAATTCGCAATATATGATTTATATTCGCAATATAATATGATCAGGTTACAAAAACCCCAAAACACCAAACATAGTCAATGATATGGTGAAAAATAACTAATACTTACTCGACTTTGAGTTTCGATTGATTTTGGAATAGTTCTAGTTCTAGGGTTTGAAAAACGATCAGAAACTTCTCACACGATCTAATAATGTTGTTTGCGCATGTGTGTGTTATTTTGGGCAGCTTAGTTTGAATATTCAGTTAATCACCCTAAATTAAATTAAGGAAAAAAAGAAAAAAAAAATTATTTCTAGTAATGTAGCACGTGCATGAAATATGGTGGGAATTTTATTAGAGAAACAATGATACATAAATCTAAGGCATTTCCAATATACAACCAAATTTATACACGTTTTTTATGGGAAAATCTAAAGCCACCCCTGAATTACTGGGGGGATACCCCTGGTCCACTTCGGCCCCGTGCAGTCCTTTTTCAGTCCAGTTTTATTTAAGATCGGTCCCAGTTCAGTACAGAATCACAGGTTTAGACTAAATAGAGGGTAGGAATTAGAAAAAGATGGGGTATACCCAGAAAGTAAAAAAAAGAGCATGATGTGATTGATTAGATGGGTGGAGAGGTGGTAAGAGATGGAAAAAAGTGGGCCAAGGGAGTATCTTTAGTAGGACCCGTTTTTTATATAAATAGGAAATTTTTCCTCATCAAATGTAATGTCTTCTCCGGTGTATATATTAAATCTTTACACCGAATTTCATATCATCATCTTTTTACTACTAAACAATTCGAATTTACACACTAAAACACTTTGATATAACTTGTATCTTTTATAAAGTAGTGTAATACACGGGCGTTACCCAAGTTAACCGACAAACATATACGGTATAGTTGAATGCGTATTATCATCCAATGTATATGCTATGATTTTTATATGCGACTGAAATCACGTAAAATTAATCTTTTTTTAAATAATGGTAAACGGTTTAAATTCCATTTAGTCAATGTTTTTTTTCTTAAGCATTACAATCCACCGGCATATTTTTGCATGGTTGTTTAATGAAACCCTTAAACATGTACAATAGCATAATTAATCATTAATCAAACGCTTATTTTAAAGGCAAAACAGAACGATTTATAGCTAGTTAAACTACTAATTGTTTCTCTTACAAATAGGGGATATTACGTAAGCAAAATTGAAGAGAAGCATCTAGTAATACAACCCACATATAGCATGAACTGTTTGATATGATGTGTTTGTGAGCAAATAAACCAAAAAAAAAAAGATATAAGATTTGAATGTCATCGGCTGAACTTTAGCATGACTAGAATAATGCACATGTGAATTTAGTCATACTTGTACACACTAAGACCACTATTTTGTTACTTAGATAATCATCTATCTACCTTATAAAATAAAAAGAGTTACGGATTTTTTAAGGATTGTGAATAGTCAATACACAATGGCCTCTTCAAGATGGAGCTTTTTCTGGAGGTTGTGTATTGAACTTGTACTCCTTTGCATCTTCAACTCCTTGAGTAACTTCACCAACCTCTGAGATTAGAAAGGCTCATTAGAGAGCCTCTTCCGTTTTATCATCGCCTTCAGCCCTTCACCCTCTTTTTTGGATGTTCTCGTCCCATGATTCTTATTTGTGTGCTCACTTCGTATTTAATTTAATTCACTCGGCTACAAAACCTGCAAAGGGATGAACATAATATCATTAGAAACTGTTAAAACGGCAAAAGCCCTATGATACCACATACCAACTCTCATCAAATTCTCAAAGCATGCCCCACAAGAAAAATATATAAGTTTTGATAGCCCTCACTATTCTGGTTATACCTATAAGTGAAAGCGAAGGTGATTATTAACCTTCTTAAACTCGCAAAAAGATATCACATGAAAATTTATAAACCTTATTATGTATAATGGATATTTACATTAGTAATTAGTACTAATTGTTAGTGGTATTCACATTGGGTAGAGAAACCATGAAGAAGAGTAAACATGTGTCGAAATTTGAATATTTTACCCCATGCCAGTTTACACATTACATGTTCCATATGTGAATCTGGAATATGAAAATTAATGGAACTATATCAAATAGTACCTAGAGAAACTTGAAAATTTGGATATGTATCTACATGCTGTGTATCGACATCAAAATATTTACAGTAACCCCCCAAAGTCAAATTTTGATGTCTGTAAGTGTTTACAAGTCAATTTCCCATCTACATCTTCTATTTCTAATCTTCATCTTCTGTTCATAAAAGTCGTGACAAAAAGTGATTCGGGTGAACCCCTCCATGCTAGTAATAGGTATAGCGGCTTTGACATAAGTACACAACCGGCCTGACTGGTTAACTAACCCGCCCATTTGGTATATACAATATCATCCATGTTTTGTTTTAGGTGTACTCTATAAATTTCTAGAATAACTAAGCCAAGATGACAGTTACCTGTGCAGATCTGCAACATTAACTCCTTCATCAAGCTCCAATCCCTTCCAACCTAACGTAAATGCAACATTAGAAACAAATAATTATTGATTTTCTTTGTTAACCGAACTCATTACTCAAGCCGACCCGATCTGACCACCAACGTTGACACCTCAAAAAAGCTAAAAAGATGACCCTTTTGGACGACGAAATTCGGGTTAGCCCGAAATGACTTGCTTTTACCGATTACCCAACCTGTGTGACCCGCCCATTTTGTCATGTATACATAATAAAAAATTTAAAAACCAATACGGGACAAACAGTACGGTCAGAAGTCATCAAGATCATAAGTCACAGTGAGATAAAGCCAATTACCGAAGAAACTGATCATTTATACACTTCAAATGCAATCTACACAAAGACTTTCTTTTAAATAATTTAAAAAATGACAATAATATTAGTAATTTAGAAGTAAGCAAGACGATGCTACACAAGAACGATGTACTGCAGAAATTATGTATTTTAAAAAACTCAAGTCTCATGTGAAGATATTACGTAGAAAGCTATCATGTTGAATTCATGCATGCCAATAACGAGTTAATAGTTGGACAATTGACAACAGTGTTGTGCAGATTGGATGGTCAATAGTTAAGGTTAAATGCCTTAATGGACTGATAATTTCTATGCTGCTGCAGGGTTGTCCACTTGTCCTCAGAACAAAAGACGTGGTAACACCAGATCAAGCTAAACGCACAATGAATTCAAATAGCAGATACAAAACCTTATAAATTAGGACCGCAGATTTGTATTTCAAAAGCTCGTCAGAATGTTTTTGACATACCTTATATACAACATCTCATCAGAAATCAGTCGATTTCCAGTTCTTGTTTGTCCGCAAATTCATAAAACTTCTCATTAAACAAAACTTGTGGATCTTTATGAATCAAAACCCCGTCTTCCCCATACGCATCCTTCAAAAACACAACCCAATTCATCTCTGTTCCCGCCAAATAAAAACTCCTCGGCTGCTTCAATAGCATCGTGTAAGTATGTTTCGTAAGACTCAACTCCTCTTTAAACTCGACAATATGATGAATCGACGCTCTTTTCTCCAACGTTAAACTCAAAAACTCATGAATAACCCCAACCCGGTACTTCTCAGCTTCCAAAGTCCAAAGATCCAAACTCGCCCCATCAGAATAAGGCGAAACAAGAGGAAGAGTAATCAACAAATTCATCTTCTTTTCATCGTTTTCATCCAATTCCAACAACTTCCCATGTTTCACCTTAAACTGAAACGCTTTCTTAGCTCGTTCTTCATCGACCATAAACTCCCGCTCCAACGCACTCACCGCAAGTTGTTGATCCCAATTCACAAGCTCAAGAATTCTCTTCCCGTCCCCCTCAACAACCGTATTAAAATACTCCGGATAGTTTCTTACACGATCACGAAAATCTTCCGGAATCCCAAACAACGACCGACAATGATAAATTTTACTCAACGGAATACGTTTCTTCGCAGACATCATTAACAACTTCCTAACAACATCAATCCTTTCCTTCTCCAACTCATCCATTATCCTTTTCTCTTCTTCCAAAAACGTCTCCATAAAATCCGTAAACCCGAACCATATCTTATCATCCGAATGCCGATACGTTTGAAAAACAAGCGGGTGGCGTTGGATAAATTTACTCACTTTCCGTCCACGCGGAAACCCTAACTCGCGGTAGAGTTTTCCGGCGTCGTCGAGACGGAGGACTTGCTGCGGCTGTTTCGAGAGGAAATCTTTAGTTTTGACAACAAATCGATAGTGATTATCTCGATGCAGGATCTTTTCGAGGTGCGGAATGCGTTCGGATTCGTGTTGGACGTGTTTGGTTCGAGCTGATTCTTTCTTCTTTCGTTTTTTTCTTTGTGATTTGGGGGTTTTGGTGATTAAAAATGAAGTTGAGTAACTACGGATTATAAAGTTAGGGTTAGGGTTTGTGAAGACGGAGGTTAGTAACGGTGAGCGTTTGTTTTTAACGGCGGCGGTGACGGTGGAGAACAGGCACCACAGCGGCATTCGATTCCGGTGATAAATTTCCGCTTGTCTCAAAAAGTGGAAAATAAGTAAAGGTAGTATAAGGGCATAAATGTCAAAATACATATTTTTTCGTGTACAAAGTAAAAACTGACGTCAAACTATTAAAAAGAGAAAATTATGTCGTTCGTCCCTGTGGTTGTATTCAAAAAACGTGTTTCGTCCTTTATAGTTTTTAATTACGTGTTTCGTCCTTTGTATTTGGTCCTTTACATGGACAGGACAGGCCGTTTGATTGTTCTGTTACCCCAAAAGGCATGCTTTTCACGTGAGGGTATTGTGGTCTTTTCTATATCCTTGTTCTTTCACTAGTGAATATACTAGAACACTCACCAGTCACCACCTATGTATTAAACTATCAAATAAAAGTTTATTTATGATCTCTATTTCTTTTATGGTAAATAAATAGGAAAAATCATAGAAAGCTTCCACACTAGTGTATTAATTTGTAGTGTCAGTCTATCAGTAAACTTTTAAATCAGTTGGAGATCGGATTGCACGTGTTTATGAGTTGAACGAGATTCAAGCTGGGGAACAGTGATGGAGATTGGCATGTTTATTATGTGCCAGCGCACAAGGCCACCCGTTTTTAAGGGCCCCCAAATTTTTATGAACACTTGATATTATTATTCGTTTGATGTCGAAAAAAAATACAATCCTTATACAAATAAGAAGAAATTTGATCTCATTTATTATCATATATATAAACATAAATCACTAATTCTCATAAGTCATAACCCAAAATTGAATAGGGGCAATCGAGTTACACAACTTTAACAATAAGAGTCTATTTATTCGCGTATAGTCATCTTGAATATGTGTCCATTAATAATGGATATTGATGCAAATGTAGTTTAGGTGGAGTTAAATTTGATTATTATTTAGTGATAGTATGCAGTTTCTAAATCAGTTGATTGCTTTCCTAATGGGAATAATAATTGTAAAATCTGTCAAAATAGTGTTTCAAAACATAAATTGTTGATATCATATTTGTAGTTTACAATGTTACAACATATTCTAAAACAATTTAAATTTGAGTATTGGTTATAATAAATTGATCAACAGTTCTATTTACGATTCCTTGAAGAACAACACAATTTAATAAAAATTAAATTTCTTTTATGTTGTTAATTTATTAGATAATGAATCCACTATTTTGTATATTTATAGAATTTGTGTAACACTAACGTATACGTCTATGTATTTATCAATTGGGAAAAGTACAAAAAAAGGACTCTGCTTATCACATAATCCTATTTAAGGTACTCAACTTCTTCTTTTTTTTAATTTAAGGTATTGAACTTTTAATTTGAAATCAAATTAGGGACGCGAATTTCACAAATGACGAGTTATTACCGAATTTCTTCTTTATAAGTAAAATATCTACTTAATCGATTAATATTTCTCGATCAATTTTGAAAAATATTGAGTAAAAAGAGAGATATTAAAATTTATAGTGGTTTTGAGTTTTTGTTAAATTCCTTCTCATCACTCAATATTTTTCAAAATTGATTGAGGAACATTAGTCGAGTAAGTAGATATGTAACTTATAAAGAAGAAATTCGGTAATAGCTCGTCATTTGTGAAATTCGTGTCCCTAATTTGATTACAAATTAAAAGTTCGATACCTTAAATTGAAAAAAATAAAGTTGAGTACCTTAAATAGGATTATATGATAAGTAGAGTCCTTTTTTGTACTTTTCCCTTATCAATTCTTATCTATCGGGGCCTCTTTTTAATATCGCACGGGGCCTCTGAAATTCATTTGCCGGCCCTGCTGGGGAAGTTAACTTTTATCTTTTCTACTTAATCATCAAATAACCATATTATAATTGTAGATCGATTACATATTTCATACAATAGATTTTACATAAAGGATTTATATATCTGACTTTATAATGATCATAATATATTAGTTAATTGTATATTAGTTAAGGTTGCATCAATTATCTCTAATTTACGTGTGTCATAAGCTTATATGTCACATGTAATTAATTAATCTCTAATAATTTCCTTACGCCAAGGGTTGATATGTTAAATTAATAATCAGACAACTAACCATTAACAACAAATTCTTGTGCATTTGACTTTGTTATTAATATTTTTAAATTTTAATATATTATATTATTATGTAATGTAATATATGTAAATAGAAATTATTGTATGTGAACGTAATGTAAACGGTTGAAAAACTTGTAAACTACACATCATCACATATTTTTCTAATTTTTTTAAAGATTACACTGACCAAATAAAATAATTTCTTGGTGACACATCAACGACGCGTTAAACATATCCGGTGTGATATCAACGATGGCGACTTGTGAAAGTCGTCACCACACGTTAAATATATGTTATATCTAGTACGGAGTATTTCTTATTTCTTATGGTAATTACGAAAGTTTGTGATTGCAAATAGGTTGTCACTAAAGATGACATAGTTGTGATTTATAAGGGTTAGTGAGCAAAAATAATAGTAATTCAGTTTAAAGCTAGATTAATTCAGATCAAATCAAGGGTGAGCAATAAACGATTTTTATGAATCCTATATATAACAAAACTAACTGCCAAAGCTGAACCGGGATATATAATCTATGATTCGGTTGTGATTTGTGAGTTTTAATTAACCGAGATAAATAAGGTTTGATATGTTCACTGGCCACAACCAAATCAATTGAACAGAAAACATATGTAAGCTATCTACATTAATGTTTGCTTTCATAGTAAAAAATAAAAAAAAATAAAAAAACGTATATATTTTTCTTATGCCTTTCATTTCAATATTATACTTCTTCTTGGTGAATCTCAAACTCAAATGTTGTTGGCTCTCAGTTGAATGAAATCACAGTAGCATACAAAGATTAGAGCCCTACCAACGGTAACCGGTTGGCAAACCACTTCGAGCCACAACCGGCTACAACCGGTGGTCCGATGCAAATCACTTCAAAATTTGTGGGCCCGCGTTCATTTTTTATTTTTTTTTACATTTGCAGCTTCAAAACAAAAAAAAATAAAATAAAGTGGTTTGGAAGTGGTTAAACTGTTGGCACGGACGAATCAGTTTTGAATCAGTTGGTGGAAAGGTGATGTGGCGGTGTGACAGAAGTGGTTAGGAAGTGGTTCAACCACGGTTGGGAGGGGTCTTAGATTTTTCGTGGACTTAAACTAAAGATGCTAATAAAGATAGACGTTTTCATTTTTACCGCTTTGTTTCTTGGACCACGAAGATCGACGAATATTGTTGACACTGTTGTGTGTTTGTCTTGGGTTTATTATACTTAACTTACAACCGATTTAACAGAATTGAACCATTAGCTTTAACCACTAAGTGATTCACTTATTATCCATAACAGGTCGATCAAAAAGGTTCTTGATTAACCAAAAATTCAATTATGAACTACAGATTTAGACTATAATTGCCTCATCAAATCATAGCAGTCACTAAAATAAAAGTAATATATGTTCACTAAGCTAGCCGTGTATCTTGGCTTGGTTTTTTTTCATGCTCTTGATTATTTGCTATTTGCATCACTATTAGATTCATCAATTCCTGTTTTCTAAATATGTAGTATTACTTTATATTTCTGTCCTACTGTATTATTTAGAAAAAACTTGCTAGTTTAAGTAAGTTTAATTTATACTGAATTCTAAAAATGTACTCAATACATAGAGGGGCGGAGTTAGGAAATTCAAATGAAGAGAAAAAAATATTTTATTGTTCTTTATAGTTTTGAAGGGTCAAAATATTATAAATTATCGTTAATATCTTAAAATTTTTCATTTTTACTTAATTTCAAAATTATTGAGGAGGCAGTTACCCCTGATATCCTCCTTCTAATTCCGCCCCCTGCATATATATATATAGAAGTTAATTAGTATAACAAGTTGTTACTTTGTTAGATAAACAAATAAAGGTGGACATACCGACATGCTATATGTCATATACCACATATATGATACTGAAATTTAGGACCAAATTCTTCAACATTAGTGCATGAGACAATAATAATAACAATAAAATACGATCATGTATACGTCATTAGTGTCATTACCCAAAATAAAATACGATCATGTATACGTCATTAGTGGGAGTACGTCATTACCCAAAAGATAAAAAGTTGAAGCTCGAGTTCTATATATAGTTTATATATACACACGTTAAAACCTTCATAAGTTCACATAAGAAGATTCCTGCTTAAAAACTTACTAAATGAAAACCCCATCCACTAATCTTTAATCTTAAGATTGTTGTTGTCATGAAACTGTCTATGTTTTTCGTTCGCACAAAAGTAGCAAACGCTTGGACTTGCAACTATAAGCAGCATATCATGTGTCGCGCAGATCAAAACAGGCTTCGGGTAAGTTTTCTGAAAAACTTTGGTTGATTATTTTTGCTGTTAATTAGCTCTTTGATTTTTATTAGTTCAAAATGATGGGGTTGCAGTTGATTATTCTATTGTACGAGAAAGAAGGACATACACGACGGTACTACTGCCCGTAGAATATCTTACGATGGATTTTTTGGGGAACTTATTGTGATCACTTCATCTATAATCGATCTTCGATCTTTTTTTAGTTTTCATATATAAATACCCAAAAAATCATATTTACTGATATATTTAGCTACATCCCAATATTACGTTCCCGGCCCTACTATTCAACAAGTTCTTATCAAGTGTGTGTGCGCGCGCACGGTGAGGGGACTTAAATGGCAAATTTTCGACGTGCTTATTTATTTCTTTTAGGAAAATTTGATGAGGTATTGATCAAGATCAACCATTATATATCACAAGAACTACATTTACCTGTTTCCAATATAAAAATTCTCGGTTTTATTGTTACTAGTCTCATTGGACTTCTACAACTACTACCCGATTATCCCTTCAATACGCACCCCAAAACTAGGTTTGTGGCTGTAATCAGTTTGCTCATGTATGGTATGGCATATGATTCGGAAGAGAGGTTTTCTGAAACTAATCGTGTGTACGTTAATATTGCACGTCTTGGACGAATTGTGTTTGGCTCTTTGTTAGTGACATCTTTGGCATCAATTCTACTACCAGCATATATACAGCCACTTCTGTATATAGCGTACGTCATCTTCTACGGTCACAAAGGGATCTATTGGTTGTACCAGAGTATGATGGATGATGATGAAGTTGGACAACTTGGTACACTTTGACAAATATACATGAAAGGTGATGGATGATGATGAAGTTGGACGACTTTAGTGTCGGGAATGCATCTAACTTGTGCCTGATATCTATTGTGTGTACCCTACTTACGCTAGCTATTTTTAATGCATCTAACTTTTAAAAAAGGTGTTTTAATGTATTTTGCTGATGTGTCGCTCGTTTAAGTTGTCACGTGGCATTCGGAGAGTTTGACACCTCATCAAAACGTCACCAAAATACATTGTAATACACTTTTTGAAAGTTTGATGCATTAAAATAGCAAACTTAAGTTAGGTACACACAATAGACTTCGAGTACAAGTTAGATTATTTTCATAAACTAAACCCTAACAAATATACATGAAAGGTTATGGAAACCATAATAGTTTGAGTTATGTATTTATTTCAAAATTATATATGGTGTGTTCTCTTTGCTCATCATCATGTTTAATGTTAAATATTAGGGTGTTTGCTTTCTTTGGAAATGGTCGTTAATACTTGGATAGGTAAATCCGTAAATTGAAAGTTTTGTATTTTATTTAGAGAAAATTGTCTGTTTCATCCATGTGTTTGTCCAAAAAATCAGAATCCATCCCTTATTTTACGAAATGTCATCAAGCATCCCTATATTCGATCTTTTCGCTCATTAGTAGTCCTTAGCCCTAACGACATTAAACATTCCCGTTAAATTACATCATATGCAAGGCACATTAAGGGTATTTTTGTCCTTTCCTTATGTTCTCACCAATCCTTACATATTCTTTTCTCTTTCTTCTACTTTTTCTTAGGGGTGTGCACGGGTCGGTTTAAGTCGGTTATGACCCAAAACCGACTTGTCGGTTAATCACCTATAGAGTCCGATCGGTTTCGGTTATAGCGGATCGGTCAATCGGTTTTCTCGTGGAGTTCGTGTCGGTTAGTCGGTTATCAATCGGTTAAAAACAATGATAAAGAAAAACGCATATCAGTTTACCGACTAAGCGATTTCCGTCAATAACTTTAACGGTTAAGCAATTTTTGTCGATCATCATGGGCAAATGGATATAAACATCGATAAACAGATAACTTCTGTTTGTTCAAATATCGTAACTTCATAATCAGTCACGATCGTTCGTTCATTGCAAACTTTAGAATTTAGCGGCTGGGGTTTTAGTTTTAAGAAGAAGGAAGGAAGAAGAAGATGAACGAAGAAGAAAAAGAAAGATGATGAAGAACCCAGTCGATATGAAAGAAAGAAGGTAATTGAAAGGATAAGAAGGTGAAACGTACAATCTATGAACAAAAGTTAAGAAAAGATACATGGCCAAGCCTTGGACCATATAAACTAGTGTTATACCCGTGTGATGCCCCGGACGGATTTTAATTATATTAGAAAAGATGAACATGTGTTGTTTAGTTTTGAGTTAGCAGAAAGCTGCATGATGTTTTAAAAACATTAAATATAAAACAATATGGAAGCAAGGTAAAGAACAAAAAATAAAACTAAACAGAGGATGTATATACAATATAATGTCATAGAAACAATACGGAAGTAAACTTAAAAAATAAAATAAAAAAATAAAAAGTTGATGCAAGTTGGGCATGAGCAAATACATAAGATATGTGTAAGTGTTCAAATATTTATAAGTCTTAAAAGTTTCAACTACGTAGCAATGCCCCTGTGTCCAGTGCAAAATATATATAATAAAACATAAATAATGAATTTATTAATTTATTTATGACAAGTGTATTAATATTGGTACATTTTTAAGCATCGGGTTGGCATACCCCCATTACACCCGTATTGTAGTTTCACAAATTCCCCAATGATTGCTAAAGAAAAATCACGAATGGCCAGTATAAACCTATACCAAGAGAGTAAGAGAGGTGTCTGATGTTGGGATCACTTTCAGTTGTCGATTTAGTACTATGAGTTGTGAGATCTAATCCATTTTCTGATTGATACTCTCCATATATTCCATAAGTATGTAAACTCTAATCCTGAAAGGAAAGCTAATGATCTGAATAGGAACAGTTGATTCAAATAAACAAAAACAGTTGAGTTGGAGTTATTTAATGGCTTCTAAAATATTGGATCGAGTCATGGTACTTGGGTGATACTTGCATTAATGACGGTTTCAACACATAAGAAACACGAAAATAATATAAACAAAGCTAAAACAATGTGAATAGTAGAATAGGCAGGTTGGTCTGGGTTGGTAATGTGTCAAATAGATCGGGCTGATTAGCGCAAACCCGTAAACATTTTTAGGGACAAGCAACTAATCTGTCATGTATTTAACTTAGTAAAGAATTAGATTTGCCTATGGTTGGAGATAAAGTAAAAGCCAAATCCACTCATTTCAGATTAACCTGTTTGGAGATATTGTTACCCGTCTTTATCTATCAACCAAGTTGCCCAAGCTGCCTCGTTTGTCTTATCTTAATGGCTAAATGTATCATGCACTAGAAGACCATTTGCTGAAATGCTTTTGAGTTATCTATCAAGGTGCTCACCCATTTAGTAATTGATGCATCGTCGCAACAGACAACAACTGCGTTGATGGGAGTCAGCTTCAAGACAAAAACTTGCAGCAAATTTAAACACGAGCTGCATTCAACGAAGAAACGTACGAAGTTTGTACTTAGAAAGTGTAGCTTTTCAATAACAAATATCATACGGTGGCCAACTGTTAAGTCAAAACCGTTTACACATATATGGCTTTAGATACATTGAAAACTCTTTCACATCCTCTGATAGTCTGATCATACAAATGTTCATCTGACTGGCATAAGCATAAGCACTGGTTACTCTTGCCACCTAAAGCGAAATTAAATGCATAGAGAATCTTTCGGAACATTAATAGACATGCTAAACAGTAAACACTTCCCCTTTGACCCACAAATAATTTCATCAAGTTGTAATCAACTATAAAATTAATTAATAGGTCAAATTGATAATGCCTATATAGTTTAAATGAGTACATCAATTTTGAGTGAGAATAGGGGAATCAATCTCAACCACTCATTTTCATTAAATACTCATTTCCCCCACATTTTTGAAACTCAAATATATCACAAACGGTAAGTTGAAAAATCATGAAAATTGCACCATAAAATTCAGTGTTTTCTCATCTTCGATTTGCCGTCCCTCAAGGCATACTTTTGACAACTTTTTTTTTTTCATTTTTTTGTGGGTTTTACAAATTAGTAACACATGTGTTAGTGATTGGTTGTACATTTGATTTGTGATTAGGGTTAGGACTTAGGGCTCGGGTTTAGGATTTAGGGTTAGGACTTAGCAGGGTTTATGGTTAGGGTTTAGCAGGGTTTAGGGTTTAAAACCCCAAACCCCAAACCCTAAACCATCATCTGCATCTTTTGAATGATTACTGGATTCTGTGTCAATCTTTGAATCCATCTATTTTAGGATTAGAGTTTGTCAAATGGTTACTTTGGAATATGGATATTGGCAATGGAAGCTGGATGAGGAATGTACTTCAAGCTGCTGTGAGTAACGCAATTGGGTGTCCACTGTGTTTGAACTGTGTACAATTTAGAGGGTGTGATATTGGGTTACTAATGTATTTGTGGTATAGTCATGGCTGATGTTATGTTTTATTTAATTATTTGTGGTGGCATGATTACTTTTACAATTGCAAATACATCACTGCTGCTTGCTGCATGGTTATTGTTGTTAATGGATATAATGCTAGTAGGGCTGCTAGATGTTCTAGCATGGTTCATGCTGCAAAGAGACTTATTGATATTAATGGTGCTAGCTCCACTGTCAAAGCTGCTTTTGGATTTAATGAGGATAAGTGTCAAGGTATGGTTTCTTTTGTTATGACTTGTGAAGAATTGGAGTATGAGAGCAGTTCTGATGATGTTAATGGTAGTGATGATTTTAATGTTTCAAATCACCGGTATTTGGATCTAAACTACCGATTGAATCAAGTTAATTGTAAGCAGTGTAAGTTTGTTTTGAGTGGTGTCACAATTCTGCAACATGGTATTTGTAGGAATTGTAGGTTTTTTGCTGATGTGTTGACTTTTTATAGTCAAATATTATATAGTCAATTTGACTATTACGATCTGCATGAAAGTCAAAGGAAACTAGATGTGATAACTATGTTGAAACAAGGAAGGTTATGGTATAGTCAACAAATACAGGTTGAAGACAATGTGTATAGGTTTGAATGTGATGATAAAAAGTTGAGCTGCAGTGATATAATGTTTGAGGGTTATGATTCTGATCGAATAGCAAAAGTAAAGGATATTGTATTGGATCAGATGGAATACTGGAATCGACAGGTTCATTTTATGTTATTGACCGAATTAGAAATGGCAATTTTGATGAAATGGTCATGCGTAAATATAGGCCTGAGCTGGAATTCAGAATGTGAAGATGGGCTGAGGTTTACATTTGATTGGGCTGTGACTAGCAGAAATAAAGGAAGAATCGGTTATTGGGGTATTGGTCTGCAGTGTAAAAGGCTTGGGCCATGGACTGGGCTAAAGAATATGCCAAGACGGATTGGTTCTTTTAGGCTTGAAGGGCATGCGGTTCAGTGTTATATTGGGTCGTGGAGTGGGCTGACTAAGATGAAGAATGGCATTAGAAACTATAGTCATCGATTATATGATAGTATTTTTGTTAAGAGTTATTGTTTGATTACTTGTAATTATTTTACGTTGGGTTTATTAGACGTTATAGGTTTTTTTGTATTTGCGTGGGATGTGCATTAAAATCATCCCCTTTGGGAATGCCCAAAGTAAGTTTTTTTTGTAAACATTTTATTTTATTAATATAGTTTTTTTGCCGGGGTACCGTCCCCTTTACCAAAAAAAAAAACCCCAAACCCTAAACGCAACACTTTAACACATGTGTTAGTAAATGTGAAACCCACCAAAAAAATGAAGAAAAAAACTCGTCGAAAGTATGCCTTGAGTGACGGCAAATCGAAGAGGAGAAAACGCTGAATTTAATGTTGCAATTTTCATAATTTTTCGTTTTGTCGTTTGTGAGATAATTGATGTTGGGGGTAAATGGGTTTTGTACATTTGAAACATTCTCTTTGTACACATGGCACCATATCATTGGTTCCCTCATTCTCACACAAATTCATATTCTCATTTGAACCCCACCCATATAACTATAAATGCCTGGAAAAAAAATTATATGTCACCACAAATGTCGCACTATCCACACCCAGGTTCATAACAAAACAGACAAAGCTCGCATCATTTGTCAACACATAGTAAGTATTTATAAAACTCAAGAAATGAAGAGAAATATAAGTGGGTTAATCCAAAGCCTCCCATTTTAGCCTACTAAATTTTATTTTACCCATTTCAGCCGTTACTAATCGAGTAGTATACTAATTTACCAACCCAAAATTAGATGGGTCAAAAGCCGCAGCTTACAGTACTTACTATGGACCAACTGATGTTTGACCTGTTAAGTTCATTACACAACCATATATGAAAACAGAAAGGATTTTTTTTTAAATGAACATATGAGAATGAAAAAAGCACTACATCCCATTAAAAATTAGATTTTTTGCAGATACTATTCAAATGCCCTTAATGATGACATAACTTTCAATTATCTTGTGGACATGGGGTACACCAGCAAACAGGACCATCTATGATCTATACCATTATATATGTAAATAGTAAGAAAAGTTGCAAACTACAATCCAGGCATCCAGCATCCACCATATGAAAGTACATCAGGAAGCAATTTAACCTATACCGAGACAGGCATTTCAAGAACAGGGGGCATCCAACTAAGTATTAAAGAAAATTGAATAGCATTTCCCATTTAGTAAAACCTAGAAGTAGTTACCTGAAAATTGATGGAAAAGAAAGCAATTTACCTGAAAATTGAGAATGAAGTAGTTGTAAGAAACCGACCAAGATCAGTTAAAAGAATGGAACTAACGATTGCAGAATCGAAGCATACCTGGGTACTCTAATGTTAAATGGAATTTGTTTATTCCATAAATCTCAATTGGGGTTGCATGCAAGGGCACATTAGTCGATCCATATTATCACATATCACTCCACCCTCTTAGTCGTATGGAAGGAAGGCATCACTTACCTACTTTTAGGAGGTGAGAGATAATGGTTGTCCCATGAATGGTAAACAGTTTACAGATATAATTGGGCACCTTCCCATAAGGCGGTTCTTAGAAGAAGGTGATGATAACTGTTTGGTAACTGCAAAGTGTTTGAGATAATAGATGTAACCGAATTTAGTCTATCCGATGGACACGATTTAAAGTCAACTAAATTTAATGGATGAGATTTAAAGTCAAACTCACTTAGCGCCAACCATATAGTATAGTAATATGTCTGCTTTTATCAGCTTTAGTCCTCGATTCTCTTCTTCTTCCTCCTGTTTGCTTGAGACCACTAAGAAATCAATAACAAAAATAAAATAAAATAAAATGGCAATTTATTAAATGGTATTAGTTGAACATTGAAAAAGATTGAATTAGTGTGTTGTTTACACACACCAAAATGGAGTAGCAAAAATGCAATGAAACTTGGTACCACAATGTTCCTGTACGTTGTAGTCAAAGCAAAAAACAGAGACATACAAGTGGTTAACCAAAATAAACCCATTTGCATTGCAAACACAACCAAGATAACAAGTGTTTAACCATTTTCATGGTATTGGATTACTAAAACAGAGACATTCTAAATAAGTGTTTGCAAGCACAACCAACATAACTAATTAACAAGTTTTCCAAGTCATTCATTCAGCAAAAACAAACTAAAAAACTATTCAGACCCTCCATGAGCTTTCTTCTTTGAACCACTTCCACTGGCATCATTTTTCCTCTTCTTTGTACCACCTGCTTGCACCTGATTTTGAGTTCCACCTTGACCATTGCAACCTGCTTTGTTATGACCCCGATTGCCACATGTACTACACTTTACCGTTTTGCATTTTCTTGTCAACTTACCTCCTTTAGACATGCTTGGAAGCTCATCTTCAGATCTCTTTCTTTGCTTCTTTGGCCTTCCTACTTGCTTGTGATAGTTTGGTGGAAGAAGTGTAGTTGGCACAGTAGACTTAGGCCACATGATCCTTCCTTTAATAGGATTTATCATGTAACTGTACACCTTCTTCCAAGTATCCAGCCAGTACACTGGATCAAATTTGAGAAGTTTGGAATTGAATCTTCACAGACTACCCTTATTCTTTTTAGATCATTTTTAAGGAACTTCAACATTCTTCCAGTTTCAATGGAGTGTAGCCTTACCCTTTCTTTCACTTCTCTTGCACTAGCAAATGATTTGAAACCCCCCAATAATTTTACGTGTATTTATTTTAAGTTTTAAAGTAAACTGGTGTAAACTGTGACCAAATCGCGCCGCAATATACAACAATCGCGTCGCAATTCAGATTTTAAATCGCGTCGCAATCACTATACATCACGTCGCTATTCAATCAAAATCGCGTCGCAATCTGAGAAGATCGCGCTGCGACTGTTGCCTGCACAGACCCAAAACAGACAGATTCACAATCTGTCCAAAATGAACCAAACCAACTTTCCGCAACATTTTTAAACCATAACCTGTACACAATACAATTTCCGCAACACAAATACATGGTTTTACAAACAAATCTTCATCAAATTCCCTTATATAGTCTCTTGACCCATTTGAATACTCTGGATCAAAAAAAACTAAACCATTTATACCGTATCAACATCAACACCAAATTTTGACATGGTATGAGATTTTCATCACTTTACTAGACTTTACCATATTTACATATCATTACGCACATTACAACTCTTTAAAACAAGTTATATGTTCAAAACAACATAAACCACCATTTTAACAAAAGCAATGGGGCCTCGGTTTCAAGAGCATGATTTCAAGGAAACGAGCTAATTACCCAAAACAAGCAATCCACCTCTAGCTTTCACTCGGCTTTTTACCCAAATCTACTCGTGAACCGCTAGCTTCACCTAAAACATTAGAATTATTCAACGATAAGCAAAACGCTTACTAAGTAATGAAATACAATTACATGTCATAATGATAATTTAGCTAAGGATCCTTAACCGCCCATGCTAGTTGTATACTACTAGCAATCACACGAGCCTATGGCCACAACCATTACTCGCACAAAACCGTTAGCAAATGACTGAAGCCATTCCTAACCCATGCTCATGTAATCCAAAACTTACCTTGCGATTGCACAATATGATCACTTGAACTCTTTCCAAACTCTTTAACACCTAATCACATAATCACATAACACACAATTACACTTTGCACATATACTAGTACATTTATACAATTAATCCAAAATCCTCACTTTATCTTAACCTCATTTGTTCATAATTATTTTGTTCATAATTATTCATATCAATTTCTATATACACTTAATAATGGTTCTTTTAATTCAATCATCTCTACTTCTTTCTCAACAATCTCATACATCATTTTTAGAACCATTATCAAAAGTGTATATACCTATTTCTAACATCATGCTCAATTCTTTCTTTCATCACTTAATTCATGATCATAATCTGATTATTAACATGTAACAATTACTTATTTATCACTAACTCAATCATATATTAATTTCTATCACTTAGGGTTTACTAATTCCAAACCCTAACTCAAATCATCATATATGTTTCATAATATGGATTATTAGCATATATATAATATCTATATACTAATAATCTAATAACATATCAAAAATAAATATTCAGGGTTTCATAATTAATCAAACCCTAAATCTGATTTTGCAAGTAAATACACTAACCATACCTCAATATGTGATTAGGGAAGTAATTAAGCTTTCAATATGAAACTAACAAGCTCAAACTAGATGGAATTCACCATCTAATACTAGAAATCGCCATTTTTTGCCATAGATACTTAGGGTTTTGATTTGGGAATGTTTTTGAGTGTTAAATCGGATCTGGAAGCTGCTAGGATTAAAAACCCGTTTCTTGAACTGGTTAAATCGCGGCGCGATCCCTTCTGGTCACGGCGCGATCTCAGTCTGAACAGGCCCATCATTTTTCTTTTATTGCATTTCTAGCCCACAAATCTATATTAATTCTAATACACATATAATTATGAAGAATATATATGTATTCTCAATTATGCACAAACCAAATAATATAACACATATACATATGTAATACACATACTCAATTAATATAACACATATTTATATGTACGCTTTAATAAATAATAATATTTAGAACTTACGAAATAGGATGTTACAACTATCCTCCACCAATTTAGGATTGTGTCCTCACAATCCGGTCCTGATACAGCGAGGGATAGAAATGAATAACTTCTTCTTCTGGTTCCCACGTGATTTCAGAACATTTGCGATGCTTCCATTGGACTTTGAACATTCTAAGGTCTTTATTCCTTAATTTAGTAACTTTTTCATCGAGAATAGAGATAGGTTGTTCAACATAATTTAACTGATTGTTTACTTCAATTTCTTCCAATGGAATATAAGCAGATTCATCTACCAAACATTTTCGCAGGAAAGACACGTGGAAAGTATTATGAATTCCTGCTAATTTGTCTGGTAGCTCAAGGCGGTAAGCTACTTTTCCGAATCTAGCAAGGATTTTGAAAGGACCAATAAATCGCGGACCCAATTTGCCACGCTTTCTGAATCGAATTATTCCTTTCCATGGAGACACTTTCAACATAACTTTATCACCAATCTAAAATTCTATCGGACGCCTTCTGTTATCGGCATATGATTTTTGTCTGTCTTGGGCAGCTTTTAATCGTTCTCTGACTTGATTAATCTTTTCAGTGGTCAACTGAACGATATCAGTGCTTCCCAATTCTTTTTGCCCGATTCCTCCCCAACAAATATGAGTTCTGCATTCTCTTCCATAGAGCATCTCGTAAGGTGACATTTTAATACTTGAGTGATAGCTGTTATTATAAGAAAATTCTACCAGTTGCAAATGTGTATCCCAGCTACCTCCAAAATCAATAACACACGCCCTTAACATGTCTTCCAGAGTTTGAATTGTTCTTTCACTCTGGCCGTCTGTTTGAGGGTGATAGGCGGTGCTAAAATTGACACGAGTACCCATATCTTCCTGAAATTTTGTCTAAAAACGTGAAGTGAATCTAGTATCTCTATCAGAGACAATAGATACAGGAGTACCATGACGAGCTACTACTTCACGTATGAATAAGTCTGCAAGTGCTTCAGAAGAGAAAGTTTCTTTGATTGGTAAGAATAAAGCACTTTTGGTTAAACGATCCACAATCACCCAAATTACATCATGCTGGCGTTGCGTTTTAGGCAATTTGGTGATGAAATTCATTGTAATATGCTCCCACTTCCAAACAGGTATTTCTAATGGTTGTAATTTACCATAAGGTTTCTGATGTTCCGCTTTTACCTGTAGGCAAGTTAAGCATTTTTCAACATATTTTACAATTTCTCTTTTCATACCTGGCCACCAGAAGTTTGATTTTAAATTATGATAAATCTTAGTAGCACCAGGGTGAATAGAATATCGAGATTTATGGGATTCATCAAGCAACATCTTCTTTAACTCGATCGAGTTAGGAATCCAGATTCTTCCATATCTTGTCTTTAACCCACGAGAATCATCAACAAAATTTTGAACTTGACCTTTAATGCGTTCATAATTAAAATCACCTTTTTGCCAAGCTTCCAATTGTGCACACTTAATTTGATCAAGTAAATCCGAAACAACGGTGACTTTGAGAGATTTAACCACCAAAGGCGACTGAATAGCTTTACGACTAAGTGCATCAGCAACAACATTAGCTTTTCCAGGATGATAAAGAATTTCACAATCATAGTCTTTCACCAGATCAAGCCAACGCCGTTGCCTCATATTTAAATCCCGCTGATCGAAAAAGTATTTGAGACTTTTATGATCAGTGTAAATGGTACATTTCACGCCATAAAGATAATGCCTCCAAAGCTTTAAAGCAAAGACAACCGCCGCCAACTCAAGATCATGAGTTGGATAATTCTTTTCATGATCCTTAAGCTGTCTAGATGCATAGGCAATTACTTTACCACGTTGCATCAAAACACAGCCTAAGCCATTATAAGAAGCATCACAGAATACAACCATATCTTTAGTACCATCTGGAAGTACCAAGATAGGCGCTTGACTAAGCTGTCGTTTAAGAATATGAAAAGCTTGATCAGCTTGCTCATTCCACTCAAACTTAACATTCTTTCTGGTGAGTTTAGTGAGAGGAGTAGCAATCTTTGAGAAATCCTGGATAAAACGTCTGTAGTACCCAGCTAATCCCAAGAAACTTCTAACTTCAGTAGGAGTAGTTGGAGGTTCCCATTTCATAACTGCTTCAATCTTAGCAGGATCCACTTTTATACCTTGATCATCAATCACGTGCCCCAGAAATTGAACCTCTTGCAACCAGAATTCACCCTTTGAGAATTTAGCATAAAGCCTTTCAGTTTTCAAAATTGCAACATTTGCCTTAGATGAATTTCATGCTCACCAGCTGACTTAGAATATATAAGAATATCGTCAATAAATACAATTACAGACTTATCGAGTAAAGGTCGGCATACCCGATTCATAAGGTCCATAAAAGCGGCTGGAGCATTAGTCAAACCAAAAGGCATCACCACAAATTCATAATGCCCATATCGAGTTCTGAAAGCAGTTTTAGGCACATCATCATCACTAACTTTCAATTGGTGATAGCCTGAACGTAAGTCAATTTTGGAGAAATAACTAGCACCCTGTAACTGATCGAACAAGTCGTCAATCCTAGGTAATGGGTACCTATTCTTGATGGTTACTTTTTTCAATTCTCTATAATCAATACCCATTCTCATGGTGCCATCTTTCTTTTTAACAAAGAGTACAGGAGCTCCCCATGGGGAACTACTTGGGCGAATGAAACCCTTATCAAGTAATTCCTGCAATTGTTTCATCAATTCTTGCATTTCTGAGGGAGCAAGTCTACAGGGAGTTTTAGCAATAGGAGTAGCTCCAGGTATCAAATCAATACGGAACTCGACTTGCCTATCGGGTGGAATACCCGGTAGCTCGTCCGGAAATACATCTGAAAACTCATTTACTACAGGAATATCATCCAATTTAGGGGCTGATTTCTGAGTATCTACCACATGCGCCAAAAAGGCGTGACACCCATGTAGCAGATGACGTTTAGCACGAGCATAGGTACAGATAGATAAGGAAGATTTCCGCTTTTCACCATATATATCAACTATCTTACCACTAGGCGAGCTGACTCTAATAATATTTTTCTCACACTGAATAATAGCCTTATGCTGGCCTAACCAATCCATGCCTATTACCACGTCAAACTCACCCATATTCATAGGAATCAGATTTATAACAAATATTTCATCATCAATTTCAAGTTGACACCCACGGAAAACATTTACCACATATATAAATCTATTATCTGCCACCTCAACATCTAAAGGGGTATCTAACTTTGTGAGAGGAATCGAGAAGTTTTGACAGAATCTTTCAGATATAAATGATCTCGAAGCACCAGAATCAAATAATATATATGCTGGTTTTTGGTTTACAAGAAAAGTACCTGTCAATACATCAGAAGCTTTTTGAGCTTCATCAGCAGTGATTTGAAAAGAACGAGGTCTGGATCTTTGGGGTTCATTTGGTTTTCTTTCCACATTAGCTCGAGGAGCAAAAGGAGCAGACTGAGTCTTCAGATCAGGACACTCAGCTCTAATATGACCAGGTTTATAACAGTTATAACAAACTCGTAGTGGATTAGGACAATTGGTACTGAGATTGTAACATCCTCATTACCGGCCTAGGAGAAATTTGGTAAATTACTTAATTCATTTGATTATTTAATAGAGTTTAGAAATAATTCGTATTATTTGGCTAATTGAAATAAATATGTCCAATGGTCAAATGACTTATTGTGATACATGAATTATTACTTGTTTTAAATTATTATAGTTGACGGTATAATAAAATATATTTTCACGTAAACGATTTTAGGTTCCAGACAATAGGTTTAGAGCGGGTATAATTTGGTATTAACTTATACCCACCCTTAGTTGAGGATCGGCTTATTTGTTTTCCCTCCCCTAATTTATTCTATCTTCCAAAAGAAAACACACACATACTTTGAAATTGGATGAAACCAAAAAGAGAAAGCTTTGAACAATCGAATTGAGCTTGGGTTCTTGGTTACCACTTATCAACATCATCATCTACCTAGTTGCTACATCGATTGTAAGTGTAAATTACTTTGAATATATGTGTTTATGAGTTAGGGTTTGAAGAAATAGGTTAGTGTGTGATCATGTTTAGATTGATGATTTAGGAAGTTAGATGTTGTTAGAACTTGACATATGATGATGCTTTGAGTTATTTTCATGTATAAATCGTGTAGTGTATCTTTAATTTGATGATTGGTGGTTTTGGTTAGGGTTGAGTTGTTGCAGGTTCTGGGCGTGCTTGATGTTCTTGGGAATCCGGCGGATTCACGGGAATCCGGTCGGATTCCCCCTTTTAATGCCTTTCTGAATCAAACGGGAATCCGGTCGTATTCATTTGAATACGGCGGATTCAGGCCACATGGGAACCGGATTCACGGGAATTCGGCGTATTCACAGGCCGTATTCATTTGAATCCGGCGGATTCCCATGGAATCCGGCGGATTCCCATGGAATCCGGCGGATTCCCACTGTTTGCAGTGCTTGTTATTTTAGCTTGCTAGAAATCGTGTTAATCAACTTGTATACTATCTTTATGGTACTTAATGTTTGATGAACTGATAATAAGTGCCTAATGAAAGTTAGATATCATATGAAATGAATATTAACTTGTAATCCTCTTGTATTCTCAGATAAACCGAAGACTCAATAATATTAGATCTTTGAGTGAAGACGGTGACTGTGAATGGTGAGTGGATCATTGACTCTCTTTCTGAATTAGTTATAACAATCCGGTTACAACGGGTAAACATGGTTTTACAAGTTATATGTTGAATAAGTACATTTTGCCATGATGATTATGGAATGTGCTATCTTGTCAGGGGTCAATATGATATTGGGTTTGGATACTATTACTTTGGACGACATGATGACTTTGTACATGTGTTGTTTATTGAAATCATGTCGTATGTAGTAATGGTACTAAACTATCGGTAAGACCACTGTTTGGCCTTCAGTGGTTATAAGCGTTACTTTGGGAACCACCGCAGCATGAGGGTACCTCAAGGACCACCGATCCTCTTTGATGTATTTGTTGTGATGCTTTGTGGTGATCAATTGCTATGATAGTTTAGATTGATAGTTGTGATCTATTCACTTAGCTTCGTGCTAACCCCTCTCCTCACTTCTTGCAGATTACTTTTGATGTGGGTGGGCAAGAAGTTGGTTTGAAGAATGTTTGACTGCCTACTCTGACTATATGACATGTCGTCGTTTATAAACTTATGTTTTGAATTTAAATAACACCTAACTTAATGTTTGTAGCTAATGTGGTTATTGTATCAACTCATCATGCATGCATAGATTGTGTTTTGGGAACTATGTTATACGCAATCTATAATGCATGATTTGTATAAATCACTTCCGAATAAATTATAAAAAAAAAATGTCTCTTGGAATCTTGTGGTGTTATAAATTGGTATCAGAGCTTAGGTTTGGGTGAATTGAGCATGGGTTAAGTGTTCAATCCCAAATCTATGTGTGTCAGTCAAACATTCCGGTGAGTGGGATTTAGTTAGCATGTAAACATTGTTTAGTATTTAAGTACTAACAATTAAGGTGTTATGAGATGTGTTTTGATACAGATATGGCAGATAATGAACCTCCAGCCGACACACCCAATGATGCCTCTTGAACTAATGTATCTCCTACCGAAACCCAAAATGTTAGCCAGGGTCAAACTGGTACTTCCTTTTCTGCAGGGGACTTTGATCATGATGATTATATGATTCATCTAGAGACAGAAAATCTGAGACTTAAGGCAATTGAACAACAGTTTTTGCAACAACAACAAAACCGGACTTCTCAACAAATCTTGCAATCTTTGCCCCCTAATGTTAGCGCTGTACCACCACCTATGGTGACCTCGCAGATTCCAGTATCTCAGTCTTATTATCATCATCCACAACACTATGGTACCTATCAGACTTCGGCTCCGTTCTCTTCCGGACCTACAGGTTATCAGACTCCGATATTTCAAGTTCAGGGTCAACCTAAGCTATGCTCTTTCAAGACTTTTAAGTCTAGTGGACCATCCGATTACTCAGGTAGTACAAATCCCTCAGTTACCTTGGATTGGCTGAGGGATGTGGAAAGAAAGTTTAAGGTTTGTCGATGTAAAGAGGAAGTCAAAGTTCCTTTTGCGGTGCAACTTCTTAAGGGTCCAGCAATGGTTTGGTGGGATTCCATTACATCACATTTTACCCCACAGCAGAGAGCATCGATTTGTTGGTCTGATTTCCACAATGAGGTTTGTAAGAAGTATTGTTCGGGATTTGACATGACTCGGATTCGACGTGAGTTTTTGGATTTGCAATTAACGGATAAGATGACGATGGATGATCTCATTTCCCAATTCACTGACAAGTTGAGATTCGTGCAACAATGGGTACCGGAGGAACGTATGAAGATCGACCATTTTGTGGGAATGTTACCGCATACTTATCGGACGACCGTGAGACTGGCGGGTACTCTTTCCCAAGCTTTTGATCTTGCCCGTTCTGTGGATGGAGATGTTAGAGCCCAGGGCTTGGAAGTTAAGGAAAAATCTCCATTTAAACCCAAAGGTGATTCTTCGGGTAGTCCTGGAAAGAAGAAATGGCAGGGATTTCATCAACCTAAGAAGCCCAGTTTGTATAGTAAATCATTGGATAGAACCAATTGGTGCCACAATTGTAAATCGAGACACACGGGTCCTTGCACTCCACAAACTGCTAGGTGTATCAAATGTGGACAACTTGGTCATGACATCAAGGATTGTGCGTTTCCTAGGCATGTGTGTTGGAATTGCCAAAAGGAAGGTCATCGTTCGGGTTTGTGTCCGGAGGCTAGAAAACAAAAGATGGGTGTGGTCGGAGGGTCTTCATCTTCTGGCCAGAAAAGAAAGAATCCCCCAACGGCAACCGGCGGGGCATTCCAAGTGACATCGGATGATGCTGTCAGGACTGAAGATGTTATAACTGGTACATTTCTCATCAACTCTGTACCAGCTACTGTTCTGTTTGATTCGGGAACCAATTGCTCATTTATATCTATGCTTTTCTGCGATAAACTGAAATTGACTCCCACTTGTATTACAAATCCTATTGAGGTTGAGGTAGCAAATGGCAAGATAGTTCCAGTTACCACATCGGTGACTGGAGCTAGCATATTGATTGAGAATCATAGTTTCCCAATTTCTTTTCTATTGATGCCTATCCCCAATTTTGATGAGGTTTTAGGCATGAATTGGTTAAGTGAGAATAAGGCAAGTATAGAGTGCCATAAGAAACTAATTAGGATTCCAATCTCGGATGAGTCATATGTTGTGGCTCGAGGGGAACGGGAAAGAGGTAGTATCCCTATGATTTCTATGATGAAAGCTAGTAAATCTCTAGCTAAGGGATGTGTATCCTACCTGGCCTATATAATTGATGCAAAACTAGAAAAGAAAACCGTTTCTGATGTCCGGGTGGTTTCTGATTACCCCGACGTCTTTCCTGATGAATTGCCTGGGTTGCCTCCCATTAGAAAGGTGAAATATAAAATGACCTGATTCCAGGTTCTACTCCTGTAGCTAAGGCTCCTTATAGACTAGCTCCCTCCGAAATTCGTGAAATGATGACCCAAATCCAGGAGTTATTAGATAAGGGTTTCGTCAGGCCTAGTTCGTCTCCTTGGGGTGCACCTGTGTTGTTTGTTAAAAAGAAGGATGGCACCCTTCGGATGTGTATTGATTATAGAGAGTTGAATAAGCGAACCATAAAGAATAAGTACCCTTTGCCACGAATAGATGAATTGTTTGATCAATTACAAGGGTCTTCCTATTTCTCTAAGATTGACTTGAGGTCGGGTTATCATCAAGTGCGGGTTTACGAGGAAGATATTCCTAAGACGGCTTTTCGAACTAGATATGGTCATTATGAATTTCTTGTTATGCCTTTTGGGTTGACTAATGCTCCGGCGGTCTTTATGGATTTGATGAATAGAGTTTGTCGACCCTACCTTGATAAGTTTGTTATTGTATTTATTGATGATATATTGATTTATTCCAAGACTGAGTCCGATCATGAAGTACACTTGCGTTTAGTACTTGACACCTTAAAACAGGAGAAGTTGTATGCAAAGTTCTCCAAATGCGAGTTTTGGTTGCGGGAAGTCCAGTTTTTGGGGCATATCATTTGTGAGGATGGAGTTAAGGTTGATCCATCTGAGGTTGAGGCAGTTATGAATTGGCAAGCACCTACGTCTGCTTCAGAGATTAAGAGTTTTCTTGGTTTGGCGGGTTACTATCGAAAGTTCATAAAGGATTTCTCTAAGCTTGCGGGTCCTTTGACAAAATTGACGCGAAAGGATGTTAAATTTCAGTGGAATGATCAACAAGAGTCGGCTTTCCAGACTTTGAAACAGTTATTGTGTCAGGCTCCAATTTTAGCTTTGCCTGACGGGTCCGATGATTTCATTGTGTATTGTGATGCTTCGCATGCGGGTTTAGGTGGTGTTTTGATGCAACGTGGTCGAGTCATTGCTTATGTTTCTCGTCAGCTTAAGCCTCATGAAAAGAATTATCATACCCATGACTTAGAGCTCGCGGCTGTAGTTTTTGCTTTGAAAGTTTGGAGACACTACTTGTACGGTACTAAATGTGTTATTTGTACGGATCACAGGAGTCTTCAGTACATGTTTTCTCAGAAGGAACTGAATATGCGTCAGCGGCGATGGTTGGAGCTGATAAAAGATTATGATTGTGAAATTCGTTACCATCCGGGTAAGGCGAATGTGGTCGCCGATGCGTTGAGTAGAAAAGGGAAATTCGAGAAAGTTTGTTTTATGCGATTAGAAGTTTCCTCGGATTTGATTGACAAATTGAGAATGGCACAAATGGAAGCATTGTTGGATCAAAATTTGAAAGCTGAGATTCTATTGAAAAGAAAAGAACTGTTATGTGACGATTCTCGTGGATTAAAGACATTCCAATCGCGTGTTTGGGTTCCTTTCCTTGGTGGGCTTCGTGATGTAATATTGATGGAAGCTCATAAGTCCAGATTGTCGGTTCATCCCGGGAGCACTAAAATGTATAATGATTTGAAACCTTTGTACTGGTGGCCTACGTTGAAATTGGATGTTGCTCGATTTGTGGAATCGTGCCATATATGCTCTCAAGTGAAAGCCGAACACCAGAAACCGTATGGATCGTTGAAACAACTTGAGATTCCCGAGTGGAAATGGGAACATATTACGATGGATTTTGTAACTAAATTTCCGCGAACCGTTCGAGGAAATGACATTATTTGGGTGATTGTGGACCGACTAACTAAGAGTGCTCACTTCCTGGCTACTAGTGAGGCGGCATCTTTGAGTAAGTTAGCCCAGTTGTACATCAGTGAGGTTGTTTCGAGGCATGGGATTCCGTTATCTATTGTATCAGACAGAGATCCTCGATTTGTGTCCGGGTTTTGGCAGGGTTTGCAGAAGGAATTGGGTACCAGAATTAATTTGAGTACAGCTTATCACCCTCAGACGGACGGTCAATCAGAGCGCACCATTCAAACTTTAGAGGACATGTTGCGTGCTTGTGTGTTAGAATATGGTGGGTCTTGGGATTCACACCTGCCATTGATTGAGTTTGCGTATAATAATTCTTATCACTCGAGTATAGGTATGCCTCCGTATGAAATGCTTTATGGGCGTCGTTGTAGAACACTCACATGTTGGTTGGAAGCAGGTGAGAAACAATTTGCGGGTCCAGATATTGTTCAGATTACTGCTGATAAAGTAGCTATAGCTCGTGAGAAGTTGAAAGCTGCTCGGGATAGACAGAAACAATATGCCGATCCGCGGCGCCGTCCGGTTTCGTTTGTAGTGGGTGAATTGGTATATTTAAAGGTTTCCCCTTAGAAAGGTGTGATTCGATTTGGTAAACGTGGTAAACTTGCTCTTAGGTTTATTGGGCCATTTAGAATTCGCCAAATAGTTAATGATCAAACGGTATCGTTAGATCTTCCTCCTGAATTAGCGGGTATTCATGACACCTTTAATGTTTGTTAGTTAAGGAAGTGTAAAGTGGAGGACCAATCCAAAGTCCTTCCGTTACAAGACCTGCATGTCGACTTAAGTCAGAAACTTGTAGAGGAGCCCATAGAGCTTGTAGATAGGAAAGTGACTAAACCTAGAAAGAAGGAGATACCCATGGTTTTGGTTAGGTGGCGACATAGTTTGGGTGCTAATCTTACGTGGGAAACGGAGGAAAGCATGAGATTACGTTATCCTTATCTTTTTGAGCGTGGTGAGATTTCGGGGACGAAATCTTCTTAAGGAGGGAAGATTTGTAACATCCTCATTACCGGCCTAGGAGAAATTTGGTAAATTACTTAATTCATTTGATTATTTAATAGAGTTTAGAAATAATTCGTATTATTTGGCTAATTGAAATAAATATGTCCAATGGTCAAATGACTTATTGTGATACATGAATTATTACTTGTTTTAAATTATTATAGTTGACGGTATAATAAAATATATTTTCACTTAAACGATTTTAGGTTCCAGACAATAGGTTTAGAGCGGGTATAATTTGGTATTAACTTATACCCACCCTTAGTTGAGGATCGGCTTATTTGTTTTCCCTCCCCCAATTTATTCTATCTTCCAAAAGAAAACACACACATACTTTGAAATCGGATGAAACCAAAAAGAGAAAGCTTTGAACAATCGAATTGAGCTTGGGTTCTTGGTTACCACTTATCAACATCATCATCTACCTAGTTGCTACATCGATTGTAAGTGTAAATTACTTTGAATATATGTGTTTATGAGTTAGGGTTTGAAGAAATAGGTTAGTGTGTGATCATGTTTAGATTGATGATTTAGGAAGTTAGATGTTGTTAGAACTTGACATATGATGATGCTTTGAGTTATTTTCATGTATAAATCGTGTAGTGTATCTTTAATTTGATGATTGGTGGTTTTGGTTAGGGTTGAGTTGTTGCAGGTTCTGGGCGTGCTTGATGTTCTTGGGAATCCGGCGGATTCACGGGAATCCGGTCGGATTCCCCCTTTTAATGCCTTTCTGAATCAAACGGGAATCCGGTCATATTCATTTGAATACGGCGGATTCAGGCCACATGGGAACCGGATTCACGGGAATCCGGCGTATTCACAGGCCGTATTCATTTGAATCCGGCGGATTCCCATGGAATCCGGCGGATTCCCACTGTTTGCAGTGCTTGTTATTTTAGCTTGCTAGAAATCGTGTTAATCAACTTGTATACTATCTTTATGGTACTTAATGTTTGATGAACTGATAATAAGTGCCTAATGAAAGTTAGATATCATATGAAATGAATATTAACTTGTAATCCTCTTGTATTCTCAGATAAACCGAAGACTCAATAATATTAGATCTTTGAGTGAAGACGGTGACTGTGAAGGGTGAGTGGATCATTGACTCTCTTTCTGAATTAGTTGTAACAATCCGGTTACAACGGGTAAACATGGTTTTACAAGTTATATGTTGAATAAGTACATTTTGCCATGATGATTATGGAATGTGCTATCTTGTCAGGGGTCAATATGATATTGGGTTTGGATACTATTACTTTGGACGACATGATGACTTTGTACATGTGTTGTTTATTGAAATCATGTCGTATGTAGTAATGGTACTAAACTATCGGTAAGACCACTGTTTGGCCTTTAGTGGTTATAAGCGTTTCTTGGGGAACCACCGCGGCATGAGGGTACCTCAAGGACCACCGATCCTCTTTGATGTATTTGTTGTGATGCTTTGTGGTGATCAATTGCTATGATAGTTTAGATTGATAGTTGTGATCTATTCACTTAGCTTCGTGCTAACCCCTCTCCTCACTTCTTGCAGATTACTTTTGATGTGGGTGGGCAAGAAGTTGGTTTGAAGAATGTTTGACTGCCTACTCTGACTATATGACATGTCGTCGTTTATAAACTTATGTTTTGAATTTAAATAACACCTAACTTAATGTTTGTAGCTAATGTGGTTATTGTATCAACTCATCATGCATGCATAGATTGTGTTTTGGGAACTATGTTATACGCAATCTATAATGCATGATTTGTATTAATCGCTTCCGAAGAAATTATAAAAAAAAAAAAAAAATGTCTCTTGGAATCTTGTGGTGTTATAGAGATGACCTTCCTGTTTACATTTATAACAAGTAGGGGGTTTATAACGACAAATTCCAGAATGCCTTTTGTGACAAATTTTACACTCAGGAGGAGGCGGTCCCCGCTTTTCATCAGATTTAGAACTATCACCAGTTCTCGGTTTCTTGGAAGGAGTAGAAGTGGTTTCAGCTTTTCTTTTGAAAATATCACGAAGTAACTTAAGTTCATGAAACCTAGCCTCGTCAACCATTTCTTCAAAGCTAGCACATCTTTTAGGAGTTATGAACTGTCGAATCTCCTTTTTCAGAACATTGTGAAAATGACCCATGAGCATTTTTGGATTAGACATATACTCAGGGCAGAAACGAGCTCAATCCAGAAAAACACCAACCAACTCATTTACAGATTCGGTAGTTTGTTCCATAGAAAGGAACTCCCTACGAATCCTGTTCAATTCAGATTCTTGAGAATAAGCAGTTTGGAACATTCGTCTAAAATCACTCCAAGAAAATTGTTTAATGGTGTCGTCACCCAGAGTACTACACTTTACTTCCCACCAACCCTTAGCACCTGATCGTAAAAGATTAGCAGCAAAACGAACCGTCAATCTTTCTGGGCATTCAGTGGTGGCGAAAGCTCCTTCTACTTCAGAAATCCAACGGTAGCACTTTATCGGATCCATCTCGCCATGATATTCAGGGGGATTACAAACAGAGAAGTCCTTGTAACTGAATCGACGGTTTCATCAAGAGGAATAACAGCAGGTGGAATAACACGAGGAGGTTCTTCTTCTTCTCTGGCTAAATCTCTTCTTTGGAATTCAGACATTACAACTTCCTGGACAGTTTCAGAAATTTGATTTAACATAGAAGAAAGGGTCGCTTCTTGAACACGACCCACTTCTTCAGAAACGATAGATCGTAAGTCAGTTAGAGATATTTTAGCTTCCCGAGCAGGAGAATCAACTCTTTCGTGTCGTTCTCCCGTTTGGTCAGCCTGTTGTTCCTCAGTCATCTTTATACTGAAATAGATATCAATATTTAATATAACAGTTTATATCTTTACAAATTTACTTTAATTACAATTTGCAACAAGTAACGGCTAACAATCACTATAATTTCGTCATCTTAACATCACGTGGGTTCAAAAGTTCCATAGAATGTCATATGATAATTACTGCATTGGCCAGGCGCATTAATTACCATACCACATTCATACTTTGCCTAAGTCTCCACGTAACATCTTGATTCAGAAACTATAACAATATATTAACCGGATCACAATATCAAATAATAATAGTAATACTTATCATGCTCAAATGCAACTATAGTGGTCTAAGTTCAAGTACCCTCCTAATGGTGGATACTCGAATCCCTTAAACCGATGCTCTGATACCAACTTGAAACACCCCAATAATTTTACGTGTATTTATTTTAAGTTTTAAAGTAAACTGGTGTAAACTGTGACCAAATCGCGCTGCAATATACAACAATCGCGTCGCAATTCAGATTTTAAATCGCGTCGCAATCAGTATACATCGCGTCGCTATTCAATCAAAATCGCGTTGCAATCTAAGAAGATCGTGCCGCGACTGTTGCCTGCACAGACCCAAAACAGACAGATTCACAATCTGTCCAAAATGAACCAAACCAACTTTCCGCAACATTTTTAAACCATAACCTGTACACAATACAATTTCCGCTACACCAATACATGGTTTTACAAACAAATCTTCATCAAATTCCCTTATATAGTCTCTTGACCCATTTGAATACTCTGGATAAAAAAAAACTAAACCATTTATACCGTATCAACATCAACACCAAATTTTGACATGGTATGAGATTTTCATCACTTTACTAGACTTTACCATATTTACATATCATTACGCACATTACAACTCTTTAAAACAAGTTATATGTTCAAAACAACATAAACCACCATTTTAACAAAAGCAATGGGGCCTCGGTTTCAAGAGCATGATTTCAAGGAAACGAGCTAATTACCCAAAACAAGCAATCCACCTCTAGCTTCCACTCGGCTTTTTACCCAAATCTACTCGTGAACCGCTAGCTTCACCTAAAACATTAGAATTATTCAACGATAAACAAAACGCTTACTAAGTAATGAAATACAATTACATGTCATAATGATAATTTAGCTAAGGATCCTTAACCGCCCATGCTAGTTGTATACTACTAGCAATCACACGAGCCTATGGCCACAACCATTACTCGCACAAAACCGTTAGCAAATGACCGAAGCCATTCCTAACCCATGCTCATGTAATCCAAAACTTACCTTGCGATTGCACAATATGATCACTTGAACTCTTTCCAAACTCTTTAACACCTAATCACATAATCACATAACACACAATTACACTTTGCACATATACTAGTACATTTATACAATTAATCCAAAATCCTCACTTTATCTTAACCTCATTTGTTCATAATTATTCATATCAATTTCTATATACACTTAATAATGGTTCTTTTAATTCAATCATCTCTACTTCTGTAACATCCTCGAAATGGACCTAGTTGTTTATATATTATTTCTTGATTTAAATATGTATTTAAATGTGTTTGGAAATAATATTGTTTGAAATAGTTGAAATAATTGGAATAGGAGTCGAATATTCCAATGTGATAAGTAAATTATTAATTGTTGTAAATTAATATAGTTAACGGTGCAATAAAATGTTTGGACTCGTAAATGGTTTTCGGGTTCCAGGCAATAGATTGAGATGGGGTATTAAATTATACCCGTATATTGGAGGCGGTTTGTGAGGTTGACTATTTATTTCACTTTCCTCTTTAGGAAAGTTTCATAAGAAACTTTGAAATCATTAAGAAACCTTACAAATCCAAATCAAAACTTAGGAACCAAATTGAAATCGAATTTGGAGCTGTGATTGATTCTAGTTTCATCCTAATCACTATCTCAATTCAGTGATTCTTCAATTGAGAGGTAAGTTTAATTATTTCAATTTGATTGAAATTGGGAAATTGAAGAATTGAAAGAATTTGATGTTAGAAACTTGTTATAACTAGTACATGATGTGTATGTGAAGTTATTGGTGGTTTAAAACTGTTAGAATTTGAGTTTTGGTGATTTAGATATTAAACCCGTATGTTAGGGTTTGAGCAGATCGCACAGGTCTGGAACGAAGGTAGAACCCGGCGGCTTCGTGGTCTAGCCGGCGGGTAGTCGTGATTTGTTAGAAACCGGCGGCTTGAAGAGCCAAGCCGGCGGGTAGTGTGACCGAATGGGAAACCGACTGCTAATATATTGAGCCGGTGGCTTGTGTAGGCTTTAAAACGTGGTTTTGTTCTGTTACCACATTTGGTAATATACCCGGCGGGTGGGGACATGTAGCCGGCGGGTGGTGACCTTAAGCCGACGGGTCCGAGACCCTAGCCGGCGGCTTGATGGGCTAGCACAGCCTTTCTTATAACTTGTTAATTGTCATATGATTTGTATTTGTTGTATGATAGTATATGATAATGGTTATGTTGTAATCATTAATACATGATTAGGAACTAGTAATGTTGATATTGATTATGTTAAGTTCCTAATGTTAAAGATTGATATAAGTTAAGTATTGATATTCTTGAGTACTAATTTATATTTGATTGTTGATTCTCAGATGTGGAAAAGGCTCAGTGATATTAGACTACTGAGTGGAGGCCTGAGGTAGTCGGTGAGTGGATCTGTAACCTCAGTGTGATTTAGTTGTAATGATTTGATTTACAACCAGTAATTTATAGTATTACTTGATATGATGCATCTGTTGAGATATCTTGCCATGATAGTTTAACTATTTGTTTACTTGGCGGATTGTGCTAGTATGTAAGATTTTGAGGTCAACTTGATTTGATGGTTGGACTTGTTGTTGTTGTAGACGACAGGAGATCTCGGAAACTTGACACGTTGGTTTAGAGATCTAGGTCGTGTGTGATTGACAACAAGTTATCGGTAGTTCTGTATGGGCCAATACAGATGATTGATAAGAGTTCCTTGAGTACCAAACCGGTATTAGGGTGTCTCAGGGACCACCGATCCTCATGAGGTTGCGTGTATGACATTGATTGGATGTCGAGTGATTGATTGATTATCTGTTTATTGTTATTCGATGTAAACAGATTGTTATGCTAAGTTAGACTGTTGCTTATAGTTTCATTCACTTAGCTTTATGCTAACCCCACCACAGTTCTTCCTGCAGGTTAAAATAGATGGGACATATTGGGCAGGGCAGGAAGTGTTTGACTGGATGGAATGTTTGACAGGCTGCTACTCTGATGTTATTTTGATAATTATAGAAATGTTTTTAATAACACCCAGTGTGTTGAAATGTCATGTAATAAGTTTGAAAAAGTTTATTGACATTTTGAGTACATTGATAGTATGTTTTAAAAAAATACGCTTCCGTGTCGCTATTATTATATTGATTGTTTATAATGAAACGAGGGGTGTTAATAGTTGGTATCAGAGCAATAGTTTGGGTGAATTGAACTTGATAGAATGTTCAATCCTAAACTTTGATTGAGTTGAGTCAAACATTCCAGAAGGTGTGGGTTTAGTTGATTAGTGAATGTGTGAGAAAGTAGTTAGTTGAATATGTACTAACCTTTAACAAGTTGTGAAGTGTTGTTTGATTGCAGAGACGGAGGAACATGAGTATCTGATTAGTATATTTCATGTTTCCTCAACGCTTGTGGGCTTAAGATTGTCAGGTAATCTTCGATAAGCCTGTGTTAATTTAAATTAACTTGAATTGTTTACTCTGTTATGCTGAGTAAGCCTTGTTATGAAGTTAATTGAGTCAGACTGATATGATTCCCCAGTGTTGAGTCAACTATTGATTGCTATAGGTTGACATGAGGATAGAAGTATTGAATAAGATGCTCATTGTTGTTCATTGTTGTGATTATGTCTGATTGAATTGTAAATGCAGAAATATGTTTAAGTAGACAGAGAGTTGATTAAGGTTTTAGCAAGATTGATGTTAGAACCTAAGGAGTGTCTTTATTGGTGAGACGAGATAATTGATAGTATTATGTTAATGGATTAATCACAAGGTGTGATCTAAATCCTTGCTAAGGAAGGTCGTGTCATTGAATTGATAATGACTGCTATTTGAGAAAATATGTGTTTATGTGACTATATGATATGTGTTGACTATAGTTAAACACTTGATATAAACCATGACTGATAGGTTTAAGAGAAATGTAGAGTGTAATAATGTGAAATTGATTGGGAAGTGATAGATCTTTCTGGTCAATTGTGAAATTAATAAATGAAATGTTTGATAGTAACATGATTAAGTAGACTTGTTGTGACAGTGATGCTTGATATGATAGCATATGTCAAAGTGATGATAGTTGATTAAGATGTGTCCTGAATTTTGAGGAAAATAGGGACATTGATTAATGTTAAGTGTTGAAACTATGATGATAAGTTATCATATGTTTGAGGTTTCAGATAAGTGATATACTGAGTAATTCAGTTGCTGAAAATTAGAACATTGTGTGTATGTGAGATGACTTGCATATGTAAGGTTGAATATGTAACGTAGTAAGCTGATTTTGAGTATGTATCAGCTGTTAGAAACTATTAAATAGATATTGATTGATTTGAAATCATAAAGTATTTAATATATATGAGATAAGAGTAGATCACATTGATAATTATAATGTAGAGTAGCCTGAGAATGGATTGTGAAGAACATAATCTTGCAACGCCTGATCACCGTTGTTATATTATGTTGTGTCACATGAACTTGTTGAGGCTACTTGGTATAAAAGAAATGTAATGTGATTTTGAATAAATGGAGCATGATAGTATGTTAAGTTGTTTAATAATTGTTTTGATAAGAAAACAATCAGTTGATAGAGCTATGATATTTGGACTGTAAAGATGCCAGTGTAAATGATAATTGTCATTGATAGATGTTTTAATGATAAACATAGATGACTAATATGATTTTGTTGAAAATATAATTGTAACTGATTGTGTTAAATTGACCATAGGTGAATTTGATAGTGTTTGAGTGAGTCACTATTTTGTATTTGGCTTGTATGAAGCCAAAGTTGAGAAAGGTTGATATTGTTTTGCTTGAGAAACTATTAGTAATTATTGAATGTAATAATTTGAAGTTTATGTTCGATAGTAAACATATTATATGAAATAGCTTGTATGGAGCCAAGATTGATGTAGGTTGACCTTGTCCTTGTGAAGGATTGATAAGATTATTGAAAGTAATAGTTTGAAATATATGTTTGAAAGTGAACATATAAGATGAAATGGTTTGTTGTGAGTTAACTTGATAGTATGTTAACTTTGAAAGTCAAACCATGAATAGAAAATGGTGTATAAAATTAATTGCTTGTGATTGATTTGAGTTTGGGTCAAACTAGAGAAAAGCAATTAGAGAATTTTATTGATTGATTGATTGAAATCAAAGTTGACAAATAGTCAACTATTTGTGTTGAAATAGTTTAACATTGATTGAAATGTTATGATTGTATGGAATGTGATTGAATTTTTAGATTTGTCACATTATGTGGAAACGGGTCATGTAAGATCCAAAAGAAATAGATGAATTGTTTAAGTTTGTGAAACTTGATTTAATTACTTAAGGATAGTATTACGTAATTGAAATAGTGCTAAGTATGATTGAGTATTCAGTTGGGCGATGTTAGATATTTAAACTGAATACATGTTAAAGAATTATACAGATAGAAAGTCATTGTATGATATGACAGCTATAATTTGTTGAAAGGTGCAAATTAAGTTACATTGGTTAGGATTGTGATAAGAAAGTCTTACCAGTGTATGAGGCTTGTGATGATAGCTTTGATTTGGTAAGAATGTGAGATGAGAAATAATTGAAAGTTATTATTAATGGTTGCATAGGTTGACTGGTACCTCATGGTGAATTACCAAAGTATTGAAAGAATTGAATGGATTCTTTAGTTATTTGTTGATAGTATACAAATGAAGTAAGTGATAAAGTAGTAAATTGGGATTAGATCCAAGTAAGAAAAGATATGAAAGGATATCTGGAAGTTGAATTGTATTAAAGATCTAGTTGATCTTTGTTAATAAATTGAGGAAATATGAATTGAATAGTTGTTCATATTTTAAGAAATCAGGTATGTAATTAAGTATAATGATCATTATTTCGATAGTTTAAGGATAATGATTGTTTGAAATTTGGGGTTGAAAACCTGATGTGTATAATTGTAAAGTGTTAGAAAGTAAGAGAAACCTTAAAAATTGATAGGTGATGATTGTATTCACCAAACTTTCTTGTAAGTTTGGACTAAATTGTTATGTTATATATTAAGTGGTATGTATATAAGTGAAACATAAAGTAGTAGATTGGGAATTGTTCCATGTCCTGTGGTATGGATAGGTGATGATTTATAGTATTGGAAAGGATTGATGAAGGCTTTAATAGTCTGAATGGCCTAGTGTATAGAATGAAATGGAATTGATGTGTATATGTCCATTTAAGAGAGTACCTGAAGTTGTGTAGGTATGTGTGTGTGGTATACCTAATAATAAATGGCATGATAAGTTTTAATAGAATGAATTAAAATGTGCCATAAGATATGTGGAGGTCAGTTAATTTTGATTAACTTGATGTAGATCTTGTTGGAAATGTGTTGAAAAGTAACACATTGTGATATTGTGATACTTGAATTGTGGTATCATAATGTTGATTAGGATTGACTTAGTTGCTAGATTGATGAAATTTGGTACTAAGTGATTATGTAATTAAAGTTGTATAACTTCTAATTGCTTGTGATTAGTAGTTTAAGATTGTAAGGTTGAATTAAATTAACTGGTTGCTAAGAAAATGTTATTGATGTCTTACCAGTTTAAGTAATAAATAAGTTTTAACTTGATGGTTAGTTAGACTTTGGAGATACATAGTAAGTATTGATGGGTATACTGTAGTGTATAATCATTAGTGTTGTGATTATTGGTTGTGTAATTTGTTGTTGTTGACAATTGATAGATTGTAATGAAAGGAGTTACAAGCAGAAATAAGTCAATGTAGAGGTTGGTTGAATGTAGGTAATATTTGATTGTGGTACTATTGTTGATTGAGCAAAGTACTTGTTGATTGTAGTTTTACCTACTGAGTGTGACCTCTGCTGTGCTTATTAAAGTGATATGAATCTGGATTACTTTAAGTAAAGGATTTCATATGATTAAAGTGATATGTGAATATGGTAGGTTATTCACAAGAGTAGGTATGAAACTTTTGGATGAAAAGTTAACCTAGATTTGAATTTCAAATCTTTGATGGTAGAGATTTAAGATTGTGATCTGTATATTAGACTGATTGTTGGTCGTGAGCTGAATTATATTTCAGTGTTGCTAGGTACATTGTGGTTTAATAAACACTGTTGTTGTGATATTGTTACTGCTGTTTTATTGTTACCAGTGATGAACAGTGAGAGTAGGTTAAAGATTTTAGCATGTTGCTAATTTCTGGTTGTGTAGACCTAGAAAGTGATGTTAGGTTTCACTTATTGTTGTTGGTTAAAGTGATAGGGTGCTTTAAACTTTTATCTGATTGGTGATAAAGGAATTAGATAGATGATGGGTTCCTATGAGATGTTGGATGGATGCACTGTATGTGTGCATAGGAAAAGATAGAAGCATGTACATTTGGATATGTGCATGTGGAAAGAATTCAAACAGTCTAAGTATAGTTGTAAGTTGCTATTGAGGACAAATGTATATTAAGATATATGTGATTGTTAGATTGATTGAGGTTAGATTTCGGGGACGAAATCTCTTTAAGGGGGGGAGAGTTGTAACATCCTCGAAATGGACCTAGTTGTTTATATATTATTTCTTGATTTAAATATGTATTTAAATGTGTTTGGAAATAATATTGTTTGAAATAGTTGAAATAATTGGAATAGGAGTCGAATATTCCAATGTGATAAGTAAATTATTAATTGTTGTAAATTAATATAGTTAACGGTGCAATAAAATGTTTGGACTCGTAAATGGTTTTCGGGTTCCAGGCAATAGATTGAGATGGGGTATTAAATTATACCCGTATATTGGAGGCGGTTTGTGAGGTTGACTATTTATTTCACTTTCCTCTTTAGGAAAGTTTCATAAGAAACTTTGAAATCATTAAGAAACCTTACAAATCCAAATCAAAACTTAGGAACCAAATTGAAATCGAATTTGGAGCTGTGATTGATTCTAGTTTCATCCTAATCACTATCTCAATTCAGTGATTCTTCAATTGAGAGGTAAGTTTAATTATTTCAATTTGATTGAAATTGGGAAATTGAAGAATTGAAAGAATTTGATGTTAGAAACTTGTTATAACTAGTACATGATGTGTATGTGAAGTTATTGGTGGTTTAAAACTGTTAGAATTTGAGTTTTGGTGATTTAGATATTAAACCCGTATGTTAGGGTTTGAGCAGATCGCACAGGTCTGGAACGAAGGTAGAACCCGGCGGCTTCGTGGTCTAGCCGGCGGGTAGTCGTGATTTGTTAGAAACCGGCGGCTTGAAGAGCCAAGCCGGCGGGTAGTGTGACCGAATGGGAAACCGACTGCTAATATATTGAGCCGGTGGCTTGTGTAGGCTTTAAAACGTGGTTTTGTTCTGTTACCACATTTGGTAATATACCCGGCGGGTGGGGACATGTAGCCGGCGGGTGGTGACCTTAAGCCGACGGGTCCGAGACCCTAGCCGGCGGCTTGATGGGCTAGCACAGCCTTTCTTATAACTTGTTAATTGTCATATGATTTGTATTTGTTGTATGATAGTATATGATAATGGTTATGTTGTAATCATTAATACATGATTAGGAACTAGTAATGTTGATATTGATTATGTTAAGTTCCTAATGTTAAAGATTGATATAAGTTAAGTATTGATATTCTTGAGTACTAATTTATATTTGATTGTTGATTCTCAGATGTGGAAAAGGCTCAGTGATATTAGACTACTGAGTGGAGGCCTGAGGTAGTCGGTGAGTGGATCTGTAACCTCAGTGTGATTTAGTTGTAATGATTTGATTTACAACCAGTAATTTATAGTATTACTTGATATGATGCATCTGTTGAGATATCTTGCCATGATAGTTTAACTATTTGTTTACTTGGCGGATTGTGCTAGTATGTAAGATTTTGAGGTCAACTTGATTTGATGGTTGGACTTGTTGTTGTTGTAGACGACAGGAGATCTCGGAAACTTGACACGTTGGTTTAGAGATCTAGGTCGTGTGTGATTGACAACAAGTTATCGGTAGTTCTGTATGGGCCAATACAGATGATTGATAAGAGTTCCTTGAGTACCAAACCGGTATTAGGGTGTCTCAGGGACCACCGATCCTCATGAGGTTGCGTGTATGACATTGATTGGATGTCGAGTGATTGATTGATTATCTGTTTATTGTTATTCGATGTAAACAGATTGTTATGCTAAGTTAGACTGTTGCTTATAGTTTCATTCACTTAGCTTTATGCTAACCCCACCACAGTTCTTCCTGCAGGTTAAAATAGATGGGACATATTGGGCAGGGCAGGAAGTGTTTGACTGGATGGAATGTTTGACAGGCTGCTACTCTGATGTTATTTTGATAATTATAGAAATGTTTTTAATAACACCCAGTGTGTTGAAATGTCATGTAATAAGTTTGAAAAAGTTTATTGACATTTTGAGTACATTGATAGTATGTTTTAAAAAAATACGCTTCCGTGTCGCTATTATTATATTGATTGTTTATAATGAAACGAGGGGTGTTAATACTTCTTTCTCAACAATCTCATACAACATTTTTAGAACCATTATCAAAAGTGTATATACCTATTTCTAACATCATGCTCAATTCTTTCTTTCATCACTTAATTCATGATCATAATCTGATTATTAACATGTAACAATTACTTATTTATCACTAACTCAATCATATATTAATTTCTATCACTTAGGGTTTACTAATTCCAAACCCTAACTCAAATCATCATATATGTTTCATAATATGGATTATTAGCATATATATAATATCTATATACTAATAATCTAATAACATATCAAAAATAAATATTCAGGGTTTCATAATTAATCAAACCCTAAATCTGATTTTGCAAGTAAATACACTAACCATACCTTAATATGTGATTAGGGAAGTAATTAAGCTTTCAATATGAAACTAACAAGCTCAAACTTGATGGAATTCACCATCTAATACTAGAAATCGCCATTTTTCGCCATAGATACTTAGGGTTTTGATTTGGGAATGTTTTTGAGTGTTAAATCGGATCTGGAAGTTGCTGGGGTTAAAAACCCGTTTCTGGAACTGGTTGAATCGCGGCGCGATCCCTTCTGGTCGCGACGCGATCTCAGTCTAAATAGGCCCATCATTTTTCTTTTATTGCATTTCTAGCCCACAAATCTATATTACTTCTAATACACATATAATTATGAAGAATATATATGTATTCTCAATTATGCACAAACCAAATAATATAACACATATACATATGTAATACACATACTCAATTAATATAACACATATTTATATGTACGCTTTAATAAACTAATAATATTTAGAACTTACGAAATAGGATGTTACATGATTGCCCAACATAGAAAAAAGTCTTGGTTACATCACGATTGGCTTCACCTTGTTTTCTTAATTGTCTCAAAATCCTTTTCCTTCTCTGTTCTATACCATCTCCAGAAGAATCCGATCCACTCTCAAACTCATCATTGTTTAGCACCTCAACTTCTTCATTTTCAACATCTTCATTTGCCAAAGATTGAATAGGAGGCCCGATTTTGTAACCAATGTACTATGCATCTTTATCAACATTGGTATTGAACTCTCCCATGTCCACCTCAACTTCATGTATTTCATTTTCCTCATTAACTATGTAGTCACCACCATCATCATCGTCCCCGTTATCCACAACTTCAATATCTTCTTCTGATGCAATTCCTTTCCCCCTATCAGCATGCTTTGTAGCTTCTTTGTCATTTGATTTTCGATTATCACTGATCAACTTTGGTTGTATTGGAACATGTGTCTTCATTTCATACAAAACATGATCGAAATCAACAAAGGGGTCATCGTCAAATGCATGAGCGTATAAAAGAGGGTCAAAATTATAAAGTCCACTACTTTGAACCTGCTCAACACCACTACTTTGACCTTGCTCAATTACAATAGCTTGGGTTTGATAAATTTTATCACCTTTATTATTTACACAAGTCTCACTCTGCTTAATTAAATCACCTTCACAAGTTTCTAAATTAGTCTTCTCATGTTCAGGTATACATGGCAATTAGCTTAGTCCTATTCACATAACTACTCAACTTACAAACATCTGCATCAGTCCTTAACGCGCATAGTCCGTAATCTAAATCCATGTTTGGCCTCATAAAATGGTAGTATATCACCTTATGTCCATCATACCCTAAGTCCTCCATAATATCATGTAACTCGAGAACTGATAATTTATCAATATCAATCGTATCAACGTAATTTATCTTACCATTTACATACCTCCTTTTAGGGTGTTTGGTAAAGCAACCACCATGGTGTAAAGTGGCGGAGCCAGAAATAAATATCACGGGTTGCAAAAAAAAATCAAATATATAAAACAAAACTAAAGACAAGTTCAAATTCTACAATTTCATCGTGTAAGTATGATTACATCAAAAAGTACAATATCAACAAGTAAAACACCTTTCAAACTGTAACAATTGTAACGGGCAAAATCAAAGCTAACTTAAATATCTAATAAATTATAGCAATATACTAAGTAATTTTACCGCGACCATCAAACTGAAAAAAAGGTTAACTTTTGACGCTGTTTCATGCCTATCATATTTTATATATTTAGAATTTTAAGGGTTTTTTTTTCTTTTCAAGGATTGGACTTACTTTAGTATCAAATGAGAATTTGACTTACCCCTCTGTCCCATTACAAGTGTTTTGTTTTGACTTTTTAAAGTATTTCTTTTTTAATTTTGACCTTACACGTTTTTGTTTGTATCATATAATACTTGATGTAAAATATATGAATGTATTGTGTTTTAAATTTATTTTCATTGGTATAATTTTCATCAAATTTTATGTAACACAAACAAAAATACTTTAAGGTCAAAGATGAAAAAGAAAGACTTTGAAAAGTTAAAAATGACATTTGTTATGTGACAGAGTTAGTATTAGATTAACTTCGATTTAGTTTAGTTAACAAATGGAGCAAATCTGAATTGGGCTTTTACAAAATTATAATGGGTCCAAATGCCCAATTATCTAATTTTACATATTATATAAGTCTCACTAAGTATTATTTAAGAGTAGTGCCTAAACTACATTAAATAAAAAATCTAAATTTTTTACATTAATTATAATAAAATCATGTGTAGCATGTGCTACCCATTGCCTCTTAACAAGTCCGCCTCTGGGTGTAACTCAATGAAGAAATGGCCTGGCTTGTGCTCTATAAATGACCAAGTTAAAGAAAAATCATAAAAAAAACAACTTTACTAGATATTTCTTCATGAATGTGTTCCAATGATAAACATAAAGTAAAGAAATCATATAACTAACCATAAATTAAGTTTACATCAACGTAATGATCTGATTTTCGTATCATGTGTAGTGGAATCACCATACTTTTATGCTCAAAATGCCTTTGTCTTTGTGCAGTTAGGGTTTTGATTCAATAATTTCTAATCGAATGCAGTAGATTTCAAAGTTAGGGTTTTTGGTATGGTGAAAGAATTTGACGATCGAGTTTCAATTTTTATGAAAGGATCTTTATGAATTAAGCGGCAATAGAAGAGATAAAAGGGATAAATGGAAAAGACCACAATACCCTCACGTGAGAAGCATGCTTTTTGAGGTAACGGAACAATCAAACGCGATTGTCCATGTAAAGGACTAACTACACAACAACTCTTAAAACAAAAGACGAACAACATAATTAAAAACTATAAAGGATGAAACACGTTTTTTGAATACAACCACAGGGACGAACGACATAATTTTCTCAAAATTAAATTAGTAAAGATAGTATAAGGGCATAAATGTCAAAATACATATTTTTCCATGTACGAAGTAATAACTGACGTGAAAATATGGGAGTCGATAGATACAACAAATAAATTAATTCATACACTAAACTGTACAATCGATCAAGTTCATAGTACAAACACTCTGAAACATTAGTTTGGTGTAACTAACAAAATTTTTATTGTATTTATTACTCCCCGAAAATATCGCCCCATGATAAATACACAAACTTTTTCATACCTACATCAAAATTATGCATTATAATATTGTACTGTAAATGTTATAATGCATCAAAGTTGTTGGTGTATGCAATCAAGTAAATTGGGCAATATGTCTATAAATGTATTGAACTTGTCACAAAATCCTATTGTATGCATCATACTTTTAAAAGTCCTATTGTGTATCGAACTTACTAATTATTGCTATTGTATGTAGTCATTAACACTAATGACGCTTAACTGGTCATAAGCACCCTACGTAGCATTTTCATCCGACGTTTTACTGCCACGTAAGCTCCACGTCATCTAAAGTTCGATACATTTTTCAGATCATCATCTTCATCAACTTTATTAACTTCAATTTTTCGACGACACCGTATATTTTTTCTGACGATATCATTTTTCCGGCGAATCATTTTTTCTCAGGTACAACCACAACTAATATACACCTCCTAACCACCAAGCCTACCATCTACGACATCACCATGATCTCCATTATTTTTTCCGGCGACCCCATTTTTTCCGACGACCTCACAACAATCAATTTACACATCTCCAACCACCAAACTATATCATCTCCTATTGTATGCATCATCATTGTTTACTCAAACTATATCATCTCCGTTCAATGGGGTCGCCGGAAAAAATGGTAGAGAGGGCGGTGATGCCGGAGATGGTAATGTTTTGGAGATAGTGGTGAGTTGGAGATGATAATGTATCGAACTTTAGATGACGTGGAGCTTACGTGGCAGTGCCACGTCGGATGAAAATGTCACGTAGGGTGCTTATGACCAGTCAAACGTTATTAGTGTTAATGACTACATACAATAGCAATAATTAGTAAGTTCGATACGCACAATAGGAATTTTAAAATTATGATAGATACAATAGAATTTTGTGACAAGTTCGGTACATTTACAGACCTATTGCCAAGAAAATTGGTGTAAGTATAACTTCCGAAAATATCACCTCTGGCTATTCCCCCCAAATTTCTTTTATTTCCCGCTTTCTTATCAAACAATTTTCCCCCAATTATTTCTCTGCGTTCGCCGGCCGGAAATTCACACCGCCATGGATATCGAAACGGCGTCGCTTCACAGAAAACAATCGCTCTATCACTCTCTGGTAATTTCTTCAGTTTAATTATTCACAGTATTTCACTTACTAAAACAGGATGAAATTTATGAGATTCAGTTTAATTAATACTCTGTGTGTGTGTGTGTATTGTGATAAAACAGGATGAAATTTATGAGATTCAGAAGGAGATGTATAAAGGTCAACAATATAGTCAGATATATTATATTAGGTTACATTTAATCAGAACTCTGATTTACTCTCTTCTTCCTAATTGGAAACCTCATTTACCAGGTACATCTTTTATATTACATATATATTCACCTTTTGTGTGTTGTTAGTGATGTTGAGTTGCATTTTGTGATTTGGTTGTAATAGGAGTTGATTACTTATTAGAATATGATATGAAATTTTAGTTGTGAAGTTAGTGTTCTAGGGTTTGAGGCTTTATATGTGTTCGGACGAGTGTAAAGTGTTGATGTTTTAGTGATGATTATTTGATGGATGTATTTTGTACATGGAATGATATATGTGTTTAGTTTAATGAGTTTCGGATGATCGAACCATGTGTAATGGCTTTCACTTCATTGTGTCAAATTTATGCTGATTTACTTCTAATTTGACGTTGTTTTCGTTTTAAAGTGTAGTTTAATGATTTGAATGCTTGATGTAGAGATTTGGTATATTGAGGTGGTACTTGGGTGATCATTGTTTTCTTGATGTGAAAGTCAGATTCTGCTAGTCACTGTCTCTGATTTTTTGGTGTTGGCACGTGTTTAGGAGTTGATGGTATAATGCAACTTTTGGCTGTCAAAAATCAAAATCTTTTCTGGTGTGAGCTTCATATATACAACGAACTCACACTTTTATTATCTGTTATAACTCATCTAATCCATGTGCCAAATTGTACATTTTACTAATGTATTCTTTAGCTTTATGATAGCGAAGTGCCGCTACAAATAATCCGTTTTTAAGGTTCACTTGTGTCCTTTTAGTATTCTTATCATTTTGTACATTTTTTTTATGATGTAGTCTGTACAGTTTTGGGGTTAGAGGAAGGTAAAGAGTGCATTATTGTTGGAACACTTTATAAGCATATGAAGCTCAAACCTACCATCCTTAGTGAGTATTCAAAAGAGGTATGATTTTGTGATAGTTTCCAATGCTTATATTCAGTTTCTTCTGATCATAATCTTGTAATTCGTTTTGTTCTTTTTAAATAGAGGTCTGCGACTCCACTTGTAAGCCCCGATAATTTCGTGCACCCAGATGATAATTTGGTTCTTGAAGATGAAAGTGGAAGAGTAAATCTGAAAGGTGACGTATTATCTCCGTCTGCATATGTAACAGGTCCGTATCAATGTTTCCTGATTAGTTTTAAAATAAATTTATGGTTTACATGTTTTTGGATTAATGTTCGAAAAAGCTTATGCTGTATTAAATTGTTTGCGTCACCAAAATTGAGAAGTGGTATTCCGGAAGTATCATAGTGATGGTATATTTTTGTGTTGGTTTACAAAGGCAATGTTGTTGCTATACACGGAAAGGAAACTAGTGGAGGTGATTTCTTTGTTGAGGATATTCTAGAAGCCGGCTTACCTCCACAGTTGGATCTACCAAATAAATTAGGTATGAGCATTTCGCTAATACCATTACATTTCCATTGCTGTTGTGTAGCATGTGAAACAATTTGCTACATAGTACATTAGTACTTATATCATTGTTTGTTTTTCCATCATTAATTATTTTTGTTTTTCTAATAGGAGAAGACAAATATGTTGTCTTGGTATCTGGATTAAATGTTGGTAGCGGCTTTTCTAACCCACTTCAATTACAGCTTCTTGTCGATCACATTACGGGTCATCTAGGAGATGAGAAGGTCCAACCTGCTTACCGTGGTTTCTTATTTCACGTGTTTTAGGTAATTATATCTCATTTGTATGTATCATTTAACAGGAGCAACACTCGGCAGCTCAGATAGTTCAAGTAGTCGTTGCTGGTAACTCTGTTGAAATTGAATATGGGCTTCTTAATGTTCAGGTAATAAAACTAATTGCTGTTGTTACTGTTTTTATCCAACAGCCGTACCTAGAGGTGGCAAAATGGGTGGGCTGAGTAATGGGTTTAGGTCAATACAGGTAAATCCAAAGTACATGTCCAATTGGTCGGGTAGGGTTGACCATCTATCAATTTTGTGAACTTTCTTAAAGTTTAAAAGCTATATTACTAAAACGATGTTTCTTAATCGATTTACGAGATTGTAAGCCTTTGAATATGTAGAAGATTCTCAATATATTCAACCCATTTGACCTGTTTTCTTTAGACCAAATTTAACCCAATATGAACTGTTTGTCCCATTATCTGTAAAATTGAACTCAAATTGGCCCAGTTTTATATAAATGGGTTAAAATCAACATCTAGCCATTTCAGAAGCCTTCTCTCAAGTTTCATATATTTTCTAATTAGTATGTAAAAGCTACACAATAGCAGTATTCCTCTTAATTACAGACATAAGTTAATCTTGTAACAACAACACAAAGAAGTAAATTCTTAAAGCATGTGCAAAATTATTATGTTGCAGAATTTGGCCTCCAAGGACCAATCAAGGTTAGTCGAGCCAATCAAAGAGCTGGATATCTTTTTGACTCAGGTAATTGAGCAAATTACCTTTATTCGGTAACATTAAGATTGATAAACAAATGTAAGCCATATATTAATCATCTGCAGCTGTACGCAGATTGCTGCAGGTATACCTATAGATATCATGGCCGGATACAATGACCCTGCAAACTTTGCTCTCCCACAGCAGGTTATCTTACTGCAGAATAATAAATCATATTCCTCATGTTGTATTTCATTTTTCTTAAATGCTTGTTTATACAGCCTTTGAACAGATGTCTTTTTCCTGGATCAGCAGCCTATAACACATTTAGGTCATGCACTAATCCTCATCTATTTGATGTGGACAATGTGAGGTAAGAGATGTAAGATCCGTGATAGGTTTCATATAATCTCGTTTGCATTTGGTATGATGGAATTAAAGAGGGAGTAGAATGTTCAATTCAATCAGAATAATACAACTGTTCATTTAATCTGATGGAATGGAATGACACCAAGTTAATGGATGTAATTACTTCCGGTTTGTTGAATCTCATTTCTTGGCTAAGCTGCCATGGTTGGTTGGGGTTTTTTTTCCATTATGGAGTTGAATAAAGAAAAACAGCGTAACCTAGTCTTATTTCCAATAACATAAATGTTATATTAAAATCTCAAGACTCTACTTAAGTGTTAATGAGCTTTTACTATGTTTTAGTGTTTAACATGTATCATTTGTACGTAGAAATTTCAATGGCGTCTGTTGAACATAGTACAAACTAAATATAAAGTTATGAAGTGTCTTTATATATAATTATATATAACTTCATTTCAAACCAAACATAATTATGCAATGTAAAGATCTATTCCATTCACTTACTGCATTATGCTGTTCATTACATTATGTCCGCTAACCAAACATGGTTTTTGTGTTTAGCACTTGTGCTTATACTTGTACTTCCACCGATCTTCAGATTTCTTGGAACATCTGGTCAAAATATTGATGATCTTAAGAAGTATTCAGAAGCAAAAGATACATTAGAATTCATGGAAAGGACGTTGAGATGGAGGCACCTAGCCCCAACTGCACCAAATACACTTGGTAATAGATTTATTTTATATAGCCTATTTATATATTCTGATTGTTCTGGATTATTAACTTATTTTTAGTACAGTTTTGCAGTTCCTCATTATTAACTTATCTCTCTTGTATAAAAACCGCTGGCCCTTTTTTCTAGTGGATAGACTATTTTCTTTTGACTGCTTACTCAAAATGGTTAATATGATTGACTTTTTCCTTGACTTCTTGTTGGATTCAGTTGACCTTAACATAAAACAATCTTTGGTTTACAGGATGTTATCCCTTCACTGATAGGGACCCTTTCTTCATTGAAAGCTGTCCACATGTTTACTTTGTTGGTAATCAAGATAAATATGCGACTCGAATATTTAAAGGTTCTTGTCAGAAACATCATGAATCATTTGCCTTTTCTTTTTCAAAAGGTTATGCATAAACCGTTAACTATTGTAAAACTTACATGCAGGATCAGAGGGTCAGGTGGTGAGGCTCATTAGCATTCCAAAGTTTAGTGAGACAGGCATTGCTGTTATGGTAAATCCCTCAAACTTCCTGCATGGCTGCATGTATTAAACTTCCTGAACTTATAGTAGTATATACATACAGTAAAAGTTTTTCATTCGATTTGATACATACTATAAGAAAAATGGTAAAGTTGGTTACATTCTAGTGTAATTTGTCCAAAATTATACTTGGTCCACATGAATGTACAAATATTGTAATTACAAGATTGCTTGTCATGCAAATCCCTTAAAGAGAAGGATTTCTATGATTTTGGTGTGCAGGTGAACCTGAAAAACCTTGAGTGCCACACTCTCAGCTTTGGGACTTCAATCAGCTCTTAATGTATAACGTTTACACTAAATTAGAGCTATGAATTAGTGCAAGTTACTAATGAACATTGCTGGTTAGATAATTAGGCGTTGATTAGCATGTGTTTCAACTGTATTTGCCTTTGTAACTCCTGGGATTCTTGTTTTAGTGATGTGAGTTTGTTTTGAAATTCTGGTCAAATTGATCTCAATTACCACTGCGATGTATATTACTGTTGCATTTGTTTGATATGAGCATTTTCTTTCCTTGTGAAATATAATTGAAGTCTTGTAACATTTAGTAGATTACTTGATTCAAGTCTGATTTCTTTTTTGTTATCCATATTGATTTTGTACGTCTTTATATGTACTACGGAGTAGAAAATACCTGATTTAGCGGAGACAAATTCTCATTTTAGCGATTGAGCCGGTGACTAGGGATGTTAAAAAATATCGGTACCCAAATCCGTTACTTGAATATCTGAAATTTCAATTCGAAAGTATCCGAATATTCGGATTATCTAAACTTTCGGATTCGGATAGCAAATATCAAAATTTCCAGATATTTATGATATTCGATGTCCACAATTTTTATATTTTTCTAAATTACTTTTTGTAGCTCAACAAAAATTTGAACGTTTTAGAAGACAAATGATTGAAAATGCATCAATAATACTACGTATGTTCAAATAAGTCATTGCCTAGATAAATGTTTATTGTTTTAGTTATTTGTTTGGTTTTCGAATACCAATTTCAATTTAGAATTAGGATTCAGATTTTGGATAGCTTCATCCCCGATCCCCACTATTCGAATGTCAAATATCTGAAATTCGAATATTCGAATTTTCAAATATACGACTTTGAACACCCCAAATGTAGTATGTTCTTTAAGCTCGTCCAGAGCCTCGGATACTAGAATACTAGACTCTATACCCTTGTATTACACGGGGTTGGACGAAAACAAATAAGATTTTAAAAGTTGTTGATATGAATGATTAAATCTCATCAACGCATCGTCAAATCAAATTGTAATGTGATAATAGTCCTAATATATTACGAATACCTATTGTGATATGATAATTGTAACACCCGTCCTTTTTCAAACAATACAATAATGTATTTTATTACCGAAAGCGATTGTCCCAAAACAAGCATTTCATTTTTCAAACATAAAAGTCCTGCTTATTTCAAACATATAAATAATTATTATAAACATATAAATTTTAAACACAATCATTGGGTGTTATTGAATCCAAAAACAACATTGATTTAGCAAAATCAATATCAGAGTTATACGCAAGGTTGTCAAACAATCCATTCCAGCCAACAGCTTCTTGCCCAGCAATTTAAACAATCGTAATCTGCAAGAAGTGGGAATGTGTGGGTTAGCTCAAAGCTAAGTGAGAAAGAACTGTAACCGACAGTCCAACTCAGATATAACACATCAGTTTACAATAAGTAATCGTAATCACAACAACAATCAATGTTTACATCATCAAGCACTGTAAACACACAAGCACTAAAGAGGACCGGTGGTCCTTGAGGAACCCTCAAGCCGCGGTGGCCCTCAAGCGACACTTATTAAACCCCACTGAGCTGCAGGCCAATACAGCGGTTTACCGATAGCCTGTTACTATTATCTCACACGACTAAGATTCCCATTAACGATGTATACAAGGAATCCTTCATCGTCCAAACAATAGTAACCAATGCCCAACATACTTGACCTCTTTATTAACACATATACGCCTCAAAGGCCATATAGCACTTAACACAATTATAATCATAACAGATTAATAATTAGTCAACAATAACATATACGGTTACCCGTTGTAACCAAACATGTTATAACTCAATCACACTGAAGGTACAGGTCCACTCACCGATACGTCAGATGTCCACTCAGTAGTCTAATGTCACTGAGTCTTCTGCTGATCTGAAAACACCATAGAATGCAACGAGTCAGAACTCATTCATAATAATAATAATCTCATGTTATAATAATATAACATATCACAATAGTTCACTTTCCAATATATCACATCATATCAACATAAACACTTATCAAATGGTAATTATCACTTATATCATCTCATTTATAAGTATTCAACTTAACCCAAAAATATAGCATACTCATATATATCCGAAAACTATATTTTTAACAAAGAGTGCCACTAAAGCGTCATTAAAGTGCCACTAAAGAAATATCATATACAATACCAAGTTGACTTTAAATTCTTTTATTAAGTCTCATAACCCTTTAAAATCGTCCACATTATCATGTATTTCTCTCCAATATAAGTGCCACTAAAACATCGCCTAAGTGCCACTAAAACTACTGTTAAGTGTCACTAAAGTACCTTTCAAGTGAAAGAATAAAATTATCAAAGATGGCACTTAACACTTACGCATTTTCAAAATTTACAAAACACATCTTACCAAAAACACTAAGCAACGCGATCCGGGAAAACAAGGGCAGGATCGCGTTCCCCTTTAGAAATAGTTCTGTAACCATTTTACACTACGAAACGCGATCCGGAAACGAGGGCGGGATCGCGTTCGCAAGAACAAAATCCGACTATAATGAAATAACACTATGGAACGCGATCCGGGTTCAAAGCTGGGATCGCGTTTGCAAGTTTAAAAACGACCTGCACTTATCTTCATGAGTTTAACCCGAATCAAAACCCAAAATCACCAAATCAAAGTATTCAATCGATTATAACAAACAACAAGAAGCATATAACATCACCTATCATCATTTATATCATCTAATTACACATATAATCACAAACCCTAAGAATTTGCATTTATATACATATATATGAAGAACACTTACAATTCAAAGATGATGATGATGATCTAGTGATGAAGATGAAGCTATAGCAAGATTACAATCAATTTCCTTTCTATTTTCTCTTTGATTTCAATGATATGTATGTATATGTGTAAGTAGAGAAGAGATGGAGATAAAGATCAAGAAAAGGGAAAAATGGAGAAAAAGGGTCGGCCTCACCCCTTTTTACCAACTTCACCACAGTACAAAATATACCCCTTCTAAAACTATTGTCTGGAACCCGAAAATACCCGCGAGAGAAAGCATTTTATTTTACCGTCAGGCTCAACTATTTAAAACAAATATTATTTTACTAGTCACAATAATACCTGTGACTCTTTTACCTATTTATTTTCAAATAAACCAACAATATAATTTCCTAACTCATTTAAATAATTATTTAAATTCGGAAAATACCATAAACGTCTAGGCCCGGTAACAGGATGTTACAAATCTTCCCTCCTTAAAGAGATTTCGTCCTCGAAATCTGATCCAACTCGAAATCCACGATTAGGTAATCACATAACATCCACAAGGATCAATTAGTATACCGGATGACATTTGAAACACAATTATCTAAATCCATAATCGATATATATATATATATATATATATATATATATATATATATATATATATATATATATATATATATATATATATCCAATCCAAGATAATCCATCAATATAATGATTTCAAATCATTTCACAATTCTAAAATCTCTGAATAAACAAACAGTCAACACTCAACAGTTTCAATTAGGATCACTTCTCGAAATCTCAAACAACTGAATTCAACACAAGATTATGCAATCTTTAATCCACTAGTAATGTTCAATAGAAATTTCCAATTTCATATTATAATCTATCAAGTCGTCGAGCTAGATAGTTCTCAATCAATCCATTAAGTCCGAAAAGAATTTCAAACGCATAGGATAACTCTTGTTGCAAATCAGCAACAATTCCAAATAACCTCAAGTCTCACAATCAAATATTTGATTTAATCTAACCATCACCCATATCTCCATGAGTTTAAAGTAAAACAACCATTACAAACTCCAAGTCAAGGATGAAATAATTCCATCACGTAGCTTAGGCTATCAAAGCATAAACAATAATCAAGTCTCAATATATCACAACATGATTCAATCATATGGAAGCTATTATACACTTTCGAGGATCTTAAATCCATCAATCAATACTAGGTCCAAAATCTGACATAACAACAGTTCCAATGTCAAATAAACATCCACTGTTCAATCCACAGTTAATTCCAAGACAATCAATCTGTCATATCTGTCATGTCAAATCACACAACACATCCGAGATAAGTCTAATCATCCATTTCCCGAATCTCATCACCTTGACTTTACCAAATTAATGTCTCAAGCAAAACATGTCAAGTCTTATTAAAATAAAAATTGACACTAACACAATTCAACCGTAATATAACCCACTATTCAATACTAATTCAAGTCACCAACATGGTAAACTGAATTATCTAACCTCAATTAATTCTACCATAAAAGAATTAACAACTACATTGAGATCAATTCAATTATCACACAATGCACAAATATAAAGCGCAATTAACTCTAAATCACATAAACATATGATAGTACAGAGTTAATACAGAAGTACCTGGAATGATGTCAGGAAATCTAACAGTTTGTCGACTGTCATAAAAGGAACTCTATCAGCAACTGATGACGAATTTTCCCACCTATAGCAAGAAAATGACGACCTCCCGACCAACTCTGACTCCTATCTCTTAGCCTCTGGACACTGATTTGCTCGATGATTCTCTTTGTGACAACTCCAACAAACATGACCAGAATAATCACAATCCTTAGCAACATGCCCAAACACGCCACATTTAATGCATCTGGCAGTCTGAGAATTACACCGCCCGATATGTCTGGTTTTACATTTAAAGCACCATTTGGGTTTATCAACTGAACCCTTACGGTCACTCTGCCATTTTCGTTTACCCTTACTAGAAGAATCACACTCAGATTTCAACAAAACCTTTTCTCTGCTTCAAGCATCCTGAGCCCGCAAGTCACAATCCACTGAACGAGCCAAATCAAAAGCCCGCGAAAGCGAATCTGCTAATCTCACTGTTGCCCGATAATCCGGTGGCAATGTTCTAACAAAATGATCAATCTTAGTCCTATCAGTTGGGACCCACTGTTGAACAAATCTCAATTTCTCTGTAAACTGATTAATCAACTCATCAATAGTCATTTGATCAGTCAGGTGAAGCTCCATGAACTCGTCTCTAATACGCGATATATCAAAATCAGAACAATATCGTTTACATATCTCATTATGCAAATCTAACCATTTGATAGAAGCTTTCTGTTGTGGAGTCAAAACTGCTGTAACCGAATCCCACCAATTCATTGCTTGACCCTTCAAAAGTTGAACAGCATAAGGAACTTTATCCTCTTCTCTGCACTGACAAACTTCAAATTTCCTTTCAATATCTCGCAACCAATTCAAAGTATCAGAAGGATTTGAACTGCCCTGAAATTTCAAAGGTTTACACGACATGAATGTGGTAAAAGAACAAACTTTCTGCTGAGAAGATCCAGCCTGCCCATGCCTATCATTCTGTATTTCCAAAGAATAAGTATCCCTCCAGGAGGCACTATTAGGAGCATTGGTCGGGTTATCATATTCTGCCATATCTGTATCAAGAAAACAACAATCTCGCAACTTGTTAATGGTTAGTACATAACACGCTAACCAATTTCTCATGCAACAATAAACCCACATGATGGAATGTTTGACAAAACACAATTAGATTTGGGATTGAACGTTACCAAAGTTCAATTCGCCCAAACCTAGGCTTTGATACCACTTGTAACACCCGTTCTTTTTCAAACAATACAATAATGTATTTTATTACCGAAAGCGATTGTCCCAAAACAAGCATTTCATTTTTCAAACATAAAAATCCTGCTTATTTCAAACATATAAATAATTATTATAAACATATAAATTTTAAACACAATCATTGGGTGTTATTGAATCCAAAAACAACATTGATTTAGCAAAATCAATATCAGAGTTATACGCAAGGTTGTCAAACAATCCATTCCAGCCAACAGCTTCTTGCCCAGCAATTTAAACAATCGTAATCTGCAAGAAGTGGGAATGTGGGGGTTAGCTCAAAGCTAAGTGAGAAAGAACTGTAACCGACAGTCCAACTCAGATATAACACATCAGTTTACAATAAGTAATCGTAATCACAACAACAATCAATGTTTACATCATCAAGCACTGTAAACACACAAGCACTAAAGAGGACTGGTGGTCCTTGAGGAACCCTCAAGCCGCGGTGGCCCTCAAGCGACACTTATTAAACCCCACTGAGCTGCAGGCCAATACAGCGGTTTACCGATAGCCTGTTACTATTATCTCACACGACTAAGATTCCCATTAACGATGTGTACAAGGAATCCTTCATCGTCCAAACAATAGTAACCAATGCCCAACATACTTGACCTCTTTATTAACACATATACGCCTCAAAGGCCATATAGCACTTAACACAATTATAATCATAACAGATTAATAATTAGTCAACAATAACATATACGGTTACCCGTTGTAACCAAACATGTTATAACTCAATCACACTGAAGGTACAGGTCCACTCACCGATACGTCAGATGTCCACTCAGTAGTCTAATGTCACTGAGTCTTCTGCTGATCTGAAAACACCATAGAATGCAACGAGTCAGAACTCATTCATAATAATAATAATCTCATGTTATAATAATATAACATATCACAATAGTTCACTTTCCAATATATCACATCATATCAACATAAACACTTATCAAATGGTAATTATCACTTATATCATCTCATTTATAAGTATTCAACTTAACCCAAAAATATAGCATACTCATATATATCCGAAAACTATATTTTTAACAAAGAGTGACACTAAAGCGTCATTAAAGTGCCACTAAAGAAATATCATATACAATACCAAGTTGACTTTAAATTCTTTTATTAAGTCTCATAACCCTTTAAAATCGTCCACATTATCATGTATTTCTCTCCAATATAAGTGCCACTAAAACATCGCCTAAGTGCCACTAAAACTACTGTTAAGTGTCACTAAAGTACCTTTCAAGTGAAAGAATAAAATTATCAAAGATGGCACTTAACACTTACGCATTTTCAAAATTTACAAAACACATCTTACCAAAAACACTAAGCAACGCGATCCGGGAAAACAAGGGCAGGATCGCGTTCCCCTTTAGAAATAGTTCTGTAACCATTTTACACTACGAAACGCGATCCGGAAACGAGGGCGGGATCGCGTTCGCAAGAACAAAATCCGACTATAATGAAATAACACTATGGAACGCGATCCGGGTTCAAAGCTGGGATCGCGTTTGCAAGTTTAAAAACGACCTGCACTTATCTTCATGAGTTTAACCCGAATCAAAACCCAAAATCACCAAATCAAAGTATTCAATCGATTATAACAAACAACAAGAAGCATATAACATCACCTATCATCATTTATATCATCTAATTACACATATAATCACAAACCCTAAGAATTTGCATTTATATACATATATATGAAGAACACTTACAATTCAAAGATGATGATGATGATCTAGTGATGAAGATGAAGCTATAGCAAGATTACAATCAATTTCCTTTCTATTTTCTCTTTGATTTCAATGATATGTATGTATATGTGTAAGTAGAGAAGAGATGGAGATAAAGATCAAGAAAAGGGAAAAATGGAGAAAAAGGGTCGGCCTCACCCCTTTTTACCAACTTCACCACAGTACAAAATATACCCCTTCTAAAACTATTGTCTGGAACCCGAAAATACCCGCGAGAGAAAGCATTTTATTTTACCGTCAGGCTCAACTATTTAAAACAAATATTATTTTACTAGTCACAATAATACCTGTGACTCTTTTACCTATTTATTTTCAAATAAACCAACAATATAATTTCCTAACTCATTTAAATAATTATTTAAATTCGGAAAATACCATAAACGTATAAGTAGTGTCTCCAGATTTTTAGAGCGAATACAACAGCCCCCAACTCTAGGTCATGAGTTGTGTAATTCTTTTCGTGGACCTTGAGTTGTCGAGAGGCGTAAGCGATAACCTTGTCTCGTTGCATCAGCACGCAACCAAGACCTTGGTGTGAAGCATCACAGTATACCACGAAGTCATCGTTGCCTTCGGGTAAAGATAAGATAGGTGCACTGCAGAGTTTCTGTTTTAGTAGCTGAAAAGCTGACTCCTGTTTGTCAGTCCAATCGAACTTCTTTTCTTTTTGAGTCAGTGTAGTGAGAGGTAGGGCTATTTTCGAAAAATTCTCAATGAATCGTCTGTAGTATCCGGCGAGTCCTAAGAATTGGCGTACCTCGGTTGGTGTTGTAGGTGCTTGCCAACACTTGATAGCCTCGATTTTTGAAGGATCGACATGAATCCCTTGATTGTCAATGACCTGTCCAAGGAATTGAACGGTTTGCATCCAGAACTCACAGTTAGAGAATTTGGCGTATAACTCTTCGTGTTTGAGCAGCTCTAGGATAGTTTTCAGGTGTTGCGCGTGTTCTTGTTCAGTGCGCGAGTAAATCAAGATGTCATCGATAAAGACGATGACAAACTTGTCAAGGTAAGGTTTGCACACCCGATTCACAAGGTCCATGAATACAGCCGGTGCGTTGGTTAAGCCGAATGGCATCACTTGGAATTCATAATGCCCGTAGCGAGTTCGGAAAGCTGTTTTAGGAATATCTTCATCACGAACTCGGAGTTGGTGATAACCCGACCGTAGATCGATTTTTGAATAAAAACTCGACCCCTGAAGTTGGTCAAACAGGTCATCGATGCGAGGAAGTGGGTAACGGTTCTTGACAGTTAATTTGTTGAGTTCACGGTAGTCGATGCACATACGGAAAGAACCGTCTTTCTTTTTCACAAACAGGACCGGAGCTCCCCAAGGTGAGGAACTTGGTCGAATAAATCCCTTGTCCAGGAGTTCCTGTAACTGAGTAGACAACTCCTGAAGTTCGGATGGGGCTAGTCGGTAAGGGGCTCGTGCCACGGGTGCTGCGCCGGGCACAAGATCAATAGAAAATTCGACTTGTCTAGTTGGCGGTAGGCCAGGCAAGTCTTCAGGAAAGACTTCTGGGAAGTCTCGAACGATAGGCACATCCTCAAGTCGCTTCTCCACCGACTTTTTCTCCACTACGTGTGCGAGGATTGCCTGGTACCCTTTTCTCAAGTATTTTCGGGTTTTCATGCAAGAAATGATATTTATTCTCGTCCCACCGGTCTCCCCTTGTATGCTCAAAGTTCCACCGGTGACGAGAGGAACGCGTACAATTTTCTCAAAGCAAACGATTTCGGCCCGGTGCTTGGACAACCAATCCATACCGACGATGAGGTCAAAGCTGCCGATTTCGACAGGTATCAAGTCAATGGAAAAGAGCTCGTTAGCTAAGTTTAGAGTGCAATTAGGTATCACACTGTCGGCCTCAATAAGTTTTCCGTTTGCCAATTCTACCGTGTACTTAGAATCTAAGGCAATAGGTGTGGTGTCAAGTAGTGGATAAAACTCGTCAGAAATAAAGCTCTTATCAGCACCAGTATCAAATAATACAGATGCAGTCAAGTTGTTGAGAAGAAACGTACCCGTGACCACATTCGGGTCTTGACGGGCTTCTCCAGATTTCAGCACAAAAGCTCTTCCTCGAGCATTGTTGTTGTTCTTGTTGTTGTTGTTGTTCAGCTTCGGGCAGTCTTTCTTGAAATGCCCCGTACCGTTGCACCCATAACAAGTCTTTGGTGCCGAGGTGTTGGTGTCAGTGGTGTTTGATCTACAGTCCTTAGCCAAGTGTCCAAATCTCTTACACTTGCTACAGGGACACGAACCATGGTGGTGTCGTTGGCACTTTGAGCAATAGGGCTTGGTTCCCTTGTACCCCCCCTTGTCATCAGTACTGGAGGTGTAGGCTTTAATGGTTTCAGGTTTCTTGTTTTGGTGGTTGTTGTGGTTGTCGGACCATTTTCGTTTATTGCTGTTGGAGGACGGAGTGGGTGGTTCTGGGTCCTCGTTCATAGCTAGAAGTTCATGGGCCAACCGAATGGCGCCGTGAAGGGTGGTTTGGTTTGATGAGGCGACATTTCCTCGGACGGGTTCCGGGAGGCCGCGGATGTATTTCTTAATCTTGTCGGGCCCAGTACCTGCCATAGCTGGGCGGAGGACGGTGAGTTGTTGAAATCTGGTGGTGTATCCAACGATATCAGTTCCTTGCACTTTTAAGTTCCAGAACTCTTCGTCCAGCTTGTGAAGTTGTTCGGACGGGCAATACTCATCCGTGAGCATTTTCTTCAGATCCTCCCAAGGGAGTAGATAAGCGGTGTCAATACCCACAGACTGGGTATAGGAATTCCACCACGAGAGGGCACCATCTTCGAGGGTGCAGGTGGAGAATTTGACTTTGTCGTCAGCCGCACATTTGCTGATGCGGAAAACGGATTCCATCTTTTCGAACCATCTGATAAGTCCGATGGCTCCTTCGGTTCCCTTGAAGCTCAAGGGTTTGCAGTTTTGAAAATCCTTGTATGAACAAGGTTTAGCAGCAGAGGTTTCAGCGGCATCGCTGTTTCTTGAGGAGTTAGGTGGAGTATTCCGAGCCAAGGCTTCAGTAACAGCCTGGGTTATGAGTGACGTGATTTGAGCATCAGTGTAAGGTCTTGACTTTGGCGGCATGATTCTTCAATAAAAGAGATGAAGATACATGAGATTTTGTAAGAGAATTGCATTTATTTCAGATGTACACGTATAAAGTTGGTAATACATAACATCAATATGAAAAAGGATTATGGCAATTAATATGAGTCGAAACAGCAAGGAATATTTAATAGATGATACGAGTTCAAAGGTTACATCCTGCGGATGTATTACAAAAGGTGTCGGGAATCGTTACATCCGACTGAAACATAGAGTAGCGCTTAGATAGTTACTAGATTACAGGATAGTTTACAAAACAAAGACTACGCTAGTCTTAACGTAGGTTAATCTGCTCCATCATTTCGATGAGACGATCCACAGTATTTGCAAGTCTGCTGGCTTGTCGAGCATTGTCTTCAGCTAATGCTAGTCGCTGTACCAATCCGCGGTTAGATTCTTCCGTTTCCCGTGAGCGTTGTTCACACTCATCAAGTCTGTGTTTCAAAAGAGCGGTTTCCACGCTTATCTCCACCACTTTGTTGAAAAGAACGTCCACATTATTAACGGTGGTTTCGTGATCCTCAGAGACTTGTTCGATGCGCTCAAGTGATGTAAGTCTCCAGTTTTCGTTGGTTTCTTGCAACACGACATCCATGGTGCGAAGTCATTGCTCTTGTTGGTTCACCCTAGCAGCTAAGGCCGGCAAGGTGAAGTGAGTAGAGTACGGGCCAGCTCGAGGCAACCTGTTGTTCCTCCTTGCTACCCTTGGGTTCTGCGACCCGGATTGAGAACGAGATGAATCGGATGGGATGTTTGCCATTTCTGAGACAAAGCGTTAGTAATATTAAGGCCTATATTCATATAGTTCCTATATAATATAGCCTATTGAGTGTCTAGCATAAACATGTTTAAGTCTCGGTTCTCTCGAGATCAGAGTCACTAATGTATTCCGGCTCAACATAACCATTTCAGACCTTACATCATCTTTCCTTAATTGTACATAGTTGATCATGCTATGTTAAATTAAAGTCGTATGATGTAATTCCTGAACCAATCATGCCTAGTAAGGAAATACTGCCTAACGGTCATAGTCTAGGCCCACTAAATGCAACCTAGTTCACTATAACCTTAGGCTCTGATACCAATCTGTAACACCCCCAAATTTAGCGATTTGCGGAAGCATACATTGGGTGTTACTAATCAATATACAAAGCACAAGATTAATAGTAAACGACCTCTAAATGAGACGTTTGTAAAATAGTTACATTTCATAATTAATAATCGTTTGAAAACCGTAGGTTTTCGTATACAAAATGTAATTCCCTAGAGCCCACGCGTATAGCGGGAGATTCTATTACATCACCATAGTTACAAAAGATAATGCCAAAGAATCTCCGTTAAATGCAGTTTGTAAATCATGCGACTCTAGCTAGTAATCCTGGAGTAATCCTACTCCGTAAGTGTACCTGAGATACAAAGCTAAAAAGTGTCAACCAAAAAGGTTGGTGAATCTCACAGGTTTAGTAATAAGTAGGTGTTATGAACCACAAGTATGTACCCGTATTGCTATCAAGCAAAGTAAGTAATCCAGTAAATCAGTACAGTGCCATGAGCTCATAAGTTGAAGCTTAACCGTGTAGTGTGAATATATCACGTACCCCCGTGAGTGCTATCCGCACACTCATATGTAACAAATACTAATATGTCTGTTTCTACGTGTAAATCAGTACGTGGTGGCGCTACCACCCCAGACAGGGATTGTCAGTCCCAAATGGATCCATCTACTAGTACTCGCGCTTAAGACCATAACTAACAACTTACGATTAGGAGGCTTTCAGTGGATAAAAGTAACTCATGCGTTTGTTTGTAAACAGTAATGTTTTCAGTTCAGTACATTGTGTTCATACGTAAAACAGTTGCTAAGTATCTCACCCCAAAGTATAAAACAGTAAAAGTGGGGCTGTAAGACTCACCTGAGTCGAGCGGTGGTAAATAGCAAGTAGTAGTAAAGCAAGTAGGTTCTCCGAACCCGTAACCTTCTAGTGCCTAAACACGTAAGGTTAAGTAAGTAGATGTCTCGCAAGACCATCTAGGCTAGTTGTTCATACAACCCGTTGTGTTTAAATGTTGGTTTGTTCGCGTTCGTATCAAAGTATACGGCCCGTTGGTGATTTGTTATTTTTAAAGTTTATCATTCAATACGCAAATTAGAGTAATTGTAATAGGAAAGTATGTTTTATTATGATTGTTAGGTCGTATCGTATAAGGATTTGAGGTTGTAAAAGTTCGACACTTAGTGAAAATGTGAGTTTTCAAGGTTCTGGTTTGTGCGACGTAGCATGCGACGTTGCAAGCGACGTAAGGTGCGACGTAGGCAGGTACGTCGCATGATGCGACCTTCGCAAATCAATGCGACGTAGGGGGCGACGTCGCTAATGCGACGTTGGTTCGGTTTGCGACGTTAAAGTCTACGTCGCTACTTGCGACGTCCGCAAGTTAATGCGACGTAATAGGCTGCGTCGCTAGTGCGATGTTGAGGTTTTTGTGCGACGTAGGTCGCGACGTCGCAGAGGCCCCTGGCCAGGTGCGACGTAGCGGTCTGATGGCCGGAATTTTGGTCGAAAACGAGTTTCCGGGTTTCCGTTGGGTCCAAATCTTTTACCCAACCCTTATATGAACATATTAAGCCTATTTAAACCATAATCTAGTAAAAATGATCAAAAACGAGAGATGTCGGGATTTGTCGGAAACTTACAAAGTGTCGGATTGAAAATCCGAAAAGATAGGAATGTAGATCGTGTAGTCGTGGTCACTTTTCTCCAAACGAGTGGTATGTTTCGGCGAGGTTTGATGGTGTTATTTGGTGATTTAAGTGGGTGGTGGTGGATTGTTAGTTGAAAGAAAAAGATGAGAGGAGAGAGAGAGAGAGAAAGGATGAAAATGAGAAGAAAATGGAGGTGGGTGGGGTTTTGGTGAAGCTCCCCCACCTTCAGTCTCCGCTCCGCGTTCCGGACGGTGTTCGTTTTCTCCGTCGTTTTACGTTAAATATGTATTTTACGCGTTTAATTATATTTATGAAATCACAAATCTTGTTAAATAATTTAATTACTTTTGTTTTTAAATCGTGTACGTTTTAATCGAGTAGTATAAGGCAGTTACTAGTTATTATAAAATAGCATTTCAGTCATAATTGCGTTATTTTAGTTTATAAACATTTGTTCACCAATGTCCGTGTTAATTGAATAGAATTTCATTCTATTTTAGTTGCGTACGATTTAAGCCAAATCGCAAAGTTGTATATATTTACCAACATATAATCTGATACATAAATTAGCCTAACACAGAACTAATTACATGTATTAACAAAGAATTAGGCTCTAATACTAGCCCTAATTTGGCGGTTGTTACATTCTCCCCTTGTTAAAAGAATTTCGTCCCGAAATTAGTTCGATTGCACAGTCGGTGCGTTGTCTGGGAAGAGATGTGGGTATTTCTGTCGCATTTGGTCTTCCCGTTCCCGGGTGAATTCAGGACCACGTCTAGAATTCCACCTGACCTTTACGATGGGAATACGACTCTGTTTTAGTTGTTTGACCTCGCGGTCCATGATTTCCATAGGTTCCTCGACAAAATGAAGTTTGTCGTCGATTTGAATTTCGTCGAGTGGTATATTCAGTGTCTCGTCAGACAGACATTTCTTCAGATTAGAAATCTGGAATGTGTTGTGAACGCTGCTAAGCTCAGCAGGAAGTTGCAGGCGGTATGCCACTGGACCAATCTTTTCAAGGATTTCGAATGGTCCGATGTATCTAGGATTTAGTTTGCCTCGTTTTCCGAATCGAATGACACCTTTCCACGGTGCCACTTTGAGAAGTACCTTGTCCCCTACTTGGAACTCAAGGTGTTTGCGTCTCACGTCAGCATAGCTTTTCTGACGATCACGCGCGGCTTTTAGTCGGTTTTGTATGCCGATGATCTTTTCAGTTGTTTCATGTATGATTTCTGGACCGGTGAGTTGTGTATCCCCCACCTCAGTCCAACAGATAGGTGACCGGCACTTACGACCATACAGTGCCTCGAAGGGTGCAGCCTTTATGCTGGTGTGATAACTGTTGTTGTACGAGAACTCGCACAACGGTAAGTGATTTTCCCAGTTTTTACCGAAGTCAACTACGCAGGCTCGTAGCATGTCTTCCAGTGTTTGTATGGTTCGTTCGCTCTGGCCATCGGTTTGAGGATGGTAAGCCGTACTCATATCCAGTCGAGTACCGAGAGATTTTTGCAGTGATTGCCAGAAGCGAGAAGTAAATCGAGCATCTCGGTCGGAGATGATTGAGATGGGCACGCCGTGTCTTGACACGATCTCTTTCAGGTAGATCCGTGTCAAACGTTCCATCTTATCAGTTTCCTTGATGGCTAGGAAATGAGCAGATTTAGTGAGTCGGTCAACGATCACCCAAATGGTATCGCAACCGTTAGAAGTTTTCGGGAGTTTAGTAATGAAATCCATGGTGATTTGCTCCCATTTCCATTGTGGTATTTCAGGTTGTTGTAGCAAACCGGAAGGTTTCTGGTGTTCAGCTTTAACTTTAGAACAAGTAAGACACTTGCCAACATAGGTTGCAATGTCAGCTTTCATGTTGGGCCACCAATACATTTCCTTGATGCCATGATACATCTTGTCGGCACCGGGGTGTATGGAGTATTTAGACTTGTGAGCTTCATCCATCACCAAGTCTCGCAGGTTCCCAAAACTTGGTAACCAGATTCGATTCGAACAGTATTTGGCCCCGTCAGGTTTGGTTTCAAATTGTTTGTCCATGCCTCGCAAGGCCTCGTTTATCACGTTTTCTGGTTTGAGTGCTTCGAGTTGAGCGGCGAGAGTTTGATTGCTGAGATCGTTGTGAATGGTTATACCGAGAGCTCGAACTCGAAGTGGTTTCACTCGTTCTTTTCGGCTCAAGGCATCGGCAACAACATTTGCCTTGCCCGGATGATAGCGGATTTCGCAGTCGTAATCAGTAAGCAACTCGACCCATCGACGTTGCCTCATGTTGAGATCCTTTTGATCGAAGATATGTTGGAGACTTTTATGGTCAGTAAAGATTGTACACTTGGTACCGTATAAGTAGTGTCTCCAGATTTTTAGAGCGAATACAACAGCCCCCAACTCTAGGTCATGAGTTGTGTAATTCTTTTCGTGGACCTTGAGTTGTCGAGAGGCGTAAGCGATAACCTTGTCTCGTTGCATCAGCACGCAACCAAGACCTTGGTGTGAAGCATCACAGTATACCACGAAGTCATCGTTGCCTTCGGGTAAAGATAAGATAGGTGCACTGCAGAGTTTCTGTTTTAGTAGCTGAAAAGCTGACTCCTGTTTGTCAGTCCAATCGAACTTCTTTTCTTTTTGAGTCAGTGTAGTGAGAGGTAGGGCTATTTTCGAAAAATTCTCAATGAATCGTCTGTAGTATCCGGCGAGTCCTAAGAATTGGCGTACCTCGGTTGGTGTTGTAGGTGCTTGCCAACACTTGATAGCCTCGATTTTTGAAGGATCGACATGAATCCCTTGATTGTCAATGACGTGTCCAAGGAATTGAACGGTTTGCATCCAGAACTCACAGTTAGAGAATTTGGCGTATAACTCTTCGTGTTTGAGCAGCTCTAGGATAGTTTTCAGGTGTTGCGCGTGTTCTTGTTCAGTGCGCGAGTAAATCAAGATGTCATCGATAAAGACGATGACAAACTTGTCAAGGTAAGGTTTGCACACCCGATTCACAAGGTCCATGAATACAGCCGGTGCGTTGGTTAAGCCGAATGGCATCACTTGGAATTCATAATGCCCGTAGCGAGTTCGGAAAGCTGTTTTAGGAATATCTTCATCACGAACTCGGAGTTGGTGATAACCCGACCGTAGATCGATTTTTGAATAAAAACTCGACCCCTGAAGTTGGTCAAACAGGTCATCGATGCGAGGAAGTGGGTAACGGTTCTTGACAGTTAATTTGTTGAGTTCACGGTAGTCGATGCACATACGGAAAGAACCGTCTTTCTTTTTCACAAACAGGACCGGAGCTCCCCAAGGTGAGGAACTTGGTCGAATAAATCCCTTGTCCAGGAGTTCCTGTAACTGAGTAGACAACTCCTGAAGTTCGGATGGGGCTAGTCGGTAAGGGGCTCGTGCCACGGGTGCTGCGCCGGGCACAAGATCAATAGAAAATTCGACTTGTCTAGTTGGCGGTAGGCCAGGCAAGTCTTCAGGAAAGACTTCTGGGAAGTCTCGAACGATAGGCACATCCTCAAGTCGCTTCTCCACCGACTTTTTCTCCACTACGTGTGCGAGGATTGCCTGGTACCCTTTTCTCAAGTATTTTCGGGTTTTCATGCAAGAAATGATATTTATTCTCGTCCCACCGGTCTCCCCTTGTATGCTCAAAGTTCCACCGGTGACGAGAGGAATGCGTACAATTTTCTCAAAGCAAACGATTTCGGCCCGGTGCTTGGACAACCAATCCATACCGACGATGAGGTCAAAGCTGCCGATTTCGACAGGTATCAAGTCAATGGAAAAGAGCTCGTTAGCTAAGTTTAGAGTGCAATTAGGTATCACACTGTCGGCCTCAATAAGTTTTCCGTTTGCCAATTCTACCGTGTACTTAGAATCTAAGGCAATAGGTGTGGTGTCAAGTAGTGGATAAAACTCGTCAGAAATAAAGCTCTTATCAGCACCAGTATCAAATAATACAGATGCAGTCAAGTTGTTGAGAAGAAACGTACCCGTGACCACATTCGGGTCTTGACGGGCTTCTCCAGATTTCAGCACAAAAGCTCTTCCTCGAGCATTGTTGTTGTTCTTGTTGTTGTTGTTGTTCAGCTTCGGGCAGTCTTTCTTGAAATGCCCCGTACCGTTGCACCCATAACAAGTCTTTGGTGCCGAGGTGTTGGTGTCAGTGGTGTTTGATCTACAGTCCTTAGCCAAGTGTCCAAATCTCTTACACTTGCTACAGGGACACGAACCATGGTGGTGTCGTTGGCACTTTGAGCAATAGGGCTTGGTTCCCTTGTACCCCCCCTTGTCATCAGTACTGGAGGTGTAGGCTTTAATGGTTTCAGGTTTCTTGTTTTGGTGGTTGTTGTGGTTGTCGGACCATTTTCGTTTATTGCTGTTGGAGGACGGAGTGGGTGGTTCTGGGTCCTCGTTCATAGCTAGAAGTTCATGGGCCAACCGAATGGCGCCGTGAAGGGTGGTTTGGTTTGATGAGGCGACATTTCCCCGGACGGGTTCCGGGAGGCCGCGGATGTATTTCTTAATCTTGTCGGGCCCAGTACCTGCCATAGCTGGGCGGAGGACGGTGAGTTGTTGAAATCTGGTGGTGTATCCAACGATATCAGTTCCTTGCACTTTTAAGTTCCAGAACTCTTCGTCCAGCTTGTGAAGTTGTTCGGACGGGCAATACTCATCCGTGAGCATTTTCTTCAGATCCTCCCAAGGGAGTAGATAAGCGGTGTCAATACCCACAGACTGGGTATAGGAATTCCACCACGAGAGGGCACCATCTTCGAGGGTGCAGGTGGAGAATTTGACTTTGTCGTCCTCCGCACATTTGCTGATGCGGAAAACGGATTCCATCTTTTCGAACCATCTGATAAGTCCGATGGCTCCTTCGGTTCCCTTGAAGCTCAAGGGTTTGCAGTTTTGAAAATCCTTGTATGAACAAGGTTTAGCAGCAGAGGTTTCAGCGGCATCGCTGTTTCTTGAGGAGTTAGGTGGAGTATTCCGAGCCAAGGCTTCAGTAACAGCCTGGGTTATGAGTGACGTGATTTGAGCATCAGTGTAAGGTCTTGACTTTGGCGGCATGATTCTTCAATAAAAGAGATGAAGATACATGAGATTTTGTAAGAGAATTGCATTTATTTCAGATGTACACGTATAAAGTTGGTAATACATAACATCAATATGAAAAAGGATTATGGCAATTAATATGAGTCGAAACAGCAAGGAATATTTAATAGATGATACGAGTTCAAAGGTTACATCCTGCGGATGTATTACAAAAGGTGTCGGGAATCGTTACATCCGACTGAAACATAGAGTAGCGCTTAGATAGTTACTAGATTACAGGATAGTTTACAAAACAAAGACTACGCTAGTCTTAACGTAGGTTAATCTGCTCCATCATTTCGATGAGACGATCCACAGTATTTGCAAGTCTGCTGGCTTGTCGAGCATTGTCTTCAGCTAATGCTAGTCGCTGTACCAATCCGCGGTTAGATTCTTCCGTTTCCCGTGAGCGTTGTTCACACTCATCAAGTCTGTGTTTCAAAAGAGCGGTTTCCACGCTTATCTCCACCACTTTGTTGAAAAGAACGTCCACATTATTAACGGTGGTTTCGTGATCCTCAGAGACTTGTTCGATGCGCTCAAGTGATGTAAGTCTCCAGTTTTCGTTGGTTTCTTGCAACACGACATCCATGGTGCGAAGTCGTTGCTCTTGTTGGTTCACCCTAGCAGCTAAGGCCGGCAAGGTGAAGTGAGTAGAGTACAGGCCAGCTCGAGGCAACCTGTTGTTCCTCCTTGCTACCCTTGGGTTCTGCGACCCGGATTGAGAACGAGATGAATCGGATGGGATGTTTGCCATTTCTGAGACAAAGCGTTAGTAATATTAAGGCCTATATTCATATAGTTCCTATATAATATAGCCTATTGAGTGTCTAGCATAAACATGTTTAAGTCTCGGTTCTCTCGAGATCAGAGTCACTAATGTATTCCGGCTCAACATAACCATTTCAGACCTTACATCATCTTTCCTTAATTGTACATAGTTGATCATGCTATGTTAAATTAAAGTCGTATGATGTAATTCCTGAACCAATCATGCCTAGTAAGGAAATACTGCCTAACGGTCATAGTCTAGGCCCACTAAATGCAACCTAGTTCACTATAACCTTAGGCTCTGATACCAATCTGCAACACCCCCAAATTTAGCGATTTGCGGAAGCATACATTGGGTGTTACTAATCAATATACAAAGCACAAGATTAATAGTAAACGACCTCTAAATGAGACGTTTGTAAAATAGTTACATTTCATAATTAATAATCGTTTGAAAACCGTAGGTTTTCGTATACAAAATGTAATTCCCTAGAGCCCACGCGTATAGCGGGAGATTCTATTACATCACCATAGTTACAAAAGATAATGCCAAAGAATCTCCGTTAAATGCAGTTTGTAAATCATGCGACTCTAGCTAGTAATCCTGGAGTAATCCTACTCCGTAAGTGTACCTGAGATACAAAGCTAAAAAGTGTCAACCAAAAAGGTTGGTGAATCTCACAGGTTTAGTAATAAGTAGGTGTTATGAACCACAAGTATGTACCCGTATTGCTATCAAGCAAAGTAAGTAATCCAGTAAATCAGTACAGTGCCATGAGCTCATAAGTTGAAGCTTAACCGTGTAGTGTGAATATATCACGTACCCCCGTGAGTGCTATCCGCACACTCATATGTAACAAATACTAATATGTCTGTTTCTACGTGTAAATCAGTACGTGGTGGCGCTACCACCCCAGACAGGGATTGTCAGTCCCAAATGGATCCATCTACTAGTACTCGCGCTTAAGACCATAACTAACAACTTACGATTAGGAGGCTTTCAGTGGATAAAAGTAACTCATGCGTTTGTTTGTAAACAGTAATGTTTTCAGTTCAGTACATTGTGTTCATACGTAAAACAGTTGCTAAGTATCTCACCCCAAAGTATAAAACAGTAAAAGTGGGGCTGTAAGACTCACCTGAGTCGAGCGGTGGTAAATAGCAAGTAGTAGTAAAGCAAGTAGGTTCTCCGAACCCGTAACCTTCTAGTGCCTAAACACGTAAGGTTAAGTAAGTAGATGTCTCGCAAGACCATCTAGGCTAGTTGTTCATACAACCCGTTGTGTTTAAATGTTGGTTTGTTCGCGTTCGTATCAAAGTATACGGCCCGTTGGTGATTTGTTATTTTTAAAGTTTATCATTCAATACGCAAATTAGAGTAATTGTAATAGGAAAGTATGTTTTATTATGATTGTTAGGTCGTATCGTATAAGGATTTGAGGTTGTAAAAGTTCGACACTTAGTGAAAATGTGAGTTTTCAAGGTTCTGGTTTGTGCGACGTAGCATGCGACGTTGCAAGCGACGTAAGGTGCGACGTAGGCAGGTACGTCGCATGATGCGACCTTCGCAAATCAATGCGACGTAGGGGGTGACGTCGCTAATGCGACGTTGGTTCGGTTTGCGACGTTAAAGTCTACGTCGCTACTTGCGACGTCCGCAAGTTAATGCGACGTAATAGGCTGCGTCGCTAGTGCGACGTTGAGGTTTTTGTGCGACGTAGGTCGCGACGTCGTAGAGGCCCCTGGCCAGGTGCGACGTAGCGGTCTGATGGCCGGAATTTTGGTCGAAAACGAGTTTCCGGGTTTCCGTTGGGTCCAAATCTTTTACCCAACCCTTATATGAACATATTAAGCCTATTTAAACCATAATCTAGTAAAAATGATCAAAAACGAGAGATGTCGGGATTTGTCAGAAACTTACAAAGTGTCGAATTGAAAATCCGAAAAGATAGGAATGTAGATCGTGTAGTCGTGGTCACTTTTCTCCAAACGAGTGGTATGTTTCGGCGAGGTTTGATGGTGTTCTTTGGTGATTTAAGTGGGTGGTGGTGGATTGTTAGTTGAAAGAAAAAGATGAGAGGAGAGAGAGAGAAAGGATGAAAATGAGAAGAAAATGGAGGTGTGTGGGGTTTTGGTGAAGCTCCCCCACCTTCAGTCTCCGCTCCGCGTTCCGGACGGTGTTCGTTTTCTCCGTCGTTTTACGTTAAATATGTATTTTACGCGTTTAATTATATTTATGAAATCACAAATCTTGTTAAATAATTTAATTACTTTTGTTTTTAAATCGTGTACGTTTTAATCGAGTAGTATAAGGCAGTTACTAGTTATTATAAAATAGCATTTCAGTCATAATTGCGTTATTTTAGTTTATAAACATTTGTTCACCAACGTCCGTGTTAATCGAATAGAATTTCATTCTATTTTAGTTGCGTACGATTTAAGCCAAATCGCAAAGTTGTATATATTTACCAACATATAATCTGATACATAAATTAGCCTAACACAGAACTAATTACATGTATTAACAAAGAATTAGGCGCTAATACTAGCCCTAATTTGGCGGTTGTTACAATAACAAACAACAAGAAACATATAACATCACCTATCATCATTTATATCATCTAATTACACATATAATCACAAACCCTAAGAATTTGCATTTATATACATATATATGAAGAACACTTACAATTCAAAGATGATGATGATGATCTAGTGATGAAGATGAAGCTATAGCAAGATTACAATCAATTTCCTTTCTATTTTCTCTTTGATTTCAATGATATGTATGTATGTGTGTAAGTAGAGAAGAGATGGAGATAAAGATCAAGAAAAGGGAAAAATGGAGAAAAAGGGTCGGCCTCACCCCTTTTTACCAACTTCACCACAGTACAAAATATACCCCTTCTAAAACTATTGTCTGGAACCAGAAAATACCCGCGAGAGAAAGTATTTTATTTTACCGTCAGGCTCAACTATTTAAAACAAATATTATTTTACTAGTCACAATAATACATGTGACTCTTTTACCTATTTATTTTCAAATAAACCAACAATATAATTTCCTAACTCATTTAAATAATTATTTAAATTCGGAAAATACCATAAACGTCTAGGCCCGGTAACAGGATGTTACAATAATAGTCCTAATGTATTACGAATACCTATTTGGATAAAGTTATCATAATTATTTTTCTTTATATAATAAATAATTAATGATTTATGATGTCACTAAACCCTATAATTTAGCTAATTGGACAAAATTGAGTAATTCTATTGGTCGATTAGATTTTTGATGACATCATCAACTGTTTCTTATATATAATTTAAGATTATCAAGCTCGAGCAGCTTAACTTGTTAATACCTCTAAAACCATGCTCGTGTTCGATTTTGCCAAATTATTAAAGCTTCCCAGGAATCTAGTGATTGTCTTGTTACTTGAATTAAACTTTCGATATCCCTAACTACTTTTAAAGCATCTTATATGTTGAGTCTTATAAGTCTTAAAATTTTCAAAATGCCAAAACTACCCTCCATTAATGATAGTAAATAGCTAGCAACATTTTTTCAAGGATACAAATAATTAACAAATCTACCACCTATTAATAATTAATAATTTCCTTATATTATACCACACATAGCAAAGTGCTTTCCATGGATACAAAAAACAAATAAATCACAATTAACACAATTATCTATACAAATTATTCCAGTTTAATTGCCTGCGATTTTATTACTGCAAGTCTTCAACACAATTTACAGTAAGTCTTCGACTTTAAAAATGAATACTGCATGTTCATTTATTCCAAAACCACCCTTCATTAATAACAATAGTGTATCAGTTATGACAATAACACTATGTTTTTAAATTACATTGTATATCCCTTTTCGATTTGACATGATAGCTTTACTTATCGCCGTCGTAAGATAATATCATTTTATAAATGTGGTACCGCCGCGTCGCGCGGGTACCCTACTAGTATTATTAAATACACTTTACTTTTGTAAATTATCAATTTTTAATTGGGTAAGGTTCAGAGGAGAAGGTATTATCTGAGGAGAAGGAGGAGAAGAATTTTCAAATTTTCATTTTTACCCCCACCACCTTTTTAATAGTGTACATTACTCCCTCCTACTTTCTTCCTACCCACCCCTCCCCTCCACCACCCACCACCACTAGCTGCTGCCACCCGCCGCCACCCGTCGCCGCCGCCACCCGCCGCCGCCGCCACCCGCCACCGGTCGTCGGAAAAAAAAAATTTCAATTTTTTTTTAAAAAAAAAAAATTAAAATTTTTGTTTCATAATTTTTTTTTCCCAATTTTTTTTACATATTATCACTTTGTACTGCATTTTATTATTTTTATTGCATTTTGTATATATGTTTAGTAGATATTGTTCGTTTTTACTGCATTTTATTTATACACCTCAATCTTATGTATATTGTTTGTTTTTTACTGCATTTTAAGTTGACATAATTGCGTGGGGCGTCCCTGTGGTTTACACGAAATAACACTCCACGTCCCTGTGGTTTTTTTTTGACCTGGAACATCCCTAAACTTGCAAAAAGTTGCGTGGGACGTCCTTCTGCCTTATGAACGCAGGGATGATCCACGTCAAAAAAATGCAAGTACAAGGATGATCCAGGTTAAAAGAATGCAAGTACAGGGATGATCCATGCAAAAAATTGAAAGTTTAGGGATGCTCCAGGTCAAAAAAAAACCACAAGGACGTGGAGTGTTATTTCGTGTAAACCACAGGGACGCCCTATGCAATTATGTCTTTTAAGTTATACATAATATATTTTTTTACTGCATTTTGTTAAAATTACACTGCATTTTATTATTATTCACTGCATTTTGCATATATTTCATATATTACATATTGTTTATTTTTTACTGCATTTTATATTATACATATGATCCATTTTTACTGCATTTTGTATGAAAGTATAATACATACTACTGTTTTTACTGCATTTTGCATATATTTATTTAGTACACATTGTTCGTTTTACTGCATTTTATATTATATATAATCTATTTGTACCGCATTTTATTTTTTTACTGCATTTTGTTATTTTCACTGCATTTTATATTATACATAATCTATTTGTACTGCATTTTGTTATTTTCACTGCATTTTGTTATTTTTGCTGCATTTTTCATATATTTCATTCATTATATATTGTTTGTTATTCACTGCATTTTGTATTTTACATATTATCTATTTGTATTGCATTTTGTATTAAAGTATAATACATATTGTTGTTTTTATTGCATTTTGCATATACATCATTTAGGACATATTGTTCTCTTTTTACTGCATTTTAGATTATATATATTATCCATTTGTACTGTATTTTGTTGACGTTGGGTATAGAAGATGCGGTAAAATATGTACAAGTTTTAGTTAATTAACAATAATATACAAAATGCAGTGGAAAAAACGTATAGTTTTATTAAAAATGCAGTAGGAAAAGAAATACTATATATAATAAAAAATTTATGGGAAAAAAGATTTGAAAAAAAAATTTTGAAAAAAAAAAAATTTTTGAAAAAAAATTTTTTTGAAAAAATTTTGAAAAAATTTTTTTTTGAAAAATTTTTTTTTTTTGAAAAAAAAGAATTTGAAATTTTTTTTTTTCCGGCGGCCGGAATCCGGCGCTGGCTGACGGCGGCCGGCGACAGTCAGATGGTGGCAGCAAGTGGTGGGGGTGGTGGTAGGTGGGGTTGGAGGAAGAAGAAGGTAGGAGGGAGAAGAAAATAAAGTGGAAGGGTTAACATGTAAAAGTCTAAATAGTAGAAGGGGTGTGGAGTGAAAATTAATGTTATGTTTTTTTTTTGTTAACTAATACCCTTATTTTTTTTAAAGTAATTACAAAATTGCCAACCCTTTTAACCATTGATCCAACCCAAAAGATGATCCAATGACTACAAATAAAACTTCTCCTCCTTCTCCTCATATGACCCCTTCCCCTATGATCCCCAATCTTTTTAATTTCTCAAAAATTTAGCAATAAAAAGTAATAAATAAACTCTATTTGTGATTCAACTCCCAAGCACAAAACATTACAATAATTTCTATCATCAAGAGGCTCGTCTGTTTTTTTTATATTTAATAATTATATCCATCATTATCATTATAAATTATTGTCCATTATAATAATGATTATACACATAAATAAATAAACAATAGTATATAATAATTATCAATCTGTGCCTCCTAACGGCTATATTTCCATATTCCCTCCACCAGTCAACCACCGTTACCAACGGTCAATTCTCATTTTCCCCCCATAATTACAAGACTCAATTCACACTCTGTTCATTTCTTTCCAAAACCCTTTTCTTTCTCGATTTTTCGATCTCAAACCACGACAATGAAAACCGCAATCGTCACACAAACACCAACAGCTACGGCTACAGTACAGCATGTAACAAAAGCTTCATCTGACCAAATTCTAAGCAAATTCGCCGAATTAGATTCGCCTGATAATTACAATAGCTCCAAAAAAATGTTGCGTTTGATGAAACGACAAAAGCGATTAGCGCAATCGGTACAGCCGATTGTTAATAAACGTCGTGAAAGCGCTGAGTTTACCGGTGGAATTGTTGAACGGAAGTCGCTGCTTATTCCGGTTGCAACTGCTCGTAGATCGTCTGGTGCTGGAGCGTTGGTTAGGGTTGGGAAAACTCATTTTAGGTCTAGAAATTTCAGGAACAGATCGTTTTTCGGAACCATTGAGAAGGTACATTAATCGAATTCTATCTGAATTTAATTATGTTTGTGTTTGATCTAGTGTTTAGTTAATCAGATCACATAAATGATACATGAGTATAATGATGCATCACCTCCATGTTACCATTTGCTATAAAATCATAACATGAGATAGGTAATTTTATACGGTTTTTAGTTAATAAGGGACGATATAAATCGAGTGCTATGTAATAATTTTACAACTATAAATGATATTAGTTCTATATTATACTTTAATATCGTTAGGCTATTTTACAAAGTTTTTGACCAGTTTGTATGAGTAATGTTAATTTTATATGTATTTAATGATGATTAATGATATTTGGTATTGATTTTTATTTTAAATTAATATGAGATAAGTTTGAGTATTAGTCCGTAAATATTATTTTAGTACAAGAATTCAGCTCGAGCTCGAGCATGCATTGTGAAAGCTCGTCGAGCTATCGAGGCGACCTCAACCTTATCCTATTTTAGATTAGCAGAGCACTCTATTACTGCCCTAATTATGATCGAGATCTTTGGTATAGTTTTGTGATCTGGACGTAGCTACATCCGCACGGTTAATATACATTAGACAATTTAGTGAGACCGACCAACATATCATAGTTGTTCCGATATTCAGATCTCGATAATCACTAACATTGGAACAATAACAGGAAGTTTTGGTCTGATTAAATTTTGCAATGCTCTTCTTATTTCAAGTAGTTTTCAAAGTAATTTACGGTTCAAATCTGATTCAGTTTGGCTACAAACATTCATAAGTTGACCACTAGTCTTGAGTGTACTATGATCATAGTTGTTAGACCTCATACGAGTCACGAGTCGACTCGTACAAGTCGAGTCAAAAATGAAGAAAAATAGTCGAATCGCACATTTGACTCGGAAATAACAGTGACTCGCGAGTTATGATCAGAGTACAAAGCCTTTTATGTGTTCATTTCATGCTTATGATGAATCTAACTCCTTGTTTCCATCTCTTTTAGACATGGCGAAGGACTATTGATGGCGCGTCGCATTTGTTCATGGAGAAACAGTACAATCGTCATAAACGTTTGCTAAGCGAATCAACAACCTAGACGAATCGTGTTACGAGTACGTTAACTGTATTCTTTCCTGTGAGATCTCATTCACAAGAAAATGTGTAGGCATTGTTTTTCCCTTGAGAAGACAATAATGTTGCATTTTTACTGCTTATTTGGGTTTGTTTTGTTCAGAAAGTTCAAATGTATGTGTGTGTAATGTAAACTGTAAAATAATCTTTTTATTGTTTGCCATCATGTTTTTTATTAAGATTATTTGCATTATGTTGTCTTAAGTTTTATGACAACAATCTTTTAAACTAATTTTTTTTAATTATTTATTTATTTATTTTTGTAACGTGACTTGTAATGAAGACATAAAGTAAATGCGTGATGAATTATCAGATCAAGTAGCTTTATAAACATTGATGATGATGAGTTTCAGAACATGTGTGCTTATATTACCTTTTTTTATGATATGATAACAAATTTTTTAAAACGCGTCATAAAAAGTACCTTATTTCAAATTTTACATAAATGCAGTCATATGCTACAGAACTTATCGTCATAAAGATAGGCCTTTTAAAAACAATTGTCAACATAAACTTGTGTTTGTTTCCTATGTACCCTTGGTTCATATAAAAGACTATCGTAATATACGTGTTATCTATACTATATAATAAAAAGTTCGACACAAAATTTTAAAGGTAGAATTAGTAAATGACTATTTTACCCTTTAAACTATCTCATTTAACTTTTAGACAATTCATTCAATGAAAATTATTGCGAAGATTATAAAAATTTGATTAATTTCGGTTACAAGATACTATATGAACTCTAATTAATTGTTTTTTTTTTTTTTTTTTTATAATTCATGTAACTTACATAACACATTAATGGATATATATTTCTTACAAGTGTTTTAATTTATATGTCGGTTGAAAATCAAAATTCTTTTTACTAATTTTGACCATCTTCTATAATCTATAATCTTATATTACTCAATAATCGAGTTCTCAAAATTTTAAGCTATTAAAAGAGACATTTTATAGTAAAATTTAATATTTGTTACTTAAAATTTTGTAAACTCTCAATTATTATAATTAGGGATTTTAGTTCGAATCGAGTCAGGTTTTCGGTTTTTTATTTCCGAGTTAAAGTTCACTATCTGATATCGATCTTAGAATTAGTTTGATAAGTAGGTTAATGGGTCAAAAGTAACCGCACACACAACCCCCATTACGTCGGTTGACCAGTCATCCCGAACCATAACACATTCCTTACCAAAACAATTAAAAATAGTTAGAGCATTTTTATTAATAGCCTGACGGAGTGAAAACTCAATCCTAAGACGTTTATTTTAGTGTTAGTTTTGGATCGGATTTTAAGTTGTGTCAATAATTGTTGGTTAGAATAAAATTGAAATATAAAAGTACATAAGAAAACAGTATACCACTATCGTCTTATCTTCCATTCACGGTAGAATGTTGTTGAGCGAAAATTTTATCGCAAGGTAAAATCTTTTATTGCCGCCGCATTGTGCGGGTTAAATGCTAATTAGTTATGGAGTGGAATACGAATTTTTCAAAAGAAGATAGGTTATGCTCAAAAAAGAGAGGGAAATAGGTGATCATCGTAATTAATCTCTACTTAAACCAAAAGAAAGAGGATCACAATAAAAACGACACGGAAAAAGTTTCTTTAATTCCATCATAATACGATGAAAAAACTCTTATTACGGAAACTTTAGACTTTTACTAATTACGAAAAATTTATACTTTTTGTGATTGGTCATTGTATTGTCCAAAATGGAGCAAGTCCTGCATTTGTTAACTCTAGTTTAACATGTGGAATGACTGAATCACTACACTTTATTAAAATACAAAGTCCATTATATTCATTTTTAGAGTTAATTGTATGGTTCGTTTACGAGGGTTACACACAATTGCAATGTCAATCCATATCATTTACTTTTTGGACTACCGATGCAAAAATGAAGTATATGGACTAATGGTGCAATTGTATATAAATCACGGGGGACGTTCCATCCATTAACTCTCATTTTTATTATAGAATGGGTATAAGTGTAATTTACTAGGAATCAGATAGGGTTTGGTCAACTAGAAGCCTCCTTATTATGGTATAAGTTAGTTCACGGATCACTTGAGTTTTGCTGCTGCTCCAAAAGTTCTGGAAAGTAACATCTATCTGCTTCATTACACCCCTTGACTTTGCTCAGTTTGCACGTGAAGCCCTTTATTTAGTTTGTACTTTCTAAGTGTTACGTACAATTTTTGTAAGGACACTTCCGTATTTATCCGTTCATTTTGATTCTATACTTTATGTGCTAACATCATAAAGTTGTCAAAAACTACACCTTAATTTTCTTAAAAGTGAATAATCGAAATGAATTCTCTTTCTCAAAATCAGCATTTTATTAGTTATTAGTTTACTGGTCAAACACAAAAAGTGAGAAGAGAAAATGGACTACAAATCTAGTTCATGAAACGATAAGTTTATATCTACATACATTCATACTGGTGAGAACGGATATACTGAAATGCTCAAGGAAACTATGTTATGCGATTTAGGTGGACCGTTAAAAACGATAAGCGTTATTCTTATAAGTAACAAATCAATAGTGGAAATGGAGACAAAATACACAAAACACATATATCACTACGAAAATCAAACTTGAGACGAGTAAGTTTAGATGATAAAGTTGTTTAAATGAATTATAACATGTAAATTATCATTATCATCCTTAATATACTTTATTTTGAAATTTCAAGAAATTTTACAAGTAACACATTTAACATAGAGATAAATTCAAAGTGTTTGCATACAATGGTACAATAATACTTGTTTTAGTACATTAATAATTACATTTAATGAAATTATAAGTTTTACTAACATTGCTTACTTAATCTAAATAGCCAAATTACTGAATTTAACAAAGGATAATAATGGGTCAACTTTTCAAAGTAAAGGGGCTGAAACTATCAACTCATCTATACATGAGGGTCCTTATGTTCGTACATATTTCATTTATTTAAACCGTATAATGTGTCTTGTTCCCTCACTCTTTTTTTCCGGTCCTCCGCCATCTCACCGGCATCCACCCACCGCCGGCGACCTCCAACCAACACCCTCGATCATATCTTTCTCTCCTGATTCCAATTCTGTTAAACGGTTACACAATTCACCAGAAAACTTAAATTTCGTCAGTGTGTTGTTTTTTATCTTTTATTTTTTACTATTAAAAAATTACAATTTGTTTTTTTGTTCATTTTTTTATTATAAAAAAATATTAAAGTTGATTGCTTGAACTGCTTTCTACACTCTTCCTCTGTAAGTCTTCCATCAATCCATCTCTTTCACATATACAACTTGCATTTTCATTTATTTATTTATTTATTAATTATTAATTATTTTGTGTAAAGTTCCATTTTTTGCCAATAAATGAGTGAAAGTTTTAATTTTTATGTACAAAGGAGTGAAAAGCTTAATTTTTGATAAGTAAATAAGTGAAAGTTCATATTTTTGCAAGTTGGGACTAATTTTTGTGTGTTTATTTTAATAAAATTTAACTAAAAAAAACTAATTTCTTGGCAAAAAATTGGATTTTACACTCCTTATCAGTAGAGGGAAATTAGTTTATACCCTATGTTGACAAATTTAGGATATTATATTACATTTCTTGGTAATTTTCTCTTTATATTTAAGCCCATAAACTCGAGTTGGTAAGCTCGTAAGTCAATTCTGATAAGCGTATAAATCGGGAAAAAGCTTATCAAGCAACTAGAATTCGTGTGTTTAACTCGGTATTGTTATTGAAAATTAATGTAGGTGGTGATTAAGAAGGAAATGAAGGATGCTTTCTTGGATGGGGAAGTTAGCATCAGCATTGTGGTTACCTTTAAGTCTTTTTGCCCGTATGAACAAGGATGATACTTTAGGTGATGAAAAGGATCCCCTTTTGTGGTCTAAGGATCTTGAAAATCATGCGTTTGGAGAATTCTCGTTTGCAGTCGTACAAGCGAATGAGGTTATAGAAGATCATAGCCAGGTGGAGATTGGTAGGAACGCTACGTTCGTTGGTGTTTATGATGGCCATGGTGGCCCAGAAGCTTCACGATACGTTTGTGATAAGCTCTTCTCTCATCTCATCCGTGAGTCTTCTTTATCTCCTTTTTAAACTTTTACATGGTGCTATTAATCAAAAAAATATTCATAAAAAGTTCATGAGACCCGTAGTTTGTTTAACAGGCATTCTTAGCAGGGTTGTACTTCATAGTTCATACTGATACTTTCATGACTTTTATTATTGTATGCTTGATATGTTGTACCTAGATTCGGTATTATGATGTCCCTTAAAGATTGATCCAGTTCACTTGAATCAGTTTGTACATATGTCAGTTCTTTCTTCACCTAGTATGTGCAGATAATAAGTTGCTTTGGGAGACTTTGACTTGTTTGACACGCTTTCTGTAAACAATTTTTGTTTTAATCTTCATTTATTATACATTATTGGCCCGTTAGAGATATAACATAACCTGAGTTGATCAAATACTTGGTAATTTAGTTGAATTTGCCACATATGTCTTTTATCTTCTTATGTTCTTGACTGGTACAAATATTTGGCAGAAAGCAAGAAAATTTACAAACTATAAGTTATTTAGAACATATCATTTACTATTTGATAGGTCTTGCTCGAGAAGAAGGATTGATATCCTCAGAGATTCTTAAAAATGCTGTTTCTGCTACCGAAGATGGATTCCTCACTTTGGTGCGCAGGACGTGTGGGATAAAACCGTTAATGGCTGCAGTTGGTTCTTGCTGTCTGGTTGGTCTCATATCAGAAGGCACGTTATATGTTGCTAATATGGGTGATTCTAGAGCTGTCATAGGACGTTTAAATGGGCGTAAATCAAATAAAATTGTGGCTGAGCAAATAACTGAGGATCATAATGCGTGTAGCGATGAAATCAGAGAAGAGCTCAAGCAAGATCATCCAGATGATCCACATATTGTCGTTATGAAACAAGGGGTGTGGCGAATAAAAGGCATTATTCAGGTATCATGTTCCATCCTTTGTTGTAGAGTTGCCAATTGTGATACATTTACTTATGAATGAGGTTGTTCTGGTTACAATTGTGTTATTCTGATACAGTTACTTAACCAATCATTTCATTAGAAAATTAGATTATTTTTTAGAATAATATGACTTTTGTAGTCATAACTCGCTGATTATTATTAAAATATGAAAGAATTTGTATAAAATATTTATGGATCAGTTGACCAGACTCATTTTGATCAGCACCAAAATTGCATATTTTGACCTCTTCCCAACCCGCTCATTTCCCAACTTCAATATATGTCAAATTGTGCATTTATTTCTTTAATGTTTCAATATTTGCGGCTGGTGTTTTAGGTTTCGAGAACCATAGGAGATGCTTACTTGAAGAAGCCAGAATTTGCTATTGATCCATCATTCCCGCGGTTCCACCTTCATGAATCTATCCAAAGACCTGTTTTAAGGAACAGCCCTTCTATGTACACTAGAGAGTTAAAAGCCGATGATAAGTTTCTTGTATTTGCATCGGATGGATTATGGGAACACATGACGAACCAGCAAGTTGTTGAGATTGTCCACAATAATCCCAGATTAGTAAGTTCGTTTTCTTGATGGTCCAAAAAAAGGTAGTGTTGTACAGGACGGGTTGGGTCGATTAAAACACTTTTTGGCCAAATATATTTGTCTTTTTATTTTTTACAAAGATATATCAACAAAGATTTGATTTTTTAGAATAAATAGTTTTTTGGAATGACCCATTGAATAAAATGATTTAGCAGGTTTAGGTTTTATGCAGGAGAAGTACGGTTTGGGTAATGCTTGACCCATTAACATAATCCGAAAGACCCATTTTTGAGAAATGGGTCGAAATAGTCACCGTCTACACGTACAGCGATCTCACATATGTTTTTCCTTAAAAACATTAGGGTATTGCTAGACGACTCATTAAAGCAGCAATGACTGAGGCTGCTCGAAAAAGCAGGAAGAAGTATGATGAAGTGAAAAAGATGGATCAAGGGTCTAGACGTGCTGTTCACGACGATATCACAGTAGCTGTCATTTTTATCGACCAACAGACAAATGTTGACATCGATGAACTATCAATGTGTGGGTTCACCCACTCTACTACACCATCCAGTTTTAGTACCTTGCAAGGGGTAGTAAGGGGTGCATAAATCAATGGGCGTGATTTGAACTACGAATAAGACAAAGATACGAGTTTTGGGATGACAGAGATCTTTTTTCGGATTCTAACAATGGAATGGTTGAATGAAACCAACGGTTAAATGAGCCGCTTAACTCTTCATTTTTTAGTTATATGTTTGAATAAAGCCATCAATCATTTACTTATGTATAGTTTTCGAAATTATATTATATCATTTTTTGGTCATATTCTTAATAAAATATCAAATATTTAACATAAATCTTGAATTAGAGCTTAGTTGTCTTTTAAGTAGTTACTCCTATCTTTATGTTCTTTTACCTTAAATTTTCAATTTCGAGTAGGAAAGAATGAATCATTTTTCGGTTTTGTCAAATGTCTTTAAAGGTTTTTAACTTATTATTCGATCATTCAAGAGACCCAATACGTATAAGATCCATTACAAACGCTATTCCAAAACACCTCCAAAATATACAAACATAAAGCATAATCAGTTTTTATTTTAGTGTTTAAAACTAAATAAAAATATTCTCAATTCTTAGAGCACACATGCATAATCCATTAACACTTTTAAAGTTTAATGAATTGACACATTTTTTTTTTAACTTCTAGGAATTATTGTTTGGTTATACGCTTTACTTTACATTCATTACTATTGTATGCGACCGACTATTATATCATCTATTGTATGAAGATGAATCTTCAAAAAACTCTATTGTATGCTTCAAATTTTCATATACTCTATTGTATGAGGTGAACCTTCGGAAAACATTATTGGAACAATAGAAGGTACAAAAATGAGCGTATAGTTGAACACATAAACAAACAATAAACCTTATCTTCTACGACCCATATAATCTTCTAAAATTTAATAGTTAACGCACTTTATATCATTCAACAACTCAATAACCATCCAGTGCTTAGTCTCATTATATCTTATGTCACCACACGTAGTAAATGTTGCATCCACACAATGTCACATGTGCTCAGAAAACACTACATTAAATACACCATTACAAATACCCTTATTTCTAAACCACTAGAGGTATATCTCGTGCGATGCATGGTGCTTGTTAAATTCCAATGTTTACCTACATATGTAATCGTGTACCGTCCTGAATGGGCCTCACACAATAAGCAAGGCAAAAACCATGCGCAGGACGGCCCAACCAACAAGCATGCCCAGGCGACAACCTCCGACAGGAGAGGCTACATTACAGGGGGTCACAACAGCAGACAACAAATTATTGACAGCCCTGCATGACTCACAGGAAGGCCCATTAATCTAAAGCCCAGCAAAGGGTGCAAGCCCATCAAAATAGGGTTTATGTCCCCTGGCAGGGGACAACCTTATAACGGATTCCACCTACATTAGTGGTGGTCTCCCCAGGAGCCGACAAGGGTTTTCTTCCTTGAATATTATTGGTCCACGTCATCACAGGGACCCCACACCCAGGCTAGGTCAATCATAGCCGTACGATTAAAACTACCGCGATCATGAGTCCACCGTACGATGAACAGTATAACCAAGATCATGTGTCAGCCGTACGATTGGTACCCTCACGATCGTGAGTACACCGTACGATGAATAGTATTATCAAGATCACCAGCCGGCCGTACGATTAAGTACCATGGGATCACGACACATGTCCAAACTTGCTGGTCAAGGTGAATGAAGGGCACTATAAATATAGACACTTGGGTATTATTCATGCCAACACCTCATAATACACCTTCATCACTATTCATCACCTACACTTATCATCATTAGGAGATTACTGTTCATCTCCTATCACCGATTCCTACCACCCTTATTGTTGTTCGATACACTATAACGGGTCCTTACGCAAGTCGCGGAGAGTAACGAGTCGGCTCAATCCATCTTGCACTCAGGTATAAAAATTATGCTTGATCAAATGGCGCCATCCATTTGTTGAAACCCTAACTATTTTATTGAGCTAGCAAATATTTTCTAAACTGATTTTCTAACTCCCACTCAGTAACTCAGATATCATGACATCCAACACCGGTCCGCCTCCAACGGCCGGTGAAAACGCGACGCATTTCATGGCTGCACAAGTGCCATTGCCAACTGCTGGAGGGATGGCTGCCTGGAATCGGCGACAGGTGCTGGAAGAGACACGCCGACATCTGGATTTCACCACTCCAGGGGGGGCAGACATCGCAACCTCAGGGACCAACACCAGCTGGTGGACAACAACCCCCACATGGCCTGGGTTCTCAGCCGTTTACACAGGCCCAATCAAGTGTTGGTCAACAACCCCCTCAACAGACATTCCAGCAGCCACTGGTGCAAAATTTCCAACAATTTCCACAGCAAAACGTTCCACCACCATTCCAACAGGTGCCATTCCAGCAAATACCCTTTCAGCAGGCGTCGTTCCAGCAGGTACCATTCCCACAAGTACCCTTTCAGCAGGCGTCGTTCCAGCAGGTGCCATTTCAGCAAATACCATTCCCACAAGTATCATTTCAGCAGGTGCCATTCCAACAGGCACCATTTCCACAGCCATCTACACAAAGCTATCAGCAAGCTTCATATCAGCAGACACCACCTCAACAGGTGCCATTTTAGAACACGCCATTTCAGCAAGCACCTGCCCAACACACACAGGGGCCATCTGTGCAGGAGACTGCAAATGCTTTGGGTCAGATCCTGGCATAACTAATGCAACTAGCAGTAATACCACCCCCTCCACCACCATTGCCACCAATGCTAGCAAACCTCCTGGCAGTAATGCAGGGGAAAACACCGCAACCGCAAAACATAATCCCTGACTCAAATACACAATTTCACCCGGCTATCTCCAACGTTCCACTCCCCCTGGGGGTCACAGTACCTGCTAATCTTGGAATCTATGATGGAACTACAGATCCTGAAGACTTCATACAGTCATTCCATCATGTGATTAAAACCCAGCACTGGGAGGATGCGGTGGCCTGTCAAATGTTCCCATCAGTCCTGAGATCATATGCTAAGTCCTGGTTTTGGGATCTACCAGAAAGAAGCATCACTTGTTTCGATGATATAAGGAGAAAGTTTGTAAGTCATTTCCACTAGAAGAAGAAGCATGTAAGATCGCATGTAGAGGCGCACATGATAAAACAACACCCTCATGAGTCATTGGAAGATTTCGCAGACAGATACACTGATGAATGCCTGAAAATTCCAGGACGGCCAGAAAGTCAGCAGGTATCAGGTTTTATATCATGTTTAGATGAAAGCAGATTTCAGGCGCTCGTAGACAAATTCATCGGCGATACACCATCAACTTTTGCTATGCAAGTATCCCAAACTAGGGACTATGCAAGGGCAATGGAAAAACGCAAGCTTAATCAGAGGATCAAGCAGGCCGCCAACAACTCGAAAAATGACCACAGGTCCCAACCTTATCAGGGAAATGGTAAGGGACTACAGGGAGGAAAGTTTGGAAAGGGAAATAGATTCCAGCCTTATAATAGGCATGCAGAAAAAGATACGCTTATTGCCTCCCTGTCAAAAACTCCACACGAAATACTGGCAACGGAACCTGTAGCCAAGGGGTTCAAAAAGCCAAATCCCATGAACTCTAAGGCAAAAGAAAATGGCAAGTATTGCAAGTACCACAAAGAACCAGGCCATGACACTAACGAATGCAGAGAGCTCAAGGCTCAAATCTACAAAGCAATCAAAGATGGCAAGTTGGAACACTTAGCCCAGGGTGCCAGGGATTTTCAACAGGGGGAAGCCAAAAAAGGTAAAGCTACAGCTGAATTACCAAAGCCTGATGCAGTAATACTCATGATCAGCCCCTAGCCCCAAGACAGAAGAGAAAAATAGAACAGGTGGAATTATGGGAGTTGCAAGAAATAGCATTTCCAGCCATACATCATGTAAACCCCTCAGCGGAACCACTGGTCATTACGGCAAGAATAGCCAATTTCCAAGTCAGCCGAGTTTATCTAGACAGTGGTAGTTATACGGAGATCATGTATGAACATTGCTTCGAACAGTTACCAGAGCATATCAAAAGTCGCAGGGAAGAGTTCCTGCAACCTCTAGTAGGTTTCTCAGGAGAGACAAGTTGGCCGATAGGGAGGATTAAGCTTGAAGTTACGTTGGGAGCTTACCCGCGGTACAGAACAACCACGCTCGATTTTGTAATTGTTCGCTCTCCCTCCAAGTACAATGTTATACTAGGAAGAACAGCCATGCTCCAGTTTAGAGCAATCACCTCAACAGTCCACGGTATGATACGTTTCCCAACGCCAGAAGGAGTGGCAACTGTTCACGCAGACAGGCTGCTGCAGATTGAATGTGCTCAAGTGAACATTACACCTGAATCAGGAAACATACCTCAACTCGACAGCGAACAGGAGGAGATTGTGATAAATCAGGAACACCCAGACCAGACGGTATGTATTGGCAAGAAGCTCCCAGCCAGGATAAAGAAACAACTAAAAGCATTGTTAATAGAAAACCAGGACGTTTTTGCATTCCGGCCATCTGATATGACAGGGGTCCCACGAAGCATTGCTGAGCACTCCCTGAACGTTAGACCAGGAGTGACTCCTTCAAGACAAAAGAAGCGTGGGATGGCACTAGAACGAAGCGCCTTCCTGCAAAAAGAAGTAGAAGACCTTGTAGGTGCAGGGATACTACGAGAAGTTAAGTACCAGACATGGGTGGCCAACCCCGTCATGGTAAAAAGGCCTAATGGTTCCTGGAGAATGTGTGTTGATTACTCAGACTTAAACAAAGCCTGCCCAAAGGACAATTACCCACTGCCTGAGATTGACTGGAAAGTAGAGTCCTTAGCAAGTTATAGACTAAAATGTTTCTTAGACGCCTACAAGGGCTATCACCAAATCCAAATGGCTGAATATGACGAAGACAAGACAGCGTTCCACACCAATCAGGGAATCTTTTGTTACAAAAAAATGCCCTTCGGGCTAAAGAACGCAGGTGCTACATACCAGAGGGTGATAGATTCCGCCTTCAGGGATCAAATTGGTCGAAATGTGGAAGCATATGTGGATGACCTTGTCATTAAAAGTGCGTCAGAAGCAAAAATGTTGGAAGACATTTCAGAAACATTTACCACCCTTAGGGGAATCAACATGAAGCTAAATCCCCGCAAATGCAGTTTTGGAGTTGAAGAGGGAATGTTCCTGGGACATGTGATCACCACCGGCGGATTCAAGGCAAACCCAGAAAAAGTCCAGGCGGTAACAGGCATGCCTTCCCCAAAGTCAAAACAGGAAGTTCAGAGTCTTTCAGGGAAATTGGCCGCCCTGACCAGGTTCCTGTCTAAAGCGGCAGAAAGATCCTTGCCCTTTTTCTCAACCTTAAAGGGTACATCAAAGAAAGACTTTATGTGGACGGAACAGGCTGAACAAGCGTTTCAGGAGATGAAAGCCCTCATGGCAGAACTCCCCACACTAACTGCACCGATCCCAGGAGAAACACTAACCCTGTACTTGTCAGCCTCAAGCGGAGCGATAAGTTCGGTCCTGATCGCCGAAAGAAATAAGATTCAAATGCCTGTTTACTTTGTCAGCAAAGCACTTCAACCGGCCGAATTGAATTACTCCCCAATAGAGAAGTTAGTCCTGGCTTTGGTACACACAACCAGGCGCCTGCGAAGGTATTTCCAGGCACATCCAGTAGTGGTGCTAACGGACCAGCCAATCAAACAGGTACTGCTAAAACCAGAAAAATCAGGGAGGATGGCAAAATGGGCAATAGAGCTAGGCGAGCATGAAATTACTTTTTGCCCTAGGAGTGCGATGAAGGGACAAATAATGGCTGACTTCCTGACTGAGCTTCCAGGAGTGACAGAAGGCACGAGCTCCCTGACCGTCAACAGTAAGCCAATGAAAACTTGGGAACTTTATACTGACGGTGCAGCTAGCTCTGCGGGGTCAGGAGCAGGGCTAATCCTTACTAGTCCAGCTGGCGAAGAACACACTTATGCTTTAAGGTTCGAATTCCCTGCAACGAACAATGAAGCAGAATATGAGGCACTAATCGCTGGACTAAAGATCGCTGAACAAATGGACATCACGTCCATCCAAGTGTTTGTTGACTCGCAGCTGGTGGCCAACCAGGTAAACGGAAATTTCGAAGCTAAAGAACAGGCAATGAAAAAATATCTGGAAGTTGTACAACAAATCAAAGGCAAGTTCAGCTACTTTAAAATTGATCAAGTTCCAAGGAGTCAGAACAAGAAAGCTGACGTCTTAAGCAAACTGGCAACTCTCACCTTTGCTCACTTAACCAAAGAAGTGCTGGTCGAAGTTCTAAAACAGAAGTCAATCAACAGCAGTCACGAAGTTAGCTCAGTTGAAGAAGATGAAGACAATTGGATGACTCCTATCAGAGACTACCTGCTTCACGGGACACTCCCTGCTGATAGGACTCATGCTAGGAAAATCAGGATTAAGGCACCAATGTATCTCATCGAGAAAGGTGAATTACTCAGGAAATCTTTCTTGGGACCGAACCTTAGGTGTGCCGGTCCTAGGCAGGCGGAGAATCTTATCAGAGAAGTCCATGAGGGTTCCTGTAGCCTCCACTCAGGCCCTCGTGCAATCACAGGAAAGATAATGCGCCAGGGGTATTTTTGGCCCACAATGCATCAGGACACCCTGGAGATAGTTCGAAAATGTCAGTCCTGCCAAATTCATGCACCTATCTCCAGAACCCCAAAACACGACCTCATTCCTGTCACTTCTCCATGGCCTTTTTACAAATGGGGGATCGATATTGTAGGACCTTTCCCACCTGCAACTGGAGGAGTGAAATTCATTGTGGTGGCGATTGATTATTTCACCAAGTGGGTGGAAGCAAAGCCCGTGGCTCAGATCTCTGGAAAGAAAATGGTAAACTTTGTCTGGGAAAACATCGTGTGTCGGTTCGGGATCCCACATGAGATTGTAAGTGACAATGGGACACAGTTCGCGGCTGACCCCTTCAAATCATGGTGCGAAGAACTCTCAATTAAACAAACCTTTACCTCTGTAGCACACCCCCAGGCCAACGGACATGTGACACCCGTCAAATTAGGACTAGTTTTTAGTTCCTAATCATTTAGAAATACGTGTAATTAGTTCTATGTATTAGGCTAATTGTATGTATCAAAATATATATTGTTGAATATATATCAATACTCGATTAGAATTAATCGTTCATTTTCAAATCGACCGAATTTCCGATTCATATATATATGGCATTGGTGAAAAACAATATTAAATAATATAGGAATTATTATTTAATAACTCATTATGTATTATATATTATTTTGATAATATATATCAAGTATTACGTATCGTACAAATCAAAACGTTCGCTACAAAACTCATAAACAATGAATTATTATTTGAAATAATAATTACTAGTTACTTTGGTTGAAATAAAACATATTTCGTTTTATAATCTTTTACTCAAACGCAACGAAACCACTCGAATCGTGTCCGTCTCTAAAACATAAAACAATGATATATTTTTATATCTCATTAACAGAATTTCTATTAAAATACTTCGATTAAAATACGTACGATATCAAATATAGAAATTTATCGAATTAAAACATTTTACTATTTTTCAATCGGGTACAAAAACACGGGTATTTTGTACTATGAAATTAGGCCAACTAACTCAAATAATTGAGTTAGCCGGCTATACCAACGCACCCTTTACTTCACTTCTTCATTTCTCTCAATCTCCCTCTCAACTCTCTCGGCTCACTCTCTAAATCAAAACAACAACAACAATTAACAACAACAACAATCAAGCATCATCATCATCATCATCGTGATCATCCTCATCATCATCTTCTTCGTCTCCATCATCACCATCATCCGTTCATCATTTTGATACGTAAGGAATTACTCACTTTTTTTCTTTAAGTTTTCGTATTTAAATTACATATATTAGCATGTTATAGTATTCCACAAACTGATTATGCCCCCAAATCGAACCCAAGTTGCTGTATTTAAGCTGATGTTCGTCACAGACCTGCAAACCCAGACAAACCACGCGATCGCGTGATTTATCCAGCCGATCGCGTAACTTTTTAACCCACGCGATCGCGTGATAATATTAAACCGATCGCGTCATTCTTAATTCCAACCGATCGCGTGACATTCCAAACCGATCGCGTCATTTTTAAATCTCAAACCGATCGCGTGACATTCCAAACCGATCGCGTCATTTTTAAATCTCAAACCGATCGCGTGACAATTCAAACCGATCGCGTAATTTGTAGTTCCACGCGATCGCGTGATAATCCTCGGCCGATCGCGTGATCTGGTTTCCTGGATCGCGTGATTTTTCAGAAACTTAAACCAAATGTTTTCATGTCGCGATTATTACTAAGTACTCAGTTTAGAGACGTTTAAAATCCAAACAACTATAAATAATTTTCACAACGTATTATATTTATACGAACTCAAATTATTTATATTCGATACGATACGTTTTCAAAACAAAGTTCATTTATACGAAACAAACATATTTATGTTATCAAGATCTCGATTTCAAATCAATCACCAATGGCCGTATCCATTTTCACAAACTGAAAACATAATCATTAACCAATGTATTTGGTCAAAACTAGTTAAGGGGATAACTAGCATAGATGGTCCGTAGTGTCATCAAATCAAGTAAACCTTGCGCGTTTAATACGCCCGGCAAGTTTCAAATATCTAATCAATCAAAACCTTGCGCGTCTAAGACGCCCTGCAGGTTCAGTCATTGTAACGACATCAAAATCATTGTGAATCATCAAAATTGTTGGCTAACAATTCATTAGGCTCAGGTGAGTCTCATAGCCCCTTTTTAAATATGTTTTCTCAGGGGTGTGATCCATTGCTTGTTTTGTTTTACAATATGAACGCAAGTATCATTAAATCAAATACTACATGAGTTATTTTCTCTAATCATTTTAAAGCCCTCCATCAGCATAGTTTGGTAATACCTAGTAGCGTGAATATTAGTATATGATATCATATAGGTCTGACCAGCCTCATCCGGGTTAGCACGCACTAACTAGTTAAACGGATGTACTAATATTTGGGAAGACGAGTGATGATTAGGCACTCGTAGGAGGCACCTCGATCAGGATACCTTAAATGTGGACCTGACATCTCGAGTTAAGCTCAGACTATGTGCTCATGGCTGTATGACTTTTATTTTGCTTAATTGCATTTTAAATTCAATTATCATTAAATCTTGCGGTTCATACAAATATGTGTTGACATACAAACATGTGAGCTCACCAGCGTTTCGCTGACCCATTTTAGCATGTATCACAGGTACTCAGCAGCAGTAGGTCTGCCACTCAAGATGCCCATTAGCTCGAGTCACATTCAGACATCAAGAGATTGTCATGCATTACTATATTTTGTATAATTTAGTTATGCCATAGAATCTCTATCATTCGAACTCAGGAGCTTTTGTAAACTATGTTATAACAGTTTAAAACTTTTATAATATCAATGTATTTTGTAAACGACGCATGTAGTGGTCGTTCATTATGTAATCTTGTGTGCTTTGTATATTGATTAGTCGCGCCCCGAACCGACTCGCTTCCGCATCATAATTTGGGGGTGCGACAGATTGGTATCAGAGCCTAAGGTTATAGTGAACTAGGTTGCATTTAGTGGGCCTAGACTATGACCGTTAGGCAGTATTTCTTATTAGATATAACTGGTTCAATGATTACACCATATGAGTTTAATTTAACATAGCTTAGCTAACTATGTACAATTAAATGAATACGATGTGAAAACTGAAAGGGGTTATGTTGAATAGGAATGCGATAGTTGACTCTGACCACGAGAGAAACCGTGACTAATACTTGATTAGTGTTAGACACACATTAGGCTATTATGTGATATAGGAGTATATACATATATAGGCCTCATTTACGTTCAACTCTATAGGCTATTATATATTAAAGATATATGATTAAGGCCACTCGCGTATTATCTTCTAAGCTATTATATATATATTAAATATAGATCACACACGATAATACACTTGTTAACATCTTCACTATCAAAGACGATGTGTATGAATTACTAACGTCTATCCCTTTAATACGCACATAACATCTCACAACACAATTCCGCTGTACCATCGTATGCTCGCGAGGAGTATATCATTTCGTATTTCCTCCATCATTCTATTTCCTTAGAATCACAAATGGAACTTATTGTTTGAAGGACTATAGGCTCCATACGTAAAACCATATCCCACCTACTTGCAAACTCGCATCTAGTATGCAACTCTGTTGTTTGTCAAATGTGATTATCACTTGTGTAATTGTATATTACCCCATAAATATATATATGCATATGTGATGTATCATGTTTTGGCGCAAACAACTCATCCACTCTCTTTGCTTATGTCAGAATCATGCCGCCAAAGAAGACTGGTTTCAGTCAAGCTGAACTCAATGCTGCGGTTACCCGAGCTGTAGCCGAAGCCATGGCTGCTCAAGAAGCTCTAAGGAATGCAGAGACAGTCAATGCTACTTCTACTCCTGTTATCAAACCTTGTTCCTACAAGGACTTTCTCAGCTGCAAGCCACTTTACTTTAAGGGCACGGAAGGTGCTATTGGCTTAATCCGATGGATTGAAAGAATGGAATCTGTCTTCAGTCTCTGTAACTGTACGGAAGATAGTAAGGTCAAATTTGCTACTTACACCTTTCAAGAAGGTGCACTAACGTGGTGGAACACCCACGCAAACTCTATTGGCGTTGAGATCGCAAACCGACTTCCTTGGCCTGAATTGAAGAAAAAGCTAAGGGAGAAGTACTGTCGCGAGGAAGAACTACACCGACTGGAAGTCGAGTTCTGGCATCTGGAGGTACAAGGGAACGATATTGCTGGGTACACCACCAAGTTCCAGCAATTCGCTCTGTTGTGCCCAGGCTTAGTTGATACGGAAGGAAAGAGTATCAAGAAGTACATCCGCGGACTTCCGAAGAATATCCAGGGGAATGTCGCCTCAGCGCAACCAACCACCCTTGATAGAGCTATCGAAATTGCTCATGAACTCATGGCCATGGTTGTCAGCCGTGAGACATCTGCTCCATCTTCTGGTAACAACAACAAGAGAAAGTGGTCTGGAAACACCACTCAAAACCAATCATCATCAAAGAGGTCTGAGTCTGATAAGACCCTCAACACTGGTTCTGGTTTCAACAAGGGCTACACTGGAAATAAGCCCTATTGTTCAAAGTGCCGCCGTCATCATGATGGTCCTTGCAGCACACCTTGTGGAAAATGTCAAAGGTATGGACATTTGACCAAAGACTGTAGGTCTACTACCGTCAACACCACCACCAGCCAACCAAGGTCCTGCTATGAGTGTGGAGAAACTGGGCACTTTAGGAATGATTGCCCAAAGCTGAAGAACAAGGGTAACAACACTGCGAAGGGAAGAGCTTTTGTTCTGAACTTAGGAGAGGCCCGTCAAGACCCGAATGTGGTCTCGGGTACGTTTCTTCTCAACAATCTTACTGCTTCTGTTCTGTTTGATTCTGGTGCTGATAGGAGCTTCATATCTGATGAGTTTAGTAAATTGCTTAACATTGTCGCTATTGCCTTAGACGCTAAGTACATTGTAGAATTAGCTAATGGCAAATTAATTGAGGCTGACAGTGTGATACCAAATTGCACTTTAAATCTATCTGATGAAATCTTCTCTATTGACCTTATACCCGTTGAGATTGGAAGTTTCGACGTCATTATTGGAATGGATTGGTTATCCAAGCACCGAGCTGAAATTGTCTGCTATGACAAGATCGTCCGTATTCCTCTTGTCACCGGTAGTACTCTAATCATACAAGGGGAGACCGGTAGGACGAGACTGAATATCATATCCTGCATGAAAACTCGCAAGTACCTTAGGAAAGGGTACCAGGCGATTCTCGCACATGTCTTGGAGAAAAAGTCGGAAGAGAAACGACTTGAGGATGTGCCCATTGTTAGAGATTATCCAGAAGTCTTTCCCGAAGACTTACCTAGCCTTCCACCACCGAGACAAGTTGAGTTCTCGATCGATCTCGTGCCGGGGGCAGCACCTGTTGCACTAGCACCATATCGTTTAGCCCCTTCAGAACTTCAGGAGTTGTCTACTCAGTTGCAGGAACTCCTGGATAAGGGATTCATTAGACCGAGTTCTTCACCATGGGGAGCTCCGGTTCTGTTTGTGAAAAAGAAGGACGGTTCATTCAGAATGTGTATCGACTATAGAGAGTTGAACAAGTTGACCGTCAAGAACCGTTACCCACTACCTCGAATTGATGACCTATTCGACCAACTTCAAGGGTCAAGTATCTATTCGAAGATAGATCTAAGATCAGGTTATCATCAGTTACGAGTTCGTGACATCGACATCCCAAAGACTGCCTTCCGAACTACTTATAGAAATAGAAAGCACCAAAGGCGCGTTGGTTAAGTATCTCATTCCACAAAAGTTGCACAAATCTCTTAAGACATGAGAATTGGAGAGCCTGACCCAGCGCGACTTTTATGTCAGACCAATACTTCCCCTTTGCCTTATCTAGTAGATAAGGGCTAGCGCCAGTCGCGTAGGGCGACCGGGCCAGGCCGAGTCAGAAAGGCTTTGATGACTCAATCTCTCATCTGGATAGAGGCCTATTCCTCGCCATAACTGGACAATTCTCTTCTTTTTACGGGGCATAGAGAGTCAGCATTTCACAATCGGCCATGGGGTCACGAGGATCTGATATAGAACTAATTTTGGGATTGGGCACAGTATGAAAGATCTTTTAGATGCACATATCCCTCCGGGAGGGCGATTGGGACGTGGGCATAAGGGCCTTTATGACACAATTAATAATTCGATTCATTTTCAATTAGGCCTTGCTCTAGCTTCTTTAGGGGTTATTACTTCTTTGGTAGCTCAACACATGTACTCTTTTCGCTATGGACATTATGAGTTTCAAGTGATGCCCTTTGGTTTGACTAACGCACCGGCAGTATTCATGGACCTTATGAACCGAGTGTGCAAACCATATCTAGACAAGTTTGTCATTGTTTTCATCGATGACATTCTTATTTACTCGCGCAATGAGCAAGAGCACGCGCAACATCTCAAAGTCATTCTAGAACTTCTTAGACACGAAGAGTTATATGCTAAATTCTCCAAGTGTGAGTTCTGGATGCAAACCGTTCAATTCCTTGGTCATGTAATTGATAGTCAAGGAATTAACGTAGATCCATCAAAGATTGAGGCGATCAAGTGCTGGCAAGCACCGACGACGCCGACTGAAGTACGCCAATTCTTAGGACTGGCAGGTTATTATCGGCGTTTCATTGAGAATTTTTCCAAAATAGGTCAACCTCTCACAATACTGACTCAGAAGGAAAAGAAGTTCGATTGGACTGATAAACAAGAGTCAGCATTTCAGCTATTGAAGCAAAAGCTTTGCAGTGCACCAATTCTATCATTACCCGAAGGCAATGAAGACTTCGTGGTATACTGCGATGCCTCACACCAAGGTCTTGGTTGCGTGTTGATGCAACGAAACAAAGTTATTGCCTACGCCTCCCGACAACTCAAAGTTCACGAGAAGAACTACACAACTCATGATCTCGAATTAGGAGCCGTAGTGTTCGCACTCAAGATCTGGAGACACTATCTGTATGGCACAAAGTGTACCATATTCACCGATCACAAAAGCCTCCAGCATATATTCGATCAGAAGGATCTCAATATGAGGCAACGTCGCTGGGTTGAGTTACTCACCGACTATGACTGCGAGATCAAGTATCATCCGGGTAAAGCAAATGTAGTTGCCGATGCCCTAAGTCGCAAAGAGCGCACAAAACCACTTCGAGTCCGAGCCCTTAGCATAACCATCCACAATGACCTAATCATTCAAATTCTTGCTGCTCAACTCGAAGCATTGAAACCTGAAAACATCAAGGAAGAGGCCTTACGAAATATGGAGAATCAATTTGAAACCAAACCCAATGAGGTCAAATACTTCGCAAACCGAATTTGGTTACCCAAGTTTGGGAATCTTCGAGACTTGGTGATGGATGAAGCTCATAAGTCTAAGTATTCTATACATCCTGGATCTGACAAGATGTATCATGGCATCAAGGGATCATACTGGTGGCCAAACATGAAAGCAGAGATTGCCACGTATGTCAGCAAGTGCCTCACATGTTCAAAAGTTAAAGCTGAATATCAGAAGCCCACCGGTTTGCTACAGCAACCGGATATTCCAGAATGGAAATGGGAGCAAATCGCTATGGACTTCATCACTAAACTCCCGAAAACATCAAGTGGTTGCGATAATATATGGGTAATAGTTGATCGTCTAACCAAATCTGCTCATTTCCTTGCCATGAAGGAAACCGACAAAATGGAACGTCTCACACGAATCTATATGAAGGAGATCGTAACAAGGCACGGCGTTCCAATCTCAATTATCTCTGATAGAGACAGCCGGTTCACATCTAACTTTTGGCAATCATTGCAAAAGTCATTGGGCACTCGTTTAGATATGAGTACAGCCTATCATCCACAAACCGATGGCCAAAGTGAAAGGACTATTCAAACACTGGAAGATATGTTACGCGCCTGCGTAATTGATTTCGGTGCAAATTGGGAGCATCATTTGCCATTGTGTGAATTCTCATACAACAACAGCTATCATACCAGCATTGGAGCTGCACCATTCGAGGCACTGTACGGTCGTAAGTGCCGATCGCCTATTTGTTGGACCGAAGTTGGAGACAGTCAACTCACTGGTCCGGAAATAATTCATGAAACCACCGAGAAGATCGTTGGTATCCAACAACGGATGAAGGCCGCACGTGATCGTCAGAAGAGTTATGCTGACATGAGACGCAAGCATCTCGAGTTCCAAGTTGGAGATCGAGTTTTGCTCAAAGTATCGCCTTGGAAAGGTGTCATCCGTTTTGGTAAACGTGGGAAGTTAAACCCTAGATACATCGGACCTTTTGAGATCCTTGAAAGGATTGGTCCAGTCACATATCGATTGCAGCTACCTCCAGAGCTCAGTAGCGTGCATCCCACATTTCACATTTCTAACATGAAGAAATGCCTGTCCGACGAGACACTCATCATCCCGCTCGAGGAAATTCAAATCGACGACAAACTTCATTTTGTCGAAACACCAGTGGAGGTCATGGACCGTGAGGTCAAAAAGCTTAAGCAAAGTCGTATCCCTATCGTCAAGATTCGGTGGAATTCGCGGTGTGGTCCGGAATTCACCTGGGAACGGGAAGACCAGATGCGACTCAAATATCCACATCTATTTTCAGACTCCACTCACGCATCAACTCAGAGCTAAATTTCGGGACGAAATTCTCTTAACAAGGGGAGAATGTGACACCCGTCAAATTAGGACTAGTTTTTAGTTCCTAATCATTTAGAAATACGTGTAATTAGTTCTATGTATTAGGCTAATTGTATGTATCAAAATATATATTGTTGAATATATATCAATACTCGATTAGAATTAATCGTTCATTTTCAAATCGGCCGAATTTCCGATTCATATATATATGGCATTGGTGAAAAACAATATTAAATAATATAGGAATTATTATTTAATAACTCATTATGTATTATATATTATTTTGATAATATATATCAAGTATTACGTGTCGTACAAATCAAAACGTTCGCTACAAAACTCATAAACAATGAATTATTATTTGAAATAATAATTACTAGTTACTTTGGTTGAAATAAAACATATTTCGTTTTATAATCTTTTACTCAAACGCAACGAAACCACTCGAATCGTGTCCGTCTCTAAAACATAAAACAATGATATATTTTTATATCTCATTAACAGTATTTCTATTAAAATACTTCGATTAAAATACGTACGATATCAAATATAGAAATTTATCGAATTAAAACATTTTACTATTTTTCAATCGGGTACAAAAACACGGGTATTTTGTACTATGAAATTAGGCCAACTAACTCAAATAATTGAGTTAGCCCGCTATACCAACGCACCCTTTACTTCACTTCTTCATTTCTCTCAATCTCCCTCTCAACTCTCTCGGCTCACTCTCTAAATCAAAACAACAACAACAATTAACAACAACAACAATCAAGAATCATCATCATCATCGTGATCATCCTCATCATCATCTTCTTCGTCTCCATCATCACCATCATCCGTTCATCATTTTGATATGTAAGGAATTACTCACTTTTTTTCTTTAAGTTTTCGTATTTAAATTACATATATTAGCATGTTATAGTATTCCACAAACTGATTATGCACCCAAATCGAACCCAAGTTGCTGTATTTAAGCTGATGTTCGTCACAGACCTGCAAACCCAGACAAACCACGCGATCGCGTGATTTATCCAGCCGATCGCGTAACTTTTTAACCCACGCGATCGCGTGATAATATTAAACCGATCGCGTCATTCTTAATTCCAACCGATCGCGTGACATTCCAAACCGATCGCGTCATTTTTAAATCTCAAACCGATCGCGTGACATTCCAAACCGATCGCGTCATTTTTAAATCTCAAACCGATCGCGTGACAATTCAAACCGATCGCGTAATTTGTAGTTCCACGCGATCGCGTGATAATCCTCGGCAAATCGCGTGATCTGGTTTCCTGGATCGCGTGATTTTTCAGAAACTTAAACCAAATGTTTTCATGTCGCGATTATTACTAAGTACTCAGTTTAGAGACGTTTAAAATCCAAACAACTATAAATAATTTTCACAGCGTATTATATTTATACGAACTCAAATTATTTATATTCGATACGATACGTTTTCAAAACAAAGTTCATTTATACGAAACAAACATATTTATGTTATCAAGATCTCGATTTCAAATCAATCACCAATGGCCGTATCCATTTTCACAAACTGAAAACATAATCATTAACCAATGTATTTGGTCAAAACTAGTTAAGGGGATAACTAGCATAGATGGTCCGTAGTGTCATCAAATCAAGTAAACCTTGCGCGTTTAATACGCCCGGCAAGTTTCAAATATCTAATCAATCAAAACCTTGCGCGTCTAAGACGCCCTGCAGGTTCAGTCATTGTAACGACATCAAAATCATTGTGAATCATCAAAATTGTTGGCTAACAATTCATTAGGCTCAGGTGAGTCTCATAGCCCCTTTTTAAATATGTTTTCTCAGGGGTGTGATCCATTGCTTGTTTTGTTTTACAATATGAACGCAAGTATCATTAAATCAAATACTACATGAGTTATTTTCTCTAATCATTTTAAAGCCCTCCATCAGCATAGTTTGGTAATACCTAGTAGCGTGAATATTAGTATATGATATCATATAGGTCTGACCAGCCTCATCCGGGTTAGCACGCACTAACTAGTTAAACGGATGTACTAATATTTGGGAAGACGAGTGATGATTAGGCACTCGTAGGAGGCACCTCGATCAGGATACCTTAAATGTGGACCTGACATCTCGAGTTAAGCTCAGACTATGTGCTCATGGCTGTATGACTTTTATTTTGCTTAATTGCATTTTAAATTCAATTATCATTAAATCTTGCGGTTCATACAAATATGTGTTGACATACAAACATGTGAGCTCACCAGCGTTTCGCTGACCCATTTTAGCATGTATCACAGGTACTCAGCAGCAGTAGGTCTGCCACTCAAGATGCCCATTAGCTCGAGTCACATTCAGACATCAAGAGATTGTCATGCATTACTATATTTTGTATAATTTAGTTATGCCATAGAATCTCTATCATTCGAACTCAGGAGCTTTTGTAAACTATGTTATAACAGTTTAAAACTTTTATAATATCAATGTATTTTGTAAACGACGCATGTAGTGGTCGTTCATTATGTAATCTTGTGTGCTTTGTATATTGATTAGTCGCACCCCGAACCGACTCGCTTCCGCATCATAATTTGGGGGTGCGACAGATTGGTATCAGAGCCTAAGGTTATAGTGAACTAGGTTGCATTTAGTGGGCCTAGACTATGACCGTTAGGCAGTATTTCTTATTAGATATAACTGGTTCAATGATTACACCATATGAGTTTAATTTAACATAGCTTAGCTAACTATGTACAATTAAATGAATACGATGTGAAAACTGAAAGGGGTTATGTTGAATAGGAATGCGATAGTTGACTCTGACCACGAGAGAAACCGTGACTAATACTTGATTAGTGTTAGACACACATTAGGCTATTATGTGATATAGGAGTATATACATATATAGGCCTCATTTACGTTCAACTCTATAGGCTATTATATATTAAAGATATATGATTAAGGCCACTCGCGTATTATCTTCTAAGCTATTATATATATATTAAATATAGATCACACACGATAATACACTTGTTAACATCTTCACTATCAAAGACGATGTGTATGAATTACTAACGTCTATCCCTTTAATACGCACATAACATCTCACAACACAATTCCGCTGTACCATCGTATGCTCGCGAGGAGTATATCATTTCGTATTTCCTCCATCATTCTATTTCCTTAGAATCACAAATGGAACTTATTGTTTGAAGGACTATAGGCTCCATACGTAAAACCATATCCCACCTACTTGCAAACTCGCATCTAGTATGCAACTCTGTTGTTTGTCAAATGTGATTATCACTTGTGTAATTGTATATTACCCCATAAATATATATATGCATATGTGATGTATCATGTTTTGGCGCAAACAACTCATCCACTCTCTTTGCTTATGTCAGAATCATGCCGCCAAAGAAGACTGGTTTCAGTCAAGCTGAACTCAATGCTGCGGTTACCCGAGCTGTAGCCGAAGCCATGGCTGCTCAAGAAGCTCTAAGGAATGCAGAGACAGTCAATGCTACTTCTACTCCTGTTATCAAACCTTGTTCCTACAAGGACTTTCTCAGCTGCAAGCCACTTTACTTTAAGGGCACGGAAGGTGCTATTGGCTTAATCCGATGGATTGAAAGAATGGAATCTGTCTTCAGTCTCTGTAACTGTACGGAAGATAGTAAGGTCAAATTTGCTGCTTACACCTTTCAAGAAGGTGCACTAACGTGGTGGAACACCCACGCAAACTCTATTGGCGTTGAGATCGCAAACCGACTTCCTTGGCCTGAATTGAAGAAAAAGCTAAGGGAGAAGTACTGTCGCGAGGAAGAACTACACCGACTGGAAGTCGAGTTCTGGCATCTGGAGGTACAAGGGAACGATATTGCTGGGTACACCACCAAGTTCCAGCAATTCGCTCTGTTGTGCCCAGGCTTAGTTGATACGGAAGGAAAGAGTATCAAGAAGTACATCCGCGGACTTCCGAAGAATATCCAGGGGAATGTCGCCTCAGCGCAACCAACCACCCTTGATAGAGCTATCGAAATTGCTCATGAACTCATGGCCATGGTTGTCAGCCGTGAGACATCTGCTCCATCTTCTGGTAACAACAACAAGAGAAAGTGGTCTGGAAACACCACTCAAAACCAATCATCATCAAAGAGGTCTGAGTCTGATAAGACCCTCAACACTGGTTCTGGTTTCAACAAGGGCTACACTGGAAATAAGCCCTATTGTTCAAAGTGCCGCCGTCATCATGATGGTCCTTGCAGCACACCTTGTGGAAAATGTCAAAGGTATGGACATTTGACCAAAGACTGTAGGTCTACTACCGTCAACACCACCACCAGCCAACCAAGGTCCTGCTATGAGTGTGGAGAAACTGGGCACTTTAGGAATGATTGCCCAAAGCTGAAGAACAAGGGTAACAACACTGCGAAGGGAAGAGCTTTCGTTCTGAACTCAGGAGAGGCCCGTCAAGACCCGAATGTGGTCTCGGGTACGTTTCTTCTCAACAATCTTACTGCTTCTGTTATGTTTGATTCTGGTGCTGATAGGAGCTTCATATCTGATGAGTTTAGTAAATTGCTTAACATTGTCCCTATTGCCTTAGACGCTAAGTACATTGTAGAATTAGCTAATGGCAAATTAATTGAGGCTGACAGTGTGATACCAAATTGCACTTTAAATCTATCTGATGAAATCTTCTCTATTGACCTTATACCCGTTGAGATTGGAAGTTTCGACGTCATTATTGGAATGGATTGGTTATCCAAGCACCGAGCTGAAATTGTCTGCTATGACAAGATCGTCCGTATTCCTCTTGTCACCGGTAGTACTCTAATCATACAAGGGGAGACCGGTAGGACGAGACTGAATATCATATCCTGCATGAAAACTCGCAAGTACCTTAGGAAAGGGTACCAGGCGATTCTCGCACATGTCTTGGAGAAAAAGTCGGAAGAGAAACGACTTGAGGATGTGCCCATTGTTAGAGATTATCCAGAAGTCTTTCCCGGAGACTTACCTGGCCTTCCACCACCGAGACAAGTTGAGTTCTCGATCGATCTCGTGCCGGGGGCAGCACCTGTTGCACGAGCACCATATCGTTTAGCCCCTTCAGAACTTCAGGAGTTGTCTACTCAGTTGCAGGAACTCCTGGATAAGGGATTCATTAGACCGAGTTCTTCACCATGGGGAGCTCCGAATCTGTTTGTGAAAAAGAAGGACGGTTCATTCAGAATGTGTATCGACTATAGAGAGTTGAACAAGTTGACCGTCAAGAACCGTTACCCACTACCTCGAATTGATGACCTATTCGACCAACTTCAAGGGTCAAGTATCTATTCGAAGATAGATCTAAGATCAGGTTATCATCAGTTACGAGTTCGTGACATCGACATCCCAAAGACTGCCTTCCGAACTCGCTATGGACATTATGAGTTTCAAGTGATGCCCTTTGGTTTGACTAACGCACCGGCAGTATTCATGGACCTTATGAACCGAGTGTGCAAACCATATCTAGACAAGTTTGTCATTGTTTTCATCGATGACATTCTTATTTACTCGCGCAATGAGCAAGAGCACGCGCAACATCTCAAAGTCATTCTAGAACTTCTTAGACACGAAGAGTTATATGCTAAATTCTCCAAGTGTGAGTTCTGGATGCAAACCGTTCAATTCCTTGGTCATGTAATTGATAGTCAAGGAATTAACGTAGATCCATCAAAGATTGAGGCGATCAAGTGCTGGCAAGCACCTACGACGCCGACTGAAGTACGCCAATTCTTAGGACTGGCAGGTTATTATCGGCGTTTCATTGAGAATTTTTCCAAAATAGGTCAACCTCTCACAATACTGACTCAGAAGGAAAAGAAGTTCGATTGGACTTATAAACAAGAGTCAGCATTTCAGCTATTGAAGCAAAAGCTTTGCAGTGCACCAATTCTATCATTACCCGAAGGCAATGAAGACTTCGTGGTATACTGCGATGCCTCACACCAAGGTCTTGGTTGCGTGTTGATGCAACGAAACAAAGTTATTGCCTACGCCTCCTACAACTCAAAGTTCACGAGAAGAACTACACAACTCATGATCTCGAATTAGGAGCCGTAGTGTTCGCACTCAAGATCTGGAGACACTATCTGTATGGCACAAAGTGTACCATATTCACCGATCACAAAAGCCTCCAGCATATATTCGATCAGAAGGATCTCAATATGAGGCAACGTCGCTGGGTTGAGTTACTCACCGACTATGACTGCGAGATCAAGTATCATCCGGGTAAAGCAAATGTAGTTGCCGATGCCCTAAGTCGCAAAGAGCGCACAAAACCACTTCGAGTCCGAGCCCTTAGCATAACCATCCACAATGACCTAATCATTCAAATTCTTGCTGCTCAACTCGAAGCATTGAAACCTGAAAACATCAAGGAAGAGGCCTTACGAAATATGGAGAATCAATTTGAAACCAAACCCAATGAGGTCAAATACTTCGCAAACCGAATTTGGTTACCCAAGTTTGGGAATCTTCGAGACTTGGTGATGGATGAAGCTCATAAGTCTAAGTATTCTATACATCCTGGATCTGACAAGATGTATCATGGCATCAAGGGATCATACTGGTGGCCAAACATGAAAGCAGAGATTGCCACGTATGTCAGCAAGTGCCTCACATGTTCAAAAGTTAAAGCTGAATATCAGAAGCCCACCGGTTTGCTACAGCAACCGGATATTCCAGAATGGAAATGGGAGCAAATCGCTATGGACTTCATCACTAAACTCCCGAAAACATCAAGTGGTTGCGATAATATATGGGTAATAGTTGATCGTCTAACCAAATCTGCTCATTTCCTTGCCATGAAGGAAACCGACAAAATGGAACGTCTCACACGAATCTATATGAAGGAGATCGTAACAAGGCACAGCGTTCCAATCTCAATTATCTCTGATAGAGACAGCCGGTTCACATCTAACTTTTGGCAATCATTGCAAAAGTCATTGGGCACTCGTTTAGATATGAGTACAGCCTATCATCCACAAACCGATGGCCAAAGTGAAAGGACTATTCAAACACTGGAAGATATGTTACGCGCCTGCGTAATTGATTTCGGTGCAAATTGGGAGCATCATTTGCCATTGTGTGAATTCTCATACAACAACAGCTATCATACCAGCATTGGAGCTGCACCATTCGAGGCACTGTACGGTCGTAAGTGCCGATCGCCTATTTGTTGGACCGAAGTTGGAGACAGTCAACTCACTGGTCCGGAAATAATTCATGAAACCACCGAGAAGATAGTTGGTATCCAACAACGGATGAAGGCCGCACGTGATCGTCAGAAGAGTTATGCTGACGTGAGACGCAAGCATCTCGAGTTCCAAGTTGGAGATCGAGTTTTGCTCAAAGTATCGCCTTGGAAAGGTGTCATCCGTTTTGGTAAATGTGGGAAGTTAAACCCTAGATACATCGGACCTTTTGAGATCCTTGAAAGGATTGGTCCAGTCACATATCGATTGCAGCTACCTCCAGAGCTCAGTAGTGTGCATCCCACATTTCACATTTCTAACATGAAGAAATGCCTGTCCGACGAGACACTCATCATCCCGCTCGAGGAAATTCAAATCGACGACAAACTTCATTTTGTCGAAACACCAGTGGAGGTCATGGACCGTGAGGTCAAACAGCTTAAGCAAAGTCGTATCCCTATCGTCAAGATTCGGTGGAATTCGCGGTGTGGTCCGGAATTCACCTGGGAACGGGAAGACCAGATGCGACTCAAATATCCACATCTATTTTCAGACTCCACTCACGCATCAACTCAGAGCTAAATTTCGGGACGAAATTCTCTTAACAATGGGAGAATGTGACACCCGTCAAATTAGGACTAGTTTTTAGTTCCTAATCATTTAGAAATACGTGTAATTAGTTCTATGTATTAGGCTAATTGTATGTATCAAAATATATATTGTTGAATATATATCAATACTCGATTAGAATTAATCGTTCATTTTCAAATCGGCCGAATTTCCGATTCATATATATATGGCATTGGTGAAAAACAATATTAAATAATATAGGAATTATTATTTAATAACTCATTATGTATTATATATTATTTTGATAATATATATCAAGTATTACGTGTCGTACAAATCAAAACGTTCGCTACAAAACTCATAAACAATGAATTATTATTTGAAATAATAATTACTAGTTACTTTGGTTGAAATAAAACATATTTCGTTTTATAATCTTTTACTCAAACGCAACGAAACCACTCGAATCGTGTCCGTCTCTAAAACATAAAACAATGATATATTTTTATATCTCATTAACAGTATTTCTATTAAAATACTTCGATTAAAATACGTACGATATCAAATATAGAAATTTATCGAATTAAAACATTTTACTATTTTTCAATCGGGTACAAAAACACGGGTATTTTGTACTATGAAATTAGGCCAACTAACTCAAATAATTGAGTTAGCCCGCTATACCAACGCACCCTTTACTTCACTTCTTCATTTCTCTCAATCTCCCTCTCAACTCTCTCGGCTCACTCTCTAAATCAAAACAACAACAACAATTAACAACAACAACAATCAAGCATCATCATCATCATCGTGATCATCCTCATCATCATCTTCTTCGTCTCCATCATCACCATCATCCGTTCATCATTTTGATACGTAAGGAATTACTCACTTTTTTTCTTTAAGTTTTCGTATTTAAATTACATATATTAGCATGTTATAGTATTCCACAAACTGATTATGCCCCCAAATCGAACCCAAGTTGCTGTATTTAAGCTGATGTTCGTCACAGACCTGCAAACCCAGACAAACCACGCGATCGCGTGATTTATCCAGCCGATCGCGTAACTTTTTAACCCACGCGATCGCGTGATAATATTAAACCGATCGCGTCATTCTTAATTCCAACCGATCGCGTGACATTCCAAACCGATCGCGTCATTTTTAAATCTCAAACCGATCGCATGACATTCCAAACCGATCGCGTCATTTTTAAATCTCAAACCGATCGCGTGACAATTCAAACCGATCGCGTAATTTGTAGTTCCACGCGATCGCGTGATAATCCTCGGCCGATCGCGTGATCTAGTTTCCTGGATCGCGTGATTTTTCAGAAACTTAAACCAAATGTTTTCATGTCGCGATTATTACTAAGTACTCAGTTTAGAGACGTTTAAAATCCAAACAACTATAAATAATTTTCACAACGTATTATATTTATACGAACTCAAATTATTTATATTCGATACGATACGTTTTCAAAACAAAGTTCATTTATACGAAACAAACATATTTATGTTATCAAGATCTCGATTTCAAATCAATCACCAATGGCCGTATCCATTTTCACAAACTGAAAACATAATCATTAACCAATGTATTTGGTCAAAACTAGTTAAGGGGATAACTAGCATAGATGGTCCGTAGTGTCATCAAATCAAGTAAACCTTGCGCGTTTAATACGCCCGGCAAGTTTCAAATATCTAATCAATCAAAACCTTGCGCGTCTAAGACGCCCTGCAGGTTCAGTCGTTGTAACGACATCAAAATCATTGTGAATCATCAAAATTGTTGGCTAACAATTCATTAGGCTCAGGTGAGTCTCATAGCCCCTTTTTAAATATGTTTTCTCAGGGGTGTGATCCATTGCTTGTTTTGTTTTACAATATGAACGCAAGTATCATTAAATCAAATACTACATGAGTTATTTTCTCTAATCATTTTAAAGCCCTCCATCAGCATAGTTTGGTAATACCTAGTAGCGTGAATATTAGTATATGATATCATATAGGTCTGACCAGCCTCATCCGGGTTAGCACGCACTAACTAGTAAAACAGATGTACTAATATTTGGGAAGACGAGTGATGATTAGGCACTCGTAGGAGGCACCTCGATCAGGATACCTTAAATATGGACCTGACATCTCGAGTTAAGCTCAGACTATGTGCTCATGGCTGTATGACTTTTATTTTGCTTAATTGCATTTTAAATTCAATTATCATTAAATCATGCGGTTCATACAAATATGTGTTGACATACAAACCTGTGAGCTCACCAACGTTTCGCTGACCCATTTTAGCATGTATCACAGGTACTCAGCAGCAGTAGGTCTGCCACTCAAGATGCCCATTAGCTCGAGTCACATTCAGACATCAAGAGATTGTCATGCATTACTATATTTTGTATAATTTAGTTATGCCATAGAATCTCTATCATTCGAACTCAGGAGCTTTTGTAAACTATGTTATAACAGTTTAAAACTTTTATAATATCAATGTATTTTGTAAACGACGCATGTAGTGGTCGTTCATTATGTAATCTTGTGTGCTTTGTATATTGATTAGTCGCGCCCCGAACCGACTCGCTTCCGCATCATAATTTGGGGGTGCAACAGGACAGGTGGAGGTAACCAACCGGGACATTGTCGCAGGGATCAAGGATAGGTTGGGAAAGTCTAGGACTGGATGGGTCGAGGAACTTCCGAACGTCCTGTGGGCACACCGAACGTTGCCAAAAAACGATAGCACCTGGGTTACCCCTTTTAGTTTGGTATATGGAACAGAGGCGGTAATCCCTGCAGAAATCAGTGTTCCCACAGAGAGAGTCCTAACATTTGAAGAAGACACCAACGTGATATCCTTACAGGAAAATTTGAATATAACAGAAGAAATCAGGGAAATGGCAGCTATCAGTCAAGAGAGAAACAAGCAAAAAATGGCCAGGTACTACAACAGGAAGGTGCAGAACAGGCAGTACAAGGTCGGAGACTATGTATGGAGAAAAACGAAGCATCCAAAGTCGAAGATACAGGAAAGCTCGGGCAGAAATGGGAAGGACCCTACCAAGTAACGTCAGCCCACGGCAACGGAGCTTACAGCTTGTCTCAACTAGACGGTACTCCTGTTCCACGTACATGGCACGCAACAAACTTGAAAAAATGTTATGTCTGAACAACTATCTGTAAGCCCAGGAGGGCTTGATCACCCCTCCTGATTGGCATGTTTTGTTGAATCACCTTTTTATCAATAAAACTAGGTTGTTCGTGCCAAGTTTCAGTTATTTTACTTTGCGTTTATACAACTATCACAAATGTGCCAGTGACATACCACCTTTGAATAGGAAATGTCATATGCACAAGGCCGTAACATCGGCCGGACTTGCACGATGCATCTCCACAACGCCTCACTCCCTGCACGCGGATGGCACAATCACCCGTAATAGCAATCAGGAGTGACGGTCCTGCCATAGAGGAAGGTGAATTCTAGCCCTATCCCTGGCAGAGGTTCACCTCAATCAGAAGGTTGGCAAAGTGTTGAACCAGATCAGGGCAGGAGGGACACAAGTATTTGCCAGTAGGCTTGCTAGCTGACCCTCCCTGCACAGCTGGCAAACTAGAATTTGCCTGGTCATGACCACCCAAATCTCGCTTATCACGTCAAATCAAAGCACATTCTAACAGTATAAGCATTCGAAACCAAACTTGCAAGTAAACACTTAACAAAAAATGTACGTACATTAAAGACAAAAATTGTATACATATCCAAGAAGCGTCAAGCGCTCGTACATAAACAAAGCAAATTAAGGCCTCAGGGCCAAGATCGCATCGACAGGCATGTCAAGGTCTTCAACAAGCCTCTCCAAAAATGGAGATGTAGACAGATTTTTCAAAGTCGTCTTAGCCTCCTCAAGCTTTGTTGAAATAGCAGGGTCAATCCTGCTAGCCAAGACTTCGGGCAGCGGATTCAAGAACTGAGCAGCCACAGTAGCCATTTCATGTCGGCCTTGGCCCCTGGAACATTGAACTAACCTGCCAAAAGGATTCAAAATCCCAGGGCAAGTCATCGAAGTTATGATCAGATCAGGAAGACCGGCCTGCAACTTCTTCTTCTCCTCTGCTGCGGCGTCCCTTTCAAGGATAGCCTGATCCCTCTCCTCAACCGTCATGTCCTTGATAGCTAGGGCTTCATCCCTTTGAAGCATAGCAGCATTTAACTCCTCACCATTCCGTTGCAGGGAGGTTTCCATATCAGCAACTTTCGTGGCCTGCATAAGTATAACGCTTTGAGTAGAAAAGTATTAAATAGATAGACGGGAAGAAATAGGAAAGTAGAGGTATACCTGCTCTGCCAGTTGGTTTTTCAAAACCTCAATCTCTGAGTTCAAATGATCAACTTTGGCTATATCACCGGAATGATCAGCTTTGAACTTTTCAAATTGCTCCCTCTCCCTAGCAGCCTTTGCCTGTTCGCTCTTCAGATCGATCCTCAACTTCCTAGCAAGTACCTCTAAGCGATCAGCAACCTTCAGCGTGTTGATACTCCATATGAAAGAATCGAAGGTGGCCTTAACCCCACGGTTGATGCTTTGGCGAGCATTAAGAGAGGCCATTCTCTTCTCGATCGCAGGAGGCATCGCATGCAGGACGTAATCCCTACAAGATTGGAGATCACGCCCTGGATTATCAGCTTGAAAGGACCAGCCGGGGATAAAAGGAGGTAAGCCGAAAAGATCGTCAGCAGGAGCACTGGCGATAGCTCCACTGGCGCTGCCCAAAAAATCGACGGCATCGTCATCCTCATTAGCCACCCTGTTCACAAAGGAAGGGCTGGAAGAGCTTCCTGAGTGGTGTTTAGAGGAAGAATCATCATCCGTCCTAAACTGAATCCGCCTCTTCTTGTGCTGGATAGGATTCACATCCTCCATCTCCTCCTCTGAAAAAAGAAAAAATGTATGTATATATATAATAATTCTTTTAACTTTTACACACACATAAAATTAAAGCAAACTTGCAGACCGATACATACCTGTAGCGGAATCATGCAGCCCGTGAGAATGGGGGATGTTCGCAATATCCTCAGAGCCTCCAGCCTCACTAGAAGAAACAGGACGGCTGCTACTCTTTTTCTTCTTCGGCCTGCCCCCTGAAGCAGATTTCTTCTTTCTCTTTCCCCCAGATGCCCCTAGATCATCAACCATCTCATAATCATCAGGGACATCAGAACCGGCAGGGATACTCTGCAGGGGAGAACCGTCGGGGTTGGTGGGAATGTTGCTCGCTGATGTATGACCAATCTCAACCCCCGAAAGGTCGTCAACAGCCAGGAAGCTATTAAAATCCATCACTGCAGGGAGGACAAAAAACATAAGAAAATGACATTTAACATTACGTCACCGCCTAAATTTCACCACTTCCTACCTTTATTCTTATACCGGCATATGAGGATACGGCCTTCCCTGTTCCAGTTCCTGCTCATGCACGCCATGGCCAGGACGGACTCCGGATACGGTCTCATCACAACTCCGCCCTGTCTCAACAGGCGTAAGAACGTCATGTCAACCTCTGGGTTCGAATCAAGAATCACAGGGTTCACATTTTTCACAGGCGCGTATCTAGAAACCCAGGCCTGTGGGTTCACCCACTGTAAAACCTTCCTCTTGTCTGATGGAATTACCTTATCATCGACATAAAAGAAACCCTCTTTCCACCCCCCTTAAGCCATCAACCCTGGGACCACAAAAATTCGTATTTTTCCCCCACGTTTAGCTACTGAAAACCAACTCTCCGGAGAATTGGTTATTGTGAACTGAGATGCAAAGTACAACAAGGTAGGCTCTTTCCTGTGTAATCTACAATATATCTCAAACATAATAATCTTCTGGAGCCCTAAGGGATGAAGCTGGGAAAAACCGATCCCGTAATACTCCAAGAGAGAAATCAAGAAAGAAGTAGGAGGAAGCCTGAAATTGCTAATTCAAACCAGTCAGAGTATACAGTCACCTTCCCCGCAGGCGGTGAATGGGCTCGCTGGGAAGGTAAGGGCGCGATCGCCTCAAAAAGATCTATACAGGGGTACATGGCGCTAAGTCCTAGAATAGCGTCCCTATCTACTATGCTCCGGATACAATCTACTGTACCGCCGGAAAATTGGGCGGTCACCTTCGCCAAAGGGCCGACCAAAGCAGAAGAAGGGGTGGAAGTGGTGGTAGACGGTGACGGTTCCATTATATAAAAATGTATGAAAAAGGAAATCGAGAATGCACAACGAAATACAAATACAAGCGCACAAGAACGAAGAGAACGAACCTACTGCGGTAGCCGGAACCTTGATCGTGTGAGGAGCGCAGAATTTTCAAATTTGCAAAGAGTTTGAATGTTGATAAAAAGCACAAAGTAAAAAAAATGAGGGGATAGCCCTATTTATAGCCGGGCAACGTAACCGTCACAGGCCCATGGGCCTTTGGGCTTTAATCTAAGCCTTACACGTGTACGGTAATCACGACACCCCAGGGAGACACGCGCATAATCGACCCTAATTAATGCTACACGCACACATACAGCCGTCTGCACAAATTCCAACACGCGCTAACGTCTTGAACAAATCAAAAACTGCACGGTTCCCTGACACACTGATGGGACGCCATCAGTCAAAAAAACTTAACGTTAAAAATTAGCCACGTCCTTCCTGAGTATAGGTATCTCCTGACCGGAGGATTTCCTGACAAACATGCACGCGCATAAAACAGTAAGTATCCGGCGAAATTTACTTCCCTGAAATATGGTCATCATTCCTGCAAAAAACATCACACGCAAACTTTTACTCCTGTACTACTAGCTGTTGAGTTCAGTTCCCAGACGCAAGCCTCAGCAAACTAAACTGGGGGGACTTAATCGTGTACCGTCCTGAATGGGCCTCACACAATAAGCAAGGCAAAAACCATGCGCAGGACGGCCCAACCAACAAGCATGCCCAGGCGACAACCTCCGACATTACAGGGGGTCACAACAGCAGACAACAAATTATTGACAGCCCTGCATGACTCACAGGAAGGCCCATTAATCTAAAGCCCAGCAAAGGGTGCAAGCCCATCAAAATAGGGTTTATGTCCCCTGGCAGAGGACAACCTTATAACGGATTCCACCTACATTAGTGGTGGTCTCCCCAGGAGCCGACAAGGGTTTTCTTCCTTGAATATCATTGGTCCACGTCATCACAGGGACCCCACACCCAGGCTAGGTCAATCATAGCCGTACGATTAAAACTACCGCGATCATGAGTCCACCGTACGATGAACAGTATAACCAAGATCATGTGTCAGCCGTACGATTGGTACCCTCACGATCGTGAGTACACCGTACGATGAATAGTATTATCAAGATCACCAGCCGGCCGTACGATTAAGTACCATGGGATCACGACACATGTCCAAACTTGCTGGTCAAGGTGAATGAAGGGCACTATAAATATAGACACTTGGGTATTATTCATGCCAACACCTCATAATACACCTTCATCACTATTCATCACCTACACTTATCATCATTAGGAGATTACTGTTCATCTCCTATCACCGATTCCTACCACCCTTATTGTTGTTCGATACACTATAACGGGTCCTTAAACAAGTCGCGGAGAGTAACGAGTCGGCCCAATCCATCTTGCACTCAGGTATAAAAATTATGCTTGATCAAATGACGCCATCCATTTGTTGAAACCCTAACTCTTTTATTGAGCTTATCTTCTACGACCCATATAATCTTCTAAAATTTAATATTTAACGCACTTTATATCATTCAACAACTCAATAACCATCCAGTGCTTAGTCTCATTATATCTTATGTCACCACACGTAGTAAATGTTGCATCCACACAATGTCACATGTGCTCAGAAAACACTACATTAAATACACCATTACAAATACCCTTATTTCTAAACCACTAGAGGTATATCCCGTGCGATGCATGGTGCTTGTTAAATTCCAATGTTTACCTACATATGATGTTATAATTGTCAGTCAAATCAATTCTTAATTTGTTTAGTGATACCAACAGTAAAAGGTATATGATTTGGTGTTGGTGTTGTTCGATAACAATAAACGATGAGGCATTTTTGAATCTTATCTATCGGTGTCGCCTTACTTTTTCTAAATTCGGAGTTTAAACTCATAAGATGTCAACACTCATATCAAAAGAAAACTGTTATTCACGTGGATGTTCGATCGATATAAATGTCTCATCAATTTATAACATATATGAAGACCATTTAATATGATATGATCTTACCCATGGCTAACAAACGTTAATTCAAATTGGTGTAGAGATGTTTTCTTAAAACTTTAACATAATTGGTACTGAAGGGTAGTCTGCTCAACTTGCATAATCCATCTGTCATAATGACTACAAAACCACCATTGCAACTTGTCCTCATCTCAAATGATTTGGGTTCTTGAATATGTGTGGTATGTGTGTGTGGTTTACCCGTTGATACTGTTCATTTTCCCATTACGGAACGCACTCATAACTAATATGGATCCAATCGATCATCAACACATTTAATTTCTACATTCGATAACAAAAGATAGTAGACATTTCGTGGAAATTATTTGCCATATGATTCTAACACACCAATGCATCGAATTAGTTTTTTTTATAAGCAAAGCTTTATTAAAAACCCTAAAAGGCCCGACTAAACACAAGAAATATGCTCTAAGATAGAGCACACCACCACAAAATTAGACAGACACGGAACGGAAAAAAGAACTCCAAACTTGAAACCAAGAAAGTAAACAAAACGAAGCCCAAAGATTAACCATTCCCCTAGGATTTAAGATCCAATCCTTCCACTCAAACCTTTTGCTACACCTATTAGAAATCCAAAGAAGCGCCAATCGTTGTATAGAAGGGAAGAGATCTTCGTTTTTAACTTTTTTTCAACTCTGCATCAGATGAGTAAAGGGTCCGATTTCTCCAATTCCAAATTGACCAAAGAGCTGTAAAACAAACACCTTGAAAGACCTTGACAAGTAGCTGTAAAGCATCGAATTAGTGAAATACATGATTTCATGAAAGTGGGTTAATCAAGTAGCTTCTTATATATTTTATCGCTACCTTCTATAGTTATAATTAGCATTCAAACTTAAATTAGTGCAACAAAATGAAAGGATGTTTGTATTTTATTCCAATTAATGAGAATAAAAACTTTTAAAACTTTTAGTTGTCAATGACTGAATTTGTGCCAAAACTAATAACTATGGAGTATTTTAATAATTAGTTAAAATTGAAGCCAAATTATTATACCATCATTATAGTCAAGGACTCAAAGATTAGAATTGTAAAAGTAGATGGTTAATCAAATAGTACTATTTAACTTTTTACTATCATTTATTATAATAAATGGGGTAATGAATCATTAATACGTTTGAGACTCAATCTTTAATGTATTGTAGATTGTAGATTATAGATGGGGATGTATTGTAGATCGTGGATATCATATCCAATCAAAACTAATCCATAAGCATACCTTAAAAACAAAGTCCAAAACCGAATCAAACATAGCATGGCCCGGACCAATATGAGCCCGACCCCTTGTTTGGGTTCGTCAACCGACCGGTTTAGTCAACAAACATCAAATTCCTAGAACCCCCTTTAAGACAAGTTATACTAAAAATTTGGCAAAAAATAGTACATAAATAAATAAATAACAATTCATTTTATTTACCATCCAAGTGGTTGAAATTTAACCTTCCATTTTAGTATTTTACCACCACAAATTTTACCAAGTAAAAATAAAAATAAATAAATATAGATTCTCCACCCCTATATACCTTTCTCCTATGACACACCGCCCTCTTCTTCCGTTCTCTGATTTCTGTGTATACATGTAATTTTGCAGACATGAACAGGGCAACCAAATTAGCCCTACTAATTAACTTAAACCACAACACTAATTATAACATTAATTCCCCTTTTAATCTCAAAACCCTTTTCTTTCATTCAACTCCTGTTCTTGATCGCCGACGACGCACCCACTGGGAATCTGTAAGTCCTCTTTTTAATTTCATAAATAAATTAATTCCCTTTTTAATTTTTTTTGCTTCCTTCGGTTACAAGAAATACCCTGTTTTTGCTGACCAATATTCTGCAATTTTGGTGTCAAAGTTTCAATTTTTATTCTAATTTGTCATTTCAAGAATGTTAATTAGCATTCATTTTGTTAGGGAAATTGTAGCAGAATGGTTTATAAGATGAAAAAGTTAAGTAATTTGCAAATTGCAATGCCCATGTTGAGAAAATGATTTATGTGCAATTTAGTGTTTGTTGTTGTTTTGGTTAACTATGTTGGCATATTAGGGCTAAAATCAGATGGGTATGGAGTAATTTCTAGTTAAAAGAAAAAAGCTAAGAACTTTGTTAGGCCCATATAGAAATGAAGAACATTAAGTAATACTTGTAGTTATAGTTCCATTTTATTATGATTAGCATTGTAAGTCTGAAGTATTTAATTATTTACTTATATCTCTTTTTCTTTCTATCCTGTTTTGAGCAGCCTGGAAGTTTTTACAGGAGTTCATCAAGGGTGAGAATTTTATACTTATCCTTGAGATTTACTTTTTTGCAATGATCGGAACATGTTAATATGGTTAAGTAAGGTGTTACATAATGCCAATGCTATACCCGTCTTTTGAAAGTTTTTATAAATTCAACATAAAAGGCATTAGTGGCTGATTATGTTTGACAGTGTGGAGATACGATATCCTTTTCAGTTTTTCATCATAACATTACATGTCATTATGTTTTTGTGGTTTGTAGTTTGTTAGTCTAGTCTTAACGTATATGAAGAAGAAAATATATATAGGCTTTGTATTTTGTTTATATTAGCTTTGAGGGTTGATTTCTTATCATTTGCTAGTATGCCATACCCCTTGTTATGATGCAAACAGGAACCCAAAGGACTATTATCCTTGCCTTCTTTTCTATTCTAAGATGGGACTGACTTTGAATTCTTGTTATATCTTCTTTTTTCCTTGTTCATCAAAGCCGCATTTTGAATCCTCTTTTTTTTTTTCCCTTCCATTTATCATGTGTTGTTTGTAACTTGTAGAATGAAGCAGTGGCGGATATACTAGTAATTTAGGGTATGCACTTGCATACCCTAAGGCTCCAACAAGTAGTGTAAATTTAGTTGTTTCTAGTAAAGTCTTTATAGAATGCATACCCTATCAAAAAGTGGTGAACACCCTGAATATTATTTGAGTTTATTGTTTCTTTATACGCTCAACTTTATACTAGTTATTATTGTATGCTCCTAACTTTCGTACCATATATTGTATGAGGTGAACCTTTTAATAACTATATTGTATGCTCCCAACTTCCATACTCTCTATTTGTATGAGATGAACCCATTTAATAGAGTTTTTAAAAAGTCTAGTTTACATCATATTACTTAGGGTTTTTAGGAGGTTCACCTATTACAGTAGGTATGAAAGTTGGAAGCATACAATGGAGTTTTTAGATGATTCACCTCATACAATAGAGGGTATGTAAGTTGAACTCATACAATTATAATAATAATTGTGAAGTTGAGTCTATAACCAAACAATAATCCCATGAGGAGCATCTATTGCCAATCCGACAAACACGTCTACCTTTGACTCGTGAAAAAAAATGTTTTTGCCCATACTAGTGCATACCCATTCTCACATTCCTAGATCCGCCACTGGAATGAAGTGCCTCAACTGAATAGATAGATAACTTTTTTATAGCTGTAGATGTGAAATGACTGCTCATGTAGTTTGTTAAGATGCATAATTTTTCCAATTTCTGTAGATATATGTCTTTCATTAGCTTATATTAATTGGGCAGTTGGTAGACAGGCAAAGCGTAGTTATGAAATTTATTTCCATTATTGTTTTTTCATTTGTGCTTCATGGCATTTCTTAATAAACTACATAAAATGTTATTTTGGCTCTCTTTAAACCTTGTCATCTTTCAACTTTAGCACAATGCATTATCTTGTAAATCTTAAACTATTATTCATCTTTGTGATGTTAAAATTGACATTGCTGTTTCATGGTATATGCAGAGACCCAACTTTAATTCAAGAAGACAAAGGAAGTTTTATGCTAAACAAGAATTGCTGAGAAATGCCAACGCTTTCACAGAAAACCTTTTCCACGTAATCCCTTAATAACACATAACATACATACATACATATATATATATATATACATACATACATATATATACATACATATATATATACATACATACATATATACATACATATATATATACATACATATATATATATATATAACTATATATGTATATATATATATATATATATACATATATAGTTATATAGTGGGAGGTTCAAATGAGAACCACTTTATAGTTGAGAACTGTGAGAACCACAATATGTATATATGTAGGGTAGTGATCAAGAGGGAATTGCATTTTTTGGGGGAAGGGGGGAAGCGTTATTATTCATCATGAAGCATCTTACAATTATCAATCAAAACGTCAACAAAAAATTATTTTTACCAATAAATAGTAATCAAAATCGATACTGTAAAGAATATATTAACGAATTAAATTCATTTTTAAGTCACAACATTAGTTGATGAATATTTATTTAATAAATTGTTAACATTCACCGTGATGAATGTTAACTAACATTCATTACGATGAATGTTAAAAAATCACATTATTTGAAAAATATTTTTAATTTTTAACATTCATCACAATGAATGTTAATTAATATTCACCGCGGTGAATATTAACGATTTGGGGTCTAGTATTCATAAATTTATGTTATAACTTGCAGAAAGAATTTATCAATGAAGCTTGACATTGACATTCATAGCATTGATTTTGATTAACATTAACTAAATTTCAGTTCGTCTTTTGTGAGATTTGTATGGGTGAAGGTAATATGCTTCTTGATGAATAATAACGCTTCCCCCCTTCCCCCCAAAAATGCACTTCCCTCTGGATCATTCTACTATGTGTGTGTGTATATATATATATATATATATATATATATATATATATAGATGTTCAGTAAGTTTACCTGTTTGAGTTTCGCGGAAACACAAACATCGTTTCACTTATGAGATTGTAGGGTGTTTTGTAGTGGTTTAATTTTAAACCATATAAATAATATGAGGTCAGTTTGGGTTTTTTATTGCAACTGATAAGCTAAAAGATAGCTATATGGGTCAAACAGTTTGAATGGCATAGTAGGTTGCTCAAAAAGTACACAAGTCTTACAACCTCCAGAAAATGTTCTATTCAGAAAATATGGTTCAGTATTAAAGAGATTTGTAATCATATTAGTAACTTAAAAGAAAAAATGAACAAAAATATTGATGGTCAATCTAGCACGGCCTGTTTTGCCCACTCTAATATTCACCATATGATTTATTACCCAATTTTACCAACAAATTCTATCTGTCCTTCATAATGGGATTGGAACTCCCTACAAACTTCCTTAAATCACACTGATTAGCATCTAAACACAACCAAGATGTGGCCTCCCTCTTTTACCTACGACTAAATTCTATTTAGTGCAGTTTGTTTGGAGCTGTAAAAATGAATGGGTGGGTAATGGTTCAAAATGAGTACTTTCTTAAAGGTGAGAACAGGTTGGGTTGACGCAAAATATTTTTTTGTCTACATTTTTAATTTATAGATATGTATAACTAATTGGTGTGTCAGATATGATTTAAAAATTGTGCGTGTGTGTGGTTTTTTTAAAGTAGTTTTTTCTTTTGAGTTGAGTTGTTTAGGAGTTCTAATAATTTACGAAATGTTGATACATTTGAAGCATCTTTTGACCCGTTTGACACATTGGACCATCCTCATTAGTTAAGTTTTTCCGAGTTTACTTATTTGATTCGTTAGAGATTAAACATAAATCATAAGGTCATGGAAACTCATGAATGTCTGATGTTAATTTCTTTTTGTTCATTGAGAAATGATATATTCACATAAATTTTACAAAAACAGTTTTACAAAGTTGTACCAATCACATGGAGTGAGAGAACAAAGAGAGAGAGAAAAAATGCATTTAATTGGTCCACAACTTCCTCCACATCATTTTGTGAAAATGTGTTTGTAATATTCAAGTGATCCTAGCATTTCTCTTGTTCATTTAGGGTTGGCATGATCATGATGAATTTGATCCATCTTCAAGTCAAGGAAGTTCATGGTATAGAGGTGGTAGTGGCGGGCCCAGAGCCAACGATAAGGGGGCCCAGGCTAGGGCCCGCAAAAGTAAGTGACCCAAAATTATAAATATCGGTTTAGTAGAGCTAAAATACATTACGAGTTCTGGAATGAAAGTTGTTCTTGCATAATTCTTCAGAAAGATTCCAGTTCTATGAAGATGGTGAAGAAGTCGACACGATTTTCCGCTCGGCATTTGGTGGAAATGGGTTCTACTTCTGGTCTTTTATAAATGAACCACCAAGGAACTCATCAGGCTATTATAATGATCAGCGGACCTCATGGAATTGGAGACATCAGTTTGAAGATGATGATGATGATGATGAAGATGAATCCTCATCTGAATCTGATAGAGTGGAACCTGGTGCAAGAAAAGACAGGATTGCCCTTGGATTGAGTGGTTCTGGCCCTTTAAGCCTTGAAGATGTTAAAAATGCGTAAGTTTTTTATAAGCTTCTCCCTTTTTTCTTTAAAAGTGCTGTGAAGATTTATCGTCACAGTTAATGTCCCAAGTCGAAGTTACGGTTTCTCTTGCTTAATTTTCAACTTTTTTAAAGCCAAAATGGAATTTCTTACAAACATTTGTTCTCTGTAGGTTAGTTTGGTACAAATGAGAGTTGGCAATCTTGACCCAATTATTTGATAAAAGGGTCAATTCGGGTTATATTTATCTCTAACGGGCCAAACTGGAAAAAATTGCTTTAAATGAAACATGTCAAATACTCAAATGGATTGAAATTTGCAAAAAGCATAGTGTAATACAAGAAAACCTCTTCAACGATTTTATTCATTGAGTTATATATGTTTCAATAATAAATGTTTTTAATAGTTTTTGACACTAGTAGTTATCTATTAAAAAAATGGAAAATAAGAGTTTCTGGTCATCCACTCAACACCTGACCCTCACAACTCGTTTAGTTTACTACCTCCAGTACATACTGAAAATTGATAAACTGAAATCACTTGGGATGCCATCTGGCAACAAACCGAAAAAAATGATTCCAAATGATAGCATACTCTTTGGTTACTGACCTTTAATGTCTCATACTCTGTTTTCCAGATACCGAGCTTGTGCGCTGAAATGGCATCCAGATCGTCACGAAGGTTCTTCCAAGGTACAATGCATTCCGTTACATCCGAAAAAGAAATGTCTTTGATTGTTTGTTGCCAAACCTCCCTCTTTGTTTTTTTTTAGTATACAATACATGTGGCAATTTTGACCTATTCACTTCCGAATGGGTTGATATGGGTTATGCTCGATCTCGAATTGGTCAAGTGAGTTGAAGTCACCCAAAATTTAGTTATAACCCATAGGCCATACCTTCTAAATTGCTTAGTCAAAAAATTCAGATTATCATTGTAATAATGTAGTTTATATCTATAATAATAATCAAGGAATTAGTAATTTATAAAATATGGACAAAAAAGAGTATGTGGATCAACCCCACTCGACCCATTTTTGGTCCAGCTACACAACGTGCCCAACTCCACCCATCATTCCAGCTTTTGAACTGTGGGGAAAAATACATTACATTACCCCCTTTACATTTGTATTCTTATCATCTGCTTTCATCGGTTTCAAACAAAACTAATAAAATGGTGTACATTAACAGGTTATTGCCGAGGAGAAATTCAAGGTCTGCAGCGCAGCGTATCAATCTTTATGTGACAAATTGGCACTAAATTAAAAGATTTCTCTATCGGCCAATGCCACTAGACATGGATTCAAGTCTTCGTTGGAGATGCCATTGATCTAATTGCTATAGTTTTGTTCTGTTTTAGGATCATACTAATTTCATCGTTCTCGTTGGACGAGGTGCAGCGGATGATGATTTTCATGTCGTTTTAAGGTGATACCGCTGATAGGTGGCTTACAATTTGTGTTGTACAAGTTCATAATTTTTAGCTTAACATTTGTAATGGTTTTTGTTTTTGTTTTTTTTTGCCACCCTTGAGAGTGGTACATAAAATAAAACAGATGTTACCTAGTTGTCTTCATACATCGTGGTCTTGTTGTGCTACCCGTTAAACTGTTATCGTAATTGAGGCTTCGATATGTACTAAGTCGAACATCCCAATGTTATGAGATTCATAAGCATTTAGCAACTGTTATGAACATTTATCAACATGTGCATAATCTATTACCCTTTATAGTAGACATTGAGCAATCAGTTATCAGTCTAAACTAAAGATAACTGATAAACAAATGAGTCAAATAAGTCAAGCATTATGATCAACAAATATTTAGTTACAAAAACGTCAGTACTTCATAGATGCAAAACATGTCAACCATGAAAAAACATCATCATATTGCTAGTGACAATTAAGAAGTTATGCATATATTCACAATTTCACACATTAAACAACTTCACCATTCTGAATCATCTTCATAGCTTTTTGAACTTCTTTTCGGCTTCAATAACTCCCGCTGCATCGCCATTTCAAATGTACTCCCTCCGGTGATCAAAGGTGAATTAACACCTATAGGTTCGTTGTGTAAAACAAGTTGAGGGTCATAGTTGTAACAACTATTAAAAAACGGATGTTGAAGAACCTCCGTTGTTGTCGGCCTCATACATGGATGCCATGTAAGCAATGCAGCAATCAAATTAACTGCTTCCGGGCTTGCAGTTGGTAACAACTCAGAAAATTTCACACCATCAAAGTCAGGAAACTGATAATTAGCTTCACTTGCAAGATTAAGACCCGATCTCCATGTACTTTCGGTTGGCGTGCCTAACACCCAACAAATCTTATGCATCACAACTCCTCCATTATCACCTTCAAACAACGCCGTAAGGTTAAACAACTCAGCCATTATTGCACCCATGGCCCACATATCAATCGCGAAATCATACACCTTTGCACCAAGAAGAACCTCTGGAGCACGATACCAACATGATGCAACGTAATCAGTATACGGCAGTCGACCATCTACCTCGCGGGCTTGACCAAAATCACCAATCTTTATCTCATCTTTATTAACTAAAAGATTTTCGGGTTTAATGTCACGATGAATGTAACCTTTATCATGCATGTACGCAAGACCTTGAAATAGTTGAAAGCATAAGTGCTTAATCTCGGCTTCTGAAAAAGGCTTCTTTCGATCCACCATAAGTTCGTAGAGATTGCATTCCATGTACTCGAATACCATATACAAAATATCGTTTTCTCGAATGATTTCTTTAAGTTTGATGATATTCGGATGATTGTTCATCTTCAAGAGCGATTTAACTTCGATTAGGTTCATGCATTCTTCTTTCGAGTAATATCTTTGGTTGAGTTTCTTGATCGCAACAAATTCACCAGTTTTTCGATCCAACGCTTTCCACACGAGGCCAAACGATCCTTCTCCTAGATCTTCCATTCTTACATATCTCTCCATTATTTCTCTCAAGAAATAACAATCACACGTAACAACGAACAAGTATTATTTTCTTAGTTTCGACATTGGTTTGTGAATATCTAAGGTGTTAGATTCTTATTGTAGTTCGTAGGGTTTAAAGTAGTTGTTTGATATATGGAATGTTAATTACTTGGGCTTAAAGTATAATAAATAAAAGATATATATATATATATATATATATATATATATATATATATATATATATATATATATATACAAATTATTTATAATTTTAAATTTGAACATATGGTTATCCAATTTATTAAACAATGAGTTAATGGTTATGTACGGATAAACTATACCTGATTATAAAACATTATGTTATCGAATTTGTGATAGCTACATTTTGTTAAACAAATAATCCAATGCTTACTTTTTAAAGATTTCTTTTCGTGTGGTGTCATGTGAGTTATACAGTTATTACATATTATTCCACTAAAGGAATTTTTTTTTCTTCCATGTAATCAACAATGTGGTGATGGACTATTTTTGTAACTCACACCATTCGTAATGCTTCCATTCTGGCCCTCTCTGTCATCACGACGTATCGACGGGCAGTATGGACGCATCGTGATGGTGCGTTTTCACTCAAACCACGGAACAAAACGGATTGTTGTGGTGGGATCCAACTTTTATTTCTTTTCTTCTTTTTAAGTCTAAAACAAAAATAAATTGTGGGTTCAGTTGGGTGTCATGAGATAGTCATGAAAGTCTGCATTGTTGGGTGTCGTGGGAACATAATGTCGTGACTAAAGTCGCAGTGTGTCGTCTAACGACATTCTGTGAGTGCTATGAGACCACTCCTAGTGGTTATGTCGGTTTCACCATTTCCTTTCGTCACTTTCAAGGCACCGATGGCACAGCTTCATCCCTTCCTTTTGTCGGTTGCATTCTTCGGCTAACCGAAGAAGGGAAACAAGTTGTACGTGGGCCAGCTTATATTTACAATGTATTGTTATTTATTGTTTAGTTTATGTGAATGTATGTATATTGGTAAATGTGGGGATCAAAAATTAAAGGAATTGAGGATTGTTGGCAGTGTTTTGTCAGTCTTTCGTCAGTTTTGGATGTGCTGACGTGGCGCTGAGCTGGCACAAAGGAAGAAATAACTGTTGGGAGTAGTCTGAATGGTCTTATAAACAAAGTTCTTATCACTAATTATATTATATAAGCAAAGTTTTTATCACTAAGGGTTTTCCCATCCGTGGTTAAAACATTTCCACACCACTTCCGCCACCTCAGCGGCACGTCAAATTTTCACAACTGATTCAAAATTGATTCACAACCGATAACCTACTGCCATCAATGACTAACCACTTCATTTTCCTGATCCCCACATTTACCAATATACCACCATTTTTATACACTAAAAAAAAGCATGCGGCCCACAATTTTCAACCGATTACAAATCGGTTAACCGGTTTGGTTTGCAACCGATGGCACCATTTAGGCAACCGATTATACCGATGGGAATGCCCTAATTTTATTTAATTGACAACTGATTTGGAAAATATTACCATGGACCATATTTTTAGCAAGATCTTTTTAAAAACAAATAACATCAACAAAGTCATATAGATAATTATTATATGGTTTATTTACCTTCTTAGATGACATTGATTAACTCCATAAATAAAATCAAAAATGAAATGAGAACATAATGCAAGGACCATTCCTGCTGTTCACTCGTTAAACTGCGAACATTTTGGACAAAAATTTATATAAAATGTTCTCCACAACTGGATTTGGGGAAAACTTGCACCCAATAAAAATGACCAAAATCCATTAAAAGGATTCATAATCCATCCAACAATTCATCAAGAATCAAAATCCCAACAGAGGAAATCAAGATTCTTTAACAATCCCATTTCAATTCCCAATATTTTTTTGAATTTCATGTAAAAAAGTTTACATTTTTACATCCAATAAAAATGCTTAGAAGCATACATTATCTGGGTAATTCTTTATTTTATCAAAGATTGAAACTTTTTCATGGAAATCATTCATTAATTTCAATATCTGCAAAATCATCATTATCTTCAAGAAGACCACCACCCCTTTTATTGACAACTTCAAGAACACAACGTTGTTTTCGGCAATTTCGAGCATCTTCTATTCGTCCTGAATCAAACCCAGATGTAACATCATCATCTCCACCCTCATCTCCCACTTTTAGATCAACTGTAAGTTTGTTTTTCTTGTAAAAATTGGTACTTTATGGAAGGAATATATGTTTACATTGGTGGGTTAACAAAAAGGTGTTAACTTTTTACAAGTAAATGTATAATCATATCTTTAATGTCATTGCTAGCAATATACTTTTGTGAGTATGAATTCTTGTTTCATTTGGAATGTTGGCTGCATTGTTTGGTTTTTTATTATTTTTATATTGGACATATTTGGATGCATAATAATGTATTTGTATGATTGTTCATTGCTAAATGGTTGTATTGGGATTCAATGTTATGTATATATTTGAGAATATTGAAATTATGGTACTACGTATTAGCATTTGATAGAAGCATAACCACTGCATTGTTTGGAAAGCAATAAAGGTATCATTTTATGAATCATGTCGTGCTAAAGTGGGGTGGTTCGCTTTCTGAATAACCCTTAATATCGATCCTTGGTAGTTTCTGCTAGAGGTAACATTTTGGTATTGGGTCAGGTTGGTGCGATGGTTTGATCCAAAGCACTGATTGTCCAATATAAACTTTATAGTAGAAACTAAGTCAGGTCTTCAAATGGAGAACCTGTAACTGTGAAATTGAGCATAAATAATTGTTTGCAAATAAAGGACCTATTTTGAAAGGCGCGGGTAACATCATAAGAGGTGAAATTTGAATGTAGGCGATATGTTAGGATGTTTATGCATGTATGTATGTTTACTTTCCATGTTTTGCCACTAATTTGTAACATCTACCACTGTGCAGGGACGTAAAATAAATTTTTGTCAGCGGTGTGGTGGCCCAACAAAGCACGAGATACCAGATGGTGAGGAGAAAGAGAGAGCTATTTGCACCCTTTGCGGAAAAATTTCATATGAGAATCCAAAAATGGTTTGCTTCTCTCCGTCTATATAATAGAAAAACGTCTAACTGTAATTTCTTTTGTTAGTGCATCCCTAAATAAACACAATATTTTCCTCTACAGGATGTCCCATGTTAATTGCAACCCCTTTACTGTTACACAATATTAGTCCACCGTTATTGATTGATATATTTTGTCTAAAGTCCAAAAGGTGATACTTTCAGGTGGTAGGATGCTTAATTGAGCATGATAACAAGATCTTGCTATGCAAGCGAAATATCCAACCTTCTTTTGGTCTTTGGTAGGTAAATGTAAATGCTAATACTTCGATTTGATCTACAAAACCATTTCAAAAGGATATTGCGTGTATAATGCTTAGTATGTGAACATTTCCTTATAGGACACTTCCGGCCGGTTACTTGGAGATTGGGGAATCAGCTTCAGAAGGAGCGGTTAGGGAAACATGGGAAGAAGCAGGGGCTAAAGTGGAAGTTCTTTCCCCTTTCGCTCAATTAGACATCCCTCTCATAGGCCAAGTAAGTCAAATGATGCCTTTAAATCTTAAATATCAAGCGAATAACTTTTGTGTTATATGTGACTTTGTCTTACAAAGGGGGTGTTTGGATATGCATTTTGATTTTTGAAACTGATTATCGCGAATTCTCATCGTGATAATCAGTTTTTACTGTTAGGAGTTAACTAATAAAATAATTTTGGATGATGAGTATTTAATGCTAAAACTAATACATATATTATACGATTATGAAGGTTTCATACATACAATAGAACTTCTAAAACATGGATACATACAATACCAAAAAGTGTTAACTTTGATCTTTCTGACACCATTATCCCTTTTTTGTAAAATACTATTTGATTGTGATCCTTCGGTATCACATATCTATCCATATATCATTATATCCAAACACCCCTAAGATAACGTTTGTTCCTACGATGAATGCCAGGAACATAAAAACATTACACTTTTACAAGAATGGCACAGTTCTAGATAAATCTTAGAATGTATAAAGTTTTGCCGTTGTACTTGTACTCGCCAAAAATTGTCCATTCTTGTTCAGTATAGTCTTGTTATCTGCATCTTCAGAAAGAAAAAAAGAATGACAAATTAGTTGTAACCAGAAACAACATGTGTTTGTGCAGACTTATATTATTTTCTTGGCAAAGTTGAAAACGCCACACTTTTCACCTGGCCCCGAATCATTGGAGTGTCGACTTTTTGCACTTGATGACATCCCTTATGAATCTCTTTCCTTTTCATCAATGCTTGTTACCTTAAATCTGGTATGTATTCTTTTCAGTGTTCTTCAATGTCTGTTTTTGCTTGGTAACTTAAGTGATTCCATTTTTTCTCTTCCATTTTCGCAGTACATTGAAGACATTAAGGTTGGAAGACCAAAATTTCACTACGTGATTATCAACAAGAGGTATATTGATCCCTGTTTACTACCGTATATGTTTTATATTGGAGAAAATAATTGTTTTGCTCTGTATTTATTTATTAGGCTAGTTGCACAGAATAGCAACATCCTTTCACACTTTTACTATTATTAAACGCACTTTGAAACTTATACAACATACTTTTGTTTTTTGTTAATCATAGCAACATGATTTCATGTTTAACCAATTAGTATCGTATGGATGAAAATGGTGGTGTAAGATTACCTCCCTTTCCAATACTGTTTAAATTACTTTGTTTATATCGCTAAAAGTGTGTTGCTATTTCTGATACATCTAAAAGATTTAGGAGTACAATAGTTATAAAGATACGATTTTGGTTAGTTTACAAGCAATTGCTGTGGTTATTGGCAGGCCTGGCACGAGTCCTTCAGAAATTCATGCATATACTCTTGGCTATCATCTGCGGACTTGACCAGAAGGCACAAGTTGAGATAATCAACATTTTCATATTGGAAAATGTTACTCATAGTTAGGTTTGTGACAATACACAAACTGCCCCTGATGTAAAGTTGTATATTAGGATAGTGAGAAGTTTTTGAACTTATGACTTCTTGTTTGTAAGACAGTAACCTGGTTTGATGTCGTTTTGATCAATCATCCATACAGGTTACAAAAATTTTAGAAAATCTTCCAGAAATATTAAATTTATGTTTATTCATCTTTGTTGCAAACGATTATCCACGTGGAAAAGAAAAAGGAAAATGCCAGACGTTGTATACAGCAAAAAAGTTCTGCACATGTGTTTGAGAATTGAGAATGATAATAATGATGGCAGAAATGAGATTCAGGTAAATTTATATCACATTTGAGATTTGCAAAATGGTTAAAGAATAATATGGCAAACACCTCTAACCAGGACACTCATTGATTTATATGTAACCAATCCAATATGAGACATAGCCAAACAAAAAAATCAGGCCAACTGAATTGGAAGGGATCGATAACTTCCCACGAAGAAATATAAATTTGAGTGTTCAAATGATTTAAATCAACCGAGCCCGTTTTGACCCATACAAAAAGATATCCCATTACGACAGGTACCCATCTTGTCCCATTACAATGCTATCTAACTAGTGACATGCTAGTTCAGTTGACAAATGCAAAAATGAAATGAGAAAGTCTGATACAGAAGCATTTTGTACGTACATATTACTTAAAAGTTAAAAAGCTTAGAAACTTACAATATAGACTTATATACATGGGCAGTTACCATAAAAGTACAACTTCTCCAGTACATACCAACGACACTTACTTTCATTGCATATCATACAGGAAAAACAGAATATGCGCATATCAACCAGCGCTGAAGATTATTTTCGAGCAATGTACGACTTATCTTCTTATAGTAGATGTCGACTTTAACAACTCATTATATGAACTCACTAAAGCTGGGAAGCTATGTGGCTCTATGGAGATTCAAAAACAGGCCATCATTCTAGTTTGAATTTCAGTTGGATTGCTTCTTGGAGAGTTGACCGTTGAGAAAATCTAACACCGAAAGCCGCTGCAATTATCAGCAGGAGATTAACAACATACTTACATGATTCACCTCTGACGTTAAGGGAATGCTGTACTATATTAACTACATAAGTTTTAGAACTACAAATGTTTTGAGCATGAAATCGTTTTCTAGGTTTCAATTTGCAAAAATAAAATACAGACTCTGTTCTTAGAAGACATGGCGTTTGATATAGAATAGTATTTGGATATATACAGGAGTACGACTTCGATGATCCAACTAATGGTGATATTGTAGTACGACTTCAAGTCAAGATGGCAATATTCTATGCCGGTCAAAACTGGTCAGTATGGCTTGGCCTGCCAGCATTTTTTAAGAACTTCATAATAAGTAAAACAGCCTTAAATAAAGCAATTTTGGAGGCTGTAAGCATTCAAATACACCTTGAGAAAGTTTTGACCATTTGACCCATTGGAGACAACAAACCACCCAGCTCGACTCATGTATAAGTAAATGGCTCGAACCTGTGACAACTTTTTGTCTCCTACAACTATTATTGTATGAATTAGTTAACCCTAGAAATTAATTAGTCTAATAAGCAGATAAGTTTCTTACCCGCTGTTCCAGAGCATTTTCTTCAGAGTCTATTTTCAAAGATTCCAACAAATTTATGGCTTCTTGAAACCCTTCCGTTGCTGAGTCCTCCGCATCAAGATTTCTATCAACATCAGCAACTTTTGCAAGAGAGACAGCCACATCCAGAACCTAGAATAACAAATACAGCAGTCAATGGGTCAATTCAGGTTATGGTTTATCTCTAAATTATCAAATGGGCAATTTGATATATTAACTAAATTATTCATATAGTTAGACTATTATTAAAGTAACATAGTTGTTCTAATCATTTTCAAGATGCTATTTAATTGTAGAAAGAATTGGAAAACGCTCACGACCCGTTCCATTTTCACCTCTAACCAGGACACTCATTAAATATGAGAAATCAAACATGAATGTGAATTACTACTGTATTATTACATATCCAATGGACAAAACTGACCTGAGACGGAGCTTTAGAAGAATCCTTGATAGCATTGCGACGAACATCCAGAGCCCGAAAGTAATGATCCCTTGCAGCTTGCAAGTCACCTTCATAGTATTTAAGATCGCCAATTTTATTCAAAGAAACCGAAAGTGTATGCGTGACCTGCAAACATTTGACTGTGAATAAGTGCACCCAACCTAAATATAAAGCCCAAAATTGACCCATTTGTAGGTAAACAGGTCAAAATTGCACCTCTACAATTAGCATATTAGATTATTTGTACCTCTACATCATCTGTTTCTACTTTTGAAAGGAAAGTGACACTCTCATCAAAATAAGCAACTGCAGAATTAGCATCTCCCATTGCACGACTGAGGAACAGTATAAGAACTATTACTGGGGTAAAATGATTATTTAGATAAAGAAAAAAATAAGTACTTCAAGTAAAAACAAGAGTTTCATTGAAGCCAATAGCAGATATAATACATACCAGCAGTCACCAAGCATACCCAGTACAGCTCCTAACTGTGAGCATAGCTCCGATGTATTCCCTGCAATTTCCAGCTGTTCTCGTATATCTTGTGCACAGATACTCAGTCTTGATTTCGCACTTTCTACATTATTTGCACGAAATGCCTACACGTGATGCGCAGAAATTAGGTAAATTAGGAGAAATTGTGTATCAATTTAGAGTAAGGATGTATTTGGATGTGCGTTCTAAGAGTAATTATCCGATTACTGCGACATTTTTTTCAATACTTAGGTAACTTACATTTGACTATGATTATCAAATTATTAAAGTGACATATATCAGTTTGACAAAAACAGCACAAAACATATTACAAAAGGTAGTCTAGAGTTGCATATATACCCTCATTAATAATCAAAATTAGTCGAACACTGGGAGTGTTTGAATGTGCATTTTGGAAGTGATTATGTGATAATAAATCAACAGTAATAATGCGCGCAGCAGACAATAGTGTTTAGATGTGCTTGTGGTGTCTGAAGTTGTAATAATCAGAATTGTTCAGCTGTTATGAAACCCATAATCCATAATTGATTATTTGAGTCTAATCAGAAGCAGAATCTTTTTACTAAAATGTAAAAACTGATTTTTGCTACTACAAGTAGTAATAAGCAGATAATCAATTCCAAAACACTTCTCCATGCCAATGTGATTATTGCGATCAAGCAACAGAATCACATCCAAAGCTATCTCCCACCAGCATGTAGTTGATACAGCTAATTATCTGATTTCATAGTTCAATATCATATAATGTTTTTCAAAGCACACATCATAAATGACCCCAGAAAAAATTAGTTTCATCCTAACAACATGCTTATTAAGGTTCTGCAACTTACTCTCATGGCTTGTTGCACCAAGAAAGCACCCCTCTCCAAGGATACATCTTCATATATCACTGTTTTCTTCTCACCAACTACTTGCTCTTTGTCCGTGTCAAGTGAAGATCGCTTAATCCTAGCATGCCCATCAATAAAGCGATCCACTACGCTTTGAAGATTAGCATCAGCTTCTATTTTCTCAATGTCGGCACCACATAGAGGACAATCATTGAAGCGTGATATGCATGCTCTATATTTACACAAGAGAAAAACAACCATCAATTGTGCCATTTAAGGAAGGACAAGAATATAATAGAGGGGGTGTTCACCATAATCAGATAATAGCTGTAATAAGGTTGGAATCAGATTTTTGTGATGATTTCACTATTTAAAAACATAAAAGTTAAGCGGGAATTGTAGTCTCCCAACTTAAGGTAAAAAAAAATTCATAAATTAGCAAATTTATTTTACCCTTTTACATCAGTTATTTTGTTGCAGCTGAAATAAAATTGATTACTTTATCAAAAGCAAAATCTTTTTTTAAAAACCTCATCAGCTTCAGGTAATCAGTTCAAAATGCTTTTACCCTTTTACATCAGTTATTTTGTTGCAGCTGAAATAAAATTGATTACTTTATCAAAAGCAAAATCTTTTTTTAAAAACCTCATCAGCTTCAGGTAATCAGTTCAAAATGCTTATCCAAACACCTGTCACCTCCTACTGGTATACAGGTGCAACATGCATAAATAAAAAATTCTGGTTCTGGTGTATTACTTGCAAAACACGTGAGTACAAGGAACACATCTGCTACTCTCGAAAAGTAGTGCTTGGCATACTAGGCAACTAAATGGGCCAATCTTGAAAGTTTGAGAATCATATCCGAAAGGGCATTTTGCGGGAATGACATTAGACTCCCCAGAATCATGCTTAATCTTGTTTTGAGCTTCCTTACTCATTGGGCATCCCTGCTGCTTATTTTGAGCATCCTTATTCATTGGGCATCCCTGCTGTTTATTTTGATTTTCTTTACTCATTGGACATCCCTGCTGCTTACTTTGAGCTTCCTTACTCATTGGGCATCCCTGCTGCTTATTTTGGTTTTCACTAGACCTTTTTGAAGACCCGTCGTCAGGTCGGGCAGCTTTAACAAAAGGACCAACTGGTGTCATCTTGGTCAAATCTCTGTAATTCCAAGAATGAGAAAATTATTGCAAACATGTATCGTAAATTCGTAACTACAGTTATAGTCTTCCAGTAATAAAATGAAGTGAATGATATGATATGATCTAAATAAACAAGTTGTACTACAGAAATTGTGTAAATGCCAATGTGCCTTTTACACATCAAATTAAATAATTCAGCATCTACAGATAATAACTGATAGTTCTACGGGTATTCAGCATCAAAAACTAATAATAATGGTGAACCAATAGCACAATATCTATCTTCCCTAAGCTCAGAGTATTAGCTTCATACAAAACCCTAGAAATCCTAATTTATGATCTCTTCTACAACGAATCAATTGACAAAATTAAACGCTCATCTGAATCGAATCTGCACAAAAGAGCATATATATCTACAATATAATAATCAATTTAGCTATTCTTTAGCTAATTAGTTGTTTCGGAGCTCAAATCAAAATTTTCGAATTGCAGATAAATTAGCTAGAATTGAATTAAAATTAACAAGAATGATATAAAGATAGATACATAAATTATGATGAATTGAGATTTAACCTGTAAAAGTGTACGGATTTCAATAATTTGATCAACAGGAATTTGTGATGTTCGTCAATAAGGTGGTTGATAGATTACAACGGTGAGTGAACGCTTGTTAATTTTGGATAATGTAGAAATGATACGACGGCGTTTCGTGGTTGGTGACTTTTATTAACATGCAAGTTATATAAATAGTCCCTGAATTATTTAAATTTTTTCATTTTGGTCCTTAAGAAGAAATTTGATTGCAAAACATTAAATTCAACTCTCCAAGTCGATTTTTTCTTTTTGAAAGTCAATTCTACAACTAAAGTACCGCACATATATACAGATACCGTCTACGAGTCTTGAACCCACAACCTCTTTATACCGATAGGTCATAAGCCCTTTGAATTATCAAACTATCAAAATTATCAAATTTAATTAAAATTATAATTGTGGATTGAATAAATGGTTAATCTCTTAGATTTTTGTATAACAAATAAATATATGTTAGTATTTCTCTACCACATTAATTCAAGTCAAGTAAAATCGGATACGATTTAGGTTATATGGTTAAGATCGAGATCATATGTAGATCCTATGCAAATTCGAGATCATTTTTACTAATTAAAGATCGTAAAGCTGTAAAATTATAATATCAGAATTTAGGTCTTAACAACCTTGATTATAATCTGACAATCATGTTTTTTTTTTAAAAAAAAAAAGAAAAACAAAACAACTTTTAGCGTAAGCATTGCATACATATATTGACTAACTAGAATAGAATGCACACATGGTTATCAATCATCAATCAATCAATCAACATCATTAAAAGAAAGACATAAAATGAATACTTAAACGCTAAGCATATTAAACAAAGAAGTTCCTTAGAAACAACACAATTTTGGATTGTAAACCATGATTATATATAATTTTACCTCAAAAAGATTTAAAAGGGAATACTAAATACCGATACTATGTAATTTATGCAAACCCTCATGGCCTCATGTCCGCAACAAAATGGTAACACACGAATAACTTTGAATTGAATATTGACAAGACCTCAAGTTCTAATAGTAACAAACTTGATTTCTTACGCATTGTCCATATCAACTGATTTTCGTAATCGAAATCAATTTCCATCAAGTTAATCTCATTAGAATTCTACGAGCTACGTGATTCATTTATCCTTAAAAGTTTTATATCCCTATTCGTATTAAATTAGTCACTATTAGACAAGAACATTTGCGCGTGCTAAATCGTCTAAAAAATAAAAATGCAAACTATGAAATTAATAAATAAAAAAAGATACTAAAATACATTGTCGATTTCTACAAGGAAGTCTACGCAAGATAAGATGCAACAATAGACAACATTGAATTATTGATGACTAGACATGCCTTAAGTCGCTACTATTATTGATTGTTACTGTTTTGTTTTCTTTCATTAGTGGCACAAAAGTAAAATATCCTCTAAAGCATATTAATAATCTTTGATGCGATTAAAAGTATATTTTCATTTATATATAACGTGACACGTTAAATCTCTAAGTTTAAATAATATTTGATGAGTGAATCCACAAGAAATATGACAAACATTATACGATAAAACATTTCATTCTTGTTGAAATAGATAAAATAAACTCATCTATCGATCATGTAAACACTCTGAAATCGGTAATAAAAAAAGTTATAAACGTTACATCATCTTAAAGATCGAAGAAAATGCAAGTTTTGTTTTAGGCAAAAGTACGAATCTAGTTAGGAATGAACGACGAATAAAGAAATCGACGTCTAGAGTATATAAGTTAGTCTCTAATCGTCTTTGAGTGCACAAATTAAACCGTCGAAAAATGGGAAAGCTCGAAGATAATTCGCCAATACATCATTTTAGTCACGAACACCCTTTGAACCTTCAAGTTATACAATCTCCTGTCGGAAGTAATAGAACTACATGTGTAGCGTGTAACGGTAGTGTTTGTGATTCCTTTTTTTATACTTGTGTTTCGTGTAATTTCTATTTACATAAAAGATGTTCAAATATTCCTCGAACACTAACCCATACAAGTGATCAACAACATGATCTTGTTCTTTTATCTTCTCCCGCGTACCCTGAAGGCGTTTTCAAATGTAACGCATGTGGGTCCCACGGGAGCGGATTTTCCTACCACTGCCCTGATTGTCAACTTGATTTGCACATAGTTTGTGCTTCCATGCCGCCTACGGCAAACCATCTGGCTCATGAGCATGCACTTGGTCTTTGCTTTAAACCACCATATGACGATAACCAAGGGTTCAGTTGTGATATCTGTAAGCATCCTGGCTCAAACGAGTGGCTCTACCGATGCAATTTATGTGAGTTTGATGCTCATATGAAGTGCACCATGGCTACAACTACTACCTCTACGTCTCGAGCAATACTACCAAAATCTACGAGTCTTCCTAATAATAGCACTTGCCACCTCTCACCACCACCACCACCACCAGCAACAGGCGTACTTCCCCGACCTACACCCACCCAAATCTATTACTCCTTGGCCCCACAAAATCCTCAAGTACTAGTGAAGTCAACTAGTCTTCCTCCTTATGAAACTCGCCAATTTTCGCCGCAACCACCGGTCCAACCGTATTATCCCCATCTTGCACCACCTATAGGAGTTCCTCAATACGCGCAATCTCCAAGACAAGCTAGTTTCATTAATAACATGGCTGGACATGCGGTTGAAGGCCTTGTTGGTAGTGTCACACAAGAAATAATACAATCTGTTTTCCAAGGCATGAATTCGTAAGTTAAATCTTTGAACGATATACCATATTATTATATTAGTTTTCTTTCAATCGTGTTCGTTCTGCTAATTGTAGTACCTTGTTTAAATAACTTATGGTATTATTTGTATTCAACCAAATAAATTTTGGTCTTGTACGTGTAATTTTGAAATGGGCAAGTGTTCTTTCGATCTCTTTGTTTTCACAACATTAAAGAAGCCTATTCGCTAGCTGTTTTCTTTGAAGAAAAGGCCCGATGAAGCGGCCGGGCTGGCCGCCCAGATTAGTTGATAAATGCAATTAGCAACAGATTAGGCAATATACATATATATGAAATATGATTATGATCATTTCAATATAACCCTATGGTCAAGTTATATACTCTGTTTCTCTACAACTAGAAATTGTTGTAGGTGTATTGCTACAAGTTATGAGATCGAGTTTATAGTTGGTCTCAAGATATAATTATAATTTTCAGATATATGATTTAGTTAAAATAGTTAATTATATCTGTCTAGATTAGAATCTATATGGGTATTCATATATTCATTCACTAGTATTACTATGTATATTCAGATAGATGTTTCATTTCATAAAATAAATATTATATTATATTATCTCTAATCTCTAATACATAAAATAAAACATTTTGCTACTTGTCTTAAAATTTAGACAACTATAGTAAATGACTAACTTGCCCCTGTATAATTTCTTATATTTCAAATGAAAGAAACTTAACAAATTTCTAGGAGGCTATTCAATGGTGATTTCAATCGGGAGCCTATTTACAGAAACTAAACAAAGTCGAACAAAATCTAACTTTGTATACAAAGCAATGGATGGTCTAAATAAATATGAAAATTAATTATCAAATAAAAAATCATTGATGATTTTAGAAGGCTTTGTTGGATTTAATTTAACGAACTACGGATGCGAAGATCAAGTGGTATATGTGTCAAATCCGTCAATGCATATCAACTATACAGATATAATGTGTTTGACTACGAAACTTAGATATGAATGACGGGGTTTTTCTCTTCGAATAAAATGTTAATTTTCTTTAATTCACTATTCCCGTTGCATTGTACGGGTTTGTTGCTAGTATTATATTACTAATGATTAAACCTGAGTATATGCATGGTACACTCGAGGTAATTATGTGTTTGTTAAGTTATATTATATATGTGTGTGTGTATATATATATATATATATATTTATTTATTTATTTATTTATTTTTAGAGATTACATTTGGAGCCATTTCTTATATATCGAAAACTAGACTTTAACCCGTGTATATACACGGGCCGTTGATTTTTAATATGAAATTTCGTATTTAGTATCTTGTTTCTGATAATAAGTGTGTAAATTAATATGTATATTAAGCATTTAGTTGGATTCATAATAATATTACTTTATATAAATGAATTTATATAAGTAGAGATTAAAAAATTAGAAGTTTTTTAAACCAAGTTATTGAAAAAAATTAATTAACCTTTTCAAGTAATTTTATTCCTACGGTGAATTGAAAATAGAAACATTAGAGATCGATTTGGATAATGGTTTAATTAATGAATTAAATTTCTTTTTATATGTAAGTAAGTAGTTGATTGAAAATAATTCCTTTTTAATAAGTTAGAGATCTTATTTAAAATTTACTAAAATTAAAGGACTTAATTGATAAATTGAAACTTAATTAGAATGATGACATCATAAAGGTGTTTCCTATATATAATTTAAGATGAGATTGGATTATGTTTTATCAATAATGGGTCTATCTAATAAAATTAATTCACATCTATTATTATTTAACTATATATTCATCTGCAGTTGTATTTTATGTTAATTTAGATTTAGAAATGATATATCCGTTTTTTCAGGTATTAAGTTTTATGAAAATGATATTCTACGTTATTTTTTGTTCCTTAAATTTCTTGTATTCATAAACTGCATATTATAACAGTAGTTTAAAGAATTAAAGATAAGATAATCAGAACTTCTAAAGTACCAATTGTAACACCCGGTTTCTGGACCCGAAAATAAATTGTATTTTATTAAGTTTTAAAATGGTTTATTTGAGAATAAACAAGTAAAAGAGTTTCAGGTTTTATTGTGACTAGTAAAATGTTACTTTTTTAAAAAAGTTGAACTTGACGGTAAAATAAAATATTTTTCTTCGCGGGTATTTTCAGGTTCCAGACAATTGATTAAAAGGGGTATTAAAAATTGATGACTCGTGTAGTCTTTTATTTGTGGGGCGACACATGTTTTGACCAGAGGAATATCACCTCTCCATTTTCTATTTTTAATTCTCATAACTTATCTTCTTGTTTCCATTTCCTTTCTAAATTCTCTCAAGTGAAAATGGTTAAGGAACTCATGTAAATCAAAGAAATTAGTATTACTTGTTTATTCAAGACCTAAAGTCAGATTATAATCATCATCTTTATCTCTTTCAAATTGTAAGTATGGTGTTCTTAATTTCATTTCTTTGAATGTGGGTAAAAGATGCATATGGTGATTTTGTGTAGATTGAAGTTTATAAATTGTTGCTACTGATTTGTATGATGATAATATTGATAGATATATGATGATTACATGATGAATTCCATGTGTTCCTCAAGTTTGATTATTGAATTAAAAGTTAGGGTTTATGTATAAAAAATTGGGGATTTGCCATGAGATGAGTAGTATATGATATATAGATATATTTGTTTGTGTAGAGTTGTAAAGATGAATTGTTTTGAATGTTAATCTTGTTGGAAATCAGTCCCAAAAGTGTTGTTTAAGTTGGATTTAATCAATAAAAGTGTTTTGAACATATTTGAATCGATTTGGCATGATTTTGGTAAAAATTCGGATTTGGACAACTTTGTGCAGAAAAATAGATTGTTTTTGAAAAATCATAACTAAATAACCGTAGCTCCGTTTTTGATGTGTTATATATCGTTGGAAAGGTGAGAAAGTCTAGTTTCTGTTGGTTATGGCCTTGGTGCCCAGATCTGATTTTAAGTTGGTCGAAAAGTGAATTGAACAGCTGCTGTCCAGTTTTTACAAAACATACTAAAGTGTTGTAAAAGTGTTTATCAAAAGTAGTAAGATGTATGAATGAAAGTTAGCTTATAATGATGGATTAAGAGAGGTAAATTGGTAGGTAAAGTGGTGACTTATATAATCATAGCGAAGTTTGGATTAAAATGACAAAATTGTAATGAAGTTAACTTTGAAAGTCAAACGGGTCGAATAAAAGAGTAGATTTATGAGAAAGAGTTGTATGTGTATTATTTGATTTCTAAATATGTTGTTAAATTATTATATGTTATATGTATATGAAATGAATATTAAAGTTGAATTATTACTGATTTGTTATTATTGTGTTCTCAGATAAGCGGGCGGCCACTCAGTAAGATTAGACCACTGAGTTTGGTGATCGGACGATAATTGGTGAGTGGTTACCGTAGTTCTCGGTTCAACCCAGTTGTAACGGGTTCGGTTACAACGGGTAAACCAGGATAGTTTCAGTTGTAGTTATTGTCATGTTAATTTCAGTTAATTAGTTGTTGAATATGTTGATTGGGTTTGATTAATCCAGTTGTAAAAAGTTGTTCAGTTGATTTTACATAACTGCATATGATATACCTTTATGTGACAAGTTTTTGTGATGATTCGGAGTGAGGTCAACGATGGTTGGGTTTGGTTACTACTGTGTAGCTGTCTAGGTTACTTGGATACACATAGTTGAAGATTAGCCTATTCAGTGAAGGTAGTAATCAGACTATCGGTAGATCACTGGGAATGGCATGGCGCCCAGTGGTTGTGGCATACTGAGAATAGCATACAGGAGCTGCCGATCCTCATGTAGTTATGTGCTTATGTGTTTAATCGTTGTAGTTATCAGTTGTAAGATTTGTTATAAATGGATTGAACCGTCGGTTACGGTTTCATTCACTTAGCGTGAGCTAATCCCTCGTTGTTAAATGTTTTGCAGATTTTGGTTAGTTGATGAACGGGTGCTGGATGTTGACTGGATGTTTGACTAATATGGCGCACACTCTGACTTTTGTTAATATGATGTTTTAGAAAGTTTTATAAAACACCCTGAATTATTAGTATGGTTTGTAATTATAGAAGTTGGTAAAAGTTTCTTTTGGCATGTTTTGTAAATATCGAATATATATATGTGTTTTGGGACGCGCTTCCAACGTAATTAATATAATATGTTTGTTTAAGAATGTTGGTATAACGCCCCTCATTTAATATCACAATATAATATTAAGTTTGGCGGAAGCGAATACTTGAAATACATATTATATTAGAATTCAGCTAGAAATTTTCGCAAACCTTTATACAACATAAGTAATTACAAAACAAACATAGTTAACTTGTTTACAAACCCGGGGCATTATATACTACAAAACATTATTTATTACAAACTGGATCAGAGTTGTAAGTTTCAAACATTCCCAGCATCAAAACATCCTTCCTGACTACCCACATAATATACATCACCTGCAGGAAGTAAATTGAGGGATTAGCACGAAGCTAAGTGAATGAATTATCAACTACAATTCAATTTAGCTAGCAATTTGTTCACAATCAATAATGCAACAATTATCGTCAAGAGGAACGGTGGTTCCTAAGGACCCTGTTCCGGGTGGCCCCATCAGAACACTTACATCAACTGTAGGCCAAAACAGTGATTAACCGCTAACTAAATGCTAATCTCCATCAACACATGTACGCAACCCTGTGTTGACCAACATTAGCAATCAAGTCCAACTGACAATCTAGTTGACCTCTGGATTTATCAATCAAGCTCACCGGCTAATCAAACTACCAATCATATGGCATATACTTTCAAAGTTAACATACTATCAATAGTAATCCTATAATTACTGATTGAAATCAAACTGACACAACCAAATCAAACCATGAGTTTCAAATCCACTCACCGATACCTCAGAAGTCGCAACACTCAGCTTCTAATCACTGAGTCTTTGGGGTATCTGAAACATTACACAACAAACAAGTTAGTAATTTGTTTTCAACTAATGGTACTTATGTAATTAAACATATTACATAAGTAATCACATTATTAATCAATTCCAAACATAAATAACAATAATATCTTTCTACAAAAGTGCCACTAAAACATCAATAAAGTGCCACTAAAGGAATATTATATACAAGACTCAGTCGACGTTAAACTTCTTTACTAAGTCTCATAACTCATTAGAATTATCCACATTATAACATATATTTTCAATGGATAAGTGCCACTAAAGTACCACCTAAATGCCACTAAAGGAATATGACATAAGAAGTGCCACTAAAAACACCATCTTCCAAACACTTATGCATTTTTAAAATTTGCAAAACTCATCAAATTTATTCATTCAAACGCGATCCGGCAAAGGGTGGTGGGATCGCGTTCGTCAGTTAAAAAAGTTCTGTGACGAAATTTCACATGGTAACGCGATCCGGGTAACATGAGCTGGATCGCGTTCCCAAGAAGAAAATGTTCTGTAACCGTTTTTCATATAGCAACGCGATCCAGGAAAAGGGTCAGGATCGCGTTTCAGCTCTTATTATGACCTGCAAACACACAGCTCGAACCCAATTACTTCTATCACCATTTTAGCTCAATAATTTCAGTTTGTAAACTACCAAATCACTCAAATATCAGTATATACATACACTAACACTTCATTCAAGTTCCAAATCACATATACTTCAATAATTTGCATGATCACTCTCAAAACTCAATTCAAACATTCAAACACTTACCAAATAAGGATTACAAATTGATGATGATGATGATGTTTATGTTATCACAAGCTCACAATCAGCTCAAGATCACCACAACTTTTTGATTTCTTGATTTCTAGTTATAAGGGTTTTAAGAATTTAGAGGTTTTAGGTTTTGATTTCTAAATAAGGAAAGTAAAGAACTTTCCTATTTGGGAAAGTTTATAAGTCGGTCACTTTTTAACACCGACCCGTATCCACTTAAAACTAATCCCCTTTCAATCTATAGCCTGGAACCTAAAAACCATTTGCGAGAAACTTCTTTTATTGCACCGTCAACTATAGTAAATCAAAACAATCAATAATTTACTAAGCACAATAAGTCCTAAGGCTTATTTAACTAAGTTTCGCAATTTAAACATATTTCGCAATTTGAAATCTCAAGCTGTTTCAACGACCCATACGGCTTCTGATGTTCAGCTTTAACTTGAGAACAAATATGACAAGAACTAACAAACCTTGCTACATCCATCTTCATTGTAGGCCACCAATAGAAAGGTTTCAAGTCATTATACATTTTAGTACTTCCAGGATGTACAGACAATCTGGACTTATGGGCTTCATTCAGAATAACATCCCGAAGACCACCAAACAAAAGATCCAAACACGAGACTGAAAGTTTTTTAATCCTCTCAAATCATCCAATAACAATTCCTTTCGATTCAACATAATTTCAGATTTCAAATTATGATCTAACAAAGCCTCTAACTGTGCAGCTTTTATCTGAGCCACCAAATCAGAAGAAACTTCTAAACGCATAACATAAACTCGATCAGAAGTTACCTTGCGGCTTAAAGCATCAGCAACCACATTGGCTTTCCCTGGATGGTATTTAATCTCACAATCATAATCTTTGATTAATTCTAACCATCGTCTCTGCCGCATTTTCAACTCTTGCTGCGAAAATATATACTGAAGACTCTTGTGATCTGTACAAATAATACATTTGGTACCATACAAGTAATGCCTCCAGATTTTTAAAGCAAACACAACCGCTGCAAGCTCTAAATCATGGGTAGGATAATTTCTTTCATGAGGTTTGAGCTGACGAGAAGCATAAGCAATCACACGATCTCGCTGCATCAAAACACATCCCAAACCAGCAATCGATGCATCACAGTAAACAACAAAATCATCGGACCCATCTGGCAATGCTAACACAGGAGCCTGACATAACAACTGTTTCAGAGTCTGAAAAGCTGTTTCCTGTTGTTCAGTCCATATAAACTTTTCATCCTTACGGGTCAATTTAGTCAACGAACCGACAATCTTAGAAAAATCTTTAATAAACTTCCGGTAATAACCCGCCAAACCAAGAAAACTTTTTATTTCTGAAGCAGACTTTGGAGCTTTCCAATTCACTACAGCTTCAATCTTTGAAGGATCAACTTTAACACCATCATTACAAATAATATGACCCAAAAACTGTACTTCCCGAATCTAAAATTCACATTTAGAAAACTTTGCATACAAATGTTCTCTCTTTATGGTTTCCAAGACTAACCTCAAATGCATTCCATGTTCTGATTCGGATTTAGAATATACCAAAATGTCATCGATAAATACAATCACAAATTTATCAAGAAAAGGTCGACAAACACGGTTCATCAAATCCATAAAAACTGCTGGAGCATTCGTTAATCCAAAAGGCATAACCAGGAATTCAAAATGACCATACCTGGTTCGAAATGCAGTTTTAGGAATATCACAATCACGAACACGAACTTGATGATAACCTGACCTCAAATCAATCTTTGAATAAAACGAAGATCCCTGCAACTGATCAAACAAATCATCTATGCGAGGCAGAGGATATTTATTCTTTACTGTCCGTTTATTCAATTCCCTATAATCAATGCACATTCTAAAAGACCCATCTTTCTTTTTCACAAACAGAACTGGTGCACCCCAGGGAGAAGAACTAGGTCTAATAAACCCTTTATCCAACAACTCCTGTATCTGTAACATCCTCAAATTGGGCCTAGGAGTAATAGGTATTTCCTGTAAATTTAAATGCGATTTAAATTTGTTATATGTGTTGGATTGTTAAAAAATAATAGGTCAAACAGTTATATGACTTTTTGTGAATAGTAAATTATTAACTGTTTTAAATTTATTTAGTTGACGGTAAAATAAAAATGATGTTTCCCCGCAACTGATTTTTAAGTTCCAGACAATAATAAATACGGGGAACAAAAACTAACACTTATATGCTATACTCTATGGAATAAATTGGTTTTTATCCCACATATGCATACATACATACGAATACACACACATACACCCATCTAACCCTAAATCATTATCAATAATTCTCAAAACATCAAATTGGAGCTTGTAAATTCGGATTCAAGCTTCCTTAATCATCAAGAACAAGGTATGATCATATGTTCTTCATTTTCCATAACCTAAAATTTGGGGTTTTTGGGGTTTTTACTAATTAGTGAGTTAAATCCGAAATTAAGAGTTTGTTTTGTGAAATTGTTGTTAGTTAAACATGTTATTGTTGATTACTAACTAGATTCAAGCTTAAGATTATAGATTTATGGTGATTCTTAGGGTTTATGATGATTTTGATGGGTTAATGACTTTAATCCGAAATTAAAGTATGAAATTGGTTAAGGTGGTGTTAATAAGTGTTTATAAGATGGTTAGTAATATTAATTTAACCTAGAAATGAAGTAATCATGTTATACAAGTTGTAATCAAAATGGGTTTTGGGTAATTGATGGAACTAGCATGATTAACTTGGAATTGAAGCTTGGAATGATGATAAAATTGTTAGTTGATGTTTAAATGATGATTAAAATCTAAGCCTAACCTTGAAATGAAGAAAATGATAGATGATCATTAATAGAGTTCATGTGTTTAGTTGATAATTCAAGAATTGGAGCTTCTGTGCTTAGAATAATGATGTATGATTTATAAGTGTTGATTAAAGATGATGAATTACATTGATTATGCTAAGAGTTGTGAATTGATTAAGTGTTCATGAGAAGTATGATGATCATGATGAATTTGATGAATTAGTGATGTTTATGGTTATTGGCTTTGTTAATGGTTTAACTATATTGAATAGCAATAATTAGAATGAATAGAAAGGATGTTATGATTATAATTGGTTAAGTGAATATGAATTTTTGATGCTAATAAGATTATTCATAATCTTGAAATGATGAATTTTGGATTAATACAAGTTAAGGATAAATTGTTTGATGTAATTACAATTGTATGATATTATATCAATATTGAGGCAAGTGCCAAATGACTAACTTGTGTTGTGTTATTGTATTCTCAGATGTGGAGAAGACTCAGTGATATTAGACTACTGAGTGGACGACTATGATTGTCGGTGAGTGGATCTTCGACTTTCAGTCTAAGTTAGTTGTAACAACATGGTTACAACGGGTAAACTTGGTTTATTGCAATGATTGCATTAATATTATATTGGCATGTTGGCTAAACATTGATTGATTATTGGCGTCCATTGTGCTATGATAGTTGTGGACTATTTGATTTGGTGGGGGTCAACTAATGTGTTGGGTTTGGATACTATTACTAGGACTTCGCAAGTGCCTTGTACATGTGTTGGACACTGAAATTGCGTCGTGTGTAGTAATAGTACCAAACTATCGGTTTAACCTCTGATTTGGCCGTCAGTTGGTTTTAAGTGTTACTTGGGGAACCATCCGCGGCATGAGGGTACCTCAAGGACCACCGATCCTTCTATGTTGCTTGTGCATTGCTTGGTTATAGACATGTGTTAAGCTGAGTTAGATTGATAGCTTGGGACCTATTCACTTAGCTTCGTGCTAACCCCTCATTACTTCTTGCAGGGTTACTTTTGGATGTGGGTGGGCAAGAAGTACATATGGAATGGAATGTTTGACAAGCTCACTCTGAAATGGATAACACTTTAATGATTTAATAACATATTTGGATTTCTATAACAACTAAACTTAATGTGTGTAATGATTAGAATAATCTAGTTTTAAAGGTTTGTATATAAGTGGATTGCTATTTGAAATGTATGTATGCAATCCACTGGTTTCTATTAATCATGCGCTTCCGATATGTTAAAAAAAAAAAATATCCTTGTATTTCGAGACGGGTGTTATAGTATCTGATTCATCATTTCACGTATCTCAGACGGAGCTAATCTATAAGGGGCTTTAGCAATAGGTGAAGAGCCAGGAACAAGATCAATCTGATATTCAACTTCCCTGACCGGTGGTAAACCAGGTAATTCATCAGGGAACACTTCCGGATACTCAGAAACAACCGGTACATCAGAAAGAGACTTCTTTTCTAACTTAGCATCAATCACATAAGCTAGATACGATTCACAGCCTTTGGACAAGGATTTCCTAGCTTTCATCATACTAATCAAAGGTATACAAACATTATCCCGTTCTGCTCGAGCCACGACATATGACTCTTCAGAGATTGGAATTCTAATCAGCTTATTGTGGCAATCTATGCTTGCTTTATACTGACTTAACCAATCCATACCAATAATCACATCAAAACTAGCAATTGGCATCAACAGAAAGGAAATTGGGAAAGTCTGGCCATCTATCATAATTGTAACATCCTCTCCAGTGGCCTGGTATTTTTCTATTTAAATTGAGTATTTAATTGTTTTAGAAATTATTTGATATAATTGTTTAATTGTGAAAGTTGGTGAAATAAGTCTCAGGACTTATTGTGGTTAGTGAAATGTTGCTTATTTTAAAATATTGAAGTTGACGGTATAATAAAATAAATTTCTCGCAATTGGTTTTTAGGTTCCAGGCAATAGATTTAGAGCGGGTATAAAATACCCACAATGTTGAGTCGGTTAAAAAAAGAGGCCGACTCTTTTATTTGATCACTTTCCCAAATCTTAGTTCTTTCTCATTTCATTCAAAGAAAAATCTTAAACCCTAACTAATCCTTACAAATTCAATTAAGATCAAACAAGATTGGTGAATTGAAGTTGTGATTCAACTAGTTGCTATAATCCTTTCTAGTCATCTTCTTCTTCAAATTGGAAAGGTAATTTACCTATTTACATGAACTAGGTTAGATAGGGATATGATGAATAGAATTGATTCTTGATGTTGTATGATGATTAATTGTTGTAATATGATGATATGTGGTGTTATTTCAGTTGTTTATAACCTTAGAATTAAGTTTGAATGACCAAAAATGGTATTAGGTTCGAGCTGGGTGTTTGCAGGTCTGTACCTGAGCTGAAACGTAGCTCAACGCGATCCCAGCATCGAGTCCGGATCGCGTTCACTAGTTATAAAACGTCCCAGTCAGGATTTGGCCTTGGAAACGCGATCCTGGTCAAATATACGGATCGCGTTTGCTAGTGTTTTTCGGTTACAGAACTTTTTCTACTGAAGAACGCGATCCCACCATGCCTAGTCCGGATCGCGTTTGTCTGTTAAATTTTGATGATTATGATAGTTTGTGAATCTGAGTTATATAATACAAATAGTTATTATTGTTACTTATTGTAACTTGAATTGTGAAGTTAACTATTATTAGTTAGGAACAAGTTACTAACTTGTTTGTTGTGTGATGTTTCAGATACACCAAAGACTCAGTGATTAGAAGCTGAGTGTAGCGACTTCTGAGGTATCGGTGAGTGGATTCAAACTCACCATTTAATTTAGTTGTAATCATTTGATTACAACGTGTAATTGTAGATATGATTATAAAGTTGTTTAATCGTTATTGTTGATTGTATCACTATGTGCTATATGTGATCTTTGGTTATTGGTTGCCAATGAGGTCGACAAGTTGATGAACTGTTGGTTGGGTTAGTTGGTTATCATGTGAATGATACAGGAATATGCTTCATATGTTGTGTGTATTGAACTGTATCTGAGTAGGATAACCACTAGCTATCGGTCTCGTCCGTATGGCCATACGGATATGGTTGGATAAGAGTTCTTGGGAAGCCGCCCGGGTATTATGGTTATCCCCAGAACCACCGATCCTCATTATTAAGTTGTTGTTGATTGTTGTAGTTAATGATTATGCTAAGTTGAATGTTGGGTGTTGAACTCTCTCACTTAGCTATGTGCTAATCCCTCATCTTTCTTTCCTGCAGATTTGTAGTTTAATGAGTAGCAGGATTGAGATGCTTTTGGTGCAGGAACAGTTTGACTGCAAGCTACTCTGATCTTTTGTACTAAATCAGTTTGTTTTATATAATACCCCGACCTTATGTTGTGTTTTAAACAGTTTCACTTTGATGTAACTTAAAGTTGTAAACTTTTGATGTAAGTTAATAGTATGTGTAAATATAAATATGGTTAAAATTCCTACGCTTCCGTGTGTCTAACATTATATTGATATTGTAAATGAGGGGTGTTATAAGTTGGTATCAGAGCGTGGTTTTGGGTTAATTGAGCATTGAAGAATGTTCAATCCCAAAACTGGAGCATGGTATGTCAAACTTTTCTAGTTATGGGATTTAGCATTGTTGATAATTGTTAGTAGATAGGTACTAACGATTAATATATTTCAAGTGTTGTGTTGATTTCAGAAATGGCAGATAATGAGCAACCGACCACCAACCCCAATAATGCTTCCCGGATTGAAGCTCCACCTTTTGAAACAAATACTGAGCAACATGATCAAGAGGGTGTCCCTCATATGGGTGGTGAAGAAGCAAATAGGGATGAGTATATACACGAAATGGAGGATGAGTTGATAATTCTTAGAGAATTTAAAAAGAAAGCTGAGGAAGATGCAGCTAGACTACTTGCTCAACAACAAACTTCTGTCTTTGGTGCTAGTCCATCTTCTCAAACTAGCAAGGTGTGTTCTTTTAAAACTTTCATGTCGAGTAAACCACCGGTGTTTCATGGAAGTACAAATCCAACTGTGACCTTAAATTGGTTAAGAGATATGGAACGCAAATTTAGTGTGACTCGTTGTGAGGAAGAATCCAAGGTTATGTTTGCTGTCCAGTGTATGAAGGATGAAGCAATGGTTTGGTGGGATTCAGTGACAGGTCATTTAACCGAACAACAAAAAGATTCTATCAAATGGAAAGATTTTCACCAAGCAGTGTGTAATCAATACTGCTCTGATTTTGACATGGCACGGATTAGGAGAGAATTTGTGAATCTTCAGTTGAAAGATAATATGACCATTGATGATCTAATATCTCAATTTACAGAAAAGCTTCGGTTTGTTCAACATTGGGTTCCTGATGATAAAACTCGAATTGAGCAGTTTGTGGATACTTTACCTCATCATTACCGTACTACTGTACGATTGGCTAATAGTTTATCACATGCTTTTAATCTTGCACGATCAGTTGACAGTGATATTAGAGGTTTTCGTGAAGCACGATCTAGAGACAATTCTGCAAAGTCTAGAGCTGATTCTTCTAATAAAGGAAAATCAAGTTCTCAGGGCAGTCGACAGAATAAGAAGTTTGTTAGCAAAAGTGGTTCTACGAGCAGTTCTAACTGGTGTGGTTCGTGTAGATCTAGGCATGATGGGCCTTGTACAATACACACCAATAAATGTTTGAAATGTGGAGAACTGGGTCATGAGATAAAGAGTTGTCGGTATCCGAATTTTGTATGTTGGTCTTGCAAAAAGGAGGGGCATCGAGTGGGTGATTGTCCGGAGGCAGGAAAGTCGGGGTCGGGTTCGGTCGGAAGCTCTGCATCTACAGGTCAGAAACGTAAAAACCCTCCACCAGCAACCAGTAGAGCTTTTCAGATGACAGTCGATGAGGCTGTGCGCACTGACGATGTTATAACTGGTACATTTCTTATAAACTCTGTACCGGCGCGTGTGTTGTTTGATTCGGGTGCTAATTGTACTTTCATATCTGTGAATTTCTGTGACAAGTTGAAATTAGTACCTACAGTGATAACCAAGCCTGTAGAAGTAGAAATTGCTAGTGGTAAGTTGGTTCCGGTTACCACATCGGTAACTGGAGCTAACATTGTGATTGATGACCAGACTTTCCTTATTTCTTTCTTGTTGATGCCAATCCCTAGTTTTGATGTGATAATTGGTATGGATTGGTTGAGTCAGAATAAAGCTAGCATTGATTGTCATCAGAAGTTGATTAGGATCCCAATCTCTGAAAAGTCACATGTTGTGGCTCGAGGAGAACGGGATAGTTTGGCTTGTCCAGTAATTTCTATGATGAAGGCTAGGAAGTCATTATCCAAAGGTTGTGAATCATATCTAGCCTATGTAGTTGATGCCAAACTTAAAAAGAAAACTGTTTTAGATGTTCCGGTAGTTTGTGAATATCCAGAGGTGTTCCCTGAGGAATTACCTGGTTTACCACCAGTTAGGAAAGTAGAATACCGTATTGATCTTGTTCCTGGCTCGTCGCCTATCGCCAAAGCTCCCTATAGATTAGCTCCATCTGAAATCCGTGAGATGATGAATCAGATACAGGAGTTGTTGGATAAAGGTTTCATTAGACCTAGTTCTTCGCCGTGGGGTGCACCAGTGTTATTTGTGAAAAAGAAAGACGGGTCTTTTCGTATGTGTATCGATTATAGAGAACTGAACAAGAGAACGGTAAAGAATAAATACCCTCTGCCCAGAATAGATGACTTATTTGATCAGTTGCAGGGTTCTTCAGTTTATTCTAAAATTGATCTAAGGTCGGGTTACCACCAGGTTCGTGTTCGTGATGAAGATATTTCTAAAACTGCTTTTCGTACCAGGTATGGTCACTATGAATTCCTGGTTATGCCTTTTGGTTTGACGAATGCACCTGCAGTGTTTATGGATTTAATGAACCGTGTTTGTCGACCCTTTTTGGATAAATTTGTTATTGTCTTCATAGATGATATTCTTGTATATTCGAAATCTGAAGCTGAGCATGCTATACATTTAAGACTGATTCTAGAAACGTTGAAACGAGAACAACTTTATGCCAAGTTTTCTAAATGTGAGTTTTGGATTAGAGAAGTTCAGTTTTTGGGTCATGTAATTTGTAATGATGGTGTGAAAGTTGATCCATTGAAAGTTGAGGCCGTAATGAATTGGAACGCCCCAAAGTCTGCTTCAGAAATTAAGAGTTTCTTGGGTTTGGCGGGATATTATCGAAAATTCATAAAAGACTTCTCTAAACTTGCTGGTCCATTAACTAAGTTGACCCGAAAAGATGAAAAGTTTATGTGGACTGATCAACAAGAACATGCTTTCCAGACTTTAAAACAAATGTTGTGTCAAGCTCCTGTTTTAGCCTTACCAGATGGTACAGATGATTTTGTAGTTTACTGTGATGCTTCTTATTCTGGTTTGGGTGGTGTACTTATGCAAAGAGATAAAGTTATCGCCTATGCTTCTCGACAGTTGAAACCACATGAACGGAATTATCCAACACATGATTTGGAACTTGCAGCGGTTGTATTTGCCCTAAAGCTTTGGAGACACTACTTATATGGTACTAGATGTGTTGTTTGTACTGACCATAAGAGTCTGCAGTATGTGTTTTCTCAGAAAGAGTTGAATATGCGACAGAGGCGGTGGTTAGAGTTAATCAAGGATTATGACTGTGAAATTAAATACCACCCAGGCAAAGCTAATGTGGTCGCTGATGCCTTAAGTCGAAAGGGTACTTCTGATCGAATTTATTACTTAAGAGTGGATGTTTCTTCTGACTTGATTTCTCAGATTAAAGTTGCTCAAATGGAAGCTTTGAAAGATGTTAATTTAAAATCCGAAGTCATGTTGAAAAGAAAAGATGAATTGGTGGAAGATTCGAGAGGATTATTAACTTATCAATCTCGAGTATGGATTCCTTTATTTGGTAATATTCGTGATTTAGTTTTGAATGAGGCACATAAGTCCAGACTATCTATTCATCCTGGAAGTACTCGGATGTATAATGATTTGAAACCATTGTACTGGTGGCCTACAATGAAAACGGACATTGCTAGATTTGTTGGTACTTGTCATATTTGTGCCCAAGTTAAAGCGGAGCATCAAAAGCCGTACGGATCACTGAAACAGTTGGAAATTCCCGAGTGGAAATGGGAACATATAACGATGGATTTTGTGACTAAACTTCCTCGCACCAATCGAGGTAATGACATGGTTTGGGTCATAGTTGATCGGTTGACTAAAAGCGCGCATTTTCTTGCTACTAGTGAATCTGCCTCGTTGACTAAGCTTGCTCAGTTGTACATAAATGAAATTGTCACTAGACATGGTATACCTTTGTCAATTGTGTCAGACCGAGATTCTCGTTTTGTATCTCGTTTTTGGCAAGGTTTGCAACAAGAGTTGGGTACACGTGTAAATCTTAGCACTGCTTATCATCCTCAGACAGACGGTCAATCAGAACGTACAATTCAAACTTTAGAGGATATGCTCCGTGCTTGCATTTTGGAATATGGAGGTTCATGGGACTCTCATCTCCCATTGGTTGAATTTACTTATAACAATTCGTATCATTCCAGTATTGGCATGCCTCCGTATGAAATGTTGTATGGTAGACGTTGTAGAACACCGACATGTTGGTTGGAAGCCGGTGAGAAACAGTTTGCTGGACCCGACATTGTACAAATGACAGCTGACAAAGTTGCAATCGCACGTGAAAAGTTGAAAGCTGCTCGCGACCGACAGAAACAGTATGCAGATCCGAAAAGGCGACCAGTTGTATTTTCTGAAGGTGAATTAGTATACCTCAAAGTTTCTCCATGGAAGGGTGTAATCCGTTTTGGAAAACGTGGAAAGTTGGCGCCTAGATATATTGGGCCATTCAAAGTTCGCCAAGTTGTAAATGAGCAGTCTGTTTCATTAGATCTCCCACCTGAACTTGCTGGTATACATGACACGTTTAATGTGTGTTATCTTAGAAGATGCAATGTTGAAGACCAGTCGCAAATTCTTCCTTTGCAGGAGTTAAAAGTTGATCAAACTCAGAAATTGGTTGAAGAACCTGTTGAAATCCTAGATAGGAAGATTACTAAACTTAGGAAGAAACAAATTCCTATGGTACTAGTAAAGTGGCGACATAGTTTAGGTCCTAATTTGACCTGGGAGACCGAGGAGTTGATGAAATCCAGATATCCTGGATTGTTTGTTGATGTTGAGATTTCGGGGACGAAATCTCTTTAAGGAGGGGAGATTTGTAACATCCTCTCCAGTGGCCTGGTATTTTTCTATTTAAATTGAGTATTTAATTGTTTTAGAAATTATTTGATATAATTGTTTAATTGTGAAAGTTGGTGAAATAAGTCTCAGGACTTATTGTGGTTAGTGAAATGTTGCTTATTTTAAAATATTGAAGTTGACGGTATAATAAAATAAATTTCTCGCAATTGGTTTTTAGGTTCCAGGCAATAGATTTAGAGCGGGTATAAAATACCCACAATGTTGAGTCGGTTAAAAAAAGAGGCCGACTCTTTTATTTGATCACTTTCCCAAATCTTAGTTCTTTCTCATTTCATTCAAAGAAAAATCTTAAACCCTAACTAATCCTTACAAATTCAATTAAGATCAAACAAGATTGGTGAATTGAAGTTGTGATTCAACTAGTTGCTATAATCCTTTCTAGTCATCTTCTTCTTCAAATTGGAAAGGTAATTTACCTATTTACATGAACTAGGTTAGATAGGGATATGATGAATAGAATTGATTCTTGATGTTGTATGATGATTAATTGTTGTAATATGATGATATGTGGTGTTATTTCAGTTGTTTATAACCAAAGAATTAAGTTTGAATGACCAAAAATGGTATTAGGTTCGAGCTGGGTGTTTGCAGGTCTGTACCTGAGCTGAAACGTAGCTCAACGCGATCCCAGCATCGAGTCCGGATCGCGTTCACTAGTTATAAAACGTCCCAGTCAGGATTTGGCCTTGGAAACGCGATCCTGGTCAAATATACGGATCGCGTTTGCTAGTGTTTTTCGGTTACAGAACTTTTTCTACTGAAGAACGCGATCCCACCATGCCTAGTCCGGATCGCGTTTGTCTGTTAAATTTTGATGATTATGATAGTTTGTGAATCTGAGTTATATAATACAAATAGTTATTATTGTTACTTATTGTAACTTGAATTGTGAAGTTAACTATTATTAGTTAGGAACAAGTTACTAACTTGTTTGTTGTGTGATGTTTCAGATACACCAAAGACTCAGTGATTAGAAGCTGAGTGTAGCGACTTCTGAGGTATCGGTGAGTGGATTCAAACTCACCATTTAATTTAGTTGTAATCATTTGATTACAACGTGTAATTGTAGATATGATTATAAAGTTGTTTAATCGTTATTGTTGATTGTATCACTATGTGCTATATGTGATCTTTGGTTATTGGTTGCCAATGAGGTCGACAAGTTGATGAACTGTTGGTTGGGTTAGTTGGTTATCATGTGAATGATACAGGAATATGCTTCATATGTTGTGTGTATTGAACTGTATCTGAGTAGGATAACCACTAGCTATCGGTCTCGTCCGTATGGCCATACGGATATGGTTGGATAAGAGTTCTTGGGAAGCCGCCCGGGTATTATGGTTATCCCCAGAACCACCGATCCTCATTATTAAGTTGTTGTTGATTGTTGTAGTTAATGATTATGCTAAGTTGAATGTTGGGTGTTGAACTCTCTCACTTAGCTATGTGCTAATCCCTCATCTTTCTTTCCTGCAGATTTGTAGTTTAATGAGTAGCAGGATTGAGATGCTTTTGGTGCAGGAACAGTTTGACTGCAAGCTACTCTGATCTTTTGTACTAAATCAGTTTGTTTTATATAATACCCCGACCTTATGTTGTGTTTTAAACAGTTTCACTTTGATGTAACTTAAAGTTGTAAACTTTTGATGTAAGTTAATAGTATGTGTAAATATAAATATGGTTAAAATTCCTACGCTTCCGTGTGTCTAACATTATATTGATATTGTAAATGAGGGGTGTTATAATAATACTAGCTCCAATTACCGAGGTGGTAACAGGAACCGACTTGCCACAAGCTATTTCTACTTCAACAGGGTTTGTAATCACAGTAGGCATCAATTTCAACTTATCACAGAAACACACAGATACACAAGAACAATTTGCACCAGAATCAAACAAAACACGAGCTGGTACAGAATTTACAAGAAAAGTACCCGTGATCACATCATCTGTATGGACAGCTTCATCCACTGTCATTTGAAAAGCCCTACTAAATGCAGATGGCGGAGTCTTCCGCTTTTGACCGGAAGATGACGAACTAACAACCGACCCAGAACCCTGTCTCTTAGCCTCAGAACACTGATTTGCACGATGACCTTCCTTATGGCAATTCCAACACACATAAGTAGGAAAAACACAATCTTTGTGATGACATGTAAAAAGTCAAGTTTTTATGCGTCACTTTCTCACCTTTTTAGCCCAAAACATGATGAATATATCCAAAATCAATACATTATTATCAAAACTCATCATTAAGGCTAAAATATAGACAACATTTCAAAAATCATCTAAAATGGTCGAAAAACACGATAAATATAACGAATACGATCATAAGCATTCCGGTTCACGCTTTTAAGCACTTTTTAATCTCTACTAAGAATTATGACCTCTAACCTATGTCATTTTCTTCGTCAGGAGATTACGGTCGCGTGGATATAAAGAACGCTGAAAACGGACATCGGATGAAGAAGTTACGCCCAAACGAAGATTCAAGGCAACCGACGGACCACGATACGGAAGAGCCAAGCCGTATACGGCCAAGCCCAACTGTATACGACCAAGACTAAGCCGTATACGGCCTGTCCCAACCGTATACGGCCAAGGTCCAGCCGTATACGGGCAATCTCCCCCGTATCCGGCCTTGTCCCTCCCCCGATACGGCCAATCTCTCCCGTATACGGCCAAATTCAACCGTATCGTGTGTTTTGGTCATCCAAGGTGCAATCTTGATACGGCTGAGATTTTGAAGGCTAGAATACGGTTGAGGAATACGGTTGAGCCATGCCTATAAATACTAGCCATCACCTCCTCATTTCAAACATTCAACATTCACCATTTTCTTTACTTTCTCTCTCTACTCTCTCTCTAGAAATAATTAGTTTAGGTTAGTTTAATTAAGCTAGTAGATTAGCTTCTAGCTTAGCTTTACGGAGGTGCTCCGAGACTGCGATTGCGCAAGATTTGTAATTACGCTTTGTCAGGTTTTATTATAATCTCTATCTTGTTGTTTTAAATATGTTGTGCAGTTGTCATAATTATTTAGAATTGCTTGCTAGAATTATTGCCATGCTTAGCTAAACAAATCTGTGTTTGCTATGATAATCATTATGCTAGGGTAGTTATACTTTAAAATGCAATTGGATATCATGAAACAACGGAGGTAACGTTATACGGCTTTCATCTGTATAGCGCCGGAACCATCACGAATGTGTGTAGTACGGAACGTGGAAGCTATGAAAGTCGTGGGCACAATCCGTTGTGATAATGATTCCAATTGTAAATACGCCGTTACTCTGTCCGTATGCTGTCGATATATATTTGAATCTATAAATTGAGTCTCCAATGTTTATCTATCCAACTTATGCTGTGGTTTGTAACTTACTGCTGGTCCTTAACTGGTGGTACGCCGCTTATTATTCTGTGTCTGATGATCGTTGAACTCGACATGGCCGGTGTTCTCCTGGTTGAAATTCACCGGAGGGAGACACGGAGCGTAGGATTAGAGATAGACTAGATTCAATTTATTTAACGCATATTTTTTAGAGAACTTTCGGAATATGTGTGACTTAACCAAATATCCAGTTACTCTGCACAAATTAAACTGATCCTTGTATGCTGCTCTGTTGCATGTTCTTGTTTGATTGTTGCTTTAGGGTTTGCATGCTAGTATCATTTGTGTTATTGGATATATGATTAGGTTTTCAAGTATAAGTTAATTGCATACATCAGCTTAACACGCGTAAAATAGTTATGATGGTTTATATGAAATAATGATGAACAATTTAATCAGCCGTTAGACCAGGCCATCCCAACCTGTTCCGGTAGGAAACCCCTGTTTCATGTTTTTTTTCATTCAACAATTCATGCCATGATTCGGATATCTCAAATGTCCGAGATTGGGGAATAGGACTCGAGGATGGCTGTTGGTTAAATTGGTTGCTATATTTGGGAGAACTTCCGGTATAGTTTACACTCTATAACTGCTATCTTCGTGACATGTTATTTATCTGATTGTGGACAACTTCGCGTTAGGTATATAATAGGCTAGTAGTTATAGCTCATTAGTTTATATAACTCAGGATAGATAACAAGAACCTTTTAATGTTTCAACGGAAATACTGTAAAACAACTTACTACTGGTATAAGCGTTTAAATACGTGGGAGCTAAGGAAAGGTTGTAAGTAGAGTACTTTGTTGTCATTGATTGTTTCAAGTACGTCTGTTAAGTCCTGACTTCGTCATCATAAGCTAATACCTTAACTAAAATAACTACCCCTAAATAGCATATATAATTATCATAGTAGACACTCGCGTTAATCTGCTGTTCTCGTAGCCACCTCACCTATCCTCTAGTTTAGTTTAGTTTAAAATTAGTAGTTATAATAGAAAACAAACAAAACCCCTATCAACCTTTTGATAAAACCAGCTAAATTACAAAAGATAATCAAAAGACCTAGATCACATGTCCGTTGTAGTTTGAAGAACGACCCTAGGTAATACTTACTACTGTACCCCATAGTTTTAAGTATCCTTAGGCCCCGCATTTACAAATTTTAAAACACCCGCTGGTGGACGCGCCCGGAGGAAGGCACCGCAACGACGCGAGTCAAATCGCGACCGACCTCTAGGCGCCCATCAAGTTTTGCTTCATGCCCAATCACACCACATTTCACACATCTAGTGGTTTGCACAGTACACGACCCAAAATGTCTAGCTCTACACTTAATACACCAATTGGGACGATCAGAAGTACCACCACGACTTTCTTGTTTCTTACCCTGTTGATTTCCTTGCCACCGCTGCTTACCTTTACCAGAAGATTCACTCCTAGATTTCTGAGAAACCATTTCTTTACCTGGTACTTGTTGAGGTTTCAAATCACTGTCAACAGATCGAGCTAACATGAAAGCTTGAGAAAGAGAGCCCGCTAATCTCACTGAAGTTCGATAATGATTAGGTAAAGTACCCACAAACTGTTCTATCTGAGTTCTCTCATCAGGAACCCACTGCTGAACAAACCTGAGTTTCTCTGTAAACTGATTTATCAAATCATCCATTGACATTTTATCAGTTAATTGCAAATCCATAAACTCTTTTCTAATCCGAGCTATATCATAGTTTGAACAATATTGCTTACAAACTTCATTACGAAAATCAGGCCATCGAATAGATGCTTTCTGAAAAGGAGATAATACAGAAGTAATCGAATCCCACCAATTCATAACTGCTCCTTTTAAGAGTTGAGATGCATAAGGGACTTTTAATTCTTCTTCACATTGACAGACCTCAAATTTCTTTTCAACATCTCTCAACCAATCTAGAGTTACAGAAGGATTTGTACTACCAGAATACACAGATGGATTACTGCTCATAAAGGTTTTAAATGAACACACCTTTTGTTTTGGTGGTGAAATCGTACTAAACACAGGATGAGAAGATTCAACCTCTTTTTGTTGTTTATACATTCTAAGTGCTTGGTTTTCCTCTTCCAATTGAAGGAGATACTCGTCTCTTTCTAACTCCTCTCTAGCATGGAAAGAAGTACCAGTATGCTCAGCCCGATTGTCATGAGTTTCAACAGTAACTCCGGCCTTGAGACATTATTAAGGTTAACAGGTGGTTGCTCGTTATCCGCCATATCTGTAAACACAACAACAGCTCACAAATCGTTAATCGTTAGCACCTATCCTACTAACCGATTCACATTTAGTACATAATCCCATTCCCAAGAATGTTTGACACAACACAATCAAAGTTTAGGATTGAACATACAATCATATTCAATTGCCCCAAACTATTGCTCTGATACCAACTTATAACGCCCCTCATTTAATATCACAATATAATATTAAGTTTGGCGGAAGCGAATACTTGAAATGCATATTCTATTAGAATTCAGCTAGAAATTTTCGCAAACCTTTATACAACATAAGTAATTACAAAACAAACATAGTTAACTTGTTTACAAACCCGGGGCATTATATACTACAAAACATTATTTATTACAAACTGGATCAGAGTTGTAAGTTTCAAACATTCCCAGCATCAAAACATCCTTCCTGACTACCCACATAATATACATCACCTGCAGGAAGTAAATTGAGGGATTAGCACGAAGCTAAGTGAATGAATTATCAACTACAATTCAATTTAGCTAGCAATTTGTTCGCAATCAATAATGCAACAATTATCGTCAAGAGGAACGGTGGTTCCTAAGGACCCTGTTCCGTGTGGCCCCATCAGAACACTTACATCAACTGTAGGCCAAAACAGTGATTAACCGCTAACTAAATGCTAATCTCCATCAACACATGTACGCAACCCTGTGTTGACCAACATTAGCAATCAAGTCCAACTGACAATCTAGTTGACCTCTGGATTTATCAATCAAGCTCACCGGCTAATCAAACTACCAATCATATGGCATATACTTTCAAAGTTAACATACTATCAATAGTAATCCTATAATTACTGATTGAAATCAAACTGACACAACCAAATCAAACCATGAGTTTCAAATCCACTCACCGATACCTCAGAAGTCGCAACACTCAGCTTCTAATCACTGAGTCTTTGGGGTATCTGAAACATTACACAACAAACAAGTTAGTAATTTGTTTTCAACTAATGGTACTTATGTAATTAAACATATTACATAAGTAATCACATTATTAATCAATTCCAAACATAAATAACAATAATATCTTTCTACAAAAGTGCCACTAAAACATCAATAAAGTGCCACTAAAGGAATATTATATACAAGACTCAGTCGACGTTAAACTTCTTTACTAAGTCTCATAACTCATTAGAATTATCCACATTATAACATATATTTTCAATGGATAAGTGCCACTAAAGTACCACCTAAATGCCACTAAAGGAATATGACATAAGAAGTGCCACTAAAAACACCATCTTCCAAACACTTATGCATTTTCAAAATTTGCAAAACTTATCAAATTTATTCATTCAAACGCGATCCGGCAAAGGGTGGTGGGATCGCGTTCGTCAGTTAAAAAAGTTCTGTGACGAAATTTCACATGGTAACGCGATCCGGGTAACATGAGCTGGATCGCGTTCCCAAGAAGAAAATGTTCTGTAACCGTTTTTCATATAGCAACGCGATCCAGGAAAAGGGTCAGGATCGCGTTTCAGCTCTTATTATGACCTGCAAACACACAGCTCGAACCCAATTACTTCTATCACCATTTTAGCTCAATAATTTCAGTTTGTAAACTACCAAATCACTCAAATATCAGTATATACATACACTAACACTTCATTCAAGTTCCAAATCACATATACTTCAATAATTTGCATGATCACTCTCAAAACTCAATTCAAACATTCAAACACTTACCAAATAAGGATTACAAATTGATGATGATGATGATGATGTTTATGTTATCACAAGCTCACAATCAGCTCAAAATCACCACAACTTTTTGATTTCTTGATTTCTAGTTATAAGGGTTTTAAGAATTTAGAGGTTTTAGGTTTTGATTTCTAAATAAGGAAAGTAAAGAACTTTCCTATTTGGGAAAGTTTATAAGTCGGTCACTTTTTAACACCGACCCGTATCCACTTAAAACTAATCCCCTTTCAATCTATAGCCTGGAACCTAAAAACCATTTGCGAGAAACTTCTTTTATTGCACCGTCAACTATAGTAAATCAAAACAATCAATAATTTACAAAGCACAATAAGTCCTAAGGCTTATTTAACTAAGTTTCGCAATTTAAACATATTTATCAAATAATTTCTAATACAATTAAATAAATCAATTTAAAATTAGAAATTACCGGACCAGAAGAGAGGATGTTACAGTTGGGGCCTTACACCAATGCATTATTTTTGGTAACGATAAATAACATTATGATTTTAATAAATATAACCCTAAGAGCTATAGTTAAGAATTAAACACCTAACGAAGTAATCACCAATTCTCATTAAAAATCATAAAACACCATAAAGCAGTTAACTACCTCTAATGAACTTGAACATCACCAACTATTCATGAATCAATCATACCCTATAAATTTATGTATAGCAAAGTTCATAACATTAAAGTCAACAATTATCATGTACTCATCTCTTTATCAATGTAGAATACTTAAAATGTTTTCTGATGTTTGTGAATAATATTGTATTAAAAAGGTAGAATACTTAAAATGGAACTATAATTCAAGCCTTTTTTTCATTACATATATTTTATGAGGGTCCTAGTTGAAACTAATGTTAAACCCGTGCGATACACGGCTATATTTGTTGTCATATAATATTTTGAAATAATTAATTAATGATTCAAGTTTTAGTAATATTTTAATATAAATTATATTTTGATGATTGAGATTGTAAAAAATATCTTTAAATGATTTGTTACACATGTTTCATATCTTGTGTATGAAACTTCAAATTTTTATTTCATTTACTCTGTAAAAAAATAACTACAACAGTCAAAGGCCCTAAGAGTCTACTTCTATACCCATTCGCGTCACCTCCGTGCCATAGACGGAATCCTTAGCCTATATGTTGCAACAATTAATTTGATTATGGTGAGTTGGTTTGTTTATTTTAAGGTTTCATTATACTTTGTTTTCTGTTTAACCTTGTTTCATCCACCACCCCTCTCACAGAGTCGTACGTGGACGTTATCGCTCATACAACTTTATTTTATCTTCTTAAATTATTGGTCTTCTTTATGAAAAGGTTGTTTGAGCAATTTAACATATTGTATTAAACCTGTTTCTGGAGCAACAATGAAAGAATTCCGAGTTTTCTAATATGATTCGAATCAATTATTTTGTTGATTGTTTTTTAGAATAGATAATTTGTCAAAGAGTAGCTTATTGAATATTTTGAGAGCACTTATATCTTTTTGAAGCAATTTAATGACTTTGTTTGAAGTGATGTGATGTGCTTGCTTATGAATTTTATTGGTTGATAAAATATGAGTACATAGTTTTGTTATTTTTAGAGTAGCGAATGTTATATATATCGAAAAGTGTTGGTTGTTATTTATATTTCAGTAAGTTAAATAATCTAGTTCATGAGTTATTATTTTATTTAAAGTTGTTTTTTCTACTTGTGGTCACTAATTTATGCACGTTTTTGCGCATAGTGTAAGTATTATTAAAGAAATATTGATTAAAATAAATAAATAATGATATGGTTAAAAGCATAGATATGATGGTTAAAAATAAAAAAGATGAAGAAATACTTTATTTTATTATGTAGGGATATATTTATCGAGATTTAATGCTTTGGTGAATATATTTTATGGGAATAATGGTTTAGTCAAAAACTTCAATTTTATAAGAGATGATGACGTGGAATATGGGCTAACAATATGTTGACATGTATGATAAATCCTATGTGACATGTGTTAGAAGTTGACAAATATATTAGAGTCTCATCCTTTAGTTATATAGATAAATTCTTATCACAATTTAAAATATTGAATAGATATTTACGATTCAATAAACTTAAGTTTTAATTTAGAGTAAATTTCATAATTAATATGTGAATTACACAAATTTATAAAAATCATTTCTAAAATAGTTTTTTTTACCTTTTTAGTGCAATAAGTTTACAATTTTATCGAAAAGTTCATCGTCCACCTAATATGACTAAAATACCCTATATAATAATACTCAATAAAAAATAAAAATAAAATTAAAGAAATAATATGAAAAAATGGTATTTTAGTCATTTTAGATTGACGAGGGACTATTTTTGAGCAACTTGTGGAAAAAAGTTTAAGGATGATATTTGTAAATCGGTGTAACTACATAGTGCATTTATGAAATTTAGTCATTACTTTAATAACATTTTTCACAAACAACATATATGAATCAATATATTAAGAAATGAAATATGGAATAGACATTTATGATTGGATAGACTTTACTTTGAATTTATTAACATTTTTAAGAAAAAACTTATGATTTTGATATATTGGGAAGAGAAATATGGAATACACATTTATAATTTGATAGACATTAGTAATTTAATTATATTTTTTAGATAAATCTTATGATTCGATCCGTTAAGAAAAGAAATACATCGTATGGAATAGACATTTATGATTCGTAGTTTAGTTTTGATATAATAATATTATTCAGAAAAATCTTATGATTCGATATAATAGGAAAATAAAATATAAAATAGACATTTATGATTGGATGTAGACTTTAACGTCAATTTAAGTAGCATTTAAGAAGAAAAAAAATCTTTATGATTTCATAAATTATGAAAAGAATTCGGATAAATATGATTTCAATTTAATTGAGTGAAACATATCATTTTGAACTTTAGTGAAGTAAACACATTCTTATTGGTTAACAAGGGTAACAATTTTAAGTAAAATTAAAGATAACAAAGTCTTTTACTGTAATTGATTTAAAGATGTCGTATCATATCATATTGAATTTTATCGCATTTGCTTTGCATTATATTGTATTATATTAATATTATTATTACATTATGTAATTGTACAAAATAATTTGCTACTAGATGAAAATACATATATACGACTTCACTTTAAATACTTGATAGCTGCCAATGATGTCCAGCTCAACTGGTCAGAGGCTTGGGGGTCAATGATAGGAGACCTGGGAAACCCAGGTTCGATCCTTGAGGCCAGCGGGTTTTACCATTAATTCGTTGTCGTGCCTTCGGGCGGACGGATTAGTGGGTTTTTCCCGGATTTGGAGTAACTTGGGGCGCTTAAGGGCTCCGTACGGCTGGATTGGGCCAGTATATGGAGACTTAGCCATTGGGTCTCCCCGTACGGAGTACCTAGACGATTTCTGTTAGCCTTTCAAAAAAAAAAAAAAATACTTGATAGCTACTTCACTATGAGATTGATATATTTCTCTTAAGAAAAATAATACTCCCTCCGTCCCAAATCTATTGTCCTCTTGTTGACTTTGGAGTCTTTCTCTTCCAACTTTGACCTTCAATATTTTTATTTGTGTTATATAATATTTGATGCAAAATATATGAATTGATTGGATTTTGAATGTATTTTCATTGGTATAATTTGCATCAAGTATTATATAACACAAAAAAAATATTGAAGGTCAAAGTTGGAAGATAAATACTCCAAAGTCAACAAGGGGACAATAGATTTGGGACGGATGGAGTATAAAGTTAATTAGAATTAGAATATAGAGGTCATAATAGGAGCTCCAAAAGTAGAATAAGATGTTGCATTTTTAATCAAATCATATATCAAATATCTATAATATGAATTAAATGATATAATACAAACATTAAATAAATAAATTATAAATTATTAATAAAATAAAGTAAGATAAGTAAATGTGAGGCTCTTAGGAGAAGGGCTAAAAGTGAGGGAATGGAGATAAGTCGATAAAGAGATGACAAGTGTCTCCTCATTTCTTTACATTTTTTATCCATTTTTCTTCCCCTTTCTCATATTTTCACTTTTTTTTATCCAATTCTTCCCCTTTCTTTATTTCTCCATTTTTTGTTTGTTTCCCTTTTTCCTTATTTTTTTATTAAAAAAAATTACTATTAAAAGAAAACATTTTAAACTTGAAAAAAAATTAATTTTTTTAACTTGTAAAAACTTTTATAACACTTTTATAAAAAAAATTAATAAATAATTAAATAAAATTTGTTAACATTTTTTTAGAAAAAATTATCGCTTTAAAAATCTAAAAATCAGTTTTCAACATTTTCTCCTGTTTAGTTTTTGTTTTTTTTATATCATCTTAAAATTTGTGATGCACCAGATATTATATATAACGATGCACATGAATATCAAAAACAAGATGCAATAAAAGTAAATTATTATTGTGTTCACCAACATTATAACTATGATAAACTGATTTTCTCTGAATATGATGCATCGAGTGTTTAAATATCATGCATCGACTTTCAAAATATACTATAAACATCGTTATTGAATTAAAAAGTGATGCATCATAGTTATAAAATATGGTGCATCACATAAATATTTTTTTGTAATACTTCGTATAAAATTGTATTTAAATGTAACAACGTGAGGTAGAACAACAACATAAAAAAAGTTGAATACGTGAAAAAAAACAAAAATAAATGATAAACAAGTCGTGAGAAATGTTAAATGAAAATGTTGAAAAATGCAAAAAAAAAAAAATCGATAATAAGAACTTTAAAAAAACGCAAAAAATAAAAATAAAAAAAATAATATAAAAAATAAAAAAATATATAATAATATAATAATAATAATAATAATAACAAAAAAAAAAGTAGGAAAAAAAAAAATTTTAAATGAAGAAATGAGAAATGTGAAGAATTGAAGAAGGTGGAAAAATGGGCACGTCGTCATTTACTTCTCTCCCCTCAAAGTAAACTCAAATATTAATTAGTGTAATAATATGTAAACTAAGGGGCTACTCAATTTGTAAAGTTTATATAAAGATATCATCTTTGTGTAAATTATACATAAATTTCGGTGAAGCCCACCAAACTTAAAGATTAATAAAAGAAAAGGATGACTAAAAATCGGGTGTTTCTCAATCTCACTCAACATGATTTCATCAATGGCGAATTTATCTCTCGATCGGTTCTACTACTCGCATCTCTCCTTCAATCAAGGTTTTGATCTTTAATTCCTTTTGTACCCAAAAAGCTCTAATTTTGTTTTTTGATTTTTGAGTTTTTAGTTTAATCTTGCAAAATTGCATGTTATATATATGCTTGCAATTGTTTAAACAGTTGGGTTTTTTTTTTTCTGATTTGAAAGAAGTTAGGCATTGGATATTGTTAGGGACTTGGGGTTAAAATTTTCAAGTTTCTGTATTTTTCACAGTGGGCTGTGCTACTTATAAACAGTGATTGATAAAAATTAAAAAAAGTTAGGGTTTTGATGCTTTTGATTATAAAAATTTTGTGGCTTTTCTTTTTTTTACATTGGGTTTGTGCTGCAGTATTAGGGATTGATGAAAAGTTAAGGTTTTGATGTTGTTGGCCTAAAAAAATTTGAGGATTTCTGTGTTTTTCTCATTGGGGTTGTGTTGTTGAGTTAGGAATTAGTAACAAGTTAAGATTTTGATGTTGGTTTGGTAATTTTGAATTTGGCATTTTATATGCTGTAAATGGATCATCAGTTACAACAGAACACAATGAATCTTGATCTTAATTTGGGACCTGTTGTTCATCCTCCTCAAGTTGGGACTACCAGGGAAGTGGTTTCAGATCATATAACCGCTGCGCAGCGAGTTCCGTCACTTTCGAGACATATTCCGGTTCCAACTGTAGCTGGAAGCACAGCTCTACGGTTGGCAGCAGGTGATAGTTGTGATAATGATCGTGAACGTCCTTTAAAGAGGATTAAAACGAGTGACGATCGTGGTGATTGGAAAGACGTTGAGAAGATCGATAATGTTAGCTTTTTCGATTGTAATATATGTTTGGATACAGCGAGTGATCCGGTTGTGACTTGTTGTGGTCACTTATTTTGTTGGGCGTGTCTTTACCGATGGGTATTTGTTCACTCAAAAGTAAATGAATGTCCGAATTGTAAAGGTGAAGTGACAATGGAAACTATAACTCCCATTTACAGTCGTGGAAATCGTACAGTTGAAGTAGATAAAAATTCGAGTGTCAAGATTCCTAGCAGGCCAGAAGCTAATAGGATCGAAAACTGGAGAGATGCTTTTCAACGAGACACACTTAATACCCCAATGTTTGATATGATTCGAAGACTCGATAATAGATTTGATATTACTCGTGATCCAATTCCCGAAAACCCACAAGAAACCCCGACTACTACTCGTGATCCAATTCCCGAAAACCCACAAGAAACCCCGACTACCCCGTCTTTAAATAGGATTTTCACTTCCCGAGGGATTCGAAGGATACGAGAATCACATGATCGAATTAGGGGATATGTTCTGTCACCGGATGCCATAGCGGACTTGCCAAACCGAGCGGATACAATGCCAAACCTTACGTCTGCGGAAAGTTTTGTTGAGTCGTATTTTCGTGATCACCCGGATGAACGGAATGAGGACGAGCTTGCGTTGATTGATAGACATTCGATGTCGAGTGTTGCTGGTATTATGCTAGCTGAAAGCCTGAGGGATGAATCAAATTTAAGTGGACAATCTGAGTCCTCGACTTCTAGGGTTTTAGATGCGGACAGTACAAGTTTGCGATCTAGAAGGAGGTTGCGTTAGAATGAAGCATTGCTTTAGACCTTGAAAATTGTTGAGAAACAGATTTTGATCGAGTCGAAATGCGTCTATATAAATTTGGTTTCTGCATATAGATGCTTAAAATACTTAGCTGCTAAAGAGTGTTATACAATTAGATGTTCATATGATTATATTCTGAGTTATATTGGAATTAAAATGTTCGTTCATGTTCTATCAATAGGTATGCCTGTTTTATACCTTCAAAAGTCATAATTAGTCTTTTGATAAACCTACAAAAGCACATAAAACAGTATCTCTACTTATCCGATGCCTTATAATGCATATCTTTAACGTGAAAGCATTCGGTATCAGGTATCATCATCACTCGCGTTACACTGAGTCCAGTTCTAACTACCTTTATTTTCTTGTACTTTAAAGCTTAGAAAATAGAAGGAAAGTGATTTTTACCACCATAGTGCAGACCACGCCGGTGCCTATATCACCACTGAAGTGTAATAGTACCAAACCGGGCACATCACCCACATCCGATGCTCGTATTGTGGGAGAAAAAATGGTACTTTGGCTTTCAGTTTCTTGGCTGTGTTTGGCTTAGCTTATCAAGATGAGCTTAAGCTTTTTAGCTTTTAGCTTCAAAAAGCTCAAGTAAAAAGCCCAAATTTGGCTTCACAAATTTGAGTTTTTCATCCTAAATATGCTAAAAAGCCCAAATATGTTTGGCAACTTAGAAGAACTTATTATAGCATTATGTCAATGTAATAACCAAAAAAAGCCTATTAAAAAAGCTAATTAAACACCCTCTTGATAGATAAAATGCAAAAACTGTTAACATTGTTCTATTGTTCTAGCTTTCACTCCTATGATTCTATGAAGGTAAGACAGACAAATTTGTTGGACCAAGCTGTTTAGTACTTTAGTAAATGACATTTAAAGTTTTAAACTATTGAGGTAGGCCCGTAACTTGGCCCAAATCCAAATGGACTTGTATATTTTTTTGATCAAAATGGACTTAAATATATCAGTCCATGCTTTATATACCTGCCATATATAATAATAAAATTTTTCATTAAATAAATGGTCCATGTGGTTTACAAACATTCTCACCGTTAGTCCCTGTACTTTGTTTGTTGCATGGATAGTTCAAAAATTTAAAAGTTGTTGCATGCTTAGTCCCTCCTCTACTTAAAATGACTAAAGTACCCTTGGTGAAGCTATATATTTTGCTTGGTTAGAGGAGGGTATTTTGGTCATTTTAGGTAGAGGAGTGACTAAGCATGCAACAACTTTTAAATTTTTGGACTGTCTATGCAACAAACAAAGTATGAGGACTAACGGTGAGAATGTGTATAAACCATAGGGACCATTCATGCAATTTACTCTTAATTGATGAGTAGATTGTATGGATGATAATGAGTGGCATGATTATGGTGATTTGTTTAAAGTGGGTTTGATGATTGGTAAAAAGAACATATTCTGAGAACAAGAAAAAGTTGTCTAATTCTGAATGAGTCCATTCCAAGCAAAAATCTTCAATTTGATTGTGGTCAACTCTCCCTCTCATCATTACTTCATTTTCAACTTCATCTTTCATTCTTCCTTTTTATTTTCACTTTTATAAATCGGTGATAATTCGTACACTATCGAAAATTCTTTATACACTATTAATTGCGTTTTACAATGTTAATATTATACAATATAATAAACGTATAGATAGTAATGTATAGATAACTTTTGATAGTATACCAATTACACCCCTTTATAATACTCACACAATATATACTTTTGATGAATTTATGATTTTTATGTAATTGTATATCAAAATCATTAGTATTTTATAAATTTGTATCTAACCTTTTAACTAAGAATTGTATAAATGTCTTATAAGATGCATATTTACTAAAGTATTATATATTAAAATTAAAATAAGTTTTAAATGACTATCTTTACATAGATTTAACATATGAAATTTAATATTTAAATCAAAATATGTCAATCAATGCATCAAGAGTGGGTAGGCAACTAGGCATGCCATTACCCTTTCAATTGTTTCAATTTCAAGCACACAATTAATAGACTTTAATCATTTCATGCTTATTGTATCGCCATCACACTTTCACCCTGATTGAATTATTATCCCATTAGCATAAGTAATTATACATCAACTCATCATAAGAGTACAGGGTGTGGTGTCGGTGTTTTGGGACAGTGTTTTCTAGGAGAATGTTGAAAGTGAAGATTTTGTGGTTTGGGAAAAAAGCTAGAACACTGAACTCTTAGATTTTGTGGTGTGGGGAAAAAAACTAGAACACTGAACTCTTCAATGTCTCTATAAGAACGGTGGCAACAAAAATATGTGAGAACACCGACGAGAACGCCGGTGGGGTGTGGGAGAACACCGAAGTTCAGTGTTCTCAATGAAGAACACCGATGCCACGTATTAGCACACCTCGTGCTCTAAAGATCATAACATCATCTTTTAGATAACTTAAAAGGAAATATTGTCTTCTAACTTGTTCTCTTGTAGTAATTAGTTTCGGATACTAACTAAGGCATATAAAACTTATCGCCGATAATTTGAGTTCGAGTGGCCAATTAAACTTTGTTGAAGTTTTGATTTGAGTATGATAGAGGAGTGACAATTTCTTAATATATACATGGATCAACAAATTCACACTATATATGTTGGTTTAGATGTGATTCTATATATGAGTCTTATGTAAGAAGAAACATAGATTTCATGCAAAAATTACAAAATTTAATATCAAAATCTCATGATGAAGATGGTTATTATGATTACAAAGATCATTGATTAGAGCAACTTATAACACTAATCTTGAACACACATCATGTAATGGCATGATGGAAATCACAAGTATATATGATGAGGGAACATAGTGATGATATAAGAAAACTATATGACTATAATAATAGTAGTCCATATATCCATGTCAAAAACATCATGGCATGATTGAGTTTTTTGTGGGTTGCATGTCCCACTCTTGGCCAACATAAAACAGCATCCCAGGTTAAAGAAAGTTAATTGAAATGAAGAATGCATGATGATCATCATCATGGCTACAAATGATACTAATTATGATGATGATTAGATATAATCAAGGATGAGAAAGCATGGAGATATATAATCATTTTGTCTCCTCATTTACAATTGCTAGGGTTTGCATGAGAAGATATGATGTCTTTTCAGTCTATCTTCTTCTGGTAATCATAAAACAATTCATTCTTTAATTATTTCATATTGCTTTTCAATTCTTTTAACAAATACTCCGTATTAGAGTAATCCATAGATATGACTACTTTGATATATTTAAAGTAGGCTTGAAAATGTAAGACTGTTACGTGTCAAGTTCAATTTATAAGATTATGAGGGATAAAATGTATCAACCACTAAATGCATTACGCCTGCTTTTACGTCTTTCTAATTAGGCTCATGTATTATTACTCTTATATTTGTCTTATTACGCTATTATCTTCATCCTAATCACTTTGAAAAACTAACAATGTAACATGTATTATGTATTATTATGTAGTACTACTACTAAACTGCTACATGTACTAAAATTTCAAGTCTATAGTTTCAGTACCATTTCAACCCTTTGATTTACTTGTCCGATTACAACGACAATCACAATTCCCCTGTACTAAAATTCAGTTTTTTTCACTTGGCCTCTGTTCAACAATTAATTTACCTAGTTGTATTTTATGACAGCTTCAACTAACTCGGTCACATTTTTGCATTGTTGATGTATATTAGAATTTCATAGACTATGTGGCAAAGGTAAATTAGCTTATGTTCTTTAGGCATTGATCAAGCGTTATCCACGTAATTCACAAAGTGTATCGAATTGACAAAGCTCACCCTCACTCGAGCTAACTTCTTATGCTTGGTCAAACTAGATTGAACATAGCGTATATCACCAATTTCAGACTGTACATATATATTTGTTATATGACATTTTTAGATTACGTACACTGTTTGATTGAAAAATATACGAGTAGAATACAATTCGAAGTACTCAGAGCGCGTTTGGTTGGCCAGTATGCGATTAATAGATAAGTTTGATTACTTACCAAAGTTCTGTTAAAATACATCTATGCCGAATCGATAACCCTTTCTAAAGCATAATCTCGATGTTGATTTAACTAATAGAAACCTACGATATTTAACTAGAATTTGGTGTTGTCTGTGGACGTTGTTCTTGTATCTGTATCCCTTGTGATTTCCCCATGGTAATGGTAATTTGTCGATTTCTTCCAATAAGAAAAACAATTATAACTAGAATTTAGAGTAATTTTAACTATCTTAAAATGATTATGCTTTGCAAGTTTGATTAGTTTTCATTATTAATCATTATAAAAGTAATTGCCATTACTAGATCCATTACTAAACAACATGGATTAATCATCTTTTTAGCAATAATATTGGCTATTCATATTCATCTTTCGATTCCTAAAAATTGCATAAAATTCGTTACTCGTATCAACATCACCAAACCAGCTTAGATAAAAATATTCAATTGCTCAATTATTTATTTATTTTTGGCAAGTACTCCGAACATAACATGGACCTTAGGCTTAAGTCTGCAACCGGACTTGGGTCGACTAATCCAAACGCATTATCTAATAGTTTTTCTTTACTTATTACTTTTCGAGGCACACTCTTAGTTTCATAATAAGTGTCCACAATAATAAGTGTCCACAATCAGATTACACCAATTAAATTAAATAAAAGGGTTTCTACCCCTACTTTTTGTTTAGTTTTTACGAATAAGGTTTGTGAAAAAGAAAATTATGGGTAAATCGTTAAGTTAGTGTATTTTTTTAATTTTTTGTTGTTGAAAATGAACATTTATTTTGGAACAAACTAATATATAAATGTGATCATTTATTTTGAGACAGTTGAAGTTACACAATACCCTACACATTTGTTTCGAATTATACTTTGTTTAAAAAAAAATTAAGGCGAAATTTACATCTAACTCAGAGAGTTCGTTACATATCGCTAGACCAAAGACGACTTGGTCACCACATATTTTTTGTGTATGTGTGTTAAACTAACTTAAGAGAAATTGTAAAGCTGCAAAATAATCGTGCATACTGAAATTAAAATTTAAGACTGCACATGTTTACAGTTTACTACTCACCAAATTTAACAAAAAATATGAAAATAAAAAAGGTTAATTAATCAATGTAGTAAATTGGGGGTGGTAGATATTGGATTTTAAACTAGGGTTTGACCAAAGGATGAATAGGTCCAGCTGGTGAAGGATCTTGAGGCTTCTTCCCAAATCTCATGTACAGACTTCCCCTCGGTCTTCTCAGATTCTTTTGTCATATCACCACTCTGTTTTTCCAACTGTCCTTTTCAAACTCCTCTTTTTATTCTTCACATAATTCTCTCATAATTGTATTTTCATTCTTTTAATCATTTCTATTTAAATATATTTCTTATTTTAACTAAAAACGGAATTTATGTTTATACATAGAGATAATTAACAATAAAACTCGGGTTGTTCAAATTCGGATGATTTGAGTTCGGGTAGCCAAATAAACTTGAGTTATTTATTCGGATTCAGTTATCTGTGACACCACTACCGTTTAACCTTCTAAGCCGGCTTTTAATGTCTTTCAACACCGAACAGGAGTGGCTTGCAAGCGTTAAAAGGCCTTAAAACGCTGAAAATATTGGTTGCACTTCATGTGCTCTAATAAGAAAACATGTAAGCAAAGTGTATTCAACAAAATATGTAAGCAAACAATGAAGATCGAAGATACTTTTCCAGATTAAGATAATTCTTGACGTCACATACAAAATCGCAATAGTACAACAAAATTACAGAAATAAACTCGAAATATAACATAAAAAACAAAATACGGTGACGAAAAGCAAAATAAACATGTACATGTAGGAGTGAAAAGTTAATACATGGGCTTTAAAAGGATAAACAGAGAAACAAAAAGGACAAAAGTTGAGAAGGAAAAGGACAACACCATACGACCATATCTACAATATCTTTATATGCTTTTAATATAAATTGATTAAATTCCAATTGATTATGGTTATACAAGTTGATATTTCTTCGTTAAGTAAGGTTCAAATGAGTATAATAACTTTTTGTGAGAATGAAGGAACCAATAGGAATATACCACGTGTCGCTAAACTCACTTTCCCCTACGTTTTTAAAAATTAAATATCTCCCAAACGGTAAATCGAAAAATTACTAAAATTGCACCATAAAAATCAGCGTTTTATTCTCTTCGATTAAAGATGTGTACAAGGTATACTTTCGACGAACTTTTTTTTTCGTTTTTCGGTGGATTTGGAAAACGAGTAACACATGTGATACCAGAGGGTAACACATGTGTTACCGACGAATCACACACGTGTTACCGGCTAGTAACACATGTGATACCGGCGATAAAAAAAAGTGATACCAGCTTGTAACACATGTGTTACTAATTTTGTACAATTTGTAAAACCAAAAAAAAAAGTCGTCGAAAGTATATATCTTGTGAGATGGCAAATCAAATAGGAGAAAATGCTTATTTTTATGGTGCAATTTTCATAACTTTTCTACTTACCGTTTGTGAGATATTTGGTTTTTAAAAACGTGGGGAAAATGAGTTTTATGACACTTGGCGCATTCTTATTGGTTCTTCCATTCTCACAAAATTTTCCATTCTCATTTGAACCTCACTCTTTCTTCGGTATCAAATTACATAAATTTTTGTAAGAGAAATATGATAATCTTTGATTGATTGTTGCAAAATCTTTTATAAATCATTTTTATGAAAAAGTAAATCATGAATTATTTGGTGAAGTTCGTATATTATTATAAGTATAACACCCCTCATTTTTAACAATAAATATTATATTATTAACTCGGAAGCGTAGACATTTAAAACACATATTTTATTACTGCACCGTACATAATGTACATAAACAGTTTATAGTTTAAGTCACACTAGATAAAAATTGTTTAACAACTTCACAATTCGGGGCATTATATAAAACAAAACCAGTTTAGTACAAAATTGTGATCAGAGTAGCAGTTTCTTCAAACATTCCCCGCATCTTTTAATAGCTTCTTGCTACCCACTATTTCTCAAAATCTGCAAGAAGTAGCAACGCGGGATTAACACTAAGCTAAGTGAGCAAATTCATCACACACATCTAACTTAGCATAATCACCTAATTACACCCAACATCCGCAAATACAACTATCAACAAGGCAGCAACACAATAATGAGGATCGGTGGTTCTGGGGACTACCATAATTCCCGGGTGGCTCCCCAAGAACACTTATCCAAACATATCCGTATGGCCATAACGGACGAGACCGATAGCTAGTGGTTATCCTACTTAGATACAGTTCAACACACACAACAAATGAAGTATATCCCTGTATCGTTCACACGGTAACCAAATAGCCCAACCAACCGTTCATTAACTTGTTGACCTCATTAACAACCAATACCCGAAGGTCACACATAGCACATAAATATATAATCAACAATAACAACTAAAGAAACCAATAATCATATCTACGTTTATCCGTTGTAATCAAATGAGTACAACTAAGTCAAATGGTGAGTTTTGAATCCACTCACCGATACCTTCAGCTTCAAACACTTAGATTCCACAAGTCACTTATCTTTTGCAGGATCTGAAGACAACAACCAGTTATAAGTTAGTAATCAAGATCATCAATACTTACTTATATCAAATCACCACACAAGGAACTCAAGACAATTGATATTATAATTACAAGTTCCTACACATGTATTATCAGTCACGACATATCTACTTGTTGGAAATAGTGTCCAAGGTCATAACTAATTGGTAAGACTATTCTAAAGGTAGAGTCCTTTTTGGGTTGCCCTCGATGAACAGAAAGAGAAACAATAAGAGAGATAATATTAATTGGAATTAATATTATAGTTAATTAATTAGTTTGTTAATTTATCAAAGTTGATAAATTAATTAGAAGCTAAAAGAAATTAACAGAAATTATAAAGAATATTTAGTTAGTTGGATATTAATTAGAAACTAAAAGGAATATTCTGGAAGCAAGTTCCAACCGGCGGTTGAAGGATTCAACCGGCGGTTGGAGGCTAGGGTTTGTAAGTCGGTGCGACACGTGTTTGACTTGGGAAAGAATTAATCCCAACCGCCGCCTGAAGGCTTCAACCGGCGGTTGGAAGCCGAAATCAGGAATCCCACATCGGCCAGACTCAAAACCCCAAGGCATCCTCTCCCAATATAAATAGGGGCATAGCCTAAGCTTTCAAAGCATCCCAGTTTCGAATTGAATTCGATACTTTCTCTCTTTCTCATTCCGAATCCTTGTGAGAGTTTACACGACGTAGAGTCGGGACCCTAGGATTTGGAGTTTCTCTTGGTTCACGGGTGTGAAACATTAAAGGTGTTCTACTTTGAGCACTTGCCATCCAAAGCATGGAAGTCCGAGCAAGGAGTCTGCGTGAAGGTTCTGCAAGGTGGTCTGCGCGTGAGAAATTTATTTTCTCAAAGGTTAGTATTTTCTCGTTTATCTATTTATTTTGTTATTGTTAATAAGCTTTATTAAGTAGCGGTCCTTTAGGGTTTAGTTTCCTAGTTGCTCTAGATTAATTGTTATTTTCCGCTGCATATTTTAATCTAGTTAGGAATAGAAAACCCAACCGTGGCATCAGAGAGTAGGCTTAATAAGGTTAGCAATACAAAATATAGATAAAATGTATTTTGCAAATAAAATTGTTTTTATTATGTCCAAATAATTAATATAAGTATATTTGTGTAATAGATTTATATATATATACAGTTAATTTATTTACTAATCAGACCTTAGTATTTTAATGGTTTAAAATATATGCTCAATTTTAAAATGTTTTAAAATAGAACCCCGAACCTTAAATGTTTAAGAGAGACCTTATATATAATATGATTTATATATATGCATCATTTAAGTCTAAATACATCGTCAATCAATTGATAAATCGGCTCACCCATAGAGAACAAACTATAAGAGAGATATAAGGCGGGTCGCTCTGCTTCCCTAAAGAAGTAGGTTTTTAATAAGCTTCGCGCTGACCTGCTTCTCCGCTTCTTTGTGCGTTCAATGGAGCTACCGAGGACTTTTGATAGGATGATGTCAAGATTAAAAGTAGGCTTAAAATAGTAAAACAAAATCCCGTTTTAGCTATAGAAAAATGTGAAAAGTATGCTAACCCATGAAAACCGCACATCTCTCGTATGGACTGTTAATGGAGCGTGTGTGGTTAACTGGCACATTAATGTGAGGACATATTGAGAGGTGATGTGGGACTCGCGATTCTCGAGCGTACTCGAGCCGGGCACCACGCGGGGTTTGCATGGTTGGTTCACCATCTAGTTCATGATCCTCGGCATACCAGTCATGAATGGTAGATGAGCATAACCGAGATTAACATGCCATTGATAAGTATCAATGAATCTCAAAGATCTAGGAGTTTCATAGAAATGAAATAGACAAAAGTATTTTGTTATATGATTTCGGCGACCCTTTTCATAAAACTGAAAATATAGATCCTAGCCTTAATTAGAAATTGGGTAATTAATTAAGGAATAGTCAGACTAACTAAAATAGTTTTTATCTCAAAAATATTTGTTGAAAATGGTAATAATCCTCTCGTTCCCAATTCTGCAAATAACCTAAACTTCTCACAAATCTCAGTTCTTGGGAGGGAAAGACTTACCAGTTGAATCTGTATGGACGGGTGATGTAACCCTAGGTTAACTCTAAGGAACAATAGTATGTTCTCGATGAGCTGTGAAACCGTAGGTACGAGAACAAGGAATATGTTCCCAACAAGAATAAGGAGTATATTCTCAATATAAGTAAATTCCCACTAATGATAATGATTCAACCCAAGAGGAGATTGAAGCTCACCGGAAATATTATGTTGTTTGATACTAAGTTTTGATCAACATAATTCTATCCGGTCAGCCAGCTGTCTACAAACAGTTTGTAACCTCGTGTCAAATAGTTTTGTATGAGAAAGCGACCTGAATAATGGAACTCCAAAATTATTGAGCAAATGATCAAGAAGATTGATGTGCCTTTTGGCTCAGCAGCTCCTGTGTTGTCAATTGGTCATGATGCAAAAGAAAGGAAGAGATCTGGAATAGCTACGAATGGAAAGTTCAATCGTAGGGCTAAGAGAAAGATTAATTCTGAAATTGCACCAGTAGTGATCCAAAGGAATCAGTGTGTTATACTGCAACATAGAGGAGCACTAGAAGCGTTGCAGCCCAAAATATCTGAAGGACCTTAAAGACGGTAAGGTTGAAAAGGATTCAGATATATAAATAATCGAACTCCACGATACTACGACTTCTACTTCGTAGGTCTTGAATACAGGGTGTGGTACTCACATTTGCACTGTATTGCAAAGCCTAAAGGAAAGAAGAAGTTTATTTAAAGCATGGAGAGCTCAACTTAGTCATGGGAGACAAGAGAGTCACGCCCATTGGAAAGTTTGAGCTCATGCTAGAATCTGGGGTTAGGATGCATTTAAATAATTGCTGTTATTCGTCAGAAATGACAAGCAACATAGATTCATTTCATGCTTGTTTAAAGAGAGTTATCAGTTTTCATTTGATAATGAGAATGGTGATAAAAGCTTCTCCTTGCAAAGGCATGTATGAAAATGTTGAATATGTCAGCAAAGAAATTTAAATGTTGGTTCTTCTAAAGAGCTTGATCCAAATTATGGCAATATCGTCTAAGGCACGTAAACAAGAAAGAATATCGCCCAAACTCCAAAAGTATGGAGTGTTGGAATCATTCGACCTTAAATTGGATGATGTGTGCAAATCTTGTTTATTGAGCAGGATGACTAAATCACTATTCACGTGTTATATGAAAGAAGTGATGGATTGTTCGACTTGGTATACATGGATGTATGTCGACCATTCTGATGCGCCATAAAAAATGGAAATAGCTACTATGTTGCTGATTACTTCAGTAGACATGGATATGTTTATCTGATTAAACATAGGTCAGACACTTTTGAAAGTTCAAAAAGGTGTTAGGACGAAATAGAGAACCAAACGGGCAGAAAGATAAAGGTACACTGATCCGGTAGGGGAAGAGAAAACCTTAGTATCAAGGTTCTTGATCATCATAAACACTGCGGAATAGTTTCACAGTTGACTTCTCCTAGAACAACATAACTGAATGGAGTAGCTGAGAGGAGAAGTAGAATCTTGTTAAACAAGGTTCAATCAATGATGAGTCAGGTAACACTTCTAATAAGCTTATGGGGTTAGGCATTATAGACAGTCGCACATATCTTAAATCTAATACACCAAGAAAGTTTCAAAGATGACTTATGAGATGTGGAAGAGAAAAGATTCTTCTCTTGGGCACATCCAGATCTAAGGTTGTGAAGTTATCGTTGGACGAGAAACTTAGCACAGACTAGAAGCTAGATCTGAAAGGTATCTTTTCATCGTTGACCACAAAAGTCGTTTAGATATTTGTTGCTCAAAAGGGAGTGTTTCTTGAAAGAGAAATAATATCTAAAGAGGACAGTGGGAGTACAATTGATCTTGAAAAGATTCAAGGATCGACCGATGACGAAACTATAGTAAACACTGATACTCAACAAGAGGTGGTAACACCTATTGAACTTGATGACATATCATTTCCCGTTCACAGTTGTAGAGTTAGCAAACCTCCTCGGTTCTATTATGGTTTCCATAAAGAAGAACATGATACGATTAGTAACATTACACTAATTGAGTTAGATGAGTCAGCTAACTACAAGGAAGCGATGGCAGGCCCTAAGGCTGCTAAGTGGAAGGAAGCTGTGAAAATTAAGATTCAATCTATGTCTGACAACCAAGTTTGGAATTTGGTTGGCACTACACTCAGTCTCAAGACAATGAGTTGTAGGTGTATCTTCAAGAGGAAGATACACATGGATGGGAAGTACACACTTATAAAGCTAGGATGGTTGCGAAGGGCTATACTCAAACCTTCGGGATTGATTATGTGGAAACCTTCTCACCAATAGCTGAAATATAATCAGTTAGGATAATGCTTGCAATAGCTGCATTTAATGGTTATGAAATTTGGCAGATGAATGTCAAAACCACTTTCCTTAACAGGAACTGACAGAGGATGTGTTCAAGGCACAACCGGAAGGTTTTTGAAAATGCAAAGTATCCTAATAGAGTGTGTAAGCTTTAGAAGGCCGTTTATAGATTTAAACAGGCTTCTTGTAGCTGGAATCTCTACTTCCATGAGAAAGTCTAACAGTTTAAATTTCTACAAGCAAAGATGAGTCCAGCATATGTGTCAAAGTCAGTGGGAGCATTGTAGTCTTCCTGGTATTATATGTGAATGATGTAATACTCATAAGAAATGTAATCCCAACATTACAAGGTGTAAAGAGTTGATTGGGAGAATATTTCGCTGTGAAAGATTTGGAAGATACAATATATTCTTGGTACAAAGATTTACAAAGATATGTTGAAAACGTCTCAAATGACTTAACCAGGACATGCACTTAGAATGAAATTTTGAAAAGTTTTAAAATGGAAAATTCTAAGAAAGGGAATCTACCTTTACATCATGGCATAAAGATTACTAAAAGATTAGTGTCCAAAGACTGGACAAGATTGGAATAAATGAGTCGAGTCCCATAGGCTTCGGCTATAGGATCGATCATACATGCCATGAAGTATACAAGACCTGATGTCTCATTTTCTTGGAGCATAGTGAGTTGACATCAGCAGAATCCTGATAAAAGTCATAAAACAGCTGTAGAGAATATTCTTAAGTACATGGTGTGTCCTAAGTACATGGTGTGTCCTTTCCAAAAACAAAGTACACGGTGTGTCCTAATGCACACGGTGTGTCCTAAGTACATGGTGTGTCCTAAGTACATGGTGTGTCCTAATGAACATGGTGTGTCCTTTCCAAAAACAAAACTAATTATATTTTTGAGTCACTAAACCGTACACTATGACAAAGTACAAACCTAATTGGATTTCGAACATGTGAAACTATTACAATTCGATTACATTGAACTTAATTAACCTAGCGAACAACTATACAAATAGATTACTACGCGTACACTTACAAATATACAATATTGCGTGTTTAGGGCATTAGGAGATTACTGTTGGCATACGCACGCACTTTAGGATTTCTTGATCTACAGGTGAGTCTCACTGCCCCTTTTTACTGTTTTACTTTGGGGGAGATACATCACTTGTTTACTAAATGTAATTGTTACTGAATATACTTGTTTACTGTATGTACTTGTTTACTGAAAGTGATTTGGTTGCTAAGATTACTTGAATTACTAAATACATTTACAAATGTATTATTTTACTGACTTATTTACTAACTGATTTTAATACATATACAAATGTATTATTATACGAACTTATTTACTACAGACTTTAATACAAATACAAAATGTATTATTTTACAAACTATGATACAAGTACAAAATGTATTATCTTACTGATTTGAATACAAGTACAAAATGTATCTTTTTACCGACTTTAATACCAGTACAAAAGGTATTATTTTACAAACTATAATACAAGTACAAAATGTATTATTTTACCGACTTTAATCCAAATACAAAATGTATTAATTACCGACGTATTGCCTTACTGAACTGCATGAGTTTCTATTTAATCCAATGAAGTCCTCTGAATTATAGTCGTCAGTTATACGATAAGCGCGAATTTTAGTATATGGATCCATATGGGACTGACAATCTCCGCCTAGGGTGGTAGCTCCACCACGAACCGCACTAGTATAAACAGGCGTTTCTTATTCGTTTGATATGAATGATTTTGGATTAGCATTCACGGGGGCAAAAACTAAAGACGTGTTAAGCTTCGACTATAATGGCTCATGACATGGCAATAAATTGACCGACTACACCGACTTTACTATGTTTGTGAAATACTATTTTACTAAATTACTACTGTTGTACAATTATACTTTAATGTTTACTGATTGTAAATGTATTATTTACCGATTTACTTAAACTGTTTATTACTGTATACTATAAACCTGTGAGATTCACCAACCTTTTGGTTGACCTTTTAGTGATGTATTCTCAGGTACTCAGCAATAGTAGGATGGCCCGCAGGGTATGCTAGGCTAGTACGAGTCGCATGCATAACACTTGAAGATTTTATTGGCATAATCTTTTGTACTTTGATTATGTGTTTAAAATCTTTTGATTAACTTTGCGAACTCGCAATGATGTATTACTTATAACTTAAAACCTTGTACTACTTTTGTTATATTGCAATGTATTTCTAAAACGTCTCATTTAGAGTCGTTTGCTTGTACTTTGGTGTTGTGATATTTGATTAGTGACACCCAAAACTCGCTTCCGCAAAGCATTAAATTTGGGGGTGTCACAGATTGGTATCAGAGCCTAAGGTTATAGCGAACTAGGTTGCATTTATTGGGCCTAGACTATGACAGTTAGGCAGTATTCCTCATGAGATATAACTGGTTCAGGGATTTCGTCATACAAGTTTAATTTAACATAGCCTGATCAACTATGTACAATTAAATGAAGATGATGTAAGATCTGAAAAGGGGTTATGTTAAACGGGAATGCACTAGTTGACTCTGACAACGAGAGAACCGTGACTTGTACTTGTTCTGTGATAGACACAACTAGGTGGATAATAAGTATATATAGGTTACACCTATATGATTAGGCTTATTAAAATCCTCCGATATTTAGAAACACACTCACTGTACAAACACACTTTAGAATAGGCCTGTGGTAAGTTGATCGAGTCAGGAAAAATAGTACCGGGATGTGCTCTGACGGAGAGGGTCATCTCTTCAAAATAGACTTACCTAGGTAGAGATTAAGAACTTCAATACTTTATTCTACACGATCTGGTCATCAGAGGACCGTCCCTCACTTACTTATCATATTTAACATCCGAATTCCAACTTTCTCTAAGTACACAAATCTTTTCTTACATTCCTATCACATTCCGCATAACTTCTGATATCTGTTCGGACGTAATATCCCCGACAGCACTTATAAAACTCTAACTCTTGTAATCTTTTGAACTCGCATGTTAAATGATTACAAACTTCGTTATTCTACACCATTGATTGTCACTTGTGTTGTATTATATTTCTGTTATATATGCAACTACGATAATCATACTCTTACACAAAAACTCACATTTTTTTTATTTTTTTTTTTGGCTGTTATTGAAGGAACATGCCACCGAAAAGACAAACTTTCAGCGCAGCTGAACTCGCGCGATTTGTTTCTCAAGGAGTGGCCGAAGCTCTAGCTACTCGATCACCACCGTCTGCGAACGCTGCTCCTGTTGCTAAACCCTGCAGCTACAATGATTTTCTCAAGTGCAAACCTCTAAACTTCAAGGGTACAGAAGGTGCCATTGGATTGGTCAGGTGGATTGAAAGGATGGAGTCAGTCTTTAGGATCAGTAACTGCTCGGAAGACTGCCAAGTTAAGTATGCCACCTGTACATTTCTGGAAAGTGCTCTGACATGGTGGAACTCGTACATTCAGTCTGTGGGAATTGATGCTGCATATGGAATTCCATGGGAAGAACTGAAAAGGATGCTAAGGGATGAGTACTGTCCCAATGAGGAACTCCAGAGGTTGGAAGATGAATTCTGGCACTTGACAGTTCAGGGAAATGACATCATCGGCTATACAACCCGATTTCAGCAGCTTGCTCTTCTCTGCCCAGCTATGGTAGATCCTGAACGTAAGCGGATTGAGAGGTACATCCGTGGACTCCCGAAGGATATTCAAGGGAATGTTACTTCGTCAAAACCTGGAACTATTCAGAGTGCTATTCGTATGGCACATGAGCTTATGGCGCAAGTAGTCAGGCGCGAGACACCTGTAACACCTACTGGAAACTCTAGCAAGCGTAAGTGGGAAGGAAACCCCACCACCTCCAACAAAAAGGTGGATACTGTTAAAACCTACCCAACTGGCTCAGGCGACAAGAAAGAATATAAGGGAAGTAAACATTTTTGCTCAAAATGTAGCCTTCATCATGATGGTGCGTGTCCATGCACCAAATGCAAGAGATTCGGGCATCTGGCCAAGGATTGCAAGACAGCTGCAACTGGTACCAACACTTCTGCACCCAAGACTTGTTATGAGTGCAATGGTACTGGGCATTTCAGGAAGGATTGCCCTCAACTGAAAAACAAAAACAACAACCCTGCTCGAGGAAGAGCCTATGTACTCCGTGCTAGGGAAGACCCAAACCCGACGCTTGCTGACTTGCTCAATGATGGTACACACGTTTATAAATGACTCTACTATTTCCATATTTACTTTGGAAAAATCTTATATACTGCTTAACTATTCTTGTGTATTTCCTAGATTCTAAGTACAAGATAGAATTAGGAATTGATAAACTACTCTAGGTCATTAGTGCAATCATCCATTCCTAGGAGTGTACAATTCGTACTTACTTGAATTGTGTTATGTTGTGATGAAGATGACCTGAATTGTGTAATATGAAATACTATGTGCTTTAGTGGTAATTGAGAATAACTACCCAAAATATCACCTTAACACGAAACATCTAACTGTAGGAAATGACTAAGCACGCTGCTAACAACTACACGTCGGATGACGATCAGCTCAGTGAGGAGCATGTGATGTTTCCTTACCTCCTCACTTTGGATAGTGAGTTGAGGCTAGAAACTGAGGAGGTGTCAGAGGAAATTATGTCGGTGAAGGAAACTGAGAGACAACTGACTGAATCAGCAACAGAAGCTGGATTGACTTTCACCAAAGGAACTACTAGGACAGCTCAACCAAATTCTGTTCCTAACCCCACCATCAATAACACCGCTACTACTACTGCTCTGCTTAATACACCCACTCCTAGTAACATAGGCACATAAGTTGTTCACTTCCTTAAGGAAACTCTAGACTTGTTCCGAAGTCAGCTGACTGAAGCCATGGGAGACATCATCGAACTACGACAAATTGCTTATCAGAGTGAAATGCGCGCTCACAAATGCGAATTACGCATGCTAACAATGGAAGACAACCTACGACAGCTGAGGTCGTTTCAACCAATCATTCAAGAGGCGAATGTCGCAGCTGACAGTCCGACCTCACAATTAACCCAATATGATAATCCGGTTGAGGAGAATACTGAGCCAAGAGTGGTAATCGGTAAGAGGAAATTGGAAGAAATTTCCATCTCAAATCCTGCTGTACCTGAAGCAAAGAAAGCAAAAACAGTTAGTACTTACAAAGGAAACCTACCATTCTGCTCCCTATGTAACCGACACCACAAAGGATCTTGTATCGCGCCCTGCAGCCGATGCAAAATGTTTGGACACCAAGTTGAGGATTGCAAATTACCTCCTAAGGGCACTAATTCTAAATCTTTGAAGGTCTGCTTCAAGTGTGGAACTGCTGGACACTACAAAATTAACTGCCCACTACTAGATGATGAGAGTGAAGAAATCCTGGCAAGCAATGTCAGTGAGACTAAGTTTAATCCAAACAACACTAAGGGTACGCTTCCACGTAACAACTTAATTCTATACGAAACTAATAGAATTTAACTTATACTATGACGACACTGACCATTACCGACTGCCTACATACAAATTACCTTGGTAGAGCTTACTTGTTGCTTAAATACTACTATGTTTCTCTAGATTCTAAGTACACAAAAGGATTAGGGAAAGAAGACAATTTAGATTCTATAGTTTCTTTAAGAGACGATGTTTAGCTTGCAGATATATAGGAATAACATATCCTACTCTGTTGTATACCGGGAAAACATGCCGGTTAAAAGTTATTTTTATATACAATGGGTAACATCCCACCTGAAACAAATGTAGGCTGAACCATATAGTTTCTGTAGGAGACTGATAGGGTCTAGTATTGTGGGAACATAGTGAAAGATACTATTTACTTTAGGCTACTAGTACAAAGTGTAGCTACACCTTATTGACTGACTGACCTTGTCCTACCGACAAAATGGTCAACTACTTTACAACACACTCCCTCTATTCCTTTAATGGCCAGTAGGGCGTTAGCTTAACAAGGGGAGGGATGTAATATTAGAATGAGGTTATAGCACTCACAGTAGACTCACACACTTTCTTAGAAAATACACAGACAATTACTAAGCACAAATTTCGGGACGAAATTCTCTTAACAAGGGGAGAATGTGACACCCGGTCAAAATAACCCAAAATTAGCTCCTAATTTAAACTTTTAAAACACGTAATTACATACGTGTCAATACTCAAGTACACAAGTATTATATATATATATATATATATATATATATATGTATATATATAAACCGAAACGATTAATTAATAATCACAAATACACGAACCTAACAAAACGTAGAAACTCAAAATGAAAGTGGGCGAAAAACAATTTTAAATAAAGTATTATTATTGAAGATAATAATTACGTACTCCGTTTGAAATTTAATTACATGCTAGATACACAAAACTATCCGTCAATCTAGACAAAAACAAAGATATATTTTTATACCTCATTAAAAGTATTTTTATAAAATACTTTGATTAAAAACGTATACGATTATATTTTTAGAAATTTATCATTTTAAAAGACTATACTACTTTACGATCGGGTACGCAAACACGGGTCGGAAAACACCACCTACCTCAATAATGGAGGCCGGTTATAACAACCACCTACCTCAATAAGGGAATCTACCTTTACATCATGGCATAAAGATTACTAAAAGATTAGTGTCCAAAGACTGGACAAGATTGGAATAAATGAGTCGAGTCCCATAGGCTTCGGCTATAGGATCGATCATACATGCCATGAAGTATACAAGACCTGATGTCTCATTTTCTTGGAGCATAGTGAGTTGACATCAGCAGAATCCTGATAAAAGTCATAAAACAGCTGTAGAGAATATTCTTAAGTACATGGTGTGTCCTAAGTACATGGTGTGTCCTTTCCAAAAACAAAGTACACGGTGTGTCCTAATGCACACGGTGTGTCCTAAGTACATGGTGTGTCCTAAGTACATGGTGTGTCCTAATGAACATGGTGTGTCCTTTCCAAAAACAAAACTAATTATATTTTTGAGTCACTAAACCGTACACTATGACAAAGTACAAACCTAATTGGATTTCGAACATGTGAAACTATTACAATTCGATTACATTGAACTTAATTAACCTAGCGAACAACTATACAAATAGATTACTACGCGTACACTTACAAATATACAATATTGCGTGTTTAGGGCATTAGGAGATTACTGTTGGCATACGCACGCACTTTAGGATTTCTTGATCTACAGGTGAGTCTCACTGCCCATTTTTACTGTTTTACTTTGGGGGAGATACATCACTTGTTTACTAAATGTAATTGTTACTGAATATACTTGTTTACTGTATGTACTTGTTTACTGAAAGTGATTTGGTTGCTAAGATTACTTGAATTACTAAATACATTTACAAATGTATTATTTTACTGACTTATTTACTTACTGATTTTAATACATATACAAATGTATTATTATACGAACTTATTTACTACAGACTTTAATACAAATACAAAATGTATTATTTTACAAACTATAATACAAGTACAAAATGTATTATCTTACTGATTTGAATACAAGTACAAAATGTATCTTTTTACCGACTTTAATACCAGTACAAAAGGTATTATTTTACAAACTATAATACAAGTACAAAATGTATTATTTTACCGACTTTAATCCAAATACAAAATGTATTAATTACTGACGTATTGCCTTACTGAACTGCATGAGTTTCTATTTAATCCAATGAAGTCCTCTGAATTATAGTCGTCAGTTATACGATAAGCGCGAATTTTAGTATATGGATCCATATGGGACTGACAATCCCCGCCTGGGATGGTAGCTCCACCACGAACCGCACTAGTATAAACAGGCGTTTCTTATTCGTTTGATATGAATGATTTTGGATTAGCATTCACGGGGGCAAAAACTAAAGACGTGTTAAGCTTCGACTATAATGGCTCATGACATGGCAATAAATTGACCGACTACACCGACTTTACTATGTTTGTGAAATACTATTTTACTAAATTACTACTGTTGTACAATTATACTTTAATGTTTACTGATTGTAAATGAATTATTTACTGATTTACTTAAACTGTTTATTACTGTATACTATAAACTTGTGAGATTCACCAACCTTTTGGTTGACCTTTTAGTGATGTATTCTCAGGTACTCAGCAACAGTAGGATGGCCCGCAGGGTATGCTAGGCTAGTACGAGTCGCATGCATAACACTTGAAGATTTTATTGGCATAATCTTTTGTACTTTGATTATGTGTTTAAAATCTTTTGATTAACTTTGCGAACTCGCAATGATGTATTACTTATAACTTAAAACCTTGTACTACTTTTGTTATATTGCAATGTATTTCTAAAACGTCTCATTTAGAGTCGTTTGCTTGTACTTTGGTGTTGTGATATTTGATTAGTGACACCTAAAACTCGCTTCCGCAAAGCATTAAATTTGGGGGTGTCACAGAATGGGGGAACAATAACTTTGAAAGGTTCAAAGCAAGATACAATAACAGATGGGAATCTGAGTATATTGAAACTTGCGAGACTTAAAAGAAGTCATAAGGATGAGGAATTTCATTGGTGATCTTGGAGGTGTTCCAATAGAATGAATCCCAATGAAATGTTATGTGATAATGGAGAGTCCAAAGCACATTGAAGTAAAATACCATTTTGTTCAAAGGAAGGTAAGGGACATATGATTGTGATGGACACACGATCAGTAAACGTGCTAGGAGCATAGGTTTACGAGATAAAGTTTTAGTTGTTTGATTTTGAAACTTTACAAACAATGATGGGAACTATAATAGACTTGGTGATAAGTAATGGAGATTATTTATGGGAAGGAGTTCTACCATTTACTATCGTTTATCATTGTGTTTCAGTTTAGCATGTTTAGACACCACTTCCAGAGTAATCAGAATTACTCAAACCTCCTCAGTCGATCACACTATAGGAAGTATGTGGTGATTTAAGACTGTCATGGAGTGTTAGTAGATTGTCTATGGAGATTAGACATTGCATGGAGATTGCTGCAACACTCATGGGTACTTAATGGGGATTTAAGTATAGGAGAAACCCGCACTCATGGAAGTTACTTCATGGATTGAAATTATAACACCCCATATTTTCAAGACATTTTTTTTTATTTTTAAACAACCTGGAAGCGTTATCCCATTCAACAACATTTACATATAAGATAATATCGAAAGTTAGTTATTACACAAAACTATCATTAAGTTATTTCATTACAAACCCAAAATCTAGTGGTGTTATTTATACAAACGTTTACGCCAAAACAAAAGTAATCAAGAGTTGCCAGCTTGTCAAACATTTCACACAAAACCTCTCAACCGAGCATAAGCAAACTTAACCTGCAAAAGTGAGATGGGGGATTAGCACGAAGCTAAGTGAATAACGATTCCAACAATCTAACTTAGCATAAACAATCAACTCACAACAATCAACTAATAGTAACAATCAAATTAGAGGATCGGTGGTTCTTGTGGTACCCTCAGCCCGCGGATGGCCCACCAAGAACACTTATAATCCACTGCAGGCCAATACAGAGATTTTACCGATAGTTCAATGCTATCTTTAATCAGTATGGGCGAATTCACAACGAATGTTCATCAATACCATAAAGATTAACCTATAGCAACTAAACCCAATCGAAATTGACCTCTATCATTCCAACCTATCATGGAATGAGTCACTAGCAATCAATCATTTAACCACAATCAACTTATCAATAATTCAATAATATCAATCTACTTAAAATTGATGTAACTAAATTGTTAACACCAATTTAAACTGTGAGAACCAGTCACTCACCTGTCTCGTTTCAAGCTCCACTCAAAGATCTAATTTTATTGAGTCGTAGTCGGATCTGAAATACAAAAGAATTTCAAGTCAATCCTCATAGTATATTTACATAACTTAATATCAACAATCAAACAAGTATTAAGTCATATAAACATATTATGCAAGCAAATATCACATTATAAGCTCAAGTTAGAAAATCACTATCCAGCCAAGGGAATCCGGCCGTATTCCTTGGAATCCGGCCGTATTCAGACGAATCCGACCGTATTCCAGTGAATACGTCCGTATTCCCCAGTCATTTCTGCTTCAATTTCGACCAGAATTCAATTTAAGGAATCCGGTTGGGAATACACCCCGGGAATACGCCGTATTCCCTTGAATCCGTCCGGATTCAGGGGAATCCGACCGTATTCCCACGTAATTTCAGACCTGCACATTTCATTTTCCTGCACAACTCAACTACGAACCAAAAATCCAAAATTCAATCAAACTAAGTTCAAAACTTGCAGTTTCATCAAGATTTCGCCACTAAAACTTCTAATAACAACATATAACAATGAATCAAACTTCAATTCATCACAATTCAACCAAATCACCTATAATCTAACTATTTCTCATTCAAAACCAAAAACTCAAGAATTTACCAATTTCTTTATGTAACAATCATGAAATCAACTTAACAAAACTAAGTGATCATCATATAACAATTATTTGAACTTTACAAACTCTAATTCATATCATTCAAGCAATTCATCTACTTTCATCTTTTAGGTTAAACAAGAACTTCAACTTACAAATAAAGAACAAGGAGATGATGATGAGGATGATGGTGAACTTATGATGCAATCTCCAATCTTGATTAGTTCTTGTATAATGATCACTAGCACTTGGTTATTGATTTTGTTTGAGAGAGTTTTTGAAGAACACCAAAGAAGTTTGGAGAACAAACTTAAGTCGGCCCCTTTGTTTAAATTAAACCGCCTCACTTACACACAGTGTAATATTATACCCCTTTTTGACCTATTGTCTGGAACCTCGATTTCAGTTGCGATAAAACTATTTTATTTTACCGTCACCTAAGTTTATTTAAAACAATTAACATTTCATTAATCACAATATTTCCTGAGGCTTATTTACCTATAAATTTCACAATCAAACACAAATACAATTAAATATCACAATTTAATATAAAGAAATACCTGTTTCTCCTAGGCCCGATTTGGGGATGTTACAAATCTTCCCTCCTTAAGAAGATTTCGTCCCCGAAATCTCACTAGACATAAACAAACTAGGATATCTAGTTTTCATACTCTCTTCGGTTTCCCATGTTAAATCGGCACCCAAGCTATGCTTCCATTTAACCAATACCATCGGGATTTCCTTTCTACGAAGCTTGGTCACTTTTCTATCTAAAAGCTCAACAGGTTCTTCAACCAATTTCTTACTTGGGTCAACTCTAAGATCTTGCAAATGAAGGATTTGAGATTGATCATCCACATTGCACTTTCTTAAATAACAGACATTAAACGTATCATGAATACCAGCTAATTCAGGAGGAAGTTCCAAAGAAACCGATTGGTCATTAATTACTTGTCGAACTTTAAATGGACCAATATAAAGAGGAGCTAACTTTCCACGCTTACCAAATCTAATAACACCCTTCCACGGAGAAACTTTCAAATATACTAGTTCACCTTCAACAAACACAACGGGTCGTCTACGTGGATCAGCATACTGTTTTTGCCTATCTCTAGCTGCTTTCAATTTCTCACGTGCAACCTTAACTTTATCAGCTGTAATCTGGACTATTTCGGGAACCGCAAACTGCTTTTCTCCTGCTTCTAACCAACAGGTAGGAGTTCGACAACGATGACCATACAACATTTCGTACGGTGGCATACCAATACTAGAATGATAAGAATTGTTATACGCAAACTCTATCAAAGGTAAGTGTGAATCCCAAGAACCGCCATACTCAAGTACACAAGCTCTTAACATATCCTCTAAAGTCTGAATAGTACGTTCTGACTGCCCATCCGTTTAAGGATGATAAGCTGTACTGAGATTAATTCTGGTACCCAACTCACGCTGCAAACTCTGCCAAAAACCAGAAACAAACCGAGAATCTCGATCGGACACAATAGATAAAGGAATACCATGTCTTACCACAATCTCATTAATATACAAAAGAGATAACCGCGTCAAAGAAGCAGTCTCGTTGGTGGCAAGAAAATGAGCACTTTTAGTTAAACGATCGACAATGACCCAAATCATATCATTCCCTTTCTGTGTACGAGGCAATTTAGTAACAAAATCCATAGTGATATGTTCCCACTTCCACTCAGGGATATCCAACTGTTTTAACGAACCATAAGGTTTCTGATGTTCTGCTTTTACTTGGGAACATATATGGCAAGTTTCAACCATTCTAGCAACATCAGTTTTCATCGTTGGCCACCAATATAACGGTTTCAAATCATTATACATTTTCGTACTCCCTGGATGTACTGACAACCTCGATTTGTGTGCCTCAGACAAAATCAAATTCCGAAGTCCCCCAATCAATGGAACCCAAACTCGAGACTGAAAAGTTTTCAACCCCCGAGAATCATCAACCAATAAATATTTTCTTTTCAACAAAATCTCAGATTTTAAATTCTGATCTAACAACGCTTCTAACTGTGCCACTCTCAACTGAGAAATTAAATCAGAAGATATTTCCAATCGCATAAAGTAGACTCGATTAGAGGATACCTTTCGACTTAAAGCATCGGCTACTACATTAGCTTTACCTGGATGATATCGGATTTCACAATCATAATCCTTAATCAATTCTAACCAACGGCGCTGTCTCATATTAAGCTCTTTCTGAGAAAACATATACTGGGTGAGGGTGGATCAGTCTAAAGTGAAAGCTGTTATGAATTGGAATGCACCTAAATCTCCTTCAGAAATTAAGAGTTTTCTTGGATTAGCAGGATACTATAGAAAGTTTATCAAGGATTTTTCCAAAATTGCGAGTTCATTGACTAAGTTAACTCGGAAGGATGTGAAATTTCAGTGGACCGAACAACAAGAGGCAGCTTTTCAGACATTAAAGCAATTATTGTGTCAAGCCCCAGTGTTGGCGTTACCTGATGGGTCGGATGACTTCATTGTTTATTGTGATGCATCGCATACCGGATTAGGTGGTGTTTTAATGCAAAAGGATCGTGTAATTGCGTATGCTTCTAGACAGCTTAAACCACATGAAAAGAATTACCCAACACATGATTTGGAACTTGCGGCTGTGATTTTTGCCTTGAAGATTTGGAGACATTATTTGTATGGTACGAAATGTGTAATTTGCACGGATCATAAAAGCCTTCAGTACATGTTTTCGCAAAAAGAATTAAATATGCGTCAGAGGCGATGGTTAGAATTGATTAAAGATTATGATTGCGAGATCCGTTATCACCCGGGTAAAGCTAACGTGGTTGCGGATGCATTGAGTCGAAATATATCTAGTGACAAGATTTGTTTTATGCGATTAGAGGTGTCCTCTGATTTGATTTCTCAGCTTAGAGTCGCACAGATTGAAGCCTTATTGGATATTAATTTGAAATCCGAAATCATGTTGAAACGAAAGGAATTGTTAGTTGATGATTCACGTGGGTTGAAAACTTTTCAGTCTCGGGTTTGGGTTCCGTTAATTGGTGGACTTCGTGAGTTGATTTTGAAGGAGGTTCATAAATCGAGATTATCTATTCATCCCGGTAGTACGAAAATGTATAACGATTTGAAACCTCTTTATTGGTGGCCAACCATGAAAACGGATGTAGCAAGATTTGTGGAATCATGTCATATTTGTTCCCAAGTAAAAGCCGAGCATCAAAAGCCTTATGGTTCGTTGAAACAATTGGAGATACCCGAGTGGAAATGGGAACACATCACTATGGATTTTGTCACCAAGTTACCACGTACGCAGAAAGGCAACGATATGATTTGGGTTGTTGTTGATCGTTTAACTAAAAGCGCCCATTTTCTTGCGACCAGTGAAACCGCTTCTTTGACTCGTTTGGCTCAATTGTATATAAATGAGATTGTATCGAGGCACGGAATTCCATTATCTATTGTGTCAGATCGAGATTCCAGGTTTGTGTCAGGCTTTTGGCAAAATCTTCAGAAAGAGTTAGGTACTCGAGTAAATCTTAGTACTGCATATCATCCTCAAACAGATGGACAGTCGGAGAGAACCATTCAGACACTTGAGGATATGTTACGGGCGTGTATTTTGGAGTATGGAGGTTCGTGGGATTCTCACCTACCGTTAGTAGAATTTGCTTATAATAATTCGTATCATTCGAGTATTGGTATGCCGCCATACGAAATGCTTTACGGACGTCGTTGTCGAACGCCGACTTGTTGGTTAGAGGCGGGAGAAAAACAGTTTGCAGGTCCCGATATTGTCCAGATTACGGCTGATAAAGTTGCTATAGCTCGTGAGAAATTGAAAGCCGCTAGAGATAGGCAGAAACAGTATGCTGATCCGCGTCGTCGACCAGTTAATTTTGTTGAAGGTGAGTTGGTTTATTTAAAAGTGTCACCTTGGAAGGGCGTGATTCGTTTTGGTAAGCGTGGGAAATTGGCTCCAAGGTTTATAGGTCCATTTAAAATCCGACAAGTAGTTAATGACCAAACAGTTGCCTTAGACCTTCCTTCTGAATTAAGTGGTATTCACGATACCTTTAATGTTTGTTATTTGCGGAGATGTAATGTGGAGGATCCAACTCAAATCCTTCCGTTACAAGATCTTAGAGTTGACCAAGGTCAGAAATTAGTAGAAGAGCCCATTGAGTTAGTAGATAGAAAAGTGACTAAATTACGCAAGAAGGAGATACCTATGGTTCTAGTGAAATGGAAACATAGTTTGGGAGAAAATCTTACTTGGGAGACCGAGTCGAGTATGAGGGCACGTTACCCTAGTTTGTTCGAGTCTAGTTAGATTTCGGGGACGAAATCTTTCTAAGGAGGGAAGATTTGTAACACCCTGAAGTGGGCCCAGTAGAATCAGGTATTTATTTAAATTTAAATACGAACATTTAATTGTTTGAATATGTTTGATTTTGAAATTTATAGGTAAATAAGCCTCAGGAGATATTATGACTAGTAAAATATTATTTGTTTTAAATAATCTTAGACGACGGTAAAATAAAATAATTTTCTCGCAATTGGTATTCAGGTTCCAGACAATAGATCAAAAGGTGGTATAATAGTGTACTGTAAATTAAATGGGACGGTTTAAATAAAAGAGGGGACCGATCCATTTTTCCCCAATTCTCATTCTTTATCAAACTTTTAACCTAAAGAAAACCTAGCTAAAACAATTACCAAATCAAAAGCTTAAATCGAAACGATTGAAGAATGGAAGCTTAAATCCTTGTTGTGATTATCATCCTCATCATCTTATTCTTGATTTCCTCTATCTTGTAAGTTATATTTATATATATATAATGAGTTTTAGGTAAATTATTGATTGTTATGATTTGAAGTTTGATGAGTTAAATAGATGGTTGCATATCGATTAGATGATGATGATTGAACTTCTTGCACTTGATTTCATGATAAACCATGATAGATTTAGTAAGTTTTAGTTTAAATGGAAATAGTTAGGTTATAAGTGATTTTGATGAATTGTGATGAATTGTTGTTAGAATTATGTTTGTATGATGTTATTAGGTGTTATTGTTCGTTAAAAACGATAGAAATCTGAGTTACAAGTTGAGTTTTAGTCGATTTTGGGTTTTGGTTCGTGCTGAGTAATTACAGGTTTGAACCTCTGCTGAAAAACTGAGGAACGCGATCCTGCATCCTTGACCGGATCGCGTTGCCATGTGTTAATTGGTTACCGCGTATTTTGTTCTTATAAACGCGATCCTGAAGCCCCTTACCGGATCGCGTTGATCAGTAGAATATTGTGTTCGTTTGGATTTGTTCTTGTGAACGCGATCCAAGCCTTTTTTCCGGATCGCGTTCCACAGTGTATTTTGGTGACAGAATATTTTCCTTAAGAGGAACGCGATCCCACCCCAATAGTCTGGATCGCGTTTGCCTTTATAATTTTGAAGATTTTGATAGTTTGTGAACTTATATGAATCTACCATCTACATTATTTAATTATCGATATTTCTTGATTATTAATGTATGTAATTGAGTATAGTCATAATTAGTTATGAGACGAGTTATTAACTTGTGTTTTAATTGTGTGTACAGAGACACCGAAGACTCAATAAAATAAGACTTTTGAGTTTGGAGAAGGAGACTAACAGGTGAGTGGACTTTGATCTCTCGCTATGTTTGGTGATCACTTATGTGGTTACTTCAAGTGTTATTTGTGCATTCTTGTGTTACGACATATTGTGAACTAGAAGCATGTGTTAAGAAACCTATTGGTGATTGTGTTAAAGAGGTCAATCTTGTTGGACGTTTTGCTACAGGTTAGTCAACACGAGAGTTGTGAACATGTGTTGTGAATGGAGCTTGTGTTGACTAAAGGTAGCAAACCGTTATCGGTTAACCACTGTATTGGCCTGCAGTTGGTGTAAGAGTCGCTTGGTGGGCCACCGCGGCTGAGGGTGCCACAAGGGCCACCGATCCTCTAGTGATGTTGAGTCAATGTGTTTAATTGTCGTAGACTCATGGTGTTAAACTAAGTGTAGTGTTAGTGATAAGTTAACTCACTTAGCTTCGTGCTAATCCCTCGTTGTTTACTCCTTGCAGGTTAATATATTTTGTTAAGGGCGGGTCTCGGAGTAAATTGAAGTAATGTTCGACAATGATGAAACTCTGATGACTTTTATATTAATTCAAATGTTTTGATCAAAGTAACGCCCATCTAGTTGTGTAGTTGTATTATGAAATACTTATGTAAATGATTATGTATATTTTGGTTAATCCAAGGTTGTATATATATATGGGATATTGCTTCCGCGATATTTAAAAAAAAAAAAAAAAAAAAAAAAAAAAAAAAAAAAAAATGTTCTAAATTAGGGGCGTTATAAGTTGGTATCAGAGCGTGGTTTGGGCGAATTGAACAACTTAGGGTGTTCAATCCCAAATCTCGTGTTGAGTTGTCAAACATTCCGGGTTGTGGGATTAGCTATAGTGTGAAATGTGTTAGTGTGTTAGTATGTTAGTACTAACAATTAACAAGTGTTGAGATGTGTTTTGATGACAGATGGCAGAAAATGAGCAACCACCCCGTACTCTCTATAATGTCTCGACTGTTCACTCAGCTCCAGAAGATGTGGATCATAATGGTACTTCGAATCCGGTAAATACAGAAGTTGAAACTAGTCAAGATTATATATTGAGGTTAGAGAACAGGGTAGTTGAACTTGAGAGAGAACGTGCAGGGTCATCTCACAGGTCCATTCCGACTTATTCTCATGTTGCTACTACTACTCCTCCTATTACTGCTTCTACTCGGATTCCTGTTACTTTTCCTCATATTTCACAACAACAGCAACAGGGTTATGATTTTCAGACATCATTTCCGTTTCCTTCTTTTGGATCGATTGGTTATCAAGCACCATTGTTCCCACCCTTTCAGTTGCCTAAGAAGGGATGTTCTCTCAAAACCTTTATGTCTAGTAAACCATCCTCTTACTCTGGAAGTCCTGATCCTACGATTACCTTAGATTGGTTGCGTGACGTGGAAAGAAAGTTAGAGGTTTGTCATTGTGATGAGGAGGACAAGGTTCCTTATACTGTCCAGTTGTTGAAAGGTGAAGCCATGTCTTGGTGGGATTCGATAACTGCTCATTTTACTTCACAACAAAGGAATTCTATTAAGTGGATGGAATTTCATGCCGAGGTATGCAAACAGTTCTGTTCAGAATATAATCTTGATCGGGTTAGACAGGAGTTTATGGATTTACGGAAAACTGATGAGATGACAATTGATGAGCTTATCCGGCAATTCTCTGAGAAGTTAAGATTCGTGCAACAGTGGGTCCCAACTGAAAGAAATAAGATTAGTCATTTTGTGAAAACCTTACCTCCAGATTATCGTACCACAGTGCGAATGGCTAGTAGTATTTCTCAGGCTTTTGAGTGGGCACGATCCGTGGATAGTGATGTTGTTGCTCGGAGGTTGCAAAATAAAGAAAGGTATGCACAGAAACCGAAGAGTGATTCTTCCGGTAAAGGAAAACAAAGATGGAAACCTTCTCAGCAGAACAAGAAAACTAGTTATGGTGGTGTTCCGATGGATAATTCTTATTGTGCAAGATGTCGATCAAAGCATACCGGGCCTTGTTCTATTCGGACGTCAAGGTGTATGAAATGTGGAGTGTTGGGTCATAATGCGAGTGATTGTACTTATCCTAATAATGTGTGTTGGACGTGTCACAAAGAGGGACATCGAGCGGGTGATTGTCCTGATGCGAGGAAGCAGGGTACGGGTACGGCTAGAGGTTCCTCATCTTCTGGCCAGAAAAGGAAGATTCCACCAGCTGCTACGGGTCGAGCTTTTCGAATGACCGTGGACGATGCTGTGCTTATTGATGACGTGATTACTGGTACTTTCCTTGTTAACTCTGTACCAGCTCGTGTATTATTTGATTCTGGAGCAAATTGCTCGTTTATATCTGTGCAATTTTGTGATAAACTGAAATTGATGCCCTCTGTGATTTCTAATCCTTTAGAAGTTGAGGTAGCTGATGGTAAGACAGTTCCTGTTACCACATCGGTAGCCGGAGCTAGTATATTAATAGAGGATCATGAATTTCCAGTTTCTTTCCTATTGATGCAAATTCCTAGTTTTGATGTGGTTCTTGGTATGGACTGGCTGAGTCAAAACAAAGCCGACATCTCTTGTCATAAAAAGTTGATAAAAATCCCAGTTTCCAATCTATCTTATGTTGTGGCACGTGGGGAACGTTCAAAGGGTAGTATTCCAGTAATATCCATGATAAAGGCTAGGAAGTCTTTAGTTAAGGGTTGTGAATCCTTTGTGGCCTATGTTGTAGATGTCAAAGTAGAAAGGAAATCCATCTCCGATATTCGGGTGGTTTCTGAATATTCAGACGTGTTTCCGGATGAATTACCTGGTCTTCCCCCTGTAAGAGATGTAGAATACCAAATTGACTTAATTCCTGGTTCGTCTCCTGTAGCAAGGGCTCCTTATAGATTAGCTCCTTCCGAAATCCGTGAAATGATGGGGCAAATTCAGGAATTGTTAGATAAGGGATTTATTAGGCCGAGTTCATCGCCGTGGGGTGCTCCCGTATTGTTTGTGAAGAAGAAAGATGGTACTCTTCGTATGTGCATCGATTATAGGGAATTAAATAAGAGAACAGTGAAGAACAAATACCCGTTGCCCAGAATTGATGAATTGTTTGATCAATTACAAGGATCCTCATATTTTTCGAAAATTGATTTGAGGTCGGGATATCATCAAGTCCGAGTTCGTGAGGAAGATATTCCTAAAACCGCTTTTCGCACGAGGTATGGACACTATGAGTTTTTGGTTATGCCGTTCGGGTTAACGAATGCTCCTGCAATCTTTATGGATTTAATGAATCGTGTATGTCGTCCCTATCTTGATCAGTTTGTGATTGTGTTTATCGACGATATTTTGATTTATTCCAAGTCTGAAGCGGATCATGAAATGCATCTAAGAATGATACTTGAGACTTTGAAAAGAGAGCAGCTTTATGCAAAGTTTTCGAAATGTGAGTTTTGGTTACGTGAGGTGCAGTTTTTGGGGCATATCATTTGCAAAGAAGGGGTGAGGGTGGATCAGTCTAAAGTGAAAGCTGTTATGAATTGGAATGCACCTAAATCTCCTTCAGAAATTAAGAGTTTTCTTGGATTAGCAGGATACTATAGAAAGTTTATCAAGGATTTTTCCAAAATTGCGAGTTCATTGACTAAGTTAACTCGGAAGGATGTGAAATTTCAGTGGACCGAACAACAAGAGGCAGCTTTTCAGACATTAAAGCAATTATTGTGTCAAGCCCCAGTGTTGGCGTTACCTGATGGGTCGGATGACTTCATTGTTTATTGTGATGCATCGCATACCGGATTAGGTGGTGTTTTAATGCAAAAGGATCGTGTAATTGCGTATGCTTCTAGACAGCTTAAACCACATGAAAAGAATTACCCAACACATGATTTGGAACTTGCGGCTGTGATTTTTGCCTTGAAGATTTGGAGACATTATTTGTATGGTACGAAATGTGTAATTTGCACGGATCATAAAAGCCTTCAGTACATGTTTTCGCAAAAAGAATTAAATATGCGTCAGAGGCGATGGTTAGAATTGATTAAAGATTATGATTGCGAGATCCGTTATCACCCGGGTAAAGCTAACGTGGTTGCGGATGCATTGAGTCGAAATATATCTAGTGACAAGATTTGTTTTATGCGATTAGAGGTGTCCTCTGATTTGATTTCTCAGCTTAGAGTCGCACAGATTGAAGCCTTATTGGATATTAATTTGAAATCCGAAATCATGTTGAAACGAAAGGAATTGTTAGTTGATGATTCACGTGGGTTGAAAACTTTTCAGTCTCGGGTTTGGGTTCCGTTAATTGGTGGACTTCGTGAGTTGATTTTGAAGGAGGTTCATAAATCGAGATTATCTATTCATCCCGGTAGTACGAAAATGTATAACGATTTGAAACCTCTTTATTGGTGGCCAACCATGAAAACGGATGTAGCAAGATTTGTGGAATCATGTCATATTTGTTCCCAAGTAAAAGCCGAGCATCAAAAGCCTTATGGTTCGTTGAAACAATTGGAGATACCCGAGTGGAAATGGGAACACATCACTATGGATTTTGTCACCAAGTTACCACGTACGCAGAAAGGCAACGATATGATTTGGGTTGTTGTTGATCGTTTAACTAAAAGCGCCCATTTTCTTGCGACCAGTGAAACCGCTTCTTTGACTCGTTTGGCTCAATTGTATATAAATGAGATTGTATCGAGGCACGGAATTCCATTATCTATTGTGTCAGATCGAGATTCCAGGTTTGTGTCAGGCTTTTGGCAAAATCTTCAGAAAGAGTTAGGTACTCGAGTAAATCTTAGTACTGCATATCATCCTCAAACAGATGGACAGTCGGAGAGAACCATTCAGACACTTGAGGATATGTTACGGGCGTGTATTTTGGAGTATGGAGGTTCGTGGGATTCTCACCTACCGTTAGTAGAATTTGCTTATAATAATTCGTATCATTCGAGTATTGGTATGCCGCCATACGAAATGCTTTACGGACGTCGTTGTCGAACGCCGACTTGTTGGTTAGAGGCGGGAGAAAAACAGTTTGCAGGTCCCGATATTGTCCAGATTACGGCTGATAAAGTTGCTATAGCTCGTGAGAAATTGAAAGCCGCTAGAGATAGGCAGAAACAGTATGCTGATCCGCGTCGTCGACCAGTTAATTTTGTTGAAGGTGAGTTGGTTTATTTAAAAGTGTCACCTTGGAAGGGCGTGATTCGTTTTGGTAAGCGTGGGAAATTGGCTCCAAGGTTTATAGGTCCATTTAAAATCCGACAAGTAGTTAATGACCAAACAGTTGCCTTAGACCTTCCTTCTGAATTAAGTGGTATTCACGATACCTTTAATGTTTGTTATTTGCGGAGATGTAATGTGGAGGATCCAACTCAAATCCTTCCGTTACAAGATCTTAGAGTTGACCAAGGTCAGAAATTAGTAGAAGAGCCCATTGAGTTAGTAGATAGAAAAGTGACTAAATTACGCAAGAAGGAGATACCTATGGTTCTAGTGAAATGGAAACATAGTTTGGGAGAAAATCTTACTTGGGAGACCGAGTCGAGTATGAGGGCACGTTACCCTAGTTTGTTCGAGTCTAGTTAGATTTCGGGGACGAAATCTTTCTAAGGAGGGAAGATTTGTAACACCCTGAAGTGGGCCCAGTAGAATCAGGTATTTATTTAAATTTAAATACGAACATTTAATTGTTTGAATATGTTTGATTTTGAAATTTATAGGTAAATAAGCCTCAGGAGATATTATGACTAGTAAAATATTATTTGTTTTAAATAATCTTAGACGACGGTAAAATAAAATAATTTTCTCGCAATTGGTATTCAGGTTCCAGACAATAGATCAAAAGGTGGTATAATAGTGTACTGTAAATTAAATGGGACGGTTTAAATAAAAGAGGGGACCGATCCATTTTTCCCCAATTCTCATTCTTTATCAAACTTTTAACCTAAAGAAAACCTAGCTAAAACAATTACCAAATCAAAAGCTTAAATCGAAACGATTGAAGAATGGAAGCTTAAATCCTTGTTGTGATTATCATCCTCATCATCTTATTCTTGATTTCCTCTATCTTGTAAGTTATATTTATATATATATAATGAGTTTTAGGTAAATTATTGATTGTTATGATTTGAAGTTTGATGAGTTAAATAGATGGTTGCATATCGATTAGATGATGATGATTGAACTTCTTGCACTTGATTTCATGATAAACCATGATAGATTTAGTAAGTTTTAGTTTAAATGGAAATAGTTAGGTTATAAGTGATTTTGATGAATTGTGATGAATTGTTGTTAGAATTATGTTTGTATGATGTTATTAGGTGTTATTGTTCGTTAAAAACGATAGAAATCTGAGTTACAAGTTGAGTTTTAGTCGATTTTGGGTTTTGGTTCGTGCTGAGTAATTACAGGTTTGAACCTCTGCTGAAAAACTGAGGAACGCGATCCTGCATCCTTGACCGGATCGCGTTGCCATGTGTTAATTGGTTACCGCGTATTTTGTTCTTATAAACGCGATCCTGAAGCCCCTTACCGGATCGCGTTGATCAGTAGAATATTGTGTTCGTTTGGATTTGTTCTTGTGAACGCGATCCAAGCCTTTTTTCCGGATCGCGTTCCACAGTGTATTTTGGTGACAGAATATTTTCCTTAAGAGGAACGCGATCCCACCCCAATAGTCTGGATCGCGTTTGCCTTTATAATTTTGAAGATTTTGATAGTTTGTGAACTTATATGAATCTACCATCTACATTATTTAATTATCGATATTTCTTGATTATTAATGTATGTAATTGAGTATAGTCATAATTAGTTATGAGACGAGTTATTAACTTGTGTTTTAATTGTGTGTACAGAGACACCGAAGACTCAATAAAATAAGACTTTTGAGTTTGGAGAAGGAGACTAACAGGTGAGTGGACTTTGATCTCTCGCTATGTTTGGTGATCACTTATGTGGTTACTTCAAGTGTTATTTGTGCATTCTTGTGTTACGACATATTGTGAACTAGAAGCATGTGTTAAGAAACCTATTGGTGATTGTGTTAAAGAGGTCAATCTTGTTGGACGTTTTGCTACAGGTTAGTCAACACGAGAGTTGTGAACATGTGTTGTGAATGGAGCTTGTGTTGACTAAAGGTAGCAAACCGTTATCGGTTAACCACTGTATTGGCCTGCAGTTGGTGTAAGAGTCGCTTGGTGGGCCACCGCGGCTGAGGGTGCCACAAGGGCCACCGATCCTCTAGTGATGTTGAGTCAATGTGTTTAATTGTCGTAGACTCATGGTGTTAAACTAAGTGTAGTGTTAGTGATAAGTTAACTCACTTAGCTTCGTGCTAATCCCTCGTTGTTTACTCCTTGCAGGTTAATATATTTTGTTAAGGGCGGGTCTCGGAGTAAATTGAAGTAATGTTCGACAATGATGAAACTCTGATGACTTTTATATTAATTCAAATGTTTTGATCAAAGTAACGCCCATCTAGTTGTGTAGTTGTATTATGAAATACTTATGTAAATGATTATGTATATTTTGGTTAATCCAAGGTTGTATATATATATGGGATATTGCTTCCGCGATATTTAAAAAAAAAAAAAAAAAAAAAAAAATGTTCTAAATTAGGGGCGTTATACTTAGCCACTGGAGTCGAACCAGGAATCAAATCAATCTGATATTCTACTTCTCTTACAGGGGGCAAACCAGGCAATTCATCAGGGAACACCTCCGGATATTCAGAAACCACCCGGATATCGGAAATGGATTTCTTTTCTAATTTAGTATCAACCGCATAACACAAATAAGACTCACAGCCCTTGGCTAAAGATTTTCTAGCCTTCATCACAGAAATCAACGGAATGTTACCCCTTTCCCGTTCCCCTCGAGCCACAACGTGAGACTTATCAGAGACGGGAATTTTTATAATCTTTCTATGACAATCAATATTAGCCTTATTTAAGCTCAACCAATCCATACCAATAACCGCATCGAAACTTGGAATTGGCATTAACAGGAATGAAATCAGAAAGTTATGACCCTCTATTAATATACTTGCTCCAGTTACCGATGTGGTAACAGGAACTACCTTACCATTAGCAATTTCAACTTCTAAAGGTTTCACAATCAAAGAGGGAATCAATTTCAGTTTATCACAAAATTTCACAGATATAAACGAGCAATTTGCACCAGAATCAAATAATACACGAGCTGGTACAGAATTTATGAGAAATGTACCCGTTATAACATCTTCAGTAGTGACAGCTTCATCTACTGTCATTTGAAAAGCTCGACTTGCAGCTACTGGTGGTACTTTCCTCTTTTGGCCGGAGGATGAGGAACCCTTAGCCATACCCATACTCTGTCTCTTAGCCTCTGTACAATCTCCAGCTCGATGTCCCTCTTTTTGACAATTCCAACACACGCTATTAGGAAACGTACAATCCTTGGCAGCGTGTCCAAAAGTTCCACATTTAACACATCTTGAGGTTTGGGGAGTACAAGGACCATTATGTCTAGCCCTACATTTGTTACAATAATTACTATCTATTGGATTAAACCTTCGGTTCTGCTGACCACCTTGCCCCTTTTGTTTACTAGATGAATCTCCTCTTTGTTTCTGTGAATACCTTTCCTTATTCATGACCCTTTTTGCTTGAATATCACCATCTACCGAACGAGCATAATCGTACGCTTGTGAAAGAGAACCAGCTAATCTCACTGAAGTACGGTAATCTGGAGGCAAAGTCTTCACAAAATGCTCGATCTGAGTTCTATCAGTCGGAACCCACTGTCTCACAAATCGCAATTTATCAGAAAATTGCTTAATAAGTTCTTCAATTGACATTTGATCCGTCTTTTGTAAATCAAGAAACTCTTGTCTGATACATGATAAGTTGTACTCTGAACAGAATTGCTTACAAACTTCGGCATGAAAGTCTGACCATCTAATCATTTTGATTTGTTCCGATGTCAATGGAGCAGTTACAGCATCCCACCATGACATTGCTTGACTCTTTAACAGCTGAACCGCATATGGTACTTTATCTTTCTCTTCACAATGACAAACTTCCAATTTTCGCTCCACATCACGTAACCAATCCAAGGTGTCAGTAGGATTAGTACTTCCAGAAAATGAAGAAGGATTAGTGGACATAAAAGTCTTAAGTGAACAACCCACTTTTAACTGCTGAAATGAAGGAATCGCATGTATCTGATAGCTAGGAAATCCGGAAGAAGGAAAAGGTACAGTAGTTTGATAACCATAACCTTGTTGCTGCTGAGAAACAAAAGGTATAGATACTGGAATCCGCTCAGAAGATACAACAGGAGGAGCAGTAGTTATAACAGGCGGCTGAGTATGAATAGGCTGTCGAGAAGGCCCAGCCCGTTCATTCTGTAATTCCAACACCCGATTCTCTAATCTCATAATGTACTCTTGATCAGTTTCTGTTTCCACCCCTCTTGGATTAGACATTCCATTGTGCTCCTGACTTTCTGGTGGTGCATTGATCTGAGAGGCTTCATTTAGAGTATGGACAGGTTGCTCATTATCCGTCATTTCTGAAATCACATCATATCTCAAAATTCGTTAATCATTAGTACTAGCAAACTAATCAAATTTCCTTTCCTAACTAATCCCCATTACATGAAATGTTTGACCAACGGAAATAAGTTTAGGTATGAACACCTAGAATGTTCATTCCCATAAACTTACGCTCTGATACCAACTTATAACACCCCATATTTTCAAGACATTTTTTTTTATTTTTAAACAACCTGGAAGCGTTATCCCATTCAACAACATTTACATATAAGATAATATCGAAAGTTAGTTATTACACAAAACTATCATTAAGTTATTTCATTACAAACCCAAAATCTAGTGGTGTTATTTATACAAACGTTTACGCCAAAACAAAAGTAATCAAGAGTTGCCAGCTTGTCAAACATTTCACACAAAACCTCTCAACCGAGCATAAGCAAACTTAACCTGCAAAAGTGAGATGGGGGATTAGCACGAAGCTAAGTGAATAACGATTCCAACAATCTAACTTAGCATAAACAATCAACTCACAACAATCAACTAATAGTAACAATCAAATTAGAGGATCGGTGGTTCTTGTGGTACCCTCAGCCCGCGGATGGCCCACCAAGAACACTTATAATCCACTGCAGGCCAATACAGAGATTTTACCGATAGTTCAATGCTATCTTTAATCAGTATGGGCGAATTCACAACGAATGTTCATCAATACCATAAAGATTAACCTATAGCAACTAAACCCAATCGAAATTGACCTCTATCATTCCAACCTATCATGGAATGAGTCACTAGCAATCAATCATTTAACCACAATCAACTTATCAATAATTCAATAATATCAATCTACTTAAAATTGATGTAACTAAATTGTTAACACCAATTTAAACTGTGAGAACCAGTCACTCACCTGTCTCGTTTCAAGCTCCACTCAAAGATCTAATTTTATTGAGTCGTAGTCGGATCTGAAATACAAAAGAATTTCAAGTCAATCCTCATAGTATATTTACATAACTTAATATCAACAATCAAACAAGTATTAAGTCATATAAACATATTATGCAAGCAAATATCACATTATAAGCTCAAGTTAGAAAATCACTATCCAGCCAAGGGAATCCGGCCGTATTCCTTGGAATCCGGCCGTATTCAGACGAATCCGACCGTATTCCAGTGAATACGTCCGTATTCCCCAGTAATTTCTGCTTCAATTTTGACCAGAATTCAATTTAAGGAATCCGGTTGGGAATACACCCCGGGAATACGCCGTATTCCCTTGAATCCGTCCGGATTCAGGGGAATCCGACCGTATTCCCACGTAATTTCAGACCTGCACATTTCATTTTCCTGCACAACTCAACTACGAACCAAAAATCAAAAATTCAATCAAACTAAGTTCAAAACTTGCAGTTTCATCAAGATTTCGCCACTAAAACTTCTAATAACAACATATAACAATGAATCAAACTTCAATTCATCACAATTCAACCAAATCACCTATAATCTAACTATTTCTCATTCACACCCAAAAACTCAAGAATTTACCAATTTCTTTATGTAACAATCATGAAATCAACTTAACAAAACTAAGTGATCATCATATAACAATTATTTGAACTTTACAAACTCTAATTCATATCATTCAAGCAATTCATCTACTTTCATCTTTTAGGTTAAACAAGAACTTCAACTTACAAATAAAGAACAAGGAGATGATGATGAGGATGATGGTGAACTTATGATGCAATCTCCAATCTTGATTAGTTCTTGTATAATGATCACTAGCACTTGGTTATTGATTTTGTTTGAGAGAGTTTTTGAAGAACACCAAAGAAGTTTGGAGAACAAACTTAAGTCGGCCCCTTTGTTTAAATTAAACCGCCTCACTTACACACAGTGTAATATTATACCCCTTTTTGACCTATTGTCTGGAACCTCGATTTCAGTTGCGATAAAACTATTTTATTTTACCGTCACCTAAGTTTATTTAAAACAATTAACATTTCATTAATCACAATATTTCCTGAGGCTTATTTACCTATAAATTTCACAATCAAACACAAATACAATTAAATATCACAATTTAATATAAAGAAATACCTGTTTCTCCTAGGCCCGATTTGGGGATGTTACAGAAATCACGAGTAACTCTGAGATGATAATATCTTATATTCTTAAAATGAAGATACATGAGTTTCTAGTTTTCACGTCTGTTATACTTTAGTTTATTCAAACGTTGTGCGTAAATGCCAGTTATAAAGGATGCGCTAGGTATGACATGATGAGTTGACTAGTACTATGTATGCGAAATTTATTTGTTCCTTTTGACTAAATGGAAAAGCGATATCCTTGGGCCCTCTGATGATTAAATGTTGACTCATAAAGTGCTTGGCCAAGCCAGGACTAAATTGATATGTACAATTCAGTAGTCCCATATAGTCAAATTGATCGGAAATCAGAAAACATAATCTTGAATCTGGAGATTGATTAAATCCATGTCCCAGTTTCATACGATATCAGAAACAAAGGAATATATGATCACTTATCTAAAAGGATTGTCACTGGATATGATCAGAGTTCGGCAGATGCATTGGATGGCACCTCTACTTAGGATAGAGACGGACCAATAGTAGTTGATGACTTGTCCAAGTGGGAGACTGTTGGAAATAGTGTCAAATGTCATAACTAATTGGTAAGACTATTATAAAGGTAGTGTCCTTTTTGGGTTGCCCTCGATGAACAATAAGAGAAACAATAAGAGAGATAATATTAATTGGAATTAATATTATAGTTAATTAATTAGTTTGTTAATTTATCAAAGTTGATAAATTAATTAGAAGTTAAAAGAAATTAACAGAAATTATAAAGAATATTTAGTTAGTTGGATATTAATTAGAAACAAAAAGGAATATTCTGGAAGCAAGTTCCAACCGGCGGTTGGAGGATTCAACCGGTGGTTGGAGGCTAGGGTTTGTAAGTCGGTGCGACACATGTTTGACTTGGGAAAGGATTAATGTTAGTACATGTTTAGTGTCTGTCAGTTGGTCTAGCTCGTAGTTCGTAGTTAGTTTGGTATTTCTGACTCCTGCGACGTAGCGCACTACGTCGCAGGTGCGACGTCAGGTGTTGGGCCTGCGACGTAGCCAACGTCGCATGGGCTTGGGCCTGCGACGTAGCGTGCTACGTCGCAGGTGCCAGTGTTTGTATAAAAACGATTTGTGTTTTCTGTTTTAGGGTTGACGAAACCCTAAACGCTATTTGTCGAAATTCTCTGTAATCTGATCGACTATAATCAATAATATTACGTTCGTTTGATATTCATTGCGTATTGATTGTTCGTGTGTTTAGTTAATAATCTAATCGTTGTTTCCGCCATCGATTGGATTGACTCGGTTCGTGCTAGATCTAAGTAAGGGACAAACAACTGGTATCAGAGCAGAAAGTGCTCGTTTTGGCGATTTGGATCGAGTTTGGGATATAAAAGAACGTGATATTCGTGAGTTTTCGTGTTTATTACGTTTGTTTTGTGTTTTTACAGGTTTTCGATCAGTATTATTGGGATTCTTGAAGGTTTCAGTCGTTCGACATTCGTGGTTTTGATTTTAGGGTTAAAAATTCGTTTTTAGGGTTTTTTGGCCGCTGCTCAGCACGTTTTGCGACGTAGCAAAGCGACGTAAGCTGCGACGTCGCGTGCGACGTAGTGTTTTTGAACTTTAATTAGTTCGTGCGACGTACCGTTGCGACGTACCTCTCTACGTCGCTATTTTGACTTTAATTAGTCTTTTGCGACGCTGCGTTGCGACGTAGCCTGATTCTGCGACGTACCACTCTACGTCGCACTTTCTGATTCTTAATTGAATCATTTGCTTTTTGCGACGTACCCATCTACGTCGCATATCCTTTTTGCGACGTACCCATCTACGTCGCATATTCTTTGTGCGACGTACCCCTCTACGTCGCTAAGATCAGAAGTTTGATTTTTCGATTAAGTATTTAAAATGGCAGCTGATAAAGAGGATATTAGAGGACTTCGGGAGATGATTAAACAAAGCAATGACATAGGTTCAAGTAATAAACCTCCACTTTTTACTGCGGACATGGATTACGTGTACTGGAGAGACCGAGTTGAGCAATATATTGATTTCCATTGTCCAGAATTATGGGGACCATTACGTGAGCGTTATGTAGCTCCATTAGCTGAAGGAGAATACCGGGGTATTCGTCCTGCTAAGCCCTATAAAGCCATGTCTCCCGAGGAAAAGAAAGATTTTGATACTGAAAGAAAATCTTTCTCAATGATTAAAATGTGTTTAACGAAGGATGTGCTATGGCTTTTCAGAACTCATGAAACAGCCTTTGATTTGTGGAAGGCTATTGAAACTCGTTGTGGAGGGAATGATAAGTACAAGGAAGCAAAGCTCGAACTGATTAAGAAACAGTACGATATCTTTGACATCCTTCCTGATGAAGACACGACTTCTTTATTTACTAGGTACTCACGGTTAGTTGGTGAGTTATTTGAAGGGGGTTATACTTTTCCTTCAATTGAAGTAAATAAGAAGCTGCTGGATGTGTTGCCGAGTTCTTGGGATATTAAAGTTCAATTTTTAAAGGAAAATGAAGAACTTGCAAACATGTCTTTGGATGCGTTGATAGGGGATCTTCAAGCTCACGCGATGGAGATCAAGAAGAAAGAAACTAGGTCTGGTTCTGCTGTTCAGAATCCTAGTGTGTATGGTGTTCAGATCAACTCTGGAAAGACTTATGGATCTGGAGTTGCCTTTGTATCAAATACAAATGCTTCATCGAATTCTTCTTCTTCTGATGGGATTCATTCGGTTTTTATGACTGGACCTTCTTCAAATCAACAACAGGTTCAAGTCTCACCTGCTATTCAGGAGCAAGCTGCCATCTACACAGCTTTCTTAAGCTCTTACAAGGATTTGGTTACTCAACCGAATCTAACTTTGGAGTTGACTAAGGAGGACTATGCTCAGCTTGATGAAGACGATCTGGAGCAAATGGATTTGACTTGGAATGTGGCAATGATCACCCGCAGAATTCAGAAGTTTTTGCAGAGAACAGGGCGTAAAAGCTTGGAGGGTGATGGAAAGACTGGCTTTGGATTTGACAAGAGTAAGGTCCGATGTTACAATTGTCAAAATTTGGGTCACTTCGCCAGGGAGTGCGAGAAACCCAAAATGCCAGCATCGGGATTTACAACACCGTCTACTCCTCCAAAGGCCAAAGAAACGGAAGTTACCAAGAGAGGGATTGCTGATAATGCCCTGATTGCTTTTGAGCCTACAAGTCAAGATTGGACGCCTGTCTCTCAGCATTACCAACAGTGTCTGATGGCTCACATTGTGAATGAGGTACATGATGAACCATTAAATTGTATTTCATGCATAAAGTTAACTGAATCTTTAAAGGCATTTCAGATAGAGACAGCTGAATTGAGGAAAAAGAATGAAAAACTAACCGACTCAAATAATTTTTTAAAAGCTAATGAGAAACTTTATGAAAATCATCTTGAGGCTCATCGGTTTGATACTCAGAAATATAAATCTAAGGTTTTTAGTCAAGAAGATGCCATTAAAAGCTATCTTGTTGAAATTGAACTTTTAAATAAAGAACTTAAAGATTTAAAAGCTGAGTATGAGAATTATAAGAGTAAAATCTTAGGTTCAAATTCCTCAACAGTTGTCTTCAATGAAATCCTTAGCAAGCATGGTACTAAAGGGAAGAAGAATGAGGGATTGGGATACAACTCAGTTCCTCCTCCTACTACTTGTTGTCCCCTGCCTGTTAAGGAAGGCTTTGAAGAGATTCCAGTTGACTGGTCCAAGCTCTATGGTTTAAAAGCTATAGATGCTAAAGAGACCAAACATAACAAACCGGCAAAGGAGAAAACCATGCGGCCAGAGTACCCCTTGCCAAAGTTTGTTAAGTCAGTACATGAATCTCCTGTTAATGTTAAGGAGAATGTTGAGGTTAAGAATGAATCTCCTGTTAGTGTTGTGGAGATAGTTGAGATTGAGGACATTACGGATCAGGAGTATCCGGAGGTTAAGAAGGTTGCATTTAAACCTGAAAAAGTGATTTCAAAGGTTGAACCTGAAATTAAGGTTCAACCAAATAAGGGAAAAGGTAAGGTTTTAAACTCGAAACAACAAACTTTACAGTCACCTGTAAAGATTTTGCAAAGAAAATCAGTAAATGAAAATGTTTCGTATGATAAACCATCAACTTCAACCTCTCAACCAAAACAAACATTTTCTAAGACGTGTACTCAATGTTCATGTTCTAGAAATGTTTCTCCACCTCCTGTGGTAATTCCTCAGCCTCAACCGTTTGTTGAGACTCGTTCTTGTTTCTACTGCAAGAAACAAGGACATTTAATCCGTGATTGTCCAAAGCTGTCAAATCAGCGATATGGGAGAGAGATGCCTAGGACATCTGTTTATAAAAACTCTTTTTCTAAATCTCCACCTAGGCGTTATTCTACCTCTCCCAAGCCTGTTTCGAAACCAAGTAATGTTGAGCAAAAATCTTTGCCAATTCAAAAGCCCAACATTACTTCTATTACCATTTCCGAATCTTCAAAAGTTTGGAAACGTAAAGAGTCTGATGTTGACTCTTCAGTCGTCAACAATAACACATCAGATAAAAATTCTAATTTGTTTAAAGATAAAATTCTATCTGACGTGATTATTGTTGATGACCACGGTCGACCTAAGTCTGTAAAGGCTTGGGTCACCGTTTCTCACTAATCTCCTTTGTTTATGTGTTGCAGCAGTCAGAACGCGTTAAAGATAGCGAATGGTATTTGGATAGCGGCTGCTCGCGACATATGACGGGCGATGTATCTCTTCTTGTGGATATTAAACCACATGCAGGAGGTTATGTTGCCTTTGCTGGAGATTCTGGGGGAACTATTTCTGGAAAAGGAACCTTAACTAACGGCAATGTTAGTTTTGAAAATGTGAACTACGTGGAACAGCTTACGCACAACTTGCTAAGTGTTTCACAGGTCTGTGATAAGGATTATACAACTGTGTTCACAAAGACTGAGTGTGTGATACTGAAGCCTGGGTATGTCATTCCGGAAGAATGGGTGTTACTGAGAGCGCCAAGAAAGGATGACACCTACATTTTGAATATGAGAACTGTTGAGACATCGAACGAGTATACGTGTCTTTTGTCTAAGGCTTCTGAAAAGGATTCACTGCTTTGGCACAGGCGAATGGGACACATTCATTTTCGAAAAATGAATTTCTTGACTAAAAATGACCTAGTGCTAGGAGTTCCAAAACAGTCGTTTGCTCTAAAGGATGACTGTATCTCCTGCCAAAAAGGAAAGTTACGTAAGAAGTCCCATAAGTCTAAGCAAGTGAATTCCATAAATGCACCATTGGAGTTGCTGCATATGGATCTTTTCGGTCCAGTGTCTACAAAAAGTATTGGTGGTCGGTCTTATTGCTTGGTAGTTACTGATGACTACTCAAGGTTTTCGTGGGTTTACTTTTTGACCACGAAAGGGGAAACTCCTGAGATACTGGTGTATTTGTTGGACAAGTTGGCAAATCTGAGCAACTTGAAGGTGAAAAGGATACGGAGTGACAATGGAACTGAGTTCAAGAACTCAACTCTCGAATTGTTTTGTGCTACAAGAGGTATTGAGCATCAATTTAGTGCTCCAAGGACTCCACAACAGAATGGAGTTGCAGAAAGGAAGAATAGGACAATTATCGAGACAGCTCGGACTATGTTAGCTGACTCCAAGTTACCAATCATATTCTGGGCTGAGGCAGTTAATACTGCCTGTTATGTTCTCAACAGAGTACTTACGGTTAAGAAAAGGAACAAAACGTGCTATGAACTTTTTAATAACCGTAAGCCAAATCTACAGTTCCTAGAACCATTTGGGTGTCCATGCCTGATCATGATTACAAAAGATAAGGTCTCTAAGTTTGGTGATAAAGCTGTTGAAGGGATTTTTCTTGGATTTGCAGTCAACTCTCCGAACAAAAGAGTCTTCAACAAATCAACGAATCAGATCGAAGAGCATTTTGAAGTGAAGTGTTTAAGGTATACGGAACCTCCTCAAGGAACGGGTCCGGATTGGTTTTTCAATTATGGAAACCTCTTCAACTCTTTCAATATTCCGGAAGAAGATGAAACGGAAGAGTTGGTTTCTATACTGCATGAGCTTGATATTTCTCAAGATACACCCGTTACAAATAAACCATCCGACCCATCTCCTAATTCAACACCCGCACCTCCACCGACTAATCCTACACCTCCACAACCTACACCTACTCCTTCACCAACACCCACATAACCGAAAACAACTACCAAATCACCACCATCAACACCATCTCCTACTCCACCATCTTCTGCAGCTCCTTCTAAAACAGTTTACAACTATACAAAGGAGCTTCCATATGATCCAAATATGCCTCCTTTAGAGGAACCTCAAGAAGAAGATGAAGTGGAAGAAACAATGAACTACTCTCACTTATTTTCTCATGAAGATGAAGGAGAAGAGGAAGAGATAGTCATTCCTGAGTCTGCTGCTACTCCTGAAACTGAGGGAGATTTGAACAATTTGGGTGTGGATCTTGTGCCAGGTGCCATACCAGAAACACGTATACATAAGGATCACCCCATTGATAATATCATTGGTGATCCTCATGCATCTGTTCAAACACGACAGCAAACAAAGCAGACTTCAGCTCAGCAGCTTTTGGGACTTATAGCTCATATTGATTCATGTCATTTGTCTCAAATTGAACCGAAAAAGGTTGATCAAGCCTTAAAGGATCCATCTTGGGTCGAGGCTATGCAGGAGGAACTACAGCAAATAAACAAGATGAATGTTTGGGAAATTGTTCCTCTACCCAAGGGTGCTCACTTGACGGGTACTCGTTGGGTTTTCCGTAACAAAATGGATGATCGTGGGGCTGTTATTCGAAACAAAGCCCGTCTGGTAGTTCAAGGATATAGTCAACTAGAGGGTATTGACTATGATGAAGTTTTCGCTCCTGTTGCTCGTTTGGAATCAATTCGGATTTTTCTAGCTTATGCTTCTTTCAAAGGATTCCGAGTGTATCAACTTGACGTGAAGTGTGCTTTTCTCTATGGAGATGTTGACGCAGTGATCTATGTGTGTCAGCCTCCCGGTTTTGAAGACCCAAAGCATCCTAATCATGTTTGCAAGCTGAAGAAAGCTTTGTATGGTCTTCATCAATCTCCTCGACTTTGGTATGAGCGACTTGCCACGTACTTACTGAAGAATGGTTTTGATAGAGGACAGATTGATAGCACGCTTTTCATCAAAAGGGAAGGAGCGGATTTGTTACTTGTGCAGGTCTATGTGGACGACATAATCTTTGGATCAACTAATGATCAGTTGTGCAAGGATTTTGAAAGATTGATGAAGTCTGAGTTTGAAATGAGTGCTATGGGGGAACTCACGTTCTTTCTGGGACTACAGGTTGAGCAATCTGACAAGGGAATTTATATCCATCAGTCAAAATATGTCATTGACATGTTAAAACGGTATGAATTGCTCAACTGTAAACACTACGGCACTCCAATTGAAGCAAGACACAATCTTGGACCTAATGAGGACGATGAAGACTGCAAGGAGAAAGACTATCGCTCAATGATAGGCTCTCTCATGTACCTGACTGCCTCAAGACCAGATATCGTGTTTGCTGTTTCTCTCTGCTCACGATTTCAAGCAAATCCGAAGGTGTCTCATATGAAGGCAGTAAAACGCATTTTTGGGTATCTCGCTTTTAGGCCATCTCTGGGTCTATGGTATTCCAACGAGAAAAACTTCGAGTTAACTGCCTATTCGGATTCGGATCTTGGTGGCTGCAAGATAGATATGAAGTCAACTACTGGAGGATGTCAGTTTCTTGGATCGCGCTTAGTTTCTTGGCAGTGCAAAAAGCAGACTGCGGTTGCTATTTCCACAGCTGAAGCCGAGTATGTTGCTGCTGCAAGTTGCTGTTCTCAGGTTCTCTGGATTCAGCATCAGCTACGTGATTACGGGTTCAATCTCTCTATGACTCCTATTTATATTGATAATACAGCTGCTATATCCATAACTCACAATCCCGTACAGCACTCTAAGACCAAACATATTGAACTTAGGTTCCACTTTATACGGGATTGCTTTGAGAAACACCTTATAGATGTCGTACATATAGAGACCCTTAAGCAGTGTGCGGACCTTTTCACAAAAGCCTTTTTGCGATCACGTTTTATTGAACTGGTCAATCTGATAGGTTTAAGGTTCTTTCAGTCAAACAAATGATTTGTGACTTGGATTTTTAAGTTTTTAAATTCAATTAAAAAAAAAAAAAAAAAAAAAAAAAAAAAAAAAATTCGCAACAGCCACTCTTTATACTCTTTAGTAATAAAGAAAACGCAAGGTTGCTACATTTTTAAAATAGACGTTGAAGTTGTGTCTGTAAACAACTTGGGATATGATAGTACATCGGGTGACATGCACAAAATGGAATTTTAAGGTTTATCTTGGATGTCTCAGTAGGTTTATCTGACACACTTAAAACAGTTTTTATCTAAATTATATTCATCATACGATGTATTGGTAGGCATGCTACACACCGGTTTGTGAGTGAGTAAGAAGTAATGATAAAACTTGTCTATTACTTTGTGAAAAATGTTATATGATGTATGACATAAGTCTTAATTGATAAATGGAAGTACTATCATACACTGTCATAATTATGTAAATATAAAATGGGCATATAGTAATAATATGATTATTCGCCTAACTAATGGTGACTATTGTTGTACTCACGTACAGACCTGAATCCATTAGTTATGCAAATAGTCTCAAACTTGTTATGTTCATACTAAGGGACCCTCTGTTGTACTTCGTACAGATCTGGGGCAACTAGTATCTTCATAATCAGTTTGATGTATGCCTACATATAAAAATCAAGTGTATGTTACGAGAAAACCGAGATAAACTTGGTCTTGTAATCTCTACCTTGTATGAATATGCGGTGTTTGTTTTACTAAAGTTTATCGGTATATCATATAATAGGTTTCACAAAATTAATATTCATTCTAACAATAAAGGTTAGCTCACAAATACGGATGTAACATGTTTAGGTGGACAAACAATACCAATAATTGTCTTGAAATAATTTTTATAACAGGTGTTTTAAATGTGCCACGTAAATTTAAAGTGGACAAATATACTGATGATCGAAATAACACTTACTATTCCTAATAAATGCATGTTATTCCGATATGATCCCTAAGCAGACAAAACAACTCCGTCACCAAAAATAGAGTGTTAGTTAGTTCTATTTTTTTGTAAAATTAAAGAAAATACCAAAAAAAAAAAAGATTTTATAGTTTATTTTATTTTGTTTTATTTTTATTCTAGGTTATTTTCCCAAGTCACGAGTTATTTGGAAATTATTTGCTAAAAATAACGAGTACACGGTTTGAAAATTTCGAAATTGGATCAAAACTGTTGTATGCGACGTACGGCTCTACGTCGCCTGCGACGTTCGGCTCTACGTCGCCTGCGACGTCCCAGCCTACGTCGCACATAGGGTTATACTTTAAATAGTATCCACTGCGACGTACCTCGTCACAGTATTCACTATTCAAGTGCGACGTAGCCTGCGACGTACCAACCGGCGATTTGCGACGTAGCAATTCTTCGAGCTTTTTCGTGATTTGTAGCTGTTGTCGTTCCTATTCACTCACGTAGTTTTCATATACTCGTTATTCCGCACACTTAGGTACCATATTTACCTGTTTTCACCGTGTATTATATGTTTAATTGCTATATAAGTGTTACGGGTTTCAAGGGTTTTAGTTTTGGGTTGAATTCGATGGTCAATTGGTTGTTATAATGGTTATAACTTATTTTTTCGTGATCATCATCGTAAGCCGCACCTTGTAGTGCGTTTGATTTTGAAAACCCCTAAATTCGAGGTTAGGGTTTCTGGGTTGGGGATGAATGTTCATCGTTGCGACGTACGATGCGACGTAGTCGCCTACGTCGCTTTAAATTAGTTATTATTAATTCCTACGTCGCCTTTCCCTACGTCGCTTTTTCTGCGACGTCCGATGCGACGTAGCTCTCTACGTCGCTATTTTAAATAAAGTGATTAAATTCACAATAAATTGCAAAATGCGACGTCCCGCTTTACGTCGCTCGAATTTTATGCGACGTTCGGCCTTACGTCGCTTTTCAATTTATTTTGAATTTAGGCGACGTACTTTTCTACGTCGCTCTGTGTTTATGCGACGTATGGTGCTACGTCGCTAGTTCCAGGAGTTTGAAAAAGGTTGTATGAAAAATGAAAATTTTTGGCTAACCTTTTTCGAGTTGCAATATGTTTCTGTTTTTGCAGATATGGCTTTGATTTTTGAAGCTCGTCACAATACGGCTGCTTATCTTGTTGATACTGCTGATAAAGCTGCACCGTATCGTCCGATGATTGCATTTTTGAGACGTTCTAGGGTAATCCACGCTATTTCCGATACCACGGTGGTTTTTGGAAATCTGATCAACCCATTCTGGCGGAACGCAACTGTCGTTACTGAAAACGACGTTATACGCTTGGTCTCTACTGTTCTGGGTACGGAGATCATTATTACAGAACAGAGCATTCGGGAACTTTTACAATTGAACGATCAACCGGATATGCCTATCAGTTTTGATCATATTTTTGTTACTGGGGCTATGCAACGGATTGGATATCCTGGGATTCCCTCCGATCAGTATCGCAAAGCGAATCTCACGCGTGTTTGGAGATATCTGATGCACGTGATTATCGTTTGTTTGGGGAATAGAAAAGGTGGAACGGATGGGATGAGTCGAAGTTTAGCTTCTGCTATGTTGGCGTTAGTATACAACAAGCCGTTCAACTTCTCGGGATTTATCTTCAAGGCAATGGTTGATAACGCGAATGCAGGGGATCAGAAATGGATTTTATATCCACGTTTTGTTCAGTTGCACATTAATCGTCATCACCCAAATCTTCAGGCACAGGGTGATCCCGATCAGTTATTAAAGATTTCACCGATGATGAGTCGGATTTTCACCATTTGTGCAAGTTTTGAGAAAGGGGTTGCGGCAGCAGCGGATGTTCCCTTGTTTGGTGCCATTGTGGACGCGAATTATGTACCGCCACCGGAACCTCAATATATGGATGTTCCAGCACCTCAGCAACCGCAGCAACCGTTAGTGAATATTCCTGTTCAAGCTGCGGGGGAAAACATTCCTGCTCAAGCTGCGGGGGAGAACGTGGATGCTATTTTGGAGAATATCGAGCAGTTCGGGCACGTTGACTCGGACAATCCAGCATCGCATGATACGGTTGAGAGTTCTGATTCTGAAGAACCGGTCACTGCAGGTCCTCAGGATGGGGGTCTGACGCCTGAGCATTCTGATGGTACTGTTCCGCATCCCTCTGAGATGGAACGTATCAGGCTTTCAGATTCATTTAGATATCTACGTATTCAGCGTCGGATCAGACAAGGACGCAAGTATGTGCCTCCAAGGGATACTGGAAAGCGTACACGCGACGGTGATGATCCTTCTGATGAGACTTATCGACCGCCTCGTCGTGTTCGTCGCTCTTCATCTACACGCGTTCCAGTTAATCCACAGCAACAGGATGTCTTTGAGATTCAACCGACTCCAGCTTTCATGCAAAAGATCATGGAAGATATGCAGCTGATGAAGCAAAAGCTGGAGGCTCAGGATGAGAAGATTGATGAACAAGCTGCTTTGATCGAGGTTCAATCTAAAGAGCTTGAGGAAACGAAGAATAGGGTTCATGTTTTGGAAGGCAGGTTACTTGCCTCGGGGGAGTCTGGGTCTGGGATACCCACTTTAGAGTCAAGTCAACCTGAGTCTGTAAATCCCAACCCTGTAATTGAAAATATTAATGAAAATATTTCTGTTTTGGATTACTTTTCTGTTAATGATATTCCAGGGCAACCGAGACCACTGGCAGTTGATTACTCATTCGCTGACTTATCATTTATTCAAAGGATGGCCAGTGGAGTTGGCTCTGAGGAAGAAACTGAGAATGTGTTTGAGATGAACGAGGATGTCTCGATTGAAGAGGAACAGTTGAATGCAGATGAAACGTATGATGATGCACAATCTGGGGAAACTTATGATGATGCACCTATTATTGAATCTGATTCAAGTGAAGACGAGAGTCCTGATAAAGCGCAACATGGAGAATCTAGTTCTGCTGCAACTCCAGCTCCAGAGACACAGGCACCGGACTCAGCAGCAAAGAAACTAACTGCTAAAGAAAAGAGAGAGAGAAACAAGAAATGGTGGCCTAAGGGACGAAATCCAGTCCCTATTCCAGTGAAATGTCAAGTGTACCGGGTTAGTCGGAATTATACCGGTGTTATTAAAAGCTGGAAGTGTCAAAGGAATCTGTTTATGATAAAGAGAGAAGATGGAGTTCAGTATTTTAGAATGCGCTTTGATAGATTGAGCACGTTGCCAAAAGGAGAGATTAATCGATTAGCTCAGCTGAAGTTGATTAATCCTTTCGAGAATGACTATGCTGAGTTCATTCAAAGATGTCTACGTCGGGAAGTATTAACGAAGACTTATTCGAAATTGAAGCCGACATTGGGAACTCGGTATACGTGGAAGAAAAAGATTGATCCAGTCACCAGGAAGCCTTTGGTTAAAATTCACTATTCGCCGGCTAAATGTTTGACTGAGATACCTCTGGAATCAGTTCCTTATTATTTTCTGAGAAGACTTGTGAAATGGGAACTTGATCCACAGACTGGCGAAGCGGTTATTACTTTCGTTCCAGATTCTGAACCGTGGCCAGAAGTTGGAGGTATATGGAATTTGAAGCAAGCGACGTTTAGGCTGTATGATCCGATGAGTTTAATTAATTTTCATGAAAAAGATTTAAGAAAACTCTATGATAATCGGATTCGAGTTGGTCAGAAGAATGAATTCAACAGACGATTAGCACAGCAGTTCTACAATGTTGTTACTGTTTGCGTAGCTAATGGAATTCATGCCGACGGCCAGTTTCCTGCGGGCTGGGTTTAATGAAGATTTTTGAAGACCAAGCTGAAGACACGGGGGAGTTTGTTAGTACATGTTTAGTGTCTGTCAGTTGGTCTAGCTCGTAGTTCGTAGTTAGTTTGGTATTTCTGACTCCTGCGACGTAGCGCACTACGTCGCAGGTGCGACGTCAGGTGTTGGGCCTGCGACGTAGCCAACGTCGCATGGGCTTGGGCCTGCGACGTAGCGTGCTACGTCGCAGGTGCCAGTGTTTGTATAAAAACGATTTGTGTTTTCTGTTTTAGGGTTGACGAAACCCTAAACGCTATTTGTCGAAATTCTCTGTAATCTGATCGACTATAATCAATAATATTACGTTCGTTTGATATTCATTGCGTATTGATTGTTCGTGTGTTTAGTTAATAATCTAATCGTTGTTTCCGCCATCGATTGGATTGACTCGGTTCGTGCTAGATCTAAGTAAGGGACAAACAATTAATCCCAACCGCCGGCTGAAGGCTTCAACCGGCGGTTGGAAGCCGAAATCAGGAATCCCACATCGGCCAGAAACAAAACCCCAAGGCATCCTCTCCCTATATAAATAGGGGCATAGCCTAAGCTTTCAAAGCATCCCAGTTTCGAATTGAATTCGATACTTTCTCTCTTTCTCATTCCGAATCCTTGTGAGAGTTTACACGACGTAGAGTCGGGACCCTAGGATTTGGAGTTTCTCTTGGTTCACGGGTGTGAAACATTAGAGGTGTTCTACTTTGGGCACTTGCCATCCAAAGCATGGAAGGCCGAGCAAGGAGTCTGCGTGAAGTTTCTGCAAGGTGGTCTGCGCGTGAGAAATTTGTTTTCTCAAAGGTTAGTATTTTCTCGTTTATCTATTTATTTTGTTATTGTTAATAAGCTTTATTAAGTAGCGGTCCTTAAGGGTTTAGTTTCCTAGTTGCTCTAGATTAATTGTTATTTTCCGCTGCATATGTTAATCTAGTTAGGGAATAGAAAACCCAACACTACTATCATATATTAATGTTGTTTTATCAATGGCATAACATGTTGAAATCAATTAAAAATCAAATTCGACAAGCAAAAGGAGGTGCTGGATTGGGGATTGAAGCCGCCGGCTAAGGCCAAAAGCCGCCGGCTAAACCCAACAAGCCGCCGGCTCTATACTCCAACCCGCCGGGTATTTTAAATTTTGCGCTAACAGAACTATCTTGCGTTTTAAAGCCTTTTTTATCCGCCGGCTAGGGTCTTCTAACCGCCGGCTAGGCTCACATGCCGCCGGCTTGTTCATCAGTGCAGCAGCAACAGCTTAAGTTCTTGTTTCCTGCACGAACCTTAGACCCAATATCCCAACTTTGCACTATAATTCAGTCCATACACGATTTTTAGCGTTAAAGGGGCAGGTTACCAGTTCTAGTTAACATCAATCAACTACAATAATATCATGTATCATTCAATTCATACCAAAATCATCTAAATACCTAGGTCATCATATTACCATCAATTCATTGTTCAAGAATTCGAATTTGACCTATTAATCAGTTAATAATCATCACATAACATCATATTGTATTAGAGATCATCATATATCACTCCATATCAATCAATTGATCAATTTCAACATTTAACCTAACAACTATTGAGTTCATAGAGAGATGAAGACTTACAACTCAACAACAAGGATGATGATTATGTTAACACTACTAATTCACACCTGAATTCACCACTCTTGATTGAAGATGTCAATTTAAATTCAAAGATTTGCAATGGGCTAGGGTTTTACAAGTGAAGGAAAATGAGTTTAGGGAAAATAATAAGAAAAGAGGTCGGTCTCTCTATTTAGGCCGACTCATTTCTTTGGGTATTTTATACCCGCCTTAAATCTATTGTCTGTCACTTCAATACTGGGTGCGAGAAATTTATTTTATTGCACCGTCAACTTTTATAATTTAAAATAAGCAACATTTTATTAATCACAATAAGTCCTGAAACCTATTTAACTACATTTCACAATAAAACAATTAATATCAATAAAGTTCTAAAACGATTAAATAATCAATTTAAATAGAAAAATACCAGGCCACTGGAGAGGATGTTACAATAAGATAAGAAGGGAACATTTAATTTGGGATAAACGAAATAAAAAGATCATTTATTATGAAACGGTGATAGCATATTATTTCGGTTCAATATATTAAGGGCGCGTTTGGTTGACTGAATGGTGAAGGATTCTAATGGAATTGGAATTGAATTCCATTACAAAATGTGTTTGGTTGCGAATTTTTGATAGAATTTCATTCCATGGAATGTTAACATTCCTTCAACCACATAATTCTCATTCTTTCAATAACCTGAAGGAATATAATTCCATTCAACCTTGAATCTACAAAATACCACAATACCCTCAAATAATATTTCCATATCACTTTCTTTCACCTCTTTCTTCTTCATTTGGCAAACTTCACACCAACATTTCCCCATCTCTTAATATCACCGATTCACCCCCAACCACCCTACTTCCACCCACCACCACATCACCACTGCAACAATGACCACCATCCACCGCACCACCACCGTACTAGTCACCACCACCACACCAATCATCGCCATCCACCGCACTAGTCACTACCATCGCACCACCACCACACCAGTCACCACCACCGCACCATTTGCACCGCCGTTATAGCCATCGTCGCCATCGCACTTACCACCGGCGAAATGCTCACCACCGCACCCACCGTCGTTTTTTCGTTTTCAATTTGAGATTTCCAGGGCTTTAAAACTCGTGCTGATATATTTTTAACAACCATCAGTTTTTTCAAATTCTTCTTTCTTCCTTCCTTCTTCGATTTATATTTCTTGGGTTTTTATGATCTCTCTTTTTGAAGTGGGTTATGATTCATGGTGATGATAGTAACAAAGCTTTTATGATTGGAGATAGTAGTGATATGAGTTTGATTTAGTTAATGGTGGTTCTTGAAGTTCACGATGATGTTCGTAATGTTCCCCATGATTGCGGTTGGGTTTTGAATTTTTGATGAGTAATAAACAATGATTTTGATTTTGTTCCTTGTTATAAATATTAATTAAATTAAATTAAATAGTAAGGGTAATTTAGTAATCTACTAATATTTACATTCCAATTCCTTAATAAAATTCACAGACCAAACACGATACAGATTTCAATTCCGTTTGAATTCAATTCCTTTAAATTCCATTCCTTATACAGATTATATTCCATCTGAAAACATTCCATCAGCCAAACGGGGCCTAATAGTATTACAATATGAATACATCATCTCTTATAAATATGAAGTAACAAAGAAATCAAGTTTTTAATGTCAACTTATAACACCCCATATTTAAAACCATTTTATATCATTAAACACCGGAAGCGAACGTCCCAAACATATATTATCATATGTAAATACAAATGTACCAAAAGTTTAACGTCTCAAAAGATTACATATATAAATATATAATTACCAAACTATGTACCAAAGACTGGGGTTATACAAGTTTTCCAAAACACAACATTTGATTATCCCAAAATATCAGAGTAGACGCAGTAGTAGTCAAACATCCATCCAGTTTCCACATGTCCGATCCATAACTAACCATTATCTACAAAATGTTAAAATGATGGGATTAGCTCATAGCTAAGTGAATGGAACTGTAACCGACAGTTCAATCCAGAGATAACAAATCTTACAACAAATAAACTTAAACACATAGCGTCAAAGAGGATCGCCGGTTCCTGAATAGCCATTCAAAGAACCCTTAAACCACTGCCGGCCAAAACAGTGATTTACCGATAGCTTGAAACTATCTTCACCGACATAGGTTTATCCTCAACTATATGTATCGGAAACCCTGTCGGCCAAACAATAGCAAACAAGTCCAACCAGTGTTGACCTCTGAATAATCACATATACTTAGCAACCTAGAATCACATAATGCATAATAGTCATGCCATCATGGAATATAAACAATCAATCAACAATAACAATGTCTCAATAGACTAAACAATCAATAACCAATAACAAGTATGTTCACCTGTTGTAACCAAATTGTTACAACTAAGTTAAACCGAGGATTACAGTAACCACTCACCGAATTACCAGCTCCACTCAGAGATCTTATTTTACTGAGTCTTATGTATATCTGAACACAACCAAAACCCAAATTAGTATCTCATTTTATAATTAGTTATAATCTACCCAATTATATATAAAATGTCAAATATGTGCACATAATATACTTTCAATACTATTTAAATATCACAAGTGTACAAATTACAAGTTATCAAATGTGTCAACATAAAACATGCAAATGCGATCCGGGTACAAGGGTTGGGATTGCGTTCAACAGTTTAAAATCATTCTGTTACCAAATTACACTAGGCAACGCGATCCGAAAAATGAGACGGGATCGCGTTCACAAGAACAAACTTTAACTGTGACAAATTATAACTGCGGAACGCGATCCGGGAAAGGAGCTGGAATCGCGTTAACATGATCAAAACTCGACTGCACCATTTATAACTAAGGAATGCGATCCTGATTCAACTTGGGGATCGCGTTTGAGCGTTTTACAACAAAGCTCATACCTGAAACTTTTACTTACGAATCTTAACTCCAATTTTTACGACCTAATCAACATCAAACTCAGATTCTAAAGCTATAATCAGTTCAAATAACACCAAACATCATCATACAACCACATTCAAGTCCAATTTACAAACATCATATGCATGCAACTTCAATTCTTCATATATCTCATAAACCCTAACTTTTTAACCACATTAAAACATAAAGAACTTCAAGTATTTGTTTTGTTAACATCATCTAACATTACCTAATATCATATCTCATTCTTTCAAGCAATAAATACACATATTTCATAAACCCTAACACATTAAATCAAAAGCAAGTGTATAAGATGTGAAGAACACTTACAATTAAAAACAAAAGGAAGATGATGATGAAGAACTTATTTAATCCAAGAATCACAACCTTTTGATGTTTTAATCCTACTTATGAGTTCTTTTGAGTTGTTTTAGTGAGAGTAATAGAGAAACAAGAACAAAATGAAAGATTCGGGAAAGAAAGGGTAGGTGGAGTCGGTTTATACACCGACCTTAATATAATACAGTGTAAAAGTATACCCCCTTTTAAACCTATTGTCTGGAACCCGAAAATATTCGCGAGACAAAATATTTTATTTTACCGTCAACTCCATTAATTTAGAACATGTAAAATTTTATTAGTCACAATAAATCCTGTGACCCTTTTATCTATTTATTCTCGTGTAACCAATAACAATTATTTCCCATTACATTAAATAATCATTTTAAAACTTAGAAAATACTATAAAATTTCTAGACCCCAAAAGTGGATGTTACACAACTAAAATATAAACATGTATAAGCTTAGGAACATTACCCCTAGCTATAATAAACTCAATCCGTCTCAAATTATTTTTCTATCTTGCTATTTTAATTTGTTTCAAAATAATTGTCTACTTCTAAATATAAATATGGTTAATGATTAGATTTTTCATATTATCCTTAACATTAAAACTACACAAACCTCAAAGAAGACAATTAATTGGTAGTTGAGCGTTAAAACTGTCATTACACTAAGGTAAAAGTAGGGCTGACAATTTCTGACTCGACCTGAGCCCCGACACGAACCCAACTCGAATATAATAAGATTTGGGTCTGGATTTTTGAGGCGTCAACCCGTCTACCCAAAACCCACCAACCTGATTTTTTTAAGGTCGGGTCCAGGTCAGCAACTGAATTTTCGGGTTTCAGGTTGCACTCGACAACCTGAAAGTCTTTTAATATCATTATAAGTTTATTATAATTTAAATATGACACATAATTTTACCTATTCATTTACTGATTTATAACATTTTCTTTGATATTATAATTGATATAAGTTGTGAATTAGTAATGTTTTGATGATAAATATAAATAAATATAATATTTATTATGATTTACTTTTGAAATTTTATAATCATTTATGCTTGAAAATGATTAGCTATTATTATTAAAGTGACATATTTGATCCGAGTGACCGGAAACCGACTTGAAAACTCGAAAATCACCCGAAAAACTATGGACAAGATTAGAAAGCGGGTAACTCGGGTTGGGTCCGGGTTATCGGGTTTTGGGTTGGGTTGAAATACATAACCCGATTATAAAATCAAGCTGGGTTCGGGTTGATCATTTCTGACCCGACAACCGGAACCCAGTAACTCGACAAAAACCCGAATTGTCACCCTTAGGTAAAAGTTGCATTTAATGTGTTTTTTTAAGATGTTTATTTTCAACTTAGTGACAAAATTTGAGAGGGAGGAAGTATAATCAAATATTAAAATCGGAATAATTGCTTCTTCTTTTTTTTAATTTATTTTTGAAATAGGTGGTGTTTTACTAGTATTTTTTTTTTGCTTTTTCTCTCCATACCATTTTAATTTACTTCCATACCATTTTTTAAATTAAAAGTACAGAAAAGTACGGAAAGAGTACAGAAAAAGTACAGAATGTAAGAAAAAGTGAAAGAATAAAGTACAGAAAAGTACAGAAACATTAATTTTAAAATAGATAAATGGTATGGAGAGTAGGGGCCTTTTTTTTTTTTTTTTGAAAGGCTTTTACTAGTATTTTGATGATAAGAAAGAAAGGAGGTTATGGGCGCGAGGGCAATGATAGGTTAGGGAGAAGGGGTCCTGTGTAAGAACAGAGGAGAAGAGGGTGCACCACTACGAGGGGACAAATTCCGCCGATGCAATCATTTCCACCAATCCCATCAATTTACTCACACTATACACTCTCACGTGACTTCCCCCTCTTCATTTTTTTTTTATTATTATTTTTTTTTTTACCAATAGTCTAATATACACGTATCTACTACGTATCTTTTATTGTACGATTATATATTATATATTGTGACAATATACAATTCACATTATAAAAATACAATGTTATCTTGTTCTTGTGTTTGTGTGTGTATGCTATATACACATGTATATAATACTATAATGTAGATGCCTCAAATCAAAATTAGATTATCCATGGATAGTTATTTATTGGTTATTATTATCACGTTGTTAACGAAATTTCTGTGTTCCCAATTTATAATAATATCTATATTAGGAAGAACGGGTTTTGTACTACAACCATAAAAGGGTCTGTGAAAATTTTACAATTAAGCGTGCTCAATCATGCACAAGTAGTACCATGATAGGCGACTTCTCAGGAAGTCCTCGTGTTGTCTGGAAAAATCATATTCCTACAGGTAAGAGCAATATTGTGATTGTGTGGAATAATACAATTAGAAATTTAAGGTATATCGATGAAAATATAAGGAAATGATCGATACTCCTCCGTATATGTGGTAAAAAGTGAAGATTGTCCAATTTTGTTGAAAGCGAACTAAGATTAAAAGTGTTAAAAGCTTATATAAAATGGAACGTGGAAATACATTCTATATGTTAGATGAAAACTATTTAAAATTCGCCGGTGTCTCATTCTCCTTTTACCCGAAATCTATTCTTGATCCTTGTAAGATTATTATCAAGTACTCCCTCCGTCCCCGTCAAAGTATCCACTTTGACTTTGCACACATTTTTAGAATGTCACAGTAACTATATTTTTTACCAATAATAAACGATACCCACTAAAGTTTCTTTTTATTGGTTAAAATATGTAAGTGGACACTTATTTGGGACAACCCAAAATAGTAATGTGGACACTTATAGTGGAACGGAGAGAGTAATAGTTAAGTCAAATTTATATAACGATTCGTTTAGATAATGACCCTTACCAAACAAGCTAGGATATCACATAAAACTAAATGATTTGATAACTACTTGACTAACTATGAATACGCCAACTACTTACAAATGCGATAGAAATGAACAAAAAAAAGTATACCAAATTCCAAACATCATGTCTTTTACCAAAAAACCACTTGTTTGTAGACTAAACCTAAATAATTTTCCATGAATTGTGCAGTGACAACACCAATCTAATCAAGATGAGTTTAGAAGACTTATTAAAAGGCCAAGTAATCAGTGGCGGAACTTGAACCTTAGTATTGAGGAGGCAAAATTTATCTTAGAGTGTGTGTTCACGTCATTTCGGGGGGATTTGCAAAGAAACAAGGTATTTTCATTTTCAGACCTGCAAATATAGGTATATTCGCTAGTTACACCATCAAGTTTAGGAGGGGCGGGAACCCCCCCGGCCCTACTAATCTTCCGCCATTGCAAGTAATTGCAAGTATGTGTAAATATTTACTTTTATAATTTGATCAATTTGGCATATCTCAAATGCTACCGTCAATATAAATGTCTATACCTCACATGTGTAATTAACAAGTCGAAGGTTACATATGGGTATGTTAAAATATGATACCGGAATCATGAGTACCATACATATATATATATATATATATATATATATATATATATATATATATTTTTAACATCTACAAGAAATGTGGTAGATAGTTGGGTATAGGAAGAGTGAGGGGGTGGTTGGTGGTGGTGTCAATGTTTGCTTTGCTTTTGATTTGTAGACACTTGCCTCATCATTAAAGCAAGCATGAGACTTCAATTATTGCAATGATCCCAAAAGCGTGACATATCTGACCACCATTCCCCTTTCGATTTTTGATTGGGTGTTTCTTTCCATACCATTTAAATTTACTCACTATACCACTAATCATTTAAAAGTACATAAAAAGTATAGAAAAGTACAGAATGTAAGAAACAATGATTTAAAAAGGTACCGAAAAAGTACAGAAAAGTTAATTTAAAAATAAAGAAATTGTATGAAGGGTAGGGGCCTTTTGATTTTCAAACACACATAAACACCCCTTCTTTAAATTAAATTAAATTTTATCCCATGCGTGTAGGTCCCCATCCTTTTTCACTCATTTACCAATTATTTATCTCCTCTCAAAACAAACTTGTAAAAAGTCTACGTGTGTCTTCATTCGTTTACCATATTTCAACTACCATTAGAAAATTTTGTCAACCAATTGTAGATAATTTTGCTATTATTAGATTATTTGTATTGTTATTGTGTAAGAAATCTTGTTGCATTTGTAAGTTGTAACACGTACAAATGTGCTTAGTACCCGCTTTTAGTAGTATCATAGTATAAAATTACGTGTTGCAAGGCCGTCTTTAAGAATAAACATAGTATCTTGTGTGTTTGTGGTTAGTACCCGCTATTAGCAACATCATAGTATAAAATTACGTGTTGCAGGACCGTCTTTAAGAATAAAGATAGTTATAGTTAGTATATTGTATGCTTCTTTATAATTTAAACAAAAATTCCATGTCTTCATTTGTATATCATCCATCATTATCATTATGCTACAACACAAATTGATATCTATTCGTATTAATTAGCAATTTAGCATTAATTATGATAAAGTGAAATTAAAGCATTTTAATTCTTTGATTCTCACCATCCATTGTCTAATCATGTTAATTCTTGTGTTTTCCAACTTTCGGCTAATCGGAATGCCTCTCATTTGACTATCGTACAATATTAATCTTTTGGAAAACCACCAAAAATAAATAAACTACGTTTATCAAGATAATTATGTATAATATTTACAAACGATAAATTAATTATCCTAACTAGTTAGTCAAGTTTCAATTGTACTGATTAGAGTATACTTTCATATCACATTAGATTGTACTTTCTTCTTAACTTGTCTTGATGATAAATTACAAAAATTGTATATTCGGTTTTTTCAATTTTTTCCGCCTTTTCACGATTTAATAGCAAAGACGATTAAACTATAAATTAGTTTAGTATATATGAATTTAAGTAGGTACGTTTAGTTAATATTAATCTTAAAAAGGAATTAAACTTAAAGAACTGTTCGAAGAAAATCAACATACATTGAGAGGTAGCGCGGAATTTTACTACAAAGACACCACATATCATCTTTATCGTAATTTTTTTTCCGATGAATGAGTACGAAACAATGAGATATTAATGATTATTCTGTATATTTTTAAACAACAGACTATTATTTACTTATTTTTCGGTCATTTTATTACAACTTAATGATTCAACTATTCAACACGAAAGAGGGACCAACTTAGAGAAAAAATGACCACATGATCGGCCTTTGCAGTTAACTTTTAGGAAGGATGGTGTTTTTTTTAGTTTAACTTAGTTTTTATAATTTTGTATTGTTGAAGTATATAATATAATAATAAGATTCAAAACAGAAAAACATTAGCAATTACGTAGTAATTAATACGGAGTAATAGGCAGTTTGTCTTGAAATGGTAAAAAAAGGGTGTGTTTGTCTGGGTCAGAGTAGATGGTCAAACTTAATTTCGTGTGCTAATCCCGACCAAACTCCTCCTTTTTGGTCTCTTTTTTCTTGGAACACTTTTTATGTTTCACTGTTTTTCATGTGTTGCCTTTACTCTTCAACATTTTCATTCGTATATCATAAATATTTTGCAGCAAGGATTATAGATATCCATAGAAGTCAATACGTGTTTGTTTGTGTCTTGTTCAATAAGCTATGTCACAATAAGTTGTTTTAACTTGCAATTTAACATGAGATGTCTTGAATCTGGTACAACTATTTCTCATATTCACATTTTAATCAATGTTCGACTCGTTATTCGTAACGTTTAGAGTTGCGATTGAACCCATGATGTTTTTTTTTTTTTTTTTTTTTTTTTTGAACGACCAACAAAATCAATTACCATTATAGAGTGAACCAACAAAACGTTGAACCCCCAAAAAACTGTCTGTTACATACACCAAATCTATAGAGGAAACACCATCAATATCTCAAAGACTCAAACTATCTAAAACAATGAAAGTTAAAACATTGAACCCATGATGTATTTTCATAAACCGTCCCTGTCATGATCCACCGATAAACAATTGAGCTTTGAAAAACGTTTGGAGTTGTGATTGAATCCATGATATATTTTCAAAAACCATCCCTGTCACGATCCACCGATAAACAATTGAGCTTTAAAATGATACCGCAAGACCAAAAGTCACAATGTTTGTTTAGTACTAAGTTATATGTAGAGTTGTTTGTTTAGCAAAAGAACGTAATTTACTCGTGTTTTGAAAAAAATATGAAGTAAATTAACGTTCAACACAAAATTCTAAGAAGCATTACATACTTATCACGGGGGAAAAAAACTAGATATTACCTAATTTCGTGAAGAAATTAGCGTTACTAGCTTATATATTATTAACATACGAGTACATAATATTTATTACTCCGCACGTATTATAAGTTTACGACCTTTTATACTATAATATAATTAATAATTAACGACACTAGCAAAACATCTCAACTGGATATCTACTTGAACTCGATCATATTTTAGGCAGACTCTTTTCTCGTGACGAACACCTTGAAGATGTGTTTTGATGCGGTAGCTAGTTCAAATTACCTTATGGATCTTATGGCGGCATAGGAATGAAACATGTTATAATCAAAAGAAGCCGATACATTATGTGGCGATATAAAGTTCTTGTCGTTCATATGGATTTCAAATAGGAGCAGAAATAAAGTCGATCAAATTGAATTGGACTGAGTGGACTTTTAACCCAAGTACCGCTTGCTCAAATCTAACGTAATTTTTTTTCCCGCCTCCAGCTCCTTGTTAGAGTGCTCTTCACGAAATTGTCGTTCTTAAAAAAAAACTTAATTGAAAATACAAGAGAAGAAAACCAATCGAGAGCTAGTTACTAGTGACGGATGTGAAATATATTAAAAGTATGCATTATGATATTGTATGTCAGTGGTGCAAGTAGATTTTTTAGTAGTGTACGGTGTTGTTTGTTTTTGAGAAAAAACTCTGAAAAACCTCTTACCTCTGATTCGGGCAGAGGTTTTTCAGATTCAGTGCGTTTGTTTTTTTTTCTTCTTTCAGAGCTTCAACATCTGAAAAACCTCAATTTTGTTCAGACTCCAAACACAATCTGAAAAACTCTGAAAGAAACAATATCACACTTTTTCTCTCACACAAGTTTATTCTTCTTCCCCAACAATCTATATATATCTCAGTTTGTTCCCACATCGTTGCAATCGTTCTTGTTAAACACCATCACAGAATATATCTTATCGCCGTCGCCGGAAACTACTATTTCCGTAGCCGGCATCGACTTTTCAACGGTTGTTGCCTCTGTTTTCATATCATTATTACACACAATTGCACACCAATGTATAGAAGATGGGAAGAGATGATTTGAGTGAAGATCTCTTAATTTTGAATGAGCGGAGGCGGTGAGGGAAAAGTCGGAATGGATAGAATCTGTTGGGTGTTTATACAATTGGATAAGATTGGAATAATTATTTAAATTATTATCATTAATTAATCAATTAATCAATTAATAATTAATAAGTTATACAGTATAAGAAAATGAAATTAGTGCTACTAATTTTTTTTAAGACTTTGTCGTTAATTATTGCTCTAAAGAATAACAACATATATGTTAGCAAACGTTAAAAGTTTTAGCCATTAATAGCGTATTTGATTTTTTTTACAAAAGTAGTACTGTATATATAATTTATATAGATATAGATAGATATATTCAGACCAAATTTTTCATGTACATACATTTCTTTTCAAAAATAAACAATAACAAAAGCATCTAGACATATATATGTAATCATTTTGTATTTAGCAAAGTTTATTTTTCATATAAATCATACATTTTAATAAATTAAATGGTAACATAAATAAATATTGACATTCAGATCTTATTCAGATCCAATTTCATATTCAGTTTCAGACTTATGAACCACCTCTGAATATTCAGATGTGGTTTTCAGATTTCAGACAAAAACCTCTTAAAAAAACAAACAACACATACAAATCATCACTCTTCTATTATATATATCCAAGTGTTCAAACTTTGATGGATTATAAGGCCGCTCCCATCGGAGCTCGTCACCTTCCGTCAGTTTCACGTCACTTAAGTGACACCAATGTTAGCAACTTGTCACTTGGCCTCGTCACTTTCTTTGGTCGGATAACCGACGGACCTTTGCTTTTTGTGTGTGTGTGTGTGTGTGTGTGTGTGTGTGTGTGTGTATACAAAAAGTAAATTGGTAAGCGTGGGATCCAAAATTTAAAGTGACGGGTCACTGATGGTGGGGATCCGTCACTTTCAGTCAGTTTTATAAAAAGCTGATGTGGCGCTGACGTGGCTCCGTCGGTTTCAGTCAATTTTTTTCATGGATGGGAGTGGTCTAAGATCCTCTACTTTACTTAAGCTTTATAAGATCTACGTTACTTCTGGTTCTCGTTTATTAGACCACTCCCATCGGGAGTAATCCCTTCAAATCGGTTGGCAATCGATTGGAGTGGTGGTGCCATCCGTTGAATCTCCTCCTAATCAGTTAGGATTTCAATCGGTAAACTGATAATCGGTTGGAATAAGTGGGGCCCGCGTGATTTTTTTTTAGTGTATAGAAATGGTGGTATATTGGTTAATGTGGGATCCAGAAAAATGAAGTGGTTAGTTATTAATAGCAGTGAGTAATCAGTTGTGAATCAGTTAGTGTAAAGCTGATGTGGCGCTGAGGTGTCGGAAGTGATTTGAAAACGGATGGGAGTGGCTTAGACAATCAAAATTGAAAAATATATTGCTAAATCCTAACCAATAAAATCGTAACTTTAGTGACTTTTCATAAATCGAAAATAACAAAGACTAATCTTATCAAACAAGACTTTAACTAAAGTGGTAGGGATCCTCTTTGTATACCATTTTTTTCTAATTGGTATACCACTTTTGATTAAAAAAGTACAGAAATGTACGAAAAGGTACAGAATGTTAGAAAACATGATTGAAAAAGTACAGAAAAAGTACAGTAATGATTATGTTTAAAATATAAAATGGAAAAAAATGGTATAGAAAGGGGAATATCTATCCATACCATTATTTATTACTCACCATACCATTTTTACATTAAAAAAATACAGAAAGGTACGAAAAAGTACAGAATAAGTACAGAATGTAAGAATAAATGATGGAATAAAGTACAGAAAAGGTACAGAAAAGTTAATATAAAATTAAAAAATGGTATGAAAAGCATGGGCCGTAGAAAGGAGATCCCAAGTGGTAATTAGGAAATTTCCAACCCAATCATTATCTTATATTTACAAATTATTACATATGATGATGATGATAAAATGATAATGTTAATTAATGTAAAAATGTTGAATTAATGAATTTGAAATTGTTAGTACAGTAGAAAGTACGTATAAACAAGAGAGTTGAATTTAGTAGGGCACCTATGTAAATCTAGTTTGATGGATTTGATTTAGTAGTATTGGTATGGGGTTTCGGTCAGGTCAGGCATAGGGAGGTGCATCTGCATCTGCATAGTATACGGGCCGGGCAGCCATTTTATGCACAAGTCATTTCAATTCAAGGGTCTAATAAGCTAAGCTATGCAGAATTTAAGTTAAGATTTGCTTAGGGCAGTGAATCAAAGCAAATATATATGAATTATGTTTTCTTTTGGAAAATAACTAAAATAAATTTGTGACATCCATAAAAGAAATACTGGACTATAAATATGGGACGGAGGGAGTATGATTTTCTTTTCATCTTTTGGATAGGGGAAAAGCTAAACATACCCTTTTTTTTTTTACTCACTATACCATTAAAATAATATATTAGTGTATGGTAAGTGGATTAGTGTACTTGACCCACGAATACTGTTCATAACACTATTTAACACATCACAAATTCTTCAACAATATTCTTCCCAGAATACTGTAATTACAAAAACACCACACCCTGCGCTCTAAATACTTTTGACCCTTAATTTATTGCACAAATTTTACGTACCGAGCAAACTGACAAACAAATCTACAATGACCATTCCTAACTTCTTTTCATCATGAGACTTCCCGCTAAATGAAACAAATGAATACATAATGTACTGTGTGATTGTACATACATATGTAGGTGGACTAGTGAGTGTGCTGTTCAACAATTTAGTGAGATTACTTGTCATTTTTATTAACAAAAGATCATAGGCTATATGAATCTCGTTGAAAACATAATCACTATAGTTATCACAAAGAAGTTAATATGTATATATAGGTTCAACTTGGCCTTGTCGGGCAATTGATTCATGAGAAAACGCCGTAGTAGACTGCTAGTGATCGGTAGGTATTTACGCCGATATGGATTGAAATGATTTACAAGCTTGAGTACGTACTTTATAAGTTGGAGATATCAACTTGTCGAATTTAGTTTTGCAGGAATTAGTTAGGTTACAATACGAATCGAGAGAGACACGTACCGATCGCCTTGTTGGGGACCGAATTTGAAATAAGTGGTATCAACTCGACAATTCCATAAGTTGATCGTGACCATGTACGTAAAATCAACAATATTGACTCACTAGGAAAATTGATCGTGATTTTAAGCTTCAATTACGTTTCATTACAATTAAGTAAACTATGTGGTATGGCTTTAATGTTGTTGAAACTTGAAACATATCAAATTTCTAACATTTACTTCAGTGACCAATTAAGCATTATTGTAACTTCTTCGATGACAACATCGTTTCACCTTATAAATTGATCACCATCATTGTTCTTATTATTTATTATTTGTTATTATTATTACTTTCTCGGTTTCAATTTAATTAAACGTTTATATTTTTGTTTCATCCTTCTGTCCGAAAATAATTGTCCATTTTTAATTTTAGTCTGTTCTAAAATGAGTATGCACTTATTGAAGTAATATACTAAGTTTATCAATTTACCATCGAACTTATTCATAGAAAACGGTGCAAAAAGTACGGGTAATACGGAAAATTTTCTCTTACACAATGTAGTGATTCCATTTTATATATTTTGTATAATTTAATTGTTAGACACTTACTCCGTATTATGAAACGGATTTTATATGCAAAAGTGTTATGGTGAGTAATTTTTTGGGTTATGTATAGATAAAGCTTTTTATATAACTATGTGAAATAATGAATGAATTTAATCTAAGTAAATAATTATAATGAAATGAGTATTACGATGATTATTAAATGATGACTGAAAAAACAGTACAACTAGTAATTTGCTTTCTTGATCTCTCGTTGTCATTCTGCTCTTTACCAAATCTTTATCTCCATAAAACACGTATGTAAATACGCCTACTATCTCTTTTAGTTTATAGTCTAGTAAGTCACAAGAAGTAGGCATGCAATAATATTAATAAAGAAATTCACGTGTTTGTCAACCAAGATTTTGTTTTTCAAGTCAATCTTTTCCTACCCCCAAATCAAATCCAAAAAAGATTCTTTAAAAAAAAAAAAAAAAAAAAAAAAAAACATAAAAGTGTAAAACACAAAAACAAAAACAACTACTACTATTCTCAAATTGGAAATAAACAAAACAACAATGAATAAAAGGAAAATCACTTTGTCTTTGTTGTTGGGCCGTGTGTTTCCACTTTCCATTTTACAGATTCATTTTCTTCCAAAAACAATTTCATCAAAATCCATCCTTATAGAAATTAAAAAAATTTCGCGACAAAAAGTTATAGCTTGCAACTCAGATCGGCCTACTTTCATAATTTGAGAGCATAGTGGCTTGATCCACTATGCGGTTGACGCTATGAAGATGTTCGGGCTCAAACTCGAGACATTGCAATATTTGTCACAAAGATGTCCCACTTATTACCAACACTTATTACCAACTACGTAGTAATTTATACCTCATTCACTATCTACAAATTGATACGGAGTATTATATTACAAAATTAAAAACACTTTAAATAAATTAAATTAAATATACATGTACATATTGTACCCTAGTACCCCATTTATATAAGTCTCCTTTTGTCCTTAGATAGTTCCCATGTCATTACAGATTTTCAAGAGAGATAAAGTGAGTTTTCTAGAGAGAGAAAGTATGGAACTTGCTTTGAGTTTAGGTGATACACCAAAACCCTTTTCTTTGTTGGATCATCACAATAAATCCCAACAACAAAATATGAAAAATTTAGGGTTTTGCATGGCTTTAGGAAATCTTGATAAAGATCATATTAACTTCAAGAATATGATGATGAGAGAAAAAGATGATGATGAAATTGATGGTCACCGGAAAAGTTCTTCTTCTTCATCGGATCCATCATCACCGCCGACACAACCGCCGTTGCAACTTGATCTTTTGCCTTTCTCTCCGGTGCTCCGATCACCGCCACCACCGCCTCACCGGCCCTTCCCATGGCTCTCAAAAAACTGTAAGAACCCATTTTTATATACCAAAAATTTGTGGGCTAAATTATTTCCTTAAAATGGTAACATACTTTAAATTATGATTATAGTAACCTTTTGTCAAAATAATATAGTACCATATACTAGCAATATACGGAGTAGTAACGTACCTTTGCCTTTTAAAATAGATCATAGAAGCAAACTTTCAATTATTTTTTCTTACAAGTACAAATACTAGCAAAATGATCCATTTTTCAATTATTTTTCCTTTTTAAAAAAAAAAAAATCACGAGTAGAATATTTTTGTACGATGTTTACAAATCATTAACAAATACTTTCATTTGTCTATGAAATAATATCAACTTATTTTCATTCTTGTTACCTCGCATTTATTTAATTCTTAATCATATCAAATATATTTTCAATTTTATCTAAAATTCTTCGCAAAATGTTTTTTTTTTAATAAATAATATATAACAAATTATAGTAATTGCTATTTGTTAAAGTACTTGTGCATAAATATTATCTAACTTTGCTTTCTAAATATTTATATTTCTGATCTTTTATAATTTTGTTTTAGTGAGAGTTGAACCGGGTTCACAAACTAAACCGGCAAAAGTACATGATGCAAAGCCTATGGCAGGAGTATCCGATCAAGAAACCGGTGAAGAACCGGTGGCCGGATCAGAATCATCACCCAACAACAGTAACAGTGGTACGTCGTCGTTTCAAATGGATTTTACTTCCATTTTCAAGAACAATGGAAGATCGTCACCATTTTATTCAAGAAAAAGAGACTTAGAATTAGCAACAGTGAATCTAGAATTAGTAGATGTAACAGAAAGAGCTTGTTCAAGAGGTGGTGGTATGATCAGTGATGAAGATGAAAACGGGTTGACCCGAAAAAAACTCCGACTAACTAAAGAACAATCTGCTTTTCTTGAAGATAGTTTCAAAGAACACAGCACTCTTAACCCTGTAAGTGTACTCTCTCTTTCTCTCTCTAGAATCTTGATATGTTTTTTCATAAAGATTGTATCTTGGGATTATAATCTTCAAATTTTTGTATCTTATTTAAAAAATTTAAACTATTTTCTACAACCCCATGTAAGTTTTTATTGGGTAGAAACATAAAAATGTAATCTTTATAGCTTTGGAATAATGTAAAGTTTAGGGTTTAGACATGTATGGTTGTACACACACAAAATTGTGTATTTGCTAAACTAACAAAGTTTTTTTTGTACCTTTCTTTTAGTTAGATCATCTTAATTGATCCATTAGATTTAACCCGAAAACGGGTCAACGTCGTTTTTAAAACTGAACTAAAAACATTTGTAATGGATACAACTTTACATAATTTAACGCAATGTCACATCATATCATGCCATACAGATTTAGCTTATTGAATTTGAAAGATGAGTTATATATATAGTTAGACCAGAGAATTTGTATATTAAATTCTTAACAAACAACTATATGTATAGCTAGTATGTGCATTTAATTTTACAGGAAATTACCCATGGTATGAAGTTATATGACCACCAAACTTCAATATTTCACACACATACAAGTACTAGAATTAAATGATTTGGGTGTAGAACTGAAAGGAGTAAATATTCGGTTCTAGTTTGTCAAGAACCATATGTTATGTTGTACTATTTCATTGATTATATGTTATGGGATGTATGATAGTAGTCCGACAAGTTAGCATTATTTTAATCTTAACTTTATTTGAATGTTACACTTTATGACATGATAAATGTTGCATGTCATTATGTCATGTAGTATCACCATGACAATAATGTAGATTTACATTTGATAGTCTAAGGTTTTGAATCTTAGTTTAATTAATTCATGTTTAAGTTCAATTATACACTTTAACATTAGTTATCTTCAGACATTATAGGATGATTTCATTGATTGTACCAATTGTTATGAAATTACTACCATACAATCATTGAAGCAGCGAAATTGACCGATATATTTTTGTTTGTCGATTTTTTTCTTTTGTAGAAACAAAAGCAAGCTTTAGCAAAGCAATTGAATCTACGTCCGCGACAAGTTGAAGTTTGGTTTCAAAACCGAAGGGCAAGGTATATATAATTATCTTGTTATTGCATAATCATTTTGTCAATTTTGTTTATGCAAAGTATATACTGTTAGGAGAAGTTAAGCTAATGTGATGAAAAAATCACAGGACAAAACTGAAGCAAACCGAGGTAGATTGTGAGTATCTAAAGCGATGTTGTGAAACGCTAACAGAAGAAAACCGAAGATTGCAGAAAGAACTTCAAGAACTACGAGCTTTGAAGACTTCTCAACCGTTCTACATGCAAATGCCGGCCACCACGCTAACAATGTGCCCGTCTTGTGAACGAGTGGCAACTACCTCCGCCACCACTGCAACTACAACTCCTCGCCAACAACAAACGGCCACCGGGAGCCACCAACACTAGCATTAACATGTTAAATATTATGATTATGTTTTGGCTAATGGGATTTTGACTAATTAAACAAGCTTAGAAAGAAAAAAAATCAAACAGAAATGCAATTAGCATGCTTGCATATGTAAAGATTTTGCCTTTTTTTGACCATATGTTTATTATTTGTTTTTCTTTTTCTTTGGTAGCTCTTTTCTTTGTTTCTTCCATTAGATGTAATGGTTTGACTAAGAATTTTAATATTATATAAGAAATATCTTATTCTCATTTTACAATAGTATTTTTTTTATATGTCACTATCCAAAATGATAAATGGGAATACAAGGATGTTTGTCGGGTTTAAAGACGATTATGAAACCGTGAAATAGTTATGTCGGTTTTTATATCATTAATTAAAAAAGCTTGTGTTTCATGTTTGAGAGACATTAGTTTTGAACAGTATTTTAACTTTTAAATTAGTATATAATTTGATGTAGTCAAAATAATGCAACCATCATAAAATTAATTTTTCTTGCATTAGTTGTTTAATATGTAGTTTTCATACTTTAAATATCTTAATTATGTGTTAATTTTATCTAGAAATAGGGGTGATGAGCATGAGCTAATCAATTACCATAAAATTGATTGTTCAACTACTATTTGGTGGTGTAATAAAAGAGCTAATTGATGCCGTCAATTCTTGAAACATACCAACCTTAAAGTCGCAAACATTTTAATTAATTCCAAGATTTCACTTTTCACAACCTTTTGGGGTCTTCAAAGAAAAATTGAGTTTTGAATTTTTAGACTTTGTATTCACTTTTTACTTGTAACTAAGTAATTTTTTGGTATATAAAGTTGTCCAAATAATAAATTATTTGCATTGACTAATTTTGAAAATGTAAGAATTAAAAGAATTTTCATACCTCGAGACTTTGGTAAACTATTATTAATTCTTGTTGGTGAGCAAGAAGTACTTTAATACATACATTTAATAGCATTTTATTATGTGTGAGGTTCTTGAGAGAACGGGTAAAAGTAAGGGAAGAGGGGAAGCTAATGAGGAGGTGACAAGTGTCCTCATTTCTCCATCTTTTTTATCCATTTTTCCCGTCTTTCTTTCTTTATTATTATTTTTTCTTTTCTATTTCCCTTTTATTCTAAAAACTTTTATTAAAAAAATTTATTTTTATAAAAAAACATTTAAAAAAAATTAATTTTTTTAACTTGTACGAACTTCTATAACACTTTTATCAAAAATATAATTAAATAAAATTTGTTATCATATTTTTACTAAAATTTTTCATTTTTAATAATTAAAAAAATATTTTTTAACATCATTAAAAAAAAATTTTACTGTTTCTTTTTTTATATCATTTTCACATTTTGTGATGCACCAGATATTACGTATATATTATAATGCAGATGAATATAAAAAATAAGATGCAATAAAAGTAAATTATTATTGTGTTTACTAACATAATAAACTATGATGCACTAATTTTATCTGAATATGATGTATCGAGTGTTTAAATATCATGCATTGACTTTCAAAATATACTATAAAAATAATTATTGAATTAAAAAGTGGTGCATCATAGTTATAAAAATATGGTTCATCAAAGTTATAAAACATGGTGCATCGAGTGTTTAAAATATCGTGAATCGACTTTCAAAATATACTATAAAACATCGTTATTGAATTAAAAGGTGGTACATCATAGTTAGAAAAACATGGTTCATCATAGTTATAAAACATGGTGCATCGAGTGTTTAAAATAACATGCATCAACTTTCAAAATATACTATAAAACATCGTTATTAAATTAAAAGGTGGTGCACCATAGTTATAAAAACATGGTGCATCATAGCTATAAAATATGGTGCATCATAGTTATAAATATGACGCTCCGACTTTTAGATATACGATAAACATCATTAGTGTATAAATCTTGGTGCATCATAGTTATAAAATATGGTGCATCGTAATTTTAATTTTATAATGTATTGAAGTTATAACTTTGTTATATCAAAATTTATTTTATACAAGGTATGAATATGATACATCACATAATTTTTTTTTTTTTGTAATACTATCTATAAGGTTGTATTTACATATAACAACCGTAAAAAGGTTGAAAACGCAAAAAAAAAAAACAAAAACAAAAACAATGATAAATAAGCCGTGAAAAGGGTTAAATGAAATGTTGAAAGAAAAAAAAAACTGATAACAAGAACTTAAAAAAAAAAAAAAATTAAAAACGAAAAAATAATAAGAAGAAACAAAATTAACGTAAAAAAATAAAACACTAAAAAAATTTAAGAAAAAAAGTGGAGGAGAAATGATAAGGTTAGAGAAATAAAAAAGGTGGAGAAATGGAGGATGATACATGGCAACACCTCACTCGCTTCCTCCACTTGCATCCAAAAACTCATTTCCGTTGAAGAACCAATATCTTTTATGAATAACAAAGAATTCATATGAGTTTTAGGGACATATGGATAAAATTTAATTACTTTAAAAGAATTACATATTGGAAAGAGTTATTCCTAGGTGATAAATAATTATTGTTAACCATTTAGGCTTAAACTCCATTTTTATATATATAACAAAAATATAATCACTAAATGAGATTATCAAGCATAGTGAGACAATAGTTCACAATTATTACTCAAGTTTGTATCTAATTTTATACGTAGTAATATAGTGTATTTGCTTTTCTGAAAAACTATAGTTGTATATTGGGCCGAGTAAAGTATTTTTGTTGGGCTTGTGAATATGGAGAAGTATACAGATATATTAAATGTTCATACTCTAGGCTTGTCAGTTGTCACACCCTTGGATCTTTTAATACATACCAGGCCCATCACCCATGGGCTAGAAAAATGTGAAGGCCCTTAGAAGTTAGAAGTTCTAAAATACTACTAACGAATATGGGAGATATACGACTACGGATTTTTTGACCACTATTCTACCCAATGAGTTCGAACAATTTGATATTTTGGCTTGGTGGAAAGAGAGTGAATCTCAATTTCCCGTTCTAGCCATCATGGCCCGAGATTTACTAACCGTCCAAGCTTCTACGGTAGCTTCGGGATCCGCTTTTTCTCTTAGTGGCAGGGTATTATCTATACGAAGAACAAGACTCACACCGGCCTCCTTAGAGATGTGCATTTGCTTGAAGGATCACTTGGACGCCGCGGAACGCATACAAAATGTATCAAGTCTTGAAGGTGAAATGGAATACGAAGAAGACATACACAATATCGAGGTGGAAGAAGGTGTAACAATATCACTTTCCGACGAAGAAATTGCTCTTGATTAAACTTCGCGCGAGGCTACCTCCGAAGAAGATTTCGACTTTTGAAGATTAATACAAGTTGAAGATTACTACTCGATTACATTTTCGGGTGATGGCCATGCCGAAGCTCGAAATGTATTCGTTGGTATATTTTATATTTTTAGTTGTAATTGTATTATTAAGACTTAGAAGACTTTTGTTTAAGTTATTGTTCAATTACGTTTGTATTACTAATGTTCTACCAATTCAATAAAAAAATTTTGCTCCAAACATTGTTTATCCTTAAAAAGTCTAACGCTAAAACGTGTTTGATAAATGCAAGGAAGTTTTTACTAAACACACGGAAATGTACAACTCTTTATGCATACAGTATCACTTTTTATGCACATGTTTCCTTGCATTTAGTAAAACATTCCTTGAAAGTATCAACTCACTTTGAATTATATAGAATTTTCGGATTCAATAATATTTTTAAGGAGATTTAGAAGCCTTTTGGTTATGTTATTGATCAATTATGTTTCCATTACTAATGTTCTACAAAGTTAATGAAAAAAATTTGGCCCGAACGTTGCTTTTCATTAAAACGCTTAACGCTCGAACGTTTATGAATTATATAGAATTTTCGGATTCAATAATATTTTTAAGGAGATTTAGAAGCCTTTTGGTTATGTTATTGATCAATTATGTTTCCATTACTAACGTTCTACAAAGTTAATGAAAAAATTTTGGCCCAAACGTTGCTTTTCATTAAAACGCTTAACGATCGAACGTTTATGAATTATATAGAATTTTCGGATTCAATAATATTTTTAAGGAGATTTAGAAGCCTTTTGGTTTGGTTATTGATCAATTATGTTTCTATTACTAATGTTCTACAAAGTTAATGAAAAAAATTTGGCCCAAACGTTGCTTTTCATTAAAACGCTTAACGATCGAACGAAAAATGAATTATATAGACTTTTTCGATTCAATACTTTTTTAACGAAGATTTAGATGCCTTTTGGTTTGGTTATTGATCAATTATGTTTTCAATACTAATGTTGTACAATATAAATGAAAAAAAAATAGACCGAAACATTCGTTTTCCTTAAAACGCTTATCGATCGAACGAAAAATGAATTATATAGACTTTTTCGATTCAATACTTTTTTTTAACAAGATTTAGAGGCGTTTTGGTTTAGTTATCGATCAATTATGTTTCCAATACTTATGTTCTACGAACTCAATGAAAAAGTTTTGACCCAAACATTCGTTTTCCTTGAAACGCTCGCGAAAAACGGAATTATATAAAAACCGGTTTGAAACCGGTTTTGGAACCGGTTCAGGTTCGACCCTATACAAATCGGGTTAGATCGGGTTGGGGTTTGGGTGGCCAAAACCGGGTTGGACCCGAACCGGTTTTGGGCCAAACCGGTTTTGACCATGTTTGACCAAAACAGGTTTCGGGTCGGGTCGGGTTCTCTCAAAACCGGGTTATGTGCACCACTAAGTTAGAACTAAAATCCGTGTGTTTGTTTGATATCGAGTCGGTATACGGAATTCACCAATATGAAGCTCATATTTGAACGAATTGAACGAACTCTCCATTTTTTGGGTTCAATTATACAGTATATATATCACAGTAGATCATAATATATAGGGTTTATTGTTTTGTTATGTATTATACTTTATATTTTTTTCTATTGTATGAGTTGAACTTTGTAAACTACTATTTTATGTATTGAACTTGTAAATATCGTCTATTGTATATACACTTTCCTTTTTTGGCATTGATAAAAACGGAAACTTTCCAATTTTAACCTTAACTAAAAAGGAAAGTATACATACAATAGACAATATTACAAATTCAATACATACAATAAAAGTTTTCAAAGTTCGGGTCATTCAATAATAAAAAGTGTAAAGTTTAATACATAACCAATATTAGATCTCCTTTTCTTGTACATGCTTGAACCCCCTACTGATCTGTGTGAGATTTCACGATGATTCAAACCCCTCGAGTTTTTCTCTTGATATATTAAAGGGTCTTTTTATGGGTCCTCTAATTAGCAAACACGGGACAACTTAAACTACTTAAGTACAAGTGCTAACAGAATTGAGAAACAGGACATTTTCCTTAGCAGCAATCTGATCATTATTCTATCACCAATTCAACACGAGATACAGACTGCAACTAAACAACCATCATATCACCACTCTACAAAGTCATATATGAATACACGTACTTCAATATACCAATATATAAGTCTTACAAAAAAGATAGTCCACAATAATTTTCAATCACCCACTCAATCATGTCCTGAGAATAAAATTCAAGTAATACTTTAAACAATTTAAATCACAAATAATCAATTTAAAAGAAAAGACTTGTACTAAGTGATCTTCTTAGAGCAACTTAAACAAAATATTTGGCTGAATATGAACTGATACGGGGTTTAATGGGTCAAACGGGTCTACCTAGCTTAACATATACCTGATTTACGGATTATTATGATGACTTGACATGGTGATCTTGCTTAAAATGACTATGCACACAGTCTCATTGTGCTAGAGTAGACGATTCAATATGCACTTCATTGCACTTAAAAGATAATATAATGTAAACAAAATATTAAAATCAGTGGATGTTATTCTCCCTGATTTACAAGACAATGGAAATTGATGCTACCCATTTTCATTGTTTAAGGTTTGTTGATTATATCACCCAACAACAAGGTGTAAATGATTTTGAGATCGATAACCTCACTCGATTCGCAGTTGATCAACACAACAATAAACAGGTACTAAGAAATGTCTTTTGTTTATCATTGTACAAAATGAGTTGTGCTTTTTTGGGGTGTCAAATGAGCATATCTGGTTATGTGCAAATTCTAGTATGGACAAGGGTGTGAATTATTTGGTGTTCAAAAAAAAAAAAAAAAAAAACCATTGGAAGGGTATCTTGAGTGAGTGTTCAGATGTGCATTTTGAAAGCGATCTTGTGATATTGAATTGTCTGATCAGTACGTCCATTACTCTATATATATGACCAGAAAGGCGAAAATTAGTGTTTGGATGTGTTTCATCTATAGGAGATTGTGATAGTAAGATCATAGTTGTTAAACTCTTACGATTCACGAGTCGACTCTTACGAGTCGGCTCAGAAATTCAAAAAACGAGGCGACTCGGACCCCGACTCGTAAATGGCTTTGACTCTTACGAGTCATTTATTGACTCTTCCGAGTCATGGGTGACTCTTACGAGTCGTGGGTGACTCTTACGAGTCAGAAACCGGACACACGTTTAATGTAATCTAATAAAAATATAAAATGACAAAATATGATAGGAAATGACTAATAACCAATTATAAATTAAACATTTGTGTTATTTAATGACTTTCATCATGTTTTACTTCAATTAAAGATAGAAATCTAAACAATAATATACATATATATATATATATATATATATATATATATATATATATATATATATATATATATATATATATATATGTATCTATTATAAAATTATGACCCTTACGAGTCGAGTCGAGTCACGAGTCACGAGTTAAAAATCAATACTCCGAATCACGAGTCGAGTCACGAGTTAACAACTATGAGTAAAATAGATATAAAGTGTTGGACACAGTGGCGGATCCATAAATATTGATCGAAGGGGGCCAAAAAATTACCTTATTATACCTAGATCACAAAAGCATCAAAATATAGCATGAGAACGTCAGCGTAATTGCTAATCTACAGCATCGAACATCAAACTAAATATACAACTTACGTGCCGCAAAATTCCTAATTTGTAGCATCAAAGTAGCCTAAAACTATATCAATACAGCCATAAGCAACGTCAGTAACATTAAAACATCTAAAAGAACATCAAAGACATCTTGAGCGTTAAGAGCACAAAACAGAGTAAAACAATTTGAAATAGACTTCAATGACACTAATAAACATCAAAACAAGAACTAGACAACAACAAAATTATTTAATAATTAAAAACCTTAAGTTCATCAAATATGAGAAAATCATCATACACTAAAAAAGAGGGAAAAAACATAAAAATGAACGGCCCCCATCAACCGTGACAATTCAATAGCACACGTTTATAGAGGCTTTCAATAATGAATTAAGGCCCATCTCAGAAAAGTTTGTCCAGTTAGGGGGTCTGATATGACTTGGGTTGGGAGCCTAATAAGATAAACTAAAAAAAATTCCATTGTTGGGCCTTGTTTACTGGGGGCCCGGGACCCCTCCCTAAACCATTGGATCCGCCCCTGGTTGGACAAGTTCTGTAGTAGGTAATATTCACATTTTTTAATGGGAGTACAAGTCTTTCGAATTATGTTACAAGAAATGGTAGATAGGTAATTACGTGTTTCATATCACAAATAAATATATGTTGGGATTATACATGAGTCTATCGGGTCACACGCGTTAACACGTAGATACCGCTCATATAACCAGGTTAAGTTAGTTATAATAACTAGTTGAGTTATTTAATTAATTTGTGATAATTTAATAAATGCTATGAAAATTTTAGAGTTCAAGGTGAAAGTTATTAGGATTAAATTGTTATTTTATTATTTAAAGGGTTTATAATTAATAAATAATAAAGTGTTATTATTTATTATTTATTAATTATCAAGGATATGTATTAATAGAATATTTAAACCTAACAACCTTAGCCTTCGTTTGCTTTTGCTCTGTGTGTTTCGGACGAACGAAAGAAAAAAAAAACCCAAAGGTGTTTGTTGGTTTTGTCGTAAAACACAAAGAGGAAAAGGAGGTATTTAATTTGGTTGATTGAACTAGCATTCGGGTAGTAATCAATAACGTGTTGTGTGTGAAACAGGTTTTAATTTTAAAACCTCTCTAGTTTGTTCGTGTCTCGAATTCGTTCCTAGCTTAATCCACAACAAGAAAAGGTACGCAAGTTAGTTTTGTTGTGTTTATGTTAATTAATTGTATGCTATACATGATTCTATTTTCCGCTGTCGTAATTATTACATGTTTAAGATGTTAACATTCCAACATTACGTCATACCCTTGTATAATTAGCTTTCTCGCTTCTTAATATATAGTTGTAATAGTATGATAGTTAGATATATGAGTGTTGATAAGTTGTCGAGTAGACATAAATTTTTTGAATACAATTTCATTAAAAAGAAGAAATCTTGCAAATTGGGAGTACAAGTGAGTAGTCTTTTGCAGTATGTTACAAGAAGTGGTAGATGGGTAAATCTAATCTATCCTTAAGGCCTCGTATAACTAGCTAGCTTTCTCATGGTAGGTATTGAAGTGTTATTTTGACCCTAGACATATAACAATGCTATCTTGGTTTGGTTTGGTTTTGTCAATCAAAAATATAAGTCTTTACTCGCGTACCCCTCTTTCATTTGGCTTCTTGTGTTGGTTATTCAATGGTTGTATCCATTTTTTTTACCTGGAGAAGTCCAATCTCTATTGCTGCAGCTGTTATTTACATAGTAACTCAACTGTCTGACAATAAGAAGCAAGGTGAAGGTTGCTCTGTCCAATTTGTCATTAAGGCACTTTTTTTCAGTTACTGTCCAAATGTTTTGGCGTTTCTCGTTCTTCTAACGCATAACAAAAAAACATCATTTTCTTCTGGAACTACTGGTATGATTATCACATATTTTGGTCATATAGTGAATTAAATGTATAGGTAAAATGGAGAATATCAGAATACATTAACAAATGGAATGACAGGGTCGAAAGTAGGCTAAAGTGCATTTTACAAATGTACAGCAATGATTTTTAGTCACATGTACAAGTGTAGAATTAAAAAGGAGTCTTATACTTGTAAATGCATGAAATTTACTAGTCTTTTTAATATAATTCTCAGTCTATGAGTATTTTAAACAAGTTTCGGTCACAATAGTCAAGATTCTCTGTTTCTTCCATAGCCCCCGCCCCCCCCCCCCCCCTCTCTCTCGTGTTTTGCATTAGTGGTAATGAACGATTCTCTTAAAGTTGTATCTGTTGCTAGAGAAGTTGAAGAATTTGTTCAAAATATGGCGTTTTGGAGTGATTTTGAGGTGATTAACACTTCAATTAAGGTGATTAGAAGCATGGTTGAAGAGATTGAAGCTGTGAGGCTCTTAGTTGGGCAACGTCTATCCCTTTGCGAGGATACGCTTGCGAAAATGTACTGGTGTGTAAAATTCAGCGTACATATAGAAAATTATCGAAAAAAGATTCAAGTAAAACTATCATCTTAGTTGGGCAACGTCTATCCCTTTGCGAGGATACGCTTGATCCTGTTTATTTAATGAGGACGCAAGCAGATATTACCTCCCACCTTGTAAATGTTTAACTTGTGAACAAGTAAAAGACGTTGATAATCTGATTACACGTCTAGTTTCACGAGAAGAAGCTCACATTGCATTGATGGAGCTCATGAAATGGAGGTCAGAAGGACTTGACCCGTTATATGCACAAGCGGTTCAACTCAAACAACGTGACCCGTATAGTGGAAAAATGAATATAGCAAACCCTCAAAACCAGTAAGAATGTTATTAGTGTCCAAAGATTTCTCTGGTCTAGGTTAGCTTCCAGTTTGGTTTAATCTAGTGTTGAACAACCGGAGTAGTGTCTTTTGTTTGTTGTTAGTTTATGTACAGAGTATGGTCTCAGCTGTCGTCGTTGTATTTAGCCTTGATCGTTTTCTGACATCGTTACCTTCGACTAGCCAGGGAAATGTATAGATAATTGTAAGAAAATTAAAAAAGTAGAGATTCATGAACCATTTCGCCTTCTTTCTGTGCTCGTTTTATCCATGTTCTGCTTAGCATCTGTGAAGATTGGTTTCATAGTGTCTTCACATAATTCAACTTCAACCAAAGGCCATTCCAATATGTTTATTCAAAATTAGGATCGAACTTTGGTTATGACAAAAAGTTCTTGAAGCCAACAGTATGGAATTAAAGTTGGGCAACTTGTAATTAACAGTATGAAATTAAACTTGTATGTTACTAAAACGGTATAGTTATCACAATAATCAATAACAGTTTATACGTTTAACTAGTCTTTTAAAACTTTGTTATAACTTAGTTTGATACTTTGATAACAATCACAACATGAAAGAAATTACGCATCTTAGAAACTCTGAAACTCGGTGAGGGTAATAATCAGATATCGAAAGCCGAATAATGTGGTTTGTTACATATCAGTTATATCAGTTCAGGTTCACTTTATATTTGTAGAAACCTGCAGGTGCCAAAGTCGAACCGTATAGTTTAGGGACATTTATAAATTTTATTTTAAAGAATTACATATTGGTATTAGTTATTCCTAGGTGATAAATTATCATCGTTAACTAAATGAGATTATCAAGCATAGTGAAATACAATAGTTCACAATTATTTATTAGTCAAGTTTGAAGCTACTTTATAATTTGTAGTGTATTTGATTTTATGAAAAACCATAGTTTTATATTGGGCCGATCGAGTAAAGCATTTTTGAATATGTATGGGCTTATCACACCCTTGGATCTGTTAATACATACCAGGCCCATGGGTTAGAAAATTGTAAAGGCCCATTGGATCTTTATTTAGGTTGGTAAAATCCGTGTGTTTGTTTGGATATCATCCGGAATTCACTAATATCATCATCGTTTCATATCGAACGAACTCTCCATCTTTTGGGTTCAATTATATATTAATATATAGTTGTTTTCACACACACACTGACACACATCCATATATTATTAGATTTTATATCTATCTAAAACCCTTATAAATCTAAAACCCTTATAAAGGGTTTATAATATTTCTTTATAAAACTTAAAATTTAAAGATGCAAAATTCCTATTATACCCCTTTTATCAACTATAACCATTAATTACATGATCAACAAATTGAAACACTTTCTATATTAGGATTGTAGAAAGTATATATGAATGTTAAGTAATTCGATTCATTTACTATCACACATTAACCATATTGAATTCTTTTACTATCACAATATACAATCAACGAGATACTTACATCGTCATTCATAATAAACTTCAAATTCCGCCGCCGCTTAGCGCGGGTGTCTGCTAGTATATATATATATATATATATATATATATATATATATATATATATATATATATTGCTTTTTATTAATATTGTGTTGATTGATCCTTGTGTCTGCTATTTAGGTTTTTTGTTTGTGTGTGTGTGTGGCTGTTTCTTAAATCATGGAGCGCTTCTTCGCAAGTGGTTTCAAGGTATAATTTATTAATTATAAGTAGTTATATATGCTTATCATGATTACATTCTTATCATATATACTACTTGATAAGAAAATTATTATAAGTAGTTGTATGCTTATCATGATTACATTTTTTACGTATGTGCTTCTGTTGTGTAATGAATTTGTTCGACATTCGTGTATTTTTGTTGTTCCGTGTCACTTGCAAATCTGTACCTTTTCGTCAAGTGATAAATTATCAACCACCTGCCGTTATAGTTTTCTCTAAATTAATACTACTTAGAGCCGGCAAAATAAGCCCATTTAGTTATTTATGAGCGATTTTGGGCCTTAAAATTTATTTAATGGGTATCTTTGGACTTCACTCATTTTTTGAATGGGTTTTTCTGGACTGAACCACTAAACCACGTGGGCTCATTTGGACAGCTAAGAAAATATGAATGGGCAAATTGGGTAATTGTTATTCGCTATTCTTTTATTAACGTCATCCACGAAACCATCGTCGCCAACTTGCCGGCTTCCTTCTCCTACCGCCGTTCTCTGGCCTTATCCCTCCGGCTGTTGCCCTCCGGTCGTCGTCCTCTGGCCGCCGTTCTCCGGCATACGTTCTCCGGCCTCCGTTCTCCGGCATACGTTCTCCGACATCCTTTCTCCTGCCGCCGTTCTCCTTTATTAGCATAATCGCTTCTCAGAATTGACTGTTTTACGTTTTTTGTATATAAGATATCAATTTTAAGTTTTGGCCATCTTGAATTAAAATTTTTGTATATATACAGGCCCTAAAATTGCTATGAATTGCACTTTAGCAAACAATTTGGTGCAAGTTTTGTAACTATGAGAATTGATCAATTTGGGGTTTTGTATCCGATCAAAGCACTTGTCTCTCTGCTTTATGGTACACCACAATTTGATGTTTATTTAAGAGGCTATTTGAAAAATATGAAATAATAGCATGTACAAACGTTATCCAAGCTAATTAAAATTGATCCACCGACTAGAATACAATTAAAAAGAGATGAATAAAACGGAAAAAGTGATTACAAAAAGCGATCTTCTCAGAGATTGGTGAACATGAAGTTTCAAGTACGCACATATCTCTACCGTCTTAATTGCCATCAAGCTTCACCAGTATACAATATATATGTGTGTGTGTTTTTCTACAATCTAATAGACTGTGATCAGTGAATGTGTGGAACTTATAAGTTCGGTTTTTTCTTAGATTCTTTGTTTTAAAATTTGTCCGTTTAGACCCGAGCCCGTTTAGACCCGAGCCCCTTCAAACCCGAATCCATTTAGACCCGAACCCGTATAGACCCGTACCCATTTAAGCCCGAGTGCCCGAACCCGTCCACCCGCCCGTTTTGCCGGTACTAATACTACTGTATCTTTTTGCAATTAACACTCTTTACTTTTAATGAATATTTTATATACAAAGTCAAGGCCAGAAAGTGTAAAGGACCCATCATCCAACATGTATATATTAGTTAATGGAGTGAGTAACAGGGCCTCTTTACTTGTGTAGGACCCGATACGCAGTAATACTAATACAGACCTGTGGCATCCTCCATGGGCCATCATTTCGAGCCCCGCTACTAGTCAGGTGGCTGAGGTGTTGGTGGAGGATGAGATGCATGTAAAAAAAGGGTAACCTATGTTTGTTTTGGATGACCCTGTCCCAGCCCCAGCCCCGGTCCGAGTCCCAGCAGCACCTTCAACGTCTTTACCATTGCCTCGAAATAAAATATCTATACCACCATTCTCTGAACTGCGAAAAATTGAGATCAAGACTAGTCTAGAAAAGTATTCAGCTTCCTCGGTGCTCCAGGATTCTGCTACTGACAATATTCCTTTTGCATGGCTTGATAACAAAGGTGTTCCAGTCGAAAGCTATCAAAACTTCAAGAAGTTCGATACCCTCACGGACCATTCGGATCATACTTTTGCATTCCCGCAATTGCTAGGGGGAAAGGTAAGTCATAAGAATGTGCGTGTGTGTTTCTTTTTGTTACATTTCACCATTTTTCATACTCATACCATGTATGTCATCCTTTTCAGCCAACAACAGAATGGGTCAACAAGATATTGGAAGAGAGGAAGATCCTCAAGGAACACTTGCCTGGTATGCCATTAATTTTATAGATGTTTGATATCTTCTTTTTTCTCTATATTCCTACAATCTGAGAATATTTTGGTTGTAGACACAATATTTGTGAGAGCTTTTGAATTGAGGTTGGATCTTTTAAGAGTCGCTATTATCGCACATAAGGGAACTCCTTATCAGGACGGCCTTTTCTTTTTTGATGTGCACATCTCAGCCAATCATCCCCACAGCCCACCGGTTAGCCATCTTCTTCTTTTGCTTTTTATTTGATATAGCTCCACTTATTCAATGAATGTTTTTTTTTTTTTTTTTTTCAGTATGTGAGATATCTCTCTGGTGTTCCTGGTATAAATCCACTTATGAAGGAGTTTGGTGAAGTTCGTCTGTTCTTCTTAAGTGGAATTGATGATTCTCACGAAAGTCTGTGGGAGCCTGGCACCTCAAACATGCTACAACTTCTGCTCTCCATACAGGATCTGATTTTGAACACGAAGCCTTACTTCAACATCAGTATGCATCCAACCAGTAAAAATAGCCTGTTTGGAGAAAGGTGGTCCTTACTATACAACGAGAACACGATTATAAATTCCCTTAAAACGATGATGTACGTGATGAGCAAACCACCTAAGGTAAGATTTTCAGTTTCTTTTCGTTGCTATTTGTTTTCACAGTATGAGCAACTTAACTAATGAGGTGATGTTGTTGTTGTTGTTGTTGGATGATGCATACAGAACTTTGAGAGTTTGGTCGTTGAGCATTTTCGCAGGCGTGCCCTTGATATCATATTGGCGTGCCAAACTATATTTCACAACGGGAATTAGTGCCTCTTGTCAGTTGTAAAGAACATAGCTGCTCAATCAAGTTTAGGAAGGACGTGGCATCATGCTTCATGCCCCTTGTCGAGGCATTTAGCAAAATTGGTGTGACTGAAGTTCAAGGATTCGGTTTAGATTATACTGTTGGTCTTATTTTATTTCTATTTCTTTCATTCCTTTTTATGTATCAGACTTACTTACTATGTATTGAATTCCATTTATAGGTGCTTGTATTAATTCTCTGTGTCTTCTATAATGTCTTATGTTGTCTTTTAAAATCTTAAAACTATGCAGGTTGATGAAGACATGAATGATGCAGTGAACGTAAAAAGGAAGGTAATTGGATTTATTTGTGCTTGTATCGATTCTCGTTTTGGTATAATGTGTAATCTTGTCATTATTTAATCGCTTAAAATTATTAAGGCTGTTGATGACTTGAATGATGCGGGAAACAAAAAGTGGAGGGTAATCACTTATTTCCTTCTGTTTATATGTGCTTGTAATGATTTTCATGTTTGCTATAATGTGTGTCATCTTGTCGTTTAGGCTGTTGAAGAGGTGAATAATGTAGTGAACGAAAAGAGCAAGGTAATCACATCTTTCTTTCTTTCTTTCTTTCTTTCTTTCCTCTTCTATATTCAGATCTGCTCTAGCGGGTATCTGATGGGATGTGTGTTTTTTAACTGTTATTTGGGGAATACTTCATGATTCAAACGTATTCTCTTGTCACATGTGTCTTTTTTTTCTTTTCTTTTGATGAAGTGATTATACATCTACCTCATACAACCACAACCTTCCAAAGTCGCCCATAGGGTATTGTCAAAGCATACAACATCCTAAATTAATTAATTAATAAATTAGAAATACGCTTTCACGGAACAAACTGTATTTTCTGAGGTGAGTGATGAGTTTTTGTGGAAAGAAAAAAATGTATATATAATTGAAAATGGAAAGGTGGGTAGTTACTAGTCTGTTAACCAAGTGTGTGTGTTTTTTTCCTTCTTGTTACAAGGTGCTGGGCATTGCAATAAATCCTCGTGTTCGTCGACTGACCATCACCGCACCTAAGGATTGTGTGGTATCTAAGGTTCCTGTCAAAGTTGGAGTGAAAGTCGAAAAAGGGAATCCTTTGTGTTTCTTGTCTATAAAGGTTTGGAATCAAACCATCTCTTGCACACTGTTTCCTTTTTTATGTACAACTCACTAGTCACATGAGTGTCTTTCTTTATCTTGTTCAATGGTCATCTAGGAGTTAATGTTTGCCAGCCGAAGTGTCCCAACGATTAAGGAGTCAACTAACGAGTACATAATTAGGGATATTCTGAAGACGAACCGAGCTAAACGTGTTGGTATTTTCTCTATGGAAGATGAGTTAATGGACAAAGATGAGGATGCTGAAAGTAGCCAAATGGTTACACTTGGTAATGAAGATGTACCGGACAATTTCAACAAGTTTGATTATGCCGTGGACTATTCGGATCATTTTTATTCACCACAGAGCTCTGGAATGGACCTGGTAAGCCTGTTTGGTTATGTTGCATTATTCGCTAGCTGGATAATTGTAATTATAGTATTTGATAAATCCTTCTGCTGCTGTGATATGTTTCAGCCATCAGAAGACTGGGCTAACAAGATACGTGAAGAGTGGAAGATTCTTGAGGAACAGTTGCCTGGTATGCCAATTCAGTATGAATAGAGTATTGTTTGATAAACTTATGTTCCTATGTTACTGCTGCAGAGACTATATATGTGAGGGCATATCGACAGAGGATGGATCTTTTAAGAGCTGCTATAATAGGACTAAAGGGGACTCCTTATGGTGATGGTCTTTTCTTTTTTGATGTGTGCTTCCCAAGTGACTATCCTGCTAGCTCGCCAGTATGTCATCTTTCTCCTTCTTTTATTATCTACTTGACCTTATTATTTTTTCATTAGTCATACATACTTCGTAGTATGTATATCGTTATTGTTATTTTAACTATTATTATAACATCATCATTATCGTTATCTGATTTTTTACCACTTCTGATAAGAATAATAATAATAAGTATCTTTTTTTTTTTTGGACGCCAAAAGAATTTCTATAAAAAAGAACAACCCCAAGAAGGGGAAAGATTATATCCAAATGCTTGGGACCGTTAAAGAAGTCCAATTCAAAGATATCTCAGAACAGCTTTAAGAAATTGAAATTGAGCCCATCCGGCCCTGGCTATTTTGAACCTCCAGAATTCCAGACAGCAGCTCTGATCTCCTCCAAGAAGAAATCAGCCTCTAGGAAATCAACATCCGCGGGATTAAGCTTGCGGGAAAAAAAATGGCTACGAAGTTTTGGTCTAAAATCTTCTTTGTTTCCTTGAAGCGGTCTGAAATGTGTCGAACAGCAGCTGGTTTAATTTAATCAGGTTCTACAATACATTCTCCATTTGAGAAAATACCATTAATAGAATTGGATAACTGCCCATTCTTTAAAAAAGTATGAAAAAACCTCGAGTTCTCGGCCCCCTCAAAACCCAAGTAATGCGACTTTTTTGTCTCATGGAATCCATATGCGCTTTATTCAACATCTGTAATTCTGAAATAATCGCTTCTCTAATCACAATATCATCACTAGTGATAAATCCAGTCTCAGCTTTCAAGTCCCAGTTAACCAGAGAATCTTGCAAATCAGAAGCCTGACTCAATCTTTTTTGAGAACTCTTTTTGTTGCCACTGTTCAATGTCACCTTTTAACTTCTTGATCTTGTTTTCAACACCACATCAGCAGCCCCAAAAGATTGACCAGAAGCCCACGAAATAGCAACCACCTCTTCGAAACCTTCCAACTCAGCCCAATAATAATTTTTTCTGAAGGGTTAGGGCCAGAATTCGGCAACCCAACTTTTAATAACAAGGGTGAATGGTCTGTTATAGATCTGACCAGAGTAGTGACCGAGAACTCCTTCCAAACATCTAAGAAAATATAAGAACGAGAAATTTGTCTAACTTACTCATTTTTGTTTCACATTTACAATACCGAGTGAATCTTCTCACCCCTAGTTGACAATCATGGAAGCCGGCGTTTAGATTAGCTATTGAATGCTAACATATCTGATGCAGAAAATGCAGTACTGTAATGTTCTTCTTGAGATAAGACCGAGTTAAAGTCATTGAACACGACCCAAATTGCGTGCCTCGATTGAATTATAGTGTTCGGATTCCAAAGAACAATTTTATGTTCTTCGGCTTGAGGTGTGCTCAAATGTTCAAGAATGCAACCTCCATAGAAACCCCCTTCCATCGCCCAAAGCCACACGCGAAATGCAGCCCAACCAATTATGATTTTTAACAAAATTACTTGGGTCCAAAGAACATCATCTCTCCTCGTTGATGAGCTCGATCTAAATCTTCTTCTTTTCTCTACTTTTACCCATCCATCAGCATCTCCATTGTTGTTGTCGTTGACCATGTTGTTGAAGAGAGAAAAGTTTCCTTGACCAATTAAGTCAAGATCGATTCTTACCACACTCGATTGACTCACTGTTTCTATTCAAAAATGTAAAACTTCACAGTTTGTTGTTACAAATAGGTAGTCAAATACTTATCTGTAACTAGAGGTAAGACAATTCATTTTGTGGCATGAATCTTGATTGCCTAGATCAATAATAGTAAGTATTATGCAAATGTAAAATCGAAACATGATCTTTCAAAGTTAATTCCATTCTTAAATTGTCTTGTCAAATCGGTATTGTCTAAAATTTTCATTATATATTATAAGTATTTTTGTATTTGAAGATGTAAGTGTTTATACTTCGTTATATATGTTTAAAATTTCGGCTGCAAAAAAGCACTCACCATTGAATATGTCTAATGAATTATTTGATTTTTTGTTTCAGCTTGTTTACTATCACTCTTGTGGTTCTGGTATAAATCCAAACCTGTACAAGAGTGGTGAAGTTCAATTGAGCGTGCCTAGAGCAAGTGGCGGCCAGGAGACGTTGTGGGTGTCTGGCACCACAAGCATCGTCCAGCTTTTGGTCTCCATACAGGTCCGGATTTTGAATGAGCAGCCTCTTTTCAATGATCTCACGTATGCAGCTACAGCAGGCTCTTATTATGGAGAAAAGTGTTCAGTCATATACAATCAGAACGCGTTTTTGAAAACCCTTAAAACGAATATGTATTATATGTCCCGACCACCAAAGGTAATATTTTTTGACCCTTCATAATTTATTATATATGTATATATTTCCTTTCTACTTGTTTAGTATGCTAATTATCTAATGAGATGTATTATACATTCAGAGCTTTGAGAAGTTTGTTGCTTGGTATTTTGGCAAGCGTGTGGATTGTCTTATGCGTCTATGTACCCAGAAGATCTTCAACCCCTCACTCCGGAAGGAGTTAGCCTCGTGTGTGAATCCTCTTGTTGCTGCATTCAACAAAATCGGTGTAGAGGTACCTCAAGAATACCTTCAATCAAATTAAAAAAACAAAAACTACGAGCTTTGAAGACTTCTCAACCGTTCTACATGCAAATGCCGGCCACCACGCTAACTATGTGCCCGTCTTATGAACGAGTGGCAACTACCACCGCCACCACTGCAACTACAACTCCTCGCCAACAACAAACGGCCACTGGGAGCCACCAACACTAGCATTAACATGTTAGATATTGTGTTTTGGCTAATGGGATTTTGACTAATTAAACAAGCTTAGAAAGAAAAAATTATCAAACAGAAATGCAATTAGCATGCTTGCATATGTAAAGATTTTGCCTTTTTTGGACCATATGTTTATTTGTTTTTTTTCTTTCCCTTCTGGTTAATTTTGGGAGCTCTTTTCTTTGTTCCTTCCAATCTTCCATTAGATGTAATGGTTTGACTAAGAATTTTAATTTTAATATTATATAAGAAAGATCTTATTCTCAATTTACAATGGAACCATGAAATAGTTTATGTTTGTCTTTATTTATATCATTATAAAGAAGCTTGCGTTTCATGTTTGGGAGATATTAGTTTTAAACAGTATTTTAACTTTTAAATTAGTATATAATTTGATTTGATGTAGTCAATATAATGCAACCATCATAAAACTAATTTTTCTTGCATTAGTATTTAAATATGTAGATTATCTTAATTATTTAGGCTCTTAGAGCACTCGGAGTGGTGACGGCCTAAACACAGTGTTATGAGTGAGAATTTTGTGGTGAGGATTTTGTGGAGTGGTAACAGTGTTCTGGACAGTGTTCTCAAAGCTTATTTTTGTTTGTATATTAATTATTTGTGTAGGGCAAAATGAATAAAGCTGAGAACACCGAGTAATTCAACATCTCATTTTGGACGTTGAGTGAAGAACACTGACGAGTATTTTGCCGAGAACACTGAGGCGGAGTGGCAGAACACTGTGTTACAGTGTTCTGGATGGAGAATTTTGCCAGAACATTGTCCACTCCGAGTGCTCTTACTCTCCCCCATGAACCCCTAGTCCCTGCTACTCCTATTTTCCCATCCTCCCTCTTTTAAACCCCCATCTTCCCCCCACCCCCACCCCCCACACACACACACACACATGAATGCTTTTGATCACTCTAACCCATAACCTATCTCCATCAATCCTAAACCATGAGACTGGACTTCCTAATTTGTTTCTTACATGGACCTCCATAAACTTGTTCAAATAGAAGGAAAATCAATAGCATCACTTGGTATGAACACCCATTATTGATGCTCTAAGTCATTTTATAAACACAATTTTGTAAAAGTTTTCTGAACCAATATGGATAAGCAAGTTTGTACAAAATTACTAACTTTAAGTTATTTTAGAGAACTATGCAAGATATCATATGTTATTACCTTGCTAAAATATAGTATCTCTTACAAGATGAGTTCATTAGAGTACACTAATTTTTTAAAGAATGGAGGTATCAATGATATTGTGACATGTGTACAAAGAGAATGGTCCACATGTACAAAACCCATTTACCCCCAACATTTTATCTCACAAACGACAAATCGAAAAATTATGAAAATTACACCATTAAATTCAGCGTTTTCACCTCTTCGATTTGCCGTCCCTCAGGGCATACTTTTGACGAGTTTTTTATTTTCTTTTTTTAGTGGGTTTCACATTTTACTAACACATGTGTTAAAGTGTTGCATTTAGGGTTTGGGGTTTTGGGTTTTGGTAAAAGGGATATTATCGGTAACTAAAATATGTAGGATTTGAATACACCTTATAACCTAATCTGTGCATTTTTATTATATACGGAAACTAACTGCCGTCGGGCGCATAAGCACATTTTGGATCACTTAATAAGATTTAATGTCACGTCTAATGAGCTATCAATGGTTATCGGGGGTCCTTTGAAGTTATTTGCGACAAGTTGTGTCAATCTCGCGTTTGGATTTTTGAAATTAATATAGGCTGAAAAGAAAATGTATAACAATTTTCTTGCTGAGGAGCTTAATTGTAATCATAGTAAAAATCGAGTGGTGCATCATGAATCATGTTTCAAAAGGCAATCCTAAGAGATTTTTTGTTGCATCGATTAATCGGGAGCTCTTGAAAGAACTTTAAGGGCATGTTTGGTTCACAGAATTCATAGGAATCTGATGGAATTGGAATCTGAATTCCTTTCCATATCCTGTTTGGTTGACAGAATGGAATTCAGATTCCAGTGCATTGCGTTTGTTTCACAGAATTGGCAGGAATTGGAATCCTTCAAATTCCGTCAGACAAAGGAATTCAGATTCCTTACCATATTGGATGGAAGACTTGTGATTTCAATGGAATTCAGATTGCTGATTAAATTTTTTTTTTAATTTTTTTTTTCTTCTTAATACTACTATTAATTAAATATTATTTTAATGTTATATTTATTTTCTTTAATTTTTTTTATTAATACTATTATTAATTAAATATTAATTTAATGTCATATTTATATAATATTTTAATTTTATATTATATAAAATATAAAACAATATTATCACAATATTTATATAAATAATACCTTTTAATATGAATACTTGTTATCATTTTCGCAATTATATATGCAATTAATTATATACCTAAATAAACTTAATAGTTAATTTTATTTACTGTTAGTACTAGTTATTTATTAAATATAAATATATAAACACAATAACTATTTATAGATATAATTTATAATACATTAATATAAGATTATTACATATTTTAATTAATTGTAATTAACATTATACCTATATTATTTATTTATATTTTTTATTATTATTAATACAAATTCCATTCCAATTCTTGTCAACCAAACGTGACAGATTCCAGCACATTCAGATTCCAATTACATCTGATTCTAATTCTTTCAAATTCCAATTCATTCAGATTCCAATTCCTTTGACAGATTCCAATTCCTTCAAAAACATTCTGCGAACCAAACGGGCCCTAAAAATGTGTACGTTGTCCCAATCATAAGTCTTTGAGACGACGGGGAGATGGTAGTGATGGTACCATCAGATCGGCAAAAAGACCTTGCAAAGGCAGTACCGTAAGGATTAAACCCCGAGTCATTTATACTAACCTAATAATCTAAATAATTCTAATAACTAATACTCCCTCCGTCCCAATTCTATTGACCCCAGACAAAAAATACGCATTTTAACTTTTTGGTAAGATGACAGTCTTAACCTCTACTTTTTACCTACTTTTTTGTCTTATATATATACACTAGGAGTAAAAAAGAACTTTATCTCCTATTTCTTATCTATTTATAGAAGTGGACAATTAATTTGGTACAACCCAAAATGTAATAGTGGACAATAGATTAGGGACGGAGGGAGTACATCAAATACCAAAATATTTTAAGGATCTTTCGTCATTCCTTTTTCTCAAACCCTCCTAAAAAATCCACACATAAATGACATATATACACTTAAGAAATTAAATAATCCAAATGGTAACACTAAAATCCTGAATTTAGATCACTTACTTCTATTTTATAGTTGTATTTCGTAGCCATTTTTTTGTTTTTTTTTTAATTTCATCGCAATTGAATAAACAAAAACCTAAGCAAACTCGGCCTAAGAAAGCGTGGTGTCGGACTTCTGATAATGTACAAGTATCCAGTAGCTAAATCCGTACCAATTAACGTACTTAACATGCGCATTAACTACGAATGTGAAATGTAAAAGTTTGTACCAAATTACATACATGATTATTGGTAGACAATAAACTGCAACTTACATTTTTTTTATTTTTTTTAAGAAAAAAAAATGCAATTTAAGATATTGTATGTTATTATTTTGCAAAACTCAGAGAGTGTTTCTTTTATAAAAATATTTACTTCTTGTTATTAATACCATGGTTTCTATAGATTTACATTCTGAAAAAAACAATACAAATATCTAATAATCAATCAAAAATGTCATTTATCTTATTGAAACCAGCTAATTAATATAAAGTAATTTATACTTAAGCTAACTAATAACACTTTTTCTCAAATACAAATAGTTTAAATTTGACTAAAGTTTTGTTTATAGGGTAAGGTTCAAATGAAACTAAAAATTTGTGTGAGAATAGATGAACCAATGATATGGTGTCATGTGTACAAAGAGAATACAAAACACATTTACCCCTTAAGTTAAATATCTCACAAACGACAAATCGAAAAATTATGAAAATTGCTCCCGAAACCCCAAACTCCCAACCCTAAACCCTAAACCCTAACCCCTAAACCCCAAACCCTAAACCCTAAACGCTTTATAAAACTCTAAACCCTAAATCATACTAAACCGTAAACCCTAACCCCTAAACCCTGCTAAACCCTAACACTAAACCCTGCTAAACCCTAACACTAAACCCTAAATCAAATGTATAATCAATCACTAACACATGTGTTACTAATATGTAAAACCCACCAAAAAAATGAAAAAAAAAAAGTTCGTCGGAAGTATGCCTTGATGGACGGCAAATCGAAGAGGATAAAACGCTGAAAAATATGGTGCAATTTTCATTATTTTTTGACTTGTCGTTTGTGAGATATTTAATTTTTAAAAACGTGGATGAGAGAGAAAAAAGTAACACATGGCATATTGTGGTTGGTTCCCCATTCTCACACAAAATAAATGGTCTCAATTGAACTCTTCTCTTTGTTTATAATAAAATCTAATGTGTTCAGTGGCGGATCCAGGATATTGAAGAACCCGTAGCAATGGTATCCCACTTTTTCTGAACCCATAGCACAAACAAGAAATGCAATTAAAAATGTTATTTTTCAATAGAAATTACACTGCATATTGAGAATGGACATATAGCAACTGCTACCCCTATCTTATACATGGATACGCTCTAAATGTGTTGTATGTGTGTGTATATGTTATGGACCCAGGATTTATTTGAGATCCATTCTCCAACTCATCTTTTGGATAAGCTTATTCTCTTAAAAATTTCTTATTTCTCTATACTTTTTTTTTTTTTTCATTCAATCTAACTATCCTTAAAATCTTGAAATAAAATAATTATTTTCCAATAAACCTCCTGGGCCTAAAATATCTTATCTTTTCAAAGACTCAATATTCATCAAAACAACACAAAATAACAGAGTAAAAAAGATGTCAATTATATCTTCAAACTCTCATCTTCTATACAGTTCTCTCCATCAGAAAGATCAACAACAACAGCATCAACCACAACAACCAAATTGGGCTAATGGGTGTTGTTCGAATTCGATAAAAACTTACGGGTTTGGTTTCGATTCAAGAAAAACATATCAATGCAAAAAATCTTTGAAAAGAGATTGTAAAGTTGAAGCCTTGTGGGACTTTTCAAGACCAGCTTTTGTTGAAATGGAACCTATTACTGATACTGATCATCTAGACCTCATTTTAGAGAAAGCAAAACAAGCTTCTCAACCCATTATTATCGATTGGTATATACATCCTTGATCACTTTTTTAATGTCAAAAGATTTGTTTATCAGTGTGCATTTGAAATATTGATCAATTTGAATAATCTTGTATGATCATTTATTTGGTGTTATATATTTTGGGCTATAAAGATTGTGTAATACTGTAATAATAATGCCATGGTAACTTTTGTGTTTTGTGTAGGATGGCTGCTTGGTGCAGAAAATGCATATACTTGAAGCCTAAATTGGAAAAATTGGGTGCAGAATATGACACCAAGTACATTCTCTGAAATCATTGTATATAAGTAGTTTTATTTGATTCATTTTTGTTAACACTAGAATTTGGTTACTTATGGTATGTTTTAAGCTTTCTTTTTGGTTATGTTACATGGTCAGATTGTGAGTTTTTATGGGACTGATACTAAGGGTGAGCGGTAAAGTATTTGACACTCTTTTTCGACTTGTGAATAGGCTCAAAATATATTGTGTGGATGTGAACAATGTGCCGCAAGCACTCGTGAAACGTGGAAATATCTCTGTACGTACAATTCCCACATTCGATATATGTTGCTTGTTTCGATGTTACTAATCAATGTATTGTTGAACTGTTTTACTAACATTGTTGTTATTATTGGTTGATCTTTGATGCAGAAAATGCCAACAATTCAGGTGAGTTTCAGATCAGCATGACTAAAATTCTACACTTGATTATAGTTGTTGTAAAGTTTGGCAACAATCAACTCAATCGTTTTATGGAATATACAGTTTATGTTTGTTATGTGGACCTTATACAGTTGCATGTTTGCATTTGCGTAGTTATGGAAAGATGGGGAGATGAAAGCAGAAGTGATCGGAGGCCATAAAGCATGGCTTGTGATCGAAGAAGTTAGAGAAATGATTCAAAATTATGTATGATTATCTGTTTTATTAACATTCAAAATTTTGTTCATAACTTCATATATATGTATTCACTCAAACCATATACTGTAATACCAAAGTTAATGTACAGTTTTCACTCATTTATTCGATTTGTTTCATTTCTTACTTTGTGAGTATGAGAATCATATGTGTTCTTTCATATCAAGAAATAAGACGCTTTTACATATTTCCATAGCTCATTTTCGTTCAATCCATACGATAGATAGATTAGTGTTATTATGAACAGACATATCGATCATCATAATGTTACACAAAGTTCTTTTAGCAACTGTGATTCATATATCTCTATAATAATCTGCACTTTATAACTAAGTGACGGTGTCCTATTTAAAATGTGTTTTCACAAACTCGTGTAGTCCTCATAGTCGAGCTTGAAACCAAGCTCTAGTTATTTTGGAACTGGCCGTATTTATATAGCGAGTAGTTCGGACGGATGGACATATATTTTCGTTCATTTAGATGATTATACGCTAGGCGTCTACTAGTTATCAAAGGTAACAGCTTCAAACGATTATTTCATAACATGCTATCAAAGAAATGGGTCGATTGAGTTAACCGTCATAAAAAATGTATACAAATGCACAAAATGTAATCTCGAAGGAATAGATCAATTATCGTCGTGTCATAGTTCCTTCAACAAATGTCTAACTCGAAGAAATAAGGAAACACTTGTATCTATGTTTTCGTCGAACTCGAAAGAATTTTGAAGACTGAATAATGAGACAGCATTACTATAGAAAAATGAGGCAACGAAGTATCAAATATTAACATGGAATTGTGTAGCATATAATAGCAAGAATCTGAAAGGAATAACAACAAAGACGCTTTGGCCGAGTGGTTAAGGCGTGTGCCTGCTAAGTACATGGGGTTTCCCCGCGAGAGTTCGAATCTCTCAGGCGTCGAATGATTTTTTTTTTGTTTTCCATTTTTTTAGCTTGGTCACCTATGAGCTGCTTATTTACCGATTAGTAAGCCCCTTTTCAATCACTTTATTCTTTTACGTATAAAGATCTTGGGTGTACCAAATAACCGAACAACGATCTAATACTGAATTTAAGTGTAATTGTAAATTAGAACGTTATGTTTCTGGATTATTACTATCTAATTTCGAGATGTGGTGGAAGAACAAGAATGTCAAATTACTGCAATGTGTCACTCTTATTGTGATCGTTAAAGAAGTTGCCATTTTCTTCAATGTGTCGTCACTCTTATTGTGATTGTTATAAAGAAATTTGCCATTTTCTTGTGATGAATACATGCTCCCTAACTTCTTCATTTTTGTATGGGGTCCTACTAAAGATACCATCTTGGCCCACTCTTTTCCATCTCTTACCCCCCTCCATCCATCTAATCAATCACATCATGCTCTTTTTTTTTTTACTTTCTGGGTATACCCCATCTTTTTCTAATTCCTACCCCCTGTTTAGTCTAAAACTGAAACTGATTATGTACTGAACTGAAACCGATCTTAAATAAAATTGGACTGAAAAAGGACTGCACGGGGCCGAAGTGGACCAGGGGTATCCCAGTAATTCAGGGGGTGACTTTAGATTTTCCCTTTTGTATGCTCAGGGCTCCATTTTTTGGGTTGGGATGGGAGGAAGAGATAACATTACCTTTATTGGTAAGTGAAAACAGATAAGTGAGCCTACTCATAACTCATAAGGTACATATATCTTAACAATTATGGTAAAAGTAAGCAATACAGAAATAACAAAGACAAACAAATCAATCATACAAGATATATTTTCGACGAATGGTAAAAAAAAAAAAAAAGAATTTCCACCTTTTTTTTCGTTAAAAAAAGAATGGTAAAAAAAAAAAAACCCATTTGATTTAAAAAAATGGTAAAAAAATATCTCACAAAAAAAAATTATACAATAGGATTGCTCCATTTCAAATAAAAAAAAATGAGAATGGAGGAACCAATAGGATTGCTCCATTTCAAATACCCATTTCCACCTTTTTTTTCAAAGCTAAACTAGTTTAAGACCCGTGAAAACACGGGGTTTGTTGACGCAAAAAAAATAAGAAACCTATAACATGATAGAAACGTACATTGCATTGATAGAGTGTAAATTAATACGAATATTTATTACATAATAAATTGAAATTAGATGATAAAAGAAATAATTTTGTAAACTTGACCACATGCTTACATTATTAAGATTGTTGAAGGTTTCTTATGACATGAATAAAATACTGTTTTTTATCAATATTTTTCTAAAGCATATGAATGAAGCCTTCAAGATCTTCAACGTAACGTTTTTCCTCTAGTTTTATGACTTGATATAATCTTTTAGTAAAATAATCTTAGATGTAATTTGTATGTATCAACATATCTACTATTGAGTTAAATTTAGTGGTCTGTAACAATATGGGCATTATTAACATTTAGTGATCGTAGTATATTAGAGCAAGTAAGTTTAAATTACGCATTAGGTTTTAAACTCATTTTCATTGAATCTTTTGACTCATTCTCTTCGATTTTATCTGTGATTGCTTTTTGAATTCTGAAATTACGTAATTTCATCAAACCCCATTTAGTAACTAGAATTTTGTGAAGCAATTATAAGGAGGAATATTGTGAGTATAAACTATACCAATTACCAATACACTATTACACTATGAATCCAAAAAACTCCTATAAAATGTGCCACCGCCATTTACTTAACTTTGATCCGATGCATGTTGACAGCAACAAAAGGTGCAGAACCGACCCAAAACAAAAGCCGAATTATACTCTGTAAATCGGAACAGTAACCAACATGACTCCTACACAATGACATAACTTCATGCACACCATACCCTTTAAAAAACAACTACAACACAAAATTCTGAAACTTCTCTTAAGGCAAATACACAAAAGCATGACTCACTACTAACATATACAATGAACCAATTAAATATAGCAGACCACCTATAACTCAAATACCAAACGCAATGACTACTGATGTATAGGAGACCATGCACAAAACTCAAGCAGAAATGAAAAACGACTCCAATTAACTCTTCCATTGATCCCATGAGCATAAGAAAGCTTTATCTGTAGCCGAAATCCAATCGAAAGAACATGTTTTAATCTTGAGCAGCAGATTCGCACCAGTCACTGATAAATTTCTGAACATCTTGTCATTACGGTTCTCTCATTTTTCCATGAATCTTAACTGATCAAGCTTGTGACTCTTCTAAACAAAGATACCAAACAGTGATGCATCGACATCATGCAAAGATATACATGTGACATTTATTACAAAATAATTTCAAAAGGCAAGCCAGGCTAACCTTTGCAACCCAATCACCGAAGTCCTTGGCATTTGATACTGTAGCATAAAAGACACACAAAACTTGCATTTTGGGAGGCCATGAGAATGGTCTCTGATCCAAAACCACACCTCTTTTGCTATCACGCATATACTTTACCTCATCAAAGATGATCCATGCCACCTCTCTTGTGAGCTCTGATCCTTTCTTCTGAATACATCAACTTACTTAAAAATTTCAATAATTCCAACCACCAAAAATAACAAATTGACAGCATTGAGACCCTCATACTGGATGGTAATCAATTGAACAGTTTGAAGAAATACCTGAACCCCTCATAATGAGAAGTAACACTTTTGAGGTGTAGCTTCATTCGCATTTCTATCAGCTGGTCAATTGGGACTTCACCTTTTAATCTATCAATCTAAACAACACCATTCCCCATATCATATATCTATAGCTTCAAATTATAAAGTTTAGTCTACATAAACTATTTATTATAGCGCATGGCATGACAATAGAGCGGTGAGGTGTTCCTTGATGATGATCCTGTGGATGACCTTTTGGCCAATTCAACCTCCATGGCTTGTAGAACTGGGGAACTGTCAGACTATCCCAACTTCTAACAACCTACTTAATAATTTAATAATAGCATCGAAACAGACAGATAACTAACTTCAGAAATGTTACATTTATATAGAAGAAGCAAATTGGGCCGGTGAGTAGGTTATTCATAGAAACTTTAATATTAATTCAAAAAAGATGATTACCATAAGTGCGGAAACCATGAACGTTTGGTGAGACAACTGAATGTGAAATATGGAATCTGTAACACCCTTAATCTCGGGAAAAAATGATAAGCAAGCCAGTGCAGAAGCTAACTGGTGATTTACATATATCTAGCAGATTGTAATATCGCCTTGTGATGTCTTCCGAATAGAATCGAAGCAGTCAACCCAAAAGGATACCCCAGGCTCACATAGCCCACAATTTCATCCACCTGATCAACAGCAGACCCTGCAATTGGTGCACCTGCAATCAAACAACAAATCAATTCCATACTCAATTTCTTGTAAATACAACGCCCAAATAAGGAAACTCAATAACTCGACCGGGTCACTTTCGTATTATAATGAACGATTCGAAATACTCCATAGTGTTAGAAATTTTGCTAAATTTAGACTGTTTATTTACCAAAGAAATAAGCAAGTATACAACATTCAACCTGCTTACCTCTTATGTGCAAGTATACAAATTCTGCAAACATGTGGATATACCTTGAGAGCCGCTTCATCTACTCCATGCCATGGATCGTACAATACATAGCAATTGTACAAACATAAATAACAAACAAAAAATTAGCAGTACGAATGAGAGATGGTGATAGAGATATGTACATAAACCAAATTAAGAATCGAATGAGAAATATAATAATACAGCAAAAATTAGCCCAATTGTCAAGTATCACCCTTTTTTTTATTATTATCATAAATTATAGCATTTCATTTCGGCATTATCACATACTTGATGGCTCCAGTCTAGAAAACATAACACCAATAGATAAATAAAAAATAACGAAATTATGAAATAAATACTTACATCACGGTAACTCTTAACTTGAGTATCCAACTTCGACCTCCAACTTTGAAGATCCTTCATTTTAAAAATCAATGAAAATGAAAACACTAATCAAAATGTAGAATGCAATATACAATTATACATCACTGCTAGCAATTCATGCTTTACATTTTTCAAATTTTGAATTCTATTCATCAGTTCTGCCTTTGAGTCACTCATTTCCTGAAATTATAAACCAAAAAGTAGGGTTTCAGTAAAAAAAAAAAAATAAGTTCAACACTGATCTGAAAGATTAAAGTGCAACAATCCGCAATCTTTGAGTTAATCGGTGTTTCATTCTCTTTTTTCTGCAAGAAAAACACAAAGATTTATTCCATTGATAAACATGTAATGTGAGGCTTGATATAAAACCCTAATTGAAAACAGAGTAGCAATAACGTACCTCTGAAAGAGGAACGAAATCAGTGTTATGAGATATATGAATTCGTGAATCGAGTTGAACCTCGAACCTCAACCAAAAATTGATTAAATTTACTACAAAAATAATATATTGTTTAATTTTACATGAACTCGTTAAACCTAACTCATACTCCAAATTACAATAAAATGAAATTCAAATGCAAATGAATAAAAAAAACAAACAGATATTACAGTATAATTCTTACTTGTATACTCTTGATTCATGAGCTCAAGAGTCTCCTTTTTGATTATCCCTTTCCTGATTCTTCCTTTAATCTCGCTGGTAAAACCCTAGCGTAAATATATTGAGATAAATTAAGAAAGAGAAAGTCAAAACCTGATGAAAGATAACATAGATGACCTATTTTATTTGTGGGCATGACAGTATACTGATTATTGAATCAGGTCAGGAGGAGCTCGTTGATGAAAAACAGAGAGAATGATAGAATTAGTGAAGATGATGAAAGTGAATTTTTAGTACATGAATGGGGAGATTAGGATGTCCAAAATTTGAATTATCGATAGGCGAGTTACCAATGAAGAAAAGAGCGTGCAGATCAATTTTCAAGACATACATGCGTTGTACTCCCTCCGTCCCGTATCTATTGTCCAGTATTCCTTTTTGGGATGTCACAGTTTAATTGTTCACTTCCATAAATAGAAATGAATGATGAGATAAAGTTCATTTATGCCCCTAATTTATACTCCCTCCGTCCCATTTCTATTATCCATTATTTCCATTTTGGGGTGTACCAAATTAATTGTCCACTTCCATAAATAGAAAGTTTAAGGAAATAAAGTTCTTTTTTACCCCTGGTGTATATATATAAGACAAAAAAATAGGTAAAAAGTAGAGGGTAAAACTATCATTTTATCAAAAAGTAAGAGAGAGATAGTTATATTTTCTTAAACTGCGTGTCTTTTTGTCTGGTGACAATAAAATTGGGACGGAGGGAGTATATGTAAGACAAAAAGATAGGTAAAAAGTAAAGGGTAAAATTGTCTTGTTACTAAAAAGTAAGAGAGATGGTGATGTTTTTCTTAAACTGCGTGTTTTTTTTTCTGAGGACAATAAAATTGAGACAGAGGGAGTATTTCGTGTATGTCTCGAAAATCATAAAGCAACCTATACGTTTTCCATATCCCCTTTCCATATATATTATTTATAAGCAGCAGCCATTTGCTTAGGAAATAACATAAAAATTAATTTAAAAGATTTTCATAAGGATTTAAAATTATAAGCAGATTATTTATATTTTTTTAATAAACAAATATGATGTATTGATGACATCAGCGGTACAACCACATTGCGACACATCAGCATCAAGGACTACTTCATGACTTGACAAGTCAGCTTCATGACATCAGCGTAACCCCCTTTATTAGTATAGACAGATATCTCACAAACCGTAAGTCCATAAATTATAAAAATTACATATTCGGAATCAGCGTCTTTTTCTCTTTGATTCTACATCAACAAGATATACTTTCGACGAAGTTTTTTTTTTTTTCCATTTTTTTGGGTTTTAGAAACTTTTAATGTGAAATCACATTTGATTTAACACTAAAAAATAATCACACCAGCTTATATTTTCGATTAAACTTTAAATTCAAATCATTGATGATGTAAAGAGATTAAGACATGAAAAACTAAGGTGTAATCACATACGATTGAATATCAAACTATCAATCACATATGTTTAAAGAGTAATAAAATACGGATTTTCAAATCATTGAATAAGAATTATACAATCAAGTAGAAATCAAGTTGAAATCATACATGAATTATCATATATCAGTAAATTTATCATCAAATATCAATTTTTAAATGAAAATCATATGTGATTATATGCAAAATCATATGTGATTATATAACAAATCACTTGTGATTAAGTGTACAAATAACAATCACATGTTATTTTTAATGAAAACTATTGCAATTTTTAATTTTTTATTTATAACTATTAATGTGGGTAAATATTAAGTTATAATCACGTGTTAAGTAGCAAATACCATGAATAAATAATCGTGAACAAATTTTAATTTTTTATCATAAATCACATGTGATTATATTGTGAAATCCGGTAAAAAAAGCGAAGAAAAAAATTCGTCGAAAGTATATTTTATGACATCTCTAATCGAAGAGAAAAACGCGTTGGTTGAGAATATGTAACTTTTATAATTTATGGACTTACGGTTTGTGAGATAATTAACCAAAGTGGTAAAAAATAGAAGTGAGTTTTGTAGAAAATTGGAAGAATCCTATTGGTTCTCCCATTCTCTACTTATTTAGTATTCTTAAAAGAACTCACCTATAAGGTACATATATCTTAACAATTATGGTAAAAGTAAGCAATACAGAAATAACAAAGACAAACAAATCCATCATATATTTCAAGATTCAACAAAAACGACTCTGTAATGTTTGAACAAGAATGTATACCAGGAAAAAAAGAGTTCAAACAGACGAGTAATGTGACACACTAAAGATGGACCCAGCAATATTCAGGTCTCTCAACAATAATGAAATTTATTACTCTCGACTTTCATACTTTTACAGTTCAGCAAATAGAATCGGAGGCTTTTCAGACCTTTTCAGACACCGAACCCAAAAACTGCCCTTATCTTGTGAAAGATCAGATCCCGCCATCCTCTCTCGGTATTCTCTATGACAGTTGAATTCCCATACCTGCATCACACAAATGTCACGTGTAAGTAATGTGCAGCAAAAACAATACTACAAGTTAAAAAGGTGGCAAATTGGGTGAGCCAAAAGGAGGGTCAAAATGGTTCAGGTTATAAGAAATAGTAAGTTTTAGATACAGAATGAGTTGGGTTGGGTTGGGTTAAATACATTTAAGGGAACTTTTGACCCGCTTGACCCATTCAACTAATTTGACCTTTTTCCTTTGTAGATACTATATCCCACATGTTTAGTTAGCAACGATCAGAGACACATGATGTCCTATTTTCATATGAATCGGTGGAAATCGACACGTCTACTCAAGAAGAAAAATCGAATCTTTAGCTACTAAAACGAACCTGTCTTCCTCTGGTACATCAGTCTGAGTTAGCTTCACAACTGTGACACCAGGTTCAGGCTCTTCTAAAACCAACCTCACCTGCACATATAAACACACATTATTGATGATTATTTGATAACTAATATGGCCCCCTATGTGCAAAAAAGGAAAACATCAACTTCAAACACAATCTCAAGGATTATGACCTAGACAAAACACCACTTTATGATGCAAACATACAAATGCAGTGCACGTACACACATACACCATAAGTTAATAGCTCAAGTTAGCGATTCAATTCAGCAAGCAACAAAACCATTACTATCAAATATAAGCTGCGTGTTACTAAACAAAATTGAAGACAAATATATTGTTTCAGAATTAATAAGATAAGCCCTTTCACCTGAAAAACATTACTTTGATATTTCTTGTCAAAGCAATGACCTCCCCTCAAATAATGATATTACTACATTCTCTAAGTAAGTACACTTAAATTCAGTTGCAGGCTAGAACCTCACCATGCGCCAACAACATTCTCTTAAACGTGGGTTGATCTTTAATATTTCTATATAATCAAATAGTAACACCACAGAATTACCAGTTTACTGCTCTATAGATGAAAGACATAACAAATCCAACTGTTTGTCAAGATCATTAACACGAGCTATTATGTTTATGACTGAACAATCCAATTTTACACCACTACCAAAACCATCAAGTATATGGTACACATATCCACATATTCATTGTCTTGTTCTCAATACAAGAACCTATATAAACTTACATACTCATGTTACAAAGGTAAACATAACAATGAAATATACTCATTTGCAAGCTTACATCCTTCAACCCTTTAAATAAAAAGCAAATGTAGAACTACCAATCTATTGTTAATGTAAACCTGATTCTGATTCTTCCAATCTCAGTCAACAAAATTGGCATCCAAGCACCCCAAAGATCTCCCAAACCCAAAGTCATGACATTTTTTAGCATATTCCAAAAATACAAATGTAAGCAATTAAGAAGCAACATGTGCAAGAGAAATCACTGTTCTTGAGTTCCATAGTAGATAGAACAATTTATTACTGCGTGATTTTTATGTCTAGACACACGTGCACACATAAAGATTATATTTTCCTTCTTAGACACCTAAAAACTACATTGTCACACACAAATCATTCCACAAATCATTGCTTATACATATATCTACATCACTATAGCCAAATAAATCAAAAAAAGTAATAACAATACAATCGACACAACAAGGTGATAAGAACATACCGTAGAGTGAAGACCATCAGGCCAGTTACCGAACCTCCATTTCTGCACAATCAATTTCCCTTCCTGTAATTCCAAATTCGTCCCTGTAACTGACCCATCAAAAATACTAATCTCACCACCAACTTCCTTACTAATCTTTGCATTACTCTGCGTAAACCCTTTCCATCTATTCTCATCCATCAATATCTCATACATATTACTTGCCCTACAACTAAACTTCTCCGTCATCTTTATTGTCTTAAACCCTTCCTTCTTTTTCTCCTTCACCTCCACCTTCTTCACCACCGGTGCCGCAGGCGCCGCTTTCGCCTCCACTGCCACCGCAGTTTTCGAACTCGGATTCACTTTCTTAACTTCCAACTCATCTTTAGCAGGTCCGCCTTTAGCCATAGCATCAACATAAACCCTAACTTGATTCAACACAAATTCCTTCCCTTTAATCAAGAAAGCATCTTTTAATCTCCTACCAATTGGCCCTTCATCTTTCACAACAACCCTAATATCAGGATCCTCATCAGCATTCTCATCCGAAATATACGGAATCTCAACAACACCATCAGCAATCAACAATGATTTCCCTTCACTATCCTTAACTTCACCTTGCCAATTAATAAACACACTCAATTCATAACCAGGTATAATCTTCCCTTTCCGTACATTCACATAAGCTTCACCTTCAATTTTCTCAATTTTTTTAGTTTTAATAAACAAATTACCTTCGCCGTCGAGAATTGTGTGATCGGAAAGTAATTTCGATAGTAAATCCTTCGACCATTGCATACAATCAGTTTCCGCCCAGTGCCAATTGTGTACGTTAGCTCCGTCAGGTCTGTCTTCAACGATCCACCGTTTATCACCTTCTCCGTATTTCGCCATTTGCTGAATTAGGGTTTAGTGTGTGAAATTAGTGTGTGTGTGTGTGTGTGTTGAGATTTAGACGACGGCGATTGGTTGCGAGTGGAGGAGATATAGATATAGGTGAGTGTGTATCTAGAGGTTTCAATGAGTGGGATAAGAATATTCTAGAGTTTAGAAACCCTAACCCTAGATTTATGTATGTGTGAATGAAAGTGAAATTTGGGGGGATAGTAGTTAGTTGGTTAACGGAAGGATCTAGAAGATGGTTAAATCGGTTAAATTGGGTTTTTGAGTTAATTGGGCGGCTACGGTTGGATTTGACTGAGTTAACCAGCCCGAGTTGACTACTTGAGTAAAATATTGTGCTAATGCAAAATTTTGTAAAAAAAGAGTTTAGAACGGCAAACGTGTAAAAGACTAAAATTGGAATAGTTTTTTTAACTTTTAAGCAACTTTGTTCTACTTATTTAGATTCTACCATAGTTTTTGTATATATGAATCATAAGATCGAGTCGAGATCTTATTAAAATATCTAACTAGTATACGATTATATAGTTCAAATTAAATGGATAGACTACAGTTTCAACAACTCATAAAAAGATGACTCAAATTTTATGTTTGATTTACGAAGTTTACTCAATTTGAGTGCTTACCCACGAACTTCACATTTGTAGTAGTAAATAACTAGTCCCTTGATTAACCGTTTTGTATTTTGTCCTTCTAAATTAGGCTCAATCGATAAATTCAAAAAACTAAAAATGATTGAGGAGTAGGATCAAATCATTGTACGATCTTACGAGTCTACCTTTCATCCTATTTCAAAAATGACTACATTACAATATGACTGTACTTTCGTTGTTAAAATGGTAAGATATGAATAACTTCATAATTTATATGATTATAAATTACTTGGTGTTTCACTAAAATTATATTAACGAGTATTGGTTTATGGAACCTTTTTTTTTAAGAATAATGTTCTTTAAAAAAAAAAGGTTAGTAGGAATGGTGCAATCTCTTTTTTCACGTTCTAAATATAGGTCTCTCTTAAAATGAAAATGTGTACCATGGAAAGAAGGTCCGCAAAATCATTTTATAACTTTCACGTGCATGAACAATGAAGAAGTCAAAGTAAGGAATTGACTTTACTAGGGGTGTTATTCGGACGGATTGTTCGGATTTCGGATTATTCGGATCGGATTAATCGGATTTTGGACTATCTCAAGTTCATCCTTAATCCAATCCAAATAAGAAACGGATTAATCGGATATGGATTAAATGGTTCGGATTAATTTTCGGATTAAACGGTTTCATCTAAATATGCTCAAGTTAAATGTGTGATACCGAGTAAGACTAAATTTACGTTTAATAAAACAAGTATATAAACAAACATAAGATAAGATGAAACGATACATCATATTATAACATCCAAATTCCAATTCCAACTTCTAACATACAATTTGATCCAAAACATATTCCTAGTTCCAAAATTAAATACACCTCCAATCAATCTAATCCAAAAGAGGAATCCCAAAACAACCAAAAAGTAAAAGTATTAAATCTTTTTTTCTTAAGTTTACCACAATGGTCGGTCAACCCTCTCCATTACATGCAGTAGTCGCTGTCAGACAAAAAATTTCGAATCTGGTCAACAATTTCGCCTAAATGTATTTATCGGTTAGGCGAAACAGGCGAAGCATCTATACGTGCGACACCTGGCAAAAAAATTTCGCCTAAATCCGTATTTTAGGCGAAGGTGGCGACATATTTTGAAATCTTGGGAAGCGTTTCATCCGCCTAAATTGCTTCACTTTCCCATCTACCACAACTAACCAAAGCCGATTCACTTTCCTTCACTTCCGGCGGCGGCGATACGTGGTCGTCTTATTTGCCATTGCGGCGGCGATTGCTAGGGTTTAGTGTTGTTTTATGATTCTGCGATTTTTAGGGTTTTCATCGGTCCTTGGTTTTTACGGCGTTTGGTGCCGGTGGCAGTGGGTAAAGCACGGGCTTTTTGTGTGTCGGCGTTTGGAGGTGGTGGGTGTAGTTTGGGGTTTCGTGGCTGTGATAGTCAGTACCATGTTCCTGCTTTGAAAGGTATAACTTTTAATTAAATTATCATATTATTTTAATGTCTTAGATATCAACCAAGCCAATGATTTGTGGTAGCAGAGGTTGGTCGTGGTTGCTTCTGAGACGGCATTTGGTGGTGGTGGCACTAGGTTTGTGGTAGCAGAGGGTGTTTCAGTGGATTTGTGGTTGCTTTATGTAACACCCAGTCCTCGGGTCTAGTAGTATTTTAATATTTTCTGACTTTGGTGTATTATTTGAGGTGTCAGAAAATAGGTTTGTTGTATTATTTAAAAATAATAGGGAAAAGAGTTAAATAATTTATGGTGACTAATATATTAATGAATGTTTTAATTTAATTTAGTTGACGGTAAAATAAAATGATGTTTCCCCGCAAATGGTTTTTAAGTTCCAGACAATGATAAGTACGGGGGACAAAACTAGTGTACACATACTTTAATATATGTGTAAAATTTGTCTGAGACTTCCCCAAAATTCCAGAAAAATCGATAGAGAGCCAGAGGCTTCAAGAACCCTAAATCTAAACCTAGTTCTTCAATAATCATCAAATTACTTGTGAAATCCATTCCCTCTTCTTCTTGATTTTGGTTCGGTCGAACCAGAAACCACCACAGGGACGATTTTAAAGTAACAAAACAAGGTTCAAGGTGGAATTGAAGCTAAAGAATGAAGAATTAAGCTTCAAGAACGTGATTTAATCATCCTCTCATCGTTATTAACAACTTGTAAGTGTTAAATTCTTGATATATATAAACCCTAGAAATTGGGTTTTGGGTATTTGATTGAATTAGTTGAATTAATATGAAAGTGGAGCTTGCAATGATCATATAGTTACTAGTTGATGATTATTACTTGATTACATGTTAAACCTAAGCTATAAATGAAGAATTTGATATGAATATATAGAGAAAGTAATGGGTTTAGTTGTGTATATATGAATTATAGTTTGTAGTCATTTTAGAATGATTAGTTGATGATGAAATTATGACCTTAAGGTAATCTTTAAACTAGAAAGGGTGAAGTTGATATATGATCATTATTGATGATTGTGGGTTTAGTTGATTTGGAAGAATCAATGTTTTAAGTTGATGTTATTAGTGAATAATTGATAATAGTTGATTATTAATGATGATTAACCTGAGTTAAGCTAGAACTTAATTAAGTGTTCATGGGGTTACAATGATCATTATGATCTTAATGGGTTATATGGTGTATTGAGTGTTGTTTACTCATAAGAACACTTGATTGATAAGTAGAAAGTAAAATTATAACTTAGTTGGTTAATTACTCATTAAACTTAATATTTGTGATTTGGTGAATTAGTGATATTGGAGGTTGATAATCTTGTTATATGATCTCATGATGTTAATTAACAATGATTAAGGTGTACTAATATGATAAGATGATCATGGGAATCATAAACTTGTTAAATGATTATGAATTAATGATGTTATATATAGATTTTAAGACAAGTAACTAACTTGTACTATTTTGTTGTAATTCCAGTTGAGCAGAAGACTCAGTGATATTAGACTACTGAGTGGATGCCTGGGGTGGTCGGTGAGTGGATCTCTAATCCTCAGTGTAACTTGGTTGTAACGAGTTTGGTTACAACAAGTAACATATTATTACTATTGTAGTTGCCATGATAATTATGATAGCTAGTAATAATATTGTTGATATGATAACGTTGACCTGCTGAATATGTGATTTGTTGATTATGTGATCACTGGACTTGTTGTTGGCCTTCGGGCATCAGTTGTTAATGAGGTCAACGAGTTGTTGTTGAACTGTTGGTTGGGCTAGTCGGTTATTCAAGGTTTAACACACCTCCTGTGTTAGTTGAGAATAACCACTAGCTATCGGTCTCGTCCGTTATGACCATACGGATATGGTTGGGTAAGTGTTCTTGTGGAATCCCCGGGTATTATGATATCGCAAGAGCCACCGATGCCTCATTATTAAGTCCTAGTTGTGGAATAGTTGCTTTGTTGAATAGTTGACTAGTTGCTAAGTTGACCAGTTGAACAGTTGCCTGTTGCTTTGCTAAATAGTGATATTGTGTACTTGTTGGTTTAGTGTTAATTGTTGTATGCAAAGTTGTTGAGCTAAGTTAGACTGTTGATTAGTTATCTGCTCACTTAGCGTTATGCTAATCCCCCACATTAACACTTCTTGCAGGTTAAGCATTATTATCGGGTGGGCAAGAAGTTGGACTGGATGGAATATTTGACGTGGCGTGACTCTGATATTGATTTGTTTAAATCAATGTTTTATCTTGTTTTTATATAACACCTCTGTTGATAAATTATGTTTTGAAAAGGTGGAATTTTATATGTTGATAAAACGAGGTAAATTATCACTATATCTATTTGGACTTACGCTTCCGATTTACTATATTTAAATGAGATTAAAATGAGGGGTGTTATAAGTTGGTATCAGAGCATAAGTTTGGGTGAATTGTACATTATAAGATGTTCAATCCCAAACTTAGAATTGTATCAAGTCAAACATTCCAGGGGTGGGGATTAGTGGTTGCATGAGAAAGTTGATAATGAATGTGTACTAACCTAAAACAAGATGCTAGAATGTTGTTTTGGTTGCAAAGACGGAGGAATATGAGGAACCGACTGGTATTCTCATTAATTCCTCGATTGTTGCTGGCTTAAGTCCATCAGGTGATTCTCGATAACCTTGTTGAATTTAATTCAGTTTGAATTGTGTACTTTGCTATGATGATGTTGATCTACCCTAAAGTAAGTTGAGTCAGACTGATATGATTCCCTAGTTTTGAGTCAATTGATGTTATTCATATGTTGTGAAATAAACTGGGTAGTTTATGTTGAACTTGAAATTGTTAGAAAGGTGTTAAGTCGTGTAGACGCTGTGTTGAATAACTTGTTAATAGTGATATAGTTAAACTTAAAAGTGTCTACAATGTTGAAACGGAAATTATAATCGGTGGCATGATTATTAGTTGCTAAATGCAAGGTGTGATTATGAGATATTGCTAGGAAATTTATTGTTATGTGATAAACGGAATTAATGTGATTATTTTCTTAAAAGTGCCCATTTGGACCCCTAAACGGGTCAACGTGTCAAAACAATGTAGAATGAGTGTTTGTAGGTGATGAATATGCCCACACGTCCCAAATGTATATAGAAACATGTTGGCAAAAGGTTGAAATCAGAAAGTAAGCCATTTGGAATATGGCGTGTCAACCAAAATGGTCGAAAATGGTCAAAAATGAGTCGTACGTCCGTTTTATCGTAAAACGTGTAAATTGAAAAAGTGTAAAAAGGGAAAGTTTTATTTTGGCATAGTGGACGTGCCTGCAAAATTTTAGAGTCTAACTCTAAACGAGTAAAAAGTTATACGCGACTGAAATTGGCTAAAAAATATGAATTTTGCTGAAACTCAGATTTCTACTTGGGAACGCGATCCAAACAATCTTTTCTGGATCGCGTTCGTATGTGTTATTTTGTCACAGATTATTTTATGCTTGGGAACGCGATTCCAGCCATTTTTCAGGATCGCGTTTGTGTGTGTATTTCGGGTCCAGATGCGTTTTCTCTTGGGAACGCGATCCCGCTCACTTCTCCGGATCGCGTTTGTATGCTTAATTTGGTTACAGAACATTTTTAACTAGGGAACGCGATCCTGACCCGTTTTCCCGGATCGCGTTAGTTAGTATAAAAAAAAAAAAAAAAAAAAAAAAAAAAAAAAAAATTTCTTGCGACGTTCGACGTAATACTTGACGTAGAAAATTTTTGAAAATTTCGGTGTCCGATTAAGACGAAATTTACAGGGTCACTTGGAAACGGCTCAACGGTCAAAGCTCATCGCTTCGCCATGAGCCCTGTCAGTTTTCGGCACTTCGGGGTCGTTTGGGGCCCGAAAATCGCATTTTATTGTTTTTCGGACCTTATTTCGGACTTTTAGCTTACGTTTTGTATTAGGTTTTTGTTTCTTTATGCCCAGAGATCATTCTTGTGACTATATGCAATATTAAAACTTGTTTTAAGAGGTCTATATGGTTCATTGTGTATGAGTTGGTTGTAGGCGGTTTACTTAACTGCAAAGTATTCCAGTAAGTGGTATTGTTGACTATTGCTAACTAGGGTTAGTAAACATTGATTATGGAATTATGTGGATCATATTATGTGGATAAATTGAAATATGATAAAGTATTGAATCATATAGAGTAATATAAAGTGTTGAATCGAGCATTAAAAAAAAAAAAAAAATACATGAGCTCATAATTATATGTTGATTGATGTATGTGTATTAGACATTACACATGTGTTAATGATATAGTGAAAATGGTGTTGAATGTCTGTGTTGTATATATATACCTGATTGATATGAGTAGTTTACCTTTAAAGTGATAAGTTGAGAATAGTAGCGAGTTAATACATAGTTGTATACCTGTTGCACGATGTTGCTATATATGTGTAAAATGTTGATATCATTGTTGTGAACTATGAGAGAGTAAAGTAATAACTTTGAAAATGAATGGTATGAAGTGACCTGAGAATAAAGTGTGATTGACATAATATGACGACGTTTGGCCAACGTATTTATATTATGCCAGTTCACATGGAGTTGTTGAGGTTACTAAGTACCAGATAAAGTTAAGTGGTTTTAAAATATCAGGTAAGATATGTTGACCTGTAATTGATAAATAGTCAATGATGGACTAATATGAAAGAGTAATAAACCACTAAGTTGTTGTTGCTAATGTGATATCTATGGCACATTAAATGTGTATGTATGATGCATTGTCAATAGTAAGAGTTAAAAGTTGATTTAAGCAAAGTAGAGGTAAGTTGAATATGAATAATATTGTGTTAATATTGTTGAATAGATGACTAATGTCAGCACCTTGTGTTGTTGAGATACCAATGATGATGTTTGGTATTAACAGGTGTTGAGTTAGCATCCAAGTTGTTGTGAAAGGGTGCTAGTTGATTATATGAAACTGGTTGTAACAATAAAATAAATTGACCTCTACCTATTGCTTACTGATTTTCTTACTTGTTGATGGTTAGATGATTGTAGATTACTGTCAAGTAAAGGGTTTCATATAACCTAGTCGTGTTTATAATTACAAGTTGTAAGGTTGTAATTAACTAGTTGCAAAAGTGAAAATTCACAGCAAGTTGATAGCTAAAGAAATATATAGTTGTTAGCTAAGTTGCTAGTTGTTAATGTGTATGTTGTAGTAGTCAGTACCACTTTTTGATGCTGTTGTTGTTGTTGTTGTTGTTGTTAGTGTGGTTATTATAGTGGTAAAGTTGAAATGTTCACATGGATATGTGTTACATTTGTAAACAGTGATTATGTGTTTTAATTGCTTACATGACTAAGTATGAATGGTCATGTAAGTGGTCAATTAAATTAATAGAAACCGGGTAGAGGCACTGTGTTGGTGCAAGGGGGAAAAAATAGAAACATTTACATTTGGATATGTGAATGTGGAAAGAATCGAAACCGTGTACATATATTTAGGAGTTGCTCAAGGGATTAATGTATGATATATGTAGTTGATGATAGTTGAATTAAGTGGTGTATAAAACACACCTTGTGTGTTTATATGAATTCAGTTGAAATACACACTGGTAGTGTGTTGGTTGATGAAATAATATATACCTATATAAGTATATGTTGATATGTAGATACATTTTGTGTTCATGTGATGTATAAGTTGTATGAAAAGTATAGTATTAGTGAAATGCAATGTGTGATTCTATTTCACTAGGTTGATTAAGTGTGATCAGATTTCGAGGACGAAATCTCTTTAAGGGGGAGAGATTTGTAACACCCAGTCCTCGGGTCTAGTAGTATTTTAATATTTTCTGACTTTGGTGTATTATTTGAGGTGTCAGAAAATAGGTTTGTTGTATTATTTAAAAATAATAGGGAAAAGAGTTAAATAATTTATGGTGACTAATATATTAATGAATGTTTTAATTTAATTTAGTTGACGGTAAAATAAAATGATGTTTCCCCGCAAATGGTTTTTAAGTTCCAGACAATGATAAGTACGGGGAACAAAACTAGTGTACACATACTTTAATATATGTGTAAAATTTGTCTGAGACTTCCCCAAAATTCCAGAAAAATCGATAGAGAGCCAGAGGCTTCAAGAACCCTAAATCTAAACCTAGTTCTTCAATAATCATCAAATTACTTGTGAAATCCATTCCCTCTTCTTCTTGATTTTGGTTCGGTCGAACCAGAAACCACCACAGGGACGATTTTAAAGTAACAAAACAAGGTTCAAGGTGGAATTGAAGCTAAAGAATGAAGAATTAAGCTTCAAGAACGTGATTTAATCATCCTCTCATCGTTATTAACAACTTATAAGTGTTAAATTCTTGATATATATAAACCCTAGAAATTGGGTTTTGGGTATTTGATTGAATTAGTTGAATTAATATGAAAGTGGAGCTTGCAATGATCATATAGTTACTAGTTGATGATTATTTCTTGATTACATGTTAAACCTAAGCTATAAATGAAGAATTTGATATGAATATATAGAGAAAGTAATGGGTTTAGTTGTGTATATATGAATTATAGTTTGTAGTCATTTTAGAATGATTAGTTGATGATGAAATTATGACCTTAAGGTAATCTTTAAACTAGAAAGGGTGAAGTTGATATATGATCATTATTGATGATTGTGGGTTTAGTTGATTTGGAAGAATCAATGTTTTAAGTTGATGTTATTAGTGAATAATTGATAATAGTTGATTATTAATGATGATTAACCTGAGTTAAGCTAGAACTTAATTAAGTGTTCATGGGGTTACAATGATCATTATGATCTTAATGGGTTATATGGTGTATTGAGTGTTGTTTACTCATAAGAACACTTGATTGATAAGTAGAAAGTAAAATTATAACTTAGTTGGTTAATTACTCATTAAACTTAATATTTGTGATTTGGTGAATTAGTGATATTGGAGGTTGATAATCTTGTTATATGATCTCATGATGTTAATTAACAATGATTAAGGTGTACTAATATGATAAGATGATCATGGGAATCATAAACTTGTTAAATGATTATGAATTAATGATGTTATATATAGATTTTAAGACAAGTAACTAACTTGTACTATTTTGTTGTAATTCCAGTTGAGCAGAAGACTCAGTGATATTAGACTACTGAGTGGATGCCTGGGGTGGTCGGTGAGTGGATCTCTAATCCTCAGTGTAACTTGGTTGTAACGAGTTTGGTTACAACAAGTAACATATTATTACTATTGTAGTTGCCATGATAATTATGATAGCTAGTAATAATATTGTTGATATGATAACGTTGACCTGCTGAATATGTGATTTGTTGATTATGTGATCACTGGACTTGTTGTTGGCCTTCGGGCATCAGTTGTTAATGAGGTCAACGAGTTGTTGTTGAACTGTTGGTTGGGCTAGTCGGTTATTCAAGGTTTAACACACCTCCTGTGTTAGTTGAGAATAACCACTAGCTATCGGTCTCGTCCGTTATGGCCATACGGATATGGTTGGGTAAGTGTTCTTGTGGAATCCCCGGGTATTATGATATCGCAAGAGCCACCGATGCCTCATTATTAAGTCCTAGTTGTGGAATAGTTGCTTTGTTGAATAGTTGACTAGTTGCTAAGTTGACCAGTTGAACAGTTGCCTGTTGCTTTGCTAAATAGTGATATTGTGTACTTGTTGGTTTAGTGTTAATTGTTGTATGCAAAGTTGTTGAGCTAAGTTAGACTGTTGATTAGTTATCTGCTCACTTAGCGTTATGCTAATCCCCCACATTAACACTTCTTGCAGGTTAAGCATTATTATCGGGTGGGCAAGAAGTTGGACTGGATGGAATATTTGACGTGGCGTGACTCTGATATTGATTTGTTTAAATCAATGTTTTATCTTGTTTTTATATAACACCTCTGTTGATAAATTATGTTTTGAAAAGGTGGAATTTTATATGTTGATAAAACGAGGTAAATTATCACTATATCTATTTGGACTTACGCTTCCGATTTACTATATTTAAATGAGATTAAAATGAGGGGTGTTATACTTTAAGTGGTTTGGTGGTTGCCTTTAGTCATAACTTTGTTGATGTTTGCATTGGTGTTTAAAGTTTAGTCCAACGGGTCAAAGAAATGGCGGCGATATTCAATAGCGATCAGGTATGGATCCATAGTTCTATACTTGTATTACTTTCGGTTCGAGTAGATTAACAGTTACTTGGTTTGTAATGTATTATGTTGAATTAAGTCTTGTAAATGCATATATAAATTCTGTTTGCTTGCGGGCTGCATATATATTTTGTCCGAGATACTTGTTGATTGTTTAGTTTTGTGTGTTTGCTTATTGTAATTCGAATAAATTGATTAAGACTAGTCACATATGCTTGGTAATCTGTTGAAGTTTAAGTCTCTAAAACAAAGAAATTGTATGTCGAAGTTAAGGCCGAGATATTGCAAGGATTTTTTGTTGTGTTCATTATATGTGTCGAAATAGGCTGGTTGGTTGTGGTCTGTTCAGGTATCGAAAACACAGAAATTAGGTTGTTTATGTATAAGTGTGTCAAGTTTAGTTGTGTATCGATTGCTTCTTGTTTGTGTTGTTTGTGCTTCCTGTTTTTTAGCATTTTATTAATGTATACGGGTGTCCTGTTGGTGCTTCATGTTGTGCTGTTGGTGCTTTCTAGCATTTTATTAATGTATACGGGTGCTTCCTGTTGGTGCTTTCTGTTTGTGTTGTTGGTGCTTCCTGTTGGTGCTTCCTTGTACATTTAAGCGATTCAAGTCGTATTGTACATCTAATTAAATAAACAGTCCTCCTAGAACTTCGGGTGTTATTTTTTGTGCATGTGATCGTATAAATTGTTTAATTGTATATTTGTTTTCATGAAATTGTATACCCATAGATTTGCATTAATATTTTGTGATGCTAATAAGTCTTTAATTTGTTGTCTACTCTATAAATTCAGAGGTATTATGCCATTGTGACTATGAGGAGCAGGATGTCTATGTTGCCAATTATGAAAAAGAAGTTACAGGGTACAACCAAAGATGCAATATTTAGGTCTACATGTTTTGGAAAATGGTTGGATATTATTGATACCCGACTAGAGGGGCATTTGGTACATTCGATACTAGAGACGCAGGTTAAATGTAAAGATCATCATAGTTATGAGTTTGATTCGTTGAAATATATGATTGGAGGTGATTACCTTGCGTTCGGGCCTGAACAGTTTTGCCTAATCACGGGATTACGTTTTGGGAAGTTAGATTGGCCTGGAAAGAAAGCGAAGGAGCAATCGTTTAAGACTCGTGTTTTTGGAGCAGTCGAGTCTGTTCACGTGGGTGATTTGCGTAAACTGTACGAGGGGGAGGCGTTTGACACTCTCTCCGACTTGGATGCTGTGCGGGTGTGCTTGCTTTTTGTTTGGGAATATGTGTTTCGTGGATCCGGTGGTGAAACAAAAAACGTGGTGCACCCGGATATTCTTAACCTAGTGGAGGATTTGGATGATTGGAACACGTTTCCATGGGGAACTACTTTATGGATGATCACACATGAACAACTTAAAGATGTTGTTCCTAACAGAAGGTATATACACAAGTTGAAGAAGGAAAAGAAGGCTAATTACGTCCCCAAGTATATGCTTTCGGGATTTATTTGGGCGTTTATGGTGAGAAAATAAGTTAAACTATGCAACCTTTTATTACATATAGGTTGTTAATATACTTTTTGTATTGATACTTAACGTTGGTTTGTGTTTTCCTTAAATTTCTTAGATATGGATTTTGGAGATTTTTCCAGTTTGCCGTGAATGGTGGATATTTGATGTGGAAGCGATCCCTAGGGGAATTGCTTGGAATAAGCCGATTCCGTTTAGCCAGCACATGATCTCTACTTCGTGGGACCGTTTACTAAGGTGTTCATTAATCAGATGTTTCAGTCATTGTAACAGATACTATTTATAGGGTAGTAATAAGCCATTGCATTTATTTGGTTGCTTAGTATTAAGTAATTTCATATTTTGGGCTGGTTAGTAAAAAGAAGGTGCATATCTAGGGTTATTTAGTAGTGACTACTTTCATTTTTTTTGTTCATTAACGTGTTTAATCGACAACAATATTAATTTGGCTTGGTCAGTAATAAGTAATTTCCTTTTTTGTGCACTAATGCTAATTTGTTTTTTTTCTTTAGAAAACTTGCCCGAGGAAAATGCGTAAAGTGACCCAGGCTGAGGCCCGCACTGATTGGTGGAAACATAGCACTCTTTACTTTGATGGTGAAGAGGTCGTACATCCTGAACGTGCGTGTCGTACCACACGTCCTGGTTCTACGCATGCTGGTCCTACGTATCCCATGCCTCGTATGCCAGGGCCATCACAATTAGATGCCGACACCGCATCTTCTTTTGTACGGTTGTTAGAGGACCGTGTGTTGAAGTTAGAGAGGCAAAACTTAGATCTTCAGGAACAAACCTGTCAAGTAAAGGCGATAATCTGGTATTTGCATAACCGCCGTAGAAAGTTAGAGGAAAAGGTTTGTATGTTATTCTACTTATTTAGTTGTATAAATTGAACATATGCATATATTCTTAATCATTCTTTGTTTTTCACAATGTAGGACTCCCAAAAGCAGACAACTATAGTGACGAGCCTACTCCGCATCACTACCGCACTCCTCCTACCGTGAAGGTTCCCGATGATCGTGTCAGGAAAGACGAAATGCCTGTTGTGAATAACCTATCCGATCAAACAATTGTCCCCAATGTCATGATCAACGAGTGTCATACCGATAGCACCATGATTGATTTGTCGTTTTTATATCCATCGGATGAGGTGAGTATTAATTTATGTTGTATCAATATTTAATGGAAGACGAAAAATTTTATAACCCGTATGTTATTTCGCTAGACGAATGTGCATAACGACACCGAACCATGTGGTTCCGTACTGTCATTATCCAAGGCACTCACTACAGAAGTTGAAAATCTAACACCTGAGAAGATCAACAATCTAGTCGCTGCACTTGATACTCTACTGGTAAATGAATAAGTAGATATCGTTTTTAAGTATATACATAAGTTGATTAAGTAGCTGAATTTTTTTTAATGTTTGGATTATTTAATATAATTATGTTAGGTACCAGATGGCGAAGGAGGTGTTACGACAGATGATTCTAAACAGATGGACACACAATTGATAACTGAAAAGGTAATCCGCTGAAATGTTTAATTTGTTATTGACTTTCGTTACTGTCTACACATATGGTTAATGATTATTTACTGAGTTTCAGTTTTAATTACCAATAAAAGGTTTGTATGTTGTTCTAATGATTTAATGTTACCCCATCACACCTCTGTACTATTATTCAAGGCATTCTAATGTATGACTTTGCTGTTTATATTTGGTTCAAATATGCAAATTAAGACACCGCGACCGAAGAGGCAGAGGACGGTTTCCCATGTTTTAAGATCACCATTTGGGCAACTTCCAGATACTACTCGACTGAAGCTAAAAAAGAGGCCGATAGTAAATGCAACACCTAATCTTAATCTTGATACGTCATTTCAGGTATATCTAGCAACAATAATTTTGCAACTTTGAATTTGTTGAAACTAGATATATGTTAGGTGAGTGGTTTACAATGTAAGAATAATGTTTGTCTAACACATTATTAATATATTATTATTTTTCTAATGTTTTAGGTTGCTAAACCCGAGGAACATCACCTCTGCTTCTGGGTAGAGGTGAGTTATGTGCACAATTATTGTTAGATAACACGTTAACGATTATAATCATGATTTGTTTTTTACAGGATTTTGTAAGAGTCTATGAAAATGCGCCTGTTCCAACCATGGATCCCGAATTTGAGAATTGGCTTGAATCTGACCAATCAGAGAAGTGTATGATTAGTATTGGTTCGAGTATTGTAGCGTATAAAATTTTTTGGTGTGTTTTACTTCGTCGTCGAATGAAGAAGTCTGATGAGGATACCAACGATAGTGGTTCTCATAGCGCAACAAAGGAAGACACGTCGCGTGGTTGGATTTACGACACTGTGAGTACACGTTTATTTTTATTGTTTTCGAATTACATCAGTAAAAGTGTACTTTTTAATTAATTTTTATAAATATCAACAGCATATCCAGATTTGGATCGACTATCTTAACAGATATTGATCACCTGATGCTGGTTGGTGCGCTGTCGACCCTTTTTTTACGGAGCTTCTCATGCTGAAGGAAATAGGATTATTGTCGGACTCATATGCTGATGGGACTAAGCACAACAATGACCCCCATATACACCCCGGTAGATGGAAAGATGTCACTAGGGTAAGACTGTAATTAAAAGTTATAGGTTAAAGTCAATTACATCTGTTACCTGCCTGCCTTTCACTTAGAAATAAAAAGGTTCAATTTGACTAAAACTACCAACACCAGAACATGCATATTGTTAGAATCCAGACAGAAACCCACCATGTACCACTATAGAGATATACTAGTTTTGTTAGGTATTATAAAGTTTCATTTCTGATTATATGCGATAATATTAATTTTTATGTAAATTGTCTGTCGTGGTCATAGATTGTCACATGTATCGATTATGGATTAATGACACCACCGGCATATGGTGTGTATTAAAAGTTGTAGAGATAATTATTGGCGATTAGATAATTATTGTGTGCATGGAGTCTACTAATTATACAGTTCAAATGATTGTCAGGTACTTATGCCGGTAAATGAGTCAAAATCTCACTATTACCTGTTGGAGTTTCATATTGCGTCAGGAGAGTTCAGGTATTAATACAGCATGCTCAGCAAGGACATGGATGGAAATGTAACAAAAGGGGAGTTCAAGCAGAAGCTAGAGCAGACCATTCGTGAAGCAATACCAAAATATTTAGATCGTTGTGGGGTTTTTCAGAGTAAAGGTATTGATAAAGACACGTATACCATCACTTTTACCACGAATGAGAAAAGCGTAACTGCCCAACAGGCTCCTGGTACTGGTGATTGAGGGATTTTTGTGTGCATGTTTATTTATCATTTGGCTTATAGGAAGTCGCTTCAATTGACTGTGGATCCTAGAGTTGTTGGTTTATGGTATCGTGAGAGGCTAGCTCGTCTTTTTTATGACTCTTTGTCTTATACGAAGCCCATTTAGATGTGCAACCTCGTGTTAGTGGTATTATATTTTTGTGTTACTACTTTGGTGACCTATGCTCGCGTGACATTAAGAGTTGAAGGTTTTGTACTAGGGGAGCACCAATCGGGTGACTTAGGTTTACATGCTACTTACTGTATTAGTGGTAGTTCACTATTTTTGTAATTGACGAATTGGTGTACTGTAGCGCGTTAGTTTTTGGGATTTTGCAGTCACCGGGCGCTCGGTCTTATTGTCGTTATGTAAAGTGGTTAAGTAAATCATATTAGCTGTACTTCTTTTGTAAATAGTTATGTAAACTCGTTATGTAAATCTCAATGGTTGTTTCTGTAGATTATTTCTCCATGACATAAGACTAAACACCGTTATTACGTTACGTTACAAAGCATTACATTAATACGATACCCACTAATCTTCGTTCAAATTTACGGTAGAATATGCGAACGACTGTGTGAATGTCATGGAGATACGGCATTGACTCTGTTTATGATCATCCGCACCACATCGTGAGCATGTTTCCTTTTTGACTTTCTCTCCCTTCGAAGGAATACGATCTTTATTTTTTGGTCTACCCGCATTACGTTTCTTCATTATGGGTGGTAGAACCCTTTCCATGTTTGAGGGATATACCCAGCTAGGTACATCTCCCACAAACTCAATTGACTCCGCGTACGTTGCCTGATAGGTTGAAATTGTGAACCAGTGATTAGCTAGATCGACACAATCAGTCTTTTCGAGAAACTTTAACACTGCTATCACATGACCGCAAGGTAACCCAGAGTGTTGCCATTTAAAACATTGACACTCTCTTGTGGCTAAATTCACGAGACAATCTTCCTTTCTATCGTTCACTTAGTAACGATTTTTGTCAATGTCGTATACTTTCCACCGATCTGATTTCAAAATTCTCCTTTGAATTATTAATTATGCCCTAGGTGTAAGCTGCATACCTTCTTGTTTGTAGCGATCTGTAATGTACAATAAACAAAATTATTATACTGAGATGAATCCGTTGTATTTATTATAATTAAATGACATACCTCCATCTTGCCGTCTTTCAAAGTACCACTTTTGTACCACCCCACGGAAAAAATCGAAAAACATTGTAATTGGCATTTTACGCGCTTCTTTGGACAGTGCATTGATTGACTCTGCACAGTTTGAGCTCATTATGTTGTATCGGTCAATGGGGCAATGAGCCGTAGACCATCTTTCCTTGGGAACGTTACTAAGTTTTGCATGTGCATCCGCGTCAGCACCATGTAGTTCGTTCATAACTTGATCAAACTCAACTTCTCTATGAGCTTTGCATAACTTCCAAAACACCCCGTCATTAATTTTCGCTAAACCGATGTTCATCAACAAATGACGACAACAAATACCATGGAATGCATTCGGAAAAACCTCTCTAATTCCAAGCGCAATACCTGCATGTCTATCGGAAATGAAAACCATGTTTGGAATTTCTCCAATGCATTGCTTTAACTTGATCATAAACCAAGTCCAAGTTTCATCGGACTCCCCTGGACACACCCCGTAAGCAACTGGCACAATTTGATTGTCGCCATCCATCCCTACAGCAAGTAAATTTGATCCATTGTATTTCCCCTTTAGGTGTGCCCCATCGATTATTAGCACGGGCCTCAAAGTGTTGACAAAAGTACGAATCTGTAGTTTTAATGAGATCATTAGTTCATGGATCTATTATTATGTACTATCAGTACGTAAATCAACATTTAATGCACAACTTACCGATACACCTATGGCGAGAAAACACATCTCAAAACGTCCGTACTGGTCTGTTTTGATATCCGTATGGCTTCCTGGATTCTTTAGCTTCAGATTATGGAAATAATAGGGCAACTTGCAAAAGGACTCTTCATGATCACCCCTCAACTTTTCCAACGCGTTTTCCCTACCTCGCCAAGCTTGTTGATATGTAATCGTAATGTGATGAACATCACCAAAATGATCAATTATATCCCGCGGTCTGTAAACTTTGTTGGGATCTTTCATCTTAGCCATTATCATATCACCTAGCACGTCTCTGTGTGCGTTGCGATGCTTGGCCTTAATCTGTGTTTTTTAACATGTGTGGTTGTCATTAAAGGTGGTCACGTAGAAACCGTCACCATTTTTTGCACGATTTGTAAGTATCTTCCATTCACACCCTTTATTAAAACACACTGCATCATACCTCTTGGGGTCTGATTTTCTTACCATGTATTGAAACTTATCTTATATAGATTTCATTGCAATACTATTTTGGCATTCTTTTTTGTTTGAAAACCACACACCTTGAGCCAACTTACCTGTTCTTTCCCCGTCCACTATTACAGGTAACTTTTTATTGTTAGTAAAACATGGTGTTGGTAGTGGATTTGGCATATGGGAAAAGGTGTTTTTTTCCAATTATGTGGAGATATATATTCTTCATTTACGTTAAGTTCCTCCTGACTTTCTTCCTCATTTTCTTCGTCATTATTTTCATAGTTTTCTTCATCTTGTTCTTCGTCGGTTTCTTCTTTACTTCATTTCGCATTTCCTAAAATGCAATGGTCTTCATCCCAAACATGGTTTTTTGAGGTTCCGGTGATGTCTCCCGATTGTTTCTGCGAAGTTCCGACGTCATGGGACATGTGGTTTCCGTAATTTTGATTTGGATGGTAATGTTGAAAGTTATAATTGTAGGGTGTGTGGTGGAAAAAAGCGTCTACCTGAGACAAAGGCTGGTTTAGATATTGTGTAAAAAACTGTGATTCGTTACCATTATGATATGCTGGATTGTTTATGAATGGTTGGTTATACTGAGATGAATGATGATATAGTGATTGCGGAAGAGACATGGTTGTGAGTTGATTTGAGTAATGCGAAACGGAAATATGTGTGGATGGAAATTGTACCTGAACATTTTGTTGGGTTCCAGAACGTTGAAGAACAAACAACTCTAGTGGTCTTCCGGTAACATTAAGTGCTGCGTCTACAAAAAAGGACACTTCATCGTCATCGGTAAGTTCCATTGGATAATCGTTTGGTGATAGTTTATAAGATAAACTATATCCCAATTTCATATCTAAATTGAACTTCTTTCCTACAAATGTTACTAACTTTTCATACGTAGTGTTAGTTCGCAAATTCACACCACGTCTACAATCACTTGTTACAAAAATAACCTTAACAACTTCTGCTGGTGAGTTCATTATTAATGATCGGGAAATGAGTTACATTACAAACGTATTTAGTGAATTGAAGTGTTTGCTTCATGTTGTTCAGTGGTTGACTTTTTTATATCGGTATAGATTTTGCCCATGTGTGTTGGCATGGCCGTATAATTGACGGGACAATTCATCTTTTAAGCGAACTTTCCGTACACAAAGAAATGACAATTCATCTTTTAGGCGAACTTTCCGTACGATGGAAAATGACAATTCATCTTTAAAACGTACTATCCGTACACAAAGAAATGACAATTCATCTTTTAGGCGAACTTTACGTACGTTGGAAAATGACAAATCATCTATAAAGCGTACTATCCATACACAAAGAAATGACAATTCATCTTTTAGGCGAACTATCCGTAAGATGGAAAATGTCAATTCATCTTTAAAGCGAACTATCCCTACACAAAGAAATGACAATTCATCTTTTAGGCGAACTGTCCGTACGATGAAAAATGACAATTCATCTTTAAAGCGTAACTGCCGTTCACAAAGAAATGACAATTCATCTTTAAACCGAACTATCCGTACGATGGAAAATGTCAATTTATCTTTAAGAACACAATATCACACATACATTACAAGATTCATAGAGTACATCACATATTCGTCCCCACAATAACAACATACTTTACATGCGCCATTAAAACAAAATAACACACGTATATTACAACAATTTAAAACCTACATGACACCAAGGGAAGGATAATTGCGATTGGTAGGATGTGTCCTGCCCGATTCATTTTTTTCATGGATAGTAATGTGCGTTGCTGTCATCACTATCATTTTCACTGAACTTCAAATCAGGTTCTTCCTCCAAATAGACAAGATATAGCTCAATACCTTGACAACAATTTTTTGCATGTTTGACTACTTTATTCCAAATTTCATCCATCATAAGCATTCGAGCACCATCATTTTCAATATTGTCGGGTTCACAATAGTAAACATCGATGAAAGTTACCTTGAAGTTTTCCGTAAGGTAGGAAAACAACTTACTGACATCGAATTCATTAACATCAAAATCGACGATTGTTTGTTTCACACCATTTTCATATGACTTACGATCAAAACAAAGTTCCCCACCGTAAAACACGGTAAGATCAATCAGTTGCATATTGAAACAAAAAGGAAATATTTTTGAAGTAAAAAATAATTGTTTTGTGAAATAACTCGATATGTTGTGTATTTATAGTGGTTTATTTAATATCTTTGTATGTCAATTATATCCATCAAAAAAGAGTACAAAATGACAAGACTGTTCATATTTTAGGCGAAAAAAGGTACATAATGACAAGGCTGTTCATATTATAGGCGAAAATAAAGTACAAAATGACAAGACTATTCATCTTTTAGGCGAAAAAATTGTACACGTGACAAGACTATTCATCTTTTAGTCGAAAAAATTGTACACGTGACAAGACTATTCAATGGCAAAAGTTAGCTGCTAACACAATTAACTACTTGTGAGCAATTATTTCATTTTCTACCTATATAAACCGATTTGTGATCAATTATTTGGAATTCTACCTATATAAACCGAATTGTGATCAATTATTTCATATTCTACCTACATAAACAGAATTGTGATCAAATATTTCATTTACTACTTAAATAACCGAAAATATCAGTATGTATCAACACGTCTTTACAGCACCATGCGACCGTATATTAATTGCTAAGACATATCATAAGTAAAATTTTATTTAAGCATCATCATAAACAAGATATCACTTAACCACACCGAGTGGAATACATTGTCTCAGCGAGATACTCCCTATAGCTAACCTCAAATAGATGTCCATGGCACTGTATATCAACTGGATGACGGTGTGCTAATTTTTCTACAAAATGACAAACATAAACCCCACAACTAGAACTATCAGTTTGTTGAGGGCAATCGATACCAAGATACTGCAAGTTTAGTTGCAACTTATCTACTCTTTCTACACTTGCATTACTCCAGTAATTTAGCTTGTCCAAAAAAACAGGAATGACTTGTTGCGGCTTATCGAGAATCCCGTGCAAGAAGGTCATCCTCGGACATGGGACCGTGGCGTCTACTAAAAGTTTACTGTCGTAAATCATCACAGTCCAGGAAGTCAGGTCCAACTCAGCAAGCATCCAATGCAGACTATTTTGATTCAATGGGAAAAGAACCTGCGAACCAGTAAAAGTTAATTTATATGAACCTTTGCAACTAAGGTTTTTGGGTAAACTTTATTGCTTACCCTATCAAGAGTCCACCAAGGAGGACAAGGTCCCTCTGTGCCATTAGCCAACGCATATAATCTATCGCAATCATGCAATATATAATGAAAATCAACGGGTAAGATGCCACACCGTTCATCCTTGTTACGTGATGAAGCTACTATATTAGACCAAATGTCAATGTGCTACATCATCACAAAATAAGGTTGTAAGAATTACATTGATATAAAATTGCTATAGTAAGTTACAGTCAATTACAAATATATCAAATATATAAATTAAGCATAGGGTATGTGATAACGCACGGATAAATGTTAGCATCACACATGCAAGAAATAAACATTTGTGCCCATAAATCGTACCTTTCTTTCTAGCCAACCATCCCCGCTGGCATTAAGAAGCCTACCCCAAAAGTCCAAAGTCAAAGGGTAGGGATAACCTGTGAGAAATTGTAACACCCCCAAATTTAACAGTTTGCGGAAGCGACGTTTTGGGTGTTACTAATCAATAATCACAAGCACAAAGGATACAGTGAACGACTCTAAATGAGACGTTCGAAAAGTTATTTCACTAATACATAAGTAGTTTCAAAATACAAGCTCGAGTTCAAGTAAATTCCTAGAGATTCTAATACATAACAGTAAGTACAAAAGTAATGTAATAAAATCTCCAAGCTTGTAATGCATGCGACTCGAGCTAAGTAAGCTTATCCTGCTGGGCATCCCTACTGATGCTGTGTACCTGAGAAGCATTACTAAAACGGTCAACCAAAAGGTTGGTGAATCTCACAGGTTTGTAAGTAAGTAAACAGTTTGAACACACAAGTAGTATTTGTAAATCATAGCCAGCCAGTAAGTAATGATCACAGGTTATGCTCATCAATTACTTAAGTTTTAATAAGTGGGTGGTTGTAGGATATACAACCGTTTGATACAATCGCCATGAGCCCCCATAGTTGATGCTTAACGTACAGTAAATATCGGTACCCCCTCATGAATGTAATCCAAAACATTCACACGGAACGAGTAAGAAACGCCCGTTTCTACAGGAACGGTTCGTGGTAGTGCGTGCTACCCCGGGCGGGGATTGTCAGTCCCATATGGATCCATATACTAAAACTCGCGCTTATCACATAACTAACAACTATGGTTCAGGAGGATTTCATTGGATTAGTCGTAAACTCATGCAATTGGCGTATCGTTAATCTCGTACAGTAAGTAAATCATGGCAGCAAGTAAGTTTTGTGTGTTCATGTAAAACAGTAATGCATCTCACCCCTGAGTATAAAACAGTAAAGTAGGGGCTGTAAGACTCACCTGAGTCTGGCAGACAATGCAGTAAGTAAGCAAGTAGTATTCCCGAACTAGCAACCCTTAGCGTCCTAATACGCATAAGGTTTAGTAAGTAAATGGAATACTTGTAAAGTATCCATGCTAGTTGTTCCCAAACTAGTTAATGTCCATTAGTTTGTTTGTACGTTTGTAAATCGTTTGTTATCGGTGTATAATAATAATTCCATCCATTATTATTATGTATTCGTAGTAGTTATACTTTTGTAAAGCGTACGTGTATAACTGTTTGTTTCGTATCACATTGTATATCGTTTGCGTAAGTTCCAATGGGCTTAGTCCCCAAAGGGTACGAGTGAAATCTCGTAAGTATTCGTATGTAAGTTCGTATCAGTTAACGTGTAATCCAGCACGTAACTAGTGGGTGAACTTGTAAGTTTGTATCGGTTGTAATCCGTGTAGTGTACAAGAGTAAGTTCGTTGGAGTGTAATCTCCTAAGTATTTCGAGTGTAAACTCGTGTGCGGGTGTGAGTGAAATCTCACGTTCAGTTTAGTATAAACTTGTACGTATTCGGGTATCGTTGTATACTTTCAAAAGTATATTGTTTTCATGTATAAGTCGTATCGTATTCGTTTTAGTAATTGAAAAGTGGTTCCAACACTTAGAAAAATATTTAGTTTTCTGTTCTGGGCATTATGCGACACTATAATGCGACACTGGGGTAGTGTCGCAGACAATATGCGACACAAGGGAAGTGTCGTATGACTTGGTTCTGGTTTGGAGTCTATGCGACACAAGGGCTGTGTCGCAGACATGGGTACGACACTATATACGACATAGTCGTAGTGTCGCAATCAAGCGAAAATATGCGACACAAGAGAAGTGTCGTGGAAACAAGGTGCGACATAAGAGCTGTGTCGCAGTCAAGCGACGGGTACGACACAACCATGCGACACTATGGTAGTGTCGCATAAAGATGTGTCCAGATGCGACACAAAGGGGCTGTTTTGGTGTTTGCTCGGTTTTGAGGTCAAACGTTCGAGTCTTGACCCGAGGCTTTTACCTAAGTCATATGATGGCTAATAATCACTTAATCAACTGAGTTTTCGGTTCTAGAGGTCCTCGAGGTGTCGGTTTTTAGTTAATCTTTTCCAAAGTTTTGACACAAAATATATATGTTTGTAAATTGATCTTTATAGCAAAACGAGGGCGTTTCTGGGCTAAACCTTCTTCACGAAAGTTGTAGCCGACGAAAAGACGAAGATTTTATGTTTAGAAAGTTTTCGCTAGTTTCAAACGTATGATTTTATAAAAATTCGAGAAGTGGACTGATCTCAGTTTAGTGGTTTCCTGTTTCAGATTCTTGACTCGGTTCCAACCCTCGATTTAACCCATTTGTAGTCCATTTCAAGCCTAACGAAAAATCACACATATTCTCATATATCTAAAGTTCATTTCTGCATTTTATGGTATTTTCTTATGTCCGTTTACTATTTTAAACAAAAATAAAAGTGAAGTGTGGTCAGATTTGGTTCCAAACAGAACTAAGTCCAAAGTTCTAGTATTAGCCGAAGATGGGTGTATTTCTGGGCAAAACGCCCTTCATGAAAGTCGTAGGCGACGAAGAGACGAAGATTTCTTATTTAGAAAGTTTTCGTTGATTTTGAACACACGATTTTATAAAAATTCCGGAAGTGGACTGTTTTCAGTGGTGGTTCTCGGTTTAAGTTTTCGAGTTCCAAAAACGAGTTTTAACGTATAATTTGGACATTATAAAGCTAGGGGAACAACATGTATGTAAAATAAACGTAATCGGAAAAGTTTACGAGTCGCCGGAAAACTTACAAAGTTGTCGAAACGAAAATCCGAAAAGATGAAGTTGTAGCCCTCGTTCTCGTGCTCGTCGTTGCTCCTTTGCGTTTTGTGATTCAACCAAGCTTTGTGGTGTTTTTAGGGTTTTTTAATGGTGGTTTTAGAGAGAGATAGAGAGATGATCGATAGAGAGAGAGAGAGAGGAGTGGGAGAATGATTGAGTGAAAGAGTGTGGATTTTGTTTGTGTGAGGGAGTGATCAAAGAGGCATGGGGGTGGGAACCCCATGTCTTGGCCGGTTTTTGGGTGGGGCCACAAGGTGTGGTCTCACCAATTTTTGCTCCTCCGTGTTTGCGCTCCGTGCGGTGTTCGTTTCCCCGGTCGTTTAAACGTAAAAAATAATTTTATACGCGATTAAATATAAGTTTAAAATATACGAATAATACTCGATAGATAGATTGTAGTATTTTACCAAAATACTAGTTTTCAAGTTATAAAACATAACTTCGTTTGTTTTGTCGGTTGGTCGAGTTTTCGGAGAGTTCGGTGACGTTTTAATTAAAACGTAAGTTTTCGTTATATTATTAACATAATATAAAGTAGTCATCAAAGTAATTAAATAATTTCGCATTATTTAATAATCGTTTTATCAGTGTACGCAAGTTTGTACAATTGTAGTTTTATACGATATTTGTACGAATCGTATACGCGTATATATACATATATTCCATCCATATATATATATATAGTAAGTAATGTATTTAATCCTATTTCATATTAAATACAAGTAATAAACAAGTAATTAGGAAAATTTTAAATTGGCCCTAATTTCGGGGTTGTTACATTCTCCCCTTGTTATGAAAATTTCGTCCCGAAATTTGTTCGAAGTAGTAATCGATAGTAGGGTAGGTCCTACAGTGTTGGAAATCAAGTAGTTGTCAGGTGGTAACGTACCCTAATTTTTGTTGCCTGAAGGTAGTGGGCATTTGGCCTTGAGATGGCCAGCACTCCCACAGTTGAAGCAGAGTTTCACCTTAGGAGGATTCGTACTCTTAGTGGTACACGGTCCTCCATGATGCCGAGTGCATCGGGAACAGTAGGGTTTATTTCCTAAGTAAACCTTCACCCTTTTTGCTGGAGGCGGGGTGCAGTCAGTATCGGTATCCTCTTCAGTAGGAGTACCATGTGAAGTTGGTGATGAGGTAGAGTTTTCTAAAGCTAACAAGCGTAGCTCGTACTCACGCATACGCAGGTCATTTTGGAAGGCAATTCGTCGTAGGTTATCAATGTCTTCCCGTGCTTCAGTCAGTTGTTTTCGCAGCGAATCAATAGTTTGGTTGAGGTGGCTGACTGATTCAGCAGTCAAGGTTACATCAACTGGTGCTTTTGCAGCAGTTAGAGCAACAGGAACAGCAGGTGCCATTGCTGATTCAGCGGAGTGTTCTGTATCACACTCGAGTTCAAGGAGGTAAGGAAACACCTTCGGTTCCTCACTGAGCAGTTCATCTTGCAGTGTAGGGTTGTTGACGGAGTGAGTTGTCATTTCCTACGAAATAAGGGTTCTATTTAAGAAATTGCCTCAAGTAGTGAAGTTATATTAAATTATCTGTCTAAAGTAATGAATAGTAGACGAGTTCCCGGTCTCAACCAGTGTGAGATAATTGGGAAAGGAGTTTGTTTATGGAAATCAAAGTGTACTACCAGTTATATGGTCGGAATTCATATAATCGGTCGTTTCCTAATCCTATTGTGTACTTAAGATCAAAGGAAACACACAGAATAAAGCATAGTTATACATAAATCATTAAGCGAGAGATTTATGAGAAAACAGATTCGGGTAGTCAAAGAATGAACGTACCCGGGTTGAGTAAATCGCAAAGTCTCGGGTTCGGGTCTTCTTCCCTAGCGTTAATTACATACGCTCTGCTCCTCGTATTGTTGGTTCGGAGTTTCAGTTTTGGGCAATCCTTCCTAAAGTGCCCGGTACTATTGCACTCATAGCAGGTCTTGGGTGCAGGAGTATCAGTACCAGTGGGGTTGGTTTGACAGTCTTGAGCCAAGTGCCCGAATTTCTTGCATTTGGAACAGGGACAGGAGCCGTTATGATGACGACTACATTTGGAGCAGTAAGGCTTGCTCCCCTTGTAAGCCTTTGAGTCACTGGCATTGGCAGTTGCAGGCTTTTTGTCAGAGGTAGGATTGGATGAGTGGGGAATCACTTCCCATTTACGTTTGTTATTCGCAGGTGGGGTCGAAGTCGAGCCACGGCGGACAGAATTGGCCGTTAACTCATGAGCCATGCGAATGGCGCTCTGAATGGTTCCCGGTTTGGACGAAGTAACTAAGTCTTGTAGTCGCTCGGGAAGTCCATCAACGTACTTTTCGATCCTTTTGTATTCAGGATCAACCATGGATGGGCACAGCAGTGCCAACTGATGAAAACGGTTGGTGTAACCGGTGATATCGTCGCCTTGCATCTTGTGATTCCAGAATTCTAATTCCAACTGTTTCAGTTCGTCTCTCGGGCAGTACTCGCCCCTCAGCATATTCTTTAGTTCATCCCACGGTAATTTGTAAGCATCGGCAATGCTCACAGTCTGCGCATAAGTATTCCACCAGGTTAGGGCAGTGTCAGAAAAAGTGCTGGCGGCGAATTTGACTTTATCCTCTTCCTTGCAGTTACAGATGAGGAATACTGATTCGATTTTCTCGGTCCAACGGATCAGACCAATCGCTCCTTCAGTTCCGGCAAAGTTTAGAGGCTTGCAGTTATGGAAGTCTTTGTAGGTGCAGGTTTTGGGTTGCGGTCCGTTAGTAGCTGTATCTTCGCTACCAGGGTTTGATGTTCGGGTAGCTAAGGCTTGGGCCACACTACGGGCAATGAGGCCCGCGACTTCGGCTTCGGTAAGCATGATTTGTCGTCGAGGAGGCATGTTCCTTGAAACAATAGATAAAGAACATGTGAAGGTTTGAACAAGAATTATGATTGTGATGATTTAGTAAGTTCAAAAGAATTTCGTCAAAGGTTGAAATTTGTTCAAAGCTGTGAATTAATAATAAGTTATATAGTTTTGAAATTTTGAGAATTTTTATAAAACATTTTGTAAGAAATTGAGTAATAATTTTGATAGTAAGAATTTGTTGAAAAGTTTTGAAGTCTAACGGAGACTTGAGTTGAAAATAACTTTATCAGGTTACACCTATCGGTACGGTGAGGTACGTTGTAAAATGTTATAAACGTCGAATTAAGTAGGGTTAGCGAATAAAACAGAATCCCGATCTTCATATCAAAGGATATTCGATTAGCTAGGGTTGTCAGTTATAATGATGTGGAAGTCTTCAGACGTATGAATTCGTAAAAGTTGAATAAAATAGAATGACGAGAATCGAGTTGTCGTTTGGTTAATGTAAGTTGAAAAATAAGTTTCACGGTAGTCGAGAGAGAGTATCGTATCGGGGAAAGAGGCCTATGTATATATATATATATCACATAACTGCCTAGTTCGTGTCTAGCACAATCAAGTAAAAGTCCCGGTTCTCTCGAGGTCAGAGTCAGCTATTGCATTCCTGTTCAACATAACCCCTTTCAGAACTTACATCATCTTCATTTAATTGTACATAGTTGATCAGGCTATGTTAAATTAAACTTGTATGCTGTAATTCCTGAACCAGTTATACTTAATGAGGAATACTGCCTAACGGTCATAGTCTAGGCCCACTAAATGCAACCTAGTTCACTATAACCTTAGGCTCTGATACCAATCTGTAACACCCCCAAATTTAACAGTTTGCGGAAGCGACGTTTTGGGTGTTACTAATCAATAATCACAAGCACAAAGGATACAGTGAACGACTCTAAATGAGACGTTCGAAAAGTTATTTCACTAATACATAAGTAGTTTCAAAATACAAGCTCGAGTTCAAGTAAATTCCTAGAGATTCTAATACATAACAGTAAGTACAAAAGTAATGTAATAAAATCTCCAAGCTTGTAATGCATGCGACTCGAGCTAAGTAAGCTTATCCTGCTGGGCATCCCTACTGATGCTGTGTACCTGAGAAGCATTACTAAAACGGTCAACCAAAAGGTTGGTGAATCTCACAGGTTTGTAAGTAAGTAAACAGTTTGAACACACAAGTAGTATTTGTAAATCATAGCCAGCCAGTAAGTAATGATCACAGGTTATGCTCATCAATTACTTAAGTTTTAATAAGTGGGTGGTTGTAGGATATACAACCGTTTGATACAATCGCCATGAGCCCCCATAGTTGATGCTTAACGTACAGTAAATATCGGTACCCCCTCATGAATGTAATCCAAAACATTCACACGGAACGAGTAAGAAACGCCCGTTTCTACAGGAACGGTTCGTGGTAGTGCGTGCTACCCCGGGCGGGGATTGTCAGTCCCATATGGATCCATATACTAAAACTCGCGCTTATCACATAACTAACAACTATGGTTCAGGAGGATTTCATTGGATTAGTCGTAAACTCATGCAATTGGCGTATCGTTAATCTCGTACAGTAAGTAAATCATGGCAGCAAGTAAGTTTTGTGTGTTCATGTAAAACAGTAATGCATCTCACCCCTGAGTATAAAACAGTAAAGTAGGGGCTGTAAGACTCACCTGAGTCTGGCAGACAATGCAGTAAGTAAGCAAGTAGTATTCCCGAACTAGCAACCCTTAGCGTCCTAATACGCATAAGGTTTAGTAAGTAAATGGAATACTTGTAAAGTATCCATGCTAGTTGTTCCCAAACTAGTTAATGTCCATTAGTTTGTTTGTACGTTTGTAAATCGTTTGTTATCGGTGTATAATAATAATTCCATCCATTATTATTATGTATTCGTAGTAGTTATACTTTTGTAAAGCGTACGTGTATAACTGTTTGTTTCGTATCACATTGTATATCGTTTGCGTAAGTTCCAATGGGCTTAGTCCCCAAAGGGTACGAGTGAAATCTCGTAAGTATTCGTATGTAAGTTCGTATCAGTTAACGTGTAATCCAGCACGTAACTAGTGGGTGAACTTGTAAGTTTGTATCGGTTGTAATCCGTGTAGTGTACAAGAGTAAGTTCGTTGGAGTGTAATCTCCTAAGTATTTCGAGTGTAAACTCGTGTGCGGGTGTGAGTGAAATCTCACGTTCAGTTTAGTATAAACTTGTACGTATTCGGGTATCGTTGTATACTTTCAAAAGTATATTGTTTTCATGTATAAGTCGTATCGTATTCGTTTTAGTAATTGAAAAGTGGTTCCAACACTTAGAAAAATATTTAGTTTTCTGTTCTGGGCATTATGCGACACTATAATGCGACACTGGGGTAGTGTCGCAGACAATATGCGACACAAGGGAAGTGTCGTATGACTTGGTTCTGGTTTGGAGTCTATGCGACACAAGGGCTGTGTCGCAGACATGGGTACGACACTATATACGACATAGTCGTAGTGTCGCAATCAAGCGAAAATATGCGACACAAGAGAAGTGTCGTGGAAACAAGGTGCGACATAAGAGCTGTGTCGCAGTCAAGCGACGGGTACGACACAACCATGCGACACTATGGTAGTGTCGCATAAAGATGTGTCCAGATGCGACACAAAGGGGCTGTTTTGGTGTTTGCTCGGTTTTGAGGTCAAACGTTCGAGTCTTGACCCGAGGCTTTTACCTAAGTCATATGATGGCTAATAATCACTTAATCAACTGAGTTTTCGGTTCTAGAGGTCCTCGAGGTGTCGGTTTTTAGTTAATCTTTTCCAAAGTTTTGACACAAAATATATATGTTTGTAAATTGATCTTTATAGCAAAACGAGGGCGTTTCTGGGCTAAACCTTCTTCACGAAAGTTGTAGCCGACGAAAAGACGAAGATTTTATGTTTAGAAAGTTTTCGCTAGTTTCAAACGTATGATTTTATAAAAATTCGAGAAGTGGACTGATCTCAGTTTAGTGGTTTCCTGTTTCAGATTCTTGACTCGGTTCCAACCCTCGATTTAACCCATTTTTAGTCCATTTCAAGCCTAACGAAAAATCACACATATTCTCATATATCTAAAGTTCATTTCTGCATTTTATGGTATTTTCTTATGTCCGTTTACTATTTTAAACAAAAATAAAAGTGAAGTGTGGTCAGATTTGGTTCCAAACAGAACTAAGTCCAAAGTTCTAGTATTAGCCGAAGATGGGTGTATTTCTGGGCAAAACGCCCTTCATGAAAGTCGTAGGCGACGAAGAGACGAAGATTTCTTATTTAGAAAGTTTTCGTTGATTTTGAACACACGATTTTATAAAAATTCCGGAAGTGGACTGTTTTCAGTGGTGGTTCTCGGTTTAAGTTTTCGAGTTCCAAAAACGAGTTTTAACGTATAATTTGGACATTATAAAGCTAGGGGAACAACATGTATGTAAAATAAACGTAATCGGAAAAGTTTACGAGTCGCCGGAAAACTTACAAAGTTGTCGAAACGAAAATCCGAAAAGATGAAGTTGTAGCCCTCGTTCTCGTGCTCGTCGTTGCTCCTTTGCGTTTTGTGATTCAACCAAGCTTTGTGGTGTTTTTAGGGTTTTTTAATGGTGGTTTTAGAGAGAGATAGAGAGATGATCGATAGAGAGAGAGAGAGAGGAGTGGGAGAATGATTGAGTGAAAGAGTGTGGATTTTGTTTGTGTGAGGGAGTGATCAAAGAGGCATGGGGGTGGGAACCCCATGTCTTGGCCGGTTTTTGGGTGGGGCCACAAGGTGTGGTCTCACCAATTTTTGCTCCTCCGTGTTTGCGCTCCGTGCGGTGTTCGTTTCCCCGGTCGTTTAAACGTAAAAAATAATTTTATACGCGATTAAATATAAGTTTAAAATATACGAATAATACTCGATAGATAGATTGTAGTATTTTACCAAAATACTAGTTTTCAAGTTATAAAACATAACTTCGTTTGTTTTGTCGGTTGGTCGAGTTTTCGGAGAGTTCGGTGACGTTTTAATTAAAACGTAAGTTTTCGTTATATTATTAACATAATATAAAGTAGTCATCAAAGTAATTAAATAATTTCGCATTATTTAATAATCGTTTTATCAGTGTACGCAAGTTTGTACAATTGTAGTTTTATACGATATTTGTACGAATCGTATACGCGTATATATACATATATTCCATCCATATATATATATATAGTAAGTAATGTATTTAATCCTATTTCATATTAAATACAAGTAATAAACAAGTAATTAGGAAAATTTTAAATTGGCCCTAATTTCGGGGTTGTTACAGAAATAAACAATGATCGCTGGGATTTCCATGGTCAAGCCACCGTTGACAGAACTCACGTGCTGTGGTTTCCAAAAAAGTCTCACAATTGCGCGTTGTAGATGGTACTATCACTTTATGGCAAGTAGCACTGCCATCAATATCCATCATTTGCTTTGATAAAAAAAAATTGTTGTTAGAAGAAGACGCATGTACAACAACTTTGATTAAAAAATTAAATGTTGTCTGAATTTACTCACTTCTTCTTCATCATCCTCGTCGTCAGCACAACTTTGCAGAAACATACGAAATTCTTCATTTGTCCATAGCTCTAAAGGTTTATCAAAACTAGGGTGTTCTTTTCTACTTAACGGTTGTTCATTGGGTTGTTTATTACCAACACGTGCCGGTTCTCTACCAACTCCCCTACATTCTTTACTACTTCTTGGTTGTTCTCTAATCTTTTTAGAATGTTCATTATCAGCACAACCCTTTTCTTTACCAATCACTCGTTGTTCTTTGCTAATTCTTGGTTGTTCTTTCCTGATTGTTGGTTAGTCATTACCGACATCAGGTTGTTCTATAATTATTGGTTGATCCTCAACCATAATTGTCGCCAACTCTTCTTCGGTAAACTCTAACTCAGACATATTATAATTCGGGTATGCTTTATTCCACAACACCTATTATATATATCAATTTAAAAAAGGTGTGAAAGCACAACAAATTTAAATATATTAAATGGATATGAATGATCATATACCTCAACTAACTCCCCAATATTACCAAAACGCCTCTGTTGCCTACATTTCACATCCACAAAACGCCTACCTTGTTGCATACATTCCACAATCTTGAAACGCCTTTCAAACTTAGCCAATAATGAATCTACCTTGATGTGACGCAAAAAGTCATGTTTTTAAGTACAATATTCCACACTTTTTGGGCACATCTTTAGTGAAAACATTTCAAAACAATCATTATTTACTAAAATTCACTAAAGTGCTCCAAATATAGGCGTTGCTAAAAAATTCACTAAAAACGTTCAAAAAACGAGCAAAACAGAGCGAATAAACAATGACCAATTCTCACACCCTCATTTACCTTATGATAAGCACATTCTAACATTATGATATGATGTAACAGGTAAAAACGAGATGGGAGAATCAAGAATCATGCAAATTGGGTAAAGAACGGAGGAGATACGGCTTCTACAGATCGTTAAAAGTCATTCCGGCTATGCCTGAGATATACACATCCAATTTCTGTGAAATTAGCACCATTAGAAGCGTAACGGAATTACGAGATCGTGGGCGAAAGAATCAGGTCAAACGGACGTGTAACGAAGGAGATACGCGCGTTTTAAGCAACGAACGAAATCAGACGGAGCCCGTATACGGCCCTGGAGACCGTATACGGCCCTACCAAGACCGTATACGGCCCTAGACACACCGTATACGGCCCCTCATGCCCCATATGCTGCCCATTTGTGCTTCGTTTGCTTGTACGTTGGTGCTTCGCGACTTGTACGGCTGATTTGGAGCTTTGCCTATAAATAGAGGGTCACCTCTCCACATTTTCACACACCATTCTTCATTCCACTCATTTCCTCACTCTCACTTTCTCTCTCACACACTCTCTCTCTCTACTCTCTCTCTTCTTTTTCTCTCTCTAGAATTAGGGTTAGCATCAGTTAGTTCTCAGTTAATATTTAACTGGGACTAACAGAGGGACTACTTTTGTAATAGCGTAGGGAATAGTTCAGGGGCTTATTTGTAATATTGTCGAAGATATTGCGGAGATTCTGCTTGTACTCTCTCTCTAACGTTTATTCAATCTACGCTTTATTAACGGTTACTTCTTTCCTTATCTATTATAATGATGATTGCTATTGTTATTATGCTAGATTTAGGATCTGTTATTATGCGTAGTGAGTAGTTATATTGTGTGTTTGTTGTGATGTAGTTAGTCGTTAATTGGGATGATGTCATTATGAAACAACGGAAGTAACATTATACGGCTTTCATTTGTATAGCGCCAGAAACATCACTAATGTGTGGAGTACGGAACGTGGAAGCTATGAAAGTCGTGGGCACAATCTGTTGTGGATTAATGTTCCCAACTATTATATTATAAATGAAAACTCGGTGCTTTGATTACGCGTTCCATCTATGATTTTAAACCGCATATTCAACTAACGCCTTTCCACCAATAAACGTGGTTAAAACCTTTTGATAAGACGTCATATCGGGGGTAATTAATTATCTGTGTTTTGGTTTTGGATCTGTGGAAATACTTTATACGTACTGTACACCGTGAATAAACTTCTGATTAAATATCTGTGTTCAAATAACATGGTCTGGTTTTGAAGCCGTGGAAATGCTGTTTTAAACAAGTATTGTACACTGTGAATAAACTAGGGATTTATTGGTTAAATACAAGTGAGGGCTGGTTTAAATCATAAATGGGGGATCTCTAATTTAAAATACAAACTCAGTTTATGAATCCAGAAAGGAAGACGAGGAATCATCTAGTATTCCAAATTTGTCTATCACCCCTGGATTCTACAAAACCATTGATGGAAAGTAATCAAACACCAACCAAGTCTTAAACCTAAATGTTTTATTCAATTGAGTATCACTGTGGTGTTAAGAACGGTCGGACCGTTAGTGGGTCTGTTACTCTATGCATGCGCCCAGGAATCTTCGTATTCCAGAAAAGGGTCACTGTTCCGTAACAGGGCAGTGTTGAGAGTTGAGCAGCCTCCTCCGATCAGAATCACGATAGCCTAGTTACTCAGTGACATACTGATTGAGCAATCAATCAGTAGGGTTCTAGTGCTTACACCACAAATACTTAAGACAAATAAAATACAAATCTTTAGAAAGACGTTTTCATAACTTAAACTAAAACATCATCCCAATGCAAGGCTAACGAAGTCACAACAAACACCCCCTTTATCCTGACTGCTATCCCTTTATTTTATTTTATTGCATAGTTTAATTATTATTATAAATTAGAAAACAAACAAAAACAAACCTCCAACTGCTTTTAAAACAACCTTCACTAGCTAGATTCGGACATCTTGATTTCTCTGTTTCACAATACCGTTGGTTTTAAAGAACGACCCTAGGTCATACTTGCTGCTATACACCTTTAGCACTGGTAAACTTAGGCCCCAGCATTTACAAATTTTAAAACTCCACTGACACGTCGCCAGTAGTCGGTGCAACGACAGGTTAATTCCTAACCGACCGCTGGTGGCGCGTCAAGTTTTTGGCGCCGCTGCCGGGGAATCAACTGTAAGACTCAGAGACGTCATGATGAACTTTCTTTCTAGTGAACCTTTAGGATGGTTCTCTCTTCTTAAACCACTAAAAATTCTTTCAACCCTTCCTTTCCCCTATCCTGAAGACGACATCTTACCCATCCGACGAGAGAAGCGATCATCTTCCCACAATCCTATAACCACCGCACGTATAACTCTCGCTGATAGCAACAAATCCTCGATAGAAGTTCGAGGTGGACCCATACGCTACCCGGAGACTGAAGGAGCATCATTCGAACTCAAGCATGACGTAGTGCAGCTGATCCTGAATCGCTGCCAATTCAATGGACAACCGAACGATGACCCCTACTCCCACCTCAACAAATTTTTCACCCTATCCGACTCTTTCAAGCAAAATAGGGTTGAGCAAGATACAATCCGCTTATATCTGTTCCCGTATTCTCTTTCTCATCATGCACAGACTTGGTTCGAGGAATTAGAGACCAACTCTATCTCCTCATGGGCGGAAATGGAAGATAAGTTCTTAACAAAGTACTTTCCCCCATCCAAACGAACCAAGTTAAAGAAAGACATCTTGAACTTCCAACAGTTTCATGATGAATCAATCTTTAGTGCATGGGAAAGATTTAAGAGGTTTCTTAGAAGATGTCCTAACCACCTAATCGAACGATCAACTCAGTTGTGCACGTTTTACAATGGTCTCGCACCGCACCACAAGCCAATGCTCGATGCCGCTGCTCGAGGAAACTTCACGCGTTGCACGGATGACGAAACCTGGAATCTGCTTGAGAGCATGACCATGAATCACAACGATTGGAACACTGATGAGCATTCCTCATCATCGGCACCGCTTGCCCTTCCCAATCCCGTGCAAACTGAGGCGATCAAATTTCTGACGGAACAAATTGGAACGCTAACCGAGGAAATAGGAAAGCTGAAGAAACCTCCTCAACAGGTCTACCATATTCGGTCCTGTCAGAACTGTACCAATCTACAAGCTACGAACCCTGTTGATGACACAGCCTACTATGACCAGTTCCGAACTCACCCACGTCCACCTGATTATACTCAAACCTCTCCTCCTCGAGCCAACCAATACCTACCAATTCCACCACCCAACCAAATCCAATATCCAACCTACCACCAACCACCATTACTTCCCGGAACCACACCAGAGATGGCCCAACCTTATGAACCTACCACGCCAATTACTAGTCCAGACGACACCCTCACACAGATCATTCAAACGATTACGGCTAGACAAGACCAGGTTGATCTCTTCTTAAGAGACCAACTAACTTTACTAAACACTCTTGTAACCCAAGTAGGTCGACTAGCAGAACTGTAACACCCCCAAATTTAATGATTTGCGGAAGCGAGTTTAGGGTGTTACTAATCTGGTAATCACAGCATAAGATACATAATGAACGACTCTAAATGAGACGTTTGAAAATAGTTATACATTTCTGAAATTAAAGTGTTTACAAGTTGCGAGCTCGCATAAAAGTAATATTACATTCTACTAGTACTGAAGCAAATGCAATAAATGTCCTGAGTGTTGAAAACATGCGACTCGAACTAGAATCCTGTAGTCCAATCCTACTACAGCAGTGTACCTGAGAATGCACACTAAAAGGGTCAGCTGAAAAGCTGGTGAGTTCACAAGTAATTTGTAGAAACAAGTAGTTCAAGTAATAAATATTTCATTCAGAAATATTAATCAAGTTTAGCAGTTTAAATAACAATAGTTGCCCCTCGAGTCAGTTATAAGTAATTTATGGTAATCAGGTGAACCTAATCAATGGGTTTCTGGTCAAGTAAAGGGGACCAATCCCCAGCCTGGGTGTTATCCGGTAAGATATTGTCACCTGACAATATGTATACGAGAGTAGCGTAAGGTGACTATCTGTCGTGCTACTGGCCGCAAGCAATCAAGCAAGCAAGTTCTTAGGCAGTCGGTATTGCTCCCCGGCAATACGGTACGGATAGTTTGTACGGTTTCAAGTATTAGTACTATGGCTACTAATAGGTCACGATGCCACCTGGCATGAAAGGTTGCACCCCGGCAACGTGATCAAGTTATCTGTTTTGTAAACGTGTCATATCGGTACGGGTTGTAATTACAGTCAAGTGAGCAAAAGCTCGTAATTTCCTGAGTCTCCGACTCGTAAGTGTTTCGCATCACCTACAGTGATCGTAATGGGTTCGTAACTACGGTCAAGTGAGCAAAAGCTCGTAATTTCCTGAGTCTCCGACTCATAAAAATCTAGTAATCACCTACAGTGATGGTAATGGTTATCCCCCAAGGGAAGTGTCAAGTTATGTCCCGCAGGACTATGTTTAAGTAAATTAACCAGTCATAGAGCCAACGACCCCGACCGTAATAATTCGTAGGTCCGTTGCTGAATGTAAGTAAAGCATAAGTCCATATGCTGAAATGAGTAACCGTGCAGTCCCGCAGGACTACGATAGAGCATGAATCCACATGCTGAGCCAACGACCCCGACCGTAATAATTCGTAGGTCCGTTGCTGAGTGTGAGCATTTAGCTCGTAAGTAAGTTGTACCACCCACCGTGGTATCGTGAGCAATCCAGCTCGCAAGTAAGTTGTACCACCCACCGTGGTATCGTGAGCTCGTTTGTAAATCCGTAATACCAATCACATTGGTATCGTGTTTGTACCACCCACCGTGGCATCGTTTTGCTTCACATATAGTGACAGCGTCCGTTATTCCCCCGCAGGAGATGCAAGTAATCGTTTTGGCAGTACACGACATGCCGCAAGTAAGTTTAGCCCAAGGCTAGTAAATTGTTACAGGCACTCAACAGTACCTCAAGTTGTTACGTAATTCACAGCAGTAAATCTTACTACTAAAAGTATGAATGTCACCTAGGTATAGAGGTAGGTCATAATCATCTGTTAGGTACGTATCTACGTCACCTAGTTTGTCCAAAGAAATGTGTAAAGTCAAAGTACGTTAACACGTCACTTAACTGTCGGGAAGTACTTACAGTACTTAGTCAAAGTCATCCGTTAGTTCTTAAGGGTGGTCAACGTTAAACTAGCATGTCGGTGCCTCTAGTTGGTGTTCATAAGTCCACTAGTCGTTACTAGTACTTAGCAAGTCACTGATGTAGTGAGGCGGTTACTCCCTAGATATCATATGTAATATAATTCTAGGTGTTTCTGAAACGGTCGTACTTAATATCTCTAAGTAAGTTCAAGTGGTTCGTAGCTGGCGTAATCTAACACCGTTACCATAAACTATTGTAAAACGTTTGTAAAGATTCATACAGTGGAACGTAGTAAAACAGGAGTATGCATTCCCACCCCGAAATCAGTTGAAAACAGTAAAAGAGTGGGGTTATGAACTCACCTGAGGAGCTAGCGTCCTAGTGTAACGAGTCGTGCCAAGTGAAATCTCCTAGTGTCCTAAACATGAGAGATTTCGTACGTTTGTAAGTGCGGTTCGTTATGGATGGTTCGTAATAATAATTTAGATTATTATTAGGTTCGAGTTTTCGTATACTTTATAAAGTATATTCGTTTTGGATTACAAGCCTTATCGTATTTGAATTTTCATTTGAAAACGTTTTCCGACACTTAGAAAGATTTGGAAATTTTCTGTTTTCTGCAACACAACATGCGACACAAGGGTTGTGTCGCATGGTACGACACAATTCTGCGACACAAGGATTGTGTCGCATGGATTCGAGGTGCTGAGTCAACAGCGACATAAGCGTTGTGTCGCATGGGTTTTGCGATATAAGATGCGACACAAGATACGACATAAGATACGACATAATACGGTTTATACGACACAAGAGTGCGACACAAGGGTTGTGTCGCATGGATGGTTTATGCGACACAATATGCGACACAATGGTTGTGTCGCAAAGATGAACACCCAGACAGTCAGCAGCGACTGTCGCATTTTTCCGACCAAAAACCCAATCCAAACGTGTTTTTGAGCTATAAAATCGTGTTTCTTTGTTGTATTGTTTAATACTAAGTATGTTAAACACTATTATGAAAGAAAACTTCAAAATCTAAAGATTTACGGGATTTGTCGGAAACTTACAAGTGGTCGGATTTGAAATCCGGAAAGGTGGTTGTGTAGATCGTGAACTCTTGATCGTTTTTCTCTAAATGGCCCAAGCGATTTGAGGTCGTTTTGTGGTAGTTTTTATGTGATTAGTGAGTATTTTAGAGAGAAGATTGAGAGAGAAATGGAAGTAGAGAGAGAGAGAGTGAAGTTGAAAATGAGGTGAAAAAGGGGGAGGAAGTTGGGTTTTGTCCAACACAGATCCCCAGTGCGCGGACTGTGGTCTCCAACCACAGTACAAAATACCCGTGTTTTATTTGTCCAGTTATAAGATAATATAAAATTCTTATTTATATTATTTTAAAATGTTTTCTAATGGAAGTATTTTATAAAATGCTAATTGGAAATAAAAGTTAAATCATTTATCAAAAAGTTTAAATTTGGCGCGAAAATTAACTTTTTGACGAGGTGTTACATTCTCCCCTTGTTAAGGAAATTTCGTCCCGAAATTTAAAAGTGATGTCGTGGTCATGTGAGGTCTGGGGAGCAATGTACGTACATGTTGTTTGTCGAGTAGGTTTTAGACATACCATGTCTTATAACGGGGTTGAAGGGCAGTCAATCCATGACTGTGTCGCGGTTTATCGTTGTAGTCACATCCTGACTATATGGTTTTGTTCAAGTTATCGTTGAGTCGTAGTCACTAAGAGACCGTTTGCATTATAGTCCCTACGGGACTAGATAGTTGTCACCACGTGACTGTTCGAGGAGTAGTCCTATCAGGACTGAGTGTTTTGTATACTTTCAGTCGGTTAGTTTGCTGAAAGCAAACTCTAGCCTGTAAGTTTGGCTTCATTCGTATAGTCGGTATTAATTTATGTAATCGGTATCATTTTGGAATCGACTTTCCCGCCGATCGAAACGTTGTGTTTGATTTGGAAGTTTTAGTATTGGATAGGGACATACCCGTGATATTGTCGCGGTTTCGTCCGGTCCTCCCGGAGTTGATCATGAGGATTTTTCGTTTCTGATTTGGGCAATCTTTCTTGAAATGTCCAGGAGTGTTACATTTGAAACACGTTTGTTGTTTGTCGGGGTTGGCAGGAACTCTACAGTCCCAGATTTGGTGTCCGAATCGTTGGCATCGCTCGCAAGGTGAGCCACAAGGGCCAGAGTGATGACGTTTATAGCTGTGACAGAAGGGTTTATCCCCCGCATAGCCCCGCTTTCCTTTGTATTCAGAAGGGTAAGATTTCAAGGGTTCGGGTTGATTTGTTGGATTATGACTAGTGCTGGAATCGCCATTCCACTTTTGTGTATGATTTTCAGTTGTGAGGGTTTCGCGTTGAACCACCCGCGCCATGAGGTTATGGGCCATGCGAACGGCGTCGCGAATAGTGTTGGGTTTAGAGGAGGTAACCATGCCCGCTATTTGTGTTGGAAGTCCTTCGATGTATTTTTCGATTCGTTTGTTTTCTGGGTTTACTAGTGATGGGCAAAAGAGTGCTAGTCGGTGAAAACGATTGGTATAGGTCATGATGTCGTTGTTTTTCACGGTAAGATGCCAGAGTTCATTCTCGAGTCAGTGTAGTTCCTCGCTAGGACAATATTCGTCCCTCATCAGTTGTTTCAGTTCCTCCCACTAAAGTTCATAGGCGGTGTCGACCCCTACGGTGTGGGCGTGAGCATTCCACCAGGTTAGAGCATTATCTCGAAGGGTGTAGGTGGAGTATTTGACTTTGTATCCATCAGGGCAGTTGCAAATGCGGAAAACAGCTTCCATCCTTTCGATCCATTGGATCAGTCCGACAGCCCCTTCGGTACCAACAAAGATTGGCGGGTTACAGTTCAGAAATTCTTTATAGGTGCAGAGGCGCGCTAAGTTTTGTGCAGCCAGAGCTTCAGCTACCCTTTGCTCTGCGTATTGGTCGCGTTCTGTTTGAGTGTACGTTTGTCGTCCACGTGGCATGATTCTTAAACAAGAATGAAACAACAGTCGTGAGATTCCTTATTCAGGAATTGTGATTATTACAGTCGTATACGTAAATCGGTATTACACCGTTGCCCACGGATATAAAAGTGATAATGACCCAGAAACCACTTAAGGTGTCTGTATGAAAGTCCTCGGACTTTGAAATTTTAAATGTGTAGTCGTACTAGCGACCTAGTTGTGTATTATATGTAGTTCGATCAGAACTATGGTATCGTCGTAGTCTATCAGACTATAATGTAGTACTAAAGTACTATAAATGTGATCCCAATAACTTAGAGTGTATTCATCGAATGAGGCATCACATGCCTGAGTAGTCGTGGTGTGGCACCTCGTGCCCATTAAGGTAATTGCGTATGCGTATAAGTGTACAAGTGCCTATAGCGGGTGTTCCTACGCAAAGAAATCGAGTGGGACGCCTCGTGTCCAGTAGAGTAGTCGTATATAAATATGTGATGCACACGTAGCTATACAAGTATAAGTGCGCAGTAGTAAAGAATCAGGGGTGGCATCTCATGCCCAGTTAAGTAAATGTATATGTACATATAAGTCGTACATGTAACTATAACAAGTCCACATGCATATTGGATAGTAGTTCATCGAGCCTTGGAGTAGCACAGGGTGCTGAAATGCAGTGCCTAAAGCACTGGAGTGTAGAAACAACGTACTGGAATGCAGTGCTATCAGCACAGTAATTGAAATACCAATGTATTGTGATTGTAGTACCGAAGTACTATGAAATGCAGCACCACGTGCCGTAATGAAGTGCCCGCGGCACCGTAATTGCAGTACCCACATACGGTGAATGTAGCATCAACATGCTATGATTTGTAGTATTGACATACTATGAGGTTTGCACTAACGTGCCCATATTGTGGTATCAACATACCATGTGCTGTGCTTGAAAGCATGATGTGACACCACGTGTCATGTGTTGTTTGATTGTAGCCCTAAGGTCAAAATACGTTGTAATTATGTGATTTCTCGAATGTAGCACCGAGGCTAGAATGTGAGTGCCAAGGCACTGAGGTATTGAATTGATTGATCTAAATGATCAAGTTGTGATTGAGATAATTAAGTTATTGTGGACTTAGTCAACACTAATCCAATTGTGACCAGTACGGTCAAAGGTGAAAGATTCGTTTGTTTGTTTTAAATTTTGTGGACGTTTAGCATGTGTGGGTTTCCATTCCCATTGAATATAGTTGTACCTCCTTCCCGAGGTTCGGTGATATATGTGATATGCTCCTATGCGTACATGAGGAGAAAAGTGTCGAGTCGTGATAGTTAGGAGGACGGCGATGTGCCTTTTCACGAGTAAATGATGGTACAGCGGAATTGAGTTGTATATTCTCAGTATATATTTGGTACGTAGAAATAGTATACATGTAAGGCCTATTCATATATACCTACAGTACATATAATAGCCTAGGATGTCTAGCACATAACAATCAGAGTCAACTATGCATTCCTGTTTCAGTATAACCCCTTTCAGATCTTACATCATCTTTATTTAATTGTACATAGTTAGCTACGCTATGTTAAATTAAACTCGTATGATGTAATTCCTGAACCAGTCATACCTAATGAGGAATACTGCCTAACGGTCATAGTCTAGGCCCACTAAATGCAACCTAGTTCACTATAACCTTAGGCTCTGATACCAATCTGTAACACCCCCAAATTTAATGATTTGCGGAAGCGAGTTTAGGGTGTTACTAATCTGGTAATCACAGCATAAGATACATAATGAACGACTCTAAATGAGACGTTTGAAAATAGTTATACATTTCTGAAATTAAAGTGTTTACAAGTTGCGAGCTCGCATAAAAGTAATATTACATTCTACTAGTACTGAAGCAAATGCAATAAATGTCCTGAGTGTTGAAAACATGCGACTCGAACTAGAATCCTGTAGTCCAATCCTACTACAGCAGTGTACCTGAGAATGCACACTAAAAGGGTCAGCTGAAAAGCTGGTGAGTTCACAAGTAATTTGTAGAAACAAGTAGTTCAAGTAATAAATATTTCATTCAGAAATATTAATCAAGTTTAGCAGTTTAAATAACAATAGTTGCCCCTCGAGTCAGTTATAAGTAATTTATGGTAATCAGGTGAACCTAATCAATGGGTTTCTGGTCAAGTAAAGGGGACCAATCCCCAGCCTGGGTGTTATCCGGTAAGATATTGCCACCTGACAATATGTATACGAGAGTAGCGTAAGGTGACTATCTGTCGTGCTACTGGCCGCAAGCAATCAAGCAAGCAAGTTCTTAGGCAGTCGGTATTGCTCCCCGGCAATACGGTACGGATAGTTTGTACGGTTTCAAGTATTAGTACTATGGCTACTAATAGGTCACGATGCCACCTGGCATGAAAGGTTGCACCCCGGCAACGTGATCAAGTTATCTGTTTTGTAAACGTGTCATATCGGTACGGGTTGTAATTACAGTCAAGTGAGCAAAAGCTCGTAATTTCCTGAGTCTCCGACTCGTAAGTGTTTCGCATCACCTACAGTGATCGTAATGGGTTCGTAACTATGGTCAAGTGAGCAAAAGCTCGTAATTTCCTGAGTCTCCGACTCATAAAAATCTAGTAATCACCTACAGTGATGGTAATGGTTATCCCCCAAGGGAAGTGTCAAGTTATGTCCCGCAGGACTATGTTTAAGTAAATTAACCAGTCATAGAGCCAACGACCCCGACCGTAATAATTCGTAGGTCCGTTGCTGAATGTAAGTAAAGCATAAGTCCATATGCTGAAATGAGTAACCGTGCAGTCCCGCAGGACTACGATAGAGCATGAATCCACATGCTGAGCCAACGACCCCGACCGTAATAATTCGTAGGTCCGTTGCTGAGTGTGAGCATTTAGCTCGTAAGTAAGTTGTACCACCCACCGTGGTATCGTAAGCAATCCAGCTCGCAAGTAAGTTGTACCACCCACCGTGGTATCGTGAGCTCGTTTGTAAATCCGTAATACCAATCACATTGGTATCGTGTTTGTACCACCCACCGTGGCATCGTTTTGCTTCACATATAGTGACAGCGTCCGTTATTCCCCCGCAGGAGATGCAAGTAATCGTTTTGGCAGTACACGACATGCCGCAAGTAAGTTTAGCCCAAGGCTAGTAAATTGTTACAGGCACTCAACAGTACCTCAAGTTGTTACGTAATTCACAGCAGTAAATCTTACTACTAAAAGTATGAATGTCACCTAGGTATAGAGGTAGGTCATAATCATCTGTTAGGTACGTATCTACGTCACCTAGTTTGTCCAAAGAAATGTGTAAAGTCAAAGTACGTTAACACGTCACTTAACTGTCGGGAAGTACTTACAGTACTTAGTCAAAGTCATCCGCTAGTTCTTAAGGGTGGTCAACGTTAAACTAGCATGTCGGTGCCTCTAGTTGGTGTTCATAAGTCCACTAGTCGTTACTAGTACTTAGCAAGTCACTGATGTAGTGAGGCGGTTACTCCCTAGATATCATATGTAATATAATTCTAGGTGTTTCTGAAACGGTCGTACTTAATATCTCTAAGTAAGTTCAAGTGGTTCGTAGCTGGCGTAATCTAACACCGTTACCATAAACTATTGTAAAACGTTTGTAAAGATTCATACAGTGGAACGTAGTAAAACAGGAGTATGCATTCCCACCCCGAAATCAGTTGAAAACAGTAAAAGAGTGGGGTTATGAACTCACCTGAGGAGCTAGCGTCCTAGTGTAACGAGTCGTGCCAAGTGAAATCTCCTAGTGTCCTAAACATGAGAGATTTCGTACGTTTGTAAGTGCGGTTCGTTATGGATGGTTCGTAATAATAATTTAGATTATTATTAGGTTCGAGTTTTCGTATACTTTATAAAGTATATTCGTTTTGGATTACAAGCCTTATCGTATTTGAATTTTCATTTGAAAACGTTTTCCGACACTTAGAAAGATTTGGAAATTTTCTGTTTTCTGCGACACAACATGCGACACAAGGGTTGTGTCGCATGGTACGACACAATTCTGCGACACAAGGGTTGTGTCGCATGGATTCGAGGTGCTGAGTCAACAGCGACATAAGCGTTGTGTCGCATGGTGTAACACCCAGTATTTGGGTCTAGTAGTATTTAATATTTTCTGACTGTGAATTATTATTAAGTGTGTCAGAAAATAGGTGTGTCGTATTATTTGAAATAAATAGTGATAAAAGTCGAAAAATTTATTGTGACTAATAAATTATTGAGTGTTTTAATTTTATTTAGTTGACGGTAAAATAAAATAATGTTTCCCCGTAAATGGTTTTTAAGTTCCAGACAATTATAAGTACGGGGAATGAAATCTAAACACTTGTAGTACACCTTTAAATGTTTGGGTCGGTCTCTTTTATCTATATACATACGTACGCATCATATATTATCATATATACATCCATATTATGAGAAAACCCTAGATTAACTCCTAAAATCACTTACTTCCATCAAATTAATGATGCCAAATTCGACTTCAAGCTTCAAGATCAAAGGTTATCATCCTCTAATTCATCTAATCATGTGGTAAGTCTCAATTTCTTGAGTTATGTAAACCTAGAATTTGGGGTTTTGGGATTTTTAACAAATTGATGTGTTAAGATCCGAATTAAAGGGTTGAAATTGTTTAGTTGATGTTAGTTCATGATTATAATTGAAATCCTATGCTAGAGATTGTGTAATTAAATTATGATCATGATAAAAGTTGTGGGTTTAATTGATTTTCATGAAATTAAGCTTGTGTTCATGATATAATGACTAGTAGATGCTTAAATCATGATTAATAGCTAAGCTCTAACTTAGAAACTAAGAACTTGATAAGTTCTTATGAAGCAAGACTATGAAAAGAATTGGATAATCAAGAATTAAGTCTTAAGCTTAAGGTAATGATGATATAATTGTTAATTGATGCTTAATTCATGATTTGTGACTAAACCCTAATCTAGAAATAAAAGAAATGGTGTATGATCATAAGAAAAGTTAATGGGTTTAGTTAGTTATTCAAGAATCAAAGCTTTTAAGCTTATGTTAATGATCATATTGAGATTGATTAAGAATAATGAAATTGGTATTGGTTACTAATTAGAACACTTGATCGAGTTAAATCTCATGTTGTTTACATTGTAGTATTATATTGTAAATACTAAAGATAATAGTGATTAGTGGCTATGAAGCTTATAGTTACCAAATGTGTTACCATATTGAAAATTGTGGTGATTGTGATAATTCATGTGAATTGAATAATTGGGATTTGTTGGTGTAAATCCATTGATACAATGTTATATAGAATTTAAGACAAGTGACTAACTTGTGATATTCTATTGTAATTTCAGATAAACAGAAGACTCAGTGACATTAGACTACTGAGTGGACAACTGAGGTATTAGGTGAGTGGATCTCTAATCCTCAGCGTAACTTGGTTGTAACAAGTTTGGTTACAACAAGTAACGTATTATTACTTTATCCGTTGCATTGGTGATTATGTTGATAGTAATAATACTGTTGATATGTTGACTAGTTGAATATGTGACTTGTTGATTACGTGATCACTTGAGTTAATTGGCCTTCGGGCATCAGTTGTTAATGAGGCAACGAGTTGTTGAACTGTTGGTTGGGCTAGTTGGTTATCTAAAGTTTAACACACCTCCTGTGTTAGTTGAAGATAATCACTAGCTATCGGTCTCGTCCGTATGGCCATACGGTTAGGTTGGATAAGTGTTCTTGGGGAGCCACCCGGGTTTATGGTTATCCCTAGAGCCGCCGATCCTCATTATGGTGTTGTTGAATAGTTGAATTGTTGCATTGTTGAACTGATGCATTGTTGATGTGTTGTATGGTGTACTTGCTTGTTTAGTGATTATTGTTGTACACAAAGTTGTTGAGCTAGGTTAGGTTGTTGATTAGTTATCTACTCACTTAGCGTTATGCTAATCCCCCACATTAACACTTCTTGCAGGTTTCGGTTAGAATAATGGGTGTGCAAGAAGTTGGGCTTGCAGGAATGTTTGACCACGAGGCAATACTCTGATAGTGGAATTGTATAAAATAATGTTTTTATATAACACCTATGTCGAGAAGTTCTGTTTTTTAAAAGGTTGAGTTTTATATGTGATAAAATGGTGTAAACTATCACTAGTTATTTGGACTTACGCTTCCGATTTACTAAATTTAAACTATTATAAATGACGGGTGTTATAAGTTGGTATCAGAGCATAGGTTTGGGCGAATTGGACATAGCAATGTGTTCAATCCCAAATCTATGGTAGTGTCAAGTCAAACATTCCTGGGAGTGCGGGATTAGTGGTTGTATGAGAAAGTTGTTATTGAATATGTACTAACCTATAACAAGTTGCAAGTTTGTTGTTTTGGTTGCAGAGAAGGAGGAATATGAGGAACCGAATGGTATTCTCAATGATTCCTCAATACTCGTGGGCCTAAATGTATCAGGTACTTTTCGATAAGCTTAATGTATTTAATTAAGCTTGAATTGTTTATTTGCTACGGTATGAGTAGTAGTAAAATTAATCGAGTTAGACTAATATGAATCCCAAGTTGTGAGTCGTTGATGATTATTACTTGTTAATAAGATGATAGAAATATTAATGGGTAATTTTGAATGAACTTGAAGTAATTGAATTGTGTCGATACATTGTTGAATAAGGTGTAATAGTTGTATTATGTGGAATTAATTGTGTCTACAATATGAAATTGAAATATGAAATCGGTTGTATGAATTGTTATGTGAAATAATAATTTTTGGAAGTAATATGATTAGCAAAGTTGATATGACTCCATGTAGTGAAATGAGATGTTGGAATATCTCAATTGAAGTAATATGGAGTTGTATTGATGTTCAAATTAGAAGGTGTCCATTAATTGAATTGGTGTGACTCGCTATAGTGAAATTAATGGGATGTTGGTATTCTCCATTAATAGGGTTGGAGTCGTTTGGTTGTGTGAAGTAGAAAGTGTCTATTGATTGAAAGGTATGCATTTGATTTGGAAAGGTCAAAGTGAAAATTTCTAACAAGATGTTAGCTAAATTGCTAGTTGTAAATCGAACTAAACTTTTGTTGTTAAGGTGTATAATGTGGTATTCACTACCACTTGTTGTAATTACTGTAAGGCTGAGATGTTCAAAGAGTTATGTGTTACATTCGTGACCAGTGATTATGTGTTTTAGTTGTATACATGACTAAGTATAAATGCCCATGTAAATGGTCAGTTGACTTATTAAAGACAGGATAAGTGCACAATAATTGTGTAGGGGAAAAGGGAAGAGACATGTACATTGGGATATGGGCATGTGAAAAGGATTGAAATATACATACATATTGTTGAGTTGCTCAAGGGAGTAACATGGGATATGTGTAATTATTATAATGATTGATTATGGAGTAATATTACTTTGGTTGCTGAAATTAGATAGGGTTTCAAAACACAACTTATGTGTTTATGTGAATTCAGTTGATATACACACTGGTGGTGTGTAAGTTGATAATATGTATACACTTTTTGTGTTTAGTGGTTAAATATATGCAAGTTGATTCGGGGGTTGTGTGATTACAGATATGCATGATGGTTATATGCATTAGTGAATTAAATTGGAGGCATATATTAATGAGTAGTATACAATTAGTGTAATATGAAAGGATAAATATTAGCAAATTAGAAATAAAATGTGAGTTAAATCTCACATGAGGAATGGGAGTAATAAGTGGTTGTGTTCTTAGATCATATAAGTGTGATCAGATTTCGAGGACGAAATCTCTTTAAGGAGGGGAGATTTGTAACACCCAGTATTTGGGTCTAGTAGTATTTAATATTTTCTGACTGTGAATTATTATTAAGTGTGTCAGAAAATAGGTGTGTCGTATTATTTGAAATAAATAGTGATAATAGTCGAAAAATTTATTGTGACTAATAAATTATTGAGTGTTTTAATTTTATTTAGTTGACGGTAAAATAAAATAATGTTTCCCCGTAAATGGTTTTTAAGTTCCAGACAATTATAAGTACGGGGAATGAAATCTAAACACTTGTAGTACACCTTTAAATGTTTGGGTCGGTCTCTTTTATCTATATACATACGTACGCATCATATATTATCATATATACATCCATATTATGAGAAAACCCTAGATTAACTCCTAAAATCACTTACTTCCATCAAATTAATGATGCCAAATTCGACTTCAAGCTTCAAGATCAAAGGTTATCATCCTCTAATTCATCTAATCATGTGGTAAGTCTCAATTTCTTGAGTTATGTAAACCTAGAATTTGGGGTTTTGGGATTTTTAACAAATTGATGTGTTAAGATCCGAATTAAAGGGTTGAAATTGTTTAGTTGATGTTAGTTCATGATTATAATTGAAATCCTATGCTAGAGATTGTGTAATTAAATTATGATCATGATAAAAGTTGTGGGTTTAATTGATTTTCATGAAATTAAGCTTGTGTTCATGATATAATGACTAGTAGATGCTTAAATCATGATTAATAGCTAAGCTCTAACTTAGAAACTAAGAACTTGATAAGTTCTTATGAAGCAAGACTATGAAAAGAATTGGATAATCAAGAATTAAGTCTTAAGCTTAAGGTAATGATGATATAATTGTTAATTGATGCTTAATTCATGATTTGTGACTAAACCCTAATCTAGAAATAAAAGAAATGGTGTATGATCATAAGAAAAGTTAATGGGTTTAGTTAGTTATTCAAGAATCAAAGCTTTTAAGCTTATGTTAATGATCATATTGAGATTGATTAAGAATAATGAAATTGGTATTGGTTACTAATTAGAACACTTGATCGAGTTAAATCTCATGTTGTTTACATTGTAGTATTATATTGTAAATACTAAAGATAATAGTGATTAGTGGCTATGAAGCTTATAGTTACCAAATGTGTTACCATATTGAAAATTGTGGTGATTGTGATAATTCATGTGAATTGAATAATTGGGATTTGTTGGTGTAAATCCATTGATACAATGTTATATAGAATTTAAGACAAGTGACTAACTTGTGATATTCTATTGTAATTTCAGATAAACAGAAGACTCAGTGACATTAGACTACTGAGTGGACAACTGAGGTATTAGGTGAGTGGATCTCTAATCCTCAGCGTAACTTGGTTGTAACAAGTTTGGTTACAACAAGTAACGTATTATTACTTTATCCGTTGCATTGGTGATTATGTTGATAGTAATAATACTGTTGATATGTTGACTAGTTGAATATGTGACTTGTTGATTACGTGATCACTTGAGTTAATTGGCCTTCGGGCATCAGTTGTTAATGAGGCAACGAGTTGTTGAACTGTTGGTTGGGCTAGTTGGTTATCTAAAGTTTAACACACCTCCTGTGTTAGTTGAAGATAATCACTAGCTATCGGTCTCGTCCGTATGGCCATACGGTTAGGTTGGATAAGTGTTCTTGGGGAGCCACCCGGGTTTATGGTTATCCCCAGAGCCGCCGATCCTCATTATGGTGTTGTTGAATAGTTGAATTGTTGCATTGTTGAACTGATGCATTGTTGATGTGTTGTATGGTGTACTTGCTTGTTTAGTGATTATTGTTGTACACAAAGTTGTTGAGCTAGGTTAGGTTGTTGATTAGTTATCTACTCACTTAGCGTTATGCTAATCCCCCACATTAACACTTCTTGCAGGTTTCGGTTAGAATAATGGGTGTGCAAGAAGTTGGGCTTGCAGGAATGTTTGACCACGAGGCAATACTCTGATAGTGGAATTGTATAAAATAATGTTTTTATATAACACCTATGTCGAGAAGTTCTGTTTTTTAAAAGGTTGAGTTTTATATGTGATAAAATGGTGTAAACTATCACTAGTTATTTGGACTTACGCTTCCGATTTACTAAATTTAAACTATTATAAATGAGGGGTGTTATACATGGGTTTTGCGATATAAGATGCGACACAAGATACGACATAAGATACGACATAATACGGTTTATACGACACAAGAGTGCGACACAAGGGTTGTGTCGCATGGATGGTTTATGCGACACAATATGCGACACAATGGTTGTGTCGCAAAGATGAACACCCAGACAGTCAGCAGCGACTGTTTCATTTTTCCATCCAAAAACCCAATCCAAACGTGTTTTTGAGCTATAAAATCGTGTTTCTTTGTTGTATTGTTTAATACTAAGTATGTTAAACACTATTATGAAAGAAAACTTCAAAATCTAAAGATTTACGGGATTTGTCGGAAACTTACAAGTGGTCGGATTTGAAATCCGGAAAGGTGGTTGTGTAGATCGTGAACTCTTGATCGTTTTTCTCTAAATGGCCCAAGCGATTTGAGGTCGTTTTGTGGTAGTTTTTATGTGATTAGTGAGTATTTTAGAGAGAAGATTGAGAGAGAAATGGAAGTAGAGAGAGAGAGAGTGAAGTTGAAAATGAGGTGAAAAAGGGGGAGGAAGTTGGGTTTTGTCCAACACAGATCCCCAGTGCGCGGACTGTGGTCTCCAACCACAGTACAAAATACCCGTGTTTTATTTGTCCAGTTATAAGATAATATAAAATTCTTATTTATATTATTTTAAAATGTTTTCTAATGGAAGTATTTTATAAAATGCTAATTGGAAATAAAAGTTAAATCATTTATCAAAAAGTTTAAATTTGGCGCGAAAATTAACTTTTTGACGAGGTGTTACAAGAACGTATCGACACTAGACCACATGGTAGTTTGCCTAGTAGCACCTTTCATAACCCACATACTATGGAAGCCAACCACGTAACCAACCAAGACTCCAAGGTGACACCGAGCCAACCTTCAGTTCTTTCTCCGGTGAAAGAACAACCTCCTGTCATTCAGACAGTTGAGAAAAAGTCTTCTCCAAAGCCTAAAAAGGAAAGCTTACCATTTCCAGGACGTCTCAAGCAACAACCTAATAAAGTCAAAGCTTTCAAGTATGCTAAATATGTTAGGAGACTTATCTCAAACAAAGACAAGGTACCCGAAGTACCTAATGTCCCGCTAACTGCTGAATGTTCAGCTATCCTTCAAAATCGTCTACCGGAAAAACTAGGAGACACCGGACGTTTTACCCTTCCCTGCTCTATCAACCAATCTGGTGATATTCGCTCTCTGGCCGATCTAGGAGCAAGTATTAACCTAATGCCACATTCATTATTCAAAAGACTAGAATTAGGAGACCTTAAACCCACTAAAATGAGTGTCCAGCTAGCTGACCAAAACATTAGATTTCCTAAGGGAATAGCTGCGAACATCATGGTTAAAGTCGACAAGTTCTTTTTCCCAACTGACTTTGTGGTAATGGATATTCAGGAAGATATAAACATCCCAATAAATTTAGGTAGACCTTTTTTGAACACCGCCAGAGCAGTCATCGATGTGCACTCTCAGACGATCAGCTTACGCGCTCACGGAGAAAGCATCACATTCAAGATCGATACGAACGACTGTGTTCCGATGGAGAACAGTGAGCTATATACGGTCTCTATTAGCCAAGACACATCTGATGACGAGACCTCTGAACCAGCAGCCAAGCAGGAAGAAGAGATGAAAGAAGAAAAGGGGCCTCTTGCCAATGAAAATACTTATCCTCTTGGTTCTCCAGAACTGCCTGATCCACAAGCCTTATCTCAAGAAATCATATGCATCCCAATTGTCTCTACTCATGAACAAATGATTTCCGTGATAGACAAATATGATGGTGACCCTCACATCATAATAGCAGCTATTAGAAATTCTACCAATGATTACTCTATGCATCAAAGATGGATAATAGTGGTTATTGAGGCAGCATCCACTATCTATCTCACTAGCAAAGGAACCCAAGATCCGCTCTACCTTAAGCATTGCTTCAGAGTATTTGCAGATGCACTCAAATCTCAGCTCAAGAAAGAAAGGAACAACGCGAATGAACTACTCTTCTACATTGAACGGAGACAAATATACCGCAAGGTGTATGATGTTCTCATGGGCTCTGCGTTTCCTTATTCATCAAAACAGAGGGAGAAATTGGGTGCTATCAGAAGAAATATTGAAGATGCTACTGACTTCATGGCGATGAGGAATCTACAGGAATTCCTTGACTTACTAGCTGAGAAAGATCACTTGAGTACAAAAGAAAGCAATCGATTTATCATCAAGTCTACTCTAGAACATCATATTAAATTGATAATCGAGGAGCTTAGGTACATCATAAGGGACGAAAGCAGGCGTAATCACCCCCTCATTGTTAAAAATATGTCTCTACTCGATGTTGTCACTTTTGTGATAACTCGATTACACGAGATATTGAATGCAGAAGACGCCAAGAAAGCAGAGTATATCCTCCAAGCTGGATATCGCGAGATATTCAACAAACTGATTCATATTTTCAAAAACTCTGGCTTTCCTTTCACCCTTCATCAGCACCAGCTAATCAAAAGCTTGTGCAAATCTACAGCTGTATTCGAAGGAGATCCTTATAGTGAAGAATTCGAAGATCTGAAGTTGAAGTTACTAGAATTTATGGACTCCTTCAGACTTAGGTATCCGAGTAGGGAAGTGATCAAGACAAGAAACACAACGCAGATTGATCCCAATGGGCCAATCACTAAAGCAGTTGATTACATCACGCAAGGATTACTAAGTCTTTCTAGAGCAGCCTCAGAACAACTTCAAAACTTCAAAGTGGATACCATGGAACCGCTAGATCTAATCTCAACCATGGCCTGCCACTTCCAAAGGATCTATCCTCCGCGATACTCTTTCCCACAACCCAGGGCTCATAATGGTACCCTCACTCGCCCTGGGAGCTCCTTCCCGTACACCTAAACTCAAAGGAGTAAAGTCGAGCTCTCGACTCTAACAGCAGCGCTTCTCGGGAGGCAACCCGTGGAATAAGACGTGTAGAGAGAATAGTGTCAATAAGTGAAGAAAATCTCTGACTATCCTTCACACTTGGTCATTACCAAAATACTTTATGAAAAACCTTCTGATTTTACAACTCATTTGCAAAATAAAACCACTCGTCTCAGAACATAGGAAATCAATTTGATAAATTGGTAATTCATGCGTTTCGAGCATTTGAGGTACTTGCATACTACTTTTATGCATTATGCTCGATCTCGTTTAAAAACACATGTTTTATAAAACTGATATATAGTAGAAAATATCTTTTCAAACTCTGAGACAGTGATTTATCTCTTCATTTGCAAATACTTTGAGTTTATAAAAAGGGTACGACCAACGTGTTCACACTTACGAGATTGATTCACAAGAAGAATGATGGTTGAAGAAAGTCCAATAACAAGACGCTTGAAGCCGAGCCGCCCTTCATGGATGCAGAAAAGGATCTTGGCAACGTCTCTTTTCAGCAAATTCAGACTCTCAGCTTCATTGCAGCTCGCTATCTGGGGAGTGTCTTAACCCTTTACCCTCTTCTGTTTATGATTCTGTATATTATTTGCTTTGTTAAGTTTGTTATGTAATCTATACTCTATCCTAAGCTTATCACTAAGTGTGGGATTCCAGCCCAAAACAAACACTTGAGAAACATTTTCTTACATGTTCAAACTCTAAGTGTGGGATTTTACTTTCAGTAAATTTCAACTCAAGAGAACATTAGGGACAATGTTCCTCTAAGTGTGGGATAGCAGGTATAGAATACCTTGGTTAGTTTTTAATGATCTTTAATGTCCGAAATAGCAAACTCAGAAAATGTTCCTCAAATTTTTCAAAATTTTTCAAGAAAATTAAAAAGTATGAGCCTAATCACCTGATTAACTCTGCTAATTTTGAGTCATAATATCTTTTGAGAGGAGCTATTTTCAAATATGAGTATTATATTTAGGAATCTAAGGAAAATAAGGTAGAAATTTCTTAAGCAAGAAATGATAATCTAATAGGAAACATGACAAAGCACATATAACCCTATTTGCAGTGAGGTATCTTGAGCCTAAAAGCATTCGTCTTTAATGCTTCACTATTCATTTCTTGTGTGTGCCGATGCATGTATCTCTGAATTAGAACTTGCTCTTGACATACGCTTCGAGACCACATTGGTGTGTACCGTACGCGGTATAGGTGCAATTAGATGACCTTGATATTCCCTAGGATTTAAACCCCTTTTCTCATATCTCTTGAAGCCAAAAACCCTTCCGATACTCATTTTTAGTATCGATGATCCGCCTAGTAAACCCTGTTGAGCCTAAACCTTTCGTTTTATAAAACCCTCATATTTAAACCCTACTTTCCAAAAATATCCCCAAACTTATCTTAGAATTTCTGAGGTTGTGAAAAACATCTTTTAGGACATCCGCTTCAATTATGCTCCCAAGTCTTCCTCTTTCGTGTTCTCTAAAAGATATATATCTCTAAAAGGTGCGAAAAATTGGCACCGCAAAAGGACTCGAAGTTCAAGATCAAAGATCATAGTTCTGAAAAGGATTTCTGAAAGAATCAAAAGAAAATATCCTTGGAAATTCTTTGGCAAAGAAGTTCTAAGAAGAAAAAAAAAATGCAGAAAAAGAAAATTGAAAAAAGAAGAAAAAGAATAAAAGAAAAGAAAAATAGTTCCACAAGAATAAAGCTACAAAGTCCTTCGAAGTATCATCCTTACGGGAAAAATCCGATAGAAGATGAATAGCTATCTCCTTTCCGTTCTAAAATAAAGTTTTTCATGATCTCAGTTGTTTTAAGATAAGCAACCCTTACAACCTAAATATACCACTATCCATACCCTTTAAACCCTCACCAAACACTACAGCCCTCATGAATGTCTTGGGATAATTAGCACCATCCTCACCTAAGTGGTGGAGATCCGATTCTCGATCAAGCCTATGACGATGAGTGCTGCATGACTGGCTATTTGAGCGATTTCATTTGTTCTAGAATGATAGGAAACCCGATACACTTAGAGTGAATTGATTGACCACCTTTAGTGAGATCGCCTAGTCATGTGTACTCCAAGATCATGAGATTTGGAAGTATGCCTAAGAGAATCTTTTCTTGTTTCTGAAAGGATTATCTTATCTTTCCCTATATTCTTGAAATTATCTTACTTGCATCTGGAATTGGTAACTTTTAAAAATATTTTGACTCGCTCTAAAATGTTCAAAAATGTTTTCAAAGACTGAGTGTTGCTTGAGGACAAGCAACGTCTAAGTGTGGGATAACTTGATGTGACGCAAAAAGTCATGTTTTTAAGTACAATATTCCACACTTTTTGGGCACATATTTAGTGAAAACATTTCAAAACAATCATTATTTACTAAAATTCACTAAAGTGCTCCGAATATAGGCGTAGCTACAAAAATCACTAAAAACGTCCAAAAAACGAGCAAAACAGAGCGAATAAACAATGACCAATTCTCACACCCTCATTTACCTTATGATAAGCACATTCTAACATTATGATATGATGTAACAGGTAAAAACGAGACGGGAGAATCAAGAATCATGCAAATTGGGTAAAGAACGGAGGAGATACGGCTTCTACAGATCGTTAAAAGTCATTCCGGCTATGCCTGAGATATACACATCCAATTTCTGTGAAATTAGCACCATTAGAAGCGTAACGGAATTACGATATCGTGGGCGAAAGAATCAGGTCAAACGGACGTGTAACGAAGGAGATACGCGCATTTTAAGCAACGAACGAAATCAGACGGAGCCCGTATACGGCCCTGGAGACCGTATACGGCCCTACCAAGACCGTATACGGCCCTAGACACACCGTATACGGCCCTATGAAGGTTGTATACGGCCCCTCATGCCCCATATGCTGCCCGTTTGTGCTTCGTTTGCTTGTACGTTGGTGCTTCGCGACTTGTACGGCTGATTTGGAGCTTTGCCTATAAATAGAGGGTCACCTCTCCACATTTTCACACACCATTCTTCATTCCACTCATTTCCTCACTCTCACTTTCTCTCTCACACACTCTCTCTCTCTACTCTCTCTCTTCTTTTTCTCTCTCTAGAATTAGGGTTAGCATCAGTTAGTTCTCAGTTAATATTTAACTGGGACTAACGGAGGGACTACTTTTGTAATAGCGTAGGGAATAGTTCAGGGGCTTATTTGTAATATTGTCGAAGATATTGCGGAGATTCTGCTTGTACTCTCTCTCTAACGTTTATTCAATCTACGCTTTATTAACGGTTACTTCTTTCCTTATCTATTATAATGATGATCGCTATTGTTATTATGCTAGATTTAGGATCTGTTATTATGCGTAGTGAGTAGTTATATTGTGTGTTTGTTGTGATGTAGTTAGTCGTTAATTGGGATGATGTCATTATGAAACAACGGAAGTAACGTTATACGGCTTTCATTTGTATAGCGCCAGAAACATCACTAATGTGTGGAGTACGGAACGTGGAAGCTATGAAAGTCGTGGGCACAATCTATTGTGGATTAATGTTCCCAACTATTATATTATAAATGAAAACTCGGTGCTTTGATTACGCGTTCCATCTATGATTTTAAACCGCATATTCAACTAACGCCTTTCCACCAATAAACGTGGTTAAAACCTTTTGATAAGACGTCATATCGGGGGTAATTAATTATCTGTGTTTTGGTTTTGGATCTGTGGAAATACTTTATACGTATTGTACACCGTGAATAAACTTCTGATTAAATATCTGTGTTCAAATAACATGGTCTGGTTTTGAAGCCGTGGAAATGTTGTTTTAAACAAGTATTGTACACTGTGAATAAACTAGGGATTTATTGGTTAAATACAAGTGAGGGCTGGTTTAAATCATAAATGGGGGATCTCTAATCTAAAATACAAACTCAGTTTATGAATCCAGAAAGGAAGACGAGGAATCATCTAGTATTCCAAATTTGTCTATCACCCCTGGATTCTACAAAACCATTGATGGAAAGTAATCAAACACCAACCAAGTCTTAAACCTAAATGTTTTATTCAATTGAGTATCACTGTGGTGTTAAGAACGGTCGGACCGTTAGTGGGTCTGTTACTCTATGCATGCGCCCAGGAATCTTCGTATTCCAGAAAAGGGTCACTGTTCCGTAACAGGGCAGTGTTGAGAGTTGAGCAGCTTCCTCCGATCAGAATCACGATAGCCTAGTTACTCAGTGACATACTGATTGAGCAATCAATCAGTAGGGTTCTAGTGCTTACACCACAAATACTTAAGACAAATAAAATACAAATCTTTAGAAAGACGTTTTCATAACTTAAACTAAAACATCATCCCAATGCAAGGCTAACGAAGTCACAACAAACACCCCCTTTATCCTGACTGCTATCCCTTTATTTTATTTTATTGCGTAGTTTAATTATTAGTATAAATTAGAAAACAAACAAAAACAAACCTCCAACTGCTTTTAAAACAACCTTCACTAGCTAGATTCGGACATCTTGATTTCTCTGTTTCACAATACCGTTGGTTTTAAAGAACGACCCTAGGTCATACTTGCTGCTATACACCTTTAGCACTGGTAAACTTAGGCCCCAGCATTTACAAATTTTAAAACTCCACTGACACGTCGCCAGTAGTCGGTGCAACGACAGGTTAATTCCTAACCAACCGCTGGTGGCGCGTCATACCTCAAGGAACCTTATTGTATCCTGATACCAAGGCCTTTGGCTCTCCGAAGGTGTCGCCTTAATATCGCTCGGTATATATTTCGCCTGCTCTTGTATTTAAATATAAACAATTAACAGAGGGAAACCAGGAAAACATTGAAATATTGAACAAACATTATTATTTATCAATTTATTTTCCAGATATACCTGCCTAGACATCTTATCGAACTTCACACAAATCGACCAATCATAAACTTTCTTTTGGGTCCAAGCGACACCTCTTGGTACAGGCCAAGTTTTATCTTTGTCATGATACAATTGGCAGCACGGTAGTACTTCCAAAATCCATATCTATTAAAGAAAATTATAAAAAATATTAAACACACTTATATGAGAACTTTTAATGAAGTATTAAATAATAGTGCAAATATTTACTACCTTGAACGCAAACATGAAACCCCTAAGTGAATACGTCGGGGGTCTTTCACCCTTTGGATCATACCTTACTCGGCTTTTCATATCCACACTAAGTGACTCGTATGTGCGACGCCAAACGTACGAACCCCATGGAAATTTATTCCACTCATTTAAATTTTCAACCAACCGTAGTAACTCATCCTCAACAATAGCATCTTTATCCCCATCAATAAAACCAACCTGCAAAAGTTCTAACAAACAAATTCGCACAACATCCAGTGTGGTATACCGAAGTTGGTGGGTAAAAGTGTGATGGAGATCACGCACACAGACGTTTTGTGTCATAACCCTCCCGTTGCCGAATACTCTCTCTCTAAACAACCCCCCTCCAGTGCCAGGTATTGGCGGAAGAACACCGAACTTCATCCCAGAAATCAGACAAAATTCCTCCGGCCCAAAATGTAATGGTTTACCACCGACTTGGAAAACCAACTCCTCTTTAGCTTTATTCACCATACAAAGGTTCAAAAGCATAAAATGCAACAACTCAGGTTGTAAACTACAATCCTCGGTATAAAACCATATTTGACCAAAGCAAGTTCCACTAAATGGTATATAACATCCCTTTATCCCCTTCACCTTCTTCTCCATATCTTGAAGAATATCAAATCCGCTCTTCACAGTCACATCCGCATAATAATACTTACCCTAGACATGTAACTAAATAATTTACTAACTTGTATACTAAAATTTTAAATACAATAAGTAGTTTACAAAACTTACTATCTTCATTAATACAGTCTCATAGCGGTCTCATATACCTTCATCGGTTATTGTCATCATAGCAAAGGACTTCATGCTGGAAATAACATACAAGAACTATTACATTCAAGTTCACAACTAAACAATAAATGTAAAGCACTCAACATTTGTAGTTTATAAAGAAATCATCTATCCCAAGAAAAAATATAACAGCTTGGTTACTATAGTTACCAATAGCCTAAAAGTAGCAGGAAGAAGTTTGTGCACACATAATGAAACTTTGTACTCAACGAATCTTTCTATTATTATCATTTCCAATGCCTAACTCTCATGTGTTGATGGCAAACAATACTTTTCACTTGATCACTCAAACACCCTACCAGTAACCATCCTTGACAGTCCCACGCAACAGTATATTGAGCCTTCATGCCTTATTTTTAGAAACTGCAATTTTAACCAACTTATTATGAAAGGCTTAAAGGGTGTCGGTTATCTTGCATCGTAAACGGATGTCAAACTGTATAAACAGTTCCAAACTAACCTGGCATCAACTGTTCAATACAACAACTACCTATAAAATATCAACACGATTGACAAGGCGGGTAGACGGAATATAATCTACCTTAAAGGCACCAACGGGCTTTGAATATACAGATCAAACTGAATTCCAGTAGCAACTAAAGATTCAAAATTGTTTTCATTAACATACTTCACCATTGTTATCAAGCACTTAAAAAGCAACAACCTTTACTGATTTTCAATACTTAAAATCACAATAATCAATAATCTATCCTTTCAGTTTCAATGGTCCAGTAGCTTCTGCTTATTCTAAAGATTAGAACTACAAAATTAGTATAATCACTACAAACAACCACAATGTTTGCGAAAAATTATCAACTATTAACTTGTTTCATCTTATTCTAAGGATTAGAACTATCTACTTGGAGCTACTACCTTGCAACCATCCAACCAGAAAAATAGAGCAGAAAGAACGGAAGACTAAATTACTCACATTTTCCCGAAATGTTATGAAACAACTCCACAACAAGCAAACAATTTAAGGATACAAAATGCATTAATCACATTTATATTCTAAACTAATCATATTAGGGTAAATAAACACAAAAGAACCTGCAAACTTAACCAACTTCAACAAAGTAACGAAAACAGTTAGCTAGGAAGATTACCTCTTCTAGCTCGATTTTGGGAAGAGGTTCTCCTTCTCTTTTAGCTCGGGTTTGGCTGGATTTCATAATCGACGGTTTTAGCCCGGAAATATGATGAGGTCTAACATACCCACGCTAACTACCCGAATATGATGGCCGGAATTTTCCTCCCGGAATATACATAAGCATAGCCGAAGACATACAGATCAACAATGGAAGACATACACTCCCACACATATCTGGTAACAACATCTGCACGTATATCGAGTTTTTCAAAATTTCGCCTACTTCGCCTACCATGAATTAGCATTTAGGAGAATTTTGTACCATTTTTAATTTAGGCGAAGATGGCATTGACCGGCGAATAAAGGGTTGACCGGCGAAGAATATTAACACGTGTCGTTCATATATTGCATTAGCCGTATTCGCCTACCATAATTTCATTTTAGGCGAAATGCTCGACTAGTTTTGTAAAAAAATGTCTGACAACGTCTATTGTATGTAAAAGCGTCGTTTGACCGACCATTGTGGTAATTTCCTCTTCAAAATGTCAGACCCCTGTACTTCAAAAACTGAAAAATAGTAACATTAATATCTAATATATTATTAAAAAATATTATTTAATATATTTGATTCTTATTCGGATTATACGGATATATCAAAACAGTTTAATTTTGATCCTTAATCCTATCCGTGTATCTATTTAAATAATCCATAATCCGTTTAAGCAATCCGTAATCCAAATAATCCTGTCCATTTAACCTAAATCGGATTAGATCGGATGAATTATTCAGATTCCGGATAAAAGTGACACCCTTACTTTACACACTATTAATGTCTCAAATAGTGTATAAAAGTTAGAGATAATTTTTGACATGGTCAGTCAACGAATAGCTTTACATCTCATGGTCTGTGTCAGACGTATTTTCCTCGCACTATACACTGATCTCGCAGAAACGAGCCAGCGGAGCAGCGGGATTTATTAGCCAATAACACGACCCCACATATACACAAGATCCCGCAGTCTGCAAAAATTCTCGCAGTCAAAGAAAGTTCCCACAGGTTTTTTAAAAGTAAAAATACCCGCAGTTTGTTCATAAATCCCGCATAAATCTTCGTAATACCCGCAGTCTATTTATGTGATCAACTACTCTCCTTCGTCAATTTATGGCCTTAACTACTCCGTCAATTTTGCAGACAATACCTTCACATTTATACATAGAATCCCTCAACAAATAATAGGAATTCAAACCAACTTCCATATCTATCGAAACTAAACAAATATAAATAAATATATGTGGTTCTACAAACTAACAAAATTGATACATGAAAAAGAGTTGAAAGTAGATGAATAAAAAGCATTACCCGGCGCTGGAATTCACTCTCACTTGCCGGAAATCGCATGAACATCCCGGAATTTGAAAAGTGATAAACAATATAATACCCGCAACCCTAACTTTAATTTGAAATTTGCAATACCCGCAACCTTTGGGAGAATACAGCGGGATATTAGGATAAACCGCAGGTATTTAAATTTGGAAAGAAGTTGCGGGAATTATTCGTTGACCGTGGGATTTAGAGTTGACTGAGGGGTTTCTTGTACAAGTGGCTTAGTGTTATTAGCTAATAATTACCGCGGCTTCGCTGGTTCATTTCTGCGGGATAAGTGTCTATTGTGGAGGAAAAAAAAGTCTGACAATGACCATGAGGGGTAAAAGGTTGGGTTGACTATGTTAGAAAATTTCTCTAAAAGTTATGGTTTGTAAAATAATCATGCAAACCTTACTTTTATGGCACACATTTTCATTTTGTGAGAGAGACATAAGAGATAGCATAATTCCTTTAAAAATTTTTAACACATTTTCGTTTGCGAGAGAGACATAAGAGATGCACAATTCCTTAAAAAAAAAAAAATATATTTAATGAACACTATTCTTAAAAAATTAATGGTTTATGACTTTTAATAATAATTGAAATTGAAATGTGATATGAAATAAAATAAAAATAAAAAATTATGAGTACAATTTTTCTCGGTAATTCTATTTGATAGAGACACCCAAACATCCTATTTGCTCATCAATGATTAAACCCCCGCCAAATTCTCACTACAAAAATCAATCAAAAAGCCCTAATCTATATCCCCAAAATGAAAATCACAAAACGGTTCAATCGGGTCGTTAAACCCCTAAAACCCATAAATTGCTCCACCAGTACTCCCAAACCTCAAATCATCAAATTCAACCCAAATTTGAACCCCAAACCAAAACCAAAACGTAGAACAATCAAGAAAAAATCCCAAACCCAATTTGATCATAATTCAAAAGAATTAACACCCACATTTCTAATGGAGAAACCCCCAAAAATATTAACTTTTGATTTTTATCAAATTGATGCTCTTGATCTTGCACCTCTATTGCTTGGCAAGTATCTTAGGAAAGATGATGTTGTTCTTCAAATTACAGAGGTAAAAAGTCATAAATTTAGTTTCTTTTTTGCTTTATGTTTTAAGAGCTAATTACTAAAATGGAACCCTAGAAGCAAGTATTAAAGCCTGGTTGACTTTATATATATACATATATGTATGTTATCAAACTACTAGTTGGTCAAAATCAGTTACTGTTTTTATGATGTTTATTACATTTATATATTTGTTAGAGTAATTTGATTGGTATAATTGCAGGTAGAAGCATATAGGTCTAATGATTCAGCTTGTCATGGTCGAGTTGGCGTTACATCGAGAACTGCTCCTCTTGTAAGATATTTAACTTCATTCATTCGATTTCACTTTTCACCTATTTGTATAAGTTTGTCTTTGGGTTGATGATGATATGAAGCTGTTTCTGTGATAATGCTGCATTTAAGATGTCTAAAGTTTGCTTGTAAATATTGTTTGATGAGGATATTAGTATTGTAATAATTAAAATCTTAGAATAAAGTAATAACATGGAGTTTAGGGATTTTGCCGTAAGATGCAATTGCCTTAGTAGCTCTACATGTCATCTTGCCCAATATTAATAAAAGATTTCAGACGAAAATTTATATTGAAATATTGTGTTACTTTTTAAGGTATGCTTGAAGAGGTTAAAAGTTTCTATAAGGATCATGCATTATAAGAATTGCAACAAGTTTCATTATGAGGTGTTCATGTGGATTGCTAGTTTTTAGTTTTTTTTTAATAAGTTTTATGATGTTTTCTTGTTTGGAATATTGCATAGTTTGGACCAGGAGGGCATGCTTATGTTTATCTTTGCTATGGTATGCATAACATGCTGAATGTTGTTTCTGACAAAGAAGGAGTTGGGTCGGCTGTCTTGATTCGTTCTTGTGCTCCTATCTCCGGTAATCAGGATTTTTTTCCCCCTGTTATATCAAAATTTCATGTCTTTCGGTCTTGATGTTCCCACAACAGTCACAAGCTTCTTAGATCCTTAAGATTCTGTTGTTTGGTCTAAAGTAATAGTCGGTTTTACTGCATGACATTATAGTAAAATGTTTAATCTTGTCTTGGATGGAAAGAGTATGCATAATCTAGTTATGTTTGAATTTCAAGGTCAAACACTCAAACAAACTAATCTTTAACTTTGGAAACAAGGATGAGTTACTAGCATTTGACGTGAGATTCCTTCAAACATTTTTACTCTCCATAAAACATAAACATGTTAGTTAATATTGTCTGACCTCAGCAAGTGCTGCATCGTACTTTTTTACTATGATGTATGTCAACTAACATCTGATATGAATTGATATAGGGTTGGAAACTATCAAACAGCGTCGGGGATTGGATACCGAAAAGCCAGTTCTTCTTACTGGGCCTGGCAAGGTTAGTCTCCATAGCCTTTCCCCAAGCACAAGTCGCAGTTTCAACCCATTTGCATACAAATGGGTTGATTTGGGCTCTTTTATCTAGGAATGATCAAATAAAATTTTCCTAAAAATGCAAACTGATCAAATGGGTCAGTTATGTTAAAGCTGCAAAATGTTATTTACTGTATACAAACTCTTCATTTTTATACAAAAACTTTAGTATAAAAATTAAAATCTCATTGTTTTTGTAATTATGATATACACAATTTATAGAAATAAAATTAATTGAGATATGTTTTCGGGTCAACCGGATGCTGTTTCAACCCGAACCCATTTTGACTCATTTCCCAACGCGCTCATATTGAGATTACGTTTTAAAATTTAATATTTTTATGGAATTACATCATTAAGGTTGGTCAAGCACTAGGGCTTTCAACAGATTGGTCTACCCATGCCCTTTTCACTCCTGGTAATTATTGGTCACACATTTTTGTTTTTGTTTTTTCCGGTTTTGTGATACAACGAGATGAAATAATCGATTGGGGTTGGTCTTTTAGGTGGCCTGGAACTGTTGGACGGGCCAGAAATCAAGGAAATGGTAGTGGGTCCACGCGTGGGCATAGATTATGCGTTGCCTGAACATGTTAGTGCATTATGGAGGTTTGCAATTGCAGGTAGCCCTTGGATAAGTGCTCCTAAAAACACCCTCAGGCCACCTTTACCTTCTGGCTAAGAACAAAACTGATTGAAGGCCTTTTATTATATTTATTGTTGTCATTTGCAAAAAAGCATATTCTATGTTTTGTGTATAGTGTTTTTGTTGTGGATCTTGACCCACAAGACAGAAGATGGATGAAAATTGGTTCAACTAATGGAATGTACCTTTGTACAGATTATATACAAGTGTTTTTACCATGAATTTGAAGTTACTGGTTTTGACTTTCGATGGTTCATTATACCAAGCGTTGAACAAAGTGAATCATATTGTGTAACAATAATCCAAAATATAAATAGACAATCCTAAATCCGTTTTCAATTCATCTGCAGTTTGTAATGAGAGCCTTTTGGGTTTGATGTATTCAAAGTTTCAAATTCAGTGTTTGAGGTTAGCTTTTGTACTTGTGCTCAACCAGAAATTCAGTTGATATTATCGCAAACCCAAAAAAAGAAGAATCGCCTTTGGTGACGGTAAAACTGAAATTTCTGTTAATCTAAATCAGTATCATCACTAATTGTTAAAGTTCGCTAACAAGTGATAAACTACTCTCTAAAGAGAGGGCGTCTGAGACAAAAGCGGAATAAAAGTTTATACCAAAAAACAGCCCCAATATTCAGATGATTCATGTCCTGCAATCGACAACCTTCAAGAGCATGGCCTGGATCGAACGTCAACCTTTGACATCCTCTAGTGAAAAAGAATCAGTAATACACTGATTTTAACAGTACCAAGAGTCCGTTATAATCTTCCATACCCTAGTGATATAAGATAATCATTCTACCATAATACAGCTGAACAATATATAACACAGCAAAGGAAACATCAGGAGAACTGCATTTCAATTGGCAAACCATACCAAGCTATTGACAAGTTTTGAAGACAAAAACCGGTGAAAAAGAACTCAAAGCTCACAAACAGCACCCATCACTCTTTAATCAAGCCAATACAAAACTATAGTACACATCTACAAGCATGAGATTGCTGGCTTTGAACCAGGCTACCAAAACAATACAAATGGACAAAATGGTTATGAGACTGCAGCATACCTTCAATTGAACTGCATTGAGCATGTGCAGACCACTATCTTGTTAACTAACTCTAATCTAAAAGACAAAGAAAAAAAAGAAAGAAAAAAAAGAAAGAAAAAAACATACGTGTCAAAATAAGGTTTAGCAAGTTTGATATCTTTGAACTAAAATGAAATCAATAAAAGGTAAGATATATACCTATGAACAATAAATGATATACAAAAGGCTGTATCAACTGGAGTTTGAAGGTCACTGCATGTCCCAATGTTGGACATTTGATTAATGGGACCCTGCCTACTTCAGGATTACAAACTTTAAGTTGATTCTGTGTGGAAGCTGTTTCAACAGCTCTTTCTGAAGTTAGGATGCAGAGCCATAAAACTCTGTAAAGTCAAGCCGGAACATGAGGAACTTCAAATCAATGTGTTGTTGCACAGGCAATTCAGAAATGAACCCTCTGAAAAGCGATGAGTATTCCTTTGAAACTGCATCTATGTCCTGTCCTGTATTTCGTAGAAATTCGCTAGCACGTTGTGTTATGGCTTTCCTGCCTTCACTAAGCCATGCATCTGAATCAGAAGTTTTGCTTTTTGAATGCTTTGGTTGTTCGGAATTGTCTTCCGTGGTTCTGCAAATGTTGGTAAACGAGATAATGTAAATTAACATCTTCTAAGATATTTATAGAGATAGCAAGATGGGTTACGAATCATCGCAAATTCAGGTTGAAACATGTCATTTTAAGTACGCACTGAAACAGGCCAGGCTCGCTGGGTTGGGTTGACCCGCGAACACTTCCTCTGGTCCTTTTTTTCATACCTTTCGTGAAAAACTCTTTTAACAGCTATGAATACAAAACAATATTGTTGCAGTCATTAATCTTCAAACAAAACAATTTGGGAGGCTGTATACATTAAATAGAATATGGGTGACTTTAAACCATTTTTTTCCCATTCCACTTTTCGTTACAAATTTATATAACACAACCCATATTGACCCACTTATTTGTAAATGGCTCGAAACTGCCAGCTCTGGTAAACGGTAATGAGGACTTAAGAAAACAAAGAAATAATAATACCTTGCTTGAAAATCGTAGATTCCTTCATAAAGCCGATCCGCATGACTACGGAACCGCAATATAAGGTCAAACAACATGAATAGACTCTTATAAAGAGCTTGAGAGCGCTGTCCAAGAAGTGACTTCTCAACAATTGAGTGAAGGTACTTATCATGGGCTGCAAGTAGGTCATCGAGATCCTTAGCTGCTTCCATTTCTTCAGAAAACTTAGCCCATGACACCTCCAAAACTTCAAACATGATATAGTATTGCAAGTTTGTAAGAAAATGACTCATTTCATTCCAAAGAACCTGGCATCTCCGTGATGTCAAAATTAGCCGGAACTTAACAGCCTTTGGTAGTTTAGTGAAAAAATGAGAAGTAATCAAGTTTGGTTTCATTGTCTTCCAAGCACCGATAAGTGCATGCTCTACCCTTCTAAGCTTCCACAAAAAATTGAAGATTCTAAGATACTTTGCCATTATAGATTCCGTAAATACAGTATTTAATGGAATTCGTGCATCATAGTCTAAAGAAAATACATCCCACCCCCTGTCTCCAGTATTATGTGGCATCATTTTGACCCTTAATCTCTCCAAAATGTCGGGATCATCATATTGTGCATTAGATGACCGGATTGCACTCTCTAACAAACCAGCAAGTTTGAATGAGCTGATAGTATTAGCAGGCTCTGAGAGCTCAGGCCCAACAATATCCATTAAATACTGAACAAAATCACCTTGCCCTAGTAAGAGATATCGTTTAATAGCAAGACAATGCTCCTTAAACCTATACTGATTGTAAACGACATCCATTAAATGCTTATCAATTCTTTTTGCAGCTTCGGTGACTAAAGACTCGAGTGCATCAGTTTCACCATACCCAAGACCACCTCTCCTAGTCGTGGTCCCTGTGGCAGCTGCAGCTTGAGTTGCTGCATCAGCCCAGCTACGATCCTCGCAGCAAACTCTAAGAAAATTAATGGATTTGCCTGTTCTAAGTATACGTCTAGCAAGAGATGGAGAAATAAATGAAGGAAGCATTGCAGAATGCAGTCTATAGCCTTCCCTCCATAAAGATTCAGCTTTTACAGACTGACCCAAAACAAAAAACTCAGAAAATATATCTTCAAGCTCACCTTCCAATACCCAACTCCTCACCATCTCAAAAAGAGGTGAGCATACACGACGAAGCAATCGTTTCATGAAATCATGAAGAAGAGGGTCACCATGTTGCGCATGCATGTGAATCGCCCCAGCCATTGCACCACCCTTCAAAGCCTTACAACTGTCCACAAGAACCGCCATTAATCGCATCTTTACCATTGGCTCAGCAAACCATACTGAAAGTCTCCTCAAAGAAAGATAATTCCCTGAACTAGCATTCTCTGAAACCAAAGGGATTGGGTTCATTGACTGTGCCTGAAGTACAGCCAGCAACTTATAGTATTCAGAAAGCTCATCTTGCAACGCTGCACAAAACGCTTGAGCTACAGTCCCAACATCTTCATCATGGAACTTCTCCATACTCTCGGAAATATACCCTTTCACCTTCCTAAACAACCATCCAAGCTCACACAGCTTACGAATCATTATCTTCGTAGGCTTTGGGACCCTAATCGTTTCAGGTAATACATATCCATCAACACTATCATCAAATAACACATACTTCCCATCAATTCCTTGACAAGCATACAACACATCCCTAACCAAAACCTCCTCCGAAACATAATTTTCTTCTTTCGCTATCATCGCAAACTCCCTATATGCCATATCCTGCAAATTATCAGAATCCTTCGAAACCAATAACACTCCACCATTCGCCAACATTTTTGAATTACTATCAGGCAAACTGTTTCCATTTCCGTTACCAAACGAAACTACATTATCATTATCATCCATAGTTTGCCCTAACTTATTATCCTTCCTAACCTTAGCATGATTACCATTACTTTCAAGCTCAAATAACACTGGCAGTCCACCAGAATAGCTAGAATCCACTTTCCGATTACATTTACGATCTTCAGAAATTACTTTAAGTAAATAAAGTACAGACCACTTGTTTTTAACACTACCACTACCAATTTTAGAAGCGAATTTAGAATAGAGATCTGCAAATGATAATGCGTCAGACAATTTACCTTGTTTAACGAGATGACTTTTGATCGAATACGCCATCGCAGCTTCATCTGCAGCGATCGACGGCGTCATTCGGCTGGATAAAATGCGAGTAGCGTACTTAACATTGCTAGGGTTAGGGTTAGGGTTAGGGTTTGAAGGTGAAGATGAAGAAGATGAGGTGTTATGTAGACGGTAGACTAATTCACGAATGAGATCTCCGACACGGTGGTCGTCCTCCATGGACGGCGGTGAACGGCGACGGAAAAATAGATACAGATAGATATAGGAGGGAGGTGTTTGTAAGGTTTGTGAGAAATCAAGGGCTTTTGATTTTGATTTGTTTTATTTCAGTGTGGGCGCTGAAATATTTATATCTTTAGTCCTTATAGTATTTGTATTATCATAACTTTCCCCTCATTATTGGTGTTGACATACCTTCTACTTTAAAGTTATCTTTTGACGTTTTCTTTATTATATCTCTAAAATGATGATTATAATTTTATCAAAATGATTATTATATTTTTTAAGAAGAGGATTAATAAATTTATACAATACCTAAAGTATAGCAAGTATATATTTTTTAAAGGCAACTTTACATTAAATATCCCACGAATTATATATACAACCATCAAGAATATATACAAATTGCCTCTCATGAGGCTTGAACCCCCAACCACTAAGTTGATAGGTTCCTTATATACCGTTAGGTCATGGGCTCTTTGAAAAAGTATAGTAACTATATAATATGTGAAAGTGTTGTGTTATATGCATAAGTATTGTAAGTTTATGATATTTGTTCGGGGTTAATACATAAATTGGTAGCTGTAATTTATCAAAATGTTTAATTTCGTTACTGAATTTTCATTTTGTTCAATTGAATCACTGAACATTTAACTAATTGATTGAATTGTTATTTAAGTTTCTAATCATTCATCCACGCAATATGTAAATACACATATTAGTTATTGTAGTTTACAAAAATGTTCACTTTAGTTACCGAATTTTCATTTTTGTATAATAATTTCGTATTTTATTTATTCCATCATGTAAATTACTTTCTCTTGAACATTCCTCAAATACAAATTAATATATTACATCATTTTTTGATACCATCGAGTTGGTAATTTAGCCTCGATTTAGTTATAACGAGGATATTACACTTGTAACCCGATTTCATAGGTTGACTAATTCAATTGAACAAAATAAAAGTTCAGTAATGAAATTGAACATTTTAGTAGAGTACAATAACTAATTTGTTTATTAACCCTATTCGTTCGTATACAAATCATCTCTTATTTTTTAAAACTATATAATTATCACATATATTAACACATCAAGTTATTTAACTTATGCTAGTGTGTAAATTGAGTTTTACCTCAATAGTAATTTGTAGTAGTGAAGTCTTACATGATCAACTTTGGTTTACTAAATTACCTAAACGAAAAAGATTAATTTCAGGGTCCTACTAAAGATACCCCTTAGCCCACTTTTTTCCATCTCTTACCCCCTCCACCCATCTAATCAATCACATTATGTTTTTTTTTTTTTTTTACTTTCTGGGTATACCTCATTTTTTTCTAATTCCTACCCCATGTTTAGTCTAAAACTGAAACTTATTCTGTACTGAACTGGGACCGATTTTAAATAAAACTGGACTGAAAAAAAAACTGCACAGGGCCAAAGTGAACCAGGGGGTATCCCCAGTAATTCAATTCAGGGGGTGACTTTAGATATTCCCTTAATTTCATAGTTTGATATTCCAAAACTTATCCATGATTCCATTCTTCGTCATTATTATGAGCCTTAACCTTAGTTATTTATTACGACATTTTAGTTGCTTTAGGGTTTATTGTTTCGTTATGTATGGAGTATTAAACTTTACACATTTTACTATTGTATGAGTCGAAATCTGAAAACTTCTAGTGTGTGTATTGAACTTATAAATAAGATCTATTGTATGTAAACAAAAATTTTTGAGTAAGGCCCAAATAGTAAAGTTTCCTTTTTTGGCCTTACCAAAATATATATATATATATATATATATATATATATATATATATATATACAATAGACTATATTTACAAGTTCACTACATACAATAGAACAAATAAAAATATGTCGCATACAATAGTAAAAAGTGTAAAGTTTAATACATAACGAAACAATAAACCCTTTAAGGTTCAAACGTATATAAGTGTAAAGTAAACTGCATAAAATGGTTGTTGGTTACTTTTAAGTTTTAACGATGTATATAGTATATGCCATTATATACAAGTGATTGTTACGTCTGTGTGTTACGCATGTAAGATGCTATTATTTGATAAATCGTTAATCGTTCCCATCTACAATGACTCTATGAAAGACTTTAATAACGTATACATGTTTCTAGACACGAACATTTTAAATGGTTTATCAAACTTTTACATTTCAACATCTCTATAGTGTTAGATACTTAATATACTAGTAATAAAGTTTCTAACGAGCTTAACGTGACATTAATTTATAGATCAAACTTCATTTCTAATCATATAAATTAACAGTCTTGAATTCTTTAAGGATGTATTTGGTAGCAACAGGCTGGAGCTGGAGCTCGATATAACCATTATCAAATTGTAAATAACTTAATATATTATTTGAAAAACTATATAAGGATCGCATTAGTGGTTGATAAATGTTAATTGGAATATATATGATATTACCCAACCCGGTTTTTGTTCATGCCTATCTTGTGGTACCTAATTTGAAACCCAAGTTGCTTAGTATGAAGTATGAACTACTGTACTTAAAAAAAAAAAAAAGGAAAAAAAAAAGTTTGTCTACTTTGGGCCCAATGGACTTATTGGGCTAATGGTATATTTTACTTTTGGGACTCAAAAGTCAAAACCAAGACCAAGCAGTGAATTATAATTTATAAGTAGAACAAACGTTGACATGCAAGTTACGTATGGTTGTTTAGGTATGTGTGAAATGAACGAAAAAATAAGTACGAATTGATGACGGTCTGGATGTTGAAATATTAATAAATACAATAGAAGAAGACGACGACTATAGAGATTATTAATAAATTGTTATGCCATTATTATTTTATTTATTTGTAATTATATTAATTATGTATATAATAGATGGATATTTTAATATTAGTTCAATTATAATATGTATACTTAGTTTTAGTAGGTATTTATATGTTATAATATTATACAACACTGTGTATGAATAATATGGTACATGTTTAGGCGTGTAAACTCGTTAGCCTTTTTTAGCTTGATATAGAAGCTCGGAACTCAGTTTACTGAACGAGTTTTGAAATACCTTTAAACTCAGCTAAAATTGAGCTTTTTACATATCAAACTTCAATAGCTTGTGATTTAGGGGTGTACATAAATGGTTTGGAACCGTCAGAACCGGTAAACCGAACCGGAACCGGAACCGAACCTAACTGAGATATAATGGTTCGGTTCCTAGTTCTAATATTTTAGTGTTAATGGTTCGCGGTCCGGTTCGGTTCCAGAACCTTTAAAACCGTACAATACCAGAACCGAACCGAAATATACTTAGTAATATTATTTTTCTTATATAAAGTCATTTTTCAACAGCTTACTTTAATGTACAACTTCAATCTTCAATTTATTATATATATCTAATATTGAAATTGCGTATAAAGTATGTTATTAACTACGTATACGTCATTAATCACATTCATATGTGTCAATTATATAAGCCCTTATAAGAAATGAATAGTAAAAACTTAGAGATTATATTAGCTAAGTTTTAAGAAGCCATTTAGATACATGAAAAACAATAACACGTGATTATTTTCTTATTGTCCAAAGAAATTTCATTTGCAAATGAATTACTCTAGGGGTTTGTTAACGTGTGCGCCTAACTTATTTGGTTTGTGGTTTTGAACCAAAACCGTCATAACCGAACCGGACCAGAACCGCAAGTACATTGTTCGGTTCGTGGTCCTTAATTTTTCATTAATTGGTTCGTGGTTCGGTTCGGTTTTGGTCCGGTTTGGTGCGGTTCTTGAACCATGTACAACCCAATGTGAATAGTTTGCCTCATTTACACTCATAATTGTAAATTTATTGGTTACATTCGACTAAAGGTCTATCTTGTCTCACGATGGAAAATACGGAGAAAGTTCGATAAAGATAACATTTAAAAATTGCAACCATTAACATTTAGTCAACATCGAAAAAATGAGTTATTTCTAGTATATATATAGTCATTGAGGTACGTACGTTTTTTTCTTTGGTTGTAAATGTGAGTCAAAATTCACATATCACGAAATTGAAGAATTTTTCTACGAAATAAACATTGGATGCCAAAAAAATGTCGTAATATAATCAATATCAATATTAACACCATTTGACTATTTTGTCACGAACAACTAGTATTCAGTATGTACCTTATATTCAATATTTTTTAGAACGGCGAACCTACAATCTAACACACGATTATCTACAACCTCACGAATATTTACAACTCACAGCCTCAAGTAGGCTTGAACCCCCAACCTCTAGGTTGAAGGGTCCCTCTCATACCGCTAGGTTAAGAGACCTTTGGTATTAATCTTACTTTTTATGGTGCTCTATGAATTGTTTTGTTTAAAGATGGTACTCGCGAGTTACATGTACAGATCTGTCAAATGCTCGATATGCAAACCCACGGGTATTTATTAATACGTTAATTTTTATACATGTACTCATGACCCGCGGATACCTATAGGTAAAATCGCATATTTTATAGAATACATATATATTAATAAGCATTCAAAAAGTATTTGAATATAATTTTCATCTAAAAAGAAGATTATAAGCATGCTCAACTAACACATCGTAGTTTTAAACGAGTTAAATGTTTAAAACATATAAACTAATTGTTCGATAACTATCAATTTATTTTTCAAACCCACGGATAAAAGTACATGCCCGTCATTGTCAGTGACTCATCAACGTGTACCATTTTTCACTCATACCCGACCCGCGGATAAACTTTTACGGGTTTATCCATCCATGATGCACAAGTGCCCACGGGTCATGAGTTTCTCTCCCATGTCATCCCTAATTTTGTTTAAGTACTCATTCATTAATATAAACTCAAAGGGTTATTAAATAACAAAATATCTTGTTAAATATAGTAATTTGAAAATGAGGATCATATAAACCATATAATCACATCCATTTCTAAATCGAAGTAAATTTAATGGCTCATGTCACTCACTCAACTAATCTCCACCAAATACTAAAAACAAAGAAATGTGAACTTGAAGGAATTTATTCATGCTTTTTGCTTGAATTTACATGTTGATCCTCAACTATTTCCATTTAAAGTTTAAGGAATTCAATGTGGAATTAGGCAACGGTCAATCTTGGTCACGAGAATATGACGTTTGATGAAGATTGTTCAATTCGACCAATGCATAGGGTGTGTTTGGCAACCAAATAATAAGAGATTCTCGGAGATTCTACTATATTGAGATTCTAGTTTTAAGAAGCTCAATCTCCTCAAATTTTACAATCCATGTTTGGCACAAAATGAAATATAGGGCTTCTCAAAACAATAATCCCTTAAAAAAAAATCCTCTTAAACTAGCTTCTTCAAGAATCTCCATCCCCTAATCATGAAATTACTATATTACCCTTCTTCTATTACTAACTTTATTAGAAAATGTAAAAAATTCTTGTTTATTATGTCATTTCACATCAATAAGCTCCAACTCCAGCTTGTTTGCCAAACACTTACGAGAAAATAGAATCCCCAGCTCCAACCCCAAATAAAAGCTCCAGCTCCATCTCCTAGAATCCATCACAATCTCCAGCTCCAACTTCATCTCCATCTCCAGCTAGTTTTACCAAACACACCCATAATCGATAAGAACATTCAGGTAAGTGTTTCGAAAAATATGTTTGGCACAATCAAATTAAGGTATTATAGGGGATGGAGCTTCTATTTTTCACGATCTCAATCTCCTAAAAGTTAACAATCCTTGTTTGACAAACAAAAGAACAACAATGATTGATAGAAAAAAAAATCAATGAGAATCTCCTATAATCCCTTTTCGTATAAGCTACTTTAAGTCAATTGTAAAAAGAATCTTCAGCTACAACTCCAGCCACAATCTTCAGCTACCAACTTCAGCTACAATCTCCATCTCCAGCTACTTGTTGACAAACACATCCCGAATCTTAAAATAGTTGCATGAATGTTGGTATCGTTATTTATTGTTATTTCTTTTTCCATTTCTTCTCTAGTAAGCAATATTCTTAAGTAATACGATGGATATATTATGTTTTTTTTTTATCTCTTAGATTTTGTTGCAAATTTATTTTGATAAGAATAAATCATCCATGCAACTAACTATACACTTCTCACGTGCATTTATGCAATATAAGAGACACATATTGTAAATAAATACTCCGTAATAAACTTGAAGAAGAAGCTATAACTTAATTTTTATACAATATATCCGCAACAATACTTGATATTAATATACAGTTAACTATACGAATGTTATTTATAATGGTAGGTTTTTTTATTGCACCGTTGAAAAAATAAGATGATGAATTAAACATACTCCGTAATAAATAAGAGCACATGGTATGCTCTTACGTGGCATCGCCGTTCTTCAACGAGAACACTGTAACACAATGTTCTCCCACACCGCCCCAATGTTCTTGTCAATGTTCTCGTCGGCGTTCTTCAATCAACGTTCAGAATGAGACGTTGTCTCCCACAGTGTTCTCATTTTATTTGGATTTTCCCCACACAAACAATAAATATAAAAACAAAAATAAGTTTTGAGAACACTGTCCAGAACACTGTTACCACACAACAAAATTCTCACCAACAACATTCTCCAAAACACTGTTTACCACACCCTGTGCTCTAAGCGCAAAGGAATTGAAAATATGACCAAACTAATTGCTATGAAATTAAATAATCTAGAGTTTACATACAATAACTCTCCAAAAAGTTTAATACTTTTAAATGATAACAAGGCCAAAATTTGGAAACCAGTGTAAATTTCTTCCTAAGGGTGAGATGGTAACATCCATAATCATCGTGCAATAATGAGTTGTACATCATGCTCTAACAATAGTACATCAATGTTACTTGGACTATTATACCCCTAAGTTTACTTGACCTGAATTAAATAGGAGTAAAATAATAGTCTAGTGGTCCATAAATGGACATAAAAGGTTGTTCAATGGCTAGTAAATACGGTGTCACATCGGATACAGTGGACGGGACCACACTGTATAACTGTATAAGGAGTAAAATAATATTTCTTCCCATCAAATTTGAAGATATTCAATAAACAATGAAAACTATGCTAAAGTGAATGGGGTGTTCATTATTCGGACAAATCAAATTGTTCGATCGGACAATTTGAATTGGACTATTTGGTTCAGATAATTTGGTTTTTTAAGCCGGTTTGATTCAAAACCGAATATTTATTTTGGTTTTTGGATTGGTTTTGGTTACCGTTGTAAAAATCGAATAGTCCAAATTAATCGAATAGTAATATATTTTGCTAATACTTTTTAAATATGTACAAAAATAATTAAGTTAATCATCTAATATTATGCATAATGATATACCATTATTAACTTTATTAATAATTTATCACAAAATTCTCAGCTATATCTTAGTTTTGTGTTGCAAATTATTAAACTTTTGTCAAGAACTTACGAAATGTGCCAATTAGTTTTGTTTAATAATCAAGTTTTAAGAATTTGTTCAAATGTTTTTATTATTAATATATGAAAACATAAACCGAATAGTTATTTGGTTCGGTTCGGTTTAGTTTCAATTTTTCAAAATCGAAAACCGATCGATTTCATCTATTAGGTTTGATTTAAACCGATAATCGAATGAACACCCCTAAAAGTGAATATTAGTCCATATGTATTTTTAACGGTTATATTTGATTAAATATATTAAATATATATGAAGAGTAATAAAATTTATAAAAGCTAAAATTCAAACGTCTCGTGCGGGAAATCTTTAGACACTTTTTCCCATACGTCCCCATTTGCAAAGCTTAAAACAGTTAAAAATGAACGTTTGTTACTTTAATTAATGTTTTTCATCTTTTTGGCACATTACACCCACATAATAGTTTGTTGTTGTGACAAATCAAAATAATGGTACAAATTATAATAATGCAAATCTTCTAACTTAATATAGCATTACTGTAAGGCCCCTCTCCTTACTGACCAAAACATACCATATTACTTTATATTATACATTAAAAGCGTGGTCCCAAAACATATTTACCTAATTACATAAATCCCAAAGGTACCAAGTTTTCAAAACCTTTACACACATATATAAGTTTAGTTACAAACATTTACTAAACAACCGGGCGTTAAGAAAACTATTCAAAACCAAAAGTTAGATTCCCAAAAATGTCAGAGTAAGCGCTGTGACAGTCAGTCATCCCATTAAGTATCTACAACCCGGTCCACACCTAATAAAAGCCTGCAAAAAGTTTAACAACGAGGGATTAGCCAATGCTAAGTGAATGGAACCGCATCCGACGGTTCAATTCAGAAATAACAAGCCTACAACGCACAAACCAAACCAACAAATAATGCTTACAGCCTAAAGCATCGTAAACAACAATCACACAAATTATGATTACCGCCTAAAGCTTCGCAATCATAAGCACGTATCGTCAAAGAGGACCGGCGGCCCCTGGTTAACCAACCAGCGAAAGCCTACAACCACTGCCGGCCCCAACAGTGGCTTACCGATAGTTTGAAGCTATCTTCACTGACAAGGATTCATCCCTCAACTACATGTATCGGGAAACCCAGGCAGCCCAACAATAGCCACAAACCCAACTAGCGTTGACCTCTGAAATCACATATGCCAAACGGCCCAAGCATCACATATTTCATAATAGTCATGACAATATGTAGCTAACCTATTCAAACCGCATAATCATCATGCCAACAATTAATACCAATAACAACCAAGTAAACCAAATCACAATATCAACAATCATGTCAATGTATTGGTGTCATGCCCATATGTAGCTACCCTAATCATACCGCAAAATAATCATGCCAACCAATAATGATAATAATCAAATAATCCAAATACCATAACCAATAGTCATGCCAATGCCTAAAAGAAATAACCAATCAAAACTAATAACCGAAAGTTCATCCGTTGCAACCAAACTCGTTACAACGGAATTGAACCGAGGAATACAATTCCACTCACCGATATCCAAGATCTTCAACTCAGTTGTCTTATATCACTGAGTTGCAGCCCGCTTATCTGAGAACACAAAGATAACAAGTTAGTGTCTCGTTCCATATTTTAATCCAAATCATAATCTCATATAATATATATATATATCCCCTAACATAGATCATATACTTTACATCATGTATTTCATACCATATAACATATACTATATAACATGGACCATAAGTCATGTATCATATCAATCAATACACAGAAAACAATGGGAAGCCGCCGGCTTCCCTTGAAGCTATAACGCCCCAAAATTTACAACTGTTTTTTTTTTTTAACAATGCGGAAGCTCAAGTCCTAAAACATATATATACATAAAATGACATATCGTCATCTTCCATTACCTAAGTTCTAAGTATTGATTATTACCGTTTACAAAACAATCCTTTATATCCTGGGCATTATATAATCACACATTTTAAACTGTATTAATAATAATCAGAGTAATCCCAGTCAAACATTCTTCAGTTACTCCTTGACCCGCCCATAACAATAGATATTACCTGCAAGGAGTAAACAACGAGGGATTAGCACGAAGCTAAGTGAGTTAACTCATCACTAACAATACAACTTAGTTTAACACTATGAGTTCACCACATTTAACACTTTGACTCAACATCACCAGAGGATCGGTGGCCCTTGTGGCGCCCTCAGCCGCGGTGGCCCACCAAGCGACACTTACACCAACTGCAGGCCAATACAGTGGTTAACCGATAACTGTTTGTTACCTTTAGTCAACACAAGCCTTACTTACAACGAATGTTCACAACCCTTGTGTTGACTAACCTGTAACAACACAGTCCAACATAGTTGACCTCTATTAACACAGTTACCAAATAGGTCACTTAACACTTTAACACAATTCACAATACACTTAACACTTAACACTTGAATATAACACATAACACTTGAAGTAACCGCAATAGTGATCACTAAACTATAGTGAGAGATCAAAGTCCACTCACCGACTACCATAGTCGCCCACTCAGTAGTCTAATATCACTGAGTCTTCTCCATATCTGGAAATACAACAAAATAACACAAGTTAGTCACTTGTTTCAAATCTATATAACATTACTCCAATAGATTTACATCAACAACTCCAAGTTACTCAAGTCATAACTATTTAACATAATCATTATAATTCACCATCACTATCAAATCATGATCATAAAATCACATTAATTCACCACTAGTTGTCACTAACCAACATGATCCTCTTAGTTTCAATGATTAACAATTTCATATAATAACTCACTTTTACTAGCAACACTATAACACCCTCTTTGTTATTATCAATCAATGTGATTAACACCTAATCATAATACTTTCACCAATTCTACTTGAATTATAGCTCACATAACTTGATTAATCCACTATTAGATTAGATTAAAGTTACTAACAACTTTATTAACACTTATTAACACAATATCAATTAACATCAAGCCTTAGTTTATGATTAATACCATTAACCCATCAAAACCCCATGAACTCATCAAATTAAATAATCACCTTCTTCATTTCTAACTTAGGGTTTACATGATAATCATCATTTAATCATCAACTAACAAGAATTTAACCACCACAACTTTCAATTTTCGGATTATATTCAATAACCCATCAAAATCATCAAAAGACTTAAGAACCAAGATTAATCTACAAACTTAAGCTTGAATCTTGCTAGATATCAACAATAATAAGCTTAACTAACATCAATTTCACATAATCAAACTTCAATTTCGAATTAAAATCAAGAACCCTAAAACCCCCAAATTTCTAGGGTTCATACATCATGAATTAGAGACTTACTAGATGAAAGGAAGGATTAGAAGATGATAATCCACATGCTAGAAGCTTGAATTCGAATTTTGTGTTCTTCAAATTGATGAAAAGAGATGGAAGAAGCTAGGGTTTCATGTGTGTTTTTATCAAGAAAGGAAAGGAAATAAATGGGGAAAAATGAATCGGTCCAACCCCATAAAATCGACATATCCATCTTATTTACAGTGTAAAATTATACTCCTCTTTGACCTATTGTCTGGAACCCCACTTTCAGACGCGAGAACTTTATTTTATTTTACCGTCACCTAAGATAACTTAAAACAAACAATATTTTACTAGCCACAATATTTTCTGAGGCTTATTGACCTATTAAATTTAAAATCAAACACATATAACAATTTTAAATTGCATTTAAAATTTAAAGGAATTACCTATTACTTCTAGGCCCAATTTGAAGATGTTACAGAAGCCGTCCGGCTTCCAGCCTTCCTCGACCAACAGAAATTAGACCCGCACTAGAAAAATGAAGCCGTTCCCCGGAAGCCGTCCGGCTTCCCTTGAAGCCGCCGGCTTCTCCTGAAGCCGTCCGGCTTCCCAGCCCGGACCTGCACTTGCAGGTCAGTTTTCCTGCATAACCCATTTTCGAACCAAAATTCCAAATTTCACCAAAAATTGATACAAACACGATTTTACCCAGCAAATGACCTCAAGTATCAACCATAATCATATGATAACAACTAACCAACAATTATAACATGTAATCCTAGCATATATCATCATCAAAACCCCAAAATCATCATAACCTAGCTTATGAACTAACTATCAAGAACACTATCAATTTTAGCATATAATCTTCATGAAATCAACTCATATCAATGAATAATCAACAAGTAGTTAACAAAACATAATTTCCTAGCTTCAATTCATACCAAACACCAATATTCATCATATACCCAATTTCAATAATATGAACTTAAGAACACCAAAACACTTACAATCTAATGATGAAGATGATGTAGGAGATGATGATAATCAGATTCCTTTAGCAAGATTTAGTCACAATGATTTGTTCTTGATTTAATTTACAAATGATGGAGATGAGGGTTTGAGAGTGTTTCAAAGGAAATGAGAGTTAGGTAGGAACCAAGAAATGAGTCGGTCATCCACCGCTTCATCTTTTAATTAGGTGTAAATTATACCCGCTTCCTAGCCTATTGTCTGGAACCCGAAAATACCCGTAAGTCAAAATACTTTTATTTTACCGTCGACTTCGTTTATTTAAAACAAACAATATTTCATTAGTCACAATTAAATCGGTGACCTTTAAAACCATTTATTTTCAAATAAACTAAATAAACTTAATAAAATGCAAATTTATTTCCAGGCCCAGAAACAGGATGTTACAATTACAAATTATAATCCTACTTATAATATATTAATTATCGTATATATAAAATTTGATGTCCAATTTTGATTGCTAAGCATCTTTTTTACTCATTTCCTCAAAACAATACTCTAAAGGGGTGTTTGGATTTGTTTATTTATAATCACTTATATGCTTAAAAATAAGTAGGTGACTCCTTACTTATTTTTAAGTGCTTATTCCTTAGTTAATAAGCAGATAAACAATTTTCGAAAAGGTGTTTAGATCTGCTATCAAAATAAGCAAATAAGCAAATAAGTACTTATTTAAGCTATCTCAAAACCCACCCCCCCCCCCCCCCCTAAAACAACGATCAAATATTTGTTTTTTATAATACAAATGTTTATTATGGTAATGTGTTTTTTAAATTATAAATAAATAATCATTTTACCAAAATTAAATAATTAAAATAATATCATCATAAAATCATAGTGTGTTTTGTGTTATGGTATATTCTGTTAAATCTGTCACTTTAAATATTTTTCCATAAAGTTACATTTTAAAAATTTTGAAACCTTTATAATCAATATTTTTCTATTTTCTACTTGTGCAATATTTCTACATATATCTATTTTCAAAAAAAAAAAAAAAATAAAAAAAAATACAAAAATAAAAAAACAAGACCCAAGAAAACATTAACTTTGAAATAACACAACCCATGTTTCTTGAATTTCAGAAATGGGGGCACAATTAAAATGGTGACTTTATAGTTTTGCTCTTTGAAATCACTACTGTTATGCATTATTTCCGGAACTTTTACTTAAATATTTCTTCAATCTCTCTAATCTTGCCCTGATTCCCATAAATAAATTTCACATCTTTCTTCAATTTGATTGGTGAAATTTGAACAATGTGCTCGGTAATCGCAACTGGGTATCTCTCTATTTTGTTTTTTCTTCTGTTTTTAATCATAAAGTTGTTGCTTTTTAATTAGTTTATTTGAAATTTGAACTGGATTTGTTTATTATTAACTGTTCTTATATATATATGCATATACATCTTTGGTTTTTTCTTTGGATTTTATCTCTTGGATTCTTTCATAGATGGTGTAAATCTTTATGATAACCATAAAAATGCTATCTTTCCTTGGATTCTCACATGGGATTTTAATCTACTGAAACAGGTTTTAAGCAAAACCTCTAAATCTTTTAAAATTTGTTGGAAATTTGATTGCTTTTTAGTTTTTGGGTTCTTCTTGTGCTGCCATTATCTTACATTTGGGTTTTTAGGGTTCATGTGAAGTTTGTTCTTCCTAAAAATGGTTACTTTATACACCCAATTGAGCAAGTTCTTAACTTTTGTGTGTTTAACTGCAAATTTAGGGTTTTGATCTTTTTTCATCTAATTTTAATTTGAAATTGGGTAATTTGTTTGAATTGATGAGGGAGTTAATATGTGGGTTTTATGTCAGATCTTGAATATCAACTTTATGGGGTGTGGCATGTGTGGATGGCTTGAATGTGATGACCAGTTTATACCAAGATTGTTATTTATTAATTTTCAATTTTCAATTAATTGGTTGTTTTCCAAATTTCACCTACTTTTGTGCCTGATACAGAATATTAGGTTGATTGATGCTAGGGGTTTCATATTAGAATAGTTATCTTGTTGGGCAATCATACTTTCTCTTTGTATTCTTCTGTTTATTATATTAGTACTCATTGTATTCTTCATTATTATTTGTATTAAAAGCAGGTAACTAATCTTGAAAGTAATATCTTATGAATATGATAGCCGAAATTGTTGATCAATTAGTTGTTGTGGGCAGGATCTATTTAGTTATTTCTAATCATATCTTCTTTTTGCAATGATTACATGTGTTTGGATTGATTTATTTATCTGTTTTTAATTGAAGTTTAGCGAACTCGTGATAAACTATGTCAATGCTGTTCATGATATAATTGAAGATGGTTGGTGTGAGAATCTGTATTCTGATTATTGGTTTAGAGTTTCACCTACCATCTCTTAGATTTTATGTTGTTCATTTGTCTCATTAGAATTCCTACATTTTTACATATGGGTCATCCATTATTATCTTTATAGGTTAATCTTGTGAGTGATTTTAGTACAATAGATTTGGATGATATTGAAGGGTAGTTAAGGATATAACACATTGGGGGTGGTTGGATGTCAGTTTTAACTAATACTCCGTAGTTAGTTTCGAGTGTTTGGGTGAAAGTGGTTATATTTATGATTTTATGGTTAGTGTCAGAATAATCATATTCAGACATATAGTTATGAAGTTGCTATAAAACAGTGATTATTGAGATAAATGTAAGATTTCATCTCTACCCCTAGCTTTAATCAACTGATTATCTAATTCATCAAGTAATCATAATTACTTTTAAAACACACGTCCATATACCCTCTTACACTACATGTTAAGTCGGATGTTGCGACCTTTGTGGGGTGAAGGGATTTTTGATAAAGCTTTTTTTTTTTTTTTTTATCCTTTTAAGATATGTTATGTTGGTGCAATTTTCGTTGGACAAGAGGAGTAAAGGAATATTACAGGTTCTTTAGATTGAATTGTCTGTATATTTAAATTTTGAATGTATTAGGCCTGATAATTAATTAATGTATTGTTCTTTGACTTGCCGGCTGCGTTTTTGTCTATTCTTTGACAATTATATTATATACATTTGGTAGAAAATGAATAAGAAATTATATTCAATTATCTATCATATAAATTGTTCTCACATTTCTTTTTACACATTGAAACAGACGTTGCCTATGCCTTTCAGGAGCAACAAGACTCGAGCTTTGATCATGATCTGAGACACTACAACTGAATCAGCAAATATTATTGAGATTCCTATGGCTCCAGGTGGCGGTGTATGTAAAGATGTTATTGAGTCTCACCCCAAAACTTTGAAGTATGATGTGGCAACCACAAAGACTGATAAAAGTATTACAAGGATAGCAACTGGAGCAAGTGGAAAACATGGAATTCAGTCAACAAATGGTGTTCACGAGCTTCTTGAATGCCCTGTGTGCACTACTTTAATGTATCCTCCGATTCATCAGGTTTGTATTTTCATAGCTTGACTTTTTAAGTTCGTTCCTTCAAAATATGTAAAGGGAATCATATATTCATATGATAGGTATGATCTTGCCCCCCCCCCCCCCCCCCCCCCCCCCCCCCCAAAAAAAAAAAAAAATAGCAGTGCTTTTTTATCTGAAAATAAGGGTAAAAGTGGTTCTGAAATTATTTTTTGATATGATTGTGCATACCCTGGTCTGAAATTCCACCACTGCAAATGAAGCTACTTGATGGTCAATTAGCAATATTCGGCGTTTCACAAAACCCAAACACATTTGTGAAGACTTGGAAGCATAATATACATAGGATCAATATATCAATGAAACTTTAGATATGGAATTTATAAGTTTTTGACATATGTAGATGAGTATTCTTCATTTATTTTTACAGAGAGTAATTTTAGATGTATATAACTTCATAAACATTTGCCAATTATCTTAATATTCATGTCTTTCTTATCTTGTGTTTTCTTATGTATACATTCAACTTACGTGCAACAATGATGTGAATATTCTTACTAAAATCAAAATGTATATCTTATGTAAAGAGAACTGCCATAGCAAGTTTAGTGCTACTTTGTATTTGTTTATGTTGGTTAATGGTTAGGTTATGATTAAGTAATTTCTGGTTCAGCTCTTTAAACTTAGGTTACAAAAATATATGTTTTTTGCTTTTTTTTTATGTTCATAGTAGGCAATTTTGGGCAAATTTTATCCATTTAATCCCTTTTATTTGTTTTTTTCTTCTTGTAGTGTCCAAATGGCCACACATTGTGCTCAAACTGCAAACTTCGAGTGCACAATTGTTGCCCCACATGCCGTCTTGAAATGGGAAACATACGGTGTTTGGCGTTGGAAAAAGTAGCGGAATCATTGGAACTTCCATGCCGACACCAAAATCTTGGTTGCCATGATATCTTTCCTTACTATAGCAAGCTGAAACACGAGCAAAACTGCCGGTTTCGTCCTTACAATTGTCCTTATGCCGGATCCGAGTGTTCGGTCACAGGTGATATCCCGTATCTTGTGGCACATTTGAAGGATGATCATAACGTGGATATGCATGATGGATGCAGTTTTAACCATCGTTATGTCAAATCTAATCCTCATGAAGTTGAAAATGCGACATGGATGCTAACTGTAAGTTGCTTTAAGGCTTTAAGTATACATATAAAACATGATCTGAAATAACCAAATCCTGTGCATGCAAGCTACAATTGCCTGTCTATCAAAGCGGTAAAGTTTGTATCTAGCTTTGGATTTGGCCTATCTAAAATCATGATAAAATTGCATTATCTATCGTAGAGATGCACAATTGATCCTTGGCCTACCCGAAAAGCATGGTCTCTTCAGGCCCAATGGAGCCTGAAGTTGCTCATAGATCTTAATGTTGGATCGCAAACGTAGGTACTATGTTAGTCCTGATCCTGGGCAAAAAGCCTGTAGGACCAGATACCCAAATAACCAGTCCTAAGTTTTTTTTTTTTTTTGGTTACAGAGATCTGTCACTATAATGCAAAAATATGATTTATAATAATGACACAAATAGATGGTCAAGGTTACAGGGTCAAATTGTCTAGCAAATCCATGAACGATGGTGCACCAGGGTCACCTTTTTGTATGTATTGATAAATTAACGGTTCATTCTACGTGTAGGTATTCAATTGCTATGGAAGACAGTTTTGTTTACACTTTGAGGCATTTCAGCTCGGAATGGCACCAGTTTACATTTCATTCCTACGGTTCATGGGTGAGGACAGTGAAGCGAAGAAGTTTAGTTACTCGTTAGAAGTGGGAGGGTACGGACGTAAATTCACATGGCAAGGTGTTCCAAGGAGCATACGTGATAGTCACCGAAAAGTTCGTGATAGTCAAGATGGATTAGTCATTCCAAGAAACTTAGCTCTCTTTTTCTCTGGTGGAGATAGGCAAGAACTCAAGTTAAGAGTTAGCGGCCGTATATGGAAAGAACAGTGAGTCAAATGTCAAAAGTCAAAGTCAAAAGTCAATGGGTTGGAATTTGTATAGTTTGAGACTACCAGTGTTGATTGGATGGATATGGTCAATGATCAGGCTCAAAGACCTCTAGATTGGTTTATGAGTAAACCCAAATGGGGATTATATGTTGGAAGAATCGGGAAGTTATTATCTTGATTCGTGTTGTGGAAGTTATGGTCATGAAATTCAATTTATTCTGTGTTTCTGTGTTAAGTTGTATTTCGAAACATGAATGTTGTGATCAGGTTAACTTATTACTAAATGGTACCATGAATTCTAATGTAGTATCGTTGTTGGAATTGTGCGTTTGCAAGACCAAATTGGTCTGTGATTATGATTGAATCGTTGAGTGATTATTATTGAATGATAACACTAAAAATTTATTATAACTATCTCTTGGTTATGTCAAAGATTAAACTCGATCTGATAACTCGAAAAATCTTCATGATGTATTCATGAACTTGGTTTGAGATCTCAGATGACTTTATAATATCGATCAAAGCTTATATTCAAATTTTTACTGAAGGAAACTCGAAGCGAGTCTAACAGTCTGAAAGTATCTGTTGAAACTATGTCTGATAAGTGATGATGATACAAGCTGGATTTGAGCTCAACCTGAAGGTATTGACACAAACATTGGGTTTGAAAAGCTTAATAAAAAGTTGTGTGCAGATCTTACAGTTTTAAACCTGACTGGCTGACTCCTCTTATAGTGCCAGATCATTTTTGTATCATTATTCATAGATGTGCTACAATGCAGTATACAACATTCTTTAACGCATATTTTACATATATGTATATGTATCATTATACAAATACTCCGTATATTTCAAAATAGCAAAAACAATAAACTAAAATAGTTAAATTATTTTAATTTCATGTTATAATGTACTTTTACTAGATCATAACCCGCAAATTTGCGGGCTCTTACATAAATTTAATACAAAAGTTATATTATAATTAAAGAATTATGAAAGTTGAATTTGTGTATTTATGAAATCATATACATAAAAATATAAAACATCATAATGTCTTAAGTCAACATGCTTTTCTAACTTGTTTGAAGGCCAACCCTTATCTCATTGATTTCCCTTCGGTCATCAAAGTCGGGTTGTTATGAGGCTAGGAAGATTGTGGGAAGGTCGACCCTTATCTCATTTCCCTCCCTTTGGTCCCTTTGGGAGAGGAAATGTCGGGTTGTGCTAGCTCCTACTTTGTTAGCCGTCATTGTTTCAATAACTGAAGTTAGCCATCATTGTTTGATATTTTCATCATGAATACAAATCACACAATGATTTTTCCAATTCTTTCTTATGACACCTGATAGAAACCATGTTCTAAGGGAGGTGATAAATACACCCAATAATTTGATTCAAACACCAAAATTTATGCTATAATAGTTTGTACTGTGAGTTGTAATTGTTGTACAGTGTGTTGTGGTGAACACTTTTTGTGGTGTATCTATCAACTCCGATGTTCTAATGACAATTAGTACATGTATCAAGTCACCGAACCATAAAAATACAATAAGCATTAATACTTACAACCATATACAAAAACTTGAGCTTTAGAGATTGTTAGATGTAAAGGGTATATAATTCATCTCCGATTATTTTTAAATAAGTTAAATTACTTCACAAAATAATGTAAGAATTAACAATTAAATGTGACTATTTCATTTTATAATATAATATAAAAAAATAAAACAAAAGATTATACCTTAACCTGTTTTGAGAATGTACGTCAAAATCAGTTTAATTATTATTATTATTACTATGTATTTACTCCATATAATGACATGGAACTGATGGTCGAATATTACCGGATGATTTAGCATCATTTTGACAAGCTCTACGACCATGAGATATGGTGTCTCCGTTTAACTTTTCTCTGTTACTGATTTTAACATACTTCATCTTCCTTGATGAACTAGATGGTGGAACGTTTTCAGACACAGTTTTGGAATGGTGTCTAAATGTCCAGGCGTAAAGAAGAAAACATGAATATGACTTGAAAGAATTTTGATATTGGTGTATCTCAACATAAAAATAAAAGTTATAATTCTGACACACAATACTTCTTTTTCCAACAAAATGAAAAGTATATTCTAATAAATAAAAGCTTGTGTTTATGGCTTTTAAAAATAGTATACTTTGCTAATTCTACAATTGTGAATATTAGGTAAAAGGAGCAACTCAAATAGCTTTAAAAAATGAACTTCAATTGACGGTGAGTTAATTTATTACGGAGTACATTTTATGCTCTATGAATAGAGGATGCAAATTTACAAAATGTCTGTAATTCCTAGAGAGTTTTTACTCCACAATTTCCAGCCACATGTTAAGAGCGAGTAAGTTTAAAATTGTATCAATATTAAAAAAAAAAATATATACGAATACTGAGCAAGATTTTGAATAATAGATTCCAAACATAGATCGGTTTAACCGACAAACACAAATAAACAATACTAATGTAATGTAAATTAAAAGTCAGAAACTCAAACACCTATTGTCAAACATACATCCAATAAACTATTGTGCACGGTTTGTTGAATCTAACTTCAAATGTCAAACATCCTCCATCCTAGCAATTTTGAGTGATGCTAACTCCTTAGAACTGCAGTGCCTGAACCATTACTCATTTGGTAATTTTTCCCAGTATCACCTATAACCGAACCGCCCAATAAAAAATTTCCAACTCATACCTTTATAGTATCACAAAGTTGAAGAAGGTTGAAATGTCAGAGGCACGATCATCGATGATTAGGCTAACGTGGAGAAGGCAATCACCAATATTAATGAAAGCACCATAGGGTTTTACAATCTAAGCTAAACATTGACAACAGACCCAATCCCGAGCTGAGTTTAGCTAACAGCCCTGTTCTTGCGGTTACTCAAAATGAGTCTTGATTGTTCTTTGTCTAAATCCACAAACTTTAATTGGATCTCCTACTGAAGAAGCAATTCTGAACTTGAAGACTGTGAATTATAATAAACATCAGATTTGCTTTTTAGTGGAATAGTATATCATGACAAAGACATCTTTATTGATTGGTACTCCATCTAAATGTTTCTTGATGGCATTACTAAACTATTTAATAATGAATGAGTTGATTGATATGGTTGATGTTTATTTCTAGTGCGTTTAATGTGTAAAATCAGAACATCAAAAACATGAATCATAGGCAGTGTATGTTATACCTCCATCAACATAGCTCAATTTTGCAGTCTCTTGAGCATCATCCTTTATCTCCCTACCCTGCAAAGGTTATGTTGAAACTGATTTCACTTCCTATGCCAACAAAATCAAGCAAACAGAAAATTCAGATGAAGATAAACGTACTTTAAAGAAGAAAAATGCAATGCAAATAGATATACACCCTCATCTCACCGTAAGTTGCAATAACTCTCAATGAAACAGTAGTTTAAAAAGTGCACAAGCCACATAAGGGTACTAACATTAAGGATTCGCTAACATTGCTTTTAGACGACATAATATCCATGGTAAAGCTAAAAAATTCCCACTAACCGTTACTTGTCAACGCTATAATGGACTTTGTAAGCCTTACACAACACACATTGGTGGACATTGAGTTCGTCGCAGACTTTTTGGGTCCAACTTTTAGAACTTGTGGTGAGTAAGATGTCGTTACTGAAAATTCATTAATAGTGGCACAAGAAAGTGACTCAGAATCACAGTAAAATTGACAGAGGTATAATAATCAACATAGAATCAAAAAGATAGCTATTCAAGGAATTTAAAGAACCTTGTATCCCCATTAAAATTGAGTATTTTCCATGATCTGATTTCAATAGAAGCCTGCACTAAACCAACCAACCTTTTTTCCAATTAAAACAACCAAAAACTTAAATTATTTTTTGTAAGAAACATATAAACCCAGCTAAAACCCACCCAACCTTTTTTTCAGTTAAAACAACCAAAAACTTAAATTATTTTTTTGTAAGAAACATAAAAACCCAGCTAATACATCTTGGGAGGAATATTCATGGCCCAGAAGAGCATGAATATTATCTAAGTCCCCCTTAAACCAGTACCTCTTAGGATTTCAGCTTGATTGTTCTGTTGAGTCGCTGACTGCTAAAGTTATCGAAGAGGTTTTGATCTACTATAATAAGATTACTTATGAACAAATTATTGCAAAGTAGAGAAACACCTAATTACGTATGATGACAGTTCTTGTGCCAAATCCGGATTTGTTAAGCACCTGCATAAAAACCAGGCTAACTGGTTCAAGTGGGTCTCTAAACTCTGTATGTTAAACAACACATATACAACACTTAGTTATTTCTTGAATTGGATCGTTACCTGTATCTCTTCCAGCAGCAAGTGCATCTTTACTTCTTTCCACTAATTTGTTGATTTTGAACATATTTTGACAGTATATATATGAAATAACATGTGTCATCTCGATTAAGAGACATGGTATTGCAAGAAAATGTTAGGCATATAAGCAAAATAAGCTTAGAATCCGATAATAGTAATAGTAATAATAAAATACATACCTGTTGGGGGGGGGGGGGGGGGGGGGGGAGGGGGGGAGACGTACGAATTCATCCATTTACACATGATAGGAATGAGGAATCAAAGGTAGGTGTTTCAAAACTGAAAATGAACATATTACAAATAATTGGTTTGATAATTGAGGATTCCCTGTAATACACATGAACTATTGATTCGAGCGAAATATATATAATCAAACTTGTTGAAAAGGCCAACAATTCAAATAATAACAAAAGCTCATAAAGTTTAATTATAAATGATTTATTCAAAGGATAAAACTGAATATGATGGTTTATATTACCCTTGTTCTGCCAGCCTCGTACGCGTCATTTGTAATATTACCGCTAGTAAAAGTAGGGGGGGCAATACCAAGGTTGAAATCCATTGAGTACCTTCACCTCACATATAAATAAAGGACCAACAACGTACCAACTTAGTATAAAGTAGTATTAGATAGCCCATCATCACTATACAACTACCTTTTGTCGAGTTAATCCAATCAAATTCAGTTCTTCAAAAACCTGAAGTTAGTATAGCTTATCAAGCATGACGGAAAAAAATTTCCAAGATATGCATCAACTAAGCAAATTAATGCTAACATTAAGAAAACTTCAAAGCATGACTACTGAAATTAGCTGCTATATTCATTATAAAAAACTAAGCATGAATGCAAAAAATGCTATTTCATAGGAATGAACTAACATCTAAGAAATTCAGTGTTCAATTCTATGATTGCTTAATGACCTAAATGACTCTAATTGAGATCAAGTTGAACATGTTATCATGTTGCTCTTTTGCATTCACAAATGGCACACTACTAAACTGAACTGCAACTTCTGCTATGCAATATTTTTACACAAGTTGGTCACCTCACATGTAAGATAACCAGAACCAAAAACCAAAAGAATATGATGTAAATTTAGTAATGTATTAACTCTAAGTATACAAAACATGACACCGTACCATTAGCAATCAATCCAAGCTGTTCTGCATCACGACTTGAATGGCTGTATGATTCGTTCGTTCATAGTTGTATACCAATATATGAAGCATAAATCACCAAAGTGTTGCACTAATTTTGTCTTCTATGGTAGTGAGTTGAAATAACCCTGCATACCTCATCAGTCAAATTCTGTTCTAATTGAAATCATACAGCTTTAAACATTCAGCACTGATCATATTATTATTCATAAACATATAGTCGTGCACCTTAAGATAATCATCCCAAGTATACGCAGCAAAATGGGCGGGCAGGTCTGTCTGGGTAACCATGTCAATATGGGTATGGGCCATAATGGGCTTGGGTCAGAAAGGGTACGGGTCATACTGAGCTCAGGTCAAAACGGGTACGGGCTATATCGGCCTCGGGTCAAAACGTCATGCTCGGGTCAAAACAGGTTGAAGTAGAGAAAAATCTGTTTAAATTCATATGATTTATTTTTTCATTCCCAACTGAAATTTTTTATGTACAACAATTACCTATAACACAATCTTATATAAATAATAGTAGTAATAGACTGGAATTCTGAACAGACACCAAATACAGGATTGACCCATACAAAAATACGTTTATTTTAATGTACTGGAATTCGGGAAGTAGCAAAAAAAAGTTTTATAATCAGGAAATAATAAAAGACCATACTTAAGTTGAAATTTTTTATTATATATATATATATATATATATATATATGAGTTAGGAATAGTCTTCTTTGTTAGAAGTAAAACCAATCGTCCCTTCAAACTCCCACTATGTTGTTTTCAAAACAATTTTCATTTCTTCCTGTAATGTAAAGCAGGGTATTAAAGTCACCCAATATATCCATCTTTATTATGAGTTTCGTCCATTTAGACCCCTACTCACACATTGCATTGCCCATTGTAATCCAGCATTAGAGAAAATAAAAAAAAAAAACCCTGTAAACGCCTAATTCAAAGCATCTGGGCAGAAATTACCTGTTCTAATCCTAAGTATAATCATCAGAAACCGTCCCACTTGAGATTATCTACACACGAATTCAATTAAGTATTTAGTTAGTAAGTCCAATGTATGCTAAAAGATATCAACATTTAGAAACAACAGCATACGGACTCCCCTACCATCATACGCATGATGCCCTTATAAGCTAATGGATACCGTAAAAACCCCAATTTCAGATCAAATCAAAATAATACACATGAAAGTGACAATCGATTGGGATATAAATAAAAATTGAAAAACCTGTTTTAAGCATGGACTTTTGACAGATCGAATGTAGCCACTTCTGATTTTCATTGAACTTTTACTTCTTGATATTCATTGCCAATTCCAGTCTTCTAAATTGGGATAAAACCTATGGTATGTGCAGAAGAAAGCTACATGAGTAAAAAAATTGGTACAAAAACAGAATTTGCATATAGATTGGGCTTAAACATCACCAACGAAAACATTTATGGTCTACGTAGTTGCATGTAGTTCTTTCTAAATCACTTAGTTTTATTGCATAACCACATGTGAATTACACAAGTTGTAAACAAAATGAGGATTTCACATGCCAAACTATAAAAACATGCATTGTTGCCAAATGGGTGCAACTATCAACAATTCCAACTGAATATGGATGAGACTACAACACGTAACAAATGAAATTAATGGCATCTGTTAAGGCAAGTAACAATTCAAACTTGGAACAAATAAATTAAAGGAAAGATGCACATATTAACTATGTGAGAAGAAATAAGAAACGAACTACCAGAAGACATTTCGTCAAACATGTGATGTGCGCTATTGAAACACCTGTTACAAATCACAAGATAACCAAAATTAAAAATGAGTTAGTTTATATACTAAAACCTGACGATTGTGAATATACAAAACATAAATATAAACACCAACCGAAATCGAAAATTAAAAGCAGCAAGTAACTTCCCAATCAAAATATGAAACTACTAATTTCATATATTCACAAGAATTGCAACTCATACGTACTCATATGTGAAAGACTCCAAAAATCAAAATGCAGGCTATTTTAGAATTTAGCATTTCATCATGTGGACCGGTTATTAGATAACAAACGAAGAAAACCTCAAACTACAAATCAGTCGTACAAACTCATTTACCCTAACGTTCAAAGTCAAACTCATTTACCCTTTAAACATCTTCAAGGCATTATATGTATTACTTATGTGTAAACTTGTATACCTTTTACAAATGAATTCCCTCCTCTTAATACCTGTAGTCAAACAATTAACAATAGAGACATATGTTCAATTGAACTCGATTTGAAAAAAAAAGAAGAAGCTTGTATCGTACTGAAACGATTTTTTTTTAATTCTGCAATCCATTACCATATTGAACCTAACAAAATCAAAGATTAGAACTTCAAACGAATATACATAATTAATTTTCATTGATCAATAATAACAACGATTTATGTATCAAATCTTGAACCATCTGACTATCAAATAAAACAAAAAATAAGTACCTAATCTCTTCATCGGCAAAACACATGTAGGATTGTGATTTTGGATGTGAAGATTGTGAGAAGAAATATCGTGTGTCTCTTATTTTCACAATGGTTCGAGCAGATCGTTGACATCCATATCTGTATGTTTCGGACCTCCAGATTTGTAACGAAACCCACAATCAAAACCGATAACACACCTACACTTCCGGTTTAGATGTAATGAGACACCCATTAGATCAATGCGAGACCGTTATTTTGTGGCGATTTCTTGTTGGCAATGATAGAAATCAACCCCGATTTCTTGTTGGAGATGTACATAATTTTATCAGGTTTGATGATAGCTATCTAAGCATATAGATATAATTTGGATTTTCCCAGGATGATCGCACCATGATACAGAGGAAGTTGGGGTTATTGATAGGTAATTTGATCTGCGGCGCTTTTTTTCTTCTTCCGTAATGGTGATGGTTTTTTATTTTTTAATTATAATTATTAATAAAAAAAAGTTTTTTCTTTTTTCCTTTTTTACGGGTTTTTTTCTTTTATAAAATTAACCTAAATTAAATAAATTAAACTAATTAATTTGTAATGTGTAAGGAGGGACAATTATGACTTTTGAGAAATACACATTTACTATTTAGGTTGCCATTTACATGGAAGATTATCAATGGTTTAGATTAAAAATGGTTAATTAATGAAGGGTTGGGATTAGATTAGAGTTGCCTAAATTAAAAATGACAACCTAATAACCACTCTATTATAATATATTAAAGAGATAGAGTTTATACTTGCAACAAAGTTATAAACTTTTATCAACAAAATAATACCAGAAAATTGAGCCTTCAAAAAAAAAAAAAGTATAATGACTTTTATTAGTTTGTATTATATATTATAAAATATAAATTATAATATATTATATTAATTAATCAATTAATACTATACTTATGAACATTGGAACAAACTGGCATGCAGGAGACTATGTAGAGAAGAAATGATTGAATTCGACAACGTACAAAAGATATTCCATCAACGTGCCAAGCATTAAATCTCATGTTTACGCACATACATTTTAAGTTTAATGAATATTTTATTTTTATTTTTTATTATATATATGCTTGGCTTATGAACACTTATATAACAGAAACCGATTTTCCCGCGAACCCCAAACAAAATCTTTTCTTTTGATTCTCTCTCTTTCTACAATCCGGCGAGACTGAGGAGAGAGAGAGAGATCCCAAATCTTCAAACCTAAAAATTTCAATCAAAGATTCAATCTTTTTGATTGTTGTTGGCCTAAAAATCTTGACTTTGAGGTATGATCATGCAAATTAGACATATATTTTCATTCCCATTATGTTGTTTTTTTAATTTGTTTGTGGGTGTTATGTGTTTGAATAAATGCCTCAATGGGTCGAAAGGATTTTGCATTGATCGAAGATATGTTGCGTAATCATATTGATTTAATCTATTGCATTTAGATGATTTCTGGGACTGAATTACATGTTTGAATTATGCATTGCAGGAATTCATTTTTGATTAAATTGAAGGCAGAAGTATATGGTTTGTTGAATAAAGCTAGTATCTTGTGGATTTTTGAACCTTCAATTTGAAGGATGTCTTGCTGTGGAGGTTCCGAAGACGATGCTTATGGTGGTACACCCTCAAATAATATCGCAACAGCACCACCTCGAGGAGGAGGACCGCCTTATGGAGGTAATAACAAAAGTCTCCACACAAGATTCATGCTTCTACATATTTACCAGATATATATGTGATATGAGTTATAGCCAAGTATGAAACTTTTGTAAGGGGTTTTGTTGGGTAAGAATGGATTTAATGTGATATGATTAAATGTTTTAGGGAGTGATAGAGGAGAGCCAAGGGGTGCAGGACCTGCAAGAGGTGGGGCTCCTCAAAAACCATTGCCGATTGAAACACCAGCAGTATCGTTGAATGAGCTAAATAGGATGACAAATAATTTCGGTCAAAAAGCTTTGGTTGGTGAAGGTTCCTATGGTCGGGTTTTTTATGGAAAGCTAAGTAGCGGAGAAGAAGTAGCAGTAAAGAAGCTGGATACCAGCTCTTCACCTGAGCCTGATAATGATTTTGTATCCCAGGTTAGATTTTGCATAATTCACATATGAACAATGCGAAAAGATTTGAACTATGAGTTAAAAGTCTTAGGGGGTGTTTGGATCTGCCTTTGCATTGTGATGATGTGATATTGAATAATCATAATCAGACAGTCAGCTATAATAGTTAATAACGTGGGCTAATAACAATCAGATGATCTGTTGCAATAGGACCGCATGTAGAAGATAGTTTTGGATGTAGTGATCAAATAGTGAGATGTTTGAGTTTTTGACAGACTCAAAATTTTATGGAATTAATAGATAAAAGACCAAAAAGCAGTGTCTTAAAGATGAGAGATGTTTTGTGAAATCGGAGGAAGGTCTAACAAAATAGGTTAATATGAAAGGGTAACAAAATCATTCCAATCCCAGTTGTTATGAAACTGATGAGAAGCAATATCCGTTAATCCGAACAACAAAACTGATTATTGAAATTCAAGTTGCAAAGTCAGATAATAAGTTCCAAAACGCAAATCCAAACACCGCCTTAAGTAGTTATATTTAACTAACTAATGCATATGCTTTGTCATTTACATATTTATGCAGTTATCAGTAGTTTCAAGGCTTAAAAACGAGTATTTTGTTGAGTTGCTCGGTTATTGTTTGGAGGGAAACAACCGCATATTGATATATCAATATGCAACCATGGGTTCTTTGCATGACGTATTACATGGTACATATAATTTCTCTCTCTTTTTTCCTTTCTGTTTTGTTCTCGTGGTCTCATTTTTCTATATTAAATTTAGTATATTTTCCCATACTCTGAATTCATAGGGAGAAAGGGTGTACAAGGTGCGGAACCTGGTCCCGTTCTCAGTTGGCCACAGAGAGTTAAAATTGCATATGGTGCCGCAAGAGGTCTAGAGTATTTACATGAAAAGGTTCAACCTTCAATTGTTCATCGTGATGTTCGGTCCAGCAATGTTTTATTGTTTGATGATTTTCAAACTAAGATCGCTGATTTCAATTTGAGCAATCAGTCTTCTGACACTGCAGCTCGACTACACTCAACTAGGGTGTTGGGAACTTTTGGCTACCATGCTCCAGAGTAAGTTTTTCTTGATTCTTAGGTGTCCACACTTTGTATTTATAGTTGATATTATTTCAGGGGTGGACAATTGGGTGGGTCATGTAGGGTTGATAACAGGTTGAAATGGGTAATTTTATTGTATAGGTTGGACTATGTTGGGTTGACCTGAAACGTTTTTTGTCCAAATTTTTGTTATTATTTCATATATACTTGGTGTATTGAATATGGTTAATGCTATCTTATATTAGAAGGTTGTGTGCATTAACAATACACGATTGACCTGCTTACCCCGTTCAACCTGTTCTCTTTTTAGCTACTTCTATTTATTTTAACCATTAGAGATCAAGCATAAGTAAATGGGTGAAATTTGCCACCTTTAGGTTATTTCATGAGCCAAGTTGTGTTTGCTTAGATTGCTTGTTCACCGTTAGTAGTAAACGGGTGTTTATTTTTGAACTTCTTTTTCTAAGCATTGTATATAACAGTTTTTAATATCCTTGTTTTGATCCAGATATGCAATGACAGGGCAGATAACTCAGAAGAGTGATGTTTATAGTTTTGGAGTTGTTCTTTTAGAACTTTTGACAGGAAGGAAACCAGTTGACCACACAATGCCCAAAGGCCAACAAAGTCTCGTTACTTGGGTATGTCTTGCTACTATTAATTTTTATTGCAACCACTATCCTATATCGCTAAAATTCTCGACTTTTAGTCAAAACCTAAATGCCCTTCAATAATGAGAAGAGAAACAATGTACAGAGGAAGTGTACCTATTTCTCGTTATAACACACTTGAACACATTGTGCTCATGCTGCTTATGATCTGTTTGCTACAGGCAACACCAAGATTAAGTGAAGACAAAGTAAAGCAATGTGTTGATCCAAAGTTAAGCAATGACTACCCTCCAAAGGCGGTTGCTAAGGTCCGTTTAATGACACTATTAGGTGTGGCAAAATGGATGGGTCAAGCATGTTTAGTAACGGGTCAAAATTGATTGACCCAAATCATTTTTCTTTCAAAATTATTATAAAAATCTCTATAAATAATTAGTTTGTCAAAATACTATTTCAATATTTTTTGAATAAAATAATATAAGAGACCCTAATTTGTTCCTGTTTCTCTCCATACTCAGATGGCAGCCGTTGCAGCATTATGTGTTCAATACGAGGCAGATTTCAGGCCAAACATGACGATTGTTGTCAAGGCTTTGCAGCCGCTCTACCATCAAAAACCAGCAGGCCCAGAGTCTCATGCTTCGTAAGGAAATTTCTAGAAACCATGTTTGAGTTTTATCTAGAAAACATAGTTTGAAATATACTAGAATCAATTATGGAGCTACATTGTCAATATCATGATTCCAGAAGTAGACATGGTAATTAGAGCCCATTTGTTTATTTTTCAAAGTTTTGTATGTCTTTAGTGGTCACATTGATTGATTCGTGAGCATTTGTAACAGTTGTTCCCTTTAAGAATGAAAATCATTTGATGTAATCGATTTTGTAGTTGTTTTAAATGCATGAAAACACAATGGTTGATAAGACGAGTCGTTTATCCAAATACCAAACTCAACTTGTCACCTTTTGCACACTTTATGCAAGCTTTAGTCAAGTGATTTGGATTCTAATCAAATTATTTCGACGGTTTTAATTGACTTTTACTGATCAAATATCTAGTTTTCATAGTTATTTGTCACCAATATCAATGGCGCCATAACCTTAATACCACAGTTCATTTGCCCCGTAAAATTACATCTTCCGCAAAATTTGTAGAAACACTGTGAGAACCATTTATACAGTTTCATAATCATGTGTTCCAATAGCCTCAATCTTATGATCTGTAACGAAGTCTAACACAAGAATTGAAAACATAGTTTTAGCTTTTTCTACATCCCAAAGCAGCTTCTGAAAATTTTACTTTTAAAATCGATTTTTAGGTGTATCCTAAATAAGTTCCACCAAGTTTTAGCCTTTGCAAATTAGATTGCAGAATAGTTTATGTCAAGTTATGTACGACAAACATGAAAGATTGGCAGGATATCAAATAAAGAAAAATATACTCATGGCTACTATATTGAACCCGGATATTGTTTAATTATCTTTCTATTAAAAGAAAGAAGAAACGAAAAGAAATATGACATGTATATGGGACAAGGGTAATAGCATGATACAGAGTAGATCATCCCAACAGCTATCGATCTACTGTTCTTACAGTTTTAGCTTTTGTCCATCACTTTCTCTTTACTTCTATTTCCAACATTTTGCTTTTCGACCAAACCTGCAGCAGTCGATGCAGAAAACAGCACCAAGATGAGTTAACGTGTGTTATGCTTTTATCTCTGATGTCTCAAATGGAAGCCAAAGATTTCACATACTAATGAGTCACTTTATTGAAAGAGGTTAGATTATTATTGATGTAATAAATTAACAGTACTAATATGTAAGGAAAAGGGTGATTGGTAGGCCTAAATTTGTGGACCTAAACTTAAGACCTAAAAATGTGATTGACAAATGTGAAAAATTGATTGGATGAGATTAAGAGAGAGAAATATTTAACCAGCCAGATAATTAGATCCACTTTTAGGTCTATGTAATTAGGCCTATGTAGGCATGTAGCATTACTCAATTTGTAATCATGTAGAACACGTTAATTATTACTCACATTCCCAAACAATAGGTTAGAAGTGTTTGCAGGTCAGCCCAACCCATTTGCTTTATATATGTAAGACATGATCAATTAGAGAAGTAGCAATTTCAACCCATTTGGTTGTGAATGGGTTGATTCGGGATTTTGGGTTACATTTTAATTCTAGCAGGTCAAACATTTAAAATATTAAAAAGCTTAGAAGAAAACAAGTCAAACTGATATTATTATTTAGATAATATTAACTTTGCATTCATATTGGACATTAGTTATAGTTAAAGAATCCATTAATATTAGACAAAGGGTTTCAGGTCAACCCAACCCACCCTGTTTCGACACAAACCTGCTCCAAACTGTTACACGGCCCATACACTTTTTTGCACCTCTAGGAATCCAACACTACAAGTATTTAGCCAGTGATGTACTTGCCTAAAATGCATCAACGCCTAGTTCGAGGCTTGCAACGAAATTCAGCCAAGAGTGCTATGTGATCAGAGGACCATTCTGGAGAAGGGAGCGCTGTATCTTTCCTCAAGCTATCTTCATCCAGAAGCTCCAACAATGATTCCACAGTCAAGCTGTCCGCTGAAATGCCACGTACATATAAACTCCATGAATTTACAATAGAAAGTTTATCTCAAAAAGGTTTGTCTTCAAAATGAAAACTTTCTCTGTGTTTAACTATCTTTTATATTGGATTTTGATAAACATTGCCCTAAATGGTTAAAAATATATAGTATTGAACATTAAATAAGCATCGGTGTTTCCATATTTATAACAAGCGTATGAATTATAAGTGGAATGTGACATTGTGATTCCATATTAACAATTTAAAATTAAACTTTTGATGTTTATTTAATTGTGTGTATATTATTTATCAAAATCCATTTATTTATACATGATTCTTTAGCACCAAATGAGGCAATTAGTGAAAAATTTGGAGATATACCTGAATAAAATATGTAATCAAGGGTACCGATGAAATCTCGCGTGCAATTCGTAAATAATGGTTCATTTGTAGCAGGATCCACTCTCCTCTTTTGTAGCTCATAACCAAGACCACCCCCGATTCTTGCAAATGATGAGTATGCACTGACCTGTATAACACAAGAACAAAATCAAGATATCGATGTTGCAAACAAGCCACCGCATTTTGTAAGAGTTATTTATGTGTGTGTGTGTGTGTGTGTGTGTGTGTCTATATATACAGTGGGAGGTTCAAATGAGAACCACTTAAAAGTTGAGTACCATAGAATACGTGATTGTTCATGTGTGTATAATGTCAACATATTTATAAAAATGTTAATAAGAATCAATGAAACCTTAAAAACCGAAAAATTATGTGTTACAATTTATTTTAACCAACTATTCAGTTGTGAACATATGTGTATATATTATTAAATTTATTATGTTGTATTACCAAGGGCAGAGTGTGAGTCAACTTAGTGGCAGGTCGCAGAATTCCAAGAGGGTCTACTGCTAAATCTGGATGCATTGGATCAACTTTCCCGATAGCTAATAATGCATGAGGAGCACTGCAATTAAATTGAAATAATAAATGGCAAATGATGGAAAAATATATCCAGATCCATTTTGAATGAAATTGAATTGGTTTTTTTTTTTTATAGTAAGACATTTTATATCTTAGAAGCTAAAATCAAATCATTCATAATGACTACAGAAATAGAACACAAACCTTCCTGGAACTGAATTAAAATCCCCACACACTAACATTGGTATATCTGCACTGGCAGCTATCTTTTCCAAACCTTTTAACAGAGTATGGACCTGAAATATCCCACAAACACACCAAAAATTTAAAATTAAATTAACTAATAATATTAAAAACTTTTTTTTTTTCGTGAGAGCTTAAGAGAATGACCTGCCAAAGTTTGACATCCTTCAATTCTTGTTGCACGTTCACATGTGTATTTGCCTACGCGTTATAGGAAAAATAATTAAATCAAGAGCTCATAAACCCAAAAATTTAGTACTCGTATATATAAATATAAAACAAGGTATACAGGACTCCATATATTTATAGATATCCATATACTGCTATATCTTACCACACAAACGAGTTGCCGTTTTCCTGGATTATCGACACCATGGTTACTGAACTTTGCTTCAAGAACAACAATGAGTGCGACATTATCCTGTTACATGCCATAAAGTTTCATCAGAACTGACACATTAAAGATGCAACAGAAAACCAGGAAAAGGTAAAAAACGTAGATGCACTATACCTTAACCAGCCGATTTAGCGCGGTTTTCTTCTGAGCACTAGGAACTAAAGCATCGGTTAAAGATTGTGCAGCTTTATTAAATTCCACCTGCATGCACAATGTCCATTAAGATGATGGCAATCAAGTGTCAAGAATTTTATATATATATATATATATATATATATATATATATATATATATATATATATTAGAGGTGGCAAATTTAGACCCATTGGTTATTAATGGGTCAAGTTGGTTAATATTTATGAGGTGATGGGTATGTTGGGTTTCCCTCTATTTTTTTAGATGGGTTTAAATGGGTGTTATATAACCTTCAATTGTATAACAATTAACCAACGAGTCAAGACGGGTCTAGCGGATATTTTTTTTTAAACACCTCATTTCATTTTTTTCATTTTTCACTCAAATAAAAAAAAAGTTTGGCGGAAACCCGATGGGTAAACCCGACTCGAGACCCGTTTAACCCAGAACCATTTAGACCCAAACTCATCTAGACCCATGACCCAACCTGACCCGACCCAATCATTTTGCCACTTATAATATTATATAGGTAAAAAAGTAATACCTCGTATTTCTTGACTTGTGAAAATCTATCTCTCCGGAAGAATGTAGCACATCCATCAATAGTCACATTACTACCATTAAAAACCTGCATGCAACAAATCACTAGAATCAATAAGAAAGGATCTTAATAGATGTGGCCATCTTACCAGGTCCAACGAGTTAGGTATCAATTCAAAACACCCCAAATTAAATTGGACAAACCCACAAACACATATTATATCCTCTCTCTTTTTGTTTTAAAAATAATCAATGTGTTATCGACTATTATAATTAAGATCTAACTTCTTTGTAATTGAGTAACTTAATAGTGTTGATGCATTCCAATACCCTTAATATTTTTTTTGACTTGTTCAATCCATTAAAGCAATTTCGTTTTCAATCAAGTATTTTTTAGCTTAACCCATTTGACCAGCTAGACAAAAAGTACAACCCAAATTGACCCATTTGAAGGTACCCGCTAAAGACTTTTGAAACAAACCTCAGCTGTCTTCTTCTTATATAGAGCTGTATAGCCATGTTTGTCCAGCTCCGGGGCAAAAAAATCATCAAAATGATCATTTTGAACCTGAAAAGAAGCCAATACATTTTTAGCATGACTTTGTAAACAATCAAAATAAGTAATTGTGTGAAAACAATAAAAAAATCAGCTTTAAAAGACGAACATATACCTCTTGAAGACAAACGATATCTGCTCGGTAGCCAACAATTTCCCTCAGCAAATTTTGTCTACGATAAGGCCAAGAAAGAGCCCACGAAGGGCAATAACCATATAAATCACTCGTGGCATATGAGTCGGATAATATATTGTACGAGAGCACAGTAAAAGTTCCGGTGGATGAAAGCCGCCCATCCAAATCCAAATTCCCTACCAAATCAACATTACTAACGGATATCAACCGCCGTGGACTTGGGGACGGGGCCGGGATCACACGCGACGTCAAAATAGTGTTTGATGATCCAACAGGTGATTTAGTCTCTACATCTACCACCACACATTCAAATTTTAAAACATGACCAATATCATCAGCTGTTGGTGTGTAGGTTTTAGACCGCCCAACTTCAAACCAGGTTTCACCACCATTCCTCTGTGCCACAGCTGCAGGATATAATGGTGTTGAACCATTCGTAAGGCTCGAGAGAGATTGTGAGCTACTATTATTGTTATTATTAAAGCGTCCAAATATCTCTTCTTCTTCATTTCCATTTTCATTAACGGCACTAGCAGCACGTTCATGAAGAACACGATGGTGTTGCCATGCGTCAGAAAAACATTTAGGAGAGCAATGGTAGCTTTTAGCAACTGGTATTTTGGCTTTAACACATCCTAAACATTGTAAAGTGGCTTGTTCGGATGGATGTACACTACATATAGCAACTTTCTTATCACTTTGTATACGGTACCTGCAAATAAATTCATAATTCTCAGAGATTAAATATTGGTTGATAACAGAATGCAATAACGATAAATGTGAGTCCGATATTTGCATGTGCTTTCTGAAAGAGATTATATAATACTTATAAATCTAAATCAAATAATTAGTTGTGATAAAACAGATGCTACTTATGCAGTAAGAATCAATAAATATGACAAATGAAGTAACAAATCTAGGGAAAAGCATACAAAATAGTACTTATAAATCAATTGTCGTAAGAGGGTGATTTACTGATATATGGACGATTCATTTAGAATTACATTTCACTAATGTGTAGAATTAATTGATCCAGATGAATAGAACATTCATGTGGTGTTTGTGTGAGTGTGTGTGCATGTGGGGCCACATATTTATGTGGTCGGGTTTGCCGGAGGTCTTTCTGGAAGCAGTCTCACAACCTTCAGGTAGAGTTATGACTGTCTACATCTTTACCTCCCCCATATCCCGCCCTCGGAGGGATCGGGTAGAGTTGTTGATGTTCTTGATGAATGGATCATTCCTTCGGATAATTTCAAAATCCTCGTATGAGCGCCTTATGACACTTACTATAAAACTACTAGCGTAAAGTTAAGAAATCCATAAATCAATTTGATAACTAAATAGTACAATGACTCTTAAGTTAATTCATGAAATGACGACTATGGTATAGAAACAAGTCAATGCTTAAGGTCTATATCCTTCAATGCAGTCACAATTACGTTAAACAGAAGATTCCACATATCACAGACAGCAAAAAGCTAATGACTTCAGCATCACAACAGAAAAAACCTGCACATGACTTCAAACCCCTAGACATAAGGCATGTCTTGATATATATCTGATGATAAAGTTTGGGCTCAAAAATAATCAAATTCATAGAAGTAACCAACTAATCATTCTAAAAAAATCAATCTCGATATCCTTAATTATCTGGTAATGTTATACCGAGTCTTCAAATTCTATTCACAATATTTACTATGATTATGAACATCCAAACAATACATATAATTGACTTCCTAGTTTCTCTTGATTCTAACAAATTTGAGGTGCTGCTATTGTAATATTCAGATCACATTATACATATAAATCCAATACAAGCTAAATCCTATCCAAAAATAAAACAAGTTCAATATCGATAATTAAGCATATTAATGCACTCTATAACCAAAAAGGAACAACCTTTTACAGCAAATTCAATCATTTTTAACAACCCATAACAACTAACCACTTATATCTCAAGAAAAGACCCTCAATAGGTGAAGATTCAGGCACATCATCGGTAAAAACAGTCTGGTCCGGTCGACGGAGAAGCACGTACGGCGAAAGCTCACAACCCACGATCGGAATATCGGACGGAAGATGTACTCTCAGCACGCTCAGCATGCTTTTTAATCACAACAATAACTTCTTCTATCAAAATAATTATACCCTAACCCTAATTTCAAAAATGACAAAGATTGAACTCCGGCGACGATGAAAACTTGGCGGAAACCAGGCGGATCCGCCATTACATGACGTCAACACTCGCCAGCCTTCCTCAATTTCTTCAAAAAAAGGATCAAAATGAAAAACCCTAATTTAATTTCATCGAAAAATTGAAACTTTGCGACGGAGTTGGTATCAAAAATTGATCGTGGAAATTGGGGATTGGTTTGAGGAGACGATGAAGGATGGAATTGTGTAATCAATTGATCGATTGATCGGGAAATGAAGGAATTTTGGGAATAGAAAGTTTGGGAATTAGGGTTTGATTTTGAGCAGAGACGGGAATTAAAAGAGAGAAATAAATAGATGGAGATCGGTTTGATCTGGGTGTTAATTTGTTTTGTTTTGTTAGGGTTTTACAAACGTAAACAACAAAATGAAGAAGACGATGCAATTTTGTATCACGGTGTCTCTCGTGTATATAATGATTGTGCGTATATGTATATTTTGTTGGATATGTTATTATTTATTTATGACAATTTATGTTATGATTTATCATAAACACACAAAAAAAACATGAATTCTGTGATGTAAATATTTTCATTTTGAATAGATTTAAGCAATTGTGATGTAAATATATAATATTGAATAGATTATAGGTATTTAGATTCTTTCTTCAAAATAAAGTGAAATGGCTTAAAAGATTTGTAAAGGCTATGGATATAAATATTGAGAGATTAATTATGTTTTCATTGTCTTATTGCTAGTTAATAGTTAATACTTATTATTATAGTTATAGTTACATTTTTAAATATATATGACTACCTTGTTTATAAATGTTACATGTGTGTTATCTTTAAAGTTGATTATTGATCAAAATAATTTTTTTTTTATTTCTCCTCTGCTGTTTTCAAGCATCAGTTTCGATTAATGTGTTTAGTTGTAATGTTAACTATGATGATGTGTTGATTTTTAATATTATTTATTATTTTATAATGTGTATATAGAGATAGAGATAAATGTCTAATGCCTAACGCTTACATATATTACATAACATGAAGAAAAAAAAATGTGATTAGCATTACTATGATGTGATTTAAATTTCTAAGACATTATGTGTCACAATTTTAGCTAGCATGTTTATATATAAGAAATAAAAATTTTTATGTCTTAATATTGATAATGATGATTAATTTTTTGTTTTAATTTGTTTTGTAAATGATATTAGTTTTTATTAGTAGTTTTTTGGGATAATATCAAGTATACATGGCAATCTCTAAAAGCTTACATAAGTATTCAAATTCTATGAGTTCATGTTACTTTTATATATTGGTTAACGAGATGATGAGATAAAATTGCTAAGTGTTTATACATAACAAATATGAGAGAAGATTTTGAAGATTGAAGTTTTAAGACGGCATGTGAGAATTGTAAAGATGTTAAGGACATGTTAATTCTATCAAATATGTTGGAGTGTTACATTTCGAGTTAAGATAATAAGATAATATTTGTAGTATTGGCTATACAAATTAAGTTAAGATTATGACTATAAAATAAGTTAGTACAGATAAAAAAAAAGGGGGGGTTAATAATTGTTTAATACATAAAGTTTCACTTTTTTTCCGTTTTAACCACTCAACTTTTTTTTGAATATCTTAACCACTCAACTTAGGGTTAATAATGGTTTAATCCCTGAACTTTCAATTTGTTTTCGTTTTAACCACTCAACTTTGTTTTAAACGTTTTAACCACTCAACTTATGAGTTGACCATACTTTAACCACTAAAGTTCATTTAACCATTTAAAAAACCATTTCGTTAACTTATAATGAAAGTTTAGATCGGGATATATAAACTTTGAACTGATTTTTTTATCGACTAAGATTGTCAAGGGAGAGATCTTACCTAGAATCGTTTTTGTATTCACAAGATCGAAATCGTAAGATCAAATCGGGATCGTAAGATCCTACTCATACATTATGATCTCATAAATGTGTATTATAATGCATATAAAAGATTAATTGCATGACAAATAATAAACCTATTAACCTTTTATTGGACAAAAATTAACTAATTTATATTTTCTTAACTTATATTCATGTTAAGTAAGATCGGATCGGATCGACATCGTAAGATCCTATGCTCAAATCGAAATCGTAAGATCTTACGATCCCGATTTGATCTTACAATTTTGATCTTGTGAAAACAAAAACGATCCTAGGTAAGATATCTCTCTTGACAACCTTGGTCGATAAAAAATCAGTTCCAAGTTTATATATCCCGATCTAAAATTTCATTATAAGTTAACGAAAGGGCTTTTTTAAATGGGTAAATGAACTTTAGTGGTTAAAGTATGGTCAACTCATAAGTTGAGTGGTTAAAACGTTTAAAACAAAGTTGAGTGGTTAAAACGAAAACAAATTGAAAGTTCAGGGAATAAACCATTATTGACCCTAAGTTGAGTGTTTAAAACATTCAAAAAAAAGTTGAGTGGTTAAAACGAAAAAAAAGTGAAACTTTAGGAATTAAACCATTATTAACCCAAAAAAAAAAACTTAAGGGTGGTGATGTGTCAAAACATGGGGAGACTAGAATGTTGTAGTTCTCCTTATGGATGTAGTAACATCTTGCATCTCACTTCATTATAGTTAAAGTGTTCACGATAATATTATAAGTTGTTATAAAAATAAGTTTATTTCTTATTAAAATCAATTAAAAATGTTTATTAAGATAAATATATGACATTTTATTGGTTGATAATGTAATTATTGTATATATTTCTAAAATTGTGTCTATTGAAATGATTACTTAAATTGAGAAGAGAAAACTGATACGTTAATCTATTTATTTTGTATTAAATATTTAAATATTATGATTATAGTAAAGTGAATATAATATAATATAATATAATATGTATTGTATCATAAAGGTTGATAACTTTATGTAAAGATTCATAAAAGTGAAGTATTTATAAAAACTTACTTAAAATATTGAAAATGTAATTTTGTCATTTATCATTATTTATATTCCAATTCCATTTTATGTCAACTAATCATAATACATACTCTTTTAATATTAAATTTCATCTAAGTTACGATTACTTCATATTCCATTTTTTTTACATATTACAGTTGATGTGCTAAATCTAGTTATAAAATTTATCGTTGTTTAGTAAACCAAAAAGTACCTCGCTAGACCAATACACAACCGGGCAGTGGACCCTGTCGAGTGGTAGTATAGTTTGGTAAGTTCGGGTTCGAACACAGGGAATGTGAGTTTAAGAATTATATCAAAGTGCAAGTAATTAATACAGAAAAGTAACTGTGGGGGTTTTGTGTGACCGAGTTGTCACGTTGCTTAAAATTACAAACTTTAATTAATCTAGGCAGGTGGACTCTGAAGAGTCAAAGTGATTGATTGGAAACTTTCAGATATTAAAAACAATGCTTGCTTGGATTATTTCACTAGTGATTTCAGGGTGTAGAGTTATAGCCGGTTATACTATATGCCAAGGGTAATATTCATCAAACATAAGCTCAACGTTCGCTAAGACCTATTGTTCAACTTCAATCAACAAACCTATGATTTAATGTAGTAACGGACGTTCGCCATGGTTACCAACTCGCACAATTTAGCTAAATCATTTTACACATTCCAAAACCACATTCGCAATTTTGTTCAATCATTTATAGACAAATAATCGATAGCAATTTACTTGGTTGAAAACGTTCGCTATATCAATTAGTAAATTACCAAATGGTTAAATTCTTGAGATTAAGCTCAATCACACAAGGTTCTCCGATTAAACATAAATTTAGATTTGTGAGTTTGCAAATCATCCACACGACAAACATTCGCTATAATCGCTAACTTGTTTGAATTTAACTAGTGTTGTTACAATCATCAAATGCTTTGTTCCACAAATGACAAACAACTCATTTAGGTATTTTTTATAAGCAACAAACGTTCGCTATAATCGCTTAGCTAAAATGCCAAAAGTTTACTAACAACAACAACCTAAACACATACAAATTCATGGATGATTCAGAAACTCAAAGCATAAATTAACACCAAATGATACACCCCTAATCAACTAGTTAGTTCATCCAAACAAGCACAATAATCTAGCCACTAATCATCATAACAACAAGATAAACACATGAAATAAGAGAAATTAAAGTAAACATAATTATAATCGAATAAAGATGCAAACCGAGTGATTACAATGTTCGGATGATGATTCTTGTGACCAAAAGAGTTAAGATGATGAGAGACTTTTTAGATGATGAAAAATGGCTCCAAGAACCATAAAAATCGCCCTTGGGGGCTGCTAGGTCGAGATGTAGATAAGTTAGGTGAGACCAAGATATAAAAAGCAAAATTTGACTTTTCTGAACGAGAGATGAATCTGGCGGATTCATCTTGAATCCGGCGGATTCAAAGGGTTTCGACCTACACGTGGCAGTGACACAAGTCGACCTGATCTGGCATTAATGGAGAATGAATCCGGCGGATTCAATAAGAATCCGGCGGATTCTGCTTGTTTGGCCATATTTCTGATTTTGCTTCCACATTGCTCCATTTCTGCTTGTTCTTTATCAATCTTTATGTTTTTACCTTAAATGAGTTTTTTCAACCAATTAAGTACCAAAAGTTCAAGTAAATACACAAAAACAATAACAAAATTAATGATATCGCTAAAGATAAACTTATACAAAATGAGCGATATCAAATATCCCCACACTTGAACTTTGTTTGTCCTCAAGCAAATCATTATTCTACCATTTCAAAACCCACTCTTGCAACTTCAATAGGTGAAGATCAAGTTTACCAAAACAATACTAACACTAACTACCAAAGCAATTAGGCTAGCAACATATGTATAAGCATTAGAAACTCGAGATGTTTTAGTTTGTCAAGCCCGAATGCACGACCTAGCACCTCACATAAGAATAAGTGTTTAGTCACTCACTCTCAACCTATAAGTCTACAAGGTAAGGAAGTAAGCAATGTAACACTCAATCAAGCCAAGTCGTGATGCGTTGTTACCATAGGCTTGCAAAAGGATCAAATATCCACCGACTTGGCGTGAGCACCAAGTGAGATCTCAAAGGAGGTATTCTAGCATGTGTTGTAACAAATGTAGGCTAATTATGGAATAGGGGAATGATAGACTCATTAATTGGTGAAAAGTGGTAGTCAAGACCCGTGAAAAATGCGGAAATGTCACCTATTGGTTTAAACATGTGACAGTAATGAAACTTAGGACTCTCGTGCCAAATCAATTCAAATTATTATTTGTTCTCATTTATAACTCATACTTCAACAATTGCACACAAATAACTCAAATTGATTTTTCACATTTGATTGGAATAATTGCACTCTATGACTTTCTATGAACCCTGTGTAACGAACTTTCGGACCAACCATCCTAGCCGGATAAAGGCCTTCGGTGGCTAGGTGTAGAACACCCCTCGGGAACTACTTATTCAGGAATCCAAAGGCCATTTAGTTGACCACAATCACCCAACCATAAACCTTAAGCTCAATAGCTAACTTCTATTCATTTAATTGTTTCCAATCTCAATCATATAATTTAACACTAGAATCCCAATTCAAAACGATTTAAGTCACATTTTGGTAAAATCCATCATAAGTTCCAACTAGGCAACATCTTAGAAAAGTGATGGTTCGGGAATTGACTACACAAAAAATAAGGCTAAATTATTAGTGGATTGAATGTGGAAGTTTTCTAGGGGTTTCTTAGCACTAAAGATGAGTGCTAACGACCTGTGTAAACTGGATATAAATGGTTTTAAAGCAAAATAAAATCAAAAATTCCTAAAAATACCTCCTCGTCTTTGACCCTACCTATATCACATTTCTGTGATCCCACAGCGGTCTCAAAATGCATCACTAGGGCAAGTTCTAGAACAAACTACAATCACCGGCACACTCATAGCAATCAAACAATATAAACACTAAAGGTAAGTGTTTTTCTCAATTAGGCTCAAATGTCTCACAATTTCATAGTGGAGGCTACAAGTGTGCTAGTCATGCAATTCATCTTATTAGGTTGCTTTTTATGACACATCTCAAAAAATTATGTTGCAAGAGAGAAAGATTTAATTGCTTTTAATAGATTTTAACTAACACATTTCAAAGCAATTAATTTAATAAGGACAAGCAAATTCCTAGCATACTACCATTCCATAACCCGTTATTAGAATTCGTAAAGTTCAATTGGAAAATCCAAGATCAATAACAGACCTAATAAGTGGCTATAAAACAACAATATACTAGGAACAAGATTCAAGTGAAGTTAACCCTCCCCACACTTGAGATTTGCATTGCCCTCAATGCAAAAATAGTATATAAGAATGAGCGCGAAGGGGCAAAGGAAACGAGAACTTCCCCGGGGGTTTGTTTGCGGGCGAGTGCATTTGCTGAACTTATTGCCAGCCGGCGCACGATTCCGACATCCATAAAAGCAAGAACTTTTATCTATTACCTAAATAGAAATAAAACCAAACATAGGGTATTGCCGATGAGTGACATTGTACCAAACAGTACCCAAATGTCACTCAAGGCAAGAAGTTCAAAATACTACCCAAGATAAGTACTAAACATGAAATAAAGTGTCTAACAAATGAGGCACGTAGGCACTCTTAATTGAAAGCATAAAGATAATAATGATAATGTCTGAAAAGGGGGCAATGACCAAACTAGAAGGGTCATCCCCAACCCCCCCCCCCCCCCCCCCCCCCCCCGAACTCGGCCCTCAATATGGAAACCAATCGAATGGGGACCATGTCCCACCTTGCTCACTTCTCCTCTGCTCCTCATGATACCTTTCCTCCTGTTGACGTTGTTCAAATTGTTGTTGATGGAGTCTCTGAGCTTCTTCCAATGCAACGTCTCGATCATAAACTGGTGGAGGATAGTTGGCACCCGGAGTACCCCAATGTGGAATCTGGTGATATGGTGTGGGTTGGTAGTTAGATGGATTGGCATAAAAGAGTTCGGCATTGTGATCACGCCAATCTGAATTATACTCCATCCGCCCCATCCTATAGTCATTACTAAGCTGAAAGTCATCAAGGCGGTGCATAACATCCAAATAATCCGGAGAAGTAGGGCCATAGGTGTGCTGAGGTGGTGGGTGTGGAACTTGAAAACCACCTTGGTCGTATGCTTCTTTCACATTCTCTTCATCATCCTGCTGAGTACCAGAAGGTCCCGTGTCGATCCGTCTTCTCTAGTGAGGTGGCTCATCTCCTGCAGCTTGGAATGGCACATATCTCTGCCCATTATGACTGATTGCTTCCACCTTCATGTACATTTGCCTCTCCACTCTTTCTCTTGGATCATATACCAAAGTTAGACCTGCACAATTGATGTTAAGAGAACGGGCAAGAATAGTGATGTAATGACCACCACAAATGGGAGATTGGGTCTTTCTTCCACCAGCCTTCTTCGCTAGAAACCATGCTAAACAGTAAGGTATAGAGACAACATCCCTTTCATTCATCTTATCCAAGTACCACATGTCCATCAGACTAACTCTCTCAGTGTTCTCTCCACGACCAGTAATAGAGTGGGAGAGAAATCTTTGGATCACTCTATTCTTCATCCTAGTGATATCAGACACATGGTTAGCACTGGTACCGTACGGTTCCCCTGAAAGATCACTCCATATGCTCTTTGAAATGCTCTCCTTGATCTTGTACCCAGTGATCAAATAATTCTGAAAGTAAGGAGCTCTTCTTTCAGCTGCAGTGTAAATGCCCAAAGAGTTGGCAAAATCTAGGAGGCTCATTTGTCTTTCTTATCCTCCTAAACGGAATGAAAGGAAATTGTTGTCATCAGCTGTTGTTATCTTTTCCTTGATCTTGATTGTAGCCAAAAACTCAAAACAAAGCTCCTTGTAAATAGGTGCCCATAAGTTGAACAACTTTTCCCAATCCTCGTATTCATGCCTAACACTACCATCATTATTTAGATATTGCTGAATTAATGTTTCTTTGATGGCAGGTGCTACCCCAGCTTGCTCTAATGGTCCCTAATCCGGTGTCCTTGGGCAAATGAACTGTTTCTCCAATAGCTTATACAGTGCCTCACTACGCTTGTTGAAGTGAGGAGAGTGAGGGTGAAATTGCAGCCATTGGTGAAGATTAGCGGGCATCAGCTGAGCATAAGCATTCATTGGTTCTTGTTGAATCACGTCTTCTTCAGGTCTGTTTCTAACATTTGTTGCTCTTCTCTGCGACACACATAACACATAAAAGAAAATCCGAATTGTTCTCAAGTTAGTGTTAGCAATGCAATTCAAGTTACAACCAATCAACCAACAAAACAATCTCAATCAGTTCAAATATGCACATGATATCCAATTTCACAACAATCCAACAAGGAAACTTTATTTTCAACAAGAGATCATCATTGTTTGCACAAACTAGGATCAAAAGAAATTTAGCTAAACATGCTTTGGGAACTCACATTCAATCATTTCTCACAATCTTGTTTGCTATGTTTTAGACACATTCAAAAATCATTCATTATTCTCAAAACACTCATAGCCGAGAATTGCACTCAAAGCATATACTCAAATATCAAACGAATCTTGAAACATGCGAGTGTTCATGTAATTCTCTATCAAGAAGGTATTACAATCATGAGTACTTACAATTAAAATCAACTATACAAATTCACAGAATGCTCACTTCAAATCATGCATGATTCATCAAATTATCTTCATTAAGCACAAGTGAACCAAGTTATGGCAAAAATTCTAAGGTATCTCTTCCAATACACACATTCTCATGTATTTAGAACCATTACAATCATACCAACAATGCCATTTAATCAACACCAAACCCATATGCACATACAATTGCTCAATAGGGAATGTACCAATTTTTATACTTGAATTAGTTTATGTTTAAGCATGTAATCACATCTCAACATACAAATCATACTCAGAAAGCTAATTCAAACATGTATGAACATGTTCCCCAAATTTGGTCTCAAGAACCCTAATTTTGCAAATCATCAAATCAAGCAATTAAAGCATGTAATCATGTTAGGAATTGTACTAGGAGCATGAATATACAAGTATTATAGCAAAAGAATCGACCAAAAACTCCTACACACTTAAAATGAGCAAAACCCAATTCTTCCCAAAGTATGAATTAAAGCATGAAAATGGGTAAAATCGAAAGATTAAGATGTTATACGTACCCTAGATGCCATTATATTGAAGAAATTGAGTTGAAACGAGTGAAAATCGTGAATTATGAAGGTTTTTGGGGTTTTTGTTCGTTTTTCGCTGAGAGAGAAAAAGAGATTTGGGTATGAGAGTGAAAAGGGGGCTGCAGCTGCACAACCCGTTTTAAACTGATGAATCCGGCGGATTCAAAACCAATCCGGTGGATTCTACTTAAATCCGGTGGATTCAACTTAAATCCGGCAAGAAGTGACAACCGGATTCTTTTTGAGAGTGCTGGTGGAAAACGAGTTCGTGCAAAAACATTAAATCCGGCGGATTCAATGTGAATCCGGCGGATTCCAAGCCTTTTCAGGGTATTTTCCTTTTTAAACTTAAAACTCAAACTTTTCACACACAAATAATACGTATTTATCACAGATAACTAACAAAAGCACGCAAAATAAATATCTAACCCTAAACATGCTTATTTATTAATGAGTCTTACGCTTGACTCAACCCCGAATGTGATCGTTTTTAGTGGGGTTTGAGCTCCCCTTCATGTGGATTCGTAATCACCTCTTCTCCGCATTTCCAATCATACTCGTATAGGAGGATGTGTTCTTTTGTTTTGTCATTTCGGTAGAACATCCTCCGACTAAAACTTATAACGTGAATATAAACTTTCCATTCATTGAGTGGCCTTATGATAAACTTAATGATCGCCACTTTCAAGTAAGAATGACTAGTTTTCCCCACGTCTTCTGAAAAACCTTCAACAAGTATACAACAATAATTGGGTAGTTCTTCAAAATAGTTTAGATGCACATACTCAATACCCCTATCCAACCTAACATCTACCTCTTGCAACTCAGTTATTTGCCCATGCCCAATGTTAGACTTCACCATTCCTCCACTAAAAATTGATTCTACCACCAAGTCATCGGGGGGTTTCAGTTCTTTCAACAAAACACACTCATAATTGCATAGCAAAGAATGAGACATCAAACCTATGGGTGCCTCCTTGATTGAAGAAATGGTACACTTTTGATCATCTACCTTTGACAATTCACATTCACCATTCAAATGCGATGATATTTGGACCATAGACTCTCCATTACTTTTGAGTTCATCTAACTCGCCACCACCTATTTCAGTTTGTACATGTGTGCCACTAACTCGATATAAATTTCCAAATTCTGCATATAGGAAGAGATCATCTCCAACTCCTTTCTCCACTAGCTTATCTAACTCATGATCACTAATCCCAAGCAGTTCTTGTAACTCCATTATATCGGCATCATAGTCAACAAGTGCGTCCTTAGTCACTTCAGGCGCTAGCATGTATGAATCCTGCAAAACAATTTGTGAAGTTTCATGAGGGTAATTGGTGACTTCATTCTCTTATTCCACCTCATCCATTTCGTCTTCACTATCATCCAGAAAAACAAAGTTAGAAGAATATGGAACATCAACGTTAGAATAATAATCATTGCACTCAATAGCCTCAACATTATCCAAATGCTCGGTTGCATTGGTGTATGTATCATATGACCTTTCTTGACCAAACTCTATATTCCAATCAAAAATGTCATCCCATTCTCTACTTTGCCTCTCCGTTTGCTCTATCGCCCCTTTCAACAACCGTTCAAGATTTGACATTTCCGGTTGTTCCATCTATTTGGTGATTGAAGGTTCATCAATCCAAGACCTCGATTGATAAGGTTGGTTCCATTCATCTTGGTGCCTTGGTGATGCACACCTTCCGCGTGATATCATTGGCACATCATCATAATCACTCTTTTCACATAAAGGTTTGTAACCTTTATGATTTGAGTAATATGACATTGATGCTAAGTCACAAATTTGCTACAAACATCAAAACTAAAAACGGTAAAACGTAACCACTCAATACAAAATAAACAAACATAAAAATATATACACTAATAATAACTAAAATTCTTAAAGTAACATTCCTGGAAATAAATTCTAGAAAAGGATCAATTAATTACACTCGAATTAAACTCTTCATCAATCACATTCCCCGGCAGCGGCGCCAAAAACTTGATGTGCTAAATCTAGTTATAAAATTTATCGTTGTTTAGTAAACCAAAAAGTACCTCGCTAGACCAATACACAACCGGGCAGTGGACCCTGTCGAGTGGTAGTATAGTTTGGTAAGTTCGGGTTCGAACACAGGGAATGTGAGTTTAAGAATTATATCCAAGTGCAAGTAATTAATACAGAAAAGTAACTGTGGGGGTTTTGTGTGACCGAGTTGTCACGTTGCTTAAAACTACAAACTTTAATTAATCTAGGCAGGTGGACTCTGAAGAGTCAAAGTGATTGATTGGAAACTTTCAGATATTAAAAACAATGCTTGCTTGGATTATTTCACTAGTGATTTCAGGGTGTAGAGTTATAGCCGGTTATACTATATGCCAAGGGTAATATTCATCAAACATAAGCTCAACGTTCGCTAAGACCTATTGTTCAACTTCAATCAACAAACCTATGATTTAATGTAGTAACGGACGTTCGCCATGGTTACCAACTCGCACAATTTAGCTAAATCATTTTACACATTCCAAAACCACATTCGCAATTTTGTTCAATCATTTATAGACAAATAATCGATAGCAATTTACTTGGTTGAAAACGTTCGCTATATCAATTAGTAAATTACCAAATGGTTAAATTCTTGAGATTAAGCTCAATCACACAAGGTTCTCCGATTAAACATAAATTTAGATTTGTGAGTTTGCAAATCATCCACACGACAAACATTCGCTATAATCGCTAACTTGTATGAATTTAACTAGTGTTGTTACAATCATCAAATGCTTTGTTCCACAAATGACAAACAACTCATTTAGGTATTTTTTATAAGCAACAAACGTTCGCTATAATCGCTTAGCTAAAATGCCAAAAGTTTACTAACAACAACAACAACCTAAACACATACAAATTCATGGATGATTCAGAAACTCAAAGCATAAATTAACACCAAAAGATACACCCCTAATCAACTAGTTAGTTCATCCAAACAAGCACAATAATCTAGCCACTAATCATCATAACAACAAGATAAACACATGAAATAAGAGAAATCAAAGTAAACATAATTATAATCGAATAAAGATGCAAACCGAGTGATTACAATGTTCGGATGATGATTCTTGTGACCAAAAGAGTTAAGATGATGAGAGACTTTTTAGATGATGAAAAATGGCTCCAAGAACCATAAAAATCGCCCTTGGGGGCTGCTAGGTCGAGATGTAGATAAGTTAGGTAAGACCAAGATATAAAAAGCAAAATTTGACTTTTCTGAACGAGAGATGAATCTGGCGGATTCATCTTGAATCCGGCGGATTCAAAGGGTTTCGACCTACACGTGGCAGTGACACAAGTCGACCTGATCTGGCATTAATGGAGAATGAATCCGGATTCTGCTTGTTTGGCCATATTTCTGATTTTGCTTCCACATTGCTCCATTTCTGCTTGTTCTTTATCAATCTTTATGTTTTTACCTGAAATGAGTTTTTTCAACCAATTAAGTACCAAAAGTTCAAGTAAATACACAAAAACAATAACAAAATTAATGATTTCGCTAAAGATAAACTTATACAAAATGAGCGATATCAACAGTTATCTCAAAAACATTATCTAACACCTATATACATCATTTAGGTTGTTTTTTTCGTGGTTTTCTACTATAAAAACCTGAATTAACTAATTTGCCCTTTTATTTATTTAACCATTTGAATCTTTAATGATATGTCGTTCAATATATGTAACATATATTTAATTATTAGCTAATTAGTTATTTTATCTATACTATGGAATTGTTGACCGAGTGTAACTTGACATGAATATATTATATTTTTGTTATGATAACCCCGAAATTAATACCAATTCAAAATGAATAATGAAAAAAATCATGAATTGTTGAAAAAATCATGAAGTAATACCAATAATTTTGTTTTTTTTCAAATAAAAAAAATAAAAAAATCAAGATACCTATGTTCATTAAATACATTGTAACATCATGGGCGTATCCCACATCGGCCGTGGATATGAAAGATGCTGGGTTTATAAGTAATATATTGGCCTGACCAGATACAACACATTTTGAGGCCACAAGCACTGCGGATCCACCAAAGGGCCTTTGGCCTGGCTGGTGTGTGAGTTATCCCTCAACATAATGGTTGTGGATTCAAGCCTCGTGAGAAGCATTGTAAATATTCGTGGTTGTATATATAATGTGTAAGGTAATTGTAGGTTTGTCTTTCTAAAAAAAAAAATGCAGATCCCATAAATCATAAATTAACATCATTTTGTATGTATAAGATACCGTCGTATTGTGTGGTCGTGTGTACCAACTAATGTGAAAGAAACCTAATCTAACTCACTTAATCTCTAGTATTTTAGCTTTGGGTGGCCATGTAACATCAAATCAAATAGATTAAAAGTTTAATTCAGGTTTAATTAATTACTTTTATTTTATTTATTTTATTTTACTCGATTAACGACTAGTAGTATTATTAGTTAGGGTTAATAATGATTTAATACCCAAACTTTCAACTTTTTTTCGTTTTAACACCTCAACTTTTTTTTAACGTTTTAACACTCCAACTTACAGTTTGACCAATACTTAACACCTAAACTTTCAACTTTTTTTCGTTTTAACACCTAAACTTCTTTTTTTACATTTTAACACTCTAACTTATAGTTTGACCACAGTTTAATCTCTTTAGTTTGTTTGGCCGTTTAAAATTAAACTTCTGGATTTTTTTTTGATACGTACATATATATGATTTAAATGCTTATAAATTAATTGTAACGTGTCATCACAATTAATTTTATAATGTTTTATTTTGATAGCGATATATTTTTATAATGTTTTCGTGTATAATATTTCTAGTTATATGAAAAACTATTTATAATGAATGTATGTTCATGGCCAGTCCTGAGTACTTTGGTGCCCCGGGCGAAGCCACCGAAAAATGCCCCTAGCAAATACTATAATTGTACAACACAATACTTTTTAGTTGTTTAGAACATAGTTAAGCTAGTGGTTCATACAGAATTACAATTTTCACATATATTAGCTAAAATAATGTCATCGGCATGATAATTTCTAATATAAATTAAACAAAATTTATATGTACTGATTAACGTCAATTATTTCAACATTACCTATTCAGCAGGTTACCGGTTATAAATACCCTGATTAAAATCTGACCAGGTAATAAGTTAAAATTATAACAATAATAAATTATAATTAACAGGATAATAACATTCGAGATCTCGAGGTTAGTTAAACATTCGAGATCCCGAGGTTAGCTAATCTTAGTATTCTTTGAAGGATTAATAGAATACATATTAAATAGTCAACACATAAGAAGAATTTCTAGTGCATTCAAATCGAATCTAGATTATTTCAAACTAAAGAGTTAACAAAAAAAATCCAGAAGTGTAATTTTAAACGGACAAACAAATTAACGGGATTAAATTGTGGTCAAACTATAAGTTGGAGTGTTAAAACGTTAAAAAAGAAGTTGAGGTGTTAAAACGAAAAAAATTTAAAAGTTTGGGTATTAAATTTTGGTCAAACTATAAGTTGGAGTGTTAAAACGTTAAAAAAAAGTTAAGGTGTTAAAACGGAAAAAGTTAAAAGTTTGGGTATTAAACCGTTATTAACCTGTTAGTTACTCCGTAATATGCACTGGTTTCTTTTTTCATTGTATTTTTTTTTTCTCAATCTAAAAATAAATACAACCGCCTCTTTGTAACGGCATACAAAATCAAATCTTCGCTTCGAATAATTCATTCTGATCAAACCCTAAATTCTCCTACTCTCTTTGCTTTTCATGGACGATTCTAGGAGATGAGTGATTTATTGTGGGGTTTAACATCTTCATAATCATAATCGTGATGTTTAGGTAAGAGTTATCACAAAATTTCATCAGGTACGCTACTGATACACACGAATTTAGGGTTTTGTTTGTTTGTTTATTTGTACCTTTTTATGGTGTATTCATCGTTAATGTGTCTGTTTTTCAATATTAAACTGTTAATCTTTAATTATTAGTACTTTAGTAGGTTGTTGATTTGCGGGTAGATTAGGGTTTCTGAGAATATTGTTCAAGAAACATTGATTTTTATCAGGGTTTTTGAGAATATTGTTCAAGAAACATTGTTTTTTATCAGGTTTTATCGAATAATTCTTTCAAGAAAATTATTTTACATTAGGGTTTCTGAGGATATTTTTTAAGAAGCATTACTGATTACAGGGGACTCTTTAACTGATGGATTGTTGTTATATGATAAGTATATGTGAATATTAATTAATACTTGTAATTTTAAATGGTCCCCTATACAAATGATTCTATTCTTTGTCGTTTGATTTGTTAACTTTCACTTATCTTTTTAATTTTTATTAATGAATTTTATTTGGAAAGCCTTGTTGTTAGATGCTTCCAGACTTTATAAATGAATGATTTCACATTTGAGAATTTGGAATCCCTTTGCCAAAACTCTTTGTAGCTTGCGGTTTGTACAATATGGTTGATCTGGTTGATGTGGGTTTGTATGTAGCGGGGTTGCTTTCTTGATATCGTAGTTCAGTTCTACTCTATTTTTTCTGATTTTGATCTACATGTTTTAAATTCATCTTGCTTCTTGTTAATGATTTTTTTGTGCACAAATTTACTGATATTTTTTGCTTCGTTTTGTTTTACCTTCCATCAATGATTCTATACCTCACATTCAAGGACTTGGAATCCCCTATCTTGAACACCTAAACACCTATTTCAACCTTTTTGTGCTTTGAGGCTTGTATATTAAGGTTGATTGCAGATGTACATAGGCTGTTAAAGTAGCGGGATTGCTTCCTTGATAGGGTATCTCCGATTTTCTCCTCTTTATTGATTGTGTTATTTATTCTGAATTAACTTTTTAATCGTGTTTAATGTATTTCATTCTTGTTGGTTTTAGCTTCCAAAAATATTTGCCTTTTATTGTCAATTTATCATCTATAAGTATAATCCTTACATACTTCTATATATTTTAATTTCTGATAATGATTATGTACCTACATCTAAGAAGTTGAAATCCCTTACTTAACAACTAAGCACCACTTCAACATTCTTGTACTTTGAGGCTTGTACATGGATGTTGATCGGTTGTTTTTAGACTGTGAAAGTAGCAGGATTGACTTTCTTGAAGTTGGTATCTCTGTTTCTGGTCTTTATTTGTTTTATTGTATTTTTGACTTATTTATTTCCTCGCTTTTTCTTAGTTTTAAATTATCATTTTTTGCCTGACATTCGACTTCCCCTTTACTAGCACATATAAACATACAATTCAACTTTGTTGTACTTTGAAGTTGATCTGGTGTATGTATGCTGTTTGTATCGTGGATGCTCGTTTGATATGGGTATCTCCTGCCTTTTCATATGTTATATATTTTTATCATATATCATTTTCTTACCTGTCATTCAAGAAGTTGGAATCCCCTAACTTGGACTCCTAAGCACCTGTTTTAATCTTCTTGTGCTTTGAGGCTTGTACTTTAAGGTTTGAGCGAGGGTGTACATAGGCTGTTAAAGTTGTGGGTTTGCTTTCTTGACATGGGTGGACTTTCTATAATTAATTGTGTTATTTTTTTAATCAGATTTCTCATTGTTTTCAAGGTTTTCTATTCTTGTTGATATTGGCTTCCCTTTTAATTTGGTTTCTATTCAGATTACTACTCCCTAGTATTCTTGGTTCATATATCATGGTCTATAATCTTTTACTTATGTACTTTTTATCCTTTTTATTATATTTTGATTTCTAGTAATGATTTTTACCTAAATTCGAGAAGTCGAATCTTATACTTAGCACCTGAGCAGCCACTTCAACATTCTTGTACTTTGAGGCTTGTACATTGATGTTGATTGGGTGTATTTAGGCTGATACAGTAGTGAGATTTCTTTTTCTTGAAATAGGTATCTTCGTTGCTGCTCTATTAGTGTTTATTTTGGTATGTTGTTTGATTTATTTATCTCACATTTGTGTTAAGGAATCTTGTTTACTAAGGACACCTAAATGCCCATATTAACCTTGTTGTACTTCAAGGTTGACTGTGTGTATGTAGGTTGTTGATGTAGCTGGATTTATTTCTTGATGTGGGTATCTCAAAATTTTCACATATAATTTACTTTTTCATAATGATTTTCTACTTATATTTTACTTTATCATACTGACTTTTTACTCACATTCGAGAAGTTGGATACCATTTACTTGAACACCAAAGCATGTTCTACTCCGTTTTTTCTGATTTTGATTTGCATGTTTTAAATTCATCTTGCTTCTTTATAATGGTTTTTTGTGCACAAATTTACTGATATTTTGGCTTCGTTTTGTTTTACCTTCCATTAATGATTTTTATACCTCACAATAGAGGACTTGGAATCCCTTATCTAGAACACCTTAACATCTATTTCAACCTTTTTGTGCTTTGAGGCTTGCACAAGAAGGTTGATTGTAGATGTATAGGCTGTTAAAGTAGCGGAATTGCTTCCTTGATAGGGGTATCTCTGATTTTCTCCTCTTTATTGATTGTGTTATTTCTTCTAAATTAACTTTCTAGTCTTTTTAATGCTTTACATTTTTGTTGGTATTTGCTTCCATAAATATTTTCCTTTTATATAAATTTCTGATAATGATTTTGTACCGACTTTCAAGAAGTTGAAATTCCTTAACACCTAAGCACCACTTCAACATTCTTGTACTTTGAGGCTTGTTCATGGATGTTGAGCGGGTGTATTTAGACTGTGAAAGTAGCAGGATTGCCTTTCTTGAAGTTGGTATCTTCATTTCTGGTTTTAATTTTTTTATTGTTTGACTTATTTTCTTAGATTTTAATTATCGATTTTTACCTCACATTCAAGTCCCATTTACCAGCACGTATGAACACACAATTCAACCTTGGTGTACTTCGAGGCTTGTACTTTGAAGTTGATAGGGTGTATGTATGTTGTTTATATAATGGGTGCTTGTTTGACATGGGTATCTCCAGCTTTTTCATATGTTATATGTAATTATATCAGATTCTTACCTCACATTCAAGGACTTAAAATCCCCTATCTAGAACACCTAAACACCTATTTCAACTTCTTCGTGCTTTGAGGCTTGTACATTAAGGTTGATTGCAGATGTACATAGGTTGTTAAAGTAGCGGGATTGCTTCCTTGATAGGGGTATCTCCGATTTTCTTCTCTTTATTGATTGTGCTATTTCTTCTGAATTGACATTCTAATCGTTTTCAATGTTTTTCATTCTTGTTGGTATTAGCTTCCATAAATATTTGCCTTTTATTGTCAATTTATCATTTATAAGTATTTTCCTTGCATACTTTTATATATTGTAATTTCTGATAATAATTTTGTACCTACATCCAAGAAGTTGAAATCCCTTAATACCTAAGCACCACTTCATCATTCTTGTACTTTGAGGCTTGTACATAGATGTTGAGCGGGTGTATTTAGACTGAAAGTAGCAGGATTGCCTTTCTTGAAGTTTGTATCGCCGTTTCTGGTATTTATTTATTTTATTGTATTGTTTGACTTATTTACTTCCTCACTTTTCTTAGTTTTTAATTATCATTTTTTACCTCACATTTGAGTTCCCATTTACTAGCACATATAAACACACAATTCAACCTTGTTGTACTTTGAGGCTTGTACTTTGAAGTTGATTGAGTGTTTGTATGTTGTTTATATAGTGGGTGCTTGTTTGATATGGGGTTGCTTTCTTGACTTGGGCAGATTCTCCTTTCTATTGATTGTGTTATTTTTTAATCAAATTTTTAGTTGTTTTCAAGGTTTTCCGTTCTTGTTGATATTGGCTTCCATTTTATTTGGTTTTCATTCTGATTACTACTCTGTAGTATTTTGGGTTCATATATCATGTTTTATAATATTTTTACTTATATATAGTTTATCCTTTTTATTATATGTTGATTTCTAGTAATGATTTCTACCTAAATTTGAGAAGTCGAAATCTTATACTTAGCACCTGAGCACCCACTTAGACATTCTTGTACTTTGAGGCTTGTACATTGATGTTGATCGTGTGTATCTAGGCTTGTAAAGCAGTGAGATTTCTTTTACTTGAAATAGGTATCTTCGTTGCTGCTCTATTATTGTTTATTTTACTATGTTGTCTGATTTTATTATCTCACATTTGAGTATAAGGAATCTCGTTTACTACAGACAACTAAATGCCCATTTCAACCTTGTTTACTTCAAGGTTGACTGTGTGTATGTAGGTTGTTGATGTAGCTGGATTTCTTTCTTGATGTGGGTATCTCAATCTTTTACATATAATTTTCTTTTTCATAATGATTTTCTACATATATTTTACTTTATCTCAATGATTTTTCACCCACATTCGAGAAGTTGGATACCTTTTACTTGAACGCCAAAGCGCCATTTCACCCTTGTAAATCGAGGCTTTTAATCAAGGTTGATCTGGTGTTTGTAGGCTGTTAAAGTCGTGGATCTGCTTTCTTGGAATGGGTATCTCAGTTTCATTCATCTTTTGTCTATGTTACTTTTTATAGTTTTCATTTATCGTTATTCTCATCATTTCCCATTCTCTCTATACTAATATAGTTTCTATTTTACTTGCTCGTAATCTTGGTTAATTAATTTTGTTTTCAGTGTTTTATATATATTACCTTCGTGTTTTTTCTGTTTTTCAATTAAGAGTTTTTTACTGACATTCGCGAAGTTGGAATTCAGTTACTTCTTTTCCTTTTTTCTTACGCCTTAATTATGAAATTTTGCTTCACCGTTGAGAACTTGGAAACACATCTCTATTACATCTGAACACCCATTTCAGCCATGTCAATCCAATAGTTTTGAGGTTCTCTGTTTCTCACAACTGATATATCTTCATATGAAGTCAGATGTATGTTATTATGATTTGTTAATTTCAGCCTTTAATTTTACGATCCGATATGCTTTAGTTTATATGAACTATTTTCTTCTTTGACATAGCGTGAGAAATTATGTTTGTTAGACATGTAGTTGCTACCGTTAGCCATTAGATCAAACATATCTATATGGCAATTCAGAACTTCAAATACAATATTCTCCTTGAAAATCTATTTCCTCGATAAAAATCATAGTGGCTAAACTATAGCATCATCTTATCTTCATCTTCTTATGTCCGTTGAGGTTATACAAGCTGTTGAGTTGACTATTTGACTATTGATTTGCATTACTTCGAAGACATTCATGACATGTTTCTCAGGTCAGGTTGATAGAGAGTTGTTTTTCTGTTTTTATTTTTACATTGTTTATGCAAAGTGCTCCATTCAATTCGTGAAGGAAACCTTCCATTACTGTTGTAACACAGATGCTTAGTTTGTAGCTGTAGTTTCTTTGTGTTAAATTAATACAAGACTAACTTTGTCAGGTAATCGTCCTACAGTACATGTCTTTTTTGTTACGTACATGTCAGGTAATCGTCCTACAGTACAAGACTATAAGTGTACTTTTTAATGTCTTCTAGATCTAAGGTATAATAGGAGACTGAACTAAAAACATTTAGTAAAGTCATGTCTTTTTTGTTACGTAAGCCATGCACTTGTGTAACAACATGCTCATATTTTCTTGATTTCGTCGTTGTTTGTGCATAGTCTAGCTATCCATTAACTCTGTGGTTTCCTGAAACCTGTTACGTTTTTTTAGTTTGGTTTTATAGCTTGGCTACTGTGCACTTGTGTCCGTCTTTTGCCATCCTGCCTAGGTATGATTGCTCATTTTTTAAATCTGATTCATAATTATAATTGTTAGATACATTCTTTCATTGCTTCACCTTATGCATCTTGGAGTTGAATGGAAGTAGTTCTTTATCACTAAAGACCTCTTTTAAGTCACTTCCTACCGTTTGCGTAAGTTATTATTATTGCTGTTGCATTTGCATATCTTATAATAAAGGTAGGAATTTTGGTCCATTTACTTATGTGTTGGTCGATCTGGGTTCTGTTCTAATGCATACGCCCTTCTAAACTATTTTATACAAAATATATAAAATAATGATTGTAATAATCTTGTTTTTTGCAAAGAAGTAAGACTAAAAAAAGATTGCAAAGTATTTGCGGTACAGCCCAACCTGTCCTCTAGCATGTTTCAACCCAACTGGTCCTGCATTTTGATAGTTTTTTTTTTAAGGAAACTTTCATTCAATACATTTTGAGCTTCTTTCTTGTGGAAGTTATGTCTGTTACCTGGTACAAAGTGGAATTTCAGGAAGTTCATCTGCTCTGAACATTAGACAAGTCAAATACTATCCATAGTGCTTTTATGCTCGTTCCTTATGGAAGGTATGCTTTTATCGTCAGATACATGTATAGGTCGATGATGGGTTGGGTAACGAGTCATGATGGGTTCGGTCAAAACATGTAACGACTCAAATCAGGTCCAACTCGTGAACAGATTTTGCAGAAACTTATTGTTAAAAGTTAAATACCCGAATTATTTAGAATTGCTTACATAAATAATCCAAAACTTTCACAAAAAAATGATTTGGGAGGGTTCTGTGTATTGTAAATACACTACGGGCGTAATTCACCCTATTGACCCGTTCCCTTTCTAGTTAAAATGCTTGACTGGTCCAGATAGACCTATTCAATATTCATTAGTATTTGGGTCAAATTTGCGTACTTTTAATTTGCATGTCTTGCTTATCGTAAAAGCATTTGCAAGTTCAAAATTATTAATAGGAAAGTTTCTTGTGAGAAGATGTGGATAATAATTTTTTTCTGGACAAAAACCTCTCAAATTGTGGCCATTTCGAATTTCAGGTCTAATCATAACTGTTGCGTATGTTTTACTAAATATTGATCAAAAGTATATTCTTAGCATCAGGCTTAGGAAGGTTTAAATTATAATACTCGTCTAAGTAAACAGTCCAGATGCACAGGAAACCCCTTTAATATCATCATTATCATCATTATGTGGCCCACAACCTCATTTTAAAGGTCGATCTCTTACCCTCTATGATTGTGCTTTTAATATTTATTAATTAGTTTGTGAACTCTCCGTTTTTCCGCTCATATGTCACTGGCGTGACAGTTGTCACGACCGTGACTTACAAGCTCACATGGAATTTTATTTGGCTTATATGTCATGGATGTGAGACTTCTCATACCGTGACATCCAAACTCACATGAAGGTGATGAGTGTGACAAATTTGTTACAGTAGTAACATTCAAAACTCGATGAACATCATCGTTATGACCTTTAAGATTTACGTTTTTTAATTTCTCATTTTTGTCATCCATGGCTATAATCATGCATCGAATAACCACATAACTTGTTGTGAATCTGTTACTCTGTTAGTGCATAGCAAACGCCCACTCGACCAATGTTTATGCGTGTGATCGTGATTCTATTGTACTATTTTAATGGCAAAATGGTGCCCAGGGTTGTAATTTTTAAATTCAATTTATTATGTAGTAGTTAATTTTATTTCTTTGTATTGTTCTTTATAGTACAAATGTAAAGTACTAGAGTAGGACTTGGTATCTTTTTATTTCGAATGTAATATGCCGACGAAAACGCTACAGTTACATGAAAGATTAGGATTAACTCGAGAGCCGGAGATTATCCTTCAGATCGCAAGGCTAGTGGGAGCTTAAAGACATGTCACAAAGGTTTGGAGAATACTTACCGTGCTTAATTGACCTCGGTTTTCATATTGGTCGATGAAAACCGAATTAGAAATCATTGGGCTATTCTATGCACTCTATATTTGTGTTTTCTTATCACTATTCTATGCATGCTATGAAGAAGGAGCTTTTTGATAATAGGAATTTGTGTGAGAATGAGGGAACCAATGATACCAAGCTATGTGTATCATCCACATGTACAAAACTCGTTTACCCCAAACATCAATTATCTCACAAACGACAAATCGAAAAATTATGAAAATTGCACCATTAAATTCAGCGTTTTCTTCTCTTCGATTTGCCGTCCCTCAATGCATACTTTCGACGAGTTTTTTTTTTTTTTTTTTTTTTTTTTCATTTTTTTGGTGGGTTTCACGTTTACTAACACATGTGTTAAAGTGTCCCCGAAACCTCAAACCCTAAACCCTAAACGCTTTATAAAACTCCAAACCTTAAATGATACTAAACCTTAAACTCTGCTAAACCCTAAACCCAACTAAACCCTAAACCCTACTAAACCCTAACCCTAAACCCTAACCTTAACTACAAATTAAATGTATAACCAATCACTAACATATGTGTTACTAATTTGTAAAACCCACCAAAAAATGGAAGAAAAAAAAAGTTGTCAAAAGTATGCCTTGAGGGACGGCAAATCGAAGAGGAGAAAACGCTGAATTTTATTGTGCAAATTTCATGATTTTTCGACTTACCGTTTGTGAGATATTTAATTTTTAAAAATGTGGAGGAGAGAGAATAAAGTGACACATGGCAGAAATCTATTGGTTCTCTCATTCTTACTCAAAATTGGTGTACTCATTTGAACCTTACTCTATAACATTAACGTGTATCCAAAACTAGTCGAGTTTAAGAATATAAATTTTTAAAACTTAAAAAGTATAGAAACAAAAGTTCTAAAATATAAATTTTTATAGGAGAAAACTCCATAAACCATACCTGTGGTTTGCACACATTTTCACAAATCATACCCGAACTTTTTTTTTTAGGTTTTCGATACCCTAACTTTCAAAATTGCTTGCAAATGGTACCTCCGTCTATTTTTGTCGTTAAGTTTTACCAATTTCGTCAATTTTCAATACCCAAACTTTCAAAATTGCTCGTAAATGATACCCATAAGTTTCAAAATTGCTCGTAAATGATATCTCCGTGCAAATCACGTGGTAAAACTTAACGACAAAAATAGACGGAGGTACCATTTGCGAGCAATTTTGAAAGTTGGGGTATCGAAAACCTGAAACAAAAAGTTCGGGTATGATCTGTGAAAATGTGTGCAAACCACATGTATGGTTTATGAAATTTTCTCTTATTATAGGTTTATTAAATAAATATAATATCATAGCATGCATTATTGTTTGTGATTAATTGTTACAGTATTATTATTATTATTGTTTAGAAGATGACTTCTCATCCTATTTATTTCGGATTAATACAAAGGTAGGGTATCAAACTTTTATAAAATGTTCAATTTAAGGAACAATCTATTTTTTGTAACAAAAAGATAACTTAACTTTTAAAACTTGTCATCTAGTGGAAAATGGAATCGATTTGCGTTTTGATTCATCTATTTGAACAATTTTATAAACTTAAGTTATCCTAAAAAACATTTTATAAAGTTTAATTATCTCTACGCACATTACGTATAGTTAGGGTTAATTTTAGTAAACAAAATTTGTTCATTCCTTAAATTGGACATTTTGTGAAAGTTTGATAACGTTGTTGTCTATTGACCCATTTATTTCTACTAGTTATCCTCACATAATAGCTTAAAATTTGGTCATACGTCATGCATTTATTCTCATTATTCTATCTTCATTAGTTGGTTAATTTTTCATGCTTTAACTGTTAGGATGATCATTAGGATGATGAATTAGGAGGCTACATCGTCACTAAGATATTTGTTACAAGATTGATGAATAAACGATTGATTATGACAAATACATGTGTTATGGTTTTGCAAAAAATAAGTTAAAATGAGCTTTAACTGAATTTCGCATGATTTTTGAATGAGTTCAAAACTTGTAAACACCAAATCTTTAAAACTCTTAAGCGTCTACGGTGTACCATAAACAAAAACACGAGCTTGATCTATCTAAAGGTGAATCTGTTGTATCTGATGGAAAGCCTAGATGATCCTTTTGTACTTCTAGACATGGTCTTGTTGAGTAGGCAAGTTATATTTTTGTTGAGTAGGCAAGCTTAATCGTTAGAATACTTAATCATATTTGCCCGGCGACTCCATTATATAACCCTTAGGTGATGTTTTTAGGCGGCCAGACTAAAGTCGAATGAGCATACATTTAATTTGGGTAGATCTAAGCTCGAGGAAATGATATATTGAACTTACGGGGTTCCATAAAGATGTTAGAGCTCTATTAGAGATACAATTAATAATATATACCAATCATATTTGTTTGGCGTTGTACGTGTTATCAACCACTTATCTTGTTTAGATCTTAGTCATTTAAATTTAATTTTTAATAAACGTTGTGTATAAGTATAATTAATCTTAAATAGGCCTTCGTGATCATTGGCTATTTCGCAAGAGTAAGAGGGGTTGGGCCCTAATTGGGCCTAGGGGTGTCAATGGGGCAGATCTTGATCTAGATCAGACCCGACCCAACCCGTCCCATTTGTGTGGTCCAATGGGTCAGAAAAATGGATCCATGGACCCAATAAGAGATCCAATGGGTCAACCCATGACCCATCTGGGTCAACCTATTTAGGTTATAAAAAAAATAACAATTTTTTTTTAAAAAAAATTTATACTTCGTATACAACTATTTATGCTTATATCATTATGATTATGATTGTTGCAAAACGTTGTGTTGTATGTGGCTGATATAATCTTTGATTTCTGGCTGATAGAGATACACAATCTGTGTTTATAAATTAACGACTGACAGTGTAAAAAAAGTATTATATAGTTGAGAAAGAAGTAGGTATTTGAGAGATAAAAAAGATAGGGATCAACTAGGGTGTTGGATAGAGATTGAGTTATTATGTATGGGAGACGTGAGAAGATTTGTAAAAGAGAGATAAATATTTGTGTTTTTCTATTACGTCCTTTGTTTCCTGTTCTCTAAATATTGAGAGATAATTTTTTGTGTAAACATTGTTTATTAAAACTGATATGATATGGAATAAAAATAAAAAATTTCCTTATTTTTTTACATTAAATGGGTCGACCCAGATCTAGATCCATTGATTTAGTTGGATCTTGAATCGGATCATGATCCATTAACTAATGGGCCAGATCCAGACCCATTTAAATATATCTTGTGACCCATTAGATCTTGCTACCATTAAATTCTCGACGGCAAATTTAGTAATACAGAACATTGTATTCAAATAAACAGGGGCGATATGTTCTCTTTTTAAAACTTGTCATAGCAAGACATTAAATTCAACATCCGTCCTATACAAATACAATGACAGTTTCCAATAAACGAATAATCTGACTATTACTTAAATTGTTCTTTTTGACGAAAACCAAATAAGATATAAAACAACAACCTCTCTAACAAAAGACGAACACGTTTGAAATATAATAAAACTCTTGACCAACCAATCGACAAACGAAACCGAAGTATCAACTAGCAACTAACTAAATGAAAATCAAACTACATTTTTTATTCTCTCTCTTTATTTTTTTTTTCTTTTTTTGTTTATGTAAGAAAATGTAACTTGTTAATCTTTTTTTTTTAATTAAAGTTTACATTTTTACCCATAGACTAGAATATATATTACAAAACTCACCATTCAACTTTTACTATTTCCACTTTACACCCTCAAATAATCAAACTAGTTAAAAACCCCACCAAACCCTCCGTGATCAGGGGCGGTTCCAGAAAAAATTCGAATTGGAGAAAAATTTTGTATTGTACATCGAGTATGGGTCATCGACTCATTTTTTTTTCTTTAACCGAAGCTATGTTAGTTTAACCAAAGTGAATTTAGTTCAACATCAAATTCAAATTCTTAATTAAATGGGTAAAATTTGAAAGGATAAATAAAATAAAGTTGATGCAACAAGTTAGGGGTATAAAAAAAAGGATAAAAAGATGCAATAAGGAGGGTTTGAACTACATCTTGAACACAAGACCTACTTCTCTATCACTAGGCTGAATACACAAATAAAGTAACCTTTTTAACTGTTTTGTATTTATTAGTTAAGGGGGCAATATTCAAATTATACTAAAACTTACGAAATTTTTCTCGACTCGTTAATACTTGGTGGGGGCGGCTCACCCTGCCCCCACCCTAAAATCGCCCATGTCTGTGAGTATCATTCTCTCTTCATCACTAGCAAAAAAACCTCTTTAGTTTTCTCCCCTCAATCTCACTTCCATTTGGGCTATTCTGTCAGCTTCTTCGCCATCAATTACCGCCGGAATTTATCAATTTCATCACACACACACCCTAACAATCACCTCGCACCAGCGATTCACCATTCATCGCTCGCCAGAAACTTTTACAGGGATGATGATGACAGTGCAATCCGTATTTATGAGCATCCCTTCGTTTATTTCACAATTTTCATATATTTCTCATTCTATTTGAGATTTGTTGGGTTTTAATTCTTTCGTCTCTTTATCATTTTTGTGCATGACCTATATTGTGGCTACTAGTGGTGGTGTAACAATGTTTATTGTTTCGATTTGGTTTATTTGATAGTGGTAGACAGTTGTTTTATGGTAGTGGTGGGAGTCGTGAATTCATTCGAATTGGAGTAAATTTTATAAATGGTCCCTATGGTTGACATTGATTTACGAAAACGGTCTTTGTACTTTGAGAGTCCCGTAATCACTATCGATTAGTGATTTGGAATCGCAAAGTGTAAAGTTTAATTGTAAAAGAGGGGGGGGGGGGGGTTGAATACAATTAAAAACTTTTTTTGATTTTAACCAAGTTAATTGAAAGTTCTTAATCGTTATAACAGAAAACAGAGTATATCAGATAACATATATGACTGTAACATCCTCACTACCGGCCTAGGAGAAATTTGGTAATTTACTTAATTCATTTGATTATTTAATTGAGTTTAGAAATAATTCGTATTATTTGCCTAATTGAAATTAATAGGGTAAATGGTCAAACGATTTATTGTGATACATAAATTATTAAGTGTTTTAAATAAATTTAGTTGACGGTATAATAAAAATATATTTTCGCGCAAACGGTTTTTAGGTTCCAGACAATAGGTTTAGAGCGGGTATAATTTGGAACCAACTTATACCCACCCTTAGTGGTGGATCGGCCTATTTGTTTTTCCCCTTCCTCAATTTATTCTAACTCCCAAAAAGAAAACACACATATACTTTGAAATTGGGTGAAATCAAAAAGAGAAAACTTTGAGAAATCGAATAAGGCTTGGATTCTTGGGTATCACTTATCAACATCACCATCTGTAACACCCTCCCCCTGAGCCCACTGGGCTCACGCGGTCCACAGCTGGGCCTGAGGAGCAATGTTAATATAAACCCACTGGGCCATGTCTGCAGCCCAATGCACCCCAACCACATCACCTGAGGAATTCACCTCCCAGGTAGGTTGTTGGATTCGAACTTGAATCCCTTTAATACTAAGTCTTACCACTTAGTATCACCAATTGAGCTGCATGGGCCAGGTCTGCAGCCCAATGCACCCCAACCACATCACCTATGGATTTCACCAATAGGTAGGTTGTTGAGTCTCGAACCTGAGACCCCTTTAATACTAAGTCTTACCACTTAGTATCACCAATTGAGCTAACACCCCTCATTTCTCTCATTTAAATATAATAAATCGGAAGCGTAAGTCCAAATAACTAGTGATAGTTTACACCATTTTATCAACATATAAAATTCAACCTTTTAAAAACATAACTTCTCGAAATAGGTGTTATATAAAAACATATTAAAACATTATTTTATACAATTCCACTATCAGAGTAATGCCTCAACGTCAAACATTCCTTCCAGTCCAACTTCTTGCCCACCCAATATAATAGCCAAAACCTGCAAGAAGAGATAATGTGGGGGATTAGCATAACGCTAAGCGAGCGGATACTAATCAACAACCTAACTTAGTGCAACAACTTTGTGTACAACAATTAGCACTAAACAAGCAAGTACCCAATACAACACATCAACAACGCATCAGTTCAACAATGCAACAATTCAACTAATCAACAACACCATAATGAGGATCGGCGGCTCTGGGGATAACCATAACCCGGGTGGCTCCCCAAGAACACTTACCCAACCATATCCGTATGGCCATACGGACGAGACCGATAGCTAGTGATTATCTTCAACTAACACAGGAGATGTGTTAAACTTTGGATAACCAACTAGCCCAACCAACAGTTCAACAACTCGTTGCCTCATTAACAACTGATGCCCGAAGGCCAATTAACTCAAGTGATCACGTAATCAACAAGTCACATATTCAACCAGTCAACATATCAACAGTATTATTACTATCCGCATAAACATCAATGCAAATAATAAAGTAATAACACGTTACTTGTTGTAACCAAACTTGTTACAACCAAGTTACACTGAGGATTAGAGATCCACTCACCTACCACCTCAGGCATCCACTCAGTAGTCTAATATCACTGAGTCTTCTGCACATCTGAGAATACAACATGATATCACAAGTTAGTTACTTGTCTCAAAATATATATATATATATATATATATATATATATATATATATATATATATATATATATATATATATATATATATATAACATTATGCCTACATTACAATTAGCATCGTAACAACATGATTCACAATCACCTTTCAATTTATAATTATCATAACCATCTCATCACATTAATCCACTTCAATCATCACTAACCAATAGAGTTAAACCACAACTAAGGTTATTAACCTCTACCATCAACAATTCATCAAACTTCCAATATTTAAGTCTAATGAATACTTAACAATTAAGTTCACACAATCATCATCTTTAATCATCAATTAAGTGTTCTTAATCACCAAAATGCTAATTTTATCATATAATTCATTATCATCATCAAGTTCATCAATAACCTCAAGAACACTTAATCAAATTCTTTAATTTCAAGTTACAACTAAACTTATAATCATGAATTAGGCACTAACTAACAACAATAACATAATAATAGGCTTCAATTCATGATTTACCAACTAACCCATAAACTATTTATATGATCATACATAATTTTTCTTCATTTCTATGTTAGGATATAAGTTATAATCCTCATACAAACCTCAACTAGCAATTATATAAGCATAACAAGCTTCAATTTCATATCAATCATTCTAATTCATCATTTACACCAAAACCCATTTCTAAGTTTATGGAAATCAAGAAATTGAGACTTACAACATGTTTATGAAGATGATGGAATGATTAATACATGTTATTAAAGCTTAACCAACATCAATTCCCCATTTGAAACCCTAATTTCGGATTAAAGTCAAAAACACTAAAAACCCCCAATTTCTAGGGTTCATGCTACAAGGATTAAAGACTTACATGTTGGTTAGGATGATAATCCATGATCTTTGAAGCTTAAATCGAATTTGGCATCCTTAATTTGATGAAAAGAGGTGATTTAGGAATTAATCTAGGGTTATGTATGTGTATGTATGATCGTGTATATGTATGTATGTAGATATATAATGAAAACAATGAACCGACTCAAAATAGAGTATAACATATAATTGGTAAATTTTCATTCCCCGTACTTATCATTGTCTGGAACTAAAAACCATTTGCGGGGAAACATTATTTTATTTTACCGTCAACTAAATAAAATTAAAACACTCAATAATTTATTAGTCACAATAAATTATTCGACTATTATCACTATTTATTTCAAATAATACAACACACCTATTTTCTGACACACTTAATAATAATTCACAGTCAGAAAATATTAAATACTACTAGACCCGAGAACTGGGTGTTACACCATCTACCTTGCTATTACCTCGATTGTAAGTTTAAATTTGCTTTGATTATGTGTTTATGAGTTAGGGTTTGAAGAAATAGGTTAAAGGTGTGATCATGCTTAGATTGTTGATTTAGGAAGTTAGTTGTTGTGAGAACTTGATATATGATGATGCTTTAAGTTGTTTTTATGTATAAAACGGGTAGTGTATCTTTAATTTGATGGTTGGTGGTTTTGGTTCGGGTTGAGTTTTTGCAGAAACTGGGCGTGCCTGATGAACTTGGGAATCCGGCGGATTCACGGGAATCCGATCGGATTCCCCCTTTTTAATGCCAGTCTGAATCAATCGGGAATCCGGCCGTATTCATTCGAATCCGGCAGATTCAGGCCAATATGGGAACCGGATTCGTGGGAATCCGACGTATTCACGAGGCGTATTCCTTAGTTGAGGTTCTGTCCCAATATGGTGCTGAAAGAGGTGTGGAATACGGCGGATTCATGGGAATCCGTCCGTATTCATTTGAATCCGGCAGATTCTCATGGAATCCGGCGGATTCCCACTTTTTGCAGGACTAGTTATTTTAGCTTGCTAGAAATTGTGTTAATCAACTCGTGTACTATCCTTATGATACTTAATGCTTGCTGAACTGATATTAAGTGTTTAATGAAAGTTAAATATCATATGAAATGAGTATTAACTTGTAATCCTCTTGTGTTCTCAGATAAACCGAAGACTCAATAATATTAGATCTTTGAGTGAAGACGGTGACTGTGAAGGGTGAGTGGATCATTGACTCTCTTTCTGAATTAGTTGTAACAATCCGGTTACAACGGGTAAACATGGTTTTACAGTTATATGTTGAATAAGTACATTTTTGCCATGATGATTATGGAATGTGCTATCTTGTCAGGGGTCAATATGATATTGGGTTTGGATACTATTACTTTGGACGACATGATGACTTTGTACATGTGTTGTTTATTGAAATCATGTCGTATGTAGTAATGGTACTAAACTATCGGTAAGACCACTGTTTGGCATTCAGTGGTTATAAGTGTTACTTGGGGAACCACCGCGGCATGAGGGTACCTCAAGGACCACCGATCCTCTTTGATGTATTTGTTGTGATGCTTTGTGGTGATCAATTGCTATGATAGTTTAGATTGTTAGTTGTGATCTATTCACTTAGCTTCGTGCTAACCCCTCTCCTCACTTCTTGCAAATTACTTTTGATGTGGGTGGGCAAGAAGTTGGTTTGAAGAATGTTTGACTGCCTACTCTGACTATTTGACATGTCGTCGTATTTAAACTTATGTTTTGAATTTAAATAACACCTAACTTAATGTTTGTAGTTAATGTGGTTATTGTATCAACTCATCATGCATGCATAGATTGTGTTTTGGGAACTATATTATCCGCAATCTATAATGCATGATTTGTATTAATCGCTTCCGATGAATATATATATTTATATAAAAAAAAAATGTCTCTTGAAGTCTTGTGGTGTTATAAATTGGTATCAGAGCCTAGGTTTGGGTGAATTGAGCATGGATTAAGTGTTCAATCCCAAATCTATGTGTGTCAGTCAAACATTCCGGTGAGTGGGATTTTGTTAGCATGTGAAGTTGGTTAGTATATAGGTACTAACAACTAACGGGTTATGAGATGTTGTTTTGGTACAGATATGGCAGATAATGAACCTCCAGCCGACACACCCAATGATGCTTCTCGAACTAATGTATCCCCTACTGAAACCCAAAATGTTAGCCAGGGTCAAACTGGTACTTCCTTTTCTGCAGGGGACTTTGATCATGATGATTATATGATTCATCTAGAGACAGAAAATCTGAGACTTAAGGCAATTGAGCAACAGTTTTTGCAACAACAACAAAACCGGACTTTTCAACAAATCTTGCAATCTTTGCCACCTACTGTTAGCGATGTACCACCACCTTTGGTGACCTCGCAGATTCCAGTATCTCAGTCTTACTATCATCATCCACAACACTATGGTACCTATCCGACTTCGGCTCCATTCTCTTCCGGACCTACGGGTTATCAGACTCCGATATTTCAAGCTCAGGGTCAACCTAAGCTATGTTCTTTCAAGACTTTTAAGTCAAGTGGACCATCCGATTACTCAGGTAGTACAAATCTCTCAGTTACCTTGGATTGGCTGAGGGATGTGGAAAGAAAGTTTGAAGTTTGTCGATGTGAAGAGGAAGTCAAAGTTCCTTTTGCGGTGCAACTTCTTAAGGGTCCAGCAATGGTTTGGTGGGATTCCATTACATCACATTTTACCCCACAGTAGAGAGCATCGATTTGTTGGTCTGATTTCCACAATGAGGTTTGTAAGAAATATTGTTCGGGATTTGACATGACTCGGATTCGACGCGAGTTTTTGGATTTGCAATTAACGGATAAGATGACGATGGATGATCTCATTTCCCAATTCACTGACAAGCTAAGATTCATGCAACAATGGGTACCGGATGAACGTATGAAGATTGACCATTTTGTGGGAATGTTACCGCATACTTATCGGACGACCGTGAGACTGTCGGGTACTCTTTCCCAAGCTTTTGATCTTGCCCGTTCTGTGGATGGAGATGTTAGGGCCCAAGGCTTGGAAATTAAGGAAAAATCTCCATTTAAATCCAAGGGTGATTCTTCGGGTAGTCCTGGAAAGAAGAAATGGCAGGGATTCCATCAACCTAAGAAGCTCAGTTCGGATAGTAAATCATTGGATAGAACCAATTGGTGTCACAATTGAAAATCGAGGCACACGAGTCCTTGTACTCCGCAAACTGCTAGGTGTATCAAATGTGGACAACTTGGTCATGACATCAAGGATTGTGCGTTTCCTAGGCATGTATGTTGGAATTGCCAAAAAGAAGGTCATCGTTCGGGTTTGTGTCCGGAGGCTGGAAAACAAAAGATGGGTGTGGTCGGAGGGTCTTCATCTTCTGGCCAGAAAAGAAAGAATTCCCCAACGGCAACCGGCAGGGCATTCCAAATGACAGCTGATGATGCTGTCAGGACTGAAGATGTTATAACTGGTACATTTCTAATCAACTCTGTACCAGCTACTGTTCTGTTTGATTCGGGAGCCAATTGCTCATTTATATCTATGCTTTTCTGCGATAAACTAAAATTGACTCCCACTTGTATTACAAATCCTATTGAGGTTGAGGTAGCAAATGGCAAGATAGTTCCCGTTACCACATCGGTGACTGGAGCTAGCATATTAATTGAGGATCATAGTTTCCCAATTTCTTTTCTATTGATGCCTATCCCCAGTTTTGATGCGGTTTTAGGCATGGATTGGTTAAGTAAGAATAAGGCAAGTATAGAGTGCCATAAGAAACTAATTAGGATTCCAATCTCGGATGAGTCATGTGTTGTGGCTCGAGGGGAACGGGAAAGAGGTAGTATCCCTATGATTTCTATGATGAAAGCTAGTAAATCTCTAGCTAAGGGGTGTGTATCCTACCTGGCCTATATAATTGATGCAAAATTATAAAAGAAAACCGTTTCTGATGTCCGGGTGGTTTCTGATTACCCCGACATTTTTCCTGATGAATTGCTTGGGTTGCCTCCCATTAGAAAGGTGGAATATAAAATTGACCTGATTCCGGGTTCTACTCCTGTAGCTAAGGCTCCTTATAGACTAGCTCCCTCCGAAATTCGTGAAATGATGACCCAAATCCAGGAGCTATTAGATAAGGGTTTCGTCAGGCCTAGTTCGTCTCCTTGGGGTGCACCTGTGTTGTTTGTTAAAAAGAAAGATGGCACCCTTCGGATGTGTATTGATTATAGAGAGTTAAATAAGCGAACCATAAAGAATAAGTACCCTTTGCCCCGAATAGATGAATTGTTTGATCAATTGCAAGGGTCTTCCTATTTCTCTAAAATTGATTTAAGGTCAGGTTACCATCAAGTGCGGGTTTGCGAGGAGGATATTCCTAAGACGGCTTTTCGCACTAGATATGGTCATTATGAATTTCTTGTTATGCCTTTTGGGTTGACTAATGCTCCGGCGGTCTTTATGGATTTGATGAATAGAGTTTGTCGACCCTATCTTGATAAGTTCGTTATTGTATTTATTGATGATATATTGATTTATTCTAAGACTGAGTCCAATCATGAAGTACACTTGCGTTTAGTACTTGACACTTTGAGGCAGGAGAAGTTGTATGCTAAGTTCTCCAAATGCGAGTTTTGGTTGCGTGAAGTTCAGTTTTTGGGGCATATTATTTGTGAGGATGGAGTTAAGGTTGATCCGTCTAAGGTTGAGCCAGTTATGAATTGGCAAGCACCTAAGTCTGCTTCTGAGATTAAGAGTTTTCTTGGTTTGGCGGGTTACTATCGAAAGTTCATAAAGGATTTCTCTAAGCTTGCGGGCCCTTTGACGAAATTGACGCGAAAGGATGTTAAGTTTCAGTGGAATGATCAACAAGAGTCGGCTTTCCAGACTTTGAAACAGTTATTGTGTCAGGCTCCAATTTTAGCTCTGCCTGACGGGTCCGATGATTTCATTGTGTATTGTGATGCTTCACATGCGGGTTTGGGCGGTGTTCTGATGCAACGTGGTCAAGTCATAGCATACGCATCTCGACAGCTTAAGCCTCATGAAAAGAATTATCCTACCCATGACTTGGAGCTAGCGGCTGTAGTTTTTGCTTTGAAAATTTGGAGACACTACTTGTACGGTACTAAATGTGTTATTTGTACGGATCACAAAAGTCTTCAGTACATGTTTTCTCAGAAGGAACTGAATATGCGTCAGAGGCGATGGTTAGAGTTGATAAAAGCTTATGATTGTGAAATTCGTTATCATCCGGGTAAGGCGAATGTAGTCGCGGATGCGTTGAGTCGAAAAGGGAAATTCGAGAAAGTTTGTTTTATGCGATTAGAAGTTTCCTCGGATTTGATTGACAAATTGAGAATGGCACAATTGGAAGCATTGTTGGATCAAAATTTGAAAGCCGAGATTCTATTGAAAAGAAAAGAACTGTTATGTGACGATTCTCGTGGATTAAAGACATTCCAATCGCGCGTTTGGGTTCCTTTGCTTGGTGGGCTTCGGGATGTAATATTGATGGAAGCTCATAAGTCTAGATTGTCGGTTCATCCCGGGAGCACAAAAATGTATAATGATTTGAAACCTTTGTATTGGTGGCCTACTTTGAAAATGGATATTGCTCGTTTGGTGGAATCGTGCCATATATGCTCTCAAGTGAAAGCCGAACACCAGAAACCGTATGGGTCGTTGAAACAACTTGAGATCCCCGAGTGGAAATGGGAGCACATTACGATGGATTTTGTAACAAAATTTCCGCGAACCATTAGAGGGAATGACATGATTTGGGTGATTGTAGACCGATTGACTAAGAGTGCTCACTTCCTTGCTACTAGTGAGACGGCTTCCTTGAGTAAATTATCCCAATTGTACGTCAATGAGATTGTTTGGCGACATGGAATTCCATTATCTATCGTGTCGGATAGAGATCCACGATTCGTGTCCGGGTTTTGGCAGGGTTTGCAGAAGGAATTGGGTACTAGAATTAATTTGAGTACAGCTTATCACCCTCAGACGGATGGTCAATCAGAGCACACCATTCAAACTTTGGAGGACATGTTGCGTGCTTGTGTGTTAGAATATGGTGGGTCTTGGGATTCACACCTGCCATTGATTGAGTTTGCATATAATAATTCTTATCACTCGAGTATAGGTATGCCTCCGTATGAAATGCTTTATGGGCGTCGTTGTAGAACACCCACGTGTTGGTTGGAAGCGGGTGAGAAACAATTTGCGGGTCCAGATATTGTTCAGATTACTGCTGATAAAGTAGCTATAGCTCGTGAGAAGTTGAAAGCTGCTCGGGATAGACAGAAACAATATGCCGATCCTCGACGCCGTCCGGTTTCGTTTTGTAGTGGGTGAATTGGTATATTTAAAAGTTTCCCCTTGGAAAGGAGTGATTCGGTTTGGTAAGCGTGGTAAACTTGCTCCTAGGTTTATTGGGCCATTTAGGATTCGCCAAGTAGTTAATGATCAAACGGTATCGTTAGATCTTCCTCCTGAATTAGCGGGTATTCATGACACCTTTAATGTTTGTTACTTAAGGAAGTGTAAGGTGGAGGACCAATCCCAAGTCCTTCCGTTACAAGACCTGCGTGTCGACTTAAGTTAGAAACTTGTAGAAGAGCCCATAGAGCTTGTAGATAGAAAAGTGACTAAACTTCGAAAAAAGGAGATACCCATGGTTTTGGTTAAGTGGCGACATAGTTTGGGTGCTAATCTTACGTGGGAAACGGAGGAAAGCATGAGATTGCGTTATCCTAATCTCTTTGAGCGTGGCGAGATTTCGGGGACGAAATCTTCTTAAGGAGGGAAGATTTGTAACATCCTCACTACCGGCCTAGGAGAAATTTGGTAATTTACTTTATTCATTTGATTATTTAATTGAGTTTAGAAATAATTCGTATTATTTGCCTAATTGAAATTAATAGGGTAAATGGTCAAACGATTTATTGTGATACATAAATTATTAAGTGTTTTAAATAAATTTAGTTGACGGTATAATAAAAATATATTTTCGCGCAAACGGTTTTTAGGTTCCAGACAATAGGTTTAGAGCGGGTATAATTTGGAACCAACTTATACCCACCCTTAGTGGTGGATCGGCCTATTTGTTTTTCCCCTTCCTCAATTTATTCTAACTCCCAAAAAGAAAACACACATATACTTTGAAATTGGGTGAAATCAAAAAGAGAAAACTTTGAGAAATCGAATAAGGCTTGGATTCTTGGGTATCACTTATCAACATCACCATCTACCTTGCTATTACCTCGATTGTAAGTTTAAATTTGCTTTGATTATGTGTTTATGAGTTAGGGTTTGAAGAAATAGGTTAAAGGTGTGATCATGCTTAGATTGTTGATTTAGGAAGTTAGTTGTTGTGAGAACTTGATATATGATGATGCTTTAAGTTGTTTTTATGTATAAAACGGGTAGTGTATCTTTAATTTGATGGTTGGTGGTTTTGGTTCGGGTTGAGTTTTTGCAGAAACTGGGCGTGCCTGATGAACTTGGGAATCCGGCGGATTCACGGGAATCCGGTCGGATTCCCCCTTTTTAATGCCAGTCTGAATCAATCGGGAATCCGGCCGTATTCATTCGAATCCGGCGGATTCAGGCCAATATGGGAACCGGATTCGTGGGAATCCGACGTATTCACGAGGCGTATTCCTTAGTTGAGGTTCTGTCCCAATATGGTGCTGAAAGAGGTGTGGAATACGGCGGATTCATGGGAATCCGTCCGTATTCATTTGAATCCGGCAGATTCTCATGGAATCCGGCGGATTCCCACTTTTTGCAGGACTAGTTATTTTAGCTTGCTAGAAATTGTGTTAATCAACTCGTGTACTATCCTTATGATACTTAATGCTTGCTGAACTGATATTAAGTGTTTAATGAAAGTTAAATATCATATGAAATGAGTATTAACTTGTAATCCTCTTGTGTTCTCAGAAAAACCGAAGACTCAATAATATTAGATCTTTGAGTGAAGACGGTGACGGTGAAGGGTGAGTGGATCATTGACTCTCTTTCTGAATTAGTTGTAACAATCCGGTTACAACGGGTAAACATGGTTTTACAGTTATATGTTGAATAAGTACATTTTTGCCATGATGATTATGGAATGTGCTATCTTGTCAGGGGTCAATATGATATTGGGTTTGGATACTATTACTTTGGACGACATGATGACTTTGTACATGTGTTGTTTATTGAAATCATGTCGTATGTAGTAATTGTACTAAACTATCGGTAAGACCACTGTTTGGCATTCAGTGGTTATAAGTGTTACTTGGGGAACCACCGCGGCATGAGGGTACCTCAAGGACCACCGATCCTCTTTGATGTATTTGTTGTGATGCTTTGTGGTGATCAATTGCTATGATAGTTTAGATTGTTAGTTGTGATCTATTCACTTAGCTTCGTGCTAACCCCTCTCCTCACTTCTTGCAGATTACTTTTGATGTGGGTGGGCAAGAAGTTGGTTTGAAGAATGTTTGACTGCCTACTCTGACTATTTGACATGTCGTCGTATTTAAACTTATGTTTTGAATTTAAATAACACCTAACTTAATGTTTGTAGTTAATGTGGTTATTGTATCAACTCATCATGCATGCATAGATTGTGTTTTGGGAACTATATTATCCGCAATCTATAATGCATGATTTGTATTAATCGCTTCCGATGAATATATATATTTATAAAAAAAAAAAATGTCTCTTGAAGTCTTGTGGTGTTATAATGACAATATCAAAGAACAACGTAATAGTAGCTGAAATGGTGAATTGTATTGATCATAAAATTCACAAGTGTTGAATGCGGAATGGATTAACCAAAGTTAATCCAATTCAAACACTTAGCTAAACTATTACAAACGAGATGAACAGCAGTGGACAAACACGCTGACTGTTCACTCTATGAATCGCTTAAATCGTGCTTAGACAAACTACTCACTGACATACAAGTGATTAACACGAATTGAATGACTAGCCTCTACAATACAAAACACTGAACTATTTATACTACAAGAGTTCCTAAAATATCGCCTACAAAATAGGATCTTGGAAGGACACGTGTCGCTGCTTGATTGGTTTGAACTCTGATGAACCGACATTCTGCGGGTCCCAATTCTGTTACCGCAAATATCTCGTTACCTTAAAACCAATCACTTGCTGCCACGTAATCTTTCGGACATACTTCGAACTGGAACATTCTTGCTGATGTATAGATAAGTACAGTACTTTTTAGTACTTGAAGATTGAAAGGCTTTATTGAATAGTCCCTGAAGATGCAGCAATCCTCCTCACTCACTGCGAGCTAACATGCTCTTGTAGAATGAATTGAACAGAAGATCTTTAGTGACTAGCTGTTATTCTGGCAGTGACTGTTGCCTTTATTGATTTGAAGATGTAAGGCTCTCGCTGACGTTGATCAACGACACACCAATGTTGAGCTTTAAATCTTCCTCAGAATATCGAACAGAATGAATGACGATCAGCGAAACTCATTATCAGCAACAGCAGCTTCGACACAATCCATTTCTTCATCGAGTAGTAAATAGTTGAGTTGGTCATCGACCAGTGACTTTATCATGGTCAGCGACCAATGACTCAACAATCTCCCCCTAAATTATTGTGATTGAAGCTCCCTAGACCAATGACTCAACAATCTCCCCCTATAAGATTTTAAACATTCAGTGACTTTATACTTGTGATCCATTCATTTTTTCTTTTTGGATTCTTTTGATATGATCTGAGTTTTGCACTTTGGTTTTCTCAAGAAAATCATATATTATTGAACTGCAAAATATAAAGTACAGATAGTATTTCAGTTACAATATATTTAATCTATCTCAAACTTTAAATCTACTATCTTCAGCGATTAGATAAATAGCAGAGATTCCTGATATCTTTAGCGATCAGATGAGATAGTGACTTAAGACTTTCAACCCAACAATCTTCAGCATGACGTCTTCTCACGAAGCTTTAACCGACTGAAAATCAATGAACCTTCATCTTCAGATACTTAGATTTGAGAAGGATTCATTGCTAAGCTGAAGTGGCACAAATATTGAATAAAATCACCAAGAAAAGAAAATTGTAACTCAAATACAGGAAATACATGTGATATGATTTCCAAGTATCAGCTACTTTGATAGCATCAGTGATTTCAACAATGATATGATTTCCAAGTATCAGCGATTTGTTGCATGAGCAACATTGGTTTTTGCATTCATTTGCACGTTTTCTCCCCCTTGACAATATCACCAAGTAGATCAGTGTTTCTTTGGTATCATCAGTAGTACTTGAATATTTATCCCCCTTGATGATAGCATGAAATACCGTGTGTAATAGGTGATTGGTTTTCTCATCATCATCAGCTTGTGTTTTAGCTAATGGATCATTGAAAACAGAGAGATCAGCTTGTATCTCTCTCTGTGATTGGAGAGAGACATTGACAGCTGGTGCAGTGAGAGAAGAGAGATAGCTCGGGTCTGTAGCCAGTGATGTGACACCAGCAAAGAGTGTGTTAGCACCCACTGATGTCACTTGCCCTTTGTTTAAAACATTATTCTTTTGTGAGAATAATGAGTGGCTCATGGGTTGACTCGATAAAAGTTTGAGATTTGAAAACATGATTTTATCAAGAATGCCCACAGTGACTGAACGTTCAGACCCTGTTTCATCCTTGGCGTCCGAAGACGTCTTCTTCTTGAGATTATTTGCAGAGGTTGGTAAAGTATTCTGGGATGGTGGTTGACCAGTTTTGATCACTGTGGTTTTTGACAGTGATATGGTCGATTGGGGGGCAGAATCAGACATATGTACAAAAGTTACATGCTGGGACACAGAGATTCCCAAAAAAAAAGAAAGAGCAAATGATAAAAACTGTGTAGTGCTATGTTTTTCGTCAAGAGGTTTTATTCAAAGAAGTTGTTTTTGAAAATTGTTGTAGCAAGATCTATGTCTCTACGTAGGCTTGAAAAGCTTTAAATTTGTAGAGATGATTTGAGTAAAACTTGATTTTGATCTTGCTACTACTTCTTCTCCTTTTTTTTTTTTAAAGAAATTATAACAGAATGATAAAGAAAGGATCAGAAAGTGGGTGATTTGTGAAATGAGGTGAAGGGTTGGTTTTATAATGAAGTTATGTGAGAAGTATGTGGTGAAAAATGAAACATCGTGGTTGATGATGGTGGTAAGTAGAGGTGGCATAGGGGTGATTATTTATGATGTTAAATGGGATAGGGGTGATGATTGTGGAGCTTGGTGGTATTAATGGTGATTTGAGAGGCGCGCCGGAAAAGTATATGTGACGTAAGGAAGAAATAGTGTCAGAGGTGCAATTTAGTGACACATCCCTTCAAATAATGATGAAAGTGTAACACCCCCAAATTTAATGATTGATTTGCGGAAGCTCGATTTGGGTGTCACTAATCAATATACAAAGCACATAAGATAATAATGAACGACCACTATATGCGTCGTTTTAAACTTGTATAAATAAAGTAAACGTTTACATCAAAACAATGTTACATTAGCTCGGTTCCTGAAATTGAGAGATTACATGGCATAATTACTTTTACAAAATATAATAATGCAATCAAATCTCTAGTTGTATGTATGCTGACTCGAGCTAATAATCACTGCTTGTGCAGCCAACCTACTGCTGGGTACCTGTGATAAATACTAAAATGGGTCAGCGAAAACGCTGGTGAGCTCACAGGTTTGTATGTCAATGTATAGTTGTCAGAACCGCAAGATTTATATTGAATTTAAAATGCAATTAAGCAAAATAAAAGTTATACAATCCATGAGCACATAGTCTGAGCTTAACTTGATTTGTCAGGCCCAATTAAGGAAACCTAACTTGAAATGCCTCCTACGAGTGTCTAATCCACACTCGTCTTCCCAAATGCTAATACGTCCGTTTGACTAGTTAGTGCGTGCTAACCCGGACGAGGATTGTCAATCCTATATGATATCATATACTAACATTCACGCTATAAATACTAGAGACTATGCTATGGAGGACTTTAAATTGATTAGCTTGAAACTCATGTAGTATTTGAAGTTTGGCACTTGCGTTCTACTTGTAAAACAAAACAGAGCAGTATTGTCACACCCCTAGTTGTAAATTAGTGAAAATGGGGCTATGAAACTCACCTGAGCCTTGAGTGGTTATTGGAATAAACTTGAATTGTTTAGCTGTGATGTGTTGTCCGAAGACTTGTAACCTGAAGGTGTCCATGACACGCGATGGTTATTAATTGATTAGGCATCCCGAAAGACTACCCTTGCAGTTGTTTGTCCAAATTACCCCGATTTGGTTGATTGACTTGTCCAAATTACTATGATTTGGTTGATTGACTTGAATATTTGAAAGTATGTACGGCCCGTTGGTGACGGATTTGTAATAATAATCTCAACTATTATTATTTTGATTTCGTGGCGTTTTACTTGAAAAATGTGTTTTGATTATGTTTTAGAAGCCGTTACGGAATCTAAGTACGGGGGTCCGGGGGCAGCGCCCCTGGTAGCGGGGTCCAAGGGGCAGAGCCCCTGGCTGGGGTCGAGCTGCCAGGTCAGCTTGGAAAATTTTTATTTCTACTATATTGCTTTGGTGAAAAACGCATCTGGACTTGAAATTGGGTGAAATCAAGTGATAAAATTTAGGGTCTCGACACTTAGTGAAAATCTGTGTTTTCTGGTTTGTGCGACGTTGGATGCGACGTCGCAGGTCCTGACTGCGACGTTGAGCATGGCGTCGCTATGTGCGACTTTCGCACTTTAATGCGACGTTGTGCGTGGCGTCGCTATATGCGACGTTGTTGATTTCGGCGACGTAAGGGCTTGCGTCGCTAATTGCGACTTCTGCCAATTAAGGCGACGTTGGGGCTGACGTTGCTATATGCGACGTTGTGGAAGGTTTTGCGACGTTGCAGCTGACGTCGCATAAAGTCTGGCCCAAATGCGACGTTACGGTCTGTTGGCCGGAATTTGTGTCGAAAACGAGTTTTCCGGTTTCCGTTTGATCCAAAACTTTTACCCAACCCATATAAGGACATTATACACTTAAACAAACCGTAAACAAGTAAAAATAAGTGAAAACGGAGAGTTTCGGGTTTTTGTCGGAAACTTACGCGGTGTCGAAATGAAATTCCGGAAAGATAGAAGTGTAGATTGTTGCGTGGTGGTCGTTATTCCCTAAAGGAGCTCCGAAAATTAAGGTCGTTTGATGATGTTATTTTGCAAATGAAGGTGATGGTGGTGATGGTTATTTTGAAAGAGAAATGAAAGAGAGAGAGAAAAGAAAGATGAGATGATGGTGATGAATGAGGATAAGGGTGGGGTTTCCCCCACCTTTGGCTGATTTTCGGTGGGGGCCCACCGAGGTGTGGGTCTCCACCATTTAACTCCGTGTTTGCGCTCCGTGCGGTGTTCGTTTTCCCGATCGTTTAAACGTTAATTATTTATTTCATGCACAAAAATATGCTTTTTGAAATACGAATATTTATTCAATATTTTTGTTGAAGTATTTTGCTAAATACTTAATAATTATGTTATAAAATGTGCTTGTTTCGTTTGTTTGCGCGTTTACATTTTAATCGCGTAAATGTTGTTTGTACGATACGAATTAAATACGAAATATTATCAAAATAATATTTTTGATATAAATGTACTATTAAATAATGTTACATTATTTAATAAAATTATTCACCAACGTCCGTATTTAATTGAACCGAATTACATTCGATTTGAAACTTGTACGATTTAATCAATCGCATAATACTTGTATATATATTCAACAATATATATTGATTGATACATTAATTAGCCTAACCCAAAACTAATTACATGTATTAACAGTTGATTAGGTACTAATCACTAGTCCTAATTTGACGGGTGTCACAGAAAGAATCAGGGAGTTCCTGAATGTAAAAAAAAATAACACTTATATTCAAAAAAATACTAATCAATTTTCAATTTGCCTGAGATGTTATCTCACTGATTTAGTCACAACTTAGAATAGTAACTAAGTCAGAGAGATTTGAGCACTGGTAAATATGAATCAATTTTTATTCATTGAGTATGAGTGTTGTTTTATAATAATAATTATTTAAAGAGACTTATTTTTCGCTGAAAGAGTTACAGCTTAGAATACTAACAAGATCAGCTAAAGAATAGGTCTCTGAAAAATAATTATTATTATTATTTTTTATTATTTTTTTTATTTTTTTTAAATGAGTATAGATTATGTCAGATATGAACTATGTAATATTTTACTATATTATCTTTCACTGATCTAGTTACAACTTAGAATACTAACTAAATCAGCAAAAAAAATATAGGACAATGATAATATAGGTCATATAAAGACATAACAGATACTCAAAAAAATTAAAAAAAAAATGAAGCCTTTAAACAAAAAAATAACTAACTGAGCTTGATAGCTGAGCTAGTCATTTAAGTTTAACATACCAAGCTCGCTGATAAGAAAATTAAATCTTTTCTCAACTAAAGGTTTTGTAAATAAATCAGCGAGTTGGTAATCAGTTGGAATAAAATGCAATTCAATATCACCTTTCATCACATGGTCCCTGATGAAATGATATCGGACATCAATGTGCTTTGTCCTTGAGTGCATTACTGGATTGTTGGCAATGGCTATAGCACTTTGACTATCACAGTAGATTGGTATTTCATTGAAGTCAAAGCCATAGTCAGCAAGCTGATTTCTCATCCAAAGAATTTGAGCAGTACAGGCACTTGCAGCAACATATTCAGCTTCAGCAGTTGAAGTTGAGACTGAGTTTTGTTTTTGCTGGACCATCTTACTAGCTTTTCTCCAAGAAATTGACAGCTACCAGATGTACTTTTTCTATCCAGTTTGCATCCAGCATGATCAGAATCAGTATCCTTTCAGGGAGAAGTCTGAACCAGATGGGTACCAGAGACCAAGATTAGGAGTACCCTTCAGATATCTGAATATCCTTTTGACAGCGAGCAAATGTGATTCCTTAGGATCAGCTTGATACCTAGCACAGAGACATGTAGCAAACATAATGTCTGGTCTACTAGCAGTTAGATAAAGCAGCGACCCGATCATTCCTCTGTAAGCAGTAATGTTTACAGATTTACCATCAGGATCAGCATGTAGCTTTACTGCAGGTGACATGGGTGTAGCAAGGGTTGAGCAATTAGCAAATTCAAATTTCTTTAACAGATCTTTAACATATTTTCCTTGACTAATGAAAATTCCAGTTTTGGTTTGTTTTATTTGCAAACCAAGGAAAAATGTTAATTCACCCATCATGCTCATCTCATAACTTTTGGTCATGAGATCAGAAAATTCCTTGCACATGTCACTGTTAGTAGACCCGAAAATGATATCATCAACATAGATCTGGACTAATATGACATCTCTCATATCTCTTTTGATAAATAATGTGCTATCAATTTTACCTCCGACGTAGCCACATTTTATCAGGTAGACATAGAGAGTATCATACCACGCTCTGGGAGCTTGTTTTAGTCCATACAGGGCTTTATCAAGTTTGTAAACATAACCCGGATGTTTTGGATCAATGAATCCAGGTGGTTGCTTGACATACACTTCTTCCTGCAGCTTGCCATTCAGAAAGGCACTTTTCACATCCATTTGATATACTTTAAACTTTTTGTGAGCTGCATAAGCAAGAAATAGCCTGATTGCTTCAAGCCTAGCTACTGGTGTAAAGGTTTCATCATAATCGATGCCTTCTTGCTGACAGTAACCTTGTGCAACTAGTCTAGCTTTGTTTCTTGTAACCACACCATCAGCATCCATTTTATTTCTGAACACCCATCGTGTTCCAATCACTGATTTACCAGTGGGATGTGGTACAAGCTTCCAAACTTTATTTCTTTCAAACTGAGATAGCTCTTCTTGCATGGCAGCTATCCAGTGATGATCAGTAAGTGCTTCATCAACCTTCTTTGGTTCTATTAGAGACACAAAACTTACAAACAAACAAAAGTTAGCAGTTGCTGATCTTGTCTGAACCCTGGATTGTGGATTACCAATAATCAATTGATTATCAATATGTTTTGTCCACTTAGTCATTCACTGAGGTTCAGCAGTGACTTGATTATTTTGTGAGGGTTCAGAGGGCAAATCAACATCCGTAGCATGATTATTGTTGTTATGCGAGTTTTGGTTTGGACATTGAGTTGATGATGATGGGACATCTGTAGGTAAAGATGATGTTCCTGAATTATTCACAGCTAAAGTAGAACTGGAATTGATTTCAGGAATATTATCTTCACCTTCAGAATCAGATGAGAAATTTTTATATTCCTTATCATTTGATTTGATTTCATTTGATAAGTCACTATCCATTTTGTTAAAAACAAGATTTTCATATTCTTTTGGATCAGTGAGTGACTCATCATATGATTCATCAAAAGTAACATCCATTGATTCCTCAATACATTCTCTTCGTTTATTATAAATTCTGAAAGCTTTAGAGATGATTGAGTAACCAACAAATATTCCTTCATCAGCTTTGGGATCAAACTTTCCTAAGTGATCTCTTTTGTTTAGAATGTAGCAGGTACTACCAAAAACATGAAGAAAAATTATATCGGGTTTTCTCCCCCTTAATAGCTAATATGCTGTCTTACTGTGCCTTTTGACAATCAGTGACCTATTTTGAGTGTAGCAGGCAGTACTCACTGCTTCAGCCCAGAAATAGGTCTTAAGACCAGCATCAATGAGCATTGACCTTGCAGATTCAATCAAGGTTCTATTTCTCCTTTCTGCCACCCCTTATTGTTGGGGTGTTCTTGGTGCTGAAAAATTTTGAGAAATACCTTTTGAATCACAAAAATTTTCAAGGTCAAAATTTCGAAATTCAGTACCATTATCACTTCTCAGATGTTTTACCGTGACATCATTTAGATTTTCCATTTTCCTGACAAAGGATATGATCTCGCTGGCAGCTTCACTTTTGGCTTTGAGAAAAAATACCCAAGTGTATCTGGAGTATTCATCTACTATCACCAAACAGTACCTTTTTCCTCCAAGACTTGATGTACTCACTGGTCCAAACAGATCCATATGTAGCAAGTAAACATTCTGTTACTGATGAAGTCTGCTTACTTTTGAAGGACGAGCTGTGATGCTTTCCCTTTTCACATGCTGAACAAAGCTTGTCTTTGTCATAAGACACTTTTGGTAGTCCAGTGACTAAACCATTCTTGCTCAGTTTGTTAATTGCTTTGAAGTTCAGATGAGAAAGTCGCTTATGCCATAACCATTTTTCTTCTGAAACGGTTCTGGAGTAAAACATGTTCCTGACTGTGCTGAATCCATATTGACCACATAAGTATTCCCTTTCCTGTTTGCAGCAAGAACAGTACTTCCCTTTTTGTTGTAAACAACACCAGCTTCATGATCAAAAAGTACCTTGTTCTTGGAATCACAAAACTGACTGATGCTTAATAAATTGTGCTTCAAACCTTCTACATATGCTACTCGCTTGAACATTACATTACCATTGGTTAAGACACCATACCCTTTGGTTTTCCCAACTTTGTTATCACCAAAAACTACATCAGGACCTTTTTCATCCTGATAATCACTGAGCAGCGACTTACATCCTGTCATATGCCTGGAACATCCGCTGTCCAAATACCAGATGGTTTCTCTAAGAATGCTTTTGTAGATGCTGTCAGAGTCCCATCCTGATGCTGAACATTTCTGAGCTACTTCCTTGATGTTTTTATGGAATTCAGCATCATTAGCCATTAAACCATAATCTTTGTCTAGGCAAAGCATTGCTTCTTCATCATCAGATGAAGAGGATGAATCAGAGTCGCTGAGTGAACTTTCTTCAGCAACAAATCCTTTTCTCTTCTTCTTTCCAGATTTTGACAACTCTTTCAGCTTCTTATATTTTGCCTTGTACTTGTTGTACTTATCATTTCTGACATCTGGCACGGGTTCAGGGACTTGATTTACTGACTTTGATCTGCCTTCAGCTGCAAAATGACCAATTCTGCCACACTTGTAGCATTCACCTTTAGATTGAAATTTATCAGATGATGGAGCACCAGCGAATCTTCTTGATCTGGTGTTCCTTCTGAAATTAGCAACCATCATGGCCATATCCTTTTCAAGCTTCTCCAATCCTTCATCATACTCGAATTCTGACTGTTCTTCATCTTGACCACCTTCCTCTTCAGCTATCAGTGACTTCGAACTTTTCTTGGACACCTTTGACTTCTGTCTTCGATCGATTTCATCAAGCTCTGCTACAAGGGCATTGGATATCTTCTGACTTCCAAGAGTAGCACGAATATGCTCACTCTGATCAGCTTGCTTTTCAGACTGCTCCCAATTGAGCAAAATACCATATACCTGAGTTAAATTCAGAATTGAATAATCATTTCTTTGTCTGGTACATGTTGCAATGGTTCCCCAGATTTTTCTTGACATCAACTCAAGAAACTTTTCAACAACAAATCTCTGTTCTTTGCCTATACCAGCCTTCTCCATTTTGTTCATCAGTGACTGGTATATGGTGTAAGTGGAAGACAGAGATTCATTTGGTTCCATTGCGAACAGCTCATACTGGCGAGTGAGATTGACTTCCCTGCAGCGAATAATATCAGGAGTTCCAATATAAATATTCCTAAGGGTATCCCACATATCTTTAGCAGTTCTACAAAGCCTGATTGATTCGAACACTTCATCAGGAAGTGCCATGCCTATGTAGATTTTAGCTTGTTTATCAAGTCTAACCAATCGCCTATCCTCATCAGTCCATTGTTCCTCTCTTTTAGGTAAAACCATTTCTGGTATAGCTGGAGTAGTAGCTGTTGCAATTACAGCAGGAACAATAGTAGTTGGGATATGTGGACCATTGGTTATGATATTACAAAGACGGTCATCAACTAAGTCCAAAAACATCATCATCCGGGACATCCAAGTTTCAATCCTTGAAGGATCAAAAGCTGGAGGTTTGGTTGTAGAACAATTTCCCTTTTGATAGTCAGAGTCAACACAGCTGTACTTTACAGATTCCATTGCAGACCTGGTTAATTGAAGTTAAACCAACTCTGCTCTGATACCAATTGAGAGTCCCGTAATCACTATCGATTAGTGATTTGGAATCGCAAAGTGTAAAGTTTAATTTTAAAAGGGGGGGGGGGGGGGTTGAATACAATTAAAAACCTTTTCTGATTTTAACTAAGTTAATTGAAAGTTCTTAATCGTTATAACAGAAAACAGAGTATATCAGATAACATATATGACAATATCAAAGAACAACGTAATAGTAGCTGAAATGGTGAATTGTATTGATCATAAAATTCACAAGTGTTGAATGCGGAATGGATTAACCAAAGTTAATCCAATTCAAACACTTAGCTAAACTATTACAAACGAGATGAACATCAGTGGACAAACACGCTGACTGTTCACTCTATGAATCGCTTAAATCGTGCTTAGACAAACTACTCACTGACATACAAGTGATTAACACGAATTGAATGACTAGCCTCTACAATACAAAACACTGAACTATTTATACTACAAGAGTTCCTAAAATATCGCCTACAAAATAGGATCTTGGAAGGACACGTGTCGCTGCTTGATTGGTTTGAACTCTGATGAACCGACATTCTGCGGGTCCCAATTCTGTTACCGCAAATATCTCGTTACCTTAAAACCAATCACTTGCTGCCACGTAATCTTTCGGACATACTTCGAACTGGAACATTCTTGCTGATGTATAGATAAGTACAGTACTTTTTAGTACTTGAAGATTGAGAGGCTTTATTGAATAGTCCCTGAAGATGCAGCAATCCTCCTCACTCACTGCGAGCTAACATGCTCTTGTAGAATGAATTGAACAGAAGATCTTCAGTGACTAGCTGTTATTCTGGCAGTGACTTTTGCCTTTATTGATTTGAAGATGTAAGGCTCTCGCTGACGTTGATCAGCGACACACCAATGTTGAGCTTTAAATCTTCCTCAGAATATCGAACAGAATGAATGACGATCAGCGAAACTCATTATCAGCAACAGCAGCTTCGACACAATCCATTTCTTCATCGAGTAGTAAATAGTTGAGTTGGTCATCGACCAGTGACTTTATCATGGTCAGCGACCAGTGACTCAACAATTTTTTTCTCAACGTTTTCGGTCCAATAACTTTGGATTTGCTCGCAAATGGTCCCTTAACTTTGAATTTTGCTCGCAAATGATCCTCCGTCTAACTTTGGATGTGCTCGCAAATGGTCCCTTTGCTCGCAAATGATCCTCCGTCTAACTTTGGATGTGCTCGCAAATGGTCCCTTAAGGGACCATTTGCGAGCAAATCTATTAATTGTCAACTAAACAACCAGATCTATTATTATGATTACCGATTATATTGCTTGATATATAGATTTAATTATAAATAATTTAGTTTCAAGCACCATTGAAAATTCGAAGTAAGATAAAATGTTAGAATTTAATCGTATACATTTTTCATACTTATAAAAATTAAATAAAAGTTTAACGTCCCGTGTGTATACACGGGTTTAAAAGCTAGTATATTTATAAAAACTTACGTAAAATATTGAGAAGGTAATTTTGTCATTTGTTATTATTTAAATTTCAATTTCATTTTTATGTCACGTAAACATAATATAAATTTTTGTAATTTTTAATTTCATCTAAATTACAATTACTTCATATTCCATTTTTTTAATCACATATTCCACTTATCTCATAAATACTACCTAACACCTTTATACATCATTTATTTATGTTTCTTCTTTAGTGACTTACTACTATAAAACTATGAATTGACTAATTTGCCCTTTTATTTATTAAACCATTTGAATCTTTAATGATATGTCTTTCAATATTTTTAACATATATTTCCTTATTAGCAAATCAGTTGCTTTATCTATGCTATGGAATCGTTAAATGTGTGTAATGTGACATGTATATATTCTATTTTTTGTTATGATAACCCCGAAATTAATATCAATTCAAAATTGATAATGAAAAGATATCCCAAATTATTGACTGATTGTACTTACCATGAAGTAATACCAATACTTTTTTTTTTTTTTCAAAAATAAAAAAATCAACATACCCATGTTGATTAAATACATGAATATGAATCAATGCGTGCATATTGTTTTTAGTTTATTAGATGATGTACCGTTTTGTTATATTTTATATTCAAGTTGATCAATATAATCTCATGATTAAGTTTTTATATTTTTTTTCTTTTTTCAATTTTACTTTAAGTTTATAAAAACCGATGTGTAATTACTAATTATATTAATTAATTAGAATATGTTAGCATAGGTTAACACTTATTATTTTAATATGAACACGATACGTTTAACTTTCAAATGTAAGCGTAAAACAATTTTTTTTATCCACCATTATAAATTAACATCATTTTATATACCGTCGTATTGTGCGGGTAGAATGCAATCTAAGTGAGTTGATCACCAATATTTTAGCTTTAGGTGCCATCTAACATCAAATATTTAAAATATTTTTTTAATGACAGCTCTAACGGCTATATTTAAGATACTCGGACACGTATTATTTGGTTATACAACGATGATAATCAACTCATTAACTTTTTAATAACCATCTCTATCACTTTAATGTACCATCATGCATAAAATATTTTCTTAAATATAATCTTTGCGGCTGTCATTTGAAAAATCCGTACTTAAAAAGTTTACTTCTGGTAATGTTCTATCTGAAAAATAAACACAACCGCCTCTTTCTAACGGCATACAAAATCAAATCGTCGCTTCGAATAATACATTCAAACCCTAAATTCTCCTACTCTCTCTGGTTTTCACGTACGATTCTAGGAGATGAGTGATTTATTGTGGGTTTTAACATCTTCGATATCCACGCTTGCTATGTATCAATCATCATAATCATAATCATAATCATAATCATAATCGTGATGTTTTGGTAAGAATCATTACAAAATTCCATCAGGTACGCTGCTGATACACACGAATTTAGGGTTTTGTTTGTTTGTTTGTTTATTTGGTGTATTCATCGTTTAATGTGTTTGGTTTCCAATTTTAAACTGTTAATCTTGAATTATTAGTTGGTTGTTGATTTGCTGGTAGATTAGGGTTTCTGAGAATATTTTCCAAGAAACATTGATTTTCATTAGGATTTCTGAGGATAACCTTTAAAAAACATTATTTTTCATTCGGTTTTATCTGATTATTTTCTTAAGAAAATTGTTTTACATCAGGGTTTCTGAGAATATGTTTTAAGAAACATTGCTGATTAACAGGGGACTCTTTAACTGATGGATTGTTGTTATATGATAAGTATATGTGAATATTAATTAATACTGGTAATTTTAAATGGTACCCTCGTTTGATTTGTTAACTTTCACTTTTCTTTTTAATTTTTATTTATGAATTTTATTTGGAAAGCCTTGTTGTTCGATGCTCCCAGACTTTTTAAATGAATAATTTCACATTTGAGAATTTGGAATCTCTTTGCCAAAACACCTAAACACACATTCAAACTTCTTGTAGCTTGCGGTTTGCACTATATGGTTGATCTGGTTGATGTGGTTTTTTTATGTAGCGGGGTTGTTTTCTTGATATCGTGATTCACTTCTACTCCATTTGTTCTGATTTTGATTTGCTTGTTTTTAATTCATCTGCCTTCTTTCTAATGGTTTTTTGCAAACAAATTTACTGATATATTGGCTTCGCTTTTTTTACCTTCCATTTAATGATTTTATACCTCACATTCAAGGACTTAAAATCCCATACTTAGAACACCTGAACACCTATTTCAATCTTTTCGTGCTTTGAGGCTTGTACTTTAAGGTTGATTTCAGATGTACATACGTTGTTAAAGTAGCGGGATTGCTTCCTTGATAGGGGTATCTCCGATTTTCTCCTCTTTATTGATTGTGTTATTTCTTCTGAATCAACTTTCTAATAGTTTTCAATGTTTTTCATTCTTGTTGGTATTAGCTTCCATAAATATTTGCCTTTTATTGTCAATTCATCATTTATAAGTATTTTCCTTACATACTTTTATATATTTTAATTTCTGATAATGATTTTTTACCTACTTCCAAGAAGTTGAAATCCCTTACTTAACAGCTAAGCACCACTTCAACATTCTTGTACTTTGAGGCTTGTACATGGATGTTCAGCGGGTGTGTTTAGACTGTGAAAGTAGCAGGATTGCCTTTCTTGAAGTTGGTATATCTGTTTCTGGTATTTATATATTTTTTTGTATTGTTTGACTTATTTATTTCTTCACTTTATCTTAGTTTTTAATCATCAATTTTTACCTAACATTCGACTTCCCCTTTACTAGCACGTATAAACACACCGTTCAACCTTGTTGTACTTTGAGGCTTGTACTTCGAAGTTGATTGGGTGTATGTATGCTGTTTATATAGTGGATGCTCGTTTGATATGGGCATCTCTAGGTTTTTCATATGTTATATATTATTATATATCATATTCTTACCTGTCATTCAAGAAGATGGAATCCCCTAACTTGAACTCCTAAGTACCTGTTATAATCTTCTTGTGCTTTGAGGCTTGTACTTTAAGGTTTGAGCGAGGGTGTACATAGGCTGTTAAAGTTGTGGGGTTGCTTTCTTGACATGGGTGGACTTTCTATAATTGATTGTGTTATTTTTTTAATCAGATTGCTCATTGTTTTCAAGGTTTTCCATTCTTGTTGATATTGGCTTTCCTTTTAATTTGGTTTCTATTCAGATTACTACTCCGTAGTATTCTTGGTTCATATATAATGCTTTATAATATTTTTACTTATGTACTTTTTATCCTTTTTTTATATTTTGATTTTTAGTAATGATTTTTTACCTAAATTCGAGAAGTCGAAATCTTATACTTAGCACCCGAGCATCCACTTTAACATTCTTGTACTTTGAGGCTTGTACATTGATGTTGATTGGGTATATTTAGGCTGGTACAGTAGTGAGATTTCTTTTTCTTGAAATAGGTATCTTTGTTGCTGCTCTATTTGTGTTTATTTTACTATGTTGTTTGATTTATTTATCTCACATTTGTGTAAAGGAATCTTGTTTACTAAGGACACCTAAATGCCCATATAAACCTTGTTGTACTTCAAGGTTGACTGTGTGTATGTAGGTTTTGATGTAGCTGTTTTTCTTTCTTCATGTGGGTATCTCAAATTTTTTACATATAATTTACTTTTTCATAATGATTTTCTACTTATATTTTACTCTATCATACCAACTTTGTACCCACATTCGAGAAGTTGGATACCATTTACTTGAACACCAAAGCATGTTCTACTTCGTTTTTTCTGATTTGCATGTTTTTAATTCATCTTGCTTCTTTATAATGGTTTTTTGTGCACAAATTTACTGATATTTTGGCTTCGTTTTGTTTTACCTTCCATTAATGATTTTCTACTTCACATTTGAGGACTTGGAATCCCCTATCTAGAACACCTAAACATATATTTCAACCTTTTTGTGCTTTGAGGCTGGTACCCTAAGGTTGATTGCAGATGTATATGCTGTCAAAGTAGCGGGATTGCTTCCTTGATAGGGGTATCTCTGATTTTCTCCTCTGTATTGATTGTGTTATTTCTTCTAAATTAACTTTCTAGTCGTTTTTAATGCTTTACATTTTTGTTGGTATTAGCTTCCATAAATATTTGCCTTTTATATATATTTCTGATAATGATTTTGTACCGACTTCCAAGTTCCAAGAAGTTGAAATTCCTTAACACCTAAGCACCACTTCAACATTCTTGTACTTTGAGGCTTGTACATGGATGTTGAGCGGGTGTATCTAGACTGTGAAAGTAGCAGGATTGCCTTTCTTGAAGTTGGTATCTTCATTTCTGGTATTTTTTTTATTGTTAGACTTATTTTCTTAGTTTTTAATTATCTATTTTTACCTCACATTCAAGTCCCATTTACTAGCACGTACGAACACACAATTCAACCTTGATGTACTTTGAGGCTTGTACTTTGAAGTTGATTGGGTGTATGTATGCTGTTTATATAGTGGGTGCTTGTTTGACATGGGTATCTCCAGCTTTTTCATATGTTATATGTAATTATATCAGATTCTTACTTCACATTCAAGGACTTAAAATCCCCTATCTAGAACACCTAAACACCTATTTCAACCTTTTCGTGCTTTGAGGCTTGTACTTTAACGTTGATTGCAGATGTACATAGGTTGTTAAAGTAGCGGGATTGCTTCCTTGATAGGGGTATCTCTGATTTTCTCCTCTTTATTGATTGTGTTATTTCTTCTGAATTAACATTCTAATCGTTTTCAATGTTTTTCATTCTTGTTGGTATTAGCTTCCATAAATATTTGCCTTGTATTGTCGATTTATCATTTATAAGTATTTTCCTTGCGTACTTTTATATATTATATATTGTAATTTCTGATAATGATTTTGTACCTACATCCAAGAAGTTGAAATCCCTTAACACCTAAGCACCACTTCATCATTCTTGTACTTTGAGGCTTGTACATGGATCTTGAGCGGGTGTATTTAGACTGTGAAAGTAGCAGGATTGCCTTTCTTGAAGTTGGTATCTTCGTTTCTTCTGGTATTTATTCATTTTATTGTATTGTTTGACTTATTTACTTCCTCACTTTTTCTTAGTTTTTAATTATCATTTTTTACCTCACATTTGAGTTCCCATTTACTAGCACATATAAACACACAATTCAACCTTCTTGTACTTTGAGGCTTGTACTTTGAAGTTGATTGAGTGTATGTATGTTGTTTATATAGTGGGTGCTTGTTTGATATGGGTATCTCCAGCTTTTTTATATGGTATATTTTATTATATCAGATACTTACCTCACATTCGCGAAGTTGGAATCCCGTAACTAGAACACCTGAACACCCATTCTAATCTTCTTGTGCTTTGAGGCTTGTACTTTAAGGTTTGATTGAGGGTGTAGATAGGCTGTTAAAGTTGTGGGGTTGCTTTCTTGACTTGTGCAGATTCTCCTTTCTATTAATTGTGTTATTTTTTTTATCAAATTTTTAACTGTTTTCAAGGTTTTCCATTCTTGTTGATATTGGCTTCCAATTTGGATTGGTTTTCATTCTGATTACTACTCTGTAGTATTTTGGGTTCATATATCATGTTTTATAATATTTTCACTTATATATTGTTTATCCTTTTTATTATATGTTGATTTCTAGTAATGATTTCTACCTAAATTTGAGAAGTCGAAATCTTATACTTAGCACCTGAGCACCCACTTAGACATTCTTGCACTTTGAGGCTTGTACATTGATGTTGATCGGGTGTATCTAGGATTGTAAAGTAGTGAGATTTCTTTGACTTGAAATAGGTATCTTCGTTGCCTGCTCTATTATTGTTTATTTTACTATGTTGTCTGATTTTATTATCTCATATTTGAGTATAAGGAATCTCGTTTACTACAAACTACTAAATGCCCATTTCAACCTTGTTTACTTCAAGGTTGACTGTGTGTATGTAGTTTGTTGATGTAGCTGGATTTCTTTCTTGATGTGGGTATCTCATTTTTTTACATATAATTTTCTTTTTCATAATGATTTTCTACATATATATTTTACTTTATCTTAATGATTTTTTACCACATACGAGAAGCTGGATACCTTTTACCTGAACGCCAAAGCTCCATTTCACCCTTGTAAATCGAGGCTTTTAATCTGAGGTTGATTTGGTGTTTGTAGGCTGTTAAAGTCGTGGATCTGCTTTCTTGGAATGGGTATCTCAGTTTCATTTATTTTTTGTCTATGTTACTTTTTATAGTTTTCATTATTGTTATTCTCATCATTTTCCATTTTCTCTATACTAATATAGTTTTTATTTTACTTGCTCGTATTCTTGGTTAATTAATCGTGTTTTCAGTGTTTTACATATATTACCTTCGTGTTTTTTCTGTTTTTCAATTTAGGGTTTTTTAGTAACATTCACGAAGTTGGAATTCAGTTACTTCTTTTTCTTTTTTCTTACTCCCTAATTATGAAATTTTGCTTCACCATCGAGAACTTGGAAACATATCTCTATTGCATCTGAACACCCATTTCAGCCATGTCAATCCAATAGTTTTGAGGTTCTCTGTTTCTCACAACTGATATATCTTCATATGAAGTCAGATGTATGTTATTATGATTTGGTAATTTCAGCCTTTAATATTACGATCCGATATGCTTTAGTTTATATGAACTATTTTCTTCTTTGACATAGCGTGAGAAATTATGTTTGTTAGACATGGAGTTGCTACCGTTAGCCATTAAATCAAACATATCTAAATGGCAATTCAGAACTTCAAATACAATATTCTCCTTGAAAATCTATTTCCTTGATAAAAATCATAGTGGCTAAACTATAGCATCATCTTATCTTCATCTTCTTATGTCCGTTGAGGTCATACAAGCTGTTGAGTTGACTATTTGACTATTGATTTGCATTACTTTTAAAACATTCATGACATGTTTCTCAGGTCAGGTTGATAGAGAGTTGTTTTTCTGTTTTTAGTTTTACAATGTTTATGCAAACTGCTCCATTCAATTCGTGAAGGAAACCTTCCGTTACTGCTGTAACACAGATGCTTAGTTTGTAGCTGTAATTTCTGTGTTAAATTAATAGACTAACTTTGTCAGGTAATTGTCCTACAGTACATAGACTATAAGTGTACTTTTTAATGTCTTCTAGATTTAAGGTATAACAGGAGACTGAATCAAAGCAATTAGTAAAGTCATGTCTTTTTTGTTACGTAAGCCATGCACTTGTGTAACAACATGCTCATATTTTCTTGATTTCGTCGATGTTTTGCATAGTCTAGCTATCCATTAACTCTGGTTTCCTGAAACCTGTCACGGTTTTTTAGTTTGGGTTTATAGCTTGGCTACTGTGCACTTGTGTCCGTCTTTTGCCGTCCTGCTTAGGTATGATTGTTTTTTCATTGCTTCACCTTATGCATCTTGGAGTTGAATGGAAGTAGTTCTTTATCACTAAAGACCTCTGTTAAGTCACTTCCCACCGTTTGCGTAAGTTATTATTATTGCTGTTGCATTTGCATATCTTATAATAAAGGTAGGAATTTTGGTCCATTTACTTATGTGTTGACGTGTTGGTCGATCTGGGTTCTGTTCTAATGCATACGCCCTTCTAAACCATTTTAGCCCAACCTGTCCTCTAGCATGTTTCGACCCAACTGGTCCTTCTCATTCCTAGTTTTTTTTTTTTTTTTTAAGGAATTTTCGTTTAATACATTTTAAGCTTCTTTCTTGTGGAAATTATGTCTGTTACCTGGTACAAAGTGGAATTTCAGGAAGTTCATCTGCTCTGAACATTAGACAAGTCAAATACTCTCCATAGTGCTTTTATGCTCGTTCGTTATGGAAGGTATGCTTTTATCGTCAGATACATGTATAGGTCGAAGGGATGATGGGTTGGGTAACGAGTCATAATGGGTTCAGTCAAAACGTGTAACGATTCAAATCAGGTCCAACTCGTGAACAGATTTTGCAGAAACTTATTGTTAAAAGTTGAATACCAAATTATTTAGAATTGCTTACATAAATAATCCAAAACTTTCACAAAAAAATGATTTGGGAGGGTTCTGTGTATTGTAAATACACTACGGGCGTAATTCACCCTATTGACCCGTTCCCTTTCTAGTTAAAATGCTTGACTGGTCCAGATAGACCTATTCAATATTCATTAGTATTTGGGTCAAATTTGCGTACTTTTAATTTGCATGTCTTGCTTATCGTAAAAGCATTTGCAAGTTCAAAAATATTAATAGGAAAGTTTTTTGTGAGATGTGGATAATTTTTTTCTGAACCTAAACCTCTCAAATTGTGGCCATTTCAAATTTCTGGTATAATTACAACTGTTGCTTATGTTTTACTAAATATTGATCAAAAGTATATTTTTAGCATCAGGCTTAGGAAGGTTTAAATTGAAATACTCGGCTAAGGAAACAGTCCAGATGGGCCAGTCGGTTTAAGAGTCCCCCACCTTAATTCTCTCAGTTTTGACGTGTTAGCTAACCCTAAGTGTCGCATAGCTTCTCCAAGCTTCCTATAAGGCTATAACATTCAGTTATGCAATGCAGAAGCACAGGAAACCCCTTTAATATCATCATTATCATCATCATGTGGCCCACAACCTCATTTTAAAGGTCGATCTCTTACCCTCTATGATTGTGCTTTTAATATTTATTAATTAGTTTGTGAACTCTCCGTTTTTCCGCTCATATGTCACTGGCGTGACAGTTGTCACGACCGTGACTTACAAGCTCAAATGGAATTTTATTTGGCTTATATGTCATGGATGTGAGACTTCTCATACCGTGACATCCACACTCACATGAAGGTAATGAGTGTGACAAATTTGTTACAGCAGTAACATTCAAAACCCGATGAACATCATCGTTATGACATTTAAGATTTACGTTTTTTAATTTCTCATTTTTGTCATCCATGGCTATAATCATGCATCGAATAACCACATAACTTGTTGTGAATCTGTTACTCTGTTAGTGATAGAAAACGCCCACTCGACCAATGTTTATGCGTGTGAATGTGATTTGATGGTACTTCTATTTATATGGCAATATGGTGCCCAGGGTTGTAATTTTTAATATCAATTCAAAATGTAATAGTTTCTTTTGTTTCTTTGTATTGTATATTATTGTACAGATGTAGAGTACTAGAGTAGGACTTTTTATCTTTTTATTTCAATGTAATATGTCGATGGAAAAACTACAGTTACATGAAAGATGACAATCAACTCGAGAGCCGTAGATTACCATACCGATCGCAAGGCTAGTGGGAGCTCAAAGACATCTCCCAAAGGTTTAGAGAACACTTGGTGTCCTTAGATTGACCTCGGTTTTCATATTGGCTAATGAAAACCGAATTAGAAATCGGTGGGCTATGCTATGCACTCTATATATGCGTTTTATTATCATTGAATGTGTTTATTTCTTGCACATATGCATGCTATGAAAAAGGTTTTTGTTATAGCTAAACTAAAACTAAAATGATCTTAAGTTAAAACATCACTTTTATCCAAAACTAGTAGAGTTTCAGAATATAGATTTTAAAACTTAGAAGCAATGAAATAAGAGTTTTAAAATGTCGATTTTTATAAGGTTTATTGAACAAATATCATAGATGTTTTATTGTTTGTGATTAATTGTTGCTATCAAAGACTTTTCATGCCATTTATTTCTACTTATCCACATAATAATAATTATACCTTAAAAATAGTGAGATGATATTTCTACCATCAATATTGATAGATCCCACCGTAGATGTGTATTACAGGGTTATACTGTACAAGTAAATACTGCATGTTAATGATGGATTTATCAAAAATGGAGGTGAATTTATCACCACCCTTAAATTGGTTAATTTTGTCATGCTTTAATTGTTAGGATGACGAATTAGGAGGCTGCATCGTCACTCTTTTTATTTTTATTTTTTTTTATTTTTATCTTTTACAAAATTGACGAATTAACGATTGATTATAACAAATACCTGTGTTACGTTTTTGCAGAAATAAGTTAAAACAAGCTTTAACCAAGTTTTGCATGATTTTTGAATGTGTTCAAAACTTGTAAACACCAAATCTGTAAAACTCATAAGCATCTACGGTGTAACCCAAACGAAAACATGAGTGTGATCTATCTAAAGTTGAACATATTATACATTCTTTAGGAAGAAACATTAGTCTAAATGCATTTGATGGGAATCCTAGATGATCATTGATGCAGGGAATGCCTTCTGGCCTCCAGCTCCTTTTGCTTAGCCGTCGTTTATTTGGTTAACATGTGAAGTCTAAATTCATAACGATTCGAAGATCGAAGGGTCATAAATGACAATTTACAATTGTCATAATCTATCCAATTTAATTTAGTAGTCATTATGTTTTAATTAGGGTATCTTTTATATTTTGGAAATGATTGTTTTCTTTTCCACTAAGTTTGTTTAGGTTTAGAGCTATTATATAAGCTTTTGAATTGTATTAGAATTTTAGTAGAAGTTAAATAAGAATTGTTGAAAAGAGAGTGATTCTCGAAAAGTCTCGTTTCGGGCAACCTTTTAGGGTTTATTGAATTTCCGTTTATGTTTATTGTGTGGTTTCTTCGATTCACAAACACCACGTCATCATAGATAGATCTGGATTTCAATGTGATTGATGAGGATCTTGTTGAAGAGGATGAGCCACTACAAACTCAACGTCGGAAGCGAGCAAGAGCTGCTAGTGCTCAATTAACAATTGGTCATATCTCGAGTTCCGGTTAGGTTGATACTAGTTAGACAGTTTTAACTTGTTTTAATCTGGAGTTATAAACTGAGACAGATATTTCTGTAACAGTTGCTCAAAATAGACCGCAAGTGGAGACGGCGTCACAACTGGTGACTGAACCTGTATCTAGGCCTACTGAGGTATGAGATACGAGTTTAGTTAATGTTAGTGAGGTTAAATAAATCAGAGATTAAGACAGATACTTCTGTACCAATTATTGATTTTATTTGTCTAACTGGACAGGCTGAGATGGTTGCTGCTATTGTTTGTCCGGAAACTCATCCGACAACAAAGGCCAGTAGAGTTGCAGCTCGTCTACTCACTGATGTAGTTACTCAGGCAGCTCAGAGGATTACTCCGCCTCTCACTTCCACTTCTCAACTTCCAGAGACAGCTACTACTCCATCTACTCCTGTGACTGATTCTGAGAGAATTACTACGTTGGAGTCCAGGTTACGGGAGTTGGAGGCAACCATGGTCACATTTTCTTCACAAGTTCTGTCTATGTCTCAGTCTTTGACGACTCAAAATGCAGCTTATTCACTTCTGCTCAAGACCAACAACTTGGTGGATGATGTAGCTGATAAGCAGAGACAGATAGATAGACTTGATCGTCTTGTTTCCTCGCTGCAGAAGGACAAGCCACCTTAGGGGGAGATATTGATATATGAGGAGTCCTGCAGAGAAGATGAGCAAAGAAGAAAAAGACGTGATGACACAGACGATGATCCCAACGCACCGAAAGATGGTGAGCTGGCTGGTCCTTCGACGACTAGCAAGCAGACTATGATTCAGGGGGAGTCTGCTGGTGCAAGTGGTAGTGGTACTGGAGCTGGTACTGTTGATGCTGGTGGTAGTGGTGTTGGTGTTAGTGAAACTGATAAGGAAATTACTAAGTGATTAGACTTCTGTAAACTTAGATTGATTGTAACAAGATTCATAATGCCCGTACGTTGTACCGGGATGAACTACATTAAGATCGTATCCGATTCGTTTACTTAGGTTTTTTGTCAAGTTATATTTTTCCTACTTGACTCCGTTCGGGATCCCGAATTAGGGTTGCCCATCGAAACAACCTTTTGAGAGAGTTATAGTCATAATTCTATAGAGTGTGCATAATTAAGGCATCATCAATAGTGTAACATCCTCGAAATGGGCCTAGTGGTAAAAGGTATTTTCCACAATTTTAAATGCAAATTTTAATTTAATTATATATGTTTGATTGTGAAAAAGTGGGTAAAAGAGTCACTTATTGTGGCTAGTTAAATTATTTGTTTTAAATTGTTCTAGTTGACGGTAAAATAAAACAATTGCCTCACAAATGGTTTTTAGGTTCTAGACAATAGATTCAATAGGGGAATAAATTAAATTGGGAAGGGGGTTGGTTTAATGAGAGGAGCCGACCTAAATTATCATTTTCCCTAATTCTACTTCATTTCATGAAAACCAAAGCAAACCTTAAGCTTTAAATTTGGAATCATATACAAATTCATCAAACAAGAGGCTGTGATTTCTTTATAAGTTCATCAACATCATCAGATTTTATTATCTTCATCATCATTATTTTATTCTTCCTTTCAACTAGTAAGTATTCTTGTTTATAGATACATAGAAATGAGTTTTGATTGAACCATGTAAATTGTTGATGTATATGTGAATTGGAAGTTTGAATGATGTTGTAGTGTACTTATATGATCATAATTGAAGTCTTGGTAACTTGCAAATTGAGTTTGATGTGTTTGAATTGTTAAAATTGGGTTAGGGTTCGAGCTGAATATTTACTGGTCTGAGATTAAGCTGAAAAACAGCTTAACGCGATCCCCACCTATTGCCCGGATCGCGTTCCGTAGTTATAATTTGTCACAGTCGATTTTGTTCTTGTAAACGCGATCCTGCCCTTGTTTCCGGATCGCGTTTCCAAGTGTAAAATGGTTACAGAAGCTTTTCTAAAGGGGAACGCGATTCCACCACCTTAACCCGGATTGCGTTTGCATGAATAATTCTGACAGGTTTTGCAAATTTTGAAAATGCATAAATCCAGGGTAGCGAATACGTGACGAATTTCATTAACTCGGATTGGGTTGAAATTCACATGGTCACTCGAAAATGGCCCAATGATCAAGGCTCTATTTTAAGAGCCTATGCAGTTTTTGGCCTTTCGGGATCGTTTAGGGGTCGAAAATGGCATTTTATAGTTTTTGGACCTCGTTCGGGACTTTTTGATTACAATTCAGAGTTGGACTTTGACCTCAGGGACTATTTATTTGAATAAATATGTTACTAGACTAATTATGATTGTTATTATCACAGGAGTTATTGATTATGGATGAGTTACTGATTTATTATTTATTTGAATTCTCAGATCAGCCGAAGACTCAGTGATATAAGAATACTGAGTGGATAACTGAGATAGACAGGTGAGTCGATCTATAACTCTCAGTTTAATTGGGTGTGACATGTTGGGTTACAACAAGTAAGCATAGTTTACTAATGATATAGGTTGAATAATATATCCTGATTATAATGCATTAGGAGTTATATTGCCTTCGTGCTATATGTATTGTTGAGGTCAGTTGTTTACTGGGCTTGGAATGCTTTTAGTTGACCTACACAGGAACTTTATACATGTGTTATTCCTGAGAATCTGTGTAGGTGTGGTAATAGCACCCAAGCTATCGGTAGATTCTGTATAGGCCAATACAGTTTGTTGATAAGAGTTCTCGAGGGCCTCCGCGGCATTAGGGTTCCTCAGAACCACCGATCCTCATTGTTGTTGTTGTTGTTGTGTAATATGTTTATCGGTTATAAACTGATTTGTTATGCCATATTGGGCTGTTATTTATTGATTGACTCACTTAGCTTCGTGCTAATCCCACCATTAAACTTCTTGCAGGTCTTGTTGATAATTTGGGCTGAGAGCAAGAAGCTGGTTAAGAAAGAATGTTTGACTGCAGTAGACTCTGATATTTTGAAATAATTATGTCGATGTTTTATTTCATATAACGTTAGAACTTTATAAGGTGTTTTGGAGTTTATGACATTACATTATATGTACATATTATAAGTTTGGTTTTATAATAAAAGTTGGGACTTTTGCTTCCGATAGGTGTTATAAAAAAAAAAAAATGTCTTGGAAATTTAAGGGGTGTTATAAATAGACTAATGCCATTAACATGTAGTCAAACTTTTCATGTTTTAAATTTAGTTTAGATTAAGTGTAGATTTGGACAATTATTGAATTTAAAAAACGAATGAATGCAATAAAAATAAGGTTATATTATGATTATTCAAACATTAGTTGGAAGTTGGATCTTACTCATTTAATGATTGTGATTTTGAAGTAGAGTTTTTTTTTTTTTTCCTACTCTAAACTAAAGTCCAATTACAACATAATTAAAAAGTTGTAGCACAACGTTATATATGTATCTCAATCTTATTATTAATATTTTAAATAGGTCAAAAACATAAACAATAGTATAGTAGTAATAATAATCATAATAGTATAAATATAAATATATGTAATACAAAGTAATATAATATGTGAAGTAAGCTCTAATTTGTCATTCTAACATTAAACTTGAAACGCCCCAAAACTCAAGATTTTTTTTATACATATACTCTAAAACTCACCTCATTAGGTCCCATTAACCATGACTCATTAATTTAAACCAACGTTAAACATATACGACTCAAATATATAAACTAAAACAAGAATCACCAAAACTGTCGGGTACCCGCCGGGTAGACAACAAACCCAACACACCTTAAATCTCTGTCTCGTTTTATACATAGGCTACCCGTTCAAACACTTGCTACCCGCCGGATAGGGACTCCGGGTAAGGGTTTACCCACCGGGTACAAGTGCAGTACAGCAACTCCAAACTCTGCATAACCCATTTTAAAACTCGAATTTCAAACGCGTATAACTTTTGACTCGTTTAATATTTTGACCTGAAAATTTGCATACACCTCCATATAGTCAAAATAAAACTTTCACTTTTACACTTTTTCAAATTTCTCAAAAATGACCATTTTGGACGTGTCACCAAATTGAGGTCGTTTTGACCACTTTTTGATGACAACTCAAATCACAAACCACACATATTTAAACTCTGACTTTTTGCACACTTTATTATCACATTGAAACAAGTCTAAAACAATCAACACACAACATATAACACTAACCTATTCAAATGTACCACACGACCACTTATAGACCCGTTTTGACACCATTCGACCCGTTTACCACAATGACCATAATTTAACCAATTCACCACCCAATTTCCTATATGTTTGACTAATTCAACGCTGTTGACTATTTGTCAACTTCAAATTCAACTAACCATTCAAACTTGACTCTTTAACACATTTCACCATTTTTGACCCAAAACAAGACCACTCATATTCAAATAACTTCATCCACTTTCAATAACATATATACAAGACACTACATCACTGTTTGACTTTCAAAGTCAACTACTACATATTGACCATATGTTTAATTCAAAAACTCTTTGTTTGGGCGAATTATACAAGTGATAGCCACAACAATGATTCAAAAGGATGGAACATTATCTGTAACACCTCCAAATTCGTTTAGCGGAAGCATTGGTATAAGCTGGGGATGCCACATTTACATTATACATACATACCTATCAGAGCGTATGATTATAACAGAACATATATATATATATATATATATATATATATATATATATATAGGGTCCGGTTCAATTGAGAACCAAAAAAATTGCGAGAACCATGAGAACTACTAGATTGCATGTTTGTTCACATGTGATTAACTTGATTCACATGTGAATATTGATTTAGGTTAGGTTGGGGAAAAAAATTCGAAAAATCCTAAAATTATAGCGAAAAACGCAAAAAATCAAATTTAGGTTCACATATGAACGATAATATGAACAAATCAGGTAAAACGTGTTTTAAGACATAATTTTTCGAATTTTTTTTCCCAACCTAACCTAAATCAATGTTCACATGTGAATCAAGTTAATCACATGTGAACAAACATGCAATCTAGTAGTTCTCACGGTTCTCGCAATTTTTTTGGTTCTCAATTGAACCGGATCCTATATATATATATATATATATATATATATATATATATATATATATATATATATATATATATATATATATATATATATATATATATATATATATATATATATTAAGATGCCAAGAGTAATAGTTACAGAGTTTACGATTCATCGAATCGTATAAGTAGTTAAATTGTACAAAAGTGGATTTCGTAAATATGACTAAAAAAACAGATTAGTTATACAAAAGAAATCCATATGTTTCAAAAAGTTGGCATCCTAAATCTTCAAGGGTCGCCTAGGTTCCATTTGTGCAGGCGGTCCTTACGTGTGCTGCTAATTCCCTGAAAAACATAGTAAAAAGTCAACAACGAGGTTGAGTGAATTCATAGGTTTTATGTTTGCAATAGCTGGATCAAGTTTGTAAGCACAGTTGTTAAACCAATTACGTTCACAATAGTTATTGCCATAACAGTTAAATAAGTTTAGTGGAATGTTATCCAAATACAAGTTATGTGGGATGTCTGCCCAAAATACGGTTTACAAATGGATGTTATCCAAAGCACAGTTTACGTTGGGATGTTACCCAAAACATAGTTTAAAATACGTTGATGGTCGTTCTCCAGCGTTTTACAAACAGTACCGGTCGTTCTTCGGCCAAATACGCACGGGTCGTTCTCCCGTCCAAACACTGCTAGTCGTTCTCCAGCGAGACACTGTACCGGTCGTTCTCCGGTTTAAAGACGCATGGGTCGTTCTCCCATCCAAAACGCACGGGTCATTCTCCCGTCCACTTGGCCAGTCGTTCTCTGGCACTAAAATACGTTGCTGGTCGTTCTCCAGCGTTTTCATAAAAAGTACCGGTCGTTCTCCGGCCAAACACGCACGGATCGTTCCCCCGTCCAAACAAAATAGTTTACCACGTTTGTTTTAGTTTACAGTATGAAAATGTTATTTCATAAACATTAGTTCGCACGACAGTTCAACAGTTCAAAGTACTCTAATTGTTCGAGTAAACAAGTATGATAAACAATCATGTAAGTATAAGCAGTTATGGCAATCAGTAAAATAGTTGACTATGTTTTCCACACCTGTTCAAAAGCAGTTACTACAATAAAAGTAGGGGCCGTGAACTCACCTGTTGAGTTAAGTAACGTGTGAGCGCTAGCAAAGCCTAAAGCCCGAATGTAATCTAGTCGAAATCTCCTAACGCCCTAAATGTATGAGATTTAATAAGTATGTGGATGTCTAAGTCGGCCATCCATGCTAGTGTTCGTATAACCAAGTTATGTCCAATTGTTAGTTCGATGTTCATGTTTGAAGCTTGAAAATGTATACGACTGTTGGTGAACAAAAATTATTTAATAAAACGATATTATTAAATGACATTAACGATTATTAAATATTATGTCGATAATATTTACAAAGTATTTTATAACGTGTAAACGTTTATTTCGTAAACTGAAACGAAACAAAGTTAAAATTTTATAAACTTAACTAAATTATTTCCATAAAATATTTCAACCAAAACTATAATCGAATACGTATTTAAATAATTATCATTTAAAATATTTAAACATATAATGATCGGGTAAACAAACACGGGTAAAATATCACAAAATTGGGACAAAGTCCCCTCCTCCTTTTTGGAACAAAACCGGCCCACCCCCCCCCCCCCCCCCCCCCTTTCCCACCTCATTTCTTCACTCTCTCTCTCTTCACCTCCTTTTTCTCTCATCTCTCTCTCTAAACTCAACAAAAATCACACAAATCATACAAAAACTACACCAAAAACGCGTCGAATCACTGAGCCCATTTAGAGAAAAACGATCACGGGATCACGATCTACACATCTATCTTTTCGGATTTCAAAACCGACACACGTAAGTTTCTGACACTTTTTCGAAACTACTTATATTTTGGTCTTTTATGCATGTTTGGTGTTTATATAACTAAGAAATGTCCAAATAAGGGTTGGGTAAAAGTTTCGGGCCAAAACGAAGTCGTTCGGCCATGTTTCCTGCCACCGGAGTCCGATCAGACCCCGATGTCGCATCTGGCTTGGGCCAATTGCGACATCAGTCACAATGTCGCAGAACACTTCACAACGTCGCATACTGCGACATCACCCTCAACGTCGCATTAAATTGCGAAGTCGCACATAGCGACGTCGACCCTTACGTTGCACTAAACCCTGACGTCGCATATAGCGACACAAGCGCCTATGTCGCACATAAGGTCGCACGCAATGTCGCACTTAACTTCGCAGGTTTCAGACCCTTAAAAACTCATGATCTCACTAAGTCTTTTACCACTTGATTTTGCCCCGAAACGAAATTTCGAATGCGTTTTCGCTTAAGCAATATAGTAGAAATAAAAATTTTCCCCAACCAGGGGCTTTGCCCCTTGGACCCCACCAGGGGTTGCCACCCCTTGGACCCTGCTACCAGGGGCGCTGCCCTCGGACCCCCGTTCACAATTCCGTACTTTATGAAACTCAAAAGGAATGAAAATGATAAACGCTTTCAAAGGTTATAACTATGAACAGTTACCAACAATTTGTATACATTTTCAAGCTTCAAACATGAACATCGAACTAACACTTGGACATAACTTGGTAGTACGAACACTAGCATGGATGGCCAACTTAGACATCCACATACTTATTAAATCTCATACGTTTAGAGCGTTAGGAGATTTCGACTAGATTACATTCGGGCTTTAGGCTTTGCTAGCGCTCACACGTTACTTAACTCAACAGGTGAGTTCACGGCCCCTACTTTTATTGTTTTAACTGCTTTTGAACAGGGGTGGAAAACATAGTCAACTGTTTTACTGATTGCCATAACTGCTTTTGCTTACATGATTGTTTATCATACTTGTTTACTCGAACAATTAGAGTACTTTGAACTGTTGAACTGTCGTGCGAACTAATGTTTATGAAATAACATTTTCATACTGTAAACTAAAACAAACGTTGTAAACTATTTTGTTTGGACGGGGGAACGACCCGTGCGTGTTTGGCCGGAGAACGACCGGTACTTTTTATGAAAACGATGGAGAACGACCAGCAACGTATTTTAGTGCCAGAGAACGACTGGCCAAGTGGACGGGAGAATGACCCGTGCGTTTTGGATGGGAGAATGACCCATGCGTCTTTAAACCGGAGAACGACCGGTACAGTGTCTCGCTGGAGAACGACCAGCAGTGTTTGGACGGGAGAACGACCCGTGCGTATTTGGCCGGAGATCGACCGGTACTGTTTGTAAAACGCTGGAGAACGACCAGCAACGTATTTTAAACTGTGTTTTGGGTAACATCCCAACGTAAACCGTGCTTTGGGTAACATCCCAATGTAAACCGTATTTTGGGCAGACATCCCACATAACTTGTATTTGGATAACATTCCACTAAACTTATTTAACTGTTATGGCAATAACTATTGTGAAAGTAATTGGTTTAACAACTGTGCTTACAAACTTGATCCAGCTATTGCAAACATAAAACCTGTGAATTCACTCAACCTCGTTGTTGACTTTTACTATGTTTTTCAGGGAATTAGCAGCATACGTAAGGACCACCTGCACAAATTGAACCTAGGCGACCCTTGAAGATTTAGGATGCCAACTTTTTGAAACATATGGATTTCTTTTGTATAACTAATCTGTTTTTTTAGTCATATTTACGAAATTCACTTTTGTACAATTTAACTACTTATACGATTCGATGAATCGTAAATTCTGTAACTATTACTCTTGGCATCTTAATATATATATATATATATATATATATATATATATATATATATATATATATATATATATATATGTTTGTTATAATCATACGCTCTGATAGGTATGCATGTACAATGTAAATGTGGCATCCCCAGCTTATACCAATGCTTTCGCTAAACGAATTTGGGGGTGTTACATTATCTAACCGTAGAGCTAGCTCCATATCCACGCTACCATCTTGAAAGAACTATTCATCCACTTGGTTCAACCAAACCATTTACCTAAAACATGAAACAACGAAAGGGGTAAGCGCACCGCTTAGTGAGCATATAGGCAGTTAAACGAATAATCGACAAAACACATATCACATATCAATTAACAACACTATTTATACTCTTATGCTAATAACTACTAATTTTAACACTAATACCACTGAGTAACACTAAGAAACCACAAGGCAAACTCCGAGCAACCACTAAACAACAACTGAGCAAGCACTGAGCATTGTAAAGATGTTCATGAACACTGAACTCGATGCGGATCCGCGGCCATAAGAAACAAGGCTATTCGGTACCAAATCACGTCGAAATGGATACCATGCTTCAGAAACAAGTCTATGCTAGCAACGCTAGCTAATCAACATAACGTGCAAGCACGTATTCGTAAACACTATGCTAACCACAGTTAACTCTCTGATCAACACTGAATCTCTACAAATGCTCATTTCACGTAATCCATATAATTCAACAATCAATAATAAAGTCAACACTAATTATCCACATAAGAAACAAGTCTATGAAACAAGGCTCTAGAAACAAGTATCACCACAACTCGATTGTATGATCCTCATGTTCGGAAGTAATCCGGAAACACACACAATCGATACAAGTCTAAGAAACAATTCTAATCCACTATTTAGAAATAAGCATAAGAAACAAGTACAATTCACTATTTATCCACATAAGAAACAAATATATGAAACAAGGCTCGAGAAACAAGTACAAGAAACAAGTAATTGCCACTCGGTTGTGCAAACCGCTAGCTCGGAAGCAATCCGGTACATACACAACCATTACCCATTTAACCCCCCATATACTCACCTCGATATTTTAGACGATTTCACCATAATGATCAACACGAGCTTCCACCTCTTTAACACCTAATCATATAATACATAACAACATACAATACACTTAGACTCTATATAATCATCAATTTCTACTTTCAATCATATATGGTTTCTCCCCCACTTTAGTTTATCTTACTTTGATTCTTTCTTCATTAGCATACACCATGTATTACCATTTCATAATCATTCCACTAACCACAATTTACATAATTCATCTCTATTTTACATAAACTCATCTTAATTTATCATAAACACACTTTAGTTCATTACTCATTAAACTTTACTACTTGAATACTTGTTTCATCTTCATAATCATACTCTATTTCTATCATTAATCACATATTTAAGTTTATTAACACCAATTCATACACTTTTAGCAAAACCCTAGAATTACTCATAAACACTAAAAATATATTATTTGTTGTATATATTAGTATGTTAACTTTGATTTAGATGCAAATATCTCCCCCGTCTACTCTTTTTTCACCACATTTAACTTTACACAAAATCGTATAGCATTTTGCTACTTTTTACAAATTAGGTTTTTTATTTATTTTTTATTTTTAAAATGTTGGAGATATCTTGAATTCAATCACAGCTTTACTTAATAGTTTATTTATCATCTCAAAATACTTCAAAATCATAACACTCTTTCCAAATTTTGGTCCAATTTAACCTCATCCATATTGTCTAGAATAAATGTATAATTTCTTTGCTACTTATTTTTTGATGAGTCCATTTTTTAACAATTTTTGTTAGTCAACAATAAAATATTTTATTTGTTGACTATATTAGTATATTAACTTGGATTTAGATGCAAATATCACCACTTTCTACTCTTTTTTCACCACATGTAACTTTACACAAAATCGTATAGCATTTTGCAACTTTTTACAAACTATTTTTTTTTTTTTAAGTGTTGGAGATATCGTGAATTGAATCATAGCTTTACTTAATAGTTTATTTATCATCTCCAAATACTTTAAAATCATAAAACTCTTTCCAAATTTTTCTTCAATTTAACCTCATCCATATTATCTAGAATAATCGTATAATTTCTTTGCTACTTTTTTTATGAGTACATTTTTTAAAAATTTTTGTTACTCAACTATAAAATATTTTTATTTGTTGACTATATTAGTATCTTAACTTGGATTTAGATGCAAATATCTCCACTTTCTACTCTTTTTTCATCACATTTAACTTTACACAAAATCGTATAGCATTTTGCTACTTTTTACAAACTAGGTTTTTTTTTTTTTTTTTAAGTGTTGGAGATATCGTGAATTCAATCATAGCTTTACTTAATAGTTTATTTATCATCTCCAAATATATCAAAATCATAAAACTCTTTCCAAATTTTGCTCCAATTTAACCACATCCATATTATCTAGAATAATCGTATAATTTCTTTGCTACTTTTTTTTATGAGTCCATTTTTTAACAATTTTTGTTACTCAACTATAAAATATTTTATTTGTTGTCTATATTAGTATGTAACTTGGATTTAGATGTAAATATCTCCACCGTCTACTCTTTTTTCACCACATTTAACTTTACACAAAATCGTATAGCATTTTGCTACTTATTACAAACTATGTTGTTTTTTTTTTTTTTTTTTTTTTTTTTTTTTTTTTTTTTTTAAGTGTTGGAGATATCGTGAATTCAATCATAGCTTTACTTAATTGTTTATTTATCATCTCCCAATACTTCAAAATCGTAACACTCGTTCCAAATTTTGCTTCAATTTAACCTCATCCATATTGTCTTGAATAATCGTATAATTTCTTTTGTACTTTTTTTTGATGAGTCCATTTTTTAACATTTTTTGTTTCTCAACAATAAAATATTTTAGTTGTTTTCTATATTAGTATGTTAACTTTGATTTAGATGCAAATATCTCCTCCGGCCACTCTTTTTTCACCACATTTAACTTTACACAAAAACGTATAACATTTTGCTACTTTTTACAAATTAGTTTTTTTTTTAGTGTTAGAGATATCGTGAATTCAATCACAGCTTTATTTAATAGTTTATTTATCATCTCCGAAAACTTCTAAATCATAACACTCGTTCCAAATTTTGCACCAATTTAACCTCATCCATATTATCTAGAATAATCGTATAATTTCTTTACTAATTTTTTTTGATGAGTCCATTTTTTAATAATTTTTGTTACTCAACTATAAAATATTTTATTTGTTGTCTACATTAGTATGTTAACTTGGATTTAGATGCAAATATCCCCACCGTCTACTCTTTTTTCACCACACTTAACTTTACACAAAATCGTATAACATTTTGCTACTTTTTAAAAACTAGGTTTTTTTTTAAGTGTTGGAGATATCGTGAATTCAATCATAGCTTTACTTAATAGTTTATTTATCATCTCCAAATACTTCAAAATCATAAAACTCGTTCCAAATTTTGCTCCAATTTAACCTCATCCATATTATCTTGAATAATGTATAATTTCTTTGCTACTTTTTTTTATGAGTCCATTTTTTAACAATTTTTGTTACTCAACTATAAAATATTTTATTTGTTGACATTATTAGTATCTAAACTTGGATTTAGATGCAAATATCTCCACTTTCTACTCTTTTTTCACCACATTTAACTTTAAACAAAATCGTATAGCATTTTGCTACTTTTTACAAAGTAGGTTTTTTTTTTTAAAGTGTTGGAGATATCGTGAATTCAATCATAGCTTTACTTAATAGTTTGTTTATCATCTCAAAATACTTCAAAATCATAACACTCTTTCCAAATTTTGCTCCAATTTAACCTCATCCATATTATCTAGTATAATCGTATAATTTCTTTGCTACTTTTTTTTATTAGTCCATTTTTTAACAATTTTAGTTACTCAACTATAAAATATTTTATTTGTTGTCTACATTAGTATGTTAACTTGAATTTAGATGCAAATATCTCCACCGTCAATTCTTTTTTCACCACATTTAACTTTACACAAAATCGTATAGCATTTTGCTTTTTACAAATTAGGTTTTTATTTATTTATTTTTTAAGTGTTGGAGATATCGTGAATTCAATCATAGCTTTACTTAATAGCTTATTTATCATCTCCAAATACTTCAAAATCATAACACTCGTTCCAAATTTTGCTCCAATTTAACCTCATCCATATTGTCTTGAATAATTGTATAATTTCTTTGCTACTTTTTTTTTGATTAGTCCATTTTTTAACAATTTTTGTTACTCAACTATAAAATATTTTATTTGTTTTCTAAATTAGTATGTTAACTTTGATTTAGATGCAAATATCTCCTCCGACCACTCTTTTTTCACCACATTTAACTTTACACAAAATCGTATAACATTTTGCTACTTTTTACAAGTTAGTTTTTTTTAAGTGTTGGAGATATTGTGAATTCAATCACATCTTTATTAAATAGTTTATTTATCATCTCCGAAAACTTCAAAATCATAACACTCGTTCAAAATTTTGGTCCAATTTAACCTCATTCATATTATCTAGAATAATCGTATAATTTCTTTACTACTTTTTTTTGATGAGTCTATTTTTTTAACAATTTTTGTTACTCAACTATAAAATATTTTATTTGTTATCTACATTAGTATGTTAACTTGCATTTAGATGCAAATATCTCCACCGTCTACTCTTTTTTACCACTATTAACTTTACACAAAATCGTATAACATTTTGCTACTTTTTAAAAACTACATTTTTTAGTTTTTTTTTTTTAAAGTGTTGGAGTTATCGTGAATTCAATCATAGCTTTACTTAATAATTTATTTATCATCTCCAAATACTTCAAAATCATAAAACTCGTTCCAAATTTTGCTCCAATTTAACCTAATCCATATTATCTAGAATAATGTATAATTTCTTTGCTACTTTTTTTTGATGAGTCCATATTTTAACAATTTTTGTTACTCAACTATAAAATATTTTATTTGTTGTCTATATTAGTATGTTAACTTGGATTTAGATGCGAATATCTCCACCGTCAACTCTTTTTTCAGCACATTTAACTTTACATAAAATCGTATAGCATTTTGCTACTTTTTACAAACTAGGTTTTTATTTATTTATTTATTTATTTTTTAAGTGTTGGAGATATCGTGAATTCAATCATAGCTTTACTTAATTGTTTATTTATCATCTCAAAATACTTCAAAATCATAAAACTTTTTCCAAATTTTGCTCCAATTAAACTCATCCATATTATCTAGAATAATGTATAATTTCTTTGCTACTTTTTTTTTATGAGTCCATATTTTAACAATTTTTGTTACTCAACTATAAAATATTTTATTTGTTGTCTATATTAGTATGTTAACTTGGATTTAGATGCAAATATCTCCACCGTCAATTCTTTTTTCACCACATTTAACTTTACACAAAATCGTATAGCATTTTGCTACTTTTTACAAACTAGGTTTTTTTTTAAAGTGTTGGAGATATCGTGAATTTAATCATAACTTTACTTAATAGTTTATTTATTATCTCCAAATACTTCAAAATCATAACACTTGTTCCAAATTTTGCTCCAATTTAACCTCATCCATATTGTCTTGAATAGTCGTATAATTTATTTGCTACTTTTTTTTTGATGAGTCCATTTTTTAACAATTTTTGTTACTCAACTATATAATATTTTACTTGTTTTCTAAATTAGTATGTTAACTTTGATTTAGATGCAAATATCTCCTCCGTCTACTCTTTTTTCACCACATTTAACTTTACACAAAATCGTATAACATTTTGCTACTTTTTCCAAATTAGTTTTTTTATTAAGTGTTTGAGATATCGTGAATTCAATCACAGCTTTACTTAATAGTTTATTTATCATCTCCGAAAAGTTCAAAATCATAACACTCGTTCAAAATTTTGCTCCAATTTAACCTCATCCTTATTATATAGAATAATGTATAATTTCTTTGCTATTTTTTTATGAGTCCATTTTTTAACAATTTTTGTTAATCAACTATAAAATATTTTATTTGTTGTCTATATTAATATGTTAACTTGGATTTAGATGCAAAATTCTCCACCGTCTACTCTTTTTTCACCACATTTAACTTTACACAAAATCGTATAGCATTTTGCTACTTTTTACAAATTGTTTTTTTTTAAGTGTTGGAGATATCGTGAAATCAATCAAAGCTTTACTTAATAGTTTATTTATCATCTCCGAAAACTTCAAAATCATAACACTCGTTCCAAATTTTGCTCCAATTTAACCGCATCCATGTTAATTAGAATAATGTATAATTTCTTTGCTACTTTTTTTTTAATGAGTCCATTTTTAAAAAATTTTTGTTACTCAACTATATAATATTTTACTTGTTGTCTATATTAGTATGTTAACTTGGATTTAGATGCAAATATCTCCACCGTCTACCTCTTTTTCCACCACATTTAACTTTACACAAAATCGTATAGCATTTTGCTACTTTTTACAAATTAGGTTTTTATTTATTTATTTATTTATTTTTTAAGTGTTGGAGATATCGTGAATTCAATCATAGTTTTACTTAATTGTTTATTTATCATATCCAAATACTTCAAAATCATAAAACACTTTCCAAATTTTGCTTCAATTTAACCTCATCCATATTATCTAGAATAATCATACAATTTCTTTGCTACTTTTTTTTTTGACGAGTCTATATTTTAACAATTTTTGTTACTCAACTATAAAATATTTTATTTGTTGTCTATATTAGTATTATGACACCACAATATTTCAAGAGACAATTTCCCCCCTTTTTTTTTTTTTTAACATATATCGGAAGCGATTAAATACAAATCATGCATTATAGATTGCGTATAACATAGTTCCCAAAACACAATCTATGCCTGCATGATAAGTTGGTACAATAATCACATCAACTACAACATTAAGTTAAGTGTTATTTAAATTCCAAAACATAAGTTTATTAAACGACTACATGTCGTATAGTCAGAGTAGGCAGTCAAACATTCTTCAAACTAACTTCTTGCCCACCCACATCAAAAGTAATCTGCAAGAAGTGAGGAGAGGGATTAGCACGAAGCTAAGTGAATAGATCACAACTATCAATCTAAACTATCATAGCAATTGATCACTACAAAGCATCATAACAAATACATCAACGAGGATCGGTGGTCCTTGAGGTACCCTCATGCCGCGGTGGTTCCCCAAGTAACACTTATAACCACTGAAGGCCAAACAGTGGTCTTACCGATAGTTTAGTACCATTACTACATACGACATGATTTCAATAAACAACACATGTACAAAGTCATCATGTCGTCCAAAGTAACAGTATCCAAACCCAATATCATATTGACCCCTGACAAGATAGCACATTCCATAATCATCATGGCAAAATGTACTGATTCAATATATATAACTGTAAAACCACGTTTACCCGTTGTAACCGGATTGTTACAACTAATTCAGAAAGAGAGTCAATGATCCACTCACCCTTACTGACAATGCCACCACTCAGAGATCTAGTCTCACTGAGTCTTCGCTTTATCTGAAAATACGACCAACCCGAATTAGTCTTTTCTTCAAGTTCATTACAATATAATCATATATATCGTGTCAACTAAGAACATCTACTATACTATTAATACAAAGCAATTAACAAGAATGCACAAGTCACAAGTTATCAAATTTGTCATTTTTCAATATACAAACGCGATCCTGAGATATGGTGCTGGATCGCGTTCCCTAGTTCTAAATAATTCTGTAACCGTTTTACACTACCAAACGCGATCCTGAAGAGGTGCCGGGATCGCGTTCCAAATAACAAACTCAACTCAACTCGGATTTACACTAACTAACGCGATCCGAACTTAAGGGGCGGGATCGCGTTTCAAAGAAGGATTCAGGTTTGAGACAAATTTTCATTATGGAACGCGATCCTGGCCTGATGCCTGGATCGCGTTTGTCACCTTTCCAGCGACAAAACCCAGGTTCAAGAACACTTCAGCTCGACCAAATTCTTAATTTCACCAAATAAGAGATGTAATACACAATTATTGACATACAATAACTTCAAAGATCATCATGTAACATGTTATAACAACAAATAACTATCATCAAGCTCAAATCCATGCTTGATCACACCTTTAACCTAATTACTTCAAACCCTAATTCATAAACATATATTCAAAGCAATTCAAACTTACAATCGAGGTAATAGCAAGGGAGATGATGATGATGTTCAGTGGTAACCACGAATCCAAGCTCTAATCGATTGATCAAAGTTTTCTTCTTTTGATTTCTTAGTTCTTAGGGTGTGTGTGTGATGTTGAAATGAATTGGGGAAAAACAAATGAACCGATCCATTTGCTAAGGGTGGGTATAAGTTGGATCCAAATTACACCCGATCTAAACCTATTGTTTGGAACCTAAAAACCGTTTACGTGAAAATATATATTATTATACCGTCAACTATAATAATTTAAAACAAGTAGTAATTCATGTATCACAATAAGTCATTTGACCGTTAAACATATTTATTTTAATTTGTCAAATAATACTAATTATTTCTAAATTTAATTAAATAATCAAATGGATTAAGTAAATTACCAAATTTCTCCTAGGCCGGTAATGAGGATGTTACAAATCTTCCCTCCTTAAGAAGATTTCGTCCCCGAAATCTCGCCACGCTCAAAGAGATTAGGGTAACGCACCCTCATGCTTTCCTCCGTTTCCCACGTAAGATTTGCACCCAAACTATGTCACCACTTAACCAAAACCATGGGTATCTCCTTCTTTCTAAGTTTAGTCACTTTTCTATCTACAAGCTCTATGGGTTCTTCTACAAGTTTCTGACTTAAGTCGACACGCAAGTCTTGTAATGGAAGGACTTGGGATTGGTCCTCCACCTTACATTTTCTTAAGTAACAAACATTGAAGGTATCATGAATACCCGCTAATTCAGGAGGAAGATCTAACGATACCGTTTGATCATTAACTACTTGGCGAATTCTAAATGGTCCAATAAACCTAGGAGCAAGTTTACCACGCTTACCAAACCGAATCACACCTTTCCAAGGGGAAACCTTTAAGTAAACCAATTCACCCACCATAAACGAAACCAGACGACGCCGTGGATCGGCATACTGTTTCTGTCTATCCCGAGCCGCTTTCAACTTCTCACGAGCTATAGCTACTTTATCCGCAGTAATCTGGACAATATCTGGACCCGCAAATTGCTTCTCACCCGCTTCCAACCAACACGTGGGTGTTCTACAACGACGCCCATATAGCATTTCATACGGAGGCATACCTATACTCGAGTGATAAGAATTATTATACGCAAACTCAATCAATGGCAGGTGTGAATCCCAAGACCCACCATATTCCAACACACAAGCACGCAACATGTCCTCCAAAGTTTGAATGGTGCGTTCTGATTGACCGTCCGTCTGAGGGTGATAAGCCGTACTCAAATTAATTCGGGTACCCAATTCCTTCTGCAAACCTTGCCAAAACCCGGACACGAATCGTGGATCTCTATCCGACACAATAGATAAAGGAATTCCATGTCGCGAAACGATCTCATTGACGTACAATTGGGATAATTTACTCAAAGAAGCCGTCTCACTAGTAGCAAGAAAGTGAGCACTCTTAGTCAATCGGTCCACAATCACCCAAATCATGTCGTTTCCTCTAATGGTTCGCGGAAATTTTGTTACAAAGTCCATCGTAATGTTTTCCCATTTCCACTCGGGGATCTCAAGTTGTTTCAACGATCCATACGGTTTCTGGTGCTCGGCCTTTACTTGAGAGCATATATGGCATGATTCCACAAATCGAGCAACATCCATTTTCAAAGTAGGCCACCAATATAAAGGTTTCAGATCATTATACATTTTTGTGCTCCCGGGATGAACCGACAATCTGGACTTATGAGCTTCCATCAATATTTCATCACGAAGCCCACCAAGCAAAGGAACCCAAACTCGCGATTGGAATGTCTTTAATCCACGAGAATCGTCACATAAAAGTTCTTTTCTTTTCAATAGAATCTCGGCCTTCAAATTTTGATCCAACGATGCTTCCATTTGTGCCGTTCTCAATTTTTCAATCAAATCAGAGGAAACTTCCAATCGCATAAAGCAAACTTTCTCAATTTTTCCTTTTCTACTCAGCGCATCGGCGACCACATTCGCCTTACCCGGATGGTAACGAATTTCACAATCGTAGTCCTTTATCAATTCCAGCCATCGCCTCTGACGCATATTCAGTTCTTTCTGAGAAAACATGTACTGAAGACTCTTGTGATCCGTACAAATAACGCATTTAGTACCATACAAATAGTGTCTCCAGATTTTCAAGGCAAAGACTACTGCTGCAAGTTCCAAGTCATGGGTAGGATAATTCTTTTCATGAGGCTTAAGCTGACGAGAAACATACGCAATGACCCGTCCACGTTGCATCAAGACACCACCCAACCCCGCATGCGAAGCATCACAATACACAATAAAATCCTCGGACCCTTCAGGCAAGGCTAAAATTGGAGCCTGACACAATAACTGTTTCAAAGTCTGGAAAGCCGACTCTTGTTGATCATTCCACTGAAACTTAATATCCTTTCGAGTCAATTTTGTCAAAGGACCCGCGAGCTTAGAGAAATCCTTGATGAACTTTCGATAGTAACCCGCTAGACCAAGAAAACTCTTAATCTCCGAAGCAGACTTAGGCGCTTGCCAATTCATAACTGCCTCAACTTTAGAGGGATCAACCTTAACTCCATCCCCACAAATAATATGCCCCAAAAACTGGACCTCACGCAACCAAAACTCACATTTGGAGAACTTAGCATACAATTTCTCCTGTTTCAAAGTGTTGAGTACTAAACGCAAGTGTACTTCATGATCAGCCTCAGTCTTAGAATAAATCAATATATCATCAATAAATACAATAACGAATTTATCAAGATAGGGCCGACAAACTCTATTCATCAAATCCATAAAGACCGCCGGAGCATTAGTCAACCCAAAAGGCATAACAAGAAATTCATAATGACCATATCTAGTGCGAAAAGCCGTCTTAGGAATATCCTCCTCACAGACCCGCACTTGATGATAACCCGACCTCAAGTCGATCTTAGAAAAATAGGAAGACCCTTGTAATTGATCAAATAATTCATCTATTCGAGGCAAAGGGTACTTATTCTTTATGGTTCGCTTATTCAACTCTCTATAATCAATACACATCCGAAGGGTGCCATCCTTCTTTTTAACAAACAACACGGGTGCACCCCAAGGAGACAAACTAGGCCTGACGAAACTCTTATCTAATAGCTCCTGGATTTGGGTCATCATTTCACGAATTTCGGAGGGAGCTAGTCTATAAGGAGCCTTAGCTACGGGAGTAGAACCCGGAATTAGGTCAATTTTATATTCCACCTCTCTAATGGGAGGTAACCCAGGCAATTCATCAGGAAAGACGTCAAGGTAATCAGAAACCACCCGAACATTGGAAACGGTTTTCTTTTCTAGTTTTGCATCAACTATATAAGCCAGGTAGGATACACACCCCTTAGCTAGAGATTTACTAGCTTTCATCATAGAAATCAAAGGGATACTACCTCTTTCCCGTTCCCCTCGAGCCACAACATATGACTCATTAGAGATTGGAATCCTAATTAGTTTCTTATGGCACTCTATACTTGCTTTATTCTTACTTAACCAATCCATGCCTAAAACCGCATCAAAACTGGGGATAGGCATCAATAGAAAAGAAATTGGGAAACTATGATCCTCAATCAAGATGCTAGCTCCAGTCACCGATGTGGTAACTGGAACTATCTTGCCATTTGCTATCTCAACCTCAATAGGATTTGTAATACAAGTGGGAGTCAATTTCAGTTTATCGCAGAAAAGCATGGATATAAATGAGCAATTGGCTCCCGAATCAAACAGAACAGTAGCTGGTACAGAGTTGATTAGGAATGTACCAGTTATAACATCTTCAGTCCTGACAGCATCATCAGCTGTCATTTGGAATGCCATGCCGGTTGCCGTTGGGGGATTCTTTCTTTTCTGGCCAGAAGATGAAGACCCTCCGACCTCACCCATCCTTTGTTTCCTAGCCTCCGGACACAAACCCAACCTATGACCTTCCTTTTGACAATTCCAACACACATGTCTAGGAAACGCACAATCCTTGATGTCATGACCAAGTTGTCCACATTTGATACACCTAGCAGTTTGTGGAGTGCAAGGACCCGTGTGTCGCGATTTACAATTTTGGCACCAATTGGCTCTGTCCAATGATTTACTATCCGAACTGGACTTCTTAGGTTGATGAGATCCCTGCCATTTCTTCTTTCCAGGACTACCCGAAGATTCACCCTTGGGTTTAAATGGAGATTTTTCCTTAACCTCCAAACCTTGTGCCCTAACATCCCCATCCACAGAACGGGCAAGATCAAAAGCTTGGGAAAGAGTACCCGCCAACCTCACGGTCGTCCGATAAGTATGCGGTAACATTCCCACAAAATGGTCAATCTTCATACGTTCCTCCGGTACCCATTGTTGCACGAATCTCAACTTGTCAGTGAATTGGGAAATGAGATCATCCATCGTCATCTTATCCGTTAATTGCAAATCCAAAAACTCGCGTCGAATCCGGGTCATGTCAAATCCCGAACAATATTTCTTACAAACCTCATTGTGGAAATCAGACCAACAAATCGATGCTCTCTGTTGTGGGGTAAAATGTGATGTAATGGAATCCCACCAAACCATTGCGGGACCCTTCAGAAGTTGCACCGCAAAAGGAACCTTGACTTCCTCTTCACATCGGCAAACCTCAAACTTTCTTTCCACATCCCTCAACCAATCCAAGGTAACGGAGGGATTTGTACTACCCGAATAATCCGATGGTCCACAAGACTTGAAAGTCTTAAAAGAGCATAGCTTAGGTTGATTCTGAGCTTGAAATATCGGAGTCTGATAACCCGAAGGTCCGGAAGAGAACGGAGCCGAAATCGGATAGGTACCATAGTGAGGATGATGATTATAAGACTGAGATACTGGAATCTGCGAAGTCACCAAAAGTGGTGGTACAGTGCTAACAGTAGGTGGCAAAGATTGCAAGATTTGTTGAGAAGACCGGTTTTTTTTGTTGTTGTTGCAAAAACTGTTGTTCTATTGCCTTAAGTCTCAGATTTTCTGTCTCTAGATGAATCATATAATCCTCATGATCAAAATCCCCTGCAGAAAAGGTAGTACCAGTTTGACCCTGTCTAACATTTTGGGTTTCAGGAGGGGATACATTAGTTCGAGGGGCATCATTGGGTGGGTCAGCTGGAGGTTCATTCTCTGCCATATCTGTACCAAAACAACATCTCATAACACGTTAGTTGTTAGTACCTATATACTAACCATCTTCACATGCTAACAAAATCCCACTCAAAGGAATGTTTGACTGACACACATAGATTTGGGATTGAACAATTAACCCATGCTCAATTCACCCAAACCTAGGCTCTGATACCAATTTATGACACCACAATATTTCAAGAGACAATTTTCCCTTTTTTTTTTTTTTTTTTTAACATATATCGGAAGCGATTAAATACAAATCATGCATTATAGATTGCGTATAACATAGTTCCCAAAACACAATCTATGCCTGCATGATAAGTTGGTACAATAATCACATCAACTACAACATTAAGTTAAGTGTTATTTAAATTCCAAAACATAAGTTTATTAAACGACTATATGTCGTATAGTCAGAGTAGGCAGTCAAACATTCTTCAAACTAACTTCTTGCCCACCCACATCAAAAGTAATCTGCAAGAAGTGAGGAGAGGGATTAGCACGAAGCTAAGTGAATAGATCACAACTATCAATCTAAACTATCATAGCAATTGATCACTACAAAGCATCATAACAAATACATCAACGAGGATCGGTGGTCCTTGAGGTACCCTCATGCCGCGGTGGTTCCCCAAGTAACACTTATAACCACTGAAGGCCAAACAATGGTCTTACCGATAGTTTAGTACCATTACTACATACGACATGATTTCAATAAACAACACATGTACAAAGTCATCATGTCGTCCAAAGTAACAGTATCCAAACCCAATATCATATTGACCCCTGACAAGATAGCACATTCCATAATCATCATGGCAAAATGTACTGATTCAATATATATAACTGTAAAACCACGTTTACCCGTTGTAACCGGATTGTTACAACTAATTCAGAAAGAGAGTCAATGATCCACTCACCCTTACTGACAATGCCACCACTCAGAGATCTAGTCTCACTGAGTCTTCGCTTTATCTGAAAATACGACCAACCCGAATTAGTCTTTTCTTCAAGTTCATTACAATATAATCATATATATCGTGTCAACTAAGAACATCTACTATACTATTAATACAAAGCAATTAACAAGAATGCACAAGTCACAAGTTATCAAATTTGTCATTTTTCAATATACAAACGCGATCCTGAGATATGGTGCTGGATCGCGTTCCCTAGTTCTAAATAATTCTGTAACCGTTTTACACTACCAAACGCGATCCTGAAGAGGTGCCGGGATCGCGTTCCAAATAACAAACTCAACTCAACTCGGATTTACACTAACTAACGCGATCCGAACTTAAGGGGCGGGATCGCGTTTCAAAGAAGGATTCAGGTTTGAGACAAATTTTCATTATGGAACGCGATCCTGGCCTGATGCCTGGATCGCGTTTGTCACCTTTCCAGCGACAAAACCCAGGTTCAAGAACACTTCAGCTCGACTAAATTCTTAATTTCACCAAATAAGAGATGTAATACACAATTATTGACATACAATAACTTCAAAGATCATCATGTAACATGTTATAACAACAAATAACTATCATCAAGCTCAAATCCATGCTTGATCACACCTTTAACCTAATTACTTCAAACCCTAATTCATAAACATATATTCAAAGCAATTCAAACTTACAATCGAGGTAATAGCAAGGGAGATGATGATGATGTTCAGTGGTAACCACGAATCCAAGCTCTAATCGATTGATCAAAGTTTTCTTCTTTTGATTTCTTAGTTCTTAGGGTGTGTGTGTGATGTTGAAATGAATTGGGGAAAAACAAATGAACCGATCCATTTGCTAAGGGTGGGTATAAGTTGGATCCAAATTACACCCGATCTAAACCTATTGTTTGGAACCTAAAAACCGTTTACGTGAAAATATATATTATTATACCGTCAACTATAATAATTTAAAACAAGTAGTAATTCATGTATCACAATAAGTCATTTGACCGTTAAACATATTTATTTTAATTTGGCAAATAATACTAATTATTTCTAAATTTAATTAAATAATCAAATGGATTAAGTAAATTACCAAATTTCTCCTAGGCCGGTAATGAGGATGTTACAAATCTTCCCTCCTTAAGAAGATTTCGTCCCCGAAATCTCGCCACGCTCAAAGAGATTAGGGTAACGCACCCTCATGCTTTCCTCCGTTTCCCACGTAAGATTTGCACCCAAACTATGTCGCCACTTAACCAAAACCATGGGTATCTCCTTCTTTCTAAGTTTAGTCACTTTTCTATCTACAAGCTCTATGGGTTCTTCTACAAGTTTCTGACTTAAGTCGACACGCAAGTCTTGTAATGGAAGGACTTGGGATTGGTCCTCCACCTTACATTTTCTTAAGTAACAAACATTGAAGGTATCATGAATACCCGCTAATTCAGGAGGAAGATCTAACGATACCGTTTGATCATTAACTACTTGGCGAATTCTAAATGGTCCAATAAACCTAGGAGCAAGTTTACCACGCTTACCAAACCGAATCACACCTTTCCAAGGGGAAACCTTTAAGTAAACCAATTCACCCACCATAAACGAAACCGGACGACGCCGCGGATCGGCATACTGTTTCTCTCTATCCCGAGCCGCTTTCAACTTCTCACGAGCTATAGCTACTTTATCCGCAGTAATCTGGACAATATCTGGACCCGCAAATTGCTTCTCACCCGCTTCCAACCAACACGTGGGTGTTCTACAACGACGCCCATATAGCATTTCATACGGAGGCATACCTATACTCGAGTGATAAGAATTATTATACGCAAACTCAATCAATGGCAGGTGTGAATCCCAAGACCCACCATATTCCAACACACAAGCACGCAACATGTCCTCCAAAGTTTGAATGGTGCGTTCTGATTGACCGTCCGTCTGAGGGTGATAAGTCGTACTCAAATTAATTCGGGACCCAATTCCTTCTGCAAACCTTGCCAAAACCCGGACACGAATCGTGGATCTCTATCCGACACAATAGATAAAGGAATTCCATGTCGCGAAACGATCTCATTGACGTACAATTGGGATAATTTACTCAAAGAAGCCGTCTCACTAGTAGCAAGAAAGTGAGCACTCTTAGTCAATCGGTCCACAATCACCCAAATCATGTCGTTTCCTCTAATGGTTCGCGGAAATTTTGTTACAAAGTCCATCGTAATGCTTTCCCATTTCCACTCGGGGATCTCAAGTTGTTTCAACGATCCATACGGTTTCTGGTGCTCGGCCTTTACTTGAGAGCATATATGGCATGATTCCACAAATCGAGCAACATCCATTTTCAAAGTAGGCCACCAATATAAAGGTTTCAGATCATTATACATTTTTGTGCTCCCGGGATGAACCGACAATCTGGACTTATGAGCTTCCATCAATATTTCATCACGAAGCCCACCAAGCAAAGGAACCCAAACTCGAGATTTGAATGTCTTTAATCCACGAGAATCGTCACATAAAAGTTCTTTTCTTTTCAATAGAATCTCGGCCTTCAAATTTTGATCCAACGATGCTTCCATTTGTGCCGTTCTCAATTTTTCAATCAAATCAGAGGAAACTTCCAATCGCATAAAGCAAACTTTCTCAATTTTTCCTTTTCTACTCAGCGCATCGGCGACCACATTCGCCTTACCCGGATGGTAACGAATTTCACAATCGTAGTCCTTTATCAATTCCAGCCATCGCCTATGACGCATATTCAGTTCTTTCTGAGAAAACATGTACTGAAGACTCTTGTGATCCGTACAAATAACGCATTAAGTACCATACAAATAGTGTCTCCAGATTTTCAAGGCAAAGACTACTACTGCAAGTTCCAAGTCATGGGTAGGATAATTCTTTTCATGAGGCTTAAGCGGACGAGAAAGATACGCAATGACCCGTCCACGTTGCATCAAGACACCACCCAACCCGTTCAAAATTTTGCTCCAATTTAACCTCATCCATATTATATAGAATAATGTATAATTTCTTTGCTATTTTTTTATGAGTCCGTTTTTTAACAATTTTTGTTACTCAACTATAAAATCTTTTATTTGTTGTCTATATTAGTATGTTAGCTTGGATTTAGATGCAAAATTCTCCACCGTCTATTCTTTTTTCACCACATTTAACTTTACACAAAATCGTATAGCATTTTGCTACTTTTTACAAATTGGTTTTTTTTTAAGTGTTGGAGATATCGTGAAATCAATCACAGCTTTACTTAATAGTTTATTTATCATCTCCGAAAACTTCAAAATCGTAACACTCGTTCCAAATTTTGCTCCAATTTAACCGCATCCATATTAATTAGAATAATGTATAATTTCTTTGCTACTTTTTTTTAATGAGTCCATTTTTTAACAATTTTTGTTACTCAACTATATAATATTTTACTTGTTGTCTATATTAGTATGTTAACTTGGATTTAGATGCAAATATCTCCACCGTCTACCTCTTTTTTCACCACATTTAACTTTACACAAAATCGTATAGCATTTTGCTACTTTTTACAAATAAGGTTTTTATTTATTTATTTATTTATTTTTTAAATGTTGGAGATATCGTGAATTCAATCATAGCTTTACTTAATTGTTTATTTATCATATCCAAATACTTCAAAATCATAAAACTCTTTCCAAATTTTGCTCCAATTTAACCTCATCCATATTATCTAGAATAATCATATAATTTCTTTGCTACTTTTTTTTATGAGTCCATTTTTTAACAATTTTTGTTACTCAACTATAAAATATTTTATTTGTTGTCTAAATAAGTATGTTAACTTGGATTTAGATGCAATTATCTCCACCGTCTACTCTTTTTTCACCAATTTAACTTTACACAAAATCGTATAGCATTTTGCTACTTTTTACAAATTATGTTTTTTTTTTTTTTTTTAGAAGTGTTGGAGATATCGTGAATTCAATCATAACTTTACTTATTAGTTAATTTATCATCTCCAAATACTTCAAAAATCATAACACTCTTTCCAAATTTTGCTCTAATTTAACCTCATCCATATTATCTAGAAAAATGTATAATTTCTTTGCTACTTTTTTTTTGATGAGTCTATATTTTAACAATTTTTGTAACTCAACTATAAAATATTTTATTTGTTGTCTATATTAATATGTTAACTTAGATTTAGATTCGAATATCTCCACCGTCAACTCTTTTTTCACCACATTTAACTTTACACAAAATCATATAGCATTTTGCTACTTTTTACAAACTACGTTTTTTTTTTTAAAGTGTTGGAGATATCGTGAATTTAATCATAACTTTACTTAATAGTTTATTTATCATCTCCAAATACTTCAAAATCATAACACTCGTTCCAAATTTTGCTCCAATTTAACCGCATCCATATTAATTAGAATAATGTATAATTTCTTTGCTACTTTTTTTTTTGACGAGTCTATATTTTAACAATTTTTGTTACTCAACTATAAAATATTTTATTTGTTGTCTATATTAGTATGTTAACTTAGATTTAGATGCGAATATCTCCACCGTCAACTCTTTTTTCACCACATTTAACTTTACACAAAATCGTATAGCATTTTGCTACTTTTTACAAACTACCTTTTTTTTTTTTAAAAGTGTTGGAGATATCGTGAATTTAATCATAACTTTACTTAATAGTTTATTTATCATCTCCAAATACTTCAAAATCATAACACTCGTTCCAAATTTTGCTCCAATTTAACCTCATCCATATTGTCTTGAATTGTCGTATAATTTCTTTGCTACATTTTTTTTTATGAGTCCATTTTTTAACAATTTTTGTTACTCAACTATATAATATTTTACTTGTTTTCTAAATTAGTATGTTAACTTTGATTTAGATGCAAATATCTCCTCCGTCTACTCTTTTTTCACCACATTTAACTTTACACAAAATCGTATAACATTTTGCTACTTTTTCCAAATTAGTTTTTTTATTAAGTGTTTGAGATATCGTGAATTCAATCACAGCTTTACTTAATAGTTTATTTATCATCTCCGAAAACTTCAAAATCATAACACCCGTTCAAAATTTTGCTCCAATTTAATCTCATCCATATTATATAGAATAATGTATAATTTCTTTGCTATTTTTTTGTGAGTCCGTTTTTTAACAATTTTTGTTACTCAACTATAAAATCTTTTATTTGTTGTCTATATTAGTATGTTAGCTTGGATTTAGATGCAAATTTCTCCACCGTCTATTCTTTTTTCACCACATTTAACTTTACACAAAATCGTATAGCATTTTGCTACTTTTTACAAATTGTTTTTTTTAAGTGTTGGAGATATCGTGAAATCAATCACAGCTTTACTTAATAGTTTATTTATCATCTCCGAAAACTTCAAAATCGTAACACTCGTTCCAAATTTTGCTCCAATTTAACCGCATCCATATTAATTAGAATAATGTATAATTTCTTTGCTACTTTTTTTTAATGAGTCCATTTTTTAACAATTTTTGTTACTCAACTATATAATATTTTACTTGTTGTCTATATTAGTATGTTAACTTGGATTTAGATGCAAATATCTCCACCGTCTACCTCTTTTTTCACCACATTTAACTTTACACAAAATCGTATAGCATTTTGCTACTTTTTACAAATAAGGTTTTTATTTATTTATTTATTTATTTTTTAAATGTTGGAGATATCGTGAATTCAATCATAGCTTTACTTAATTGTTTATTTATCATATCCAAATACTTCAAAATCATAAAACTCTTTCCAAATTTTGCTCCAATTTAACCTCATCCATATTATCTAGAATAATCAGATAATTTCTTTGCTACTTTTTTTTATGAGTCCATTTTTTAACAATTTTTGTTACTCAACTATAAAATATTTTATTTGTTGTCTATATTAGTATGTTAACTTGGATTTAGATGCAATTATCTCCAACGTCTACTCTTTTTTCACCAATTTAACTTTACACAAAATCGTATAGCATTTTGCTACTTTTTACAAATTATGTTTTTTTTTTTTTTTTTTTTAGAAGTGTTGGAGATATCGTGAATTCAATCATAACTTTACTTATTAGTTAATTTATCATCTCCAAATACTTCAAAAATCATAACACTCTTTCCAAATTTTGCTCTAATTTAACCTCATCCATATTATCTAGAAAAATGTATAATTTCTTTGCTACTTTTTTTTTGATGAGTCTATATTTTAACAATTTTTGTTACTCAACTATAAAATATTTTATTTGTTATCTATATTAGTATGTTAACTTAGATTTAGATTCGAATATCTCCACCGTCAACTCTTTTTTCACCACATTTAACTTTACACAAAATCGTATAGCATTTTGCTACTTTTTACAAACTACGTTTTTTTTTTATTAAAGTGTTGGAGATATCGTGAATTTAATCATAACTTTACTTAATAGTTTATTTATCATCTCCAAATACTTCAAAATCATATCACTCGTTCCAAATTTTGCTCCAATTTAACCGCATCCATATTAATTAGAATAATGTATAATTTCTTTGCTACTTTTTTTTTTGACGAGTCTATATTTTAACAATTTTTGTTACTCAACTATAAAATATTTTATTTGTTGTCTATATTAGTATGTTAACTTAGATTTAGATGCGAATATCTCCACCGTCAACTCTTTTTTCACCACATTTAACTTTACACAAAATCGTATAGCATTTTGCTACTTTTTACAAACTAGGTTTTTTTTTTTTTTTTTTTTTTTTTTTTAAGTGTTGGAGATATCGTGAATTCAATCATAGCTTTAATTAATAGTTTATTTATCATCTCCAAATACTTCAAAATCATAAAACTCTTTCCAAATTTTGCTCCAATTAAACTTATCCATATTATCTAGAATAATGTATAATTTCTTTGCTACTTTTTTTTTATGAGTCAATATTTTAACAATTTTTGTTACTCAACTATAAAATATTTTATTTGTTGTCTATATTAGTATGTTAACTTGGATTTAGATGCAAATATCTCCACCGTCAATTCTTTTTTCACCACATTTAACTTTACACAAAATCGTATAGCATTTTGCTACTTTTTACAAACTAGTTTTTTTTTTTTTTTTTTAAAGTGTTGGAGATATCGTGAATTTAATTATAACTTTACTTAATAGTTTATTTATCATCTCCAAATACTTCAAAATCATAACACTCGTTCCAAATTTTGCTCCAAATTAACTTCATCCATATTGTCTTGAATAATCGTATAATTTCTTTGCTACTTTTTTTTTATGAGTCCATTTTTAAACAAATTTTGTTACTCAACTATATAATATTTTACTTGTTTTCTAAATTAGCATGTTAACTTTGATTTAGATGCAAATATCTCCTCCGTCTACTCTTTTTTCACCACATTTAACTTTACACAAAATCGTATAACATTTTGCTACTTTTTACGAATTAGTTTTTTTTATTAAGTGTTGGAGATATCGTGAATTCAATCACAGCTTTACTTAATAGTTTATTTATCATCTCCGAAAAGTTCAAAATCATAACACTCGTTCCAAATTTTGCTCCAATTTAACCACATCCATATTAATTAGAATAATGTATAATTTCTTTGCTACTTTTTTTTAATGAGTCCATTTTCTAACAATTTTTGTTACTCAACTATAAAATATTTCATTTGTTGTCTATATTAGTATGTTAACTTGTATTTAGATGTAAATATCTCCACCATCTACCTCTTTTTTCTCCACATTTAACTTTACACAAAATCGTATAGCATTTTGCAACTTTTTACAAATTAGGTTTTTATTTATTTATTTATTTATTTTTTAAGTGTTGGAGATATCGTGAATTCAATCATAGCTTTACTTAATAGTTTATTTATCATCTCCCAATACTTCAAAATCATAACACTCGTTCCAAATTTTTCTCCAATTTAACCTCATCCATATTGTCTTGAATAATCGTATAATTTCTTTGCTACTTTTTTTAATGAGTCCATTTTTTAACAATTTTTGTTACTCAACTATAAAATATTTTATTTGTTGTCTATATTAGTATGTTAACTTGGATTTAGATGCAAATATCTCCACCGTCTATTCTTTTTTCACCAATTTAACTTTACACAAAATCGTATAGCATTTTGCTACTTTTTACAAATTAGGTTTTTTTTTAGAAGTGTTGGAGATATCGTGAATTCAATCATAACTTTACTAAATAGTTTATTTATCATCTTTAAATACTTCAAAATCATGACACTCTTTCCAAATTTTGCCCTAATTTAACCTCATCCATATTATCTAGAAAAATGTATAATTTCTTTGCTAATTTTTTTTGATGAGTCTATATTTTAACAATTTTTGTTACTCAGCTATAAAATATTTTATTTGTTGTCTATATTAGTATGTTAACTTAGATTTAGATGCGAATATCTCCACCGTCAACTCTTTTTTCACCACATTTAACTTTACACAAAATCGAATAGCATTTTGCTACTTTTTACAAACTAGGTTTTTTTTTTTTTTTTTTTAAAGTGTTGGAGATATCGTGAATTCAATCATAGCTTTAATTAATAGTTTATTTATCATCTCCAAATACTACAAAATCATAACACTCGTTCCAAATTTTGCTCCAATTTAACCTCATCCATATTGTCTTGAATTGTCGTATAATTTCTTTGCTACATTTTTTTTTATGAGTCCATTTTTTAACAATTTTTGTTACTCAACTATATAATATTTTACTTGTTTTCTAAATTAGTATGTTAACTTTGATTTAGATGCAAATATCTCCCCCGTCTACTCTTTTTTCACCACATTTAACTTTACACAAAATCGTATAACATTTTGCTACTTTTTCCAAATTAGTTTTTTTATTAAGTGTTTGAGATATCGTGAATTCAATCACAGCTTTACTTAATAGTTTATTTATCATCTCCGAAAACTTCAAAATCATAACACTCGTTCAAAATTTTGCTCCAATTTAACCTCATCCATATTATATAGAATAATGTATAATTTCTTTGCTATTTTTTTTATGAGTCCGTTTTTTAACAATTTTTGTTACTCAACTATAAAATCTTTTATTTGTTGTCTATATTAGTATGTTAGCTTGGATTTAGATGCAAAATTCTCCACCGTCTATTCTTTTTTCACCACATTTAACTTTACACAAAATCGTATAGCATTTTGCTACTTTTTACAAATTGGTTTTTTTTTAAGTGTTGGAGATATCGTGAAATCAATCACAGCTTTACTTAATAGTTTATTTATCATCTCCGAAAACTTCAAAATCGTAACACTCGTTCCAAATTTTGCTCCAATTTAACCGCATCCATATTAATTAGAATAATGTATAATTTCTTTGCTACTTTTTTTTAATGAGTCCATTTTTTAACAATTTTTGTTACTCAACTATATAATATTTTACTTGTTGTCTATATTAGTATGTTAACTTGGATTTAGATGCAAATATCTCCACCGTCTACCTCTTTTTTCACCACATTTAACTTTACACAAAATCGTATAGCATTTTGCTACTTTTTACAAATTAGGTTTTTATTTATTTATTTATTTATTTTTTAAATGTTGGAGATATCGTGAATTCAATCATAGCTTTACTTAATTGTTTATTTATCATATCCAAATACTTCAAAATCATAAAACTCTTTCCAAATTTTGCTCCAATTTAACCTCATCCATATTATCTAGAATAATCATATAATTTCTTTGCTACTTTTTTTTATGAGTCCATTTTTTAACAATTTTTGTTACTAAACTATAAAATATTTTATTTGTTGTCTATATTAGTATGTTAACTTGGATTTAGATGCAATTATCTCCACCGTCTACTCTTTTTTCACCAATTTAACTTTACACAAAATCGTATAGCATTTTGCTACTTTTTACAAATTATGTTTTTTTTTTTTAGAAGTGTTGGAGATATCGTGAATTCAATCATAACTTTACTTATTAGTTAATTTATCATCTCCAAATACTTCAAAAATCATAACACTCTTTCCAAATTTTGCTCTAATTTAACCTCATCCATATTATCTAGAAAAATGTATAATTTCTTTGCTACTTTTTTTTTGATGAGTCTATATTTTAACTATTTTTGTAACTCAACTATAAAATATTTTATTTGTTGTCTATATTAGTATGTTAACTTAGATTTAGATTCGAATATCTCCACCGTCAACTCTTTTTTCACCACATTTAACTTTACACAAAATCGTATAGCATTTTGCTACTTTTTACAAACTACGTTTTTTTTTTTTAAAGTGTTGGAGATATCGTGAATTTAATCATAACTTTACTTAATAGTTTATTTATCATCTCCAAATACTTCAAAATCATAACACTCGTTCCAAATTTTGCTCCAATTTAACCGCATCCATATTAATTAGAATAATGTATAATTTCTTTGCTACTTTTTTTTTTGACGAGTCTATATTTTAACAATTTTTGTTACTCAACTATAAAATATTTTATTTGTTGTCTATATTAGTATGTTAACTTAGATTTAGATGCGAATATCTCCACCGTCAACTCTTTTTTCACCACATTTAACTTTACACAAAATCGTATAGCATTTTGCTACTTTTTACAAACTACGTTTTTTTTTTTTAAGTGTTGGAGATATCGTGAATTTAATCATAACTTTACTTAATAGTTTATTTATCATCTCCAAATACTTCAAAATCATAACACTCGTTCCAAATTTTGCTCCAATTTAACCTCATCCATATTGTCTTGAATTGTCGTATAATTTCTTTGCTACATTTTTTTTTATGAGTCCATTTTTTAACAATTTTTGTTACTCAACTATATAATATTTTACTTGTTTTCTAAATTAGTATGTTAACTTTGATTTAGATGCAAATATCTCCTCCGTCTACTCTTTTTTCACCACATTTAACTTTACACAAAATCGTATAACATTTTGCTACTTTTTCCAAATTAGTTTTTTTATTAAGTGTTTGAGATATCGTGAATTCAATCACAGCTTTACTTAATAGTTTATTTATCATCTCCGAAAAGTTCAAAATCATAACACTCGTTCAAAATTTTGCTCCAATTTAATCTCATCCATATTATATAGAATAATGTATAATTTCTTTGCTATTTTTTTGTGAGTCCGTTTTTTAACAATTTTTGTTACTCAACTATAAAATCTTTTATTTGTTGTCTATATTAGTATGTTAGCTTGGATTTAGATTCAAAATTCTCCACCGTCTATTCTTTTTTCACCACATTTAACTTTACACAAAATCGTATAGCATTTTGCTACTTTTTACAAATTGTTTTTTTTAAGTGTTGGAGATATCGTGAAATCAATCACAGCTTTACTTAATAGTTTATTTATCATCTCCGAAAACTTCAAAATCGTAACACTCGTTCCAAATTTTGCTCCAATTTAACCGCATCCATATTAATTAGAATAATGTATAATTTCTTTGCTACTTTTTTTTAATGAGTCCATTTTTTAACAATTTTTGTTACTCAACTATATAATATTTTACTTGTTGTCTACATTAGTATGTTAACTTGGATTTAGATGCAAATATCTCCACCGTCTACCTCTTTTTTCACCACATTTAACTTTACACAAAATCGTATAGCATTTTGCTACTTTTTACAAATTAGGTTTTTATTTATTTATTTATTTATTTTTTAAATGTTGGAGATATCGTGAATTCAATCATAGCTTTACTTAATTGTTTATTTATCATATCCAAATACTTCAAAATCATAAAACTCTTTCCAAATTTTGCTCCAATTTAACCTCATCCATATTATCTAGAATAATCATATAATTTCTTTGCTACTTTTTTTATGAGTCCATTTTTTAACAATTTTTGTTACTCAACTATAAAATATTTTATTTGTTGTCTATATTAGTATGTTAACTTGGATTTAGATGCAAATATCTCCACCGTCTATTCTTTTTTCACCAATTTAACTTTACACAAAATCGTATAGCATTTTGCTACTTTTTACAAATTATGTTTTTTTTTTTTTTTAGAAGTGTTGGAGATATCGTGAATTCAATCATAACTTTACTTATTAGTTAATTTATCATCTCCAAATACTTCAAAAATCATAACACTCTTTCCAAATTTTGCTCTAATTTAACCTCATCCATATTATCTAGAAAAATGTATAATTTCTTTGCTACTTTTTTTTTGATGAGTCTATATTTTAACAATTTTTGTTACTCAACTATAAAATATTTTATTTGTTGTCTATATTAGTATGTTAACTTAGATTTAGATTCGAATATCTCCACCGTCAACTCTTTTTTCACCACATTTAACTTTACACAAAATCGTATAGCATTTTGCTACTTTTTACAAACTACGTTTTTTTTTTTTTAAGTGTTGGAGATATCGTGAATTTAATCATAACTTTACTTAATAGTTTATTTATCATCTCCAAATACTTCAAAATCATATCACTCGTTCCAAATTTTGCTCCAATTTAACCGCATCCATATTAATTAGAATAATGTATAATTTCTTTGCTACTTTTTTTTTGACGAGTCTATATTTTAACAATTTTTGTTACTCAACTATAAAATATTTTATTTGTTGTCTATATTAGTATGTTAACTTAGATTTAGATGCGAATATCTCCACCGTCAACTCTTTTTTCACCACATTTAACTTTACACAAAATCGTATAGCATTTTGCTACTTTTTACAAACTAGGTTTTTTTTTTAAGTGTTGGAGATATCGTGAATTCAATCATAGCTTTAATTAATAGTTTATTTATCATCTCCAAATACTTCAAAATCATAAAACTCTTTCCAAATTTTGCTCCAATTAAACTTATCCATATTATCTAGAATAATGTATAATTTCTTTGCTACTTTTTTTTTATGAGTCAATATTTTAACAATTTTTGTTACTCAACTATAAAATATTTTATTTGTTGTCTATATTAGTATGTTAACTTGGATTTAGATGCAAATATCTCCACCGTCAATTCTTTTTTCACCACATTTAACTTTACACAAAATCGTATAGCATTTTGCTACTTTTTACAAACTAGTTTTTTTTTTTTTAAAGTGTTGGAGATATCGTGAATTTAATTATAACTTTACTTAATAGTTTATTTATCATCTCCAAATACTTCAAAATCATAACACTCGTTCCAAATTTTGCTCCAAATTAACTTCATCCATATTGTCTTGAATAATCGTATAATTTCTTTGCTACTTTTTTTTATGAGTCCATTTTTTAACAAATTTTGTTACTCAACTATATAATATTTTACTTGTTTTCTAAATTAGCATGTTAACTTTGATTTAGATGCAAATATCTCCTCCGTCTACTCTTTTTTCACTACATTTAACTTTACACAAAATCGTATAACATTTTGCTACTTTTTACGAATTAGTTTTTTTTATTAAGTGTTGGAGATATCGTGAAATCAATCACAGCTTTACTTAATAGTTTATTTATCATCTCCGAAAAGTTCAAAATCATAACACTCGTTCTAAATTTTGCTCCAATTAACCACATCCATATTAATTAGAATAATGTATAATTTCTTTGCTACTTTTTTTTAATGAGTCCATTTTCTAACAATTTTTGTTACTCAACTATAAAATATTTCATTTGTTGTCTATATTAGTATGTTAACTTGTATTTAGATGCAAATATCTCCACCATCTACCTCTTTTTTCACCACATTTAACTTTACACAAAATCGTATAGCATTTTGCAACTTTTTACAAATTAGGTTTTTATTTATTTATTTATTTATTTTTTAAGTGTTGGAGATATCGTGAATTCAATCATAGCTTTACTTAATAGTTTATTTATCATCTCCCAATACTTCAAAATCATAACACTCGTTCCAAATTTTTCTCCAATTTAACCTCATCCATATTGTCTTGAATAATCATATAATTTCTTTGCTACTTTTTTTAATGTGTCCATTTTTTAACAATTTTTGTTACTCAACTATAAAATATTTTATTTGTTGTCTATATTAGTATGTTAACTTGGATTTAGATGCAAATATTTCCACCGTCTACTCTTTTTTCACCACATTTAACTTTACACAAAATTGTATAGCATTTTGCTACTTTTTACAAATTAGTTTTTTTTTTAAGTGTTGGAAATATCGTGAATTCAATCACAGCTTTACATAATTGTAACATCTTGTTTCTGGGCCTGGAAATAAATTGTATTTTATTAAGTTTAAGTGGTTTATTTGGAAAATAAACAAGTAAAAGAGCTTCAGTTTTTATTGTGATTAATAAAATATTGATTGTTTTAAATAAACAAAGTTCACGGTAAAATAAAAGTATTTTGACTTTCGGGTATTTTCGGGTTCCAGACAATAGGCTAGGAAACGGGTATAATTTACACATAATATTAAGTGGGGCGGTGGAGTGACCGACTCATTTTCTTATTCACCTAACTTCACACTCTCTTTGAACTCCTCTCAAACCCTCATTTCTCTCTATATCAATTACAAAGAAAAATCAAGAAAACAAACTAGTGATTGATCTTGCTAAAGATAAACTGATTATCATCATCATCTCCTTCCATTGATTGTAAGTATCTAGTGTTCTTGAGCTTCTTTTTATAGAATTTGGGTTTATGATAAATATGATGATTGAGATGAATTGAAGCTAGGAAATCATGTTTTGTTAATTACTTGTTGATTATTCATTGATAGTTAACTGATTTCATGATGATTTATGGTTATAATTAGTTGTGTTCTTCATGGTTAGTTCATAAGCTAGGTTTTGGTAATTTTGGAGTTTAATGATGATTGATGCTTGAATTAGATGTTAGAATAGGTTGTTTGATGTTAGTATATGTTTGTAGTAAAAGTTGTGGTCATTTTCCTTGGTAAATTCGAGTTGTAAACTGATTTTGGTGAAAAATGGGGTTTTGGTTCGTATTGTGTTCTTGCTGTTTCTGCTGCTGCTGAAATTATGATCAAGCCGGCGGCTTGATCACTGAAGCCAGCGGCTTCATGTGGTCAGCCGGCGGGTTTGGACCCCAACCCGGCGGTCTGAACAGGCTTATTTAGGAGGTTAAGTTCTGATGTGCAAAAAGTTAATTCACCCGGCGGGCCAGGGTGCCAAGCCGGCGGCTTCTCAGCCAAGCCGGCGGCTTCCCTACCCAAGCCGGCGGCTTCCTTGGGTTTTCCAGCAATCTGTATTTTAAGTTCGTATGATGTTAAATGATTTAATTAAGTTGATAAGTGGAGTATATATGATAAGATTATGGTGTAAGATATGAATTATGATTTGGATTAAGTTGTGGGACAAGATACTAACTTGTTATCTTTGTTGTTTCCAGATAAGCGGACGGCCACTCAGTAAGATAAGACCTCTGAGTTGGCAATCAGGCGTAAATATCGGTGAGTGGAATTGTATTCCTCGGTTCAATTCCATTGTAACGAGTTTGGTTGCAACGGATGAACTTTCGGTTATTGGTTTGACTTGTTATCGGTTATTGGTTAATATATTGACATGATTGTTGATATTGTGATTTGGTTTACTTGGTTATTATTGGTATTAATTGTTGGCATGATGATTATGCGGTTTGAATAGGTTAGCTACATATTGTCATGACTATTATGAAATATGTGATGCTTGGGCCGTTTGGCATATGTGATTTCAGAGGTCAACGCTGGTTGGGTTTGTGGCTATTGTTGGGCTGCCTGGGTTTCCCGATACATGTAGTTAAGGGATGAATCCTTGTCAGTGAAGATAGCTTCAAACTATCGGTAAGCCACTGTTGGGGCCGACAGTGGTTGTAGGCTTTCGCTGGTTGGCTAACCAGGGGCCGCCGGTCCTCTTTGACGATACGTGTTTATGATTGCGAAGCTTTAGGCGGTAATCATAATTTGTGTGATTGTTGTTTACGATGCTTTAGGCTGTAAGCATTATTTGTTGGTTTGGTTTGTGCGTTGTAGGCTTGTTATTTCTGAATTGAACCGTCGGTTACGGTTCCATTCACTTAGCATTGGCTAATCCCTCGTTGTTAAACTTTTTGCAGGCTTTTAATAGGTGTGGACCGGGTTGTGGATGCTTAATGGGATGGTTGACTGTCATAGCGCTTACTCTGACAATTTTGGGGAATCTAACTTTTGGTTTTGAATAGTTTTCTTAATGCCCGGTTGTTTAAGTAAATGTTTGTAACTAAACTTATATATGTGTGTAAATGTTTTGAAAACTTGGTACTTTTGAACTTATGTAAATCGGTAATTATGTTTTGGGGACGCGCTTCCTACGAATAGTATATAATATAATATGTTTTGGTTTGCGTAAGGAAAGGGGCCTTACAATAATAGTTTATTTATCATATCCGAAAATTTCAAAATCATAACACTCGTTCCAAATTTTGCTCCAATTTAACCGCATCCATATTATCTAGAATAATGTATAATTTCTTTGCTATTTTTTTTTATTAGTCCATTTTTTAACAATTTTTGTTACTCAACTATAAAATATTTTATTTGTTGTCTATATTAGTAGGTTAACTTGGATTTAGATGCAAATATCACCACCGTCTACCTCTTTTATCACCACATTTAACTTTACACAAAATCGTATAGTATTTTGCTACTTTTTACAAACTTTGTTTTTTTTTTTAAGTGTTGGAGATATCGTGAATTTAATCATAACTTTACTTAATAGTTTATTTATCATCTCCAAATACTTCAAAATCATAACACTCATTCCAAATTATGCTCCAATTTAACCTCATCCATATTGTTTTGAATAATCGTATAATTTCTTTGCTACTTTTTTTGATGAGTCCATTTCTAAACAATTTTTGTTACTCAACTATAAAATATTTTATTTGTTGTCTATATTAGTATGTTAACTTTAAATTAGATGCAAATATCTCCTTTGCCTACTCTCTTTTCACCACATTTAAGTTTACACAAAATCGTATAGCATTTTGCTACTTTTTACAAATTAAGGTTTTTTTTTTTTTTTTTTTTTTTTAAGTGTTGGAGATATCGTGAATTCAATCATAGCTTTACTTAATAGTTTGTTTATCATCTCAAAATACTTCGAAATCATAACACTCTTTCCAAATTTTGCACCAATTTAACCTCATCCATATTATCTAGAATAATCGTATAATTTCTTTGCTACTTTTTTTGATGAGTCCATTTCTTAACAATTTTTGTTACTCAACTATAAAATATTTTATTTGTTGTCTATATTAGTATGTTAACTTTGATTTAGATGCAAATATCTCCTCCGTCTACTATTTTTTCAACACATTTAAGTTTACACAAAATCGTATAGCATTTTGCTACTTTTTACAAATTAGGTTTTTTTTTTTTTAAGTGTTGTAGATATCGTGAATTCAATCATAGCTTTACTTAATAGTTTATTTATCATCTCCAAATACTTCAAAATCATAACTCTCTTTCCAAATTTTGCTCCAATTTAACCTCATCCACATTATCTAGAATAATCGTATAATTTATTTGCTACTCTTTTTTGATGAATCCATTTCTTAACAATTTTTGTTACTCAACTATAAAATATTTTATTTGTTGTCTATATTAGTATGTTAACTTTGATTTAGATGCAAATATCTCCTCCGTCTACTCTTTTTTCCATACATTTAAGTTTACACAAAATCGTATAGCATTTTGCTACTTTTTACAAATTAGTTTTTTTTTTTTTTAAGTGTTGGAGATATCGTGAATTCCATCATAGCTTTACTTAATAGTTTATTTATCATCTCCAAATACATCAAAATCATAACACTCTTTCAAAATTTAGCTCCAATTTAACCTCATCCACATTATCTAGAATAATCGTATAATTTCTTTGCTACTTTTTTTTTATGAGTCCATTTCTTAACAATTTTTGTTACTCAACTGTAAAATATTTTATTTGTTGTCTATATTAGTATGTTAACTTTGATTTAGATGCAAATATCTGTTTCGTCTACTCTCTTTTAACCACATTTAAGTTTACACAAAATCGTATAGCATTTTGCTACTTTTTACAAATTAAGGTTGTTTTTTTTTTTTTTTTTTTTTTTTTTTTTTTTTTTATTTATTTTTTTAAGTGTTGGAGATATCGTGAATTATATCATAGCTTTACTTAATAGTTTGTTTATCATCTCCAAATACTTCAAAATCATAACACTCTTTCCAAATTTTGCTCAAATTTAACCTCATCCATATTATCTAGAATAATCGTATAATTTCATTCCTACTTTTTTTTGATGAGTCCATTTCTTAACAATTTTTGTTACTCAACTATAAAATATTTTATTTGTTGTCTATATTAGTATGTTTACTTTGATTTAATGCAACTATCTCCTCCGTCTACTCTTTTTTCACCACAGTTAAGTTTACACAAAATCGTTTAGCATTTTGCTAATTTTTACAAATTAAGTTTTTTTTTTTTTAAGTGTTGGAGATATCGTGAATTCAATCATAGCTTTACTTAATAGTTTATTTATCATCTTCAAATACTTCAAAATCATAACACTTTTCCAAATTTTGCTCCAATATAACCTCATCCACATTATCTAGAATAATCGTATAATTTCTTTGCTACTTTTTTTTTGATGAGTCCATTTCTTTACAATTTTTGTTACTCAACTATAAAATATTTTATTTGTTGTCTATATTAGTATGTTAACTTTGATTTAGATGCAAATATCTCCTTCGTCTACTCTCTTTTCACCACATTTAAGTTTACACAAAATCGTATAGCATTTTGCTACTTTTTACTAATTAAGGTTTTTTTTTTTTTTTTTTTTTTTTTTAAGTGTTGGAGATATCGTGAATTCAATCATAGCTTTACTTAATAGTTTGTTTATCATCTCAAAATACTACAAAATCATAACACTCTTTCCAAATTTTGCACCAATTTAACCTCATCCATATTATCTAGAATAATCGTATAATTTCTTTACTACTTTTTTTGATGAGTTCATTTCTTAACAATTTTTGTTACTCAACTATAAAATATATTATTTTTTGTCTATATTAGTATGTTAACTTTGATTTAGATGCAAATATCTCCTTCGTCTACTCTCTTTTCACCACATTTAAGTTTACACAAAATCGTATAGCATTTTGCTACTTTTTACAAATTACGTTTTTTTTTTTTTTTTTTTTTTTTTTTTTTTTTTTTTTTTTTTTTTTTAAGTGTTGGAGATATCGTGAATTCAATCATAGCTTTACTTAATAGTTTGTTTTTCATCTCAAAATACTTCAAAATCATAACACTCTTTCCAAATTTTGAACCAATTTAACCGCATCCATATTATCTAGAATAATCTTATAATTTCTTTGCTACTTTTTTTGATGAGTCCATTTCTTAACAATTTTTTTTACTCAACTATAAAATATTTTATTTGTTGTCTATATTAGTATGTTAACTTTGATTTTGATGCAAATATCTCCTTCGTCTACTCTCTTTTCACCACATTTAAGTTTACACAAAATCGTATAGCATTTTGCTACTTTTTACAAATTAGGTTTTTTGTTTTTTTTTGTTTTTTTGTTTTGTTTTTTTTTAAGTGTTGGAGATATCGTGAATTCAATCATAGCTTTACTTAATAGTTTGTTTATCATCTCAAAATACTTCAAAATCATAATACTCTTTCCAAATTTTGCTCCAATTTAACCTCATCCACATTATCTAGAATAATCGTATAATTTCTTTGCTACTTTTTTTTGATGAGTCCATTTCTTTACAATTTTTGTTACTCAACTTTAAAATATTTTATTTGTTGTCTATATTAGTATGTTAACTTTGATTTAGACGCAAATATCTCCTTCGTCTACTCTCTTTTCACCACATTTAAGTTTACACAAAATCGTATAGCATTTTGCTACTTTTTACAAATTAAGGTTTATTTTTTTTTTATTTTTTTTTTTAAGTGTTGGAGATATCGTGAATTCAATCATAGCTTTACTTAATAGTTTGTTTATCATCTCAAAATACTTCAAAATCATAACACTCTTTCCAAATTTTGAACCAATTTAACCTCATCCATATTATCTAGAATAATCTTATAATTTCTTTGCTACTTTTTTTGATGAGTCCATTTCTTAACAATTTTTTTTACTCAACTATAAAATATTTTATTTGTTGTCTATATTAGTATGTTAACTTTGATTTTGATGCAAATATCTCCTTCGTCTACTCTCTTTTCACCACATTTAAGTTTACACAAAATCGTATAGCATTTTGCTACTTTTTACAAATTAGGTTTTTTGTTTTTTTTTTTTAAGTGTTGGAGATATCGTGAATTCAATCATAGCTTTACTTAATAGTTTGTTTATCATCTCAAAATACTTCAAAATCATAATACTCTTTCCAAATTTTGCTCCAATTTAACCTCATCCATATTATTTAGAATAATCGTATAATTTCTTTGCAACTTTTTTTGATGAGTCCATTTCTTAACAATTTTTGTTACTCAACTATAAAATATTTTATTTGTTATCTATATTAGTATGTTAACTTTGATTTAGATGCAAGTATCTCCTTTGCCTACTCTCTTTTCACCACATTTAAGTTTACACAAAATCGTATAGCATTTTGCTTCTTTTTACAAATTAGGTTCTTTTTTTTTTTTTTTTTTAAGTGTTGGAGATATCGTGAATTCAATCGTAGCTTTACTTAACAGTTTATTTATCATCTCCAAATACTTCAAAATCATAACACTCGTTCCAAATTTTGCTCCAATTTAACCGCATCCATATTATCTAGAATAATGTATAATTTCTTTGCTATTTTTTTTTATTAGTCCATTTTTTAACAATTTTTGCTACTCAACTATAAAATATTTTATTTGTTGTCTATATTAGTAGGTTAACTTGGATTTAGATGCAAATATCACCACCGTCTACCTCTTTTTTCACCACATTTAACTTTACACAAAATCGTATAGTATTTTGCTACTTTTTACAAACTTTGTTTTTTTTTTTTTAAGTGTTGGAGATATCGTGAATTTAATCATAACTTTACTTAATAGTTTATTTATCATCTCCAAATACTTCAAAATCATAACACTCATTCCAAATTATGCTCCAATTTAACCTCATCCATATTGTTTTGAATAATCGTATAATTTCTTTGCTACTTTTTTTGATGAGTCCATTTCTAAACAATTTTTGTTACTCAACTATAAAATATTTTATTTGTTGTCTATATTAGTATGTTAACTTTAAATTAGATGCAAATATCTCCTTTGCCTACTCTCTTTTCACCACATTTAAGTTTACACAAAATCGTATAGCATTTTGCTACTTTATACAAATTAAGGTTTTTTTTTTTTTTAAGTGTTGGAGATATCGTGAATTCAATCATAGCTTTACTTAATAGTTTGTTTATCATCTCAAAATACTTCGAAATCATAACACTCTTTCCAAATTTTGCACCAATTTAACCTCATCCATATTATCTAGAATAATCGTATAATTTCTTTGCTACTTTTTTTGATGAGTCCATTTCTTAACAATTTTTGTTACTCAACTATAAAATATTTTATTTGTTGTCTATATTAGTATGTTAACTTTGATTTAGATGCAAATATCTCCTCCGTCTACTATTTTTTCAACACATTTAAGTTTACACAAAATCGTATAGCATTTTGCTACTTTTTACAAATTAGGTTTTTTTTTTTAAGTGTTGGAGATATCGTGAATTCAATCATAGCTTTACTTAATAGTTTGTTTATCATCTCAAAATACTTCGAAATCATAACACTCTTTCCAAATTTTGCACCAATTTAACCTCATCCATATTATCTAGAATAATCGTATAATTTCTTTGCTACTTTTTTTGATGAGTCCATTTCTTAACAATTTTTGTTACTCAACTATAAAATATTTTATTTGTTGTCTATATTAGTATGTTAACTTTGATTTAGATGCAAATATCTCCTCCGTCTACTATTTTTTCAACACATTTAAGTTTACACAAAATCGTATAGCATTTTGCTACTTTTTACAAATTAGGTTTTTTTTTTTTTAAGTGTTGTAGATATCGTGAATTCAATCATAGCTTTACTTAATAGTTTATTTATCATCTCCAAATACTTCAAAATCATAACTCTCTTTCCAAATTTTGCTCCAATTTAACCTCATCCACATTATCTAGAATAATCGTATAATTTATTTGCTACTCTTTTTTGATGAATCCATTTCTTAACAATTTTTGTTACTCAACTATAAAATATTTTATTTGTTGTCTATATTAGTATGTTAACTTTGATTTAGATGCAAATATCTCCTCCGTCTACTCTTTTTTCCATACATTTAAGTTTACACAAAATCGTATAGCATTTTGCTACTTTTTACAAATTAGTTTTTTTTTTTTTTAAGTGTTGGAGATATCGTGAATTCCATCATAGCTTTACTTAATAGTTTATTTATCATCTCCAAATACATCAAAATCATAACACTCTTTCAAAATTTAGCTCCAATTTAACCTCATCCACATTATCTAGAATAATCGTATAATTTCTTTGCTACTTTTTTTTTATGAGTCCATTTCTTAACAATTTTTGTTACTCAACTGTAAAATATTTTATTTGTTGTCTATATTAGTATGTTAACTTTGATTTAGATGCAAATATCTCTTTCGTCTACTCTCTTTTAACCACATTTAAGTTTACACAAAATCGTATAGCATTTTGCTACTTTTTACAAATTAAGGTTGTTTTTTTTTTTTTTTTTTTTTTTTTTATTTATTTATTTTTTTAAGTGTTGGAGATATCGTGAATTATATCATAGCTTTACTTAATAGTTTGTTTATCATCTCCAAATACTTCAAAATCATAACACTCTTTCCAAATTTTGCTCAAATTTAACCTCATCCATATTATCTAGAATAATCGTATAATTTCATTCCTACTTTTTTTTGATGAGTCCATTTCTTAACAATTTTTGTTACTCAACTATAAAATATTTTATTTGTTGTCTATATTAGTATGTTTACTTTGATTTAATGCAACTATCTCCTCCGTCTACTCTTTTTTCACCACAGTTAAGTTTACACAAAATCGTTTAGCATTTTGCTAATTTTTACAAATTAAGTTTTTTTTTTTTTAAGTGTTGGAGATATCGTGAATTCAATCATAGCTTTACTTAATAGTTTATTTATCATCTTCAAATACTTCAAAATCATAACACTTTTCCAAATTTTGCTCCAGTATAACCTCATCCACATTATCTAGAATAATCGTATAATTTCTTTGCTACTTTTTTTTTGATGAGTCCATTTCTTTACAATTTTTGTTACTCAACTATAAAATATTTTATTTGTTGTCTATATTAGTATGTTAACTTTGATTTAGATGCAAATATCTCCTTCGTCTACTCTCTTTTCACCACATTTAAGTTTACACAAAATCGTATAGCATTTTGCTACTTTTTACTAATTAAGGTTTTTTTTTTTTTTTTTTTTTTTTTTTAAGTGTTGGAGATATCGTGAATTCAATCATAGCTTTACTTAATAGTTTGTTTATCATCTCAAAATACTACAAAATCATAACACTCTTTCCAAATTTTGCACCAATTTAACCTCATCCATATTATCTAGAATAATCGTATAATTTCTTTACTACTTTTTTTGATGAGTTCATTTCTTAACAATTTTTGTTACTCAACTATAAAATATATTATTTTTTGTCTATATTAGTATGTTAACTTTGATTTAGATGCAAATATCTCCTTCGTCTACTCTCTTTTCACCACATTTAAGTTTACACAAAATCGTATAGCATTTTGCTACTTTTTACAAATTAAGGTTTATTTTTTTTTTATTTTTTTTTTTAAGTGTTGGAGATATCGTGAATTCAATCATAGCTTTACTTAATAGTTTGTTTATCATCTCAAAATCATTCAAAATCATAACACTCTTTCCAAATTTTGAACCAATTTAACCTCATCCATATTATCTAGAATAATCTTATAATTTCTTTGCTACTTTTTTTGATGAGTCCATTTCTTAACAATTTTTTTTACTCAACTATAAAATATTTTATTTGTTGTCTATATTAGTATGTTAACTTTGATTTTGATGCAAATATCTCCTTCGTCTACTCTCTTTTCACCACATTTAAGTTTACACAAAATCGTATAGCATTTTGCTACTTTTTACAAATTAGGTTTTTTGTTTTTTTTTTTTAAGTGTTGGAGATATCGTGAATTCAATCATAGCTTTACTTAATAGTTTGTTTATCATCTCAAAATACTTCAAAATCATAATACTCTTTCCAAATTTTGCTCCAATTTAACCTCATCCATATTATTTAGAATAATCGTATAATTTCTTTGCAACTTTTTTTGATGAGTCCATTTCTTAACAATTTTTGTTACTCAACTATAAAATATTTTATTTGTTATCTATATTAGTATGTTAACTTTGATTTAGATGCAAGTATCTCCTTTGCCTACTCTCTTTTCACCACATTTAAGTTTACACAAAATCGTATAGCATTTTGCTTCTTTTTACAAATTAGGTTCTTTTTTTTTTTTTTTTTTAAGTGTTGGAGATATCGTGAATTCAATCGTAGCTTTACTTAACAGTTTATTTATCATCTCCAAATACTTCAAAATCATAATACTCTTTCCAAATTTTGCTCCAATTTAACCTCATCCATATTATTTAGAATAATCGTATAATTTCTTTGCAACTTTTTTTGATGAGTCCATTTCTTAACAATTTTTGTTACTCAACTATAAAATATTTTATTTGTTATCTATATTAGTATGTTAACTTTGATTTAGATGCAAGTATCTCCTTTGCCTACTCTCTTTTCACCACATTTAAGTTTACACAAAATCGTATAGCATTTTGCTACTTTTTACAAATTAGGTTCTTTTTTTTTTTTTTTTTTTTTTTAAGTGTTGGAGATATCGTGAATTCAATCGTAGCTTTACTTAACAGTTTATTTATCATCTCCAAATACTTCAAAATCATAACACTCGTTCCAAATTTTGCTCCAATTTAACCGCATCCATATTATCTAGAATAATGTATAATTTCTTTGCTATTTTTTTTTATTAGTCCATTTTTTAACAATTTTTGCTACTCAACTATAAAATATTTTATTTGTTGTCTATATTAGTAGGTTAACTTGGATTTAGATGCAAATATCACCACCGTCTACCTCTTTTTCACCACATTTAACTTTACACAAAATCGTATAGTATTTTGCTACTTTTTACAAACTTTGTTTTTTTTTTTTTTTAAGTGTTGGAGATATCGTGAATTTAATCATAACTTTACTTAATAGTTTATTTATCATCTCCAAATACTTCAAAATCATAACACTCATTCCAAATTATGCTCCAATTTAACCTCATCCATATTGTTTTGAATAATCGTATAATTTCTTTGCTACTTTTTTTGATGAGTCCATTTCTAAACAATTTTTGTTACTCAACTATAAAATATTTTATTTGTTGTCTATATTAGTATGTTAACTTTAAATTAGATGCAAATATCTCCTTTGCCTACTCTCTTTTCACCACATTTAAGTTTACACAAAATCGTATAGCATTTTGCTACTTTTTACAAATTAAGGTTTTTTTTTTTTTTAAGTGTTGGAGATATCGTGAATTCAATCATAGCTTTACTTAATAGTTTGTTTATCATCTCAAAATACTTCGAAATCATAACACTCTTTCCAAATTTTGCACCAATTTAACCTCATCCATATTATCTAGAATAATCGTATAATTTCTTTGCTACTTTTTTTGATGAGTCCATTTCTTAACAATTTTTGTTACTCAACTATAAAATATTTTATTTGTTGTCTATATTAGTATGTTAACTTTGATTTAGATGCAAATATCTCCTCCGTCTACTATTTTTTCAACACATTTAAGTTTACACAAAATCGTATAGCATTTTGCTACTTTTTACAAATTAGGTTTTTTTTTTTTAAGTGTTGTAGATATCGTGAATTCAATCATAGCTTTACTTAATAGTTTATTTATCATCTCCAAATACTTCAAAATCATAACACTCTTTCCAAATTTTGCTCCAATTTAACCTCATCCACATTATCTAGAATAATCGTATAATTTATTTGCTACTCTTTTTTGATGAATCCATTTCTTAACAATTTTTGTTACTCAACTATAAAATATTTTATTTGTTGTCTATATTAGTATGTTAACTTTGATTTAGATGCAAATATCTCCTCCGTCTACTCTTTTTTCCATACAATTAAGTTTACACAAAATCGTATAGCATTTTGCTACTTTTTACAAATTAGTTTTTTTTTTTTAAGTGTTGGAGATATCGTGAATTCCATCATAGCTTTACTTAATAGTTTATTTATCATCTCCAAATACTTCAAAATCATAACACTCTTTCCAAATTTTGCTCCAATTTAACCTCATTCACATTATCTAGAATAATCGTATAATTTATTTGCTACTCTTTTTTGATGAATCCATTTCTTAACAATTTTTGTTACTCAACTATAAAATATTTTATTTGTTGTCTATATTAGTATGTTAACTTTGATTTAGATGCAAATATCTCCTCCGTCTACTCTTTTTTCCATACATTTAAGTTTACACAAAATCGTATAGCATTTTGCTACTTTTTACAAATTAGTTTTTTTTTTTTTTTTAAGTGTTGGAGATATCGTGAATTCCATCATAGCTTTACTTAATAGTTTATTTATCATCTCCAAATACATCAAAATCATAACACTCTTTCAAAATTTACCTCCAATTTAACCTCATCCACATTATCTAGAATAATCGTATAATTTCTTTGCTACTTTTTTTTTTATGATTCCATTTCTTAACAATTTTTGTTACTCAACTGTAAAATATTTTATTTGTTGTCTATATTAGTATGTTAACTTTGATTTAGATGCAAATATCTCTTTCGTCTACTCTCTTTTAACCACATTTAAGTTTACACAAAATCGTATAGCATTTTGCTACTTTTTACAAATTAAGGTTGTTTTTTTTTTTTTTTTTTTTTTTTTTTTTTAAGTGTTGGAGATATCGTGAATTATATCATAGCTTTACTTAATAGTTTGTTTATCATCTCCAAATACTTCAAAATCATAACACTCTTTCCAAATTTTGCTCCAATTTAACCTCATCCATATTATCTAGAATAATCGTATAATTTCATTCCTACTTTTTTTTTATGAGTCCATTTCTTAACAATTTTTGTTACTCAACAATAAAATATTTTATTTGTTGTCTATATTAGTATGTTTACTTTGATTTAATGCAACTATCTCCTCCGTCTACTCTTTTTTCACCACAGTTAAGTTTACACAAAATCGTTTAGCATTTTGCTAATTTTTACAAATTAAGTTTTTTTTTTTTAAGTGTTGGAGATATCGTGAATTCAATCATAGCTTTACTTAATAGTTTATTTATCATCTTCAAATACTTCAAAATCATAACACTTTTCCAAATTTTGCTCCAATATAACCTCATCCACATTATCTAGAATAATCGTATAATTTCTTTGCTACTTTTTTTTTGATGAGTCCATTTCTTTACAATTTTTGTTACTCAACTATAAAATATTTTATTTGTTGTCTATATTAGTATGTTAACTTTGATTTAGATGCAAATATCTCCTTCGTCTACTCTCTTTTCACCACATTTAAGTTTACACAAAATCGTATAGCATTTTGCTACTTTTTACTAATTAAGGTTTTTTTTTTTTTTTTTTTTTTTTTTTTTAAGTGTTGGAGATATCGTGAATTCAATCATAGCTTTACTTAATAGTTTGTTTATCATCTCAAAATACTACAAAATCATAACACTCTTTCCAAATTTTGCACCAATTTAACCTCATCCATATTATCTAGAATAATCGTATAATTTCTTTACTACTTTTTTTGATGAGTTCATTTCTTAACAATTTTTGTTACTCAACTATAAAATATATTATTTTTTGTCTATATTTGTATGTTAACTTTGATTTAGATGCAAATATCTCCTTCGTCTACTCTCTTTTCACCACATTTAAGTTTACACAAAATCGTATAGCATTTTGCTACTTTTTACAAATTAGGTTCTTTTTTTTTTTTTTTTTAAGTGTTGGAGATATCGTGAATTCAATCGTAGCTTTACTTAACAGTTTATTTATCATCTCCAAATACTTCAAAATCATAACACTCTTTCCAAATTTAATCCAATTTAACCTCATCCACATTATCTAGAATAATCGTATAATTTCTTTCCTACTTTTTTTTGATGAGTCCATTTCTTACCAATTTTTGTTACTCAACTATAAAATATTTTATTTGTAGTCTATATTAGTATGTTTACTTTGATTTAATGCAACTATCTCCTCCGTCTACTCTTTTTTCACCACAGTTAAGTTTACACAAAATCGTATAGCATTTTGCTACTTTTTACAAATTAGGTTTTTTTTTTTTTAAGTGTTGGAGATATCGTGAATTCAATCATAGCTTTACTTAATAGTTTATTTATCATCTCCAAATACTTCAAAATCATAACACTCTTTCCAAATTTTGCTCCAATTTAACCTCATCCACATTATCTAGAATAATCGTATAATTTCTTTGCTACTTTTTTTGATGAGTCCATTTCTTTACAATTTTTGTTACTCGACTATAAAATATTTTATTTGTTGTCTATATTAGTATGTTAACTTTGATTTAGATGCAAATATCTCCTTCGTCTACTCTCTTTTCACCACATTTAAGTTTACACAAAATCGTATAGCATTTTGCTACTTTTTACTAATTAAGGTTTTTTTTTTTTTTTTTTTTTTTTTTTTAAGTGTTGGAGATATCGTGAATTCAATCATAGCTTTACTTAATAGTTTGTTTATCATCTCAAAATACTTCAAAATCATAACACTCTTTCCAAATTTTTCACCAATTTAACCTCATCCATATTATCTAGAATAATCGTATAATTTCTTTACTACTTTTTTTGATGAGTCATTTCTTAACAATTTTTGTTAATCGACTATAAAATATTTTATTTGTTGTCTATATTAGTATGTTAACTTTGATTTAGATGCAAATATCTCCTCCGTCTACTCTTTTTTCAACACATTTAAGTTTACACAAAATCGTATAGCATTTTGCTATTTTTACAAATTAGGGTTTTTTTTTTTTAAGTGTTGGAGATATGGTGAATTCAATCATAGCTTTACTTAATAGTTTATTTATCATCTCCAAATACTTCAAAATCATAAAACTCTTTCCAAATTTTGCTCCAATTTAACCTCATCCATATTATCTACAATTATCGTATAATTTTTTTGCTACTTTTTTTTGATAAGTCCATTTCTTAACAATTTTTGTTACTCAACTATAAAATATTTTTGTTGTTGTCTATATTAGTATGTTAACTTTGATTTAGATGCAAATATCTCCTTCGTCTACTCTTTTTTCACCACATTTAAGTTTACACAAAATCGTATAGCATTTTGCTACTTTTTACAAATTAAGGTTTTTTGTTTTTTTTGTTTTTTTTTTAAGTGTTGGAGATATCGTGAATTCAATCATAGCTTTACTTAATAGTTTATTTATCATCTCCAAATAATTCAAAATCATAACACTCTTTCCAAATTTTGCTCCAATTTAACCTCATCCATATTATCTAGAATAATCGTATAATTTCTTTGCTACTTTTTTTGATGAGTCCATTTCTTAACAATTTTTGTTACTTAGCTATAAAATATTTTATTTGTTGTCTATATTAGTATGTTAACTTTGATTTAGATGCAAATATCTCATTCGTTTAATCTTTTTTCACCACATTTAAGTTTACACAAAATCGTATAGCATTTTTCTACTTTTTACAAATTAAGGTTTTTTTTTTTTTTTTTTAAGTGTTGGAGATATCGTGAATTCAATCATAGCTTTACTTAATAGTTTGTTTATCATCTCAAAATACTTCAAAATCATAACACTCTTTCCAAATTTTGCACCAATTTAACCTCATCCATATTATCTAGAATAATCGTATAATTTCTTTGCTACTTTTTTTGATGAGTCCATTTCTTAACAAATTTTTTTACTCAACTATAAAATATTTTATTTGTTGTCTATATTAGTATGTTAAGTTTGATTTAGATGCAAATATCTTCTCCGTCTACTCTTTTTTCAACACATTTAAGTTTACACAAAATCGTATAACATTTTGCTACTTTTTACAAATAATGTTTTTTTTTTTTTTTTTTTTTTTTTTTTTTTTAAAGTGTTGGAGATATCGTGAATTCAATCATGGATTTACTTAATAGTTTGTTTATCATCTCAAAATACTTCAAAATCATAATACTCTTTCCAAATTTTGCTCCAATTTAACCTCATCCATATTATCTAGAATAATCGTATAATTTCTTTGCTACTTTTTTTGATGAGTCCATTTCTTAATAATTTTTGTTACTCAACTATAAAATATTTTATTTATTGTCTATATTAATATGTTAACTTTGATTTAGATGCAAATATCTCCTCCGTCTACTCTTTTTTCAACACATTTAAGTTTACACAAAATCGTATAGCATTTTGCTACTTTTTACAAATTAGGTTTAATTTTTTTTTTTATTGTTGGAGATATCGTGAATTCAATCATAGCTTTACTTAATAGTTTATTTATCATCTACAAATACTTCAAAATCATAACACTCTTTCCAAATTTTGCTCCAATTTAACCTCATCCACATTATCTAGAATAATCGTATAATTTCTTTGCTACTTTTTTTGATGAGTCCATTTCTTAACAATTTTTGTTACTCAACTATAAAATATTTTATTTGTTGTCTATATTAGTATGTTAACTTTGATTTAGATGCAAATATCTCCTCCGTCTACTCTCTTTTCACCACATTTAAGTTTACACAAAATCGTATAGCATTTTGCTACTTTTTACAAATTAAGGTTTTTTTTTTTTTTTTTTTTTTTTTTTTTTTTTTTTTTTTAAGTGTTGGAGATATCGTGAATTCAATCATAGCTTTACTTAATAGTTTGTTTATCATCTCAAAATACTTCAAAATCATAACACTCTTTCCAAATTTTGCACTAATTTAACCTCATCCATATTATCTAGAAAAATCGTATAATTTCTTTGCTACTTTTTACAAATTAAGGTTTTTTTTTAAGTGTTGGAGATATCGTGAATTGAATCATAGCTTTACTTAATAGTTTATTTATCATTTCCAAATACTTCAAAATCATAACACTCTTTCCAAATTTTGTTCCAATTTAACCTCATCCACATTATCTAGAATAATCGTATAATTTCTTTGCTACTTTTTTTGATGAGTCCATTTCTTAACAATTTTTGTTACTCAACTATAAAATATTTTATTTGTTGTCTATATTAGTATGTTAACTTTGATTTAGATGCAAATATCTCCTCCGTCTACTCTCTTTTCACCACATTTAAGTTTACACAAAATCGTATAGCATTTTGCTACTTTTTACAAATTAAGGTTTTTTTTTTTTTTTTTTTTTTTTTTTTTTTTTTTTAAGTGTTGGAGATATCGTGAATTCAATCATAGCTTTACTTAATAGTTTGTTTATCATCTCAAAATACTTCAAAATCATAACACTCTTTCCAAATTTTGCACTAATTTAACCTCATCCATATTATCTAGAAAAATCGTATAATTTCTTTGCTACTTTTTACAAATTAAGGTTTTTTTTTAAGTGTTGGAGATATCGTGAATTGAATCATAGCTTTACTTAATAGTTTATTTATCATTTCCAAATACTTCAAAATCATAACACTCTTTCCAAATTTTGCTCCAATTTAACCTCATCCACATTATCTAGAATAATCGTATAATTTCTTTGCTACTTTTTTTGATGAGTCCATTTCTTAACAATTTTTGTTACTCAACTATAAAATATTTTATTTGTTGTCTATATTAGTATGTTAACTTTGATTTAGATGCAAATATCTCCTCCGTCTACTCTCTTTTCACCACATTTAAGTTTACACAAAATCGTATAGCATTTTGCTACTTTTTACAAATTAAGGTTTTTTTTTTTTTTTTTTTTTTTTTTTTTTTTTTTTAAGTGTTGGAGATATCGTGAATTCAATCATAGCTTTACTTAATAGTTTGTTTATCATCTCAAAATACTTCAAAATCATAACACTCTTTCCAAATTTTGCACTAATTTAACCTCATCCATATTATCTAGAAAAATCGTATAATTTCTTTGCTACTTTTTACAAATTAAGGTTTTTTTTTAAGTGTTGGAGATATCGTGAATTGAATCATAGCTTTACTTAATAGTTTATTTATCATTTCCAAATACTTCAAAATCATAACACTCTTTCCAAATTTTGTTCCAATTTAACCTCATCCACATTATCTAGAATAATCGTATAATTTTTTTGCTACTTTTTTTTGATGAGTCCATTTCTTAACAATTTTTGTTACTCAACTATAAAATATTTTATTTGTTGTCTATATTAGTATTTTAACTTTGATTTAGATGCAAATATCTCCTTCTTCTACTCTCTTTTCACCACATTTAAGTTTACAGAAAATCGTATAGCATTTTGCTACTTTTTACAAATTAAGGTTTTTTGTTTTTTGTTTTTTTTTTTTTTTTTTTTTTTTTTTAAGTGTTGGAGATATCGTGAATTCAATCATAGCTTTACTTAATAGTTTATTTATAATCTCCAAATAATTCAAAATCATAACACTCTTTCCAAATTTTGCTCCAATTTAACCTCATCCATATTATCTAGAATAATCGTATAATTTCTTTGCTACTTTTTTTGATGAGTCCATTTCTTAACAATTTTTGTTACTCAACTATAAAATATTTTATTTGTTGTCTATATTAGTATGTTAACTTTGATTTAGATGCAAATATCTCCTCCGTCTACTCTTTTTTCAACACATTTAAGTTTACACAAAATCGTATAGCATTTTGCTACTTTTTACAAATTAGGTTTTTTTTTTTTAAGTGTTGGAAATATCGTGAATTCAATCATAGCTTTACTTAATAGTTTATTTATCATCTCCAAATACTTCAAAATCATAACACTCTTTCCAAATTTTGCTCCAATTTAACCTCATCCACATTATCTAGAATAATCGTATAGTTTCCTTGCTACTTTTTTTTTGATGAGTCCATTTCTTAACAACTTTTGTTACTCAACTATAAAATATTTTATTTGTTGTCTATATTAGTATGTTAACTTTGATTTAGATGCAAATATCTCCTTTGTCTACTCACTTTTCACCACATTTAAGTTTACACAAAATCGTATAGCATTTAGCTACTTTTAACAAATTAAGGTTTTTTTTTTTTTTTTTTTAAGTGTTGGAGATATCGTGAATTCAATCATAGCTTTACTTAATAGTTTGTTTATCATCTCAAAATACTTCAAAATCATAACACACTTTCCAAATTTTGCACTAATTTAACCTCATCCATATTATCTAGAAAAATCGTATAATTTCTTTGCTACTTTTTACAAATTAAGGTTTTTTTTAAGTGTTGGAGATATCGTGAATTGAATCATAGCTTTACTTAATAGTTTATTTATCATCTCCAAATACTTCAAAATCATAACACTCTTTCCAAATTTTGCTCCAATTTAACCTCATCCACATTATCTAGAATAATCATATAATTTTTTTGCAACTTTTTTTTGATGAGTCCATTTCTTAACAATTTTTGTTACTCAACTATAAAATATTTTATTTGTTGTCTATATTAGTATTTTAACTTTGATTTAGATGCAAATATCTCCTTCGTCTACTCTCTTTTCACCACATTTAAGTTTACACAAAATCGTATAGCATTTTGCTACTTTTTACAAATTAAGGTTTTTTTTTTTTTTTTTTAAAGTTTTGTAGATATCGTGAATTCAATCATAGCTTTACTTAATAGTTTATTTATAATCTCCAAATAATTCAAAATCATAACACTCTTTCCAAATTTTGCTCCAATTTAACCTCATCCATATTATCTAGAATAATCGTATAATTTCTTTGCTACTTTTTTTGATGAGTCCATTTCTTAACAATTTTTGTTACTCAAATATAAAATATTTTATTTGTTGTCTATATTAGTATGTTAACTTTGATTTAGATGCAAATATCTCCTTCGTCTACTCTCTTTTCACCACATTTAAGTTTACACAAAATCGTATAGCATTTAGCTACTTTTAACAAATTAAGGTTTTTTTTTTTTTTTTTTTAAGTGTTGGAGATATCGTGAATTCAATCATAGCTTTACTTAATAGTTTGTTTATCATCTCAAAATACTTCAAAATCATAACACTCTTTCCAAATTTTGCACTAATTTAACCTCATCCATATTATCTAGAAAAATCGTATAATTTCTTTGCTACTTTTTACAAATTAAGGTTTTTTTTAAGTGTTGGTGATATCGTGAATTGAATCATAGCTTTACTTAATAGTTTATTTATCATCTCCAAATACTTCAAAATCATAACACTCTTTCCAAATTTTGCTCCAATTTAACCTCATCCATATTATTTAGAATAATCGTATAATTTCTTTGCTACTTTTTTTGATGAGTCCATTTCTTAACAATTTTTGTTACTCAACTATAAAATATTTTATTTGTTGTCTATATTAGTATGTTAACTTTGATTTAGATGCAAGTATCTCCTTTGACTACTCTCTTTTCACCACATTTAAGTTTACATAAAATCGTATAGCATTTTGCTTCTTTTTACAAATTAGGTTCTTTTTTTTCTTTTTTTTTAAGTGTTGGAGATATCGTGAATTCAATCGTAGCTTTATTTAACAGTTTATTTATCATCTCCAAATACTTCAAAATCATAACACTCGTTCCAAAATTTGCTCCAATTTAACCGCATCCATATTATCTAGAATAATGTATAATTTCTTTGCTATTTTTTTTTTATTAGTCCATTTTTTAACAATTTTTGTTACTCAACTATAAAATATTTTATTTGTTGTCTATATTAGTAGGTTAACTTGGATTTAGATGCAAATATCACCACCGTCTACCTCTTTTTTCACCACATTTAACTTTACACAAAATCGTATAGTATTTTGCTACTTTTTACAAACTTTGTTTTTTTTTTTTAAGTGTTGGAGATATCGTGAATTTAATCATAACTTCACTTAATAGTTTATTTATCATCTCCAAATACTTCAAAATCATAACACTCATTCCAAATTATGCTCCAATTTAACCTCATCCATATTGTTTTGAATAATCGTATAATTTCTTTGCTACTTTTTTTGATGAGTCCATTTCTAAACAATTTTTGTTACTCAACTATAAAATATTTTATTTGTTGTCTATATTAGTATGTGAACTTTAAATTAGATGCAAATATCTCCTTTGCCTACTCTCTTTTCACCACATTTAAGTTTACACAAAATCGTATAGCATTTTGATACTTTTTACAAATTAAGGTTTTTTTTTTTTTAAGTGTTGGAGATATCGTGAATTCAATCATAGCTTTACTTAATAGTTTGTTTATCATCTCAAAATACTTCGAAATCATAACACTCTTTCCAAATTTTGCACCAATTTAACCTCATCCATATTATCTAGAATAATCGTATAATTTCTTTGCTACTTTTTTTGATGAGTCAATTTCTTAACAATTTTTGTTACTCAACTATAAAATATTTTATTTGTTGTCTATATTAGTATGTTAACTTTGATTTAGATACAAATATCTCCTCCGTCTACTATTTTTTCAACACATTTAAGTTTACACAAAATCGTATAGCATTTTGCTACTTTTTACAAATTAGGTTTTTTTTTTTTTTAAGTGTTGTAGATATCGTGAATTCAATCATAGCTTTACTTAATAGTTTATTTATCATCTCCAAATACTTCAAAATCATAACACTCTTTCCAAATTTTGCTCCAATTTAACCTCATCCACATTATCTAGAATAATCGTATAATTTATTTGCTACTCTTTTTTGATGAATCCATTTCTTAACAATTTTTGTTACTCAACTATAAAATATTTTATTTGTTGTCTATATTAGTATGTTAACTTTGATTTAGATGCAAATATCTCCTCCGTCTACTCTTTTTTCCATACATTTAAGTTTACACAAAATCGTATAGCATTTTGCTACTTTTTACAAATTAGTTTTTTTTTTTTTAAGTGTTGGAGATATCGTGAATTCCATCATAGCTTTACTTAATAGTTTATTTATCATCTCCAAATACTTCAAAATCATAACACTCTTTCCAAATTTTGCTCCAATTTAACCTCATCCACATTATCTAGAATAATCGTATAATTTATTTGCTACTCTTTTTTGATGAAACCATTTCTTAACAATTTTTGTTACTCAACTATAAAATATTTTATTTGTTGTCTATATTAGTATGTTAACTTTGATTTAGATGCAAATATCTCCTCCGTCTACTCTTTTTTCCATACATTTAAGTTTACACAAAATCGTATAGCATTTTGCTACTTTTTACAAATTAGTTTTTTTTTTTTTTAAGTGTTGGAGATATCGTGAATTCCATCATAGCTTTACTTAATAGTTTATTTATCATCTCCAAATACATCAAAATCATAACACTCTTTCAAAATTTAGCTCCAATTTAACCTCATCCACATTATCTAGAATAATCGTATAATTTCTTTGCTACTTTTTTTGATGAGTCCATTTCTTTACAATTTTTGTTACTCGACTATAAAATATTTTATTTGTTGTCTATATTAGTATGTTAACTTTGATTTAGATGCAAATATCTCCTCCGTCTACTCTTTTTTCAACACATTTAAGTTTACACAAAATCGTATAGCATTTTGCTAGTTTTTACAAATTAGGGTTTTTTTTTTAAGTGTTGGAGATATCGTGAATTCAATTATAGCTTTACTTAATAGTTTATTTATCATCTCCAAATACTTCAAAATCATAAAACTCTTTCCAAATTTTGCTCCAATTTAACCTCATCCATATTATCTACAATTATCGTATAATTTTTTTGCTACTTTTTTTTGATAAGTCCATTTCTTAACAATTTTTGTTACTCAACTATAAAATATTTTTGTTGTTGTCTATATTAGTATGTTAACTTTGATTTAGATGCAAATATCTCCTTCGTCTACTCTTTTTTCACCACATTTAAGTTTACACAAAATCGTATAGCATTTTGCTACTTTTTACAAATTAAGGTTTTTTGTTTTTTTTGTTTTTTTTTAAGTGTTGGAGATATCGTGAATTCAATCATAGCTTTACTTAATAGTTTATTTATCATCTCCAAATAATTCAAAATCATAACACTCTTTCCAAATTTTGCTCCAATTTAACCTCATCCATATTATCTAGAATAATCGTATAATTTCTTTGCTACTTTTTTTGATGAGTCAATTTCTTAACAATTTTTGTTACTTAGCTATAAAATATTTTATTTGTTGTCTATATTAGTATGTTAACTTTGATTTAGATGCAAATATCTCATTCGTTTAATCTTTTTTCACCACATTTAAGTTTACACAAAATCGTATAGCATTTTTCTACTTTTTACAAATTAAGGGTTTTTTTTTTTTTTTTTTAAGTGTTGGAGATATCGTGAATTCAATCATAGCTTTACTTAATAGTTTGTTTATCATCTCAAAATACTTCAAAATCATAACACTCTTTCCAAATTTTTCACCAATTTAACCTCATCCATATTATCTAGAATAATCGTATAATTTCTTTGCTACTTTTTTTGATGAGTCCATTTCTTTACAAATTTTTTTACTCAACTATAAATATTTTATTTGTTGTCTATATTAGTATGTTAAGTTTGATTTAGATGCAAATATCTTCTCCGTCTACTCTTTTTTCAACACATTTAAGTTTACACAAAATCGTATAACATTTTGCTACTTTTTACAAATTAGGTTTTTTTTTTTTTTTTTTGTTTTTTTTTTTTTTAAAGTGTTGGAGATATCGTGAATTCAATCATGGCTTTACTTAATAGTTTGTTTATCATCTCAAAATACTTCAAAATCATAATACTCTTTCCAAATTTTGCTCCAATTTAACCTCATCCATATTATCTAGAATAATCGTATAATTTCTTTGCTACTTTTTTTGATGAGTCCATTTCTTAACAATTTTTGTTACTCAACTATAAAATATTTTATTTGTTGTCTATATTAATATGTTAACTTTGATTTAGATGCAAATATCTCCTCCGTCTACTCTTTTTTCAACACATTTAAGTTTACACAAAATCGTATAGCATTTTGCTACTTTTTACAAATTAGGTTTTTTTTTTTTTTTTTATTGTTGGAGATATCGTGAATTCAATCATAGCTTTACTTAATAGTTTATTTATCATCTACAAATACTTCAAAATCATAACACTCTTTCCAAATTTTGCTCCAATTTAACCTCATCCACATTATCTAGAATAATTGTATAATTTCTTTGTTACTTTTTTTGATGAGTCCATTTCTTAACAATTTTTGTTACTCAACTATAAAATATTTTATTTGTTGTCTATATTAGTATGTTAACTTTGATTTAGATGCAAATATCTCCTCCGTCTACTCTCTTTTCACCACATTTAAGTTTACACAAAATCGTATAGCATTTTGCTACTTTTTACAAATTAGGTTTTTTTTTTTTTTAAGTGTTGGAGATATCGTGAATTCAATCATAGCTTTACTTAATAGTTTGTTTATCATCTCAAAATACTTCAAAATCATAACACTCTTTCCAAATTTTGCACTAATTTAACCTCATCCATATTATCTAGAAAAATCGTATAATTTCTTTGCTACTTTTTACAAATTAAGGTTTTTTTTTAAGTGTTGGAGATATCGTGAATTGAATCATAGCTTTACTTAATAGTTTATTTATCATTTCCAAATACTTCAAAATCATAACACTCTTTCCAAATTTTGTTCCAATTTAACCTCATCCACATTATCTAGAATAATCGTATAATTTTTTTGCTACTTTTTTTTGATGAGTCCATTTCTTAACAATTTTTGTTACTCAACTATAAAATATTTTATTTGTTGTCTATATTAGTATTTTAACTTTGATTTAGATGCAAATATCTCCTTCTTCTACTCTCTTTTCACCACATTTAAGTTTACACAAAATCGTATAGCATTTTGCTACTTTTTACAAATTAAGGTTTTTTTTTTTTTTTTTTTTTTTTTTTTTTTTTTTTTTTAAGTGTTGGAGATATCGTGAATTCAATCATAGCTTTACTAAATAGTTTATTTATAATCTCCAAATAATTCAAAATCATAACACTCTTTCCAAATTTTGCTCCAATTTAACCTCATCTATAATATCTAGAATAATCGTATAATTTCTTTGCTAATTTTTTTGATGAGTCCATTTCTTAACAATTTTTGTTACTCAACTATAAAATATTTTATTTGTTGTCTATATTAGTATGTTAACTTTGATTTAGATGCAAATATCTCCTCCGTCTACTCTTTTTTCAACACATTTAAGTTTACACAAAATCGTTTAGCATTTTGCTACTTTTTACAAATTAGGTTTTTTTTTTTTTAAGTGTTGGAAATATCGTGAATTCAATCATAGCTTTACTTAATAGTTTATTTATCATCTCCAAATACTTCAAAATCATAACACTCTTTCCAAATTTTGCTCCAATTTAACCTCATCCACATTATCTAAAATAATCGTATAGTTTCCTTGCTACTTTTTTTTTGATGAGTCCATTTCTTAACAACTTTTGTTACTCAACTATAAAATATTTTATTTGTTGTCTATATTAGTATGTTAACTTTGATTTAGATGCAAATATCTCCTTTGTCTACTCACTTTTCACCACATTTAAGTTTACACAAAATCGTATAGCATTTAGCTACTTTTAACAAATTAAGGTTTTTTTTTTTTTTTTTTTTAAGTGTTGGAGATATCGTGAATTCAATCATAGCTTTACTTAATAGTTTGTTTATCATCTCAAAATACTTCAAAATCATAACACTCTTTCCAAATTTTGCACTAATTTTACCTCATCCATATTATCTAGAAAAATCGTATAATTTCTTTGCTACTTTTTACAAATTAAGGTTTTTTTTAAGTGTTGGAGATATCGTGAATTGAATCATAGCTTTACTTAATAGTTTATTTATCATCTCCAAATACTTCAAAATCATAACACTCTTTCCAAATTTTGCTCCAATTTAACCTCATCCACATTATCTAGAATAATCATATAATTTTTTTGCAACTTTTTTTTTGATGAGTCCATTTCTTAACAATTTTTGTTACTCAACTATAAAATATTTTATTTGTTGTCTATATTAGTATTTTAACTTTGATTTAGATGCAAATATCTCCTTCGTCTACTCTCTTTTCACCACATTTAAGTTTACACAAAATCGTATAGCATTTTGCTACTTTTTACAAATTAAGGTTTTTTTTTTTTTTTTTTTTTTTTTTTAAAGTGTTGTAGATATCGTGAATTCAATCATAGCTTTACTTAATAGTTTATTTATAATCTCCAAATAATTCAAAATCATAACACTCTTTCCAAATTTTGCTCCAATTTAACCTCATCCATATTATCTAGAATAATCGTATAATTTCTTTGCTACTTTTTTTGATGAGTCCATTTCTTAACAATTTTTGTTACTCAAATATAAAATATTTTATTTGTTGTCTATATTAGTATGTTAACTTTGATTTAGATGCAAATATCTCCTTCGTCTACTCTCTTTTCAATACATTTAAGTTTACACAAAATCGTATAGCATTTAGCTACTTTTAACAAATTAAGGTTTTTTTTTTTTTTTTTTAAGTGTTGGAGATATCGTGAATTCAATCATAGATTTACTTAATAGTTTGTTTATCATCTCAAAATACTTCAAAATCATAACACTCTTTCCAAATTTTGCACTAATTTAACCTCATCCATATTATCTAGAAAAATCGTATAATTTCTTTGCTACTTTTTACAAATTAGGTTTTTTTTTTTTAAGTGTTGGAAATATCGTGAATTCAATCATAGCTTTACTTAATAGTTTATTTATCATCTCCAAATACTTCAAAATCATAACACTCTTTCCAAATTTTGCTCCAATTTAACCTCATCCACATTATCTAGAATAATCGTATAGTTTCCTTGCTACTTTTTTTTTGATGAGTCCATTTCTTAACAACTTTTGTTACTCAACTATAAAATATTTTATTTGTTGTCTATATTAGTATGTTAACTTTGATTTAGATGCAAATATCTCCTTTGTCTACTCACTTTTCACCACATTTAAGTTTACACAAAATCGTATAGCATTTAGCTACTTTTAACAAATTAAGGTTTTTTTTTTTTTTTTTTTAAGTGTTGGAGATATCGTGAATTCAATCATAGCTTTACTTAATAGTTTGTTTATCATCTCAAAATACTTCAAAATCATAACACACTTTCCAAATTTTGCACTAATTTAACCTCATCCATATTATCTAGAAAAATCGTATAATTTCTTTGCTACTTTTTACAAATTAAGGTTTTTTTTAAGTGTTGGAGATATCGTGAATTGAATCATAGCTTTACTTAATAGTTTATTTATCATCTCCAAATACTTCAAAATCATAACACTCTTTCCAAATTTTGCTCCAATTTAACCTCATCCACATTATCTAGAATAATCATATAATTTTTTTGCAACTTTTTTTTGATGAGTCCATTTCTTAACAATTTTTGTTACTCAACTATAAAATATTTTATTTGTTGTCTATATTAGTATTTTAACTTTGATTTAGATGCAAATATCTCCTTCGTCTACTCTCTTTTCACCACATTTAAGTTTACACAAAATCGTATAGCATTTTGCTACTTTTTACAAATTAAGGTTTTTTTTTTTTTTTTTTAAAGTTTTGTAGATATCGTGAATTCAATCATAGCTTTACTTAATAGTTTATTTATAATCTCCAAATAATTCAAAATCATAACACTCTTTCCAAATTTTGCTCCAATTTAACCTCATCCATATTATCTAGAATAATCGTATAATTTCTTTGCTACTTTTTTTGATGAGTCCATTTCTTAACAATTTTTGTTACTCAAATATAAAATATTTTATTTGTTGTCTATATTAGTATGTTAACTTTGATTTAGATGCAAATATCTCCTTCGTCTACTCTCTTTTCACCACATTTAAGTTTACACAAAATCGTATAGCATTTAGCTACTTTTAACAAATTAAGGTTTTTTTTTTTTTTTTTTTAAGTGTTGGAGATATCGTGAATTCAATCATAGCTTTACTTAATAGTTTGTTTATCATCTCAAAATACTTCAAAATCATAACACTCTTTCCAAATTTTGCACTAATTTAACCTCATCCATATTATCTAGAAAAATCGTATAATTTCTTTGCTACTTTTTACAAATTAAGGTTTTTTTTAAGTGTTGGTGATATCGTGAATTGAATCATAGCTTTACTTAATAGTTTATTTATCATCTCCAAATACTTCAAAATCATAACACTCTTTCCAAATTTTGCTCCAATTTAACCTCATCCATATTATTTAGAATAATCGTATAATTTCTTTGCTACTTTTTTTGATGAGTCCATTTCTTAACAATTTTTGTTACTCAACTATAAAATATTTTATTTGTTGTCTATATTAGTATGTTAACTTTGATTTAGATGCAAGTATCTCCTTTGACTACTCTCTTTTCACCACATTTAAGTTTACATAAAATCGTATAGCATTTTGCTTCTTTTTACAAATTAGGTTCTTTTTTTTCTTTTTTTTTAAGTGTTGGAGATATCGTGAATTCAATCGTAGCTTTATTTAACAGTTTATTTATCATCTCCAAATACTTCAAAATCATAACACTCGTTCCAAAATTTGCTCCAATTTAACCGCATCCATATTATCTAGAATAATGTATAATTTCTTTGCTATTTTTTTTTTATTAGTCCATTTTTTAACAATTTTTGTTACTCAACTATAAAATATTTTATTTGTTGTCTATATTAGTAGGTTAACTTGGATTTAGATGCAAATATCACCACCGTCTACCTCTTTTTTCACCACATTTAACTTTACACAAAATCGTATAGTATTTTGCTACTTTTTACAAACTTTGTTTTTTTTTTTTAAGTGTTGGAGATATCGTGAATTTAATCATAACTTCACTTAATAGTTTATTTATCATCTCCAAATACTTCAAAATCATAACACTCATTCCAAATTATGCTCCAATTTAACCTCATCCATATTGTTTTGAATAATCGTATAATTTCTTTGCTACTTTTTTTGATGAGTCCATTTCTAAACAATTTTTGTTACTCAACTATAAAATATTTTATTTGTTGTCTATATTAGTATGTGAACTTTAAATTAGATGCAAATATCTCCTTTGCCTACTCTCTTTTCACCACATTTAAGTTTACACAAAATCGTATAGCATTTTGATACTTTTTACAAATTAAGGTTTTTTTTTTTTTAAGTGTTGGAGATATCGTGAATTCAATCATAGCTTTACTTAATAGTTTGTTTATCATCTCAAAATACTTCGAAATCATAACACTCTTTCCAAATTTTGCACCAATTTAACCTCATCCATATTATCTAGAATAATCGTATAATTTCTTTGCTACTTTTTTTGATGAGTCAATTTCTTAACAATTTTTGTTACTCAACTATAAAATATTTTATTTGTTGTCTATATTAGTATGTTAACTTTGATTTAGATACAAATATCTCCTCCGTCTACTATTTTTTCAACACATTTAAGTTTACACAAAATCGTATAGCATTTTGCTACTTTTTACAAATTAGGTTTTTTTTTTTTTTAAGTGTTGTAGATATCGTGAATTCAATCATAGCTTTACTTAATAGTTTATTTATCATCTCCAAATACTTCAAAATCATAACACTCTTTCCAAATTTTGCTCCAATTTAACCTCATCCACATTATCTAGAATAATCGTATAATTTATTTGCTACTCTTTTTTGATGAATCCATTTCTTAACAATTTTTGTTACTCAACTATAAAATATTTTATTTGTTGTCTATATTAGTATGTTAACTTTGATTTAGATGCAAATATCTCCTCCGTCTACTCTTTTTTCCATACATTTAAGTTTACACAAAATCGTATAGCATTTTGCTACTTTTTACAAATTAGTTTTTTTTTTTTTAAGTGTTGGAGATATCGTGAATTCCATCATAGCTTTACTTAATAGTTTATTTATCATCTCCAAATACTTCAAAATCATAACACTCTTTCCAAATTTTGCTCCAATTTAACCTCATCCACATTATCTAGAATAATCGTATAATTTATTTGCTACTCTTTTTTGATGAAACCATTTCTTAACAATTTTTGTTACTCAACTATAAAATATTTTATTTGTTGTCTATATTAGTATGTTAACTTTGATTTAGATGCAAATATCTCCTCCGTCTACTCTTTTTTCCATACATTTAAGTTTACACAAAATCGTATAGCATTTTGCTACTTTTTACAAATTAGTTTTTTTTTTTTTTAAGTGTTGGAGATATCGTGAATTCCATCATAGCTTTACTTAATAGTTTATTTATCATCTCCAAATACATCAAAATCATAACACTCTTTCAAAATTTAGCTCCAATTTAACCTCATCCACATTATCTAGAATAATCGTATAATTTCTTTGCTACTTTTTTTGATGAGTCCATTTCTTTACAATTTTTGTTACTCGACTATAAAATATTTTATTTGTTGTCTATATTAGTATGTTAACTTTGATTTAGATGCAAATATCTCCTCCGTCTACTCTTTTTTCAACACATTTAAGTTTACACAAAATCGTATAGCATTTTGCTAGTTTTTACAAATTAGGGTTTTTTTTTTAAGTGTTGGAGATATCGTGAATTCAATTATAGCTTTACTTAATAGTTTATTTATCATCTCCAAATACTTCAAAATCATAAAACTCTTTCCAAATTTTGCTCCAATTTAACCTCATCCATATTATCTACAATTATCGTATAATTTTTTTGCTACTTTTTTTTGATAAGTCCATTTCTTAACAATTTTTGTTACTCAACTATAAAATATTTTTGTTGTTGTCTATATTAGTATGTTAACTTTGATTTAGATGCAAATATCTCCTTCGTCTACTCTTTTTTCACCACATTTAAGTTTACACAAAATCGTATAGCATTTTGCTACTTTTTACAAATTAAGGTTTTTTGTTTTTTTTGTTTTTTTTTAAGTGTTGGAGATATCGTGAATTCAATCATAGCTTTACTTAATAGTTTATTTATCATCTCCAAATAATTCAAAATCATAACACTCTTTCCAAATTTTGCTCCAATTTAACCTCATCCATATTATCTAGAATAATCGTATAATTTCTTTGCTACTTTTTTTGATGAGTCAATTTCTTAACAATTTTTGTTACTTAGCTATAAAATATTTTATTTGTTGTCTATATTAGTATGTTAACTTTGATTTAGATGCAAATATCTCATTCGTTTAATCTTTTTTCACCACATTTAAGTTTACACAAAATCGTATAGCATTTTTCTACTTTTTACAAATTAAGGGTTTTTTTTTTTTTTTTTTAAGTGTTGGAGATATCGTGAATTCAATCATAGCTTTACTTAATAGTTTGTTTATCATCTCAAAATACTTCAAAATCATAACACTCTTTCCAAATTTTTCACCAATTTAACCTCATCCATATTATCTAGAATAATCGTATAATTTCTTTGCTACTTTTTTTGATGAGTCCATTTCTTTACAAATTTTTTTACTCAACGATAAATATTTTATTTGTTGTCTATATTAGTATGTTAAGTTTGATTTAGATGCAAATATCTTCTCCGTCTACTCTTTTTTCAACACATTTAAGTTTACACAAAATCGTATAACATTTTGCTACTTTTTACAAATTAGGTTTTTTTTTTTTTTTTTGTTTTTTTTTTTTTTAAAGTGTTGGAGATATCGTGAATTCAATCATGGCTTTACTTAATAGTTTGTTTATCATCTCAAAATACTTCAAAATCATAATACTCTTTCCAAATTTTGCTCCAATTTAACCTCATCCATATTATCTAGAATAATCGTATAATTTCTTTGCTACTTTTTTTGATGAGTCCATTTCTTAACAATTTTTGTTACTCAACTATAAAATATTTTATTTGTTGTCTATATTAATATGTTAACTTTGATTTAGATGCAAATATCTCCTCCGTCTACTCTTTTTTCAACACATTTAAGTTTACACAAAATCGTATAGCATTTTGCTACTTTTTACAAATTAGGTTTTTTTTTTTTTTTTTTATTGTTGGAGATATCGTGAATTCAATCATAGCTTTACTTAATAGTTTATTTATCATCTACAAATACTTCAAAATCATAACACTCTTTCCAAATTTTGCTCCAATTTAACCTCATCCACATTATCTAGAATAATTGTATAATTTCTTTGTTACTTTTTTTGATGAGTCCATTTCTTAACAATTTTTGTTACTCAACTATAAAATATTTTATTTGTTGTCTATATTAGTATGTTAACTTTGATTTAGATGCAAATATCTCCTCCGTCTACTCTCTTTTCACCACATTTAAGTTTACACAAAATCGTATAGCATTTTGCTACTTTTTACAAATTAGGTTTTTTTTTTTTTTAAGTGTTGGAGATATCGTGAATTCAATCATAGCTTTACTTAATAGTTTGTTTATCATCTCAAAATACTTCAAAATCATAACACTCTTTCCAAATTTTGCACTAATTTAACCTCATCCATATTATCTAGAAAAATCGTATAATTTCTTTGCTACTTTTTACAAATTAAGGTTTTTTTTTAAGTGTTGGAGATATCGTGAATTGAATCATAGCTTTACTTAATAGTTTATTTATCATTTCCAAATACTTCAAAATCATAACACTCTTTCCAAATTTTGTTCCAATTTAACCTCATCCACATTATCTAGAATAATCGTATAATTTTTTTGCTACTTTTTTTTGATGAGTCCATTTCTTAACAATTTTTGTTACTCAACTATAAAATATTTTATTTGTTGTCTATATTAGTATTTTAACTTTGATTTAGATGCAAATATCTCCTTCTTCTACTCTCTTTTCACCACATTTAAGTTTACACAAAATCGTATAGCATTTTGCTACTTTTTACAAATTAAGGTTTTTTTTTTTTTTTTTTTTTTTTTTTTTTTTTTTTTTTAAGTGTTGGAGATATCGTGAATTCAATCATAGCTTTACTAAATAGTTTATTTATAATCTCCAAATAATTCAAAATCATAACACTCTTTCCAAATTTTGCTCCAATTTAACCTCATCTATAATATCTAGAATAATCGTATAATTTCTTTGCTAATTTTTTTGATGAGTCCATTTCTTAACAATTTTTGTTACTCAACTATAAAATATTTTATTTGTTGTCTATATTAGTATGTTAACTTTGATTTAGATGCAAATATCTCCTCCGTCTACTCTTTTTTCAACACATTTAAGTTTACACAAAATCGTTTAGCATTTTGCTACTTTTTACAAATTAGGTTTTTTTTTTTTTAAGTGTTGGAAATATCGTGAATTCAATCATAGCTTTACTTAATAGTTTATTTATCATCTCCAAATACTTCAAAATCATAACACTCTTTCCAAATTTTGCTCCAATTTAACCTCATCCACATTATCTAAAATAATCGTATAGTTTCCTTGCTACTTTTTTTTTGATGAGTCCATTTCTTAACAACTTTTGTTACTCAACTATAAAATATTTTATTTGTTGTCTATATTAGTATGTTAACTTTGATTTAGATGCAAATATCTCCTTTGTCTACTCACTTTTCACCACATTTAAGTTTACACAAAATCGTATAGCATTTAGCTACTTTTAACAAATTAAGGTTTTTTTTTTTTTTTTTTTTAAGTGTTGGAGATATCGTGAATTCAATCATAGCTTTACTTAATAGTTTGTTTATCATCTCAAAATACTTCAAAATCATAACACTCTTTCCAAATTTTGCACTAATTTTACCTCATCCATATTATCTAGAAAAATCGTATAATTTCTTTGCTACTTTTTACAAATTAAGGTTTTTTTTAAGTGTTGGAGATATCGTGAATTGAATCATAGCTTTACTTAATAGTTTATTTATCATCTCCAAATACTTCAAAATCATAACACTCTTTCCAAATTTTGCTCCAATTTAACCTCATCCACATTATCTAGAATAATCATATAATTTTTTTGCAACTTTTTTTTTGATGAGTCCATTTCTTAACAATTTTTGTTACTCAACTATAAAATATTTTATTTGTTGTCTATATTAGTATTTTAACTTTGATTTAGATGCAAATATCTCCTTCGTCTACTCTCTTTTCACCACATTTAAGTTTACACAAAATCGTATAGCATTTTGCTACTTTTTACAAATTAAGGTTTTTTTTTTTTTTTTTTTTTTTTTTAAAGTGTTGTAGATATCGTGAATTCAATCATAGCTTTACTTAATAGTTTATTTATAATCTCCAAATAATTCAAAATCATAACACTCTTTCCAAATTTTGCTCCAATTTAACCTCATCCATATTATCTAGAATAATCGTATAATTTCTTTGCTACTTTTTTTGATGAGTCCATTTCTTAACAATTTTTGTTACTCAAATATAAAATATTTTATTTGTTGTCTATATTAGTATGTTAACTTTGATTTAGATGCAAATATCTCCTTCGTCTACTCTCTTTTCAATACATTTAAGTTTACACAAAATCGTATAGCATTTAGCTACTTTTAACAAATTAAGGTTTTTTTTTTTTTTTTTTAAGTGTTGGAGATATCGTGAATTCAATCATAGATTTACTTAATAGTTTGTTTATCATCTCAAAATACTTCAAAATCATAACACTCTTTCCAAATTTTGCACTAATTTAACCTCATCCATATTATCTAGAAAAATCGTATAATTTCTTTGCTACTTTTTACAAATTAAGGTTTTTTTTAAGTGTTGGAGATATCGTGAATTGAATCATAGCTTTACTTAATAGTTTATTTATCATCTCCAAATACTTCAAAATCATAACACTCTTTCCAAATTTTGCTCCAATTTAACCTCATCCACATTATCTAGAATAATCATATAATTTTTTTGCTACTTTTTTTTGATGAGTCCATTTCTTAACAATTTTTGTTACTCAACTATAAAATATTTTATTTGTTGTCTATATTAGTATTTTAACTTTGATTTAGATGCAAATATCTCCTTCGTCTACTCTCTTTTCACCACATTTAAGTTTACACAAAATCGTATAGCATTTTGCTACTTTTTACAAATTAAGGTTTTTTTTTTTTTTTTTTTTTTTTTTTTTTTTTTTTTTTTTTTAAGTGTTGGAGATATCGTGAATTCAATCATAGCTTTACTTAATAGTTTATTTATAATCTCCAAATAATTCAAAATCATAACACTCTTTCCAAATTTTGCTCCAATTTAACCTCATCCATATTATCTAGAATAATCGTATAATTTCTTTGCTACTTTTTTTGATGAGTCCATTTCTTAACAATTTTTGTTACTCAACTATAAAATATTTTATTTGTTGTCTATATTAGTATGTTAACTTTGATTTAGATGCAAGTATCTCCTTTGCCTACTCTCTTTTCACCACATTTAAGTTTACACAAAATCGTATAGCATTTTGCTTCTTTTTACAAATTAGGTTCTTTTTTTTTTTTTTTTTTTTTTTAAGTGTTGGAGATATCGTGAATTCAATCGTAGCTTTATTTAACAGTTTATTTATCATCTCCAAATACTTCAAAATCATAACACTCGTTCCAAAATTTGCTCCAATTTAACCGCATCCATATTATCTAGAATAATGTATAATTTCTTTGCTATTTTTTTTTATTAGTCCATTTTTTAACAATTTTTGTTACTCAACTATAAAATATTTTATTTGTTGTCTATATTAGTAGGTTAACTTGGATTTAGATGCAAATATCACCACCGTCTACCTCTTTTTTCACCACATTTAACTTTACACAAAATCGTATAGTATTTTGCTACTTTTTACAAACTTTGTTTTTTTTTTTTTTAAGTGTTGGAGATATCGTGAATTTAATCATAACTTCACTTAATAGTTTATTTATCATCTCCAAATACTTCAAAATCATAACACTCATTCCAAATTATGCTCCAATTTAACCTCATCCATATTGTTTTGAATAATCGTATAATTTCTTTGCTACTTTTTTTGATGAGTCCATTTCTAAACAATTTTTGTTACTCAACTATAAAATATTTTATTTGTTGTCTATATTAGTATGTGAACTTTAAATTAGATGCAAATATCTCCTTTGCCTACTCTCTTTTCACCACATTTAAGTTTACACAAAATCGTATAGCATTTTGCTACTTTTTACAAATTAAGGTTTTTTTTTTTTTAAGTGTTGGAGATATCGTGAATTCAATCATAGCTTTACTTAATAGTTTGTTTATCATCTCAAAATACTTCGAAATCATAACACTCTTTCCAAATTTTGCACCAATTTAACCTCATCCATATTATCTAGAATAATCGTATAATTTCTTTGCTAGTTTTTTTGATGAGTCCATTTCTTAACAATTTTTGTTACTCAACTATAAAATATTTTATTTGTTGTCTATATTAGTATGTTAACTTTGATTTAGATGCAAATATCTCCTCCGTCTACTATTTTTTCAACACATTTAAGTTTACACAAAATCGTATAGCATTTTGCTACTTTTTACAAATTAGGTTTTTTTTTTTTTTAAGTGTTGTAGATATCGTGAATTCAATCATAGCTTTACTTAATAGTTTATTTATCATCTCCAAATACTTCAAAATCATAACAGTCTTTCCAAATTTTGCTCCAATTTAACCTCATCCACATTATCTAGAATAATCGTATAATTTATTTGCTACTCTTTTTTGATGAATCCATTTCTTAACAATTTTTGTTACTCAACTATAAAATATTTTATTTGTTGTCTATATTAGTATGTTAACTTTGATTTAGATGCAAATATCTCCTCCGTCTACTCTTTTTTCCATACATTTAAGTTTACACAAAATCGTATAGCATTTTGCTACTTTTTATAAATTAGTTTTTTTTTTTTTTAAGTGTTGGAGATATCGTGAATTCCATCATAGCTTTACTTAATAGTTTATTTATCATCTCCAAATACTTCAAAATTATAACACTCTTTCCAAATTTTGCTCCAATTTAACCTCATCCACATTATCTAGAATAATCGTATAATTTATTTGCTACTCTTTTTTGATGAATCCATTTCTTAACAATTTTTGTTACTCAACTATAAAATATTTTATTTGTTGTCTATATTAGTATGTTAACTTTGATTTAGATGCAAATATCTCCTCCGTCTACTCTTTTTTCCATACATTTAAGTTTACACAAAATCGTATAGCATTTTGCTACTTTTTACAAATTAGTTTTTTTTTTTTTTTTAAGTGTTGGAGATATCGTGAATTCCATCATAGCTTTACTTAATAGTTTATTTATCATCTCCAAATACATCAAAATCATAACACTCTTTCAAAATTTAGCTCCAATTTAACCTCATCCACATTATCTAGAATAATCGTATAATTTCTTTGCTACTTTTTTTTTATGAGTCCATTTCTTAACAATTTTTGTTACTCAACTGTAAAATATTTTATTTGTTGTCTATATTAGTATGTTAACTTTGATTTAGATGCAAATATCTCTTTCGTCTACTCTCTTTTAACCACATTTAAGTTTACACAAAATCGTATAGCATTTTGCTACTTTTTACAAATTAAGGTTGTTTTTTTTTTTTTTTTTTTTTTTTTTTTTTTTTTTAAGTGTTGGAGATATCGTGAATTATATCATAGCTTTACTTAATAGTTTGTTTATCATCTCCAAATACTTCAAAATCATAACACTCTTTCCAAATTTTGCTCCAATTTAACCTCATCCATATTATCTAGAATAATCGTATAATTTCATTCCTACTTTTTTTTGATGAGTCCATTTCTTAACATTTTTTGTTACTCAACTATAAAATATTTTATTTGTTGTCTATATTAGTATGTTTACTTTGATTTAATGCAACTATCTCCTCCGTCTACTCTTTTTTCACCACAGTTAAGTTTACACAAAATCGTTTAGCATTTTGCTAATTTTTACAAATTAAGTTTTTTTTTTTTTTAAGTGTTGGAGATATCGTGAATTCAATCATAGCTTTACTTAATAGTTTATTTATCATCTTCAAATACTTCAAAATCATAACACTTTTCCAAATTTTGCTCCAATATAACCTCATCCACATTATCTAGAATAATCGTATAATTTCTTTGCTACTTTTTTTTTGATGAGTCCATTTCTTTACAATTTTTGTTACTCAACTATAAAATATTTTATTTTTTGTCTATATTAGTATGTTAACTTTGATTTAGATGCAAATATCTCCTTCGTCTACTCTCTTTTCACCACATTTAAGTTTACACAAAATCGTATAGCATTTTGCTACTTTTTACTAATTAAGGTTTTTTTTTTTTTTTTTTTTTTTTTTAAGTGTTGGAGATATCGTGAATTCAATCATAGCTTTACTTAATAGTTTGTTTATCATCTCAAAATACTACAAAATCATAACACTCTTTCCAAATTTTGCACCAATTTAACCTCATCCATATTATCTAGAATAATCGTATAATTTCTTTACTACTTTTTTTGATGAGTTCATTTCTTAACAATTTTTGTTACTCAACTATAAAATATATTATTTTTTGTCTATATTAGTATGTTAACTTTGATTTAGATGCAAATATCTCCTTCGTCTACTCTCTTTTCACCACATTTAAGTTTACACAAAATCGTATAGCATTTTGCTACTTTTTACAAATTAGGTTCTTTTTTTTTTTTTTTTTAAGTGTTGGAGATATCGTGAATTCAATCGTAGCTTTACTTAACAGTTTATTTATCATCTCCAAATACTTCAAAATCATAACACTCTTTCCAAATTTAATCCAATTTAACCTCATCCACATTATCTAGAATAATCGTATAATTTCTTTCCTACTTTTTTTTGATGAGTCCATTTCTTAACAATTTTTGTTACTCAACTATAAAATATTTTATTTGTAGTCTATATTAGTATGTTTACTTTGATTTAATGCAACTATCTCCTCCGTCTACTCTTTTTTCACCACAGTTAAGTTTACACAAAATCGTATAGCATTTTGCTACTTTTTACAAATTAGGTTTTTTTTTTTTTAAGTGTTGGAGATATCGTGAATTCAATCATAGCTTTACTTAATAGTTTATTTATCATCTCCAAATACTTCAAAATCATAACACTCTTTCCAAATTTTGCTCCAATTTAACCTCATCCACATTATCTAGAATAATCGTATAATTTCTTTGCTACTTTTTTTGATGAGTCCATTTCTTTACAATTTTTGTTACTCGACTATAAAATATTTTATTTGTTGTCTATATTAGTATGTTAACTTTGATTTAGATGCAAATATCTCCTTCGTCTACTCTCTTTTCACCACATTTAAGTTTACACAAAATCGTATAGCATTTTGCTACTTTTTACTAATTAAGGTTTTTTTTTTTGTTTTTTTTAAGTGTTGGAGATATCGTGAATTCAATCATAGCTTTACTTAATAGTTTGTTTATCATCTCAAAATACTTCAAAATCATAACACTCTTTCCAAATTTTGCACCAATTTAACCTCATCCATATTATCTAGAATAATCGTATAATTTCTTTACTACTTTTTTTATGAGTCATTTCTTAACAATTTTTGTTAATCGACTATAAAATATTTTATTTGTTGTCTATATTAGTATGTTAACTTTGATTTAGATGCAAATATCTCCTCCGTCTACTCTTTTTTCAACACATTTAAGTTTACACAAAATCGTATAGCATTTTGCTGTATTTTACAAATTAGGGTTTTTTTTTTAAGTGTTGGAGATATCGTGAATTCAATCATAGCTTTACTTAATAGTTTATTTATCATCTCCAAATATTTCAAAATCATAAAACTCTTTCCAAATTTTGCTCCAATTTAACCTCATCCATATTATCTACAATTATCGTATAATTTTTTTGCTACTTTTTTTTGATAAGTCCATTTCTTAACAATTTTTGTTACTCAACTATAAAATATTTTTGTTGTTGTCTATATTAGTATGTTAACTTTGATTTAGATGCAAATATCTCCTTCGTCTACTCTTTTTTCACCACATTTAAGTTTACACAAAATCGTATAGCATTTTGCTACTTTTTACAAATTAAGGTTTTTTGTTTTTTTTGTTTTTTTTTAAGTGTTGGAGATATCGTGAATTCAATCATAGCTTTACTTAATAGTTTATTTATCATCTCCAAATAATTCAAAATCATAACACTCTTTCCAAATTTTGCTCCAATTTAACCTCATCCATATTATCTAGAATAATCGTATAATTTCTTTGCTACTTTTTTTGATGAGTCCATTTCTTAACAATTTTTGTTACTTAGCTATAAAATATTTTATTTGTTGTCTATATTAGTATGTTAACTTTGATTTAGATGCAAATATCTCATTCGTTTAATCTTTTTTCACCACATTTAAGTTTACACAAAATCGTATAGCATTTTTCTACTTTTTACAAATTAAGGTTTTTTTTTTTTTTTTTTTAAGTGTTGGAGATATCGTGAATTCGATCATAGCTTTACTTAATAGTTTGTTTATCATCTCAAAATACTTCAAAATCATAACACTCTTTCCAAATTTTGCACCAATTTAACCTCATCCATATTATCTAGAATAATCGTATAATTTCTTTGCTACTTTTTTTGATGAGTCCATTTCTTAACAAATTTTTTTACTCAACTATAAAATATTTTATTTGTTGTCTATATTAGTATGTTAAGTTTGATTTAGATGCAAATATCTTCTCCGTCTACTCTTTTTTCAACACATTTAAGTTTACACAAAATCGTATAACATTTTGCTACTTTTTACAAATTAGGTTTTTTTTTTTTTTTTTTTTTTTAAAGTGTTGGAGATATCGTGAATTCAATCATGGCTTTACTTAATAGTTTGTTTATCATCTCAAAATACTTCAAAATCATAATACTCTTTCCAAATTTTGCTCCAATTTAACCTCATCCATATTATCTAGAATAATCGTATAATTTCTTTGCTACTTTTTTTGATGAGTCCATTTCTTAATAATTTTTGTTACTCAACTATAAAATATTTTATTTGTTGTCTATATTAATATGTTAACTTTGATTTAGATGCAAATATCTCCTCCGTCTACTCTTTTTTCAACACATTTAAGTTTACACAAAATCGTATAGCATTTTGCTACTTTTTACAAATTAGGTTTTTTTTTTTTTTTTATTGTTGGAGATATCGTGAATTCAATCATAGCTTTACTTAATAGTTTATTTATCATCTACAAATACTTCAAAATCATAACACTCTTTCCAAATTTTGCTCCAATTTAACCTCATCCACATTATCTAGAATAATCGTATAATTTCTTTGCTACTTTTTTTGATGAGTCCATTTCTTAACAATTTTTGTTACTCAACTATAAAATATTTTATTTGTTGTCTATATTAGTATGTTAACTTTGATTTAGATGCAAATATCTCCTCCGTCTACTCTCTTTTCACCACATTTAAGTTTACACAAAATCGTATAGCATTTTGCTACTTTTTACAAATTAAGGTTTTTTTTTTTTTTTTTTTTTTTTTAAGTGTTGGAGATATCGTCAATTCAATCATAGCTTTACTTAATAGTTTGTTTATCATCTCAAAATACTTCAAAATCATAACACTCTTTCCAAATTTTGCACTAATTTAACCTCATCCATATTATCTAGAAAAATCGTATAATTTCTTTGCTACTTTTTACAAATTAAGGTTTTTTTTTAAGTGTTGGAGATATCGTGAATTGAATCATAGCTTTACTTAATAGTTTATTTATCATTTCCAAATACTTCAAAATCATAACACTCTTTCCAAATTTTGTTCCAATTTAACCGCATCCACATTATCTAGAATAATCGTAAAATTTTTTTGCTACTTTTTTTTGATGAGTCCATTTCTTAACAATTTTTGTTACTCAACTATAAAATATTTTATTTGTTGTCTATATTAGTATTTTAACTTTGATTTAGATGCAAATATCTCCTTCGTCTACTCTCTTTTCACCACATTTAAGTTTACACAAAATCGTATAGCATTTTGCTACTTTTTACAAATTAAGGTTTTTTTTTTTTTTTTTTTTTTTTTTTTTTTTTTTAAGTGTTGTAGATATCGTGAATTCAATCATAGCTTTACTTAATAGTTTATTTATAATCTCCAAATAATTCAAAATCATAACACTCTTTCTAAATTTTGCTCCAATTTAACCTCATCCATATTATCTAGAATAATCGTATAATTTCTTTGCTACTTTTTTTGATGAGTCCATTTCTTAACAATTTTTGTTACTCAAATATAAAATATTTTATTTGTTGTCTATATTAGTATGTTAACTTTGATTTAGATGCAAATATCTCCTTCGTCTACTCTCTTTTCACCACATTTAAGTTTACACAAAATCGTATAGCATTTAGCTACTTTTAACAAATTAAGGTTTTTTTTTTTTTTTTTTTTTTAAGTGTTGGAGATATCGTGAATTCAATCATAGCTTTACTTAATAGTTTGTTTATCATCTCAAAATACTTCAAAATCATAACACTCTTTCCAAATTTTGCACTAATTTAACCTCATCCATATTATCTAGAAAAATCGTATAATTTCTTTGCTACTTTTTACAAATTAAGGTTTTTTTTAAGTGTTGGAGATATCGTGAATTGAATCATAGCTTTACTTAATAGTTTATTTATCATCTCCAAATACTTCAAAATCATAACACTCTTTCCAAATTTTGCTCCAATTTAACCTCATCCACATTATCTAGAATAATCATATAATTTTTTTGCTACTTTTTTTTGATGAGTCCATTTCTTAACAATTTTTGTTACTCAACTATAAAATATTTTATTTGTTGTCTATATTAGTATTTTAACTTTGATTTAGATGCAAATATCTCCTTCGTCTACTCTCTTTTCACCACATTTAAGTTTACACAAAATCGTATAGCATTTTGCTACTTTTTACAAATTAAGGTTTTTTTTTTTTTTTTTTTTTTTTTTTTTTTTTTTTTTAAGTGTTGGAGATGTCGTGAATTCAATCATAGCTTTACTTAATAGTTTATTTATAATCTCCAAATAATTCAAAATCATAACACTCTTTCCAAATTTTGCTCCAATTTAACCTCATCCATATTATCTAGAATAATCGTATAATTTCTTTGCTACTTTTTTTGATGAGTCCATTTCTTAACAATTTTTGTTACTCAAATATAAAATATTTTATTTGTTGTCTATATTAGTATGTTAACTTTGATTTAGATGCAAATATCTCCTTCGTCTACTCTCTTTTCACCACATTTAAGTTTACACAAAATCGTATAGCATTTTGCTACTTTTTACAAATTAATTTTTTTTTTTTTTTTTTTTAAGTGTTGGAGATATCGTGAATTCAATCATAGCTTTACTTAATAGTTTGTTTATCATCTCAAATACTTCAAAATCATAACACTCTTTCCAAATTTTACACCAATTTAACCTCATCCATATTATCTAGAATAATCGTATAATTTCTTTGCTACTTTTTTTGATGAGTCCATTTCTTATCAATTTTTGTTACTCAACTATAAAATATTTTATTTGTTGTCTATATTAGTATGTTAACTTTGATTTAGATGCAAATATCTCCCCCGTCTACTCTTTTTTCAACACATTTAAGTTTACACAAAATCGTATAGCATTTTGCTACTTTTTACAAATTAGGTTTTTTTTTTTTTAAGTGTTGGAAATATCGTGAATTCAATCATAGCTTTACTTAATAGTTTATTTATCATCTCCAAATAATTCAAAATCATAACACTCTTTCCAAATTTTGCTCCAATTTAACCTCATCCATATTATCTAGAATAATCGTATAATTTCTTTGCTACTTTTTTTGATGAGTCCATTTCTTAACAATTTTTGTTACTCAACTATAAAATATTTTATTTGTTGTCTATATTAGTATGTTAACTTTGATTTAGATGCAAATATCTCCTCCGTCTACTCTTTTTTCAACACATTTAAGTTTACACAAAATCGTATAGCATTTTGCTACTTTTTACAAATTAGGTTTTTTTTTTTTTTAAGTGTTGGAAATATCGTGAATTCAATCATAGCTTTACTTAATAGTTTATTTATCATCTCCAAATACTTCAAAATCATAACACTCTTTCCAAATTTTGCTCCAATTTAACCTCATCCACATTATCTAGAATAATCGTATAGTTTCCTTGCTACTTTTTTTTTTATGAGTCCATTTCTTAACAACTTTTGTTACTCAACTATAAAATATTTTATTTGTTGTCTATATTAGTATGTTAACTTTGATTTAGATGCAAATATCTCCTTTGTCTACTCACTTTTCACCACATTTAAGTTTACACAAAATCGTATAGCATTTAGCTACTTTTAACAAATTAAGGTTTTTTTTTTTTTTTTTTTTAAGTGTTGGAGATATCGTGAATTCAATCATAGCTTTACTTAATAGTTTGTTTATCATCTCAAAATACTTCAAAATCATAACACTCTTTCCAAATTTTGCACTAATTTAACCTCATCCATATTATCTAGAAAAATCGTATAATTTCTTTGCTACTTTTTAAAAATTAAGGTTTTTTTTAAGTGTTGGAGATATCGTGAATTGAATCATAGCTTTACTTAATAGTTTATTTATCATCTCCAAATACTTCAAAATCATAACACTCTTTCCAAATTTTGCTCCAATTTAACCTCATCCACATTATCTAGAATAATCATATAATTTTTTTGCAACTTTTTTTTGATGAGTCCATTTCTTAACAATTTTTGTTACTCAACTATAAAATATTTTATTTGTTGTCTATATTAGTATTTTAACTTTGATTTAGATGCAAATATCTCCTTCGTCTACTCTCTTTTCACCACATTTAAGTTTACACAAAATCGTATAGCATTTTGCTACTTTTTACAAATTAAGGTTTTTTTTTTTTTTTTTTTTTTTTTTTTTTTTTTAAGTGTTGTAGATATCGTGAATTCAATCATAGCTTTACTTAATAGTTTATTTATAATCTCCAAATAATTCAAAATCATAACACTCTTTCCAAATTTTGCTCCAATTTAACCTCATCCATATTATCTAGAATAATCGTATAATTTCTTTGCTACTTTTTTTGATGAGTCCATTTCTTAACAATTTTTGTTACTCAAATATAAAATATTTTATTTGTTGTCTATATTAGTATGTTAACTTTGATTTAGATGCAAATATCTCCTTCGTCTACTCTCTTTTCACCACATTTAAGTTTACACAAAATCGTATAGCATTTAGCTACTTTTAACAAATTAAGGTTTTTTTTTTTTTTTTTTTTTTTAAGTGTTGGAGATATCGTGAATTCAATCATAGCTTTACTTAATAGTTTGTTTATCATCTCAAAATACTTCAAAATCATAACACTCTTTCCAAATTTTGCACTAATTTAACCTCATCCATATTATCTAGAAAAATCGTATAATTTCTTTGCTACTTTTTACAAATTAAGGTTTTTTTTAAGTGTTGGAGATATCGTGAATTGAATCATAGCTTTACTTAATAGTTTATTTATCATCTCCAAATACTTCAAAATCATAACACTCTTTCCAAATTTTGCTCCAATTTAACCTCATCCACATTATCTAGAATAATCATATAATTTTTTTGCTACTTTTTTTTGATGAGTCCATTTCTTAACAATTTTTGTTACTCAACTATAAAATATTTTATTTGTTGTCTATATTAGTATTTTAACTTTGATTTAGATGCAAATATCTCCTTCGTCTACTCTCTTTTCACCACATTTAAGTTTACACAAAATCGTATAGCATTTTGCTACTTTTTACAAATTAAGGTTTTTTTTTTTTTTTTTTTTTTTTTTTTTTTTTTTTAAGTGTTGGAGATGTCGTGAATTCAATCATAGCTTTACTTAATAGTTTATTTATAATCTCCAAATAATTCAAAATCATAACACTCTTTCCAAATTTTGCTCCAATTTAACCTCATCCATATTATCTAGAATAATCGTATAATTTCTTTGCTACTTTTTTTGATGAGTCCATTTCTTAACAATTTTTGTTACTCAAATATAAAATATTTTATTTGTTGTCTATATTAGTATGTTAACTTTGATTTAGATGCAAATATCTCCTTCGTCTACTCTCTTTTCACCACATTTAAGTTTACACAAAATCGTATAGCATTTTGCTACTTTTTACAAATTAATTTTTTTTTTTTTTTTTTTTAAGTGTTGGAGATATCGTGAATTCAATCATAGATTTACTTAATAGTTTGTTTATCATCTCAAATACTTCAAAATCATAACACTCTTTCCAAATTTTACACCAATTTAACCTCATCCATATTATCTAGAATAATCGTATAATTTCTTTGCTACTTTTTAAAAATTAAGGTTTTTTTTAAGTGTTGGAGATATCGTGAATTGAATCATAGCTTTACTTAATAGTTTATTTATCATCTCCAAATACTTCAAAATCATAACACTCTTTCCAAATTTTGCTCCAATTTAACCTCATCCACATTATCTAGAATAATCATATAATTTTTTTGCAACTTTTTTTTGATGAGTCCATTTCTTAACAATTTTTGTTACTCAACTATAAAATATTTTATTTGTTGTCTATATTAGTATTTTAACTTTGATTTAGATGCAAATATCTCCTTCGTCTACTCTCTTTTCACCACATTTAAGTTTACACAAAATCGTATAGCATTTTGCTACTTTTTACAAATTAAGGTTTTTTTTTTTTTTTTTTTTTTTTTTTTTTTTTTTAAGTGTTGTAGATATCGTGAATTCAATCATAGCTTTACTTAATAGTTTATTTATAATCTCCAAATAATTCAAAATCATAACACTCTTTCCAAATTTTGCTCCAATTTAACCTCATCCATATTATCTAGAATAATCGTATAATTTCTTTGCTACTTTTTTTGATGAGTCCATTTCTTAACAATTTTTGTTACTCAAATATAAAATATTTTATTTGTTGTCTATATTAGTATGTTAACTTTGATTTAGATGCAAATATCTCCTTCGTCTACTCTCTTTTCACCACATTTAAGTTTACACAAAATCGTATAGCATTTAGCTACTTTTAACAAATTAAGGTTTTTTTTTTTTTTTTTTTTTTAAGTGTTGGAGATATCGTGAATTCAATCATAGCTTTACTTAATAGTTTGTTTATCATCTCAAAATACTTCAAAATCATAACACTCTTTCCAAATTTTGCACTAATTTAACCTCATCCATATTATCTAGAAAAATCGTATAATTTCTTTGCTACTTTTTACAAATTAAGGTTTTTTTTAAGTGTTGGAGATATCGTGAATTGAATCATAGCTTTACTTAATAGTTTATTTATCATCTCCAAATACTTCAAAATCATAACACTCTTTCCAAATTTTGCTCCAATTTAACCTCATCCACATTATCTAGAATAATCATATAATTTTTTTGCTACTTTTTTTTGATGAGTCCATTTCTTAACAATTTTTGTTACTCAACTATAAAATATTTTATTTGTTGTCTATATTAGTATTTTAACTTTGATTTAGATGCAAATATCTCCTTCGTCTACTCTCTTTTCACCACATTTAAGTTTACACAAAATCGTATAGCATTTTGCTACTTTTTACAAATTAAGGTTTTTTTTTTTTTTTTTTTTTTTTTTTTTTTTTTTAAGTGTTGGAGATGTCGTGAATTCAATCATAGCTTTACTTAATAGTTTATTTATAATCTCCAAATAATTCAAAATCATAACACTCTTTCCAAATTTTGCTCCAATTTAACCTCATCCATATTATCTAGAATAATCGTATAATTTCTTTGCTACTTTTTTTGATGAGTCCATTTCTTAACAATTTTTGTTACTCAAATATAAAATATTTTATTTGTTGTCTATATTAGTATGTTAACTTTGATTTAGATGCAAATATCTCCTTCGTCTACTCTCTTTTCACCACATTTAAGTTTACACAAAATCGTATAGCATTTTGCTACTTTTTACAAATTAATTTTTTTTTTTTTTTTTTTTTTAAGTGTTGGAGATATCGTGAATTCAATCATAGCTTTACTTAATAGTTTGTTTATCATCTCAAATACTTCAAAATCATAACACTCTTTCCAAATTTTACACCAATTTAACCTCATCCATATTATCTAGAATAATCGTATAATTTCTTTGCTACTTTTTTTGATGAGTCCATTTCTTATCAATTTTTGTTACTCAACTATAAAATATTTTATTTGTTGTCTATATTAGTATGTTAACTTTGATTTAGATGCAAATATCTCCCCCGTCTACTCTTTTTTCAACACATTTAAGTTTACACAAAATCGTATAGCATTTTGCTACTTTTTACAAATTAGGTTTTTTTTTTTTTTAAGTGTTGGAAATATCGTGAATTCAATCATAGCTTTACTTAATAGTTTATTTATCATCTCCAAATACTTCAAAATCATAACACTCTTTCCAAATTTTGCTCCAATTTAACCTCATCCATATTATCTAGAATAATCATATAATTTTTTTGCAACTTTTTTTTGATGAGTCCATGAAACGCCCTAAATTCGCGAACATTTTTTTTTTTTGTTTAGTAAAGTCCCACGTCTAAAATATGACATTATAGACTCGTTATATCATTCCCTCAATCAAATAAGGATTCAAATAAGAAAATGTTGAAATTACAAGTGATTCCCCAGGAATGACTCCCATTCCCCAGGAATAGAGCTTGCTGTTAACATTTAGATACGGATTCCCCAGGAATGACTCCCATTCCCCGGGAATCAGGGCTGCACAAACTAATACCCAAATACGAATTTCAAACGCGCATAACTTTTTACTCGTTACGAATTAGACCACCAAATTTTGCAGGCACCTTCAATATGCCAACATGAAACTTTCCCTTTTTACACTTTTTCACAATACGCGTTTATCGAGAAAACGGACATGTGACCAATTTTTGACCATTTTAAGCCATTTTGGTGGACAAGTCATATTCCAAATGGCTTGGTTTCAGACTTCTACTTTTTACCCACATATTCTAGGATACATTTGACACGTGTGAGCATATTCATCAACATCATACACCCACTCTAATTCGTTTTGACTCCTTTGACCCGTTTAGTGTCTATTTGGACACTTTCACTAAAACTGATGATCCCAGCTAGAGATCTTAGTATGTATTACTTTGATTGATTATTAATAAGCTTGCGGAATAGTTTATTAATAACTTGAAGAACAAACTTGTATATAACAGAATATCTAACCAAAAGCTTCAATATTATTAACAATAATACGAACACACAACTTGTGTTAGGGTTTACAACCTTGAAGCTAATAACTAGAATGAATTTGTCTTATCTACCTCTAGGGTTTTACAGAATCTCTATTTATAACACATAGAGTCCTTTACAGAATCAAACTATTATGGAAATCCTATCTATTCCATAATTCTCTAACCGACTAACCAACAGTGGTTGAGTATATAACTAACAGGGGTAGTACTCGTATATTATCAACAGTGGTTGAGTACTTGATACAAAATACTTTACATATACCAACAGTGGCCCTGTTAGACAAATGTACTAACAGCGGTTGTCTTCTTCTAACAGCGGTTGACTTCTACTAACAGCGGTTGACTTCTACTAACAGCGGTTGAAGTCTTATACCAACAGCGGCATGATACTTGTATTCTGAGCAAATCTAGCAGTGTCTCAGGTCTCAACAATCTCCCCCTAAACTTGATCATTCAGAGTAATGATTCAAGTTTCAATCCTTCTTTTCTTCTTCTTTCTCCTTCATCGTTTGCCTCTTATGCAGTTGATTGAACACCATGTATAAAGCTTTGTAAGCTCCTTCAGTAATGATGGTTGTAGATAACTTCAAATCAATCAATCTATTCAGCAGCCCTGTTCCCAGCACATAATATCGATCATCAAACATGTAGATCACCTGCCCATTGTTAAATACTACCATGTGTACTCCAGCTCTGGCAAAATATCTCCAGGTTATAACCCTTTGATAACAATGAAAGAATAAGTGATACAAGCTGGCTGGTTCAAACAGGCTCTGCAATAACTCCATCATTTGTCGTTCAATCACTGCTTCAGAGTTCTTTCTATTCCTGATTCTGCTCACTTGATACAATTCCAAAAGATCATCTCTTGTACAAATTCTGAGCAAATCAACCATACTCCCAACATGATCATCAAATCCTCTTTCCCTTTCAATCTTGATCTCAAGGATCATTTTTCTGAAACCATAATCAATTGCTACTCCTTCCCAATTTATAATTCTAGCCTTTCTTGGTCCTTCAGAAATCTCCTTGCTATCAGTCAGAATCTTGATTCTCTTTTTCAGCTCTGGATCAAATCTTGGAATATCAGGAATAACATTATCTTTAGAAATCTGATTTTTTCATGAATTTCTTCTAACTTCATTCTGCTTATCCTCTAAAGCTTTTTCTGCTGCTTCAACAGCTGCCTTTTCTCTTCTTTCTTCTTCTTCTTTCAAAAATTTTACCATTTCCTTATCTGCCTTTTCTTTCCTCTCCTTCATCAATGCATTCAAATGCCTATTCTCTTCCATTTTCTTTGTCCACTCTTCATCTCTTCCCATATACCTATCATATGCCTGTTGCAGCTTCTGCATATTCCATCCTCTAACAATTTTAGCTGGAGCATAATTTTCAGACAGTGCATTGATCATTTGTCTTCTTCTTTCAGCATATGGTAAAGGTTTACTCCTCTTCTTGGCTAATTCCTCTTGTTTTTTCTTTCTAGCCCTTTCCTCATTTGCCCTTTTCATCAACAAAAATCCAGAAGATAACTCTTCCTCTTCATTACCTTTATTCTTCTTTAAATAATCATGAACTCTCTGAGCAGGAAGCTTTAATCCTTGTGCAGTCTTTTCTTTAACAATCTCTGCAGCTTTCTGTGTAATAGTCACTACACTCAGATCATCCAAAATCATTTTCACATCATTACCCTCTTCTTCAGCTTTAGCTTCTGCAGCTCTCCTTATCAACCTTTCTCTTTCTTCTACTTGCATCCTCAGCATATCATGAGACTCAATATGAGGTTCTTTAATTTCTTTCACCTTTGATTTTTCTTTCAACTTTCCTTTACCTTTGTCTTTTGGATCAATCACAGGCAACTTAGACTTAGGTTTAAGTGGTGAAGTTGGTTCTCTTATTGTAACAGGTACCTCTCTTGGTCTTGTTGTTGTTGTAGTTGTGACAGGGGTTGATATGACAGCAGTGGTGATTGGTGTATTAACAGTGGTAGGAGTTGGTGTACTAACAGGGGTAGATGTAACAGTGGTTGGGTTAGTGTTGACAGGGGTTGAAATTGCGATAACAGTGGTAGAAGTTTTGACAGGGGATAAAGTTTTAGTTGGCTTTCTTCTGGGAATAGATTTCTTTCTTGTAAAGGTCTGCAACTTCTTCTCTTCAGCAATTGATTGCTCCCCCTTAACCTCAACTTCTCCTTCTTTTTCAACATCATCAACCACCTCATACACTGGCCTATCACTGAAACTAACTCTTTTCTTATCATCTAGGTTAGTACCCATCACATCCCAAACATATAATCTAAGTGCAGCTTTCTCAGGCAATCCTTTATTCAATGGAAATACCTGATAAACTGTTTCATCAGTCTGCTCTGCTCCTGCACCATCAACTACCTCATCATCTAAACTTTCATGTATCACATAATCAGATACATTTAGCTCCTCCTCAGCCTTATCCCTGCTCTGCACATAATCATCATCTTTATCATCAAACACTAACTCCACAGTGTCTTCTGATTGTGCCACATTATGCTCACATACATTCATCTCAACTGTATCATCATCAAACTCAAGCACCTCTGTAGCTGTATTATCATCAAACACCTCTGTAGCTGCAGAATCATCATTCATCTCATCAATGTTTATCATTTCTCCACCCATATCATAATGAGGTCCATGTGAATCATCATCATCATCATCACCTGCTCTTGAACCATCATCTTCAGGCATAATATCATCATCTGCTTTTTTCTCCCCCTTGCCTGAAGATTCCTTTAACCTATTTGCAGATAAAAGAATATTGTTGACAGCCTCCTCAAGCATTAACAATCTATTCTGCACATCAAGCAACTCTGCCTTCTGATGATCAATGACCTCCTTCTGCTTAGCAATTAACTCATCCTGAGCTTGAATTTTCTGTTGAGCCTCTTTTCTATAAGCCCTTTCCCTCTCATATTTGCTCCATAGTTTATTGACATCATGTACAAGATAAGAAATCGTCAATTCATCAGTATCACTAGGCTCATCAACATTAGAGTGTGACCTCTTAGTTGAATCCTTGCCCACATCTGCCACTGCAGATGTCCCTTGGTTATTGGTACTGGGACCTACATTTGAATCATCACCCATAGGCTCATCAAACATAGTTGCCTCTGGTTGGGTCTGAGTAATGTTACCACTATCCTGCCCTGCCAGTGGGCTAGAAACAGTAGTGGCAGCCCTTCCAGAATGAACATTTTCATCAAGTATGTTCACCTGTTGTGTTGGAACATTTGACTGAGACTGTGGAGAAACAGGAATCTCCATAGCCTGTGTAGCCTTCTTGGATTTCTTGGCTTTAGATTGGGTAGGCTGTTTGTTCCCTTGTTTTCTTTTAATGCCACCTCTTGATGTGTGTTCAGAACCAACTTGTGTTGTTGGTCTGTCATCATTTGGTCCAGATGGTGTTGGTAATACACCACCAGTGGCAGAAGGAGTAACTAGCATTGTAGAAAATAATGCAGTTTCCTTCTTAGAAAAAGCATTCTGATACTTATTCATAGCCTGAATAGTCCTCAAAGATAGAGTAGAACTAACAATCACACTATCCTCTGCTGGCAGATTTGACAATTGATTATTCAATAAAATCTGAACAAATCTAGGGTACATAACGAATGTATCACCCTTTACATTCCTAACCATATTATCTAAGATAAATCTAGACATATTAAATTTAATACCCTGTGCCAAGCAGATAATAGGATATGCAATAGTAGAACTAAATTCATTAAAACTAGTTCTCTTTTGAGACAAACATACCAGAAAAGTATGAATGTAGAACTTCCATTGAGGACAAAACCATGACTTCAAGAAAGTATATTCTGATCTTGTCTTTCCTGAACCTTCATACCCCATATCCATAATGCCTTTAAACAAATCTTCTCTCGATAACTCCAGAATTCCACCTTCATCATCAAACTGTAAAAGTTCTCTTAGAACAATCTCAGTAACCATTACCTTCTGACCCTTGACAGTGGAATGAATGTGAGTAATGCCATTAACATTCCCTTCCTTTGCATTCTGCCAGAACTCCTGAATATGTGATCGAATCAATCGTGGAGCGACAGTAAGGGCATAAGTAACTGGACAATTACTCAAGAAATCGATGATAGGGTGAAAATACTCATCGGCAAGTTCTTTATTCAAGAAAGCCCTCATGTTGTGTTCAGAATGAACACTTAGCATAGAAGTACCAGAATCAGACGATGATGAAGATGCCATTGATGTAATCGATGAACGAACGAAGAGTGAATTACAATAAACAACTCAAAGCGAGAGCGATTATTGAAGGGTTTTGAAAATTTTGAAAGCGTAATTGAAAAAGTGAAGTATTTGAGTATTTATTTGATGACAGTGCCAAGCCCTAAAAATAGAACTAGCAGTGGCACTTCTGGTTATACCCAACAGGGGTATAATTTACAAACAAACCCAACAGGGGTACCTCACTTGTCAATTTATAGTCAACCCTTTCTAACCATCTAACAAAGCTAGCAGCGGCTGATAGTCTAGCAGGGGCATCCGACCAAGGAAACGCCAACTTAGAACTAACAGGGGCATAAACTTAGCTTAGTTAGACAACGAATTTTTTTTTTTTTTTTTTTTTTTAACCAAAACAAATAAGAAGAAACAAATAAAACATTAAATTCCAGCTCAAGTGATGTCTCTTGACAGTGGCTGAAACCTGCAATATTAAACTAAGAAAAACAACTAGCAGGGGTTAAATTACACACATATACAGCAGAGGTTTAAAATACATTGACAGTGGCAAAGGTAGACTAACAGTGGCACCATCTGTTATCATGATGAAGCTAACAGTGGCAACACCTGACCCTGTCACATACAATATATTTTACCCCTGTTAGTATCAAATCCAGACCAAAACACTACGTGAGATTGATCATACCAATATTAGTTATCAAAAATGTAAATCTTCCTACATCAAATGCTTTTGTAAAAAGATCTGCAAGTTGATTATCAGTATGAATTTTAAAAATATGAATCAATCTTTTATCATAACAATCTCTTATAAAATGATATCTGATTTCAATGTGTTTGGTTTTTGAATGCTTAACTGGATTCTGAATGATACTAATAGCAGAAGTATTATCAATATAAATAGGAGTGTTCATGAAAGTCAAACCATAATCCAGCATTTGATTCTGAATCCAAAGAACCTGTGCACAGCAACTTGATGCTGCAACATATTCTGCTTCTGCTGTAGAAGTGGAAACTGTGGTTTGCTTCTTGCATTGCCATGACACTAACCTATTTCCAAGAAATTGACATCCTCCACTAGTCGATTTCCTATCCATATTCTCACCACCATAGTCACTATCTGTGAATGCCTTTAGCTCAAAATCTGATCCTTTAGCATACCAAAGGCCCAAGTCTGGTTGACCTTTCAAGTATCTAAAGATCCTCTTCACAGCATACATGTGTGACTGCTTTGGATTGGTCTGATATCTAGCACAAAGACACACTGCAAACATTATATCAGGTCTAGATGAAGTTAAATACATCAATGAACCAATCATTGACCTGTATAAGTGCACATCTACTTCCTCCCCCTCAGGATCAGAATTAAGATGTTTATGTGCCTCCATGGGAGTGCTAGCTACCTTCACGTCTTTATAACCAAATTTATTCAAAATATCTTTCACATACTTCCCTTGGTTAATGAAGATTCCATCTGACTTCTGCTTGACCTGCAATCCTAAAAAGAATGTGAGTTCACCCATTGAACTCATCTTGAACTTCTTATGCATTAAATCTTCAAACTCTTTGCACAATGAATCCCTTGTAGACCCGAAAATAATATCATCAACATACACCTGTACCAGCAATATATCTCTTTGAACCCTCTTGGTAAACAATGTCTTGTCAATAGTACCTCTCTTGAATCCATTCTTGAGCAAGTACTCAGATAGAGTATCATACCAAGCTCTTGGAGCTTGATGTAATCCATACAATGCTTTCTTCAATCTGCACACTCTATCTGGATATGTTGGATCTTCAAACCCTGGTGGTTGGCAAACATACACCTCATCATCAATTAGACCATGAAGAAAAGCACTCTTCACATCCATTTGATAGACTTTGAAATCCTGATAAGATGCATAAGCTAAAAATAATCTAATAGCTTCTATTCTAGCAACAGGGGCAAAGACATCATCATAATCTATGCCTTCTTCCTGTGTGTACCCCTGTGCTACCAACCGAGCCTTATTCTTGATCACTATCCCTCTTTCATCTCTCTTGTTCTTGAAGATCCACCTTGTGCCTATAGCTTTCTTTCCTTTTGGAAGATCAACCAAATCCCACACATCTTGCAGTTTGAATTGCAACAATTCTTCCTGCATAGATTCAATCCAGCTTGGATCTTTGAGAGCCTCCACTGCCTTCTTTGGTTCCATCTGAGAAAGAAAACATACATATAATGAAGTATGTACATCTTCTTCTCTTACCTTGGTTTGATGTCTAGTCTGAACAGGAGTACTAATGTCACCAATGATCAAATCCAAGGAATGATCTTTATGAACCACATATTTAGAGGTAGAAGGATCAATTACTTCTCTTTCCAAATTAGAACCCAAAAGATTATCTATCTCAGAGTCTGAAAAAGACTCTCTTTCCTCTCTTTCCTTTGATGGCTTTGGAGTTGCTTCAGAATCTGACAAAGAAGTCCTTTCCAAAACTTGAAATGGAGGACTTTGTTCAACAAATTTTGGAGAATCATGCTCTTCCTCTGACTCATGCTCTGGATCTGTATGAGATCCCTTTGAAGTGAATGGTTGATGATCTGATGAAGTTAAATCATCTGCACCCTTGCTTGCACCAGTTTTACCAGGTGAACCATTTGAATCATCAGAAGAAGCATCTTGCTCTAATTGGAATACTTCTGGAGGATCTGGAGACCAAATAGGAAACAAGACATACTTCAAGTCATCCTTTTTAGTTTGACTTGAGGTTGATTTCCCATCCTTACCTGCATCATTACCTGCATCTGTACCTGCATCTGTACCTGCACTAATAGACAAATCTGGATATCTAAAAGCATGGGTTAGTGCATCAATATCAAACAAAACTTCTGGACCTTTTCCTTCTACATTTGATGTATGTTCATTAAAGGTCACATCCATGGTCTCTTCTATGATCCTAGTCCTTTTGTTAAATACTCTATAAGCCTTGCTTTGAATAGAGTATCCAACAAATACACCCTCATCTACCTTACTCTGAAACTTACCAAGATGATCTCTGGTATTTAAGACAGTACAAGGACATCCAAATGGTTTTAAAAAGCTAACCAAAGGTTTTCTCTTAAAGAATAACTCATAGGGTGTCTTGTTATGAGGTTTAATAATCAAAATCCTATTCAAAACATAACAAGCAGTGCTAACAGCCTCTGCCCAAAAGGACATTGGTAGTTTAGCATCTGCTAGCATGCTTCTAGCAGCCTCAATTAGTGTCATATTCCTCCTCTCAGCTACTCCATTTTGTTGTGGAGTCCTAGGTGCACTATACTGTCTTTCTATACCTTTATCCTCACAGAACTTATTCATCTCATGATTCTTAAATTCTGTCCCATTATCACACCTGATGATCTTAACCTTTTGATTAGTTGAATTCTCAATCCTAGTTATGAATGATCTAAGTATTTCACCTGTCTCATCCTTAGTCCTAAGAAAGAACACCCAACTCATTCTAGAGTAATCATCAGTTATTACCAAACAGTAAGATTTCTTCCCTTGACTAGCTACATTGGTAGGGCCAAACAAATCCATATGTAACAGGTGTAAGGGAGTGGTATTGGTATTCACAAGCTTGGTCTTATAAGAGGTCTTGTGTTGCTTGCCTTTAAGACATGCTACACAGTGGTCACTACATTCAAATAACTTTTCAGGTAAGCCTCTCACTAGCTTATTCCTAACAAGTTTATTCATGGTCTTGAAATTCAAGTGACACATCCTCCTATGCCATAGTTCAGATTCAGATACAGTAGCTTTAGAAATGAGACAGTTAACATTTTGAGATTCCATCTTGTTTAAATCACTACAGTATACATTATCCTTTCTTGGAATTCTCATTAAAATCTTATCTTCAGGTATTTTGAGTTTTTCAGAAAGTATAAGGCATTCTGTGTCAGTGAAATATACAGGATTTTGCTTATCTGTGATTTGACTCACACTAAGCAAATTGTATCTCAATTGCTCAACATAATAAACATCATTGAAAGTGAGCTTACTGCTTTTTACCTTACCTTTACCTGTGATTTTACCTCCTTTAGGATTGCTTCCAAACGCTACATCTCCTCCAGAAAACGCTTTAAAGTCCTGTAGCTTTTTCCTGTCTCCAGTCATGTGTCTTGAACAGCCAGAATCAATATGCCATAAGCTTGGTGGCTTGCCCTGCACATATATGAGAAAAACAATTAGTTTTTCTTGGGAACCCAAACCAATTTGGCTTTGGGTTTCCCATGAGCACCTTTGACATCAACCCTTTTGACAGTGATTGATTTCAGTGCTGCATTGGTTTTGGACACTTCAGATTTACACTCATTTTTATGTCTCCAAAAACAATCTGTTTTAGACCTGACAGGGGTTAATGGTCTGACAGTGGTCACCTTTAAGTTTGTATTGATTACCCTGGCAGTGGTAGCTTTACTTGGTATATACATTCTTTTGAAATGTTTAATACCAGCAGAGGTACCATGCCTGACAGTGGTCAAACCCTCCCCTGTTCGTGTCTTGCCTCTGTTAGCCGTTGACAGGGGCACTGCTGTAGCATTAACAGGGGCTGCAGCCTTGCCTCTGTTAGGCTTATTTATCAACACATGACCTGTACCACTGTTCCTATTATTTTTAGGATTGTAGTAACAGTCCTGTTGAAGATGATTATATCTACCACAAATAAAACATGACTTTCTTTTCACACATTCAAACCCATTACCCAACCTTTGTGAAACCAATTGGTTCCAATTTCTTTGATTACCCCTGGGAATGGATTTATTCACATTACTTGCAGTATGTAACTCAGACTTCTTTGATTTACATGTACACTTATCACACTCAGATTTCAACTTGTCTTTTGATTCAGTATTGACCTTTTTGTGTACATACCCTAAATCTGAACTAGCCTTGTTGGTTTTCCTGACTTGATCTAACTGAGCCTTTGCTTTCTCAACAAACATCTTTTTACCCTCTTCTAGTTTAGTACTATTAAGTTCAGAAACTAGACCAGTAATAGACTTAACACTACCATCCACAGAATTACCACTAGATGAGCTATCACTATCACACTCATCTTCCTCAGTCCAATCAGATACCTCAACTTTATCAAAATTCACATTATCATCACAATTAACAACTGGATCTACCTTTTTAACCTCCTCAGACACACCTACCTTAAGTGTTTCTAAAACAAAATCAGTTTTAGGTGGGAAATAAGTATGATTATAAGGTGGAGGAACAGCATTAAGGTTGTAACCTAATCCAAGTTTTAATTTATCATGAATTTGAGACTTGATTAAGTTTTGAACACCTTTTGAAACATTTTCCAATTCATCAACTTTCAATTTTATTGACTCCTTATCAGAAATTGCCTCAGCCAACTTAGCACTTAGCATATCAACTTTTGTTTGTAAAGCTTTCTTTTCCCAATTTAGATACTTAACATCTAAGTGAAATTGAGATTCATTCTTTTCATAAGCTTTTATCTGATTTTCTAAGTTTTCAATAGCTAAAGTGGCATGTTGACTCTTTTCCTTACAAGCTTTTAATTCATTACACACAACCATATTATGATCCCTATAAAATTTAACCATTTTCTTACATGCAGGAGAACATAATTTAGATTGTACCTCATATGGAATGTCTGACGGCTCTGGTTCTTCTGTGACAGCCATCAAAGCTTGATTCTGAACTATAAGCTCTTCTTGGTCACTCCAGTCAAATCCTCCCATTCCATCTTGAGCAACCAATGAATCTGAAGTGGTGTTCTGAACAGGTACCAATCTTCTTTGTGGAGCAGAACTATTTCTCATAATACCATTCTGAGATCCTCCAGCCTGTGTGCTCTTGCATTCTCTAGCAAAGTGTCCCATCTTGTGACAGTTGAAACACTCCACCTTGCTCTTGTCAAAACCAGCTACACCATCTCTCTTGTAAGAAAAATTTCTGTTCCCAGACCTCTGCATAAACCTCTTTGCCCTGATTGTAATCATGGCCATCTGCCATCTTAAATCCATCTCTTCCAGGTCCTCTTCACTAACCTGCTCCAAATCTTCTGTAGTTAATGAAGAATTCACATGGCTTGCAAAGAATGCTTCCAATACATTATCATTAGCACCAGATGTGCTGCAACTACCAGATTCACCAACAGAAACAAAAGCAGCATTGTTAGAGCTACCATTGGACTGTTTCAACGCTAGAACTTCAGGCTCAAAATTCCTCAGATCATTGTACAGGTCTTCAATCTCTTTCTCTTCAAGATCTGGACTTTGTCTAAGTCCCACAGTGTACATATTCCAATCTGTACCAAGTGATCTTAGAAACTTCCTGTTCAAGTCATCTTTATCAATCTTGACATTGTGATTTTCTAAATCACCCACAAGTTTTTGAAACCTATCAAAAGTCTGAGTCAGAGTTTCAGACTTTACACCTGCAAAGTTTTCAAACTGTTGTTTGAGAAGAGATCTCTTATTCTTCTTGGTGTTATCATTACCACCAAATCTCTTAACAATTGCTTGCATAAGAACCTGAGCATCTTCACAGTTTTCAAACTTCCTTTGATACTCATTAGGAATAGACAAAAGTAGAGTACTTAATGCCTTCCACTCTGTTGCTCTTTCTTTTCTCTCTGCATCAGACTTTGGTGGTGGTCTTTCTTCCTTTTTACCATCTGCATCCTTAGTATAGTTTGGTCCATTAGTAACCACCTCCCACATCATATAATCCGTAAGCAACATGTATTGCCTAATCCTAGTTTGCCATAGCTCAAACTCATCAGGTTTGAGCATGGGAATCTTTGTAGCTTGAATACCTTCCATTGATTCAGTAGACATCTTGTTATTTGTTGAAAAAGCTGCGAAATTCAATTACCTTCTTCAAGATCAAAGTAATATCAAGCTCTGATACCACTTGATGATCCCAGCTAGAGATCTTAGTATGTATTACTTTGATTGATTATTAATAAGCTTGCGGAATAGTTTATTAATAACTTGAAGAACAAACTTGTATATAACAGAATATCTAACCAAAAGCTTCAATATTATTAACAATAATACGAACACACAACTTGTGTTAGGGTTTACAACCTTGAAGCTAATAACTAGAATGAATTTGTCTTATCTACCTCTAGGGTTTTACAGAATCTCTATTTATAACACATAGAGTCCTTTACAGAATCAAACTATTATGGAAATCCTATCTATTCCATAATTCTCTAACCGACTAACCAACAGTGGTTGAGTATATAACTAACAGGGGTAGTACTCGTATATTATCAACAGTGGTTGAGTACTTGATACAAAATACTTTACATATACCAACAGTGGCCCTGTTAGACAAATGTACTAACAGCGGTTGTCTTCTTCTAACAGCGGTTGACTTCTACTAACAGCGGTTGACTTCTACTAACAGCGGTTGAAGTCTTATACCAACAGCGGCATGATACTTGTATTCTGAGCAAATCTAGCAGTGTCTCAGGTCTCAACAAAAACTAATCCATTTCAACCATTTGACTCTTGGATTCAATTCATTTCAACAACATACTAAAATTCTTGACTCATGATCATTCATTTGGACCACAATACAACATTTGACTCGTTGATCATAATTACACCAAAATTATGATCAATACTTACATATTTCAAAATATATTACATTTACCACCATACAATATTCCCATTACCCAATTTGACACCATCATAATCCACTTTGACTTTGCCAAGTCAAAGACGCAGTTTTCAACCAAATGACATATTACACTTTAATTCATCAACATTATTTCAAAGGTGTCTTTTTGGGCGATTTACACAAGTGATAATTCAAACGACAATTCAAAAGGAAGAGAAGCTTGTCTAACCACATTGCAAGCTCCAATCCACGCTACTTCTTTGTAATCCTATTTCATCCAAATGGTTCAACCAAACCATAGACCTACAAAATGAAATCCACTGAAACAAGTAAGCATAAAGCTTAGTGAGCTTATGGACAATTAAATGAATAATCCACAAATACAATAACATAATTCGTTTATCAAAGATTCACTTATCTGTTTCCACAATTAACAACGAAACTGTTGTAAAGATTTCTCTTTATTTCGTAAGGATCCGCGGTCCAATAGATACAAGCAAGCAAGGTATCAAATTACATCAAATTGAATACCAAGCTTAAGATACATGTGGTGCCATGCACCTATTTCGTAATCCATGATTATTTCGTATTAATACAATCCCTACAATTCACTCATTCCACAATTTCACATAATCATCACATTATTCACACACCAATTCGCTTAATCAACAAACAAACATCTTAGCATCAAATACAAAACTTGATATCACCACAACACATAGAATCAATATCCTAATTATCACAACAAGAATCAAGATTCAATGCAACTAATATTTCATTGGGTCGTACAACCCTATTACTTAGAATCAATCCATTAATTCACCACCATAATAATTCATTATTAAGAAACAAGATAAGATACAAACAACTAATACTCGATTGTATGGACCTCTTGCTCGTAAGCAATCCGGAATATACAATCATTATTCATTTAATCCTCATAACACTCACCTTTGCTTTTTAGGCAAAGCATGATTCCACATTCCATAGCAAGATCATCATTCTTGATCACCTAGCACATACATATTGATACAATAACACATTTAATAACTAGTAATCACCATAATCAATCCATCAACATTACCAATCTATCACCCTTCTTGGATTGATCATATTATACATAATCCTTTATTTCATGATTCTCATTATTTCATTATTTCATTATTTCATTATTTCATTACTTATATCATAATCATATTCATGACTAAATCACTTATATTTCATTTTAATCATTACTAATGATCACCATGGTCATTTTCAACATAATTATCATCATAATCATAATTAACTCACTTGTTTAATTCTCTTGATTCGATATTTCAACTCTCATAATCATACTTCAATAACCCTTTTTAAACACTAATTAAGGTGTATTAACACCAAACCATCCTTCTTTATACCAAACCCACTTGATTACTAATCATATATTTCAATTAATCCATTATTTCATTGAATTAATATCATTCATCATCATAGATACAATTATTCATCATTAATTCACCAAAACCCACCAAAACTCAAGAACACCATCTTTGATTCTTCATTTTCAATTCATTTTAATGATACCACAATCACTAGTAAGTTTATCTATCATCAATTCAATGTATTTCATACTTTATTTCGTATTGAAATCATTAATTTCATAAACCCCCATGAAAACCCATAGAAATTAAGATTCTAGGTTAAGAAAATCAAGAAAAGAGATTACCTCATATGAAGAATTGATTAATCATACATGAATTCATGTTCTCTAGCTTCAATTTCATGTTTTGAATCAATTTCAAGTTAGGGTTTAGGGTTTGTACGTGTTTCTTGATTCGTGATGCTTCTGGGAGTTTAAAGAAATGAATATATGATACGTACATATGTGTGTAGTAATAGATATATATGTGTTAATTTATTCCCCGTGATTATTATTGTCTGGAACTTTAAAACCGACTTACAATTATTACTATTTTATTTCACCTAGAGTAATAACAATTTAAAACAACTACTATTACTTTATTCACAATATTACTTTTGGATTTTGGGATGTTACAAGTCTCCCCCACTTATTTCATTTGTGTCCTCACGAATGTCACTCATATAGATTCGTATCAATACTTACTCTACATATGCGGAAGCGTTTATTTCATATACAATACTTATTATTTCATAACATGAATGTAAACCACTTATGTATCCACTTAATCTCTTTGATTCATATTTCATTTTAGTTCCAAACACTTTATTTCGTATTTATTTCATTAGATACATTCACTTTTTTTTTTTTTCAAATCTTGTATTACTAATTTGATCTACTAAGATCAAAAGATAGATACATTCTATATTTCTATAATGGTGAAGTTTCAAGTATACTGCTATCCTCAGTAGGCTGAACTTAACTTCATTCAATCAATACGTATATTACATTAATCTTAATAGTTTTCCAGCTATATATATATTTCATACTACTTTAATTCCATAATTAACAAATTATCCTATGCACATATGGTGTGCATATTTCTTAGATACTTATGCATATAACCAATATGCATATATTTCCATCTATATTAGCACGAAATGTGCATCCATAATAATCCACATATACTTGTATATATATCTTTTATTTCATCAATTTACACACAATCAGTGTGCATTTCAATTTAATCAATCATAAGCACATAATTTGTGCTTTTAATTCTATATACCTTGTTTGCACATAGTACAATATCCAGCACAATATGCAATAATATCATCTATTTCATCATGATTAATACATAATACATACGTCACTCCCTTGAGCAACTCCTAATATAGATACGTATTTTCAATTCTTTCCACATTCACATTTCTAAAAATGTACATGCTTCTATTTTTACCCATGCACATATATTGTGCATACACTTTATTCCCTACTGACCATTCACTTGGGTCATCCATTATTACTAATCACATAAATACTTCGATACACATAATCATTTAGCATCCGGTCTTATCGAAAGATATGCTAAGTTCAACATAGGTTAGCACCAACTATATTTGCATAGGTACTGCCAACAACATATTTCGTAGTATCATACTAGCTACGTCAGCAAAGTATAAATACCAAAATCCTCATATTTCATTTAATCGTAAGATTCTCCCCCACTTAAGATTCATCATATTACTTTTCATAACAAAAATCATATTAAAACAACATTAATTCTTCATTATTTCAAACTATTATACTTACTTTCGTGAAAGTTGCATAATGTCAGCTATTAATACAGTATTACAACACTATTTCATAGTTCAATTATATTACACTTTTGCCGACAGCAACTTATCTTATTTATAAATATTTCGTATTCAATTTATTACTTTTATTGTATATATTCCCTTCATAATCCACATAGTTTAGATACTTTTCTCAATTACAAGGCACATGCTCCTTTGCTTCTGCTTTAATTCGATACGAATTCAATATTACTATTACATTTAATCTTCTAAAATCACATCAAATCTTTTTTTTGATACTTGGCAACTTCAACAATTCCATGTGAATAGCATAATATAACTACGTTGGCCAGACGTTTTTAGATTATGTTATACACACTTCCTTCTCAAGCTACTTCATATCATCCAGCTTCAATGTAATTTCCATGTAAATACATAACACAAAGATTCATAACAGGTAAAACACTTAATAACACATTGAGCACATATATCTAATTTATTGCAAATCATAGATTTCACAGAAGCAAGAAATTCCACGTATTCCAGTAAACATCATTTATTTCACATTCCAACTTATCTCTAATGAATTCATCTTTTGATTCAATCATCAGTCAATCAAATACATATATTTCTAGTCACGTAACAATTAATCACATAATGATAACATATAGCAATCCTATCATTATTCATCATTGTTTATTCCACATTTGACCCGGAAGGCATACATCTCCCTCAATTAAATAAAACAATACCAAAATCTACATATTTCGTAAGCATATCTACATTTATTTCGTCAATGGTTTGATCGCAGTCAAAACATATTCATTAATCGACATATTCCATATTCTTCCTCATGAGCAATTATCCTAAAATCAAGATGTCACATGTTTCGTTAGCAAGGAATTCAGATCACACCCTGCATGTAGCATACCATATTTCTATTACTGATTTCACACTTTATTTCGAAAATGTAAACACTGTTAAGTCCAAACAGGACTATTCCAGATTACTCAAAATTATCCAAGATACTAGCATCTTAATCAATATTTCGTTCTACTAATTCGACACATAATCCGTATTCTAAAGATCTCTCAAAACTATCCATGACGCTAAATGTCTCATTTAATATTTCCGCTACTAAGTCAACAAGTAGCAATCATTAAATATTTCGTACCAGAGAAACATATTAATTCAATTAATTCAACTTAACTACTATACAATTCATATTAGTTTAAGTCTAGGTAATCCTATTGTGGATTACCTAATTCCCTTAAACTATCGCTCTGATACCAACTTGAAACGCCCCAAATTCGTGAACATTTTTTTTTGTTTAGTAAAGTCCCACGTCTAAAATATGACATTATAGACTCGTTATATCATTCCCTCAATCAAATAAGGATTCAAATAAGAAAATGTTGAAATTACAAGTGATTCCCCAGGAATGACTCCCATTCCCCAGGAATAGAGCTTGCTGTTAACATTTAGATACGGATTCCCCAGGAATGACTCCCATTCCCCGGGAATCAGGGCTGCACAAACTAATACCCAAATACGAATTTCAAACGCGCATAACTTTTTACTCGTTACGAATTAGACCACCAAATTTTGCAGGCACCTTCAATATGCCAACATGAAACTTTCCCTTTTTACACTTTTTCACAATACGCGTTTATCGAGAAAACGGACATGTGACCAATTTTTGACCATTTTAAGCCATTTTGGTGGACAAGTCATATTCCAAATGGCTTGGTTTCAGACTTCTACTTTTTACCCACATATTCTAGGATACATTTGACACGTGTGAGCATATTCATCAACATCATACACCCACTCTAATTCGTTTTGACTCCTTTGACCCGTTTAGTGTCTATTTGGACACTTTCACTAAAACTAATCCATTTCAACCATTTGACTCTTGGATTCAATTCATTTCAACAACATACTAAAATTCTTGACTCATGATCATTCATTTGGACCACAATACAACATTTGACTCGTTGATCATAATTACACCAAAATTATGATCAATACTTACATATTTCAAAATATATTACATTTACCACCATACAATATTCCCATTACCCAATTTGACACCATCATAATCCACTTTGACTTTGCCAAGTCAAAGACGCAGTTTTCAACCAAATGACATATTACACTTTAATTCATCAACATTATTTCAAAGGTGCCTTTTTGGGCGATTTACACAAGTGATAATTCAAACGACAATTCAAAAGGAAGAGAAGCTTGTCTAACCACATTGCAAGCTCCAATCCACGCTACTTCTTTGTAATCCTATTTCATCCAAATGGTTCAACCAAACCATAGACCTACAAAATGAAATCCACTGAAACAAGTAAGCATAAAGCTTAGTGAGCTTATGGACAATTAAATGAATAATCCACAAATACAATAACATAATTCGTTTATCAAAGATTCACTTATCTGTTTCCACAATTAACAACGAAACTGTTGTAAAGATTTCTCTTTATTTCGTAAGGATCCGCGGTCCAATAGATACAAGCAAGCAAGGTATCAAATTACATCAAATTGAATACCAAGCTTAAGATACATGTGGTGCCATGCACCTATTTCGTAATCCATGATTATTTCGTATTAATACAATCCCTACAATTCACTCATTCCACAATTTCACATAATCATCACATTATTCACACACCAATTCGCTTAATCAACAAACAAACATCTTAGCATCAAATACAAAACTTGATATCACCACAACACATAGAATCAATATCCTAATTATCACAACAAGAATCAAGATTCAATGCAACTAATATTTCATTGGGTCGTACCACCCTATTACTTAGAAACAATCCATTAATTCACCACCATAATAATTCATTATTAAGAAACAAGATAAGATACAAACAACTAATACTCGATTGTATGGACCTCTTGCTCGTAAGAAATCCGGAATATACAATCATTATTCATTTAAACCTCATAACACTCACCTTTGCTTTTTAGGCAAAGCATGATTCCACATTCCATAGCAAGATCATCATTCTTGATCACCTAGCACATACATATTGATACAATAACACATTTAATAACTAGTAATCACCATAATCAATCCATCAACATTACCAATCTATCACCCTTCTTGGATTGATCATATTATACATAATCCTTTATTTCATGATTCTCATTATTTCATTATTTCATTACTTATATCATAATCATATTCATGACTAAATCACTTATATTTCATTTTAATCATTACTAATGATCACCATGGTCATTTTCAACATAATTATCATCATATTCATAATTAACTCACTTGTTTAATTCTCTTGATTCGATATTTCAACTCTCATAATCATACTTCAATAACCCTTTTTAAACACTAATTAAGGTGTATTAACACCAAACCATCCTTCTTTATACCAAACCCACTTGATTACTAATCATATATTTCAATTAATCCATTATTTCATTGAATTAATATCATTCATCATCATAGATACAATTATTCATCATTAATTCACCAAAACCCACCAAAACTCAAGAACACCATCTTTGATTCTTCATTTTCAATTCATTTTAATGATACCACAATCACTAGTAAGCTTATCTATCATCAATTCAATGTATTTCATACTTTATTTCGTATTGAAATCATTAATTTCATAAACCCCCATGAAAACCCATAGAAATTAAGATTCTAGGTTAAGAAAATCAAGAAAAGAGATTACCTCATATGAAGAATTGATTAATCATACATGAATTCATGTTCTCTAGCTTCAATTTCATGTTTTGAATCAATTTCAAGTTAGGGTTTAGGGTTTGTACGTGTTTCTTGATTCGTGATGCTTCTGGGAGTTTAAAGAAATGAATATATGATACGTACATATGTGTGTAGTAATAGATATATATGTGTTAATTTATTCCCCGTGATTATTATAGTCTGGAACTTTAAAACCGACTTACAATTATTACTATTTTATTTCACCTAGAGTAATAACAATTTAAAACAACTACTATTACTTTATTCACAATATTACTTTTGGATTTTGGGATGTTACAGTCCATTTCTTAACAATTTTTGTTACTCAACTATAAAATATTTTTTTTGTTGTCTATATTAGTATGTTAACTTTGATTTAGATGCAAATATCTCCTTCGTCTACTCTTTTTTCACCACATTTAAGTTTACACAAAATCGTATAGTATTTTGCTACTTTTTACAAATTAAGGGTTTATTTTTTTATTTTTTTTATTTTTTTTTAAGTGTTGGAAATATCGTGAATTCAATTATAGCTTTACTTAATAGTTTGTTTCTCATCTTGAAATACTTCAAAATCATAACACTCTTTCCAAATTTTGCACCAATTTAACCTCATCCATATTATCTAGAATAATCGTATAATTTCTTTGCTACTTTTTTTGATGAGTCCATTTCTTAACAATTTTTGTTACTCAACTATAAAATATTTTATTTGTTGTCTATATTAGTATGTTAACTTTGATTTAGATGCAAATATCTCCACCGTCTACTCTTTTTTCACCACATTTAAGTTTACACAAAATCGTATAGCATTTTGCTACTTTTTACAAATTAGGTTTTTTTTTTTTTTTAAGTGTTGGAGATATCGTGAATTCAAACATAGCTTTACTTAATTATTTATTTATCATCTCCAAATACTTCAAAATCATAACACACTTTCCAAATTTATGTTAACTTTTATTTAGATGCAAATATCTCCTCCGTCTACTCTTTTTTCAACACATTTATGTTTACACAAAATCGTATAGCATTTTGCTACTTTTTACAAATTAGGTTTTTTTTTTTTTTTTTTTTTTTTTTTTTTTAAAGTGTTGGAGATATCGTAAATTCAATCATAGCTTTACTTAATAGTTTGTATATCATCTCAAAATACTTCAAAATCATAACACTCTTTCCAAATTTTGCACTAATTTAACCTCATCCATATTATCTAGAATAATCATATAATTTCTTTGCTACTTTTTTTGATGAGTCCATTTCTTAACAATTTTTGTTACTCAACTATAAAATATTTTATTTGTAGTCTATATTAGTATGTTAACTTTGATTTAGATGCAAATATCTCCTCCGTCTACTCTTTTTTCACCACATTTAAGTTTACACAAAATCGTATAGCATTTTGCTACTTTTTACAAATTAGGTTTTTATTTTTTTTAAGTGTTGGAGGTATCGTGAATTCAATCATAGCTTTACTTAATAGTTTATTTATCATCTCCAAATACTTCAAAATCATAACACTCTTTCAAAATTTTGCTCCAATTTAACCTCATCCATATTATCGAGAATAATCGTATAATTTATTTGCTACTTTTTTTTATGAGTCCATTTCTTAACAATTTTTGTTACTCAACTATAAAATATTTTATTTGTTGTCTATATTAATATGTTAACTTTGATTTAGATGCAAATATCTTCTCCGTCTAATCTTTTTTCAACACATTTAAATTTACACAAAATCGTATAGCATTTTGCTACTTTTTATAAATTAGGTTTTTTGTTTTTTTTGTTTTTTTTGTTTTTTTTAAGTGTTGGAGATATCGTGAATTCAATCATAGCTTTACTTAATAGTTTGTTTATAATCTCAAAATACTTCAAAATCATAATACTCTTTCCAAATTTTGCTCCAATTTAACATCATCCATATTATCTAGAATAATCGTATAATTTCTTTTATACTTTTTTTTATTAGTCCGTTTCTTAACAATTTTTGTTACTCAACTATAAAAATTTTTATTTGTTATCAATATTAGTATGTTAACTTTGATTTAGATGGAAATATCTCCTCCGTCTACTCTTTTTTCGCCACATTTAAGTTTACACAAAATCGTATAGCATTTTGCTACCTTTTACAAATTAGGTTTTTTTTTTTAAGTGTTGGAGATATCGTGAATTCTATCATAGCTTTACTTAATAGTTTATTTGTCATCTCCAAATACTTCAAAATCATAACACACTTTCCAAATTTTGCTCCAATTTAACCTCACCCATATTATCAAGAATAATTGTATAATTTCTTTGCTGTTTTTTTTTGATGAGTCCATTTCTTAACAATTTTTGTTACTCAACTATAAAATATTTTATTTGTTATCTATATTAGTATGTTAACTTTGATTTAGATGCAAATATCTCCTCCGTCTACTTTTTTTTCACCACATTTAAGTTTACACAAAATCGTATATCATTTTGCTACTTTTTTCAAATTGGGTTTTTTTTTTAAGTGTTGTAGATATCGTGAATTCAATCATAGCTTTACTTAATAGTTTATTTATCATCTCCAAATACTTCAAAATCATAACACTCATTCCAAATTTTTCTCCAATTAACCTCATCCGTATTATCAAGAATAATCGTATAATTTTTTGCTACTTATTTTTGATGAGTCCATTTCTTAACAATTTTCTTTACTCAACTATAAAATATTTTATTTGTTGTCTATATTAATATTTTAAATTTGATTTAGATGCAAATATCTCCTCCGTCTACTCTTTTTTCAACACATTTAAGTTTACACAAAATCGTATAGCATTTTGCTACTTTTTACAAATTAGGTTTTTTGTTTTTTTTTTGTTTTTTTTTTTTTTAAGTGTGGGAGATATAGTGAATTCAATCATAGCTTTACTTAATAGTTTGTTTATCATCTCAAAACACTTCAAGATCATAACACTCTTTCCAAATTTTGCTCCAATTTATATCTATATTATCTAGAATAATCGCATAATTTCTTTGCTACTTTTTTTTTATGAGTCCATTTCTTAACAATTTTTATTACTCAACTATAAAATATTTTATTTGTTGTCTATATTAGTATATTAACTTTGATTTAGATGCAAATATCTCCTTCGTCTACTCTTTTTTCACCACATTTAAGTTTACACAAAATCGTATAGCATTTTGCAACTTTTTACAAATTAGGTTTTTTTTTTTTTTAAAGTGTTGGAGATATCGTGAATTTAATCATAGCTTTACTTAATAGTTTATTTATCATCTCCAAATACTTCAAAATCATAACACTCTTTCCAAATTTTGCTCCAATTTAACCTCATCCATATTATCTAGAATAATCGTATAATTTCTTTGCTACTTTTTTTTATGAGTCCATTTCTTAACAATTTTTGTTACTCAACTATAAAATATTTTATTTGTTGTCTATATTAGTATGTTAACTTTGATTTAGATGCAAATATCTCCACCGTCTACTCTTTTTTCAGCACATTTAAGTTTACACAAAATCGTATAGCATTTTGCTACTTTTTACAAATTAAGGTTTTTTTTTTTTAAGTGTTGGAAATATCGTGAATTCAATTATAGCTTTACTTAATAGTTTGTTTATCATCTCAAAATACTTCAAAATCATAACACTCTTTCCAAATTTTGCAACAATTTAACCTCATCCATAATATCTATAATAATCGTATAATTTCTTTGTTACTTTTTTTGATGAGTCAATTTCTTAACAATTTTTGTTACTCAAATATAAAATATTTTATTTGTTGTCTATATTAGTATGTTAACTTTGATTTAGATGCGAATATCTACACCGTCTACTCTTTTTTCACCACATTTAAGTTTACACAAAATCGTATAGCATTTGGCTACTTTTTACAAATTAGGTTTTTTTTTTTTTTAAGTGTTGGAGATATCGTGAATTCAAACATAGCTTTACTTAATAGTTTATTTATCATCTCCAAATACTTCAAAATCATAACACACTTTCCAAATTTTGCTCCAATTTAACCTCATCCATATTATCTATAATAATCGTATAATTTTTTGCTACTTATTTTTGATGAGTCCATTTCTTAACAATTTTCTTTACTCAACTATAAAATATTTTATTTGTTGTCTATATTAGTATTTTAAATTTGATTTAGATGCAAATATCTCCTCCGTCTACTCTTTTTTCAACACATTTAAGTTTACACAAAATCGTATAGCATTTTGCTACTTTTTACAAATTAGGTTTTTTGTTTTTTTTTGTTTTTAAGTGTTGGAGATATAGTGAATTTAATCATACCTTTACTTAATAGTTTGTTTATCATCTCCAAATACTTCAAGATCATAACACTCTTTCCAAATTTTGCTCCAATTTAACATCATCTATATTATCTAGAATAATCGCATAATTTCTTTGCTACTTTTTTTTTATGAGTCCATTTCTTAACAATTTTTGTTACTGAACTATAAAATATTTTATTTGTTGTCTATATTAGTATGTTAACTTTGATTTAGATGCAAATATCTCCTTCGTCTACTCTTTTTTCACCACATTTAAGTTTACACAAAATCGTATAGCATTTTGCAACTTTTTACAAAGTAGGTTTTTTTTTTTTAAGTGTTGGAGATATCGTGAATTCAATCATAGCTTTACTTAATAGTTTGTTTATCATCTCAAAATACTTCAAAATCATAATACTCTTTCCAAATTTTGCTCAAATTTAACCTCATCCATATTATCTAGAATAATCGCATAATTTATTTGCTACTTTTTTTTTATGAGTCCATTTCTTAACAATTTTTATTACTCAACTATAAAATATTTTATTTGTTGTCTATATTAGTATATTAACTTTGATTTAGATGCAAATATCTCCTTCGTCTACTCTTTTTTCACCACATTTAAGTTTACACAAAATCGTATAGCATTTTGCAACTTTTTACAAATTAGGTTTTTTTTTTTTTTAAAGTGTTGGAGATATCGTGAATTTAATCATAGCTTTACTTAATAGTTTATTTATCATCTCCAAATACTTCAAAATCATAACACTCTTTCCAAATTTTGCTCCAATTTAACCTCATCCATATTATCTAGAATAATCGTATAATTTCTTTGCTACTTTTTTTTATGAGTCCATTTCTTAACAATTTTTGTTACTCAACTATAAAATATTTTATTTGTTGTCTATATTAGTATGTTAACTTTGATTTAGATGCAAATATCTCCACCGTCTACTCTTTTTTCAGCACATTTAAGTTTACACAAAATCGTATAGCATTTTGCTACTTTTTACAAATTAAGGTTTTTTTTTTTTTAAGTGTTGGAAATATCGTGAATTCAATTATAGCTTTACTTAATAGTTTGTTTATCATCTCAAAATACTTCAAAATCATAACACTCTTTCCAAATTTTGCAACAATTTAACCTCATCCATAATATCTATAATAATCGTATAATTTCTTTGTTACTTTTTTTGATGAGTCAATTTCTTAACAATTTTTGTTACTCAAATATAAAATATTTTATTTGTTGTCTATATTATTATGTTAACTTTGATTTAGATGCGAATATCTACACCGTCTACTCTTTTTTCACCACATTTAAGTTTACACAAAATCGTATAGCATTTGGCTACTTTTTACAAATTAGGTTTTTTTTTTTTTTAAGTGTTGGAGATATCGTGAATTCAAACATAGCTTTATTTAATAGTTTATTTATCATCTCCAAATACTTCAAAATCATAACACACTTTCCAAATTTTGCTCCAATTTAACCTCATCCATATTATCTATAATAATCGTATAATTTTTTGCTACTTATTTTTGATGAGTCCATTTCTTAACAATTTTCTTTACTCAACTATAAAATATTTTATTTGTTGTCTATATTAGTATTTTAAATTTGATTTAGATGCAAATATCTCCTCCGTCTACTCTTTTTTCAACACATTTAAGTTTACACAAAATCGTATAGCATTTTGCTACTTTTTACAAATTAGGTTTTTTGTTTTTTTTTGTTTTTAAGTGTTGGAGATATAGTGAATTTAATCATACCTTTACTTAATAGTTTGTTTATCATCTCCAAATACTTCAAGATCATAACACTCTTTCCAAATTTTGCTCCAATTTAACATCATCTATATTATCTAGAATAATCGCATAATTTCTTTGCTACTTTTTTTTTATGAGTCCATTTCTTAACAATTTTTGTTACTCAACTATAAAATATTTTATTTGTTGTCTATATTAGTATGTTAACTTTGATTTAGATGCAAATATCTCCTTCGTCTACTCTTTTTTCACCACATTTAAGTTTACACAAAATCGTATAGCATTTTGCAACTTTTTACAAAGTAGGTTTTTTTTTTTAAGTGTTGGAGATATCGTGAATTCAATCATAGCTTTACTTAATAGTTTGTTTATCATCTCAAAATATTTCAAAATCATAATACTCTTTCCAAATTTTGCTCCAATTTAACCTCATCCATATTATCTAGAATAATCGCATAATTTATTTGCTACTTTTTTTTTATGAGTCCATTTCTTAACAATTTTTATTACTCAACTATAAAATATTTTATTTGTTGTCTATATTAGTATATTAACTTTGATTTAGATGCAAATATCTCCTTCGTCTACTCTTTTTTCACCACATTTAAGTTTACACAAAATCGTATAGCATTTTGCAACTTTTTACAAATTAGGTTTTTATTTTTTTTAAGTGTTGGAGGTATCGTGAATTCAATCATAGCTTTACTTAATAGTTTATTTATCATCTCCAAATACTTCAAAATCATAAGACTCTTTCAAAATTTTGCTCCAATTTAACCTCATCCATATTATCGAGAATAATCGTATAATTTATTTGCTACTTTTTTTTATGAGTCCATTTCTTAACAATTTTTGTTACTCAACTATAAAATATTTTATTAGTTGTCTATATTAATATGTTAACTTTGATTTAGATGCAAATATCTTCTCCGTCTAATCTTTTTTCAACACATTTAAATTTACACAAAATCGTATAGCATTTTGCTACTTTTTATAAATTAGGTTTTTTGTTTTTTTTTTTTTTTAAGTGTTGGAGATATCGTGAATTCAATCATAGCTTTACTTAATAGTTTGTTTATAATCTCAAAATACTTCAAAATCATAATACTCTTTCCAAATTTTGCTCCAATTTAACATCATCCATATTATCTAGAATAATCGTATAATTTCTTTTATACTTTTTTTGATTAGTCCGTTTCTTAACAATTTTTGTTACTCAACTATAAAAAATTTTATTTGTTATCAATATTAGTATGTTAACTTTGATTTAGATGGAAATATCTCCTCCGTCTACTCTTTTTTCGCCACATTTAAGTTTACACAAAATCGTATAGCATTTTGCTACCTTTTACAAATTAGGTTTTTTTTTTAAGTGTTGGAGATATCGTGAATTCTATCATAGCTTTACTTAATATTTTATTTGTCATCTCCAAATAATTCAAAATCATAACACACTTTCCAAATTTTGCTCCAATTTAACCTCACCCATATTATCAAGAATAATTGTATAATTTCTTTGCTGCTTTTTTTTGATGAGTCCATTTCTTAACAATTTTTGTTACTCAACTATAAAATATTTTATTTGTTGTCTATATTAGTATGTTAACTTTGATTTAGATGCAAATATCTCCTCCGTCTACTTTTTTTTCACCACATTTAAGTTTACACAAAATCGTATATCATTTTGCTACTTTTTTCAAATTGGGTTTTTTTTTAAGTGTTGTAGATATCGTGAATTCAATCATAGCTTTACTTAATAGTTTATTTATCATCTCCAAATACTTCAAAATCATAACACTCATTCCAAATTTTTCTCCAATTAACCTCATCCGTATTATCAAGAATAATCGTATAATTTTTTGCTACTTATTTTTGATGAGTCCATTTCTTAACAATTTTCTTTACTCAACTATAAAATATTTTATTTGTTGTCTATATTAATATTTTAAATTTGATTTAGATGCAAATATCTCCTCCGTCTACTCTTTTTTCAACACATTTAAGTTTACACAAAATCGTATAGCATTTTGCTACTTTTTACAAATTAGGTTTTTTGTTTTTTTTTTGTTTTTTTTTTTTTAAGTGTGGGAGATATAGTGAATTCAATCATAGCTTTACTTAATAGTTTGTTTATCATCTCAAAACACTTCAAGATCATAACACTCTTTCCAAATTTTGCTCCAATTTAACCTCATCCATATTATCTAGAATAATCGTATAATTTCTTTGCTACTTTTTTTTATGAGTCCATTTCTTAACAATTTTTGTTACTCAACTATAAAATATTTTATTTGTTGTCTATATTAGTATGTTAACTTTGATTTAGATGCAAATATCTCCACCGTCTACTCTTTTTTCAGCACATTTAAGTTTACACAAAATCGTATAGCATTTTGCTACTTTTTACAAATTAAGGTTTTTTTTTTTTTAAGTGTTGGAAATATCGTGAATTCAATTATAGCTTTACTTAATAGTTTGTTTATCATCTCAAAATACTTCAAAATCATAACACTCTTTCCAAATTTTGCAACAATTTAACCTCATCCATAATATCTATAATAATCGTATAATTTCTTTGTTACTTTTTTTGATGAGTCAATTTCTTAACAATTTTTGTTACTCAAATATAAAATATTTTATTTGTTGTCTATATTATTATGTTAACTTTGATTTAGATGCGAATATCTACACCGTCTACTCTTTTTTCACCACATTTAAGTTTACACAAAATCGTATAGCATTTGGCTACTTTTTACAAATTAGGTTTTTTTTTTTTTTAAGTGTTGGAGATATCGTGAATTCAAACATAGCTTTATTTAATAGTTTATTTATCATCTCCAAATACTTCAAAATCATAACACACTTTCCAAATTTTGCTCCAATTTAACCTCATCCATATTATCTATAATAATCGTATAATTTTTTGCTACTTATTTTTGATGAGTCCATTTCTTAACAATTTTCTTTACTCAACTATAAAATATTTTATTTGTTGTCTATATTAGTATTTTAAATTTGATTTAGATGCAAATATCTCCTCCGTCTACTCTTTTTTCAACACATTTAAGTTTACACAAAATCGTATAGCATTTTGCTACTTTTTACAAATTAGGTTTTTTGTTTTTTTTTGTTTTTAAGTGTTGGAGATATAGTGAATTTAATCATACCTTTACTTAATAGTTTGTTTATCATCTCCAAATACTTCAAGATCATAACACTCTTTCCAAATTTTGCTCCAATTTAACATCATCTATATTATCTAGAATAATCGCATAATTTCTTTGCTACTTTTTTTTTATGAGTCCATTTCTTAACAATTTTTGTTACTCAACTATAAAATATTTTATTTGTTGTCTATATTAGTATGTTAACTTTGATTTAGATGCAAATATCTCCTTCGTCTACTCTTTTTTCACCACATTTAAGTTTACACAAAATCGTATAGCATTTTGCAACTTTTTACAAAGTAGGTTTTTTTTTTTAAGTGTTGGAGATATCGTGAATTCAATCATAGCTTTACTTAATAGTTTGTTTATCATCTCAAAATATTTCAAAATCATAATACTCTTTCCAAATTTTGCTCCAATTTAACCTCATCCATATTATCTAGAATAATCGCATAATTTATTTGCTACTTTTTTTTTATGAGTCCATTTCTTAACAATTTTTATTACTCAACTATAAAATATTTTATTTGTTGTCTATATTAGTATATTAACTTTGATTTAGATGCAAATATCTCCTTCGTCTACTCTTTTTTCACCACATTTAAGTTTACACAAAATCGTATAGCATTTTGCAACTTTTTACAAATTAGGTTTTTATTTTTTTTAAGTGTTGGAGGTATCGTGAATTCAATCATAGCTTTACTTAATAGTTTATTTATCATCTCCAAATACTTCAAAATCATAACACTCTTTCAAAATTTTGCTCCAATTTAACCTCATCCATATTATCGAGAATAATCGTATAATTTATTTGCTACTTTTTTTTATAAGTCCATTTCTTAACAATTTTTGTTACTCAACTATAAAATATTTTATTAGTTGTCTATATTAATATGTTAACTTTGATTTAGATGCAAATATCTTCTCCGTCTAATCTTTTTTCAACACATTTAAATTTACACAAAATCGTATAGCATTTTGCTACTTTTTATAAATTAGGTTTTTTGTTTTTTTTTTTTTTTAAGTGTTGGAGATATCGTGAATTCAATCATAGCTTTACTTAATAGTTTGTTTATAATCTCAAAATACTTCAAAATCATAATACTCTTTCCAAATTTTGCTCCAATTTAACATCATCCATATTATCTAGAATAATCGTATAATTTCTTTTATACTTTTTTTGATTAGTCCGTTTCTTAACAATTTTTGTTACTCAACTATAAAAAATTTTATTTGTTATCAATATTAGTATGTTAACTTTGATTTAGATGGAAATATCTCCTCCGTCTACTCTTTTTTCGCCACATTTAAGTTTACAAAAAATCGTATAGCATTTTGCTACCTTTTACAAATTAGGTTTTTTTTTTAAGTGTTGGAGATATCGTGAATTCTATCATAGCTTTACTTAATAGTTTATTTGTCATCTCCAAATAATTCAAAATCATAACACACTTTCCAAATTTTGCTCCAATTTAACCTCACCCATATTATCAAGAATAATTGTATAATTTCTTTGCTGCTTTTTTTTGATGAGTCCATTTCTTAACAATTTTTGTTACTCAACTATAAAATATTTTATTTGTTGTCTATATTAGTATGTTAACTTTGATTTAGATGCAAATATCTCCTCCGTCTACTTTTTTTTCACCACATTTAAGTTTACACAAAATCGTATATCATTTTGCTACTTTTTTCAAATTGGGTTTTTTTTTTAAGTGTTGTAGATATCGTGAATTCAATCATAGCTTTACTTAATAGTTTATTTATCATCTCCAAATACTTCAAAATCATAACACTCATTCCAAATTTTTCTCCAATTAACCTCATCCGTATTATCAAGAATAATCGTATAATTTTTTGCTACTTATTTTTGATGAGTCCATTTCTTAACAATTTTCTTTACTCAACTATAAAATATTTTATTTGTTGTCTATATTAATATTTTAAATTTGATTTAGATGCAAATATCTCCTCCGTCTACTCTTTTTTCAACACATTTAAGTTTACACAAAATCGTATAGCATTTTGCTACTTTTTACAAATTAGGTTTTTTGTTTTTTTTTTGTTTTTTTTTTTTTAAGTGTGGGAGATATAGTGAATTCAATCATAGCTTTACTTAATAGTTTGTTTATCATCTCAAAACACTTCAAGATCATAACACTCTTTCCAAATTTTGCTCCAATTTAACCTCATCCATATTATCTAGAATAATCGTATAATTTCTTTGCTACTTTTTTTGATGAGTCCATTTCTTAACAATTTTTGTTACTCAACTATAAAATATTTTATTTGTTGTCTATATTAGTATGTTAACTTTGATTTAGATGCAAATATCTCCACCGTCTACTCTTTTTTCAGCACATTTAAGTTTACACAAAATCGTATAGCATTTTGCTACTTTTTACAAATTAAGGTTTTTTTTTTTTTAAGTGTTGGAAATATCGTGAATTCAATTATAGCTTTACTTAATAGTTTGTTTATCATCTCAAAATACTTCAAAATCATAACACTCTTTCCAAATTTTGCAACAATTTAATCTCATCCATAATATCTATAATAATCGTATAATTTCTTTGTTACTTTTTTTGATGAGTCAATTTCTTAACAATTTTTGTTACTCAAATATAAAATATTTTATTTGTTGTCTATATTATTATGTTAACTTTGATTTAGATGCGAATATCTACACCGTCTACTCTTTTTTCACCACATTTAAGTTTACACAAAATCGTATAGCATTTGGCTACTTTTTACAAATTAGGTTTTTTTTTTTTTTAAGTGTTGGAGATATCGTGAATTCAAACATTGCTTTACTTAATAGTTTATTTATCATCTCCAAATACTTCAAAATCATAACACACTTTCCAAATTTTGCTCCAATTTAACCTCATCCATATTATCTATAATAATCGTATAATTTTTTGCTACTTATTTTTGATGAGTCCATTTCTTAACAATTTTCTTTACTCAACTATAAAATATTTTATTTGTTGTCTATATTAGTATTTTAAATTTGATTTAGATGCAAATATCTCCTCCGTCTACTCTTTTTTCAACACATTTAAGTTTACACAAAATCGTATAGCATTTTGCTACTTTTTACAAATTAGGTTTTTTGTTTTTTTTTGTTTTTAAGTGTTGGAGATATAGTGAATTTAATCATACCTTTACTTAATAGTTTGTTTATCATCTCCAAATACTTCAAGATCATAACACTCTTTCCAAATTTTGCTCCAATTTAACATCATCTATATTATCTAGAATAATCGCATAATTTCTTTGCTACTTTTTTTTTATGAGTCCATTTCTTAACAATTTTTGTTACTCAACTATAAAATATTTTATTTGTTGTCTATATTAGTATGTTAACTTTGATTTAGATGCAAATATCTCCTTCGTCTACTCTTTTTTCACCACATTTAAGTTTACACAAAATCGTATAGCATTTTGCAACTTTTTACAAAGTAGGTTTTTTTTTTTTAAGTGTTGGAGATATCGTGAATTCAATCATAGCTTTACTTAATAGTTTGTTTATCATCTCAAAATACTTCCAAATTATAACACTCTTTCCAAATTTTGCTCCAATTTAACCTCATCCATATTATCTAGAATAATCGCATAATTTATTTGCTACTTTTTTTTTATGAGTCCATTTCTTAACAATTTTTATTACTCAACTATAAAATATTTTATTTGTTGTCTATATTAGTATATTAACTTTGATTTAGATGCAAATATCTCCTTCGTCTACTCTTTTTTCACCACATTTAAGTTTACACAAAATCGTATAGCATTTTGCAACTTTTTACAAATTAGGTTTTTTTTTTTTTTAAAGTGTTGGAGATATCGTGAATTTAATCATAGCTTTACTTAATAGTTTATTTATCATCTCCAAATACTTCAAAATCATAACACTCTTTCCAAATTTTGCTCCAATTTAACCTCATCCATATTATCTAGAATAATCGTATAATTTCTTTGCTACTTTTTTTTATGAGTCCATTTCTTAACAATTTTTGTTACTCAACTATAAAATATTTTATTTGTTGTCTATATTAGTATGTTAACTTTGATTTAGATGCAAATATCTCCACCGTCTACTCTTTTTTCAGCACATTTAAGTTTACACAAAATCGTATAGCATTTTGCTACTTTTTACAAATTAAGGTTTTTTTTTTTTTAAGTGTTGGAAATATCGTGAATTCAATTATAGCTTTACTTAATAGTTTGTTTATCATCTCAAAATACTTCAAAATCATAACACTCTTTCCAAATTTTGCAACAATTTAACCTCATCCATAATATCTATAATAATCGTATAATTTCTTTGTTACTTTTTTTGATGAGTCAATTTCTTAACAATTTTTGTTACTCAAATATAAAATATTTTATTTGTTGTCTATATTATTATGTTAACTTTGATTTAGATGCGAATATCTACACCGTCTACTCTTTTTTCACCACATTTAAGTTTACACAAAATCGTATAGCATTTGGCTACTTTTTACAAATTAGGTTTTTTTTTTTTTTTAAGTGTTGGAGATATCGTGAATTCAAACATAGCTTTACTTAATAGTTTATTTATCATCTCCAAATACTTCAAAATCATAACACACTTTCCAAATTTTGCTCCAATTTAACCTCATCCATATTATCTATAATAATCGTATAATTTTTTGCTACTTATTTTTGATGAGTCCATTTCTTAACAATTTTCTTTACTCAACTATAAAATATTTTATTTGTTGTCTATATTAGTATTTTAAATTTGATTTAGATGCAAATATCTCCTCCGTCTACTCTTTTTTCAACACATTTAAGTTTACACAAAATCGTATAGCATTTTGCTACTTTTTACAAATTAGGTTTTTTGTTTTTTTTTGTTTTTAAGTGTTGGAGATATAGTGAATTTAATCATACCTTTACTTAATAGTTTGTTTATCATCTCCAAATACTTCAAGATCATAACACTCTTTCCAAATTTTGCTCCAATTTAACATCATCTATATTATCTAGAATAATCGCATAATTTCTTTGCTACTTTTTTTTTATGAGTCCATTTCTTAACAATTTTTGTTACTCAACTATAAAATATTTTATTTGTTGTCTATATTAGTATGTTAACTTTGATTTAGATGCAAATATCTCCTTCGTCTACTCTTTTTTCACCACATTTAAGTTTACACAAAATCGTATAGCATTTTGCAACTTTTTACAAAGTAGGTTTTTTTTTTTTAAGTGTTGGAGATATCGTGAATTCAATCATAGCTTTACTTAATAGTTTGTTTATCATCTCAAAATATTTCAAAATCATAATACTCTTTCCAAATTTTGCTCCAATTTAACCTCATCCATATTATCTAGAATAATCGCATAATTTATTTGCTACTTTTTTTTTTATGAGTCCATTTCTTAACAATTTTTATTACTCAACTATAAAATATTTTATTTGTTGTCTATATTAGTATATTAACTTTGATTTAGATGCAAATATCTCCTTCGTCTACTCTTTTTTCACCACATTTAAGTTTACACAAAATCGTATAGCATTTTTCAACTTTTTACAAATTAGGTTTTTATTTTTTTTAAGTGTTGGAGGTATCGTGAATTCAATCATAGCTTTACTTAATAGTTTATTTATCATCTCCAAATACTTCAAAATCATAACACTCTTTCAAAATTTTGCTCCAATTTAACCTCATCCATATTATCGAGAATAATCGTATAATTTATTTGCTACTTTTTTTTATGAGTCCATTTCTTAACAATTTTTGTTACTCAACTATAAAATATTTTATTAGTTGTCTATATTAATATGTTAACTTTGATTTAGATGCAAATATCTTCTCCGTCTAATCTTTTTTCAACACATTTAAATTTACACAAAATCGTATAGCATTTTGCTACTTTTTATAAATTAGGTTTTTTGTTTTTTTTTTTTTTTTAAGTGTTGGAGATATCGTGAATTCAATCATAGCTTTACTTAATAGTTTGTTTATAATCTCAAAATACTTCAAAATCATAATACTCTTTCCAAATTTTGCTCCAATTTAACATCATCCATATTATCTAGAATAATCGTATAATTTCTTTTATACTTTTTTTGATTAGTCCGTTTCTTAACAATTTTTGTTACTCAACTATAAAAAATTTTATTTGTTATCAATATTAGTATGTTAACTTTGATTTAGATGGAAATATCTCCTCCGTCTACTCTTTTTTCGCCACATTTAAGTTTACACAAAATCGTATAGCATTTTGCTACCTTTTACAAATTAGGTTTTTTTTTTAAGTGTTGGAGATATCGTGAATTCTATCATAGCTTTACTTAATAGTTTATTTGTCATCTCCAAATAATTCAAAATCATAACACACTTTCCAAATTTTGCTCCAATTTAACCTCACCCATATTATCAAGAATAATTGTATAATTTCTTTGCTGCTTTTTTTTGATGAGTCCATTTCTTAACAATTTTTGTTACTCAACTATAAAATATTTTATTTGTTGTCTATATTAGTATGTTAACTTTGATTTAGATGCAAATATCTCCTCCGTCTACTTTTTTTTCACCACATTTAAGTTTACACAAAATCGTATATCATTTTGCTACTTTTTTCAAATTGGGTTTTTTTTTTAAGTGTTGTAGATATCGTGAATTCAATCATAGCTTTACTTAATAGTTTATTTATCATCTCCAAATACTTCAAAATCATAACACTCATTCCAAATTTTTCTCCAATTAACCTCATCCGTATTATCAAGAATAATCGTATAATTTTTTGCTACTTATTTTTGATGAGTCCATTTCTTAACAATTTTCTTTACTCAACTATAAAATATTTTATTTGTTGTCTATATTAATATTTTAAATTTGATTTAGATGCAAATATCTCCTCCGTCTACTCTTTTTTCAACACATTTAAGTTTACACAAAATCGTATAGCATTTTGCTACTTTTTACAAATTAGGTTTTTTGTTTTTTTTTTGTTTTTTTTTTTTTAAGTGTGGGAGATATAGTGAATTCAATCATAGCTTTACTTAATAGTTTGTTTATCATCTCAAAACACTTCAAGATCATAACACTCTTTCCAAATTTTGCTCCAATTTAACCTCATCCATATTATCTAGAATAATCGTATAATTTCTTTGCTACTTTTTTTTATGAGTCCATTTCTTAACAATTTTTGTTACTCAACTATAAAATATTTTATTTGTTGTCTATATTAGTATGTTAACTTTGATTTAGATGCAAATATCTCCACCGTCTACTCTTTTTTCAGCACATTTAAGTTTACACAAAATCGTATAGCATTTTGCTACTTTTTACAAATTAAGGTTTTTTTTTTTTTAAGTGTTGGAAATATCGTGAATTCAATTATAGCTTTACTTAATAGTTTGTTTATCATCTCAAAATACTTCAAAATCATAACACTCTTTCCAAATTTTGCAACAATTTAACCTCATCCATAATATCTATAATAATCGTATAATTTCTTTGTTACTTTTTTTGATGAGTCAATTTCTTAACAATTTTTGTTACTCAAATATAAAATATTTTATTTGTTGTCTATATTATTATGTTAACTTTGATTTAGATGCGAATATCTACACCGTCTACTCTTTTTTCACCACATTTAAGTTTACACAAAATCGTATAGCATTTGGCTACTTTTTACAAATTAGGTTTTTTTTTTTTTTAAGTGTTGGAGATATCGTGAATTCAAACATAGCTTTACTTAATAGTTTATTTATCATCTCCAAATACTTCAAAATCATAACACACTTTCCAAATTTTGCTCCAATTTAACCTCATCCATATTATCTATAATAATCGTATAATTTTTTGCTACTTATTTTTGATGAGTCCATTTCTTAACAATTTTCTTTACTCAACTATAAAATATTTTATTTGTTGTCTATATTAGTATTTTAAATTTGATTTAGATGCAAATATCTCCTCCGTCTACTCTTTTTTCAACACATTTAAGTTTACACAAAATCGTATAGCATTTTGCTACTTTTTACAAATTAGGTTTTTTGTTTTTTTTTGTTTTTAAGTGTTGGAGATATAGTGAATTTAATCATACCTTTACTTAATAGTTTGTTTATCATCTCCAAATACTTCAAGATCATAACACTCTTTCCAAATTTTGCTCCAATTTAACATCATCTATATTATCTAGAATAATCGCATAATTTCTTTGCTACTTTTTTTTTATGAGTCCATTTCTTAACAATTTTTGTTACTCAACTATAAAATATTTTATTTGTTGTCTATATTAGTATGTTAACTTTGATTTAGATGCAAATATCTCCTTCGTCTACTCTTTTTTCACCACATTTAAGTTTACACAAAATCGTATAGCATTTTGCAACTTTTTACAAAGTAGGTTTTTTTTTTTAAGTGTTGGAGATATCGTGAATTCAATCATAGCTTTACTTAATAGTTTGTTTATCATCTCAAAATATTTCAAAATCATAATACTCTTTCCAAATTTTGCTCCAATTTAACCTCATCCATATTATCTAGAATAATCGCATAATTTATTTGCTACTTTTTTTTTTATGAGTCCATTTCTTAACAATTTTTATTACTCAACTATAAAATATTTTATTTGTTGTCTATATTAGTATATTAACTTTGATTTAGATGCAAATATCTCCTTCGTCTACTCTTTTTTCACCACATTTAAGTTTACACAAAATCGTATAGCATTTTGCAACTTTTTACAAATTAGGTTTTTATTTTTTTTAAGTGTTGGAGGTATCGTGAATTCAATCATAGCTTTACTTAATAGTTTATTTATCATCTCCAAATACTTCAAAATCATAACACTCTTTCAAAATTTTGCTCCAATTTAACCTCATCCATATTATCTATAATAATCGTATAATTTTTTGCTACTTATTTTTGATGAGTCCATTTCTTAACAATTTTCTTTACTCAACTATAAAATATTTTATTTGTTGTCTATATTAGTATTTTAAATTTGATTTAGATGCAAATATCTCCTCCGTCTACTCTTTTTTCAACACATTTAAGTTTACACAAAATCGTATAACATTTTGCTACTTTTTACAAATTAGGTTTTTAGTTTTTTTTTGTTTTTAAGTGTTGGAGATATAGTGAATTTAATCATACCTTTACTTAATAGTTTGTTTATCATCTCCAAATACTTCAAGATCATAACACTCTTTCCAAATTTTGCTCCAATTTAACATCATCTATATTATCTAGAATAATCGCATAATTTCTTTGCTACTTTTTTTTTATGAGTCCATTTCTTAACAATTTTTGTTACTCAACTATAAAATATTTTATTTGTTGTCTATATTAGTATGTTAACTTTGATTTAGATGCAAATATCTCCTTCGTCTACTCTTTTTTCACCACATTTAAGTTTACACAAAATCGTATAGCATTTTGCAACTTTTTACAAAGTAGGTTTTTTTTTTTAAGTGTTGGAGATATCGTGAATTCAATCATAGCTTTACTTAATAGTTTGTTTATCATCTCAAAATACTTCAAAATCATAATACTCTTTCCAAATTTTGCTCCAATTTAACCTCATCCATATTATCTAGAATAATCGCATAATTTATTTGCTACTTTTTTTTTATGAGTCCATTTCTTAACAATTTTTATTACTCAACTATAAAATATTTTATTTGTTGTCTATATTAGTATATTAACTTTGATTTAGATGCAAATATCTCCTTCGTCTACTCTTTTTTCACCACATTTAAGTTTACACAAAATCGTATAGCATTTTGCAACTTTTTACAAATTAGGTTTTTTTTTTTTTTTAAAGTGTTGGAGATATCGTGAATTTAATCATAGCTTTACTTAATAGTTTATTTATCATCTCCAAATACTTCAAAATCATAACACTCTTTCCAAATTTTGCTCCAATTTAACCTCATCCATATTATCTAGAATAATCGTATAATTTCTTTGCTACTTTTTTTTATGAGTCCATTTCTTAACAATTTTTGTTACTCAACTATAAAATATTTTATTTGTTGTCTATATTAGTATGTTAACTTTGATTTAGATGCAAATATCTCCACCGTCTACTCTTTTTTCAGCACATTTAAGTTTACACAAAATCGTATAGCATTTTGCTACTTTTTACAAATTAAGGTTTTTTTTTTTTTAAGTGTTGGAAATATCGTGAATTCAATTATAGCTTTACTTAATAGTTTGTTTATCATCTCAAAATACTTCAAAATCATAACACTCTTTCCAAATTTTGCAACAATTTAACCTCATCCATAATATCTATAATAATCGTATAATTTCTTTGTTACTTTTTTTGATGAGTCAATTTCTTAACAATTTTTGTTACTCAAATATAAAATATTTTATTTGTTGTCTATATTAGTATGTTAACTTTGATTTAGATGCGAATATCTACACCGTCTACTCTTTTTTCACCACATTTAAGTTTACACAAAATCGTATAGCATTTGGCTACTTTTTACAAATTAGGTTTTTTTTTTTTTAAGTGTTGGAGATATCGTGAATTCAAACATAGCTTTACTTAATAGTTTATTTATCATCTCCAAATACTTCAAAATCATAACACACTTTCCAAATTTTGCTCCAATTTAACCTCATCCATATTATCTATAATAATCGTATAATTTTTTGCTACTTATTTTTGATGAGTCCATTTCTTAACAATTTTCTTTACTCAACTATAAAATATTTTATTTGTTGTCTATATTAGTATTTTAAATTTGATTTAGATGCAAATATCTCCTCCGTCTACTCTTTTTTCAACACATTTAAGTTTACACAAAATCGTATAGCATTTTGCTACTTTTTACAAATTAGGTTTTTTGTTTTTTTTTGTTTTTAAGTGTTGGAGATATAGTGAATTTAATCATACCTTTACTTAATAGTTTGTTTATCATCTCCAAATACTTCAAGATCATAACACTCTTTCCAAATTTTGCTCCAATTTAACATCATCTATATTATCTAGAATAATCGCATAATTTCTTTGCTACTTTTTTTTTATGAGTCCATTTCTTAACAATTTTTGTTACTCAACTATAAAATATTTTATTTGTTGTCTATATTAGTATGTTAACTTTGATTTAGATGCAAATATCTCCTTCGTCTACTCTTTTTTCACCACATTTAAGTTTACACAAAATCGTATAGCATTTTGCAACTTTTTACAAAGTAGGTTTTTTTTTTTAAGTGTTGGAGATATCGTGAATTCAATCATAGCTTTACTTAATAGTTTGTTTATCATCTCAAAATACTTCAAAATCATAATACTCTTTCCAAATTTTGCTCCAATTTAACCTCATCCATATTATCTAGAATAATCGCATAATTTATTTGCTACTTTTTTTTTATGAGTCCATTTCTTAACAATTTTTATTACTCAACTATAAAATATTTTATTTGTTGTCTATATTAGTATATTAACTTTGATTTAGATGCAAATATCTCCTTCGTCTACTCTTTTTTCACCACATTTAAGTTTACACAAAATCGTATAGCATTTTGCAACTTTTTACAAATTAGGTTTTTTTTTTTTTTTAAAGTGTTGGAGATATCGTGAATTTAATCATAGCTTTACTTAATAGTTTATTTATCATCTCCAAATACTTCAAAATCATAACACTCTTTCCAAATTTTGCTCCAATTTAACCTCATCCATATTATCTAGAATAATCGTATAATTTCTTTGCTACTTTTTTTTATGAGTCCATTTCTTAACAATTTTTGTTACTCAACTATAAAATATTTTATTTGTTGTCTATATTAGTATGTTAACTTTGATTTAGATGCAAATATCTCCACCGTCTACTCTTTTTTCAGCACATTTAAGTTTACACAAAATCGTATAGCATTTTGCTACTTTTTACAAATTAAGGTTTTTTTTTTTTTAAGTGTTGGAAATATCGTGAATTCAATTATAGCTTTACTTAATAGTTTGTTTATCATCTCAAAATACTTCAAAATCATAACACTCTTTCCAAATTTTGCAACAATTTAACCTCATCCATAATATCTATAATAATCGTATAATTTCTTTGTTACTTTTTTTGATGAGTCAATTTCTTAACAATTTTTGTTACTCAAATATAAAATATTTTATTTGTTGTCTATATTAGTATGTTAACTTTGATTTAGATGCGAATATCTACACCGTCTACTCTTTTTTCACCACATTTAAGTTTACACAAAATCGTATAGCATTTGGCTACTTTTTACAAATTAGGTTTTTTTTTTTTTTAAGTGTTGGAGATATCGTGAATTCAAACATAGCTTTACTTAATAGTTTATTTATCATCTCCAAATACTTCAAAATCATAACACACTTTCCAAATTTTGCTCCAATTTAACCTCATCCATATTATCTATAATAATCGTATAATTTTTTGCTACTTATTTTTGATGAGTCCATTTCTTAACAATTTTCTTTACTCAACTATAAAATATTTTATTTGTTGTCTATATTAGTATTTTAAATTTGATTTAGATGCAAATATCTCCTCCGTCTACTCTTTTTTCAACACATTTAAGTTTACACAAAATCGTATAGCATTTTGCTACTTTTTACAAATTAGGTTTTTTGTTTTTTTTTGTTTTTAAGTGTTGGAGATATAGTGAATTTAATCATACCTTTACTTAATAGTTTGTTTATCATCTCCAAATACTTCAAGATCATAACACTCTTTCCAAATTTTGCTCCAATTTAACATCATCTATATTACCTAGAATAATCGCATAATTTCTTTGCTACTTTTTTTTTATGAGTCCATTTCTTAACAATTTTTGTTACTCAACTATAAAATATTTTATTTGTTGTCTATATTAGTATGTTAACTTTGATTTAGATGCAAATATCTCCTTCGTCTACTCTTTTTTCACCACATTTAAGTTTACACAAAATCGTATAGCATTTTGCAACTTTTTACAAAGTAGGTTTTTTTTTTTAAGTTTTGGAGATATCGTGAATTCAATCATAGCTTTACTTAATAGTTTGTTTATCATCTCAAAATACTTCAAAATCATAATACTCTTTCCAAATTTTGCTCCAATTTAACCTCATCCATATTATCTAGAATAATCGCATAATTTATTTGCTACTTTTTTTTTATGAGTCCATTTCTTAACAATTTTTATTACTCAACTATAAAATATTTTATTTGTTGTCTATATTAGTATATTAACTTTGATTTAGATGCAAATATCTCCTTCGTCTACTCTTTTTTCACCACATTTAAGTTTACACAAAATCGTATAGCATTTTGCAACTTTTTACAAATTAGGTTTTTTTTTTTTTTTTAAAGTGTTGGAGATATCGTGAATTTAATCATAGCTTTACTTAATAGTTTATTTATCATCTCCAAATACTTCAAAATCATAACACTCTTTCCAAATTTTGCTCCAATTTAACCTCATCCATATTATCTAGAATAATCGTATAATTTCTTTGCTACTTTTTTTTATGAGTCCATTTCTTAACAATTTTTGTTACTCAACTTTAAAATATTTTATTTGTTGTCTATATTAGTATGTTAACTTTTATTTAGATGCAAATTTCTCCTCCGTCTACTCTTTTTTCAACACATTTATGTTTACACAAAATCGTATAGCATTTTGCTACTTTTTACAAATTAGGTTTTTTTTTTTTTTTTTTAAAGTGTTGGAGATATCGTAAATTCAATCATAGCTTTACTTAATAGTTTGTTTATCATCTCAAAATACTTCAAAATCATAACACTCTTTCCAAATTTTGCACTAATTTAACCTCATCCATATTATCTAGAATAATCGTATAATTTCTTTGCTACTTTTTTTGATGAGTCCATTTCTTAACAATTTTTGTTACTCAACTATAAAATATTTTATTTGTAGTCTATATTAGTATGTTAACTTTGATTTAGATGCAAATATCTCCTCCGTCTACTCTTTTTTCACCACATTTAAGTTTACACAAAATCGTATAGCATTTTGCTACTTTTTACAAATTAGGTTTTTTTTTTTTTTTTTAAGTGTTGGAGGTATCGTGAATTCAATCATAGCTTTACTTAATAGTTTATTTATCATCTCCAAATACTTCAAAATCATAACACTCTTTCAAAATTTTGCTCCAATTTAACCTCATCCATATTATCTAGAATAATCGTATAATTTATTTGCTACTTTTTTTATGAGTCCATTTCTTTACAATTTTTGTTACTCAACTATAAAATATTTTATTTGTTGTCTATATTAATATGTTAACTTTGATTTAGATGCAAATATCTTCTTCGTCTAATCTTTTTTCAACACATTTAAATTTACACAAAATCGTATAGCATTTTGCTACTTTTTATAAATTAGGTTTTTTGTTTTTTTTGTTTTTTTTTTAAGTGTTGGAGATATCGTGAATTCAATCATAGCTTTACTTAATAGTTTGTTTATAATCTCAAAATACTTCAAAATCATAATACTCTTTCCAAATTTTGCTCCAATTTAACCTCATCCATATTATCTAGAATAATCGTATAATTTCTTTTATACTTTTTTTGATTAGTCCGTTTCTTAACAATTTTTGTTACTCAACTATAAAAATTTTTATTTGTTATCAATATTAGTATGTTAACTTGTATTTAGATGGAAATATCTCCTCCGTCTACTCTTTTTTCGCCACATTTAAGTTTACACAAAATCGTATAGCATTTTGCTACTTTTTACAAATTAGGTTTTTTTTTTTTTTAAGTTATGGAGATATCGTGAATTCTATCATAGCTTTACTTAATAGTTTATTTATCATCTCTAAATACTTCAAAATCATAACACACTATCCAAATTTTGCTCCAATTTAACCTCACCAATATTATCAAGAATAATTGTATAATTTCTTTGCTACTTTTTTTTGATGAGTCCATTTCTTAACAATTTTTGTTACTCAACTATAAAATATTTTATTTGTTGTCTATATTAGTATGTTAACTTTGATTTAGATGCAAATATCTCCTCCGTCTACTTTATTTTCACCACATTTAAGTTTACACAAAATCGTATATCATTTTGCTACTTTTTTCAAATTGGGTTTTTTTTTTAAGTGTTGTAGATATCGTGAATTCAATCATAGCTTTACTTAATAGTTTATTTATCATCTCCAAATACTTCAAAATCATAACACTCTTTCCAAATTTTTCTCCAATTAACCTCATCCGTATTATCAAGAATAATCGTATAATTTTTTGCTACTAATTTTTGATGAGTCCATTTCTTAACAATTTTCTTTACTCAACTATAAAATATTTTATTTGTTGTCTATATTAATATTTTAAATTTGATTTAGATGCAAATATCTCCTCCGTCTACTCTTTTTTCAACACATTTAAGTTTACACAAAATCGTATAGCATTTTGCTACTTTTTACAAATTAGGTTTTTTGTTTTTTTTTTTTTTTAAGTGTGGGAGATATAGTGAATTCAATCATTGCTTTACTTAATAGTTTGTTTATCATCTCAAAATACTTCAAGATCATAACACTCTTTCCAAATTTTGCTCCAATTTAACATTATCTATATTATCTAGAATAATCGCATAATTTCTTTGCTACTTTTTTTTATGAGTCCATTTCTTAACAATTTTTGTTACTCAACTATAAAATATTTTATTTGTTGTCTATATTAGTATGTTAACTTTGATTTAGATGCAAATATCTCCTTCGTCTACTCTTTTTTCACCACATTTAAGTTTACACAAAATCGTATAGTATTTTGCTACTTTTTACAAATTAAGGGTTTATTTTTTTATTTTTTTTATTTTTTTTTAAGTGTTGGAAATATCGTGAATTCAATTATAGCTTTACTTAATAGTTTGTTTATCATCTCGAAATACTTCAAAATCATAACACACTTTCCAAATTTTGCACCAATTTAACCTCATCCATATTATCTAGAATAATCGTATAATTTCTTTGCTACTTTTTTTGATGAGTCCATTTCTTAACAATTTTTGTTACTCAACTATAAAATATTTTATTTGTTGTCTATATTAGTATGTTAACTTTGATTTAGATGCAAATATCTCCTTCGTCTACTCTTTTTTCACCACATTTAAGTTTACACAAAATCGTATAGCATTTTGCAACTTTTTACAAAGTAGGTTTTTTTTTTTAAGTGTTGGAGATATAGTGAATTCAATCATAGCTTTACTTAATAGTTTGTTTATCATCTCAAAATACTTCAAAATCATAATACTCTTTCAAAATTTTGCTCCAATTTAACCTCATCCATATTATCTAGAATAATCGCATAATTTATTTGCTACTTTTTTTTTATGAGTCCATTTCTTAACAATTTTTATTACTCAACTATAAAATATTTTATTTGTTGTCTATATTAGTATATTAACTTTGATTTAGATGCAAATATCTCCTTCATCTACTCTTTTTTCACCACATTTAAGTTTACACAAAATCGTATAGCATTTTGCAACTTTTTACAAATTAGGTTTTTTTTTTTTTTTTTTAAAGTGTTGGAGATATCGTGAATTTAATCATAGCTTTACTTAATAGTTTATTTATCATCTCCAAATACTTCAAAATCATAACACTCTTTCCAAATTTTGCTCCAATTTAACCTCATCCATATTATCTAGAATAATCGTATAATTTCTTTGCTACTTTTTTTTATGAGTCCATTTCTTAACAATTTTTGTTACTCAACTTTAAAATATTTTATTTGTTGTCTATATTAGTATGTTAACTTTGATTTAGATGCAAATATCTCCACCGTCTACTCTTTTTTCACCACATTTAAGTTTACACAAAATCGTATAGCATTTTGCTACTTTTTACAAATTAGGTTTTTTTTTTTTTTTTTAAGTGTTGGAGATATCGTGAATTCAAACATAGCTTTACTTAATTGTTTATTTATCATCTCCAAATACTTCAAAATCATAACACACTTTCCAAATTTATGTTAACTTTTATTTAGATGCAAATATCTCCTCCGTCTACTCTTTTTTCAACACATTTATGTTTACACAAAATCGTATAGCATTTTGCTACTTTTTACAAATTAGGTTTTTTTTTTTTTTTTTTAAAGTGTTGGAGATATCGTAAATTTTATCATAGCTTTACTTAATAGTTTGTTTATCATCTCAAAATACTTCAAAATCATAACACTCTTTCCAAATTTTGCACTAATTTAACCTCATCCATATTATCTAGAATAATCGTATAATTTCTTTGCTACTTTTTTTGATGAGTCCATTTCTTAACAATTTTTGTTACTCAACTATAAAATATTTTATTTGTAGTCTATATTAGTATGTTAACTTTGATTTAGATGCAAATATCTCCACCGTCTACTCTTTTTTCACCACATTTAAGTTTACACAAAATCGTATAGCATTTTGCTACTTTTTACAAATTAGGTTTTTTTTTTTTTTTAAGTGTTGGAGGTATCGTGAAATCAATCATAGCTTTACTTAATAGTTTATTTATCATCTCCAAATACTTCAAAATCATAACACTCTTTCAAAATTTTGCTCCAATTTAACCTCATCCATATTATCTAGAATAATCGTATAATTTATTTGCTACTTTTTTTATGAGTCCATTTCTTAACAATTTTTGTTACTCAACTATAAAATATTTTATTTGTTGTCTATATTAATATGTTAACTTTGATTTAGATGCAAATATCTTCTTCGTCTAATCTTTTTTCAACACATTTAAATTTACACAAAATCGTATAGCATTTTGCTACTTTTTATAAATTAGGTTTTTTGTTTTTTTTGTTTTTTTTTAAGTGTTGGAGATATCGTGAATTCAATCATAGCTTTACTTAATAGTTTGTTTATAATCTCAAAATACTTCAAAATCATAATACTCTTTCCAAATTTTGCTCCAATTTAACCTCATCCATATTATCTAGAATAATCGTATAATTTCTTTTATACTTTTTTTGATTAGTCCGTTTCTTAACAATTTTTGTTACTCAACTATAAAAATTTTTATTTGTTATCAATATTAGTATGTTAATTTTGATTTAGATGGAAATATCTCCTCCGTCTACTCTTTTTTCGCCACATTTAAGTTTACACAAAATCGTATAGCATTTTGCTACTTTTTACAAATTAGGTTTTTTTTTTTTTTAAGTGTTGGAGATATCGTGAATTCTATCATAGCTTTACTTAATAGTTTATTTATCATCTCCAAATACTTCAAAATCATAACACACTCTCCAAATTTTGCTCCAATTTAACCTCACCAATATTATCAAGAATAATTGTATAATTTCTTTGCTACTTTTTTTTGATGAGTCCATTTCTTAACAATTTTTGTTACTCAACTATAAAATATTTTATTTGTTGTCTATATTAGTATGTTAACTTTGATTTAGATGCAAATATCTCCTCCGTCTACTTTTTTTTCACCACATTTAAGTTTACACAAAATCGTATATCATTTTGCTACTTTTTTCAAATTGGGTTTTTTTTTTTAAGTGTTGTAGATATCGTGAATTCAATCATAGCTTTACTTAATAGTTTATTTATCATCTCCAAATACTTCAAAATCATAACACTCTTTCCAAATTTTTCTCCAATTAACCTCATCCGTATTATCAAGAATAATCGTATAATTTTTTGCTACTAATTTTTGATGAGTCCATTTCTTAACAATTTTCTTTACTCAACAATAAAATATTTTATTTGTTGTCTATATTAATATTTTAAATTTGATTTAGATGCAAATATCTCCTCCGTCTACTCTTTTTTCAACACATTTAAGTTTACACAAAATCGTATAGCATTTTGCTACTTTTTACAAATTAAGTTTTTTGTTTTTTTTTTTGTTTTTTTTTTTTTTTAAGTGTGGGAGATATAGTGAATTCAATCATAGCTTTACTTAATAGTTTGTTTATCATCTCAAAATACTTCAAGATCATAACACTCTTTCCAAATTTTGCTCCAATTTAGCATTATCTATATTATCTAGAATAATCGCATAATTTCTTTGCTACTTTTTTTTTATGAGTCCATTTCTTAACAATTTTTGTTACTCAACTATAAAATATTTTATTTGTTGTCTATATTAGTATGTTAACTTTGATTTAGATGCAAATATCTCCTTCGTCTACTCTTTTTTCACCACATTTAAGTTTACACAAAATCGTATAGTATTTTGCTACTTTTTACAAATTAAGGGTTTATTTTTTTATTTTTTTTATTTTTTTTTAAGTGTTGGAAATATCGTGAATTCAATTATAGCTTTACTTAATAGTTTGTTTATATTCTCGAAATACTTCAAAATCATAACACTCTTTCCAAATTTTGCACCAATTTAACCTCATCCATATTATCTAGAATAATCGTATAATTTCTTTGCTACTTTTTTTGATGAGTCCATTTCTTAACAGTTTTTGTTACTCAACTATAAAATATTTTATTTGTTGTCTATATTAGTATGTTAACTTTGATTTAGATGCAAATATCTCCTTCGTCTACTCTTTTTTCACCACATTTAAGTTTACACAAAATCGTATAGCATTTTGCAACTTTTTACAAAGTAGGTTTTTTTTTTTAAGTGTTGGAGATATCGTGAATTCAATCATAGCTTTACTTAATAGTTTGTTTATCATCTCCAAATACTTCAAAATCATAATACTCTTTCCAAATTTTGCTCCAATTTAACCTCATCCATATTATCTAGAATAATCGCATAATTTATTTGCTACTTTTTTTTTATGAGTCCATTTCTTAACAATTTTTATTACTCAACTATAAAATATTTTATTTGTTGTCTATATCAGTATATTAACTTTGATTTAGATGCAAATATCTCCTTCGTCTACTCTTTTTTCACCACATTTAAGTTTACACAAAATCGTATAGCATTTTGCAACTGTTTACAAATTAGGTTTTTTTTTTTTTTTTTAAAGTGTTGGAGATATCGTGAATTTAATCATAGCTTTACTTAATAGTTTATTTATCATCTCCAAATACTTCAAAATCATAACACTCTTTCCAAATTTTGCTCCAATTTAACCTCATCCATATTATCTAGAATAATCGTATAATTTCTTTGCTACTTTTTTTTATGAGTCCATTTCTTAACAATTTTTGTTACTCAACTATAAAATATTTTATTTGTTGTCTATATTAGTATGTTAACTTTGATTTAGATGCAAATATCTCCACCGTCTACTCTTTTTTCAGCACATTTAAGTTTACACAAAATCGTATAGCATTTTGCTACTTTTTACAAATTAAGGTTTTTTTTTTTTTAAGTGTTGGAAATATCGTGAATTCAATTATAGCTTTACTTAATAGTTTGTTTATCATCTCAAAATACTTCAAAATCATAACACTCTTTCCAAATTTTGCAACAATTTAACCTCATCCATATTATCTATAATAATCGTATAATTTCTTTGTTACTTTTTTTGATGAGTCAATTTCTTAACAATTTTTGTTACTCAAATATAAAATATTTTATTTGTTGTCTATATTAGTATGTTAACTTTGATTTAGATGCGAATATCTACACCGTCTACTCTTTTTTCAGCACATTTAAGTTTACACAAAATCGTATAGCATTTTGCTACTTTTTACAAATTAGGTTTTTTTTTTTTTTTTAAGTGTTGGAGATATCGTGAATTCAAATATAGCTTTACTTAATAGTTTATTTATCATCTCCAAATACTTCAAAATCATAACACACTTTCCAAATTTTGCTCCAATTTAACCTCCTCCATATTATCTATAATAATCGTATAATTTTTTGCTACTTATTTTTGATGAGTCCATTTCTTAACAATTTTCTTTACTCAACTATAAAATATTTTATTTGTTGTCTATATTAGTATTTTAAATTTGATTTAGATGCAAATATCTCCTCCGTCTACTCTTTTTTCAACACATTTAAGTTTACACAAAATCGTATAGCATTTTGCTACTTTTTACAAATTAGGTTTTTTGTTTTTTTTTGTTTTTAAGTGTTGGAGATATAGTGAATTCAATCATACCTTTACTTAATAGTTTGTTTATCATCTCCAAATACTTCAAGATCATAACACTCTTTCCAAATTTTGCTCCAATTTAACATCATCTATATTATCTAGAATAATCGCATAATTTCTTTGCTACTTTTTTTTTATGAGTCCATTTCTTAACAATTTTTGTTACTCAACTATAAAATATTTTATTTGTTGTCTATATTAGTATGTTAACTTTGATTTAGATGCAAATATCTTCTTCGTCTACTCTTTTTTCACCACATTTAAGTTTACACAAAATCGTATAGCATTTTGCAACTTTTTACAAAGTAGGTTTTTTTTTTTAAGTGTTGGAGATATCGTGAATTCAATCATAGCTTTACTTAATAGTTTGTTTATCATCTCAAAATACTTCAAAATCATAATACTCTTTCCAAATTTTTCTCCAATTTAACCTCATCCATATTATCTAGAATAATCGCATAATTTATTTGCTAATTTTTTTTTATGAGTCCATTTCTTAACAATTTTTATTACTCAACTATAAAATATTTTATTTGTTGTCTATATTAGTATATTAACTTTGATTTAGATGCAAATATCTCCTTCGTCTACTCTTTTTTCACCACATTTAAGTTTACACAAAATCGTATAGCATTTTGCAACTTTTTACAAATTAGGTTTTTTTTTTTTTTTAATGTGTTGGAGATATCGTGAATTTAATCATAGCTTTACTTAATAGTTTATTTATCATCTCCAAATACTTCAAAATCATAACACTCTTTCCAAATTTTGCTCCAATTTAACCTCATCCATATTATCTAGAATAATCGTATAATTTCTTTGCTACTTTTTTTTATGAGTCCATTTCTTAACAATTTTTGTTACTCAACTTTAAAATATTTTATTTGTTATCTATATTAGTATGTTAACTTTGATTTAGATGCAAATATCTCCACCGTCTACTCTTTTTTCACCACATTTAAGTTTACACAAAATCGTATAGCATTTTGCTACTTTTTACAAATTAGGTTTTTTTTTTTTTTTAAGTGTTGGAGATATCGTGAATTCAAACATAGCTTTACTTAATTGTTTATTTATCATCTCCAAATACTTCAAAATCATAACACACTTTCCAAATTTATGTTAACTTTTATTTAGATGCAAATATCTCCTCCGTCTACTCTTTTTTCAACACATTTATGTTTACACAAAATCGTATAGCATTTTGCTACTTTTTACAAATTAGGTTTTTTTTTTTTTTTTTTTTTTTTTTAAAGTGTTGGAGATATCGTAAATTCAATCATAGCTTTACTTAATAGTTTGTTTATCATCTCAAAATACTTAAAAATCATAACACTCTTTCCAAATTTTGCACTAATTTAACCTCATCCATATTATCTAGAATAATCGTATAATTTCTTTGCTACTTTTTTTGATGAGTCCATTTCTTAACAATTTTTGTTACTCAACTATAAAATATTTTATTTGTAGTCTATATTAGTATGTTAACTTTGATTTAGATGCAAATATCTCCTCCGTCTACTCTTTTTTCACCACATTTAAGTTTACACAAAATCGTATAGCATTTTGCAACTTTTTACAAATTAGGTTTTTTTTTTTTTTTAAGTGTTGGAGGTATCGTGAATTCAATCATAGCTTTACTTAATAGTTTATTTATCATCTCCAAATACTTCAAAATCATAACACTCTTTCAAAATTTTGCTCCAATTTAACCTCATCCATATTATCTAGAATAATCGTATAATTTATTTGCTACTCTTTTTATGTGTCCATTTCTTAACAATTTTTGTTACTCAACTATAAAATATTTTATTTGTTGTCTATATTAATATGTTAACTTTGATTTAGATGCAAATATCTTCTCCGTCTAATCTTTTTTCAACACATTTAAATTTACACAAAATCGTATAGCATTTTGCTACTTTTTACAAATTAGGTTTTTTGTTTTTTTTTGTTTTTAAGTGTTGGAGATATAGTGAATTCAATCATACCTTTACTTAATAGTTTGTTTATCATCTCCAAATACTTCAAGATCATAACACTCTTTCCAAATTTTGCTCCAATTTAACATCATCTATATTATCTAGAATAATCGCATAATTTATTTGGTACTTTTTTTTTATGAGTCCATTTCTTAACAATTTTTATTACTCAACTATAAAATATTTTATTTGTTGTCTATATTAGTATATTAACTTTGATTTAGATGCAAATATCTCCTTCGTCTACTCTTTTTTCACCACATTTAAGTTTACACAAAATCGTATAGCATTTTGCAACTTTTTACAAATTAGGTTTTTTTTTTTTTTTTAAAGTGTTGGAGATATCGTGAATTTAATCATAGCTTTACTTAATAGTTTATTTATCATCTCCAAATACTTCAAAATCATAACACTCTTTCCAAATTTTGCTCCAATTTAACCTCATCCATATTATCTAGAATAATCGTATAATTTCTTTGCTACTTTTTTTTATGAGTCCATTTCTTAACAATTTTTGTTACTCAACTTTAAAATATTTTATTTGTTGCTATATTAGTATGTTAACTTTGATTTAGATGCAAATATCTCCACCGTCTACTCTTTTTTCACCACATTTAAGTTTACACAAAATCGTATACCATTTTGCTACTTTTTACAAATTAGGTTTTTTTTTTTTTTTTTTAAGTGTTGGAGATATCGTGAATTCAAACATAGCTTTACTTAATTGTTTATTTATCATCTCCAAATACTTCAAAATCATAACACACTTTCCAAATTTATGTTAACTTTTATTTAGATGCAAATATCTCCTCCGTCTACTCTTTTTTCAACACATTTATGTTTACACAAAATCGTATAGGATTTTGCTACTTTTTACAAATTAGGTTTTTTTTTTTTTTTTTTTTTTTTTTTAAAGTGTTGGAGATATCGTAAATTAAATAATAGCTTTACTTAATAGTTTGTTTATCATCTCAAAATACTTAAAAATCATAACACTCTTTCCAAATTTTGCACTAATTTAACCTCATCCATATTATCTAGAATAATCGTATAATTTCTTTGCTACTTTTTTTGATGAGTCCATTTCTTAACAATTTTTTTTACTCAACTATAAAATATTTTATTTGTAGTCTATATTAGTATGTTAACTTTGATTTAGATGCAAATATCTCCTCCGTCTACTCTTTTTTCACCACATTTAAGTTTACACAAAATCGTATAGCATTTTGCTACTTTTTACAAATTAGGTTTTTTTTTTTTTTTAAGTGTTGGAGGTATCGTGAATTCAATCATAGCTTTACTTAATAGTTTATTTATCATCTCCAAATACTTCAAAATCATAACACTCTTTCAAAATTTTGCTCCAATTTAACCTCATCCATATTATCTAGAATAATCGTATAATTTATTTGCTACTTTTTTTATGAGTCCATTTCTTAACAATTTTTGTTACTCAACTATAAAATATTTTATTTGTTGTCTATATTAATATGTTAACTTTGATTTAGATGCAAATATCTTCTCCGTCTAATCTTTTTTCAACACATTTAAATTTACACAAAATCGTATAGCATTTTGCTACTTTTTACAAATTAGGTTTTTTGTTTTTTTTTGTTTTTAAGTGTTGGAGATATAGTGAATTCAATCATACCTTTACTTAATAGTTTGTTTATCATCTCCAAATACTTCAAGATCATGACACTCTTTCCAAATTTTGCTCCAATTTAACATCATCTATATTATCTAGAATAATCGCATAATTTATTTGCTACTTTTTTTTATGAGTCCATTTCTTAACAATTTTTATTACTCAACTATAAAATATTTTATTTGTTGTCTATATTAGTATATTAACTTTGATTTAGATGCAAATATCTCCTTCGTCTACTCTTTTTTCACCACATTTAAGTTTACACAAAATCGTATAGCATTTTGCAACTTTTTACAAATTAGGTTTTTTTTTTTTTTTTTAAAGTGTTGGAGATATCGTGAATTTAATCATAGCTTTACTTAATAGTTTATTTATCATCTCCAAATACTTCAAAATCATAACACTCTTTCCAAATTTTGCTCCAATTTAACCTCATCCATATTATCTAGAATAATCGTATAATTTCTTTGCTACTTTTTTTTATGAGTCCATTTCTTAACAATTTTTGTTACTCAACTATAAAATATTTTATTTGTTGTCTATATTAGTATGTTAACTTTGATTTAGATGCAAATATCTCCACCGTCTACTCTTTTTTCAGCACATTTAAGTTTACACAAAATCGTATAGCATTTTGCTACTTTTTACAAATTAAGGTTTTTTTTTTTTAAGTGTTGGAAATATCGTGAATTCAATTATAGCTTTACTTAATAGTTTGTTTATCATCTCAAAATACTTCAAAATCATAACACTCTTTCCAAATTTTGCTCCAATTTAACATCATCTATATTATCTAGAATAATCGCATAATTTATTTGCTACTTTTTTTTTATGAGTCCATTTCTTAACAATTTTTATTACTCAACTATAAAATATTTTATTTGTTGTCTATATTAGTATATTAACTTTGATTTAGATGCAAATATCTCCTTCGTCTACTCTTTTTTCACCACATTTAAGTTTACACAAAATCGTATAGCATTTTGCAACTTTTTACAAATTAGGTTTTTTTTTTTTTTTTTAAGTGTTGGAGATATCGTGAATTTAATCATAGCTTTACTTAATAGTTTATTTATCATCTCCAAATACTTCAAAATCATAACACTCTTTCCAAATTTTGCTACAATTTAACCTCATCCATATTATCTAGAATAATCGTATAATTTCTTTGCTACTTTTTTTTATGAGTCCATTTCTTAACAATTTTTGTTACTCAACTATAAAATATTTTATTTGTTGTCTATATTAGTATGTTAACTTTGATTTAGATGCAAATATCTCCACCGTCTACTCTTTTTTCAGCACATTTAAGTTTACACAAAATCGTATAGCATTTTGCTACTTTTTACAAATTAAGGTTTTTTTTTTTAAGTGTCGGAAATATCGTGAATTCAATTATAGCTTTACTTAATAGTTTGTTTATCATCTCAAAATACTTCAAAATCATAACACTCTTTCCAAATTTTGCTCCAATTTAACATCATCTATATTATCTAGAATAATCGCATAATTTATTTGCTACTTTTTTTTTATGAGTCCATTTCTTAACAATTTTTATTACTCAACTATAAAATATTTTATTTGTTGTCTATATTAGTATATTAACTTTGATTTAGATGCAAATATCTCCTTCGTCTACTCTTTTTTCACCACATTTAAGTTTACACAAAATCGTATAGCATTTTGCAACTTTTTACAAATTAGGTTTTTTTTTTTTTTTTAAGTGTTGGAGATATCGTGAATTTAATCATAGCTTTACTTAATAGTTTATTTATCATCTCCAAATACTTCAAAATCATAACACTCTTTCCAAATTTTGCTCCAATTTAACCTCATCCATATTATCTAGAATAATCGTATAATTTCTTTGCTACTTTTTTTTTATGAGTCCATTTCTTAACAATTTTTATTACTCAACTATAAAATATTTTATTTGTTGTCTATATTAGTGTATTAAATTTGATTTAGATGCAAATATCTCCTCCGTCTACTCTTTTTTCAACACATTTAAGTTTACACAAAATCGTATAGCATTTTGCTACTTTTTACAAATTAGGTTTTTTGTTTTTTTTTTTGTTTTTAAGTGTTGGAGATATAGTGAATTCAATCATACCTTTACTTAATAGTTTGTTTATCATCTCCAAATACTTCAAGATCATAACACTCTTTCCAAATTTTGCTCCAATTTAACATCATCTATATTATCTAGAATAATAGCATAATTTATTTGCTACTTTTTTTTTATGAGACCATTTCTTAACAATTTTTATTACTCAACTATAAAATATTTTATTTGTTGTCTATATTAGTATATTAACTTTGATTTAGATGCAAATATCTCCTTCGTCTACTCTTTTTTCACCACATTTAAGTTTACACAAAATCGTATAGCATTTTGCAACTTTTTACAAATTAGGTTTTTTTTTTTTTTTTTTAAGTGTTGGAGATATCGTGAATTTAATCATAGCTTTACTTAATAGTTTATTTATCATCTCCAAATACTTCAAAATCATAACACTCTTTCCAAATTTTGCTCCAATTTAACCTCATCCATATTATCTAGAATAATCGTATAATTTCTTTGCTACTTTTTTTTATGAGTCCATTTCTTAACAATTTTTGTTACTCAACTATAAAATATTTTATTTGTTGTCTATATTAGTATGTTAACTTTGATTTAGATGCAAATATCTCCACCGTCTACTCTTTTTTCAGCACATTTAAGTTTACACAAAATCGTATAGCATTTTGCTACTTTTTACAAATTAAGGTTTTTTTTTTTTAAGTGTTGGAAATATCGTGAATTCAATTATAGCTTTACTTAATAGTTTGTTTATCATCTCAAAATACTTCAAAATCATAACACTCTTTCCAAATTTTGCTCCAATTTAACATCATCTATATTATCTAGAATAATCGCATAATTTATTTGCTACTTTTTTTTTATGAGTCCATTTCTTAACAATTTTTATTACTCAACTATAAAATATTTTATTTGTTGTCTATATTAGTATATTAACTTTGATTTAGATGCAAATATCTCCTTCGTCTACTCTTTTTTCACCACATTTAAGTTTACACAAAATCGTATAGCATTTTGCAACTTTTTACAAATTAGGTTTTTTTTTTTTAAAGTTTTGGAGATATCGTGAATTTAATCATAGCTTTACTTAATAGTTTATTTATCATCTCCAAATACTTCAAAATCATAACACTCTTTCCAAATTTTGCTCCAATTTAACCTCATCCATATTATCTAGAATAATCGTATAATTTCTTTGCAACTTTTTTTTTATGAGTCCATTTCTTAACAATTTTTATTACTCAACTATAAAATATTTTATTTGTTGTCTATATTAGTATTTTAAATTTGATTTAGATGCAAATATCTCCTCCGTCTACTCTTTTTTCAACACATTTAAGTTTACACAAAATCGTATAGCATTTTGCTACTTTTTACAAATTAGGTTTTTTGTTTTTTTTTGTTTTTAAGTGTTGGAGATATAGTGAATTCAATCATACCTTTACTTAATAGTTTGTTTATCATCTCCAAATACTTCAAGATCATAACTCTCTTTCCAAATTTTGCTCCAATTTAACATCATCTATATTATCTAGAATAATCGCATAATTTATTTGCTACTTTTTTTTTATGAGTCCATTTCTTAACAATTTTTATTACTCAACTATAAAATATTTTATTTGTTGTCTATATTAGTATATTAACTTTGATTTAGATGCAAATATCTCCTTCGTCTACTCTTTTTTCACCACATTTAAGTTTACACAAAATCGTATAGCATTTTGCAACTTTTTACAAATTAGGTTTTTTTTTTTTTTTTAAAGTGTTGGAGATATCGTGAATTTAATCATAGCTTTACTTAATAGTTTATTTATCATCTCCAAATACTTCAAAATCATAACACTCTTTCCAAATTTTGCTCCAATTTAACCTCATCCATATTATCTAGAATAATCGTATAATTTCTTTGCTACTTTTTTTTATGAGTCCATTTCTTAACAATTTTTGTTACTCAACTATAAAATATTTTATTTGTTGTCTATATTAGTATGTTAACTTTGATTTAGATGCAAATATCTCCACCGTCTACTCTTTTTTCAGCACATTTAAGTTTACACAAAATCGTATAGCATTTTGCTACTTTTTACAAATTAAGGTTTTTTTTTTTTAAAGTGTTGGAGATATCGTGAATTTAATCATAGCTTTACTTAATAGTTTATTTATCATCTCCAAATACTTCAAAATCATAACACTCTTTCCAAATTTTGCTCCAATTTAACCTCATCCATATTATCTAGAATAATCGTATAATTTCTTTGCTACTTTTTTTTATGAGTCCATTTCTTAACAATTTTTGTTACTCAACTATAAAATATTTTATTTGTTGTCTATATTAGTATATTAACTTTGATTTAGATGCAAATATCTCCTCCGTCTACTCTTTTTTCAACACATTTATGTTTACACAAAATCGTATAGCATTTTGCTACTTTTTACAAATTAGGTTTTTTGTTTTTTTTGTTTTTTTTTTTAAGTGTTGGAGATATCGTGAATTCAATCATAGCTTTACTTAATAGTTTGTTTATCATCTCAAAATACTTCAAAATCATAACACTCTTTCCAAATTTTGCACCAATTTAACCTCATCCATATTATCTAGAATAATCGTATAATTTCTTTGCTACTTTTTTTGATGAGTCCATTTCTTAACATTTTTTGTTACTCAACTATAAAATATTTTATTTGTAGTCTATATTAGTATTTTAACTTTAATTTAGATTCAAATATCTCCTCCGTCTACTCTTTTTTCACCACATTTAAGTTTACACAAAATCGTATAGCATTTTGCTACTTTTTACAAATTAGTTTTTTTTTTTAAGTGTTGGAGGTATCGTGAATTCAATCATAGCTTTACTTAATAGTTTATTTATCATCTCCAAATACTTCAAAATCATAACACTCTTTCAAAATTTTGCTCCAATTTAACCTCATCTATATTATCTAGAATAATCGTATAATTTCTTTGCTACTTTTTTTGATGAGTCCATTTCTTAACAATTTTTGTTACTCAACAAAAAATATTTTATTTCTTGTCTATATTAGTATGTTAACTTTGATTTAGATGCAAATATCTCCTCCGTCTACTCTTTTTTCAACACATTTATGTTTACACAAAATCGTATAGCATTTTGCAACTTTTTACAAATTAGGTTTTTTGTTTTTTTTGTTTTTTTTTTTTAAGTGTTGGAGATATCGTGAATTCAATCATAGCTTTACTTAATAGTTTGTTTATCATCTCAAAATACTTCAAAATCATAACACTCTTTCCAAATTTTGCACCAATTTAAACTCATCCATATTATCTAGAATAATCGTATAATTTCTTTGCTACTTTTTTTGATGAGTCCATTTCTTAACAATTTTTGTTACTCAACTATAAAATATTTTATTTGTAGTCTATATTAGTATGTTAACTTTAATTTAGATTCAAATATCTCCTCCGTCTACTCTTTTTTCACCACATTTAAGTTAACACAAAATCGTATAGCATTTTGCTACTTTTTACAAATTAGTTTTTTTTTTTAAGTGTTGGAGGTATCGTGAATTCAATCATAGCTTTACTTAATAGTTTATTTATCATCTCCAAATACTTCAAAATCATAACACTCTTTCAAAATTTTGCTCCAATTTAACCTCATCTATATTATCTAGAATAATCGTATAATTTCTTTGCTACTTTTTTTGATGAGTCCATTTCTTAACAATTTTTGTTACTCAACTAAAAAATATTTTATTTGTTGTCTATATTAGTATGTTAACTTTGATTTAGATGCAAATATCTCCTCCGTCTACTCCTTTTTCAACACATTTAAGTTTACACAAAATCGTATAGCATTTTGCTACTTTTTACAAATTAGGTTTTTTTTTTTTTTAAGTGTTGGAGATATCGTGAATTCAATCATAGCTTTACTTAATAGTTTATTTATCATCTCCAAATACTTCAAAATCATAACACTCTTTCCAAATTTTGCTCCAATTTAACCTCATCCATATTATCTAGAATAATCGTATAATTTCTTTTATACTTTTTTTGATTAGTCCATTTCTTAACAATTTTTGTTACTCAACTATAAAATATTTTTTTGTTGTCTATATTAGTATGCTAACTTTGATTTAGATGCAAATATCTCCTCTATCTACTCTTTTTTCGCCACATTTAAGTTTACACAAAATCGTATAGCATTTTGCTACTTTTTACAAATTAGGTTTTTTTTTTTTAAAGTGTTGGAGATATCGTGAATTATATCATAGCTTTACTTAATAGTTTATTTATCATCTCCAAATACTTCAAAATCATAACACACTTTACAAATTTTGCTCCAATTTAACCTCACCCATATTATCAAGAATAATTGTGTAATTTCTTTGCTACTTTTTTTTTATGAGTCCATTTCTTAACAATTTTTGTTACTCAACTATAAAATATTTTATTTGTTGTCTATATTAGTATGTTAACTTTGATTTAGATGCAAATATCTCCTCCGTCTACTCTTTTTTCACCACATTTAAGTTTACACAAAATCGTATATCATTTTGCTACTTTTTTCAAATTAGGTTTTTTTTTTTTTTTTTAAGTGTTGTAGATATCGTGAATTCAATCATAGCTTTACTTAATAGTTTATTTATCATCTCCAAATACTTCAAAATCGTAACACTCTTTCCAAATTTTTCTCCAATTAACCTCATCCGTATTATCAAGAATAATCGTATAATTTCTTTGCTACTTATTTTTGATGAGTCCATTTCTTAACAATTTTCTTTACTCAACTATAAAATATTTTATTTGTTGTCTATATTAGTATTTTAAATTTGATTTAGATGCAAATATCTCCTCCGTCTACTCTTTTTTCAACACATTTAAGTTTACACAAAATCGTATAGCATTTTGCTACTTTTTACAAATTAGGTTTTTTGTTTTTTTTTTGTTTTTTTTTTTTTAAGTGTTGGAGATATAGTGAATTCAATCATAGCTTTACTTAATAGTTTGTTTATCATCTCAAAATACTTCAAGATCATAACACTCTTTCCAAATTTTGCTCCAATTTAACATCATCTATATTATCTAAAATAATCGCATAATTTCTTTGCTACTTTTTTTTATGAGTCCATTTCTTAACAATTTTTGTTACTCAACTATAAAATATTTTATTTGTTGTCTATATTAGTATGTTAACTTTGATTTAGATGCAAATATCTCATTCGTCTACTCTTTTTTCACCACATTTAAGTTTACACAAAATCGTATAGCATTTTGCAACTTTTTACAAATTAGGTTTTTTTTTTTTAAGTGTTGGAGATATCGTGAATTCAATCATAGCTTTACTTAATAGTTTGTTTATCATCTCAAAATACTTCAAAATCATAACACTCTTTCCAAATTTTGCAACAATTTAACCTCATCCATATTATCTAGAATAATCTTATAATTTCTTTGCTACTTTTTTTGATGAGTCCATTTCTTAACAATTTTTTTTACTCAACTATAAAATATTTTATTTGTTGTCTATATTAGTATGTTAACTTTGATTTAGATGCAAATATCTCCTTTGTCTACTCTCTTTTCACCACATTTAAGACACCCTAAGGGAATAGCTGAGAACATCATGGTTCAAGTTGATAAGTTCCTATTTCCCACAGACTTTGTAGTGATGGACATTCAGGAGGATGTCCATATCCCTATCATCTTAGGTAGACCATTCTTGAATACCGCACGCACTATCATAGATGTTTACTCTCAGACTATCAGTCTTACATCTCATGGAGAGACTATCACCTTCAAGATCGATCAAGCTGATCAGTCTGTCACAGAGCATGCGGAGATATGTGCGATTTCGACAGGAAAAGTTACCACGGATGATGATTCTGAACCAGACACCCCTATGTCTGACGAGCCCATCACGATTACTTCCGATACTGAGGAAGAAGAGATAGAAGAGATAACTGAGGAAGAAGAAGAGGAGATAGAAGAAGAGGAAGAGGAAGAGCCAGAGGAAGCTACACCGCCACACATTCCTGAGACACACTCTCCGACCGCAGAGATCATGCAGATAGACTATGCTTTGAACTTCATCCCTCTGCCAGAGAGCGACTCAGAGAAACCTATGATTGACCACTCCCTGGATGATGAGTCTTTACTCAAGCCATATATACCTCCTCGAGGGATTCCACCCCTTGACTCGTTCGAGCCTCGATCACATTTTGAGCTTGGAGGTACATCTGGATCAAGCAATGATTCTGATTCCCAGGATGAGAGGGATATCGAGATGGACTCTTCCCAGCCAGTATCACAGATCACCGACGAATCTCAACCACTCACCGATGCTGTTGAGTTTCCAGACACTTCAGCAACCGAGAGTGATGAGGACGATATCATTCTCATTGATGTTCCGATCGATACCCGCTCCATTCGCCTTCACCTCACTCCAATCATTCCCCCTCCAGTCATTATACCTCCTCCTACCATAGGAAATACCGAAATCCCGATCGTGTCTGAACCAGAAGAAATGCTTAGTGCTATTGAAGAACACGGGGAGAATTTCCGAACTCTGATTGCGATTATACGAGATTCTACTATTGAATACACGCAACGTCAGAGGGATATTATTGAGGACATTGAGACTGAATATGAGGTTTATCGAGCCAACTCCTACCTGAGTCCGCAACATCTAGTTAGTTGCATCAACGCCTTCACCAACGACCTCGCAGGAGAATCATCAGACAATGATGAGCCTTCCCCTGATGAAGAAGAATTCTATGAAACACAGAAAACCACATATGGCCGGGTGTATCAAGCATTTATCAGGTCCGCATTTCCATATTCGCGCAAACAGATGGAGTTTCTCCAAAATTACAGACACAACATGGATTATGCTACTGGGAACCCTGAAAACGAAGTAGATGTTCAGCTAATGGCGGATCTCAAATGACTTCTAGATTCTTTGGCCGATAATGATCACATTGACGAGTCCTCACCACACAGGTTTTTCATCAGCTGCACTATCGAGCATCACGCCCAGATAATCGTCGAAAAGTTAGAACACGTCAGTTCAGACGAGAGAGCACGTGCCATCCCTTCTTCTGTTCCAGAAGGTTTGACGGTTAACGTTGCATATTTCGTCTCTGAACGACTTAAAGACATTTTCGGTTCTATCCTATGGGAGCAGCCCAGACAGCTATTCCACAATGGGTTACGTGAGGTTTATAACAGGATGATTAACATCTTCCTGAAACCAGAACTCACGTATACCGACCATCAGAAACAGCTGATCCAAGGCATATTAAGATCCATTGAAGAACTAGGGCAGGACATCAGCAATACCACTCATGAGGACATCCACCTACGCTTCTTCGGATTTATGGACACCCTACGGACAGATCGACCGGTGCGTGAGACGCTTGAGCACGATGGAGCCACCCTTGTGGACACTAATGGACCAATCTCCAAGGCAGTCCAAGATGCTATAATGGATCTTTTATACTTGCAAAGGACTACTGAGGAGCATTTCCATACCTATCCTCTTCATGTGGCAAGAATCCCGAACATCACAGAAGTCGTCACACGACATTTTATGAGATTCTACCCACCAAACCCCAGGACACTTCCATTCCGCATCCCAAGTCCTGGGAGATCCTCTTCTGGCTGATCCAAGAGGAAAAGTCGAGCCCTCGACTCTAAATAGAAGCGCTTCTCGGGAGGCAACCCGTGCAATAAGTATCCTTAGTATTAGTATTAATAGTATTAGTTTTTAAATTCCAAGAAGTGATATATCTCTGACTATCTTTCACACTTGGGTATACCAAATGCTTTCAAAACACCACTTCAGCTTTTACCACCTAATCCAGGAAAATAGGAATTAAACTTTAACAAGACATATGTTTCGAGCATTTGAGGTACCTGCGTGCTACTTTCACGCATTATGCTCGAACTCGTTTAAAAACACATGACTTAAAACTCGTTTTGAATTAGAAAACATCTTTTCGCATTCTGGATTTAGGCACTTTCGGTAAAAAGCTATAATAAGAAGTCGGTAAAAATATACCCAACGTGTTCACACCTACGAGATATCTTCACAAGAGAGTGAAAGAAGTGTAAAGATGGAGGACGGGCTGTTATTTGTAAAGCTGCGCACGCCAAAGCCGAAAGATCTTCATGGAGCCACCGCTAAAGAAGAATTCATATCAAGATCTACTCTTCAGCGCATCTTCCAGATATCCATCCTTCTTGTTGAGAACTGAGACACTGTCATATCTGCTCAGAATACAAGTATCATGCCGCTGTTGGTATAAGACTTCAACCACTGTTAGTAGAAGTCAACCACTGTTAGAAGAAGACAACCGCTGTTAGTACATTTGTCTAACAGGGCCACTGTTGGTATATGTAAAGCGTTTTGTATTAAGTACTCAACCACTGTTAATGTTATATGAGTACTACCCCTGTTAGTTACATACTCAACCACTGTTGGTTAGTCGGTTAGAGATAATTATGGAATAGATAGGATTTCCATAATAGTTTGATTCTGTAAAGGACTCTATATGTTATAAATAGAGATCCTGTAAAACCCTAGAATAAGATGAATTCATTCTAGTTATTAGCTTCAAGGTTGTAAACCCTAACACAAATTGTGTGTTCGTATTATTAATAATATTGAAGCTTTTGGTTAGATATTCTGTTATATACAAGTTTGTTCTTCAAGTTATTAATAAACTATTCCGCAAGCTTATTAATAATCTATCAAAGTAATACATACTAAGATCTCTAGCTGGGATCATCAAGTGGTATCAGAGCTTGATATTACTTTGATCTTGAAGAAGGTAATTGAATTTCGCAGCTTTTTCAACAAATAACAAGATGTCTACTGAATCAATGGAAGGTATACAAGCTACAAAGATTCCCATGCTCAAACCTGATGAGTTTGAGCTATGGCAGACTAGGATTAGGCAATACATGTTGCTTACGGATTATATGATGTGGGAGGTGGTTACTAATGGACCAAACTATACTAAGGATGCAGATGGTAAAAAGGAAGAAAGACCACCACCAAAGTCTGATGCAGAGAGAAAAGAAAGAGCAACAGAGTGGAAGGCATTAAGTACTCTACTTTTGTCTATTCCTAATGAGTATCAAAGGAAGTTTGAAAACTGTGAAGATGCTCAGGTTCTTATGCAAGCAATTGTTAAGAGATTTGGTGGTAATGATAACACCAAGAAGAATAAGAGATCTCTTCTCAAACAACAGTTTGAAAACTTTGCAGGTGTAAAGTCTGAAACTCTGACTCAGACTTTTGATAGGTTTCAAAAACTTGTGGGTGATTTAGAAAATCACAGTGTCAAGATTGATAAAGATGACTTGAACAGGAAGTTTCTAAGATCACTTGGTACAGATTGGAATATGTACACTGTGGGACTTAGACAAAGTCCAGATCTTGAAGAGAAAGAGATTGAAGACCTGTACAATGATCTGAGGAATTTTGAGCCTGAAGTTCTAGCGTTGAAACAGTCCAATGGTAGTTCTAACAATGCTGCTTTTGTTTCTGTTGGTGAATCTGGTAGTTGTAGCACATCTGGTGCTAATGATAATGTATTGGAAGCATTCTTTGCAAGCCATGTGAATTCATCATTAACTACAGAAGATTTGGAGCAGGTTAGTGAAGAGGACCTGGAAGAGATGGATTTAAGATGGCAGATGGCCATGATTACAATCAGGGCAAAGAGGTTTATGCAGAATTCTGGGAACATAAATTTTTCTTACAAGAGAGATGGTGTAGCTGGTTTTGACAAGAGCAAGGTGGAGTGTTTCAACTGTCACAAGATGGGACACTTTGCTAGGGAGTGCAAGAGCACACAGGCTGGAGGATCTCAGAATGGTTTTGTAAGAAATAATTCTGGTCCTCAAAGAAGATTGATACCAGTTCAGAACACCACTTCAGATTCATTGGTTGCTCAAGATGGAATGGGAGGATTTGACTGGAGTGACCAAGAAGAGCTTGTAGTTCAGAATCAAGCTTTGATGGCTGTCACAGAAGAACCAGAGCCTTCAGACATTCCATATGAGGTACAATCTAAATTATGTTCTCCTGCATGTAAGAAAATGGTTAAATTTTATAGGGATCATAATATGGTTGTGTGTAATGAATTAAAAGCTTGTAAGGAAAAGAGTCAACATGCCACTTTAGCTATTGAAAACTTAGAAAATCAGATAAAAGCTTATGAAAAGAATGAATCTCAATTTCACTTAGATGTTAAGTATCTAAATTGGGAAAAGAAAGCTTTACAAACAAAAGTTGATATGCTAAGTGCTAAGTTGGCTGAGGCAATTTCTGATAAGGAGTCAATAAAATTGAAAGTTGATGAATTGGAAAATGTTTCAAAAGGTGTTCAAAACTTAATCAAGTCTCAAATTCATGATAAATTAAAACTTGGATTAGGTTACAACCTTAATGCTGTTCCTCCACCTTATAATCATACTTATTTCCCACCTAAAACTGATTTTGTTTTAGAAACACTTAAGGTAGGTGTGTCTGAGGAGGTTAAAAAGGTAGATCCAGTTGTTAATTGTGCTGATAATGTGAATTTTGATAAAGTTGAGGTATCTGATTGGACTGAGGAAGATGAGAGTGATAATGATAGCTCATCAGGTGGTAATTCTGTAGATGGTAGTGTTAAGTCTATTACTGGTCTAGTTTCTGAACTTAATAGTACTAAACTAGAAGAGGGTAAAAAGATGTTTGTTGAGAAAGCAAAAGCTCAGTTAGATCAAGTCAGGAAAACCAACAAGGATAGTTCAGGTTTAGGATATGTACACAAAAAGGTCAATACTGAATCAAAAGACAAGTTGAAATCTGAGTGTGATAAGTGTACATGTAAATCAAAGAAGTCTGAGTTACATACTGCAAATAATTTGAATAAATCCATTCCCAGGGGTAATCAAAGAAATTGGAACCAATTGGTTTCACAAAGGTTGGGTAATGGGTTTGAATGTGTGAAAAGAAAGTCATGTTTTATTTGTGGTAGATATAATCATCTTCAACAGGACTGTTACTACAATCCTAAAAATAATAGGAACAGTGGTACAGGTCATGTGTTGATAAATAAGCCTAACAGAGGTAAGGCTGCAGCCCTTGTTAATGCTACAGCAGTGCCCCTGTCAACGGCTAACAGAGGCAAGACACGAACAGGGGAGGGTTTGACCACTGTCAGGCATGGTACCTCTGCTGGTATTAAACATTTCAAAAGAATGTTTATACCAAGTAAAGCTACCACTGCCAGGGTAATCAATACAAACTTAAAGGTGACCACTGTCAAACCATTAACCCCTGTCAGGTCTAAAATTGATTGTTTTTGGAGACATAATAATGAGTGTAAATCTGAAGTGTCCAAAACCAATGCAGCACTGAGATCAATCACTGTCAAAAGGGTTGATGTCAATGGTGCTCATGGGAAACCCAAAGCCAAATTGGTTTGGGTTCCCAAGAAAAACTAATTGTTTTTCTCATATATGTGCAGGGCAAGCCACCAAGCTTATGGCATATTGATTCTGGCTGTTCAAGACACATGACTGGAGACAGGAAAAAGCTACAGGACTTTAAAGCGTTTGATGGAGGAGATGTAGCATTTGGAAGCAATCCTAAAGGAGGTAAAATCACAGGTAAAGGTAAGGTAAAAAGCAGTAAGCTCACTTTCAATGATGTTTATTATGTTGAGCAATTGAGATACAATTTGCTTAGTGTGAGTCAAATCACAGATAAGCAAAATCCTGTATATTTCACTGACACAGAATGCCTTATACTTTCTGAAAAACTCAAAATACCTGAAGATAAGATTTTAATGAGAGTTCCAAGAAAGGATAATGTATACTGTAGTGATTTAAACAAGATGGAATCTCAAAATGTTAACTGTTTCATTTCTAAAGCTACTGTATCTGAATCTGAACTATGGCATAGGAGGATGTGTCACTTGAATTTCAAGACCATGAATAAACTTGTTAGGAATAAGCTAGTGAGAGGCTTACCTGAAAAGTTATTTGAATGTAGTGACCACTGTGTAGCATGTCTCAAAGGCAAGCAACACAAGACCTCTTATAAGACCAAGCTTGTAAATACCAATACCACTCCCTTACACCTGTTACATATGGATTTGTTTGGCCCTACCAATGTAGCTAGTCAAGGGAAGAAATCTTACTGTTTGGTAATCACTGATGATTACTCTAGAATGAGTTGGGTGTTCTTTCTTAGGACTAAGGATGAGACAGGTGAAATACTTAGATCATTCATAACTAGGATTGAGAATTCAACTAATCAAAAGGTTAAGATCATCAGGTGTGATAATGGGACAGAATTTAAGAATCATGAGATGAATAAGTTCTGTGAGGATAAAGGTATAGAAAGACAGTATAGTGCACCTAGGACTCCACAACAAAATGGAGTAGCTGAGAGGAGGAATAGGACACTAATTGAGGCTGCTAGAAGCATGCTAGCCGATGCTAAACTTCCAATGTCCTTTTGGGCAGAGGCAGTTAGTACTGCTTGTTATGTTTTGAATAGGATTTTGATTATTAAACCTCATAACAAGACACCCTATGAGTTATTCTTTAAGAGAAAACCTTTGGTTAGCTTTTTAAAACCATTTGGATGTCCTTGTACTGTCTTAAATACCAGAGATCATCTTGGTAAGTTTCAGAGTAAGGTAGATGAGGGTGTATTTGTTGGATACTCTATTCAAAGAAAGTATTTAACAAAAGGACTAGGATCATAGAAGAGACCATGGATGTGACCTTTAATGAACATACATCAAATGTAGAAGGAAAAGGTCCAGAAGTTTTGTTTGATATTGATGCACTAACCCATGCTTTTCGATATCCAGATTTGTCTATTAGTGCAGGTACAGATGCAGGTACAGATGCAGGTAATGATGCAGGTAAAGATGGGCATTCAACCTCAAGTCAAACTAAAAAGGATGACTTGAAGTATGTCTTGTTTCCTATTTGGACTCCAGATCCACCAGAAGTATTTCAACAGGAACAGGATCAACCAGAGAAAGATGCTTCTTCTGATGATTCAAATGGTTCACCTGGTAAAACTGGTGCAAGCAAGGGTGCAGATGGTTCAATTCCAACAGAAAATCAACCATTTACTTCAAAGGGTTCTCATATAGTTTCAGAGCATGATTCAGAAGGAGAGCTCGATTCTCCAAAATTTGTTGAACAAAGTCCTCCATTTCAAGTTTTGGAAAGGACTTCTTTGTCAGATTCTGAAGCAACTCCAAAGCCTTCAAAAGAAAGAGAGGAAAGAGAGTCTTTTTCAGACTCTGAGATAGATAATCTTTTGGGTTCTAATTTGGAAAGAGAACTACTTGATACTTCTACATCTAAATATGTGGTTCATAAAGATCATTCCTTGGATTTGATCATTGGTGACATTAGTACTCCTGTTCAGACAAGACATCAAACCAAGGTAAGAGAAGAAGATGTACATACTTCATTGTATGTATGTTTTCTTTCTCAGATGGAACCAAAGAAAGCAGTGGAGGCTCTCAAAGATCCAAGCTGGATTGAATCTATGCAGGAAGAATTGTTGCAATTCAAACTGCAAGATGTGTGGGATTTGGTTGATCTTCCAAAAGGAAAGAAAGCTATAGGCACAAGATGGATCTTCAAGAACAAGAGAGATGAAAGAGGGATAGTGATCAAGAATAAGGCTCGGTTGGTAGCACAGGGGTACACACAGGAAGAAGGCATAGATTATGATGATGTCTTTGCCCCTGTTGCTAGAATAGAAGCTATTAGATTATTTTTAGCTTATGCATCTTATCAGGATTTCAAAGTCTATCAAATGGATGTGAAGAGTGCTTTTCTTCATGGTCTAATTGATGATGAGGTGTATGTTTGCCAACCACCAGGGTTTGAAGATCCAACATATCCAGATAGAGTGTGCAGATTGAAGAAAGCATTGTATGGATTACATCAAGCTCCAAGAGCTTGGTATGATACTCTATCTGAGTACTTGCTCAAGAATGGATTCAAGAGAGGTACTATTGACAAGACATTGTTTACCAAGAGGGTTCAAAGAGATATATTGCTGGTACAGGTGTATGTTGATGATATTATTTTCGGGTCTACAAGGGATTCATTGTGCAAAGAGTTTGAGGATTTAATGCATAAGAAGTTCAAGATGAGTTCAATGGGTGAACTCACATTCTTTTTAGGATTGCAGGTCAAGCAAAAGTTAGATGGAATCTTTATTAACCAAGGGAAGTATGTGAAAGATATTTTGAATAAATTTGGTTATAAAGATGTGAAGGTAGCTAGCACTCCCATGGAGGCACATAAACATCTTAATTCTGATCCTGAGGGGGAGGAAGTAGATGTGCACTTATACAGGTCAATGATTGGTTCATTGATGTATTTAACTTCATCTAGACCTGATATAATGTTTGCAGTGTGTCTTTGTGCTAGATATCAGACCAATCCAAAGCAGTCACACATGTATGCTGTGAAGAGGATCTTTAGATACTTGAAAGGTCAACCAGACTTGGGTCTTTGGTATGCTAAAGGATCAGATTTTGAGCTAAAGGCCTTCACAGATAGTGACTATGGTGGTGAGAATATGGATAGGAAATCAACTAGTGGAGGTTGTCAATTTCTTGGAAATAGGTTAGTGTCATGGCAATGTAAAAAGCAGACCACAGTTTCCACTTCTACAGCAGAAGCAGAATATGTTGCAGCATCAAGTTGCTGTGCACAGGTTCTTTGGATTCAGAATCAAATGCTGGATTATGGTTTGACTTTCATGAACACTCCTATTTATATTGATAATACTTCTGCTATTAGTATCATTCAGAATCCAGTTAAGCATTCAAAAACCAAACACATTGAAATCAGATATCATTTTATAAGAGATTGTTATGATAAAAGATTGATTCATATTTTTAAAATTCATACTGATAATCAACTTGCAGATCTTTTTACAAAAGCATTTGATGTAGGAAGATTTACATTTTTGATAACTAATATTGGTATGATCAATCTCACGTAGTGTTTTGGTCTGGATTTGATACTAACAGGGGTAAAATATATTGTATGTGACAGGGTCAGGTGTTGCCACTGTTAGCTTCATCATGATAACAGATGGTGTCACTGTTAGTTTACCTTTGCCACTGTCAATGTATTTTAAACCCCTGCTGTATATGTGTGTAATTTAACCCCTGCTAGCTGTTTTTCTTAGTTTAATATTGCAGGTTTCAGCCACTGTCAAGAGACATCACTTGAGCTGGAATTTAATGTTTTATTTGTTTCTTCTTATCTTTTGGTTAAAAAAAAAAAAAAAAAAAAAAAATAGTTGTCTAACTAAGCTAACTTTATGCCCCTGTTAGTTCTAAGTTGGAGTTTCCTTGGTCGGATGCCCCTGCTAGACTATCAGCCGCTGCTAGCTTTGTTAGATGGTTAGAAAGGGTTGACTATAAATTGATCAAGTGAGGTACCCCTGTTGGGTTTGTTTGTAAATTGTGCCCCTGTTGGGTATAACCAGAAGTGCCACTGCTAGTTCTATTTTTAGGGCTTGGCACTGTCATCAAATAAATACTCAAATACTTCACTTTTTCAATTACGCTTTCAAAATTTTCAAAACCCTTCAATAATCGCTCTCGCTTTGAGTTGTTTATTGTAATTCACTCTTCGTTCGTTCATCGATTACATCAATGGCATCTTCATCGTCGTCTGATTCTGGTACTTCTATGCTAAGTGTTCATTCTGAACACAATATGAGGGCTTTCTTGAATAAAGAACTTGCTGATGAGTATTTTCACCCTATCATCGATTTCTTGAGTAATTGTCCAGTTACTTATGCCCTTACTGTAGCTCCACGATTGATTCGATCACATATTCAGGAATTCTGGAAGAATGCAAAGGAAGGGAATGTTAATGGCATTACTCACATTCATTCCACTGTCAAGGGTCAGAAGGTAATGGTTACTGAGATTGTTCTAAGAGAGCTTTTACAGTTTGATGATGAAGGTGGAATTCTGGAATTATCGAGAGAAGATTTGTTTAAAGGCATTATGGATATGGGGTATGAAGGTTCAGGAAAGACAAGATCAGAATATACTTTCTTGAAGTCATGGTTTTGTCCTCAATGGAAGTTCTACATTCATACTTTTCTGGTATGTTTGTCTCAAAAGAGAACTAGTTTTAATGAATTTAGTTCTACTATTGCATATCCTATTATCTGCTTGGCACAGGGTATCAAATTTAATATGTCTAGATTTATCTTAGATAATATGGTTAGGAATGTAAAGGGTGATACATTCGTTATGTACCCTAGATTTGTTCAGCTTTTGTTGAATAATCAATTGTCAAATCTGCCAGCAGAGGATAGTGTGATTGTTAGTTCTACTCTATCTTTGAGGACTATTCAGGCTATGAATAAGTATCAGAATGCTTTTTCTAAGAAGGAAACTGCATTATTTTCTACAATGCTGGTTACTCCTTCTGCCACTGGTGGTGTATTACCAACACCATCTGGACCAAATGATGACAGACCAACAACACAAGTTGGTTCTGAACACACATCAAGAGGTGGCATCAAAAGAAAACAAGGGAACAAACAGCCTACCCAATCTAAAGCCAAGAAATCCAAGAAGGCTACACAGGCTATGGAGATTCCTGTTTCTCCACAGTCTCAGTCAATTGTCCAAACACAACAGGTGAACATACTTGATGAAAATGTTCATTCTGGAAGGGCTGCCACTACTGTTTCTAGCCCACTGGCAGGGCAGGATAGTGGTAACATTAATCAGACCCAACCAGAGGCAACTATGTTTGATGAGCCTATGGGTGATGATTCAAATGTAGGTCCCAGTACCAATAACCAAGGGACATCTGCAGTGGCAGATGTGGGCAAGGATTCAACTAAGAGGTCACACTCTAATGTTGATGAGCCTAGTGATACTGATGAATTGATGATTTCCTATCTTGTACATGATGTCAATAAACTATGGAGCAAATATGAGAGGGAAAGGGCTTACAGAAAAGAGGCTCAACAGAAAATTCAAGCTCAGGATGAGTTAATTGCTAAGCAGAAGGAGATCATTGATCATCAGAAGGTAGAGTTGCTTGATGTGAAGAATAGATTGGTAGTGCTTGAGGAGGCTGTCAACAATATTCTTCTACCTGCAAATAGGTTAAAGGAATCTTCAGGCAAGGGGGAGAAGAAAGCAGATGATGATATTATGCCTGAAGATGATGGTTCAAGAAAAGCAGGTGATGATGATGATGATGATTCATATGGACCTCATGATGATATGGATGAAGCAATGATAAACATTGATGAGATGAATGATGATTCTGTAGCTACAGAGGTGTTTGATGATAATACAGCTACAGAGGTGCTTGAGTTTGATGATAATACAGTTGAGATGGATATTTGTGAGCATAATGAGGCACAATCAGAAGACACTGTGGAGTTAGTGTTTGATGATAAAGATGATGATTATGTGCAGAGCAGGGATAAGACTGAGGAGGAGCTAAATGTATCTGATTATGTGATACATGAAAATTTAGATGATGAGGTGGTTGATGGTGCAGAAGAAGAGCAGACTGATGAAACAGTTTATCAGGTATTTCCATTGAATAAAGGGTTGCCTGAGAAAGCTGCACTTAGATTATATGTTTGGGATGTGATGGGTGCTAACCTGGATGATAAGAAAAGAGTTAGTTTCAGTGATAGGTCAGTGTATGAGGTGGTTGATGATATTGAAAAAGAGATGAAAGGAGAAGTTGAGGTTAAGGGGGAGCAATCAAAGTCAATTGATGAAGAGAAGAAGTTGCAGACTTTTACAAGAAAGAAATCAATTCCAAGAAGAAAGTCAACTAAAAATTTATCCCCTGTCAAAACTTCTACCACTGTTGTCACAATTTCAACCCCTGTTAACACTAACACAACCACTGTTATGTCTACCCCTGTTAGTACACCAACTCCTACCACTGTTGATACACCAATCACCACTGCTATCATATCAACCCCTGCCACAACTACAACAACAATAAGACCAAGAGAGGTACCTGTTACAATAAGAGAACCAACTTCACCACTCAAACCTAAGTCTAAATTGCCTGTGATTGATCCAAAAGACAAAGGTAAAGGAAAGTTAAAAGAAAAATCAAAGGTGAGAGAAATTAAAGAACCTCATATTGAGTCTCATGATATGCTGAGGATGCAAGTAGAAGAAAGAGAAAGGTTGATAAGGAGAGCTGCAGAAGCTAAAGCTGAAGAAGAGGGTGATGATGTGAAAATGATTTTGGATGATCTGAGTGTAGTGACTATTACACAGAAAGCTGCAGAGATTGTTAAAGAAAAGACTGCACAAGGATTAAAGCTTCCTGCTCAGAGAGTTCATGATTATTTAAAGAAGAAGAAAGGTAATGAAGAGGAAGAGTTATCTTCTGGATTTTTGTTGATGAAAAGATCAAGTGAGGAAAGGGCTAGAAAGAAAAAGCAAGAGGAATTAGCCAAGAAGAGAAGTAAACCTTTACCATATGCTGAAAGGAGAAGACAAATGATCAATGCACTGTCTGAAAATTATGCCCCAGCTAAAATTGTTAGAGGATGGAATATGCAGAAGCTGCAACAGGCATATGATAGGTATATGGGAAGAGATGAAGAGTGGACAAAGAAAATGGAAGAGAATAGACATTTGAATGCATTGATGAAGGAGAAGAAAGAAAAGGCAGATAAGGAAATGGTAAAGTTTTTGAAGGAAGAAGAAGAAAGAAGAGAAAAGGCAGCTGTTGAAGCAGCAGAGAAAGCATTAGAGGATAAGCAGAATGAAGTCAGAAGAAATTCATGGAAAAATCAGATTTCTAAAGACAATGTTATTCCTGATATTCCAAGATTTGATCCAGAGCTGAAAAGGAGAATCAAGATTCTGACTGATAGCAAGGAGATTTCTGAAGGACCAAGAAAGGCTAGAATTATAAATTGGGAAGGAGTAGCAATTGATTATGGTTTCAGAAAAATGATCCTTGAGATCAAGATTGAAAGGGAAAGAGGATTTGATGATCATGTTGGGAGTATGGTTGATTTGCTCAGAATTTGTACAAGAGATGATCTTATGGAATTGTATCAAGTGAGCAGAATCAGGAATAGAAAGAACTCTGAAGCTGTGATTGAACGACAAATGATGGAGTTGTTGCAAAGCCTGTTTAAACCAGCCAGTTTGTATCACTTATTCTTTCATTGTTATCAAAGGGTTATAACCTGGAGATATTTTGCCAGAGCTGGAGTACACATGGTAGTATTTAACAATGGGCAGGTGATCTACATGTTTGATGATCAACACTATGTGTTGGGAACAGGGCTGCTGAATAGATTGGTTGATTTGAAGTTATCTACAACCATCATTACTGAAGGAGCTTACAGAGCTTTATACATGGTGTTCAATCAACTGCATAAGAGGCAAACGATGAAGGAGAAAGAAGAAGAAAAGAAGGATTGAAACTTGAATCATTACTCTGAATGATCAAGTTTAGGGGGAGATTGTTGAGAACTGAGACACTGTCATATCTGCTCAGAATACAAGTATCATGCCGCTGTTGGTATAAGACTTCAACCACTGTTAGTAGAAGTCAACCACTGTTAGAAGAAGACAACCGCTGTTAGTACATTTGTCTAACAGGGCCACTGTTGGTATATGTAAAGCGTTTTGTATTAAGTACTCAACCACTGTTAATGTTATATGAGTACTACCCCTGTTAGTTACATACTCAACCACTGTTGGTTAGTCGGTTAGAGATAATTATGGAATAGATAGGATTTCCATAATAGTTTGATTCTGTAAAGGACTCTATATGTTATAAATAGAGATCCTGTAAAACCCTAGAATAAGATGAATTCATTCTAGTTATTAGCTTCAAGGTTGTAAACCCTAACACAAATTGTGTGTTCGTATTATTAATAATATTGAAGCTTTTGGTTAGATATTCTGTTATATACAAGTTTGTTCTTCAAGTTATTAATAAACTATTCCGCAAGCTTATTAATAATCTATCAAAGTAATACATACTAAGATCTCTAGCTGGGATCATCACTTCTACCTTCGCTTCGATAGGGGAGTTCTCTCGTTCTCACTCTCGTTTTTGATATGATTGTTAGCTTTAAATTCTCATTAAAGTAGTCTATGCCATATCCCCAGCTTATCACTAAGTGTGGGATTCCAGCCCAAAACAAACATTTGAGTAACATTTTTCGATAAGTTCAAACTCTAAGTGTGAGATTTTTCTCAAATCCCAACTCAAGAGAACATTAGGGACAATGTTCCTCTAAGTGTGGGATAGCGGTATAGAATACCTTAGGTTTGCTTGTTTGATTCTTGTTTCCAAAAGCAAACTCGGAAAATGTTCCTCAACTTGTTTAAAAAACTCACTTTTGCTAAAAATTTTCAAAATTTTTGAGTTAAAATGTCTTAAGAAGGAGCATTTTCATATATGAGTAGGGTATTTTGGAAATTAAGAGTAAAAAAGATAGGAATTTCTTAGGTCTAAAATGATAATCTAAGAGGGGCATCGCATGGCTAGGCACAAACAAACCCAAAAACTTGCAGTGAGGTATCTTGAGCCAATATAAGCATTCATCTTTAATGCTTCAATATTCGTTTGTTTGAGTATGCCGATGCATGCATCCGGAATTAGAACTTGCTCCTGGTATGCACTTCGAGACCACATTGGTAGAGTACCGTACGCGGTATAGGTGCAGTTAGATGACCTTGACATTCCTTAGGATTTAACCCATTTTTATCATATCTCTTCAAGCCCAAAACCCTTCCAACACTCATCTTTAGTGTTGATGATCCGCTTAGATAACCCTGTTGAGCCTTAGCCTGTTCGTTTCTTTCAAAACCCTTTAAATCTTAACCCATTTATTCCACACCCACCAAAACTTATCTTAGAAATTTTAAACTTGTGGAAAATGTCATTTAAATGTCCTTTTTGCTTTCACTCCAAATCACAAATACTGGTGTTTACTCAAAATCTCTCGCGTGCGTTCCCTTGATAAAAAACAAAATTTGAGAGTTTACGGTGTGAAAAATTGACACCAAGTAAATGCAAAGTCATCAAAAGGAAGAAAAAGATGAAAGAAAGAAAAGTATTTCAAAAGGACAAAAGAAACACAATAAACTCCCTAGAAAAGCCCAAAAATAGAAACAAAAGAAAAAGAAAAGAAAATAGAATAAAGCTAAGTGCTTCGAATCTCTCGGAAATTCCCGCTCTTATAAAAGACATGAATTCCCTCGCGTATTTTCAAAAGATAGAAGTCAAAATAGCTATCTTCTTCCCGTACTGTTATCCGTTTCCGTTTTCATTAAAAAGGTTGTTTAAATAATGTTTTTTCAAAAGTTTAGAAGTCCTAAGATAAGCAAAACCCTTTACAACAACTAAAAAAAAAATTCCCACTTATCCATACCCCGTAACCCTCGCCTGCCATTACAACCCACTCTGAATGTCCTGGGATAGCTAGCACCGTCCTCACCTAAGTGGTGGAGATATGATTCTCGAGCAAGCCTATGACGATGGATGTTGCATGACTGGCTTATGAGCGATTTCGTTTGATTAGATTGATAGGTAACCCGAAACACTTTTTGAGTGGATTGAGTGACTACCCTGTGAGATCGCCTAGTCATGTATATTCCAAGATCACGAGAATTGAAAGCATGCCTAAGAGAATCATTTTATGCCCCTGAAAAGAATACCTTACTTTCTCTTATTTCCAGGATATGTTACTTGTATATGAAGATGGTTGTTTTTGATATGTTTTGATTCACCCCAAAAATAAACTCGTGTTTTCAAAAAGTTTTTCCTAAAAAGCAAGTGAGAATTTTGAGTTTTGCTTGAGGACAAGCAAAGTCTAAGTGTGGGATATTTGATGACACACAAAAAGTCATGTTTTTGTGTGCAATTATCTCACCATTTTAGCCCAATTATTAATGAAAACACTTAAATATGAACTTAAACATCACATTTCATCATAAGGGCTAAAATATAGACGATGTTTCAAGAATCAACCAAAAAGACCTAGAAACGAGTAAAATAGAGCACAAACGATCATTGAATCTTCCGTTCACGCATTTAAGCACAATTTAAGCTATACTTGGAATTATGACCTCTAACTTATGTCATTTTCTTCGTTAGGAAATTACGAAACCGTGAGCGTGAGAATCACTCAAAACGGATAAACGATGAAGAAGTTACGCCCGAACGAAGAAACGAAGAACCGAGGAACCAGCATACGGGAGAACCAGACCGTATACGGCCTGGTCTAGACCGTATACGGCCAAACCTAGACCGTATACGGCCTAGCTAGACCGTATACGGCCTAAGCTCAACCGTATACGGTCTAGTTCAGCCGTATACGGCCTATGCTCTCCCGTATTCACCCTAGCTCTCCCGTATTTGCCCTAGCTCAACCGTATCGTGCGTTTAGACGATAAAAGTCTGATTTTTATTCGGGTTTGCGATACGGTTGTGCATTTGAAGTTTTGGATACGGTCTACGGATACGGTTGTGCGTTGCCTATATATACAAAGCTCATTTCATCAATTTCAGAAGGAATCAATCCAAGAATCATCCACCAACACTACACACACTTTCTCTAACTACTCTCTCTCTAGATTAGGTTAGTATTAGTAGTAGATTAGCGGCTAGTTAGAGGGGCAATATTGTAATATCGCTTGGCGCGTACTAGGAGTTCTGCTCGTGTAACGTTCAAGTTGTATTCAGCTACGCTCTTATTACGGTTATATCTATCCTTTATCTATTTCATTATGATGATTGTTATTACTGTTGTCATGCTAGATTTAGGATTGGTTGCCATGATTAGCGAGTAGTGATATTGCGTGTTTGCTATGATGTAGTTAGTCGTAAATTGGTTGGAATGATGCTATGAAAATTAGTGCTTTGATTTATTTTCTATTTATGATTTTAAACCTATCAAACTAATCGCCTTTCGACCAGTAAACGTGATTACGGCCTTAATGATGGGACGTCGCGAACCCCATCAAAGGTACTTAGTTATCTGTGTCAAACATGATCATGGTCTGATTTGTTAATCGTGTAAACATCGCTTTCTAAATGAACGCTAAGTACATCGTCATCGTGGAAATACTGCTTTCTAATTCGAACGCAAAGTACACTGTGATTATGGAAATATGGTTTTCAAACTGAACACTAAGTACACTGGAGCCGTGGAAATAATGCTTTCTATTCTGAACGCAAAGTACACTGTACCCGTGGAAATATGGTTTTCTAACTGAACGTGAATATTACACTGTTGACAAGTTAGGGATTTATTGGGACTTAAAAGTAAGGGCTGGTTTATATCATAGATGGATAATATTATGCTTAAATACAAACTTAGTTAAGTTGTCTGGGTTAGCCTTTGTGAAGCAATGTAAGGTACCGTAAGTCGGTTGAGTACTCTGTATAGCGTCGACAACACCTCCGGTGTAGTTAATACGTGAAAGCCGAGGAAAAACCGCAGTTACTAAGCCTTGTGGAATAACGGTAACTCTGTGATTAGCAGAGCTGGTACCGACTAGGTCCTTGGTTCATCAATGGAAACACCTTCGGTGGAGTACAGTGTAGTAATCACGAAAAGAGTCGTTGTTATCGGTCTATGTGAATCACCGAGTCATTACTCAACACCCAGACTCACTAAACCATCGATAGAAAGTAATCAAGCTCACTCTATAAATGTGACACCCGGTCAAAAATGACCCAAAATTTGAACCCAATTTAAACTTTTATTCAGCGTATTATATACGCTCAATATGAAAGAGTACGAGTATTATATATATATATATATATATATATATATATATATATATATATATATATATATATAACATAAAACGATTATTTAAATAATCGCATATAAACAAAACGGGCAGAACGCAGAAACTCAAAACGGACGTTGGTGAAACATAAGTATTAAGTAATATATAAATATTATTTAATACCCTCATTATATATTATATATTATATATTATTTTGATAATATATACAAAGTATTTCGTATCGTACAAAATAAGTTATACGCGACAAAAACGCGTGAGACGCGTCCGACAATCAAAACATACCTAAGTTATATTGTATAACTCATTAATAGGTATTTTGATAAAATACTTCATTATAATTATCGTATTTTATATCGATAACAAAAAAGTTTAGATAAAACGTCACATAATTAAACAATCATTAAATGAACGCGTAAACTGAACCCGACACCATAACCAAACATTTTTAGAAATGTTTTCCAAGTATTATAAACAATACTTCAATGTAAACATATCAAAATTCGAATGCCATTATGAAAACGTACGTATAAAGTTTAAAGTACGAATTAACGTTTAAACGATCGGGTAAACAAACACGGGTAAAACACCAATATTGGAGACAAGATTTAACAAAAATCAATCTCCTTTTTTACTAGCAAAAACCGTCCCCCTCCTCCCTAATTTGGGGATCTATGTTTTCTCTTTGACTTAAAACCTTGACAAGATCCATATTTTACTCCTATTGTTTCCCACTCTCCATCTCACTACTCTCTCTCTAGAAAAACACACACCAAGAAGCTCTCCTCCTCCTCTCTAATCAGCCCTCATCATCACCATCTTTCACCACCATCTTGAAGAAGAGATCAAAGAGGAAGCAACAAAGAACTCGGTTTTGCATCATTCATCTCACCTCTCTCTAGATTCACGATTTTTGGTATGATCTAACACTCCTCTCTCTATATATATTTTCAAGCAATACTTAGATCTACATGTTAGTAATCTCATACAGCAATATTATGTCCAAATAAGAGCTTAAAAATCGTTTTTATGAACATATATATATGTAACGTTTGCTGACCAGAAAATAACCCTCACAAAATCGTCTATATCTTGAAAACTAGGAAGAACCAACTCTCGACATCTAAACGAAAAGTGTTCACTAAGATATCGGCTACAACTTTTATTTTTGGCTCTCGGACCAGATCCTCACGGATCATGGTGAAATAGGTGGATCTTTGGACTGAACTTGTTTTTGGACACAATCTGACCACGTCTCATGTTTATTTGTGTTAAAAATAGTAAACGAAAGTATAAAATTACTATAAACTGCAGAATTGAACTAGACATATATATGATCAGCTGTGATTTTTGGTGTGGCCTGGTTCGGACTAAAAAGGGTAGAAAACGAGAGGCTCGTCGAGTCAAAAATCTGGAAAACATGAAACTAAGGGCTGTTTTGGTACTTTCTTAGAAACGACACTTCGAGAGACCCACGAAACATAACGGCAAGTTTTGTAAACTTATTTGACATATTTAAGACTAGTGTAAAAGTCTCGGGTCAAACCGAGCACGTTTGACTTTAAAACCGAACATGGAAATCAAATCAAATATGTTATGACTTATACACGAAACTAATATACTTTTATAAGTGCATTGTGACAACATTATGATAATTATACTTTGGAATAATTATTACAAAACACACCAACGGGCCGTACAAAATCCCTAAACTTAAATAACAAGTGAATAATTGCACGATTCGACTAGTCCGACTTATTAGTCTATTACTTACATAATCTCACGTGTTTAGGACACTAGGAGACTTCGGACTATACGTTCCTCGTTGGATATATTCATTGCTCGGATAGACTCATGTGAGTCTCACAGCCCCATTTTTACTATTTTTAAATATTGGGGTGAGATACAATGCTTACTTGTTTTCGTGATCATATGTTATTTGATTAGTTAATTTGATTATTAACTCATGGAATTAAATGATTATTTAATTCAGTTAACTATATTAGTTACATTGTTTGGCTACCATTATTTGGTCTTGATTTTCCTTGTTCGAGTATTGCACAAGTGTTTTAATTCGGGAAAGTCCTCATCATGTATGGTTCATTAACTTAATAAGGCGCGGTTACTAAAAGATAGATCTATCATGGGAGTGACGTCCCCGTCCGGGTTGTTAGCTACAACCAAGTTAAAAACGGGCATTTTAGTAATTGTTATGGGTGTTGATACCGTTCGGGAGGCAGAAAATTGGGTTAGGCCTTGAACCATAGCTTAGTGCAATGCAAAATCATAATAGAACATTGTTCAAAAACCTGCGTTGGTTTGTTCAATGTTACGAAACCTGCGTTGGTTTCACCCTTGTTTAATTTCATATTGTTCGAAAACCTGCGTTGGTTTCATCATGGTTGATTAAATCATTGTTTTGAAACTTAATTGTTTAATCACTGTTTGGAAAACCTGCGTTGTTTTAAATCACTGTTTAGTGACCTTATTTGGTTAAAAATCATTGTTTGAGTAAATTGTTTAAATCATTGTTCAATTATAACATTTTAGTATCGTCAGATAATCATATTGATCACATCAATGTTCAGGTTAAACCTGTGAGATTCACCAGCTTTATAGCTGACCCTTTTAGCGTTGTATTCTCAGGTACTGCTATAGTGGGATCGGCCCATCAGGATCCTAGCTCGAGTCGCATGCTTTCAAACACTTTGGACCACTTTGCATTTACTTTCGTATTTTCAAATTATGTATTTGGAAATTTCTTATAAATTCGCAGCTTTGGAAAACTTATTTTGGTAATGTAATTACTATTTTCAAAACGTCTCATTTAGAGTCGTTCATTATGTACCTTGTGCTTGTGATATTTGATTGGTAACACCCCGACCCGACCGCTTCCGCAACCCGAAATTTGGGGGTGTTACAATAAACTTGGTCTTAAATGTTTTATTTAGATTAGATATTATTGTGGGGTTAAGAAAGGTCGGACATCGAGTTGGTTTGTCGCCTTATTCATGCACCCAGGGTTTCATCCCAGATAAGGGTCGTTATACCTTCACCGGTTAGTGTTGTGGGCTGGATAAACTACTCCGATCAGAATCAGGACAGCCTAGTCGCCCAGTAACATACTGATCGAGAACTCTATCAGTAGGGGGCTAGTGCTTACTCCACAGATACCTGAATTAAATAAAATACAAACCTTTAGAACACGTTTTCATACATCATACATCATTCCAATCAATAAGGCTACCGAAATCATAGCAAACACCCTCTCTAGATTATCTGCTATCTACATTTATTTTATCTGCTTTAATTTAAATTTCCTGCCTAAGTATAAAAAACCAAAACAAAACCACCAATCAAAATCTTTTAAAACCCGCTAGATTGATAAGTACGCCTGTTTCGTCCACGATCCACAATACACTGACTCAGAGAACGACCCTAGGTCATCCTTGCTGCTATACATCAATAGTAACTAGGTATACTTAGGCCCCGCAAATACAAATTTTAAAACCATCTGGTGACCCAGCCAAGCGGGAGGCTCGCAACGACAGGAAGCGATTCCTAAAGTCCGACCGTTCGACTGGCCATCATTTACACAAAATCGTATAGCATTTTGCTACTTTTTACAAATTAAGATTTTTTTTTTTTTTAAGTGTTGGAAATATCGTGAATTCAATTATAGCTTTACTTAATAGTTTGTTTATCATCTCAAAATACTTCAAAATCATAACACTCTTTCCAAATTTTGCAACAATTTAACCTCATCCATATTATCTATAATAATCGTATAATTTCTTTGCTACTTTTTTTGATGAGTCCATTTCTTAACAATTTTTGTTACTCAACTATAAAATATTTTATTTGTTGTCTATATTAGTATGTTAACTTTGATTTAGATGCAAATATCTCCACCGTCTACTCTTTTTTCACCACATTTAAGTTTACACAAAATCGTATATCATTTGGCTACTTTATACAAATTAGGTTTTTTTTTTTTTTTAAGTGTTGGAGATATCGTGAATTCAAACATAGCTTTACTTAATAGTTTATTTATCATCTCCAAATACTTCAAAATCATAACACACTTTCCAAATTTTGCTCCAATTTAACCTCATCCATATTATCTAGAATAATCGTATAATTTCTTTGCTACTTTTTTTGATGAGTCCATTTCTTAACAATTTTTGTTACTAAACTATAAAATATTTTATTTCTTGTCTATATTAGTATGTTAACTTTGATTTAGATGCAAATATCTCCTCCGTCTACTCTTTTTTCAACACATTTATGTTTACACAAAATCGTATAGCATTTTGCTACTTTTTACAAAATAGGTTTTTTTTTTTTTTTTTTTTTTTTTTTTTTTTTAAGTGTTGGAGATATCGTGAATTCTATCATAGCTTTACTTAATAGTTTATTTATCATCTCCAAATACTTCAAAATCATAACACTCTTTCCAAATTTTGCTCCAATTTAACCTCATCCATATTATCTAGTATAATCGTATAATTTCTTTGCTACTTTTTTTGATGAGTCTATTTCTTAACAATTTTGGTTACTCAACTATAAAATATTTCATTTGTTGTCTATATTAGTATGTTAACTTTGATTTAGATTCAAATATCTTCCCCGTCTACTCTTTTTTAACCACATTTAAGTTTACACAAAATCGTATATCATTTTTCTACATTTTACAAATTAGGTTTTTTTTCTTTTTTTTTTAAGTGTTGGAGATATCGTGAATTCAATCATAGCTTTACTTAATAGTTTATTTATCATCTCCAAATACTTCAAATTCATAACACTCTTTCCAAATTTTGCTCCAATTTAACCTCATCCATATTATCTAGAATAATCGTATAATTTCTTTGCTACTTTTTTTTTATGAGTCCATTTCTTAACAATTTTTGTTACTCAACTATAAAATATTTTATTTGTTGTCTATATTAGTACGTTAACTTTGATTGAGTTGCAAATATCTTCTTCGTCTACTCCTTTTCCACCACATTTAAGTTTACACAAAATCGTATAGCATTTTGCTACTTTTTACAAATTAGGTTTTTTTTTTTTTAAGTGTTAGAGATATCGTGAATTCAATCATAGCTTTACTTAATAGTTTATTTATCATCTCCAAATACTTCAAAATCATAACACTCTTTCCAAATTTTGCTCCAATTTAACCTCATCCATATTATCTAGAATAATCGTATAATTTATTTGCTACTTTTTTTTTATGAGTCCATTTCTTAACAATTTTTGTTACTAGACTATAAAATATTTTATTTCTTGTCTATATTAGTATGTTAACTTTTATTTAGATGTAAATATCTCCTCCGTCTACTCTTTTTCACCACATTTAAGTTTACACAAAATCGTATAGCGTTTTTCTACTTTTTGCAAATTAAGGTTTTTTTTTTTTTTTTAAGTGTTGGAGATATCGTGAATTCAATCATAGCTTTACTTAATAGTTTGTTTATCATCTCAAAATACTTCAAAATAATAACACTCTTTCCAAATTTTACTCCAATTTAACTTCATCCATATTATTTAGAATAATCGTATAATTTCTTTGCTACTTTTTTTTTATGAGTCCATTTCTTAACAATTTTTGTTACTCAACTATAAAATATTTTATTTGTTGTCTATATTAGTACCTTAACTTTGATTTAGTTGCAAATATCTCATTCGTCTACTCTTTTTCCACCACATTTAAGTTTACACAAAATCGTATAGCATTTTGCTACTTTTTACCAATTAGGTTGTTTATTTTTTTAAGTGTTAGAGATATCGTGAATTCAATCATAGCTTTACTTAATAGTTTGTTTATCATCTCAAAATACTTCAAAATCATAACACTCCTTCCAAATTTTGCTCCAAGTCAACCTCATCCATATTATCTAAAATAATCGTATAATTTCTTTGCTACTTTTTTTGATGAGTCCATTTCTTAACAATTTTTGTTACTCAACTATAAAATATTTCATTCGTTATCTATATTAGTATGTTAACTTTGATTGAGATGCAAATATCTTCTCCGTCTACTCTTTTTTCATCACATTTAAATTTACACAAAATCGTATAGCATTAAGCGACTTTTTACATAATAGGTTTTTTTTTTTTTTTTTTTTTTTTTTTTTTTTTTTTTTTTAAGTGTAGGAGATATAGTGAATTCTATCATAGCTTTACTTAATGGTTTATTTATCATCTTCAAATACTTCAAAATCATAACACTCTTTCCAAGTTTTGCTCCAATTTAACCTCATCCATATTATCTAGAATAATCGTATAATTTCTTTGCTACTTTATTTGATGAGTCTATTTCTTAACAATTTTTGTTACTCAACTATAAAATATTTCATTTGTTGTCTATATTAGTATGTTAACTTTGATTTAGATTCAAATATCTTCTCCGTCTACTCTTTTTTAACCACATTTAAGTTAACACAAAATCGTATATCATTTTTCTACATTTTACAAATTAGGTTTTTTTTCTTTTTTTTTAAGTGTTGGAGATATCGTGAATTCAATCATAGCTTTACTTAATAGTTTATTTATCATCTCCAAATACTTCAAATTCATAACACTCTTTCCAAATTTTACTCCAATTTAACCTCATCCATATTATCTTGAATAATCGTATAACACTACTAGAAAAACTGAAATTAGAAACAGATTTCCGACGACCCATAAATCCGTCCTAAATTTCCGATGGATTTCCGACGGCCTAAAAGCCGTCCCACATTTTTGACAGATTTTCAACGGCCTCCTTGCCGTCCCAAATTTCCGATGGATTTCCGACGGCCTAAAAGCCGTCCCACATTTCTGACAGATTTTCAACGGCCTCCTTGCCGTCCCAAATTTCCGACGGATTTCAGACAATTTTCCGACGAGCTTATACTATAGAGAGATTAACGACAATTTTGGGATAGATTTTCGACGAACTACAATCCCGTCCCAAATCTGTCTCTAAATCAAAATATTTCCGACGGATTTCCGACGTTATATACTATAGATAAATAAAAATAAAACTTATATGAATTTCTGTCCCAAATCCATCGGAAATTTTAGGATTTAGGGACGGATTTAGGACGAACTTTTCAAATTTTTGCATTTTTACATTGGGTGGTGATTTGTACACCACTAAAAATTAGCCATACACCACTAAAGCTGCTTTACAGTGTTGTACAGTACAATGCGACAATGCATAAAAATGGTGTATGGTTAATTTTTGGTGGTGTACAAATCACCACCCTTTTACATTATACAAGTAAAAAATAACTATATCAATTAAGTAGTTTTATACATTTAATATAATAATTGTGTGACACATACATCAATGCCTTATAAGTGTATTGTTTATGTATGTATCAATGTATGTGCATATGTATTATTATGAACGAGTATTCATGTTTCTACGCTCGTACGTATAGTCGAGTATATATGCACATTTATTTATTTTTGTATATCATTATCTAGTGATATACCACCATATACGAGTGTGTATGTTCTTATTTTTGTTAAAATATTAAAAAAATTAAATATAAACTTATTGGTCCGTCCCAAATCCGTCGGAAAATTAAAGATTTTGGGTTGGATTTGTGACGGATTTGGGACGGACTTTTTCATTTTTTATATATATACATCATACACGTACAAGTAATCAAATTAACTATCAAATAAGCAGTTTTATACATTTAATGTTATAATCAAGTGATATATACATTAACCCCTCGTACGTTTATTGTGTATGTATGTACGTGTATATGTATTATTATGAACGCCTAATGTTTCTACGTTCATACGTATGGTCAAGTGTATATGCGCATTTTAAATTTTTTTTATGTCCTTATCTATTTGATATAACAACATATATGAGTGTGCATGTTATTAGTTTTGTTCAAATGTTAAAAAAAGAAAATATAAACTTATTGGTCCGTCCCAAATCCGTCGGAAAGTTAAAGATTTTGGAACGAATTTGGGATGGAATTTTTCATTTTGTATATATATATATATATATATATATATATATATATATATATATATATCATAAACGAACAAGTAATCAAATTAACGATCAAATAAGCAGTTTTATACATTTAATGTTATAATCGTGTGATATATACATTAACGCCTTGTACGTTTATTGTGTATGCATGTATGCGTATATGTATTATTATGAACGCGTGATCATGTTTCTATGTTCGTACGTATGAGCAAGTGTATATGCACATTTTTATTTTTTTCATGTCCTTATCTATTGATATAAGAACATACATGAATGTGTATCTTCTTATTTTTGTTAAAATGTTAAAAAAAATAAAATATAAATTTCTTGGCTGTCCCAAATCCGTCGGAAAATTAAAGATTTTGGGATGGATTTGGGACGGAGTTTTTCATATTTTGTATTCATACACAATACATGTACAAGTAATAATATTAGACTATTTTTTTATTGTTCCTAAGTATGGTAAAGTTTATTTAAATGTTTTTATAGTTTTCTTTATTTAACAAGAACTAGGGGACGAATTAATTTTAACGAGTTGAGCTCGAGCCCGATTCATTTGATGTTGAATTATGTCTATGTTAATAAGAATTAAGAACCATATCACTAGCTTAGTGAAAACGTGAAGTGCGTATTCCAATATTGATTATATATAAAGCTTTTATTTTAAAAAAAAGAATATATATATATATATATATATATATATATATATATATATATATATATATATATATATATATATATATATATATATATATATATATAATGTATAATTGAATTTAGGAATATAGGAAAAAAGAAAATATAATTAAAAATGGAGGGTATCACGTGGGCTTTTTTGTTGAACTTCTAGACACCTCCAAAATTTTCGTGTCACAAACTCAACTCATGTTTTCCCCCTAAATCCCAAAATCCAAAATTTTCATTTCCCCCCTAAATGTCTAAAAACATTTTGTTATCTCCGATTTAGTACCCCTTTCAGTTCCTCAAACCCCACAAAATTACCCCATTACCTCCTCTCCATCTCTGTCTTACTCAAACTATATAATTTCCTTTGTTGTTTATTTACACCATTATATGTCATCAACGGATCTGTCTGCTCTTTTCTTTTTTATTTCATCAGCAATTCAGCATCCAAATCAGGTTTGTCTCATGTTCTATTTTTGTTGAATTTGATATGTACAATTCATTTGATGTTGAATTAAATGATGTGTATGATTATAGCTTTTATATGTAATATTATATGTTATTTCGATTTTATATTGACTACTCAATTGTTTGTGTGTATACGTAATTAGTTGATTATTATGGCTATAATTTCAATTCTGAATTGTTTCAGATTTAGATGATGATTTAACAGCACAAGTCAACAGTCCAGGTGTGGTAAAAAATACTACGTATTATTTAGTCACACGTTATGCTCGTTATAATTTTATGCATATCTTATGACTTAAATGCTACTATAATTCTTGCTCTATTCATTTTTCTTTAATATTCTTCTTTTGCAGAACATTACTAGTTGATGGCGTAATTGGATGGGGCATAGTGTGGTCAAAATGTTAATTATCATGCTACTACGACGAAGTTACGAGATTTTAGCTTGTATGATATACATTTCATGATATTTTTCAATATCTTATTCTTATGTATTAGTAAAGAAACATTGTAAGAAAGTTTATATTGAATTAAAATGATAATGGTGTTTTTTTTAATTGATTATTATTTTTATTTTCGGTATTATTTTTTTTCATTTTGTTCGGTAAAAATAGCGACAGACTTTTATATAAAAGCATCAAAAATGCATTTTTTTTAAAATACAAAGATTAATTTGGGACGGATTTGTGACGGAAATAGTCGTCGGAAATCCCTCAGAAGCAAGCTGTCGGAAATCCCTCCGAAACAAGCCGTCCGAAATCCCTCGGAAAAAGAGTTCATCGGAAATCCGTCGAAAAACAAGTTCATCGGAAATCCGTCGGAAAACCAGTTCATCGGAAGTCCGTCGGAAAACTCCGTCGGAAATCCATCGCAAACATTTAACGACGAGCTTTTTTCAAACGGCCAAGATCCGTCGGAAATCCGTCGAAAATGGCTTTTTCCGACCGATTTCCGACGGAAATTGCCATCCCAAAATGCAGTTTTTCTAGTAGTGTAATTTCTTTGCTACTTTTTTTTTATGAGTCCATTTCTTAACAATTTTTGTTACTCGACTATAAAATATTTTATTTGTTGTCTATATTAGTATGTTAACTTTTATTTGGATGCAAATATCTCCACCGTCTACTCTTTTTTCACCACATTTAAGTTTACACAAAATCGTATTGCATTTTGATACTTTTTACAAATTAGGTTTTTTATTTTTTTGTTTTTAAAATGTTGGAGATATCGTGAATTCAATCATAGCTTTACTTAATAGTTTGTTTATCATCTCCAAATACTTCAAAATCATAACACTCTTTCCAAATTTAGCTCCAATTTAACCTCATCTATATTATCTAGAATAATCGTATAATTTCTTTGTTACTTTTTTTGATGAGTCCATTTCTTAACAATTTTTGTTACTCAACTATAAAATATTTTATTTGTCGTCTATATTAGTGCGTTAACTTTGATTTAGTTGCAAATATCTCCTTCGTCTACTCTTTTTCCACCACATTTAAGTTTATACAAAATCGTTTAGCATTTTGCTACTTTTTACAAGTTAGGTTGCTTTTTTTTTTTAAGTGTTGGAGATATCGTGAATTCAATCATAGCTTTACTTAATAGTTTATTTATCATCTCCAAATACTTCAAATTCATAACACTCTTTCCAAATTTTGCTCCAATTTAACCTCATCCATATTATCTAGAATAATCGTATAATTTCTTTCCTACTTTTTTTTATGAGTCCATTTCTTAACAATTTTTGTTACTCGACTATAAAATATTTTATTTGTTGTCAATATTAGTATGTTAACTTTTATTTAGATGCAAATATCTCCTCGTTCTACTCTTTTTTCACCACATTTAAGTTTACACAAAATCGTATAGTATTTTGCTACTTTTTCCAAATTGGTTTTTTTTTTTTAAGTGTTGGAGATATCGTGAATTCAATCATAGCTTTACTTAATAGTTTGTTTATCATCTCAAAATACTTCCAAATTATAACACTCTTTCCAAATTTTGCTCCAATTTAACCTCATCCATATTATCTAGAATAATAGTATAATTTCTTTGCTACTTTTTTTGATGAGTCTATTTCTTAACAATTTTTGTTACTCAACTATAACATATTTCATTTGTTGTCTATATTAGTATGTTAACTTTGATTTAGATTCAAATATCTTCTCCGTCTACTCTTTTTTAACCACATTTAAGTTTACACAAAATCGTACATCATTTTTCTACATTTTACAAATTAGGTTTTTTTCTTTTTTTTAAAGTGTTGGAGATATCGTGAATTCAATCATAGCTTTACTTAATAGTTTATTTATCATCTCCAAATACTTCAAATTCATAACACTCTTTCCAAATTTTGCTCCAATTTAACCTCATCCATATTATCTAGAATAATCGTATAAATTCTTTGCTACTTTTTTTTATGAGCCCATTTCTTAACAATTTTTGTTACTCGACTATAAAATATTTTATTTGTTGTCTATATTAGTATGTTAACTTTTATTTAGATGCAAATATCTCCTCCGTCTTCTCTTTTTTCACCACATTTAAGTTAACACAAATTCGTATAGCATTTTGATACTTTTTACAAATTATGTTTTTTTTTTTTTTTTTTTTTTTTTTTTTTTTTTTTTTTTAAGTGTTGGAGATATCGTGAATTCAATCATAGCTTTACTTAATAGTTTGTTTATCATCTCAAAATACTTCAAAATCATAACACTCTTTCCAAATTTTGCTCCAATTTAACCTCATCCATATTATCTAGAATAATCGTATAATTTCTTTGCTACTTTTTTTGATGAGTCCATTTCTTAACAATTTTTGTTACTCAACTATAAAATACTTTATTTGTTGTCTATATTAGTACGTTAACTTTGATTTAGTTGCAAATATCTTCTTCGTCTACTCCTTTTCCACCACATTTAAGTTTACACAAAATCGTATAGCATTTTGCTACTTTTTACAAATTAGGTTTTTTTTTTTTAAGTGTTAGAGATATCGTGAATTCAATCATAGCTTTACTTAATAGTTTATTTATCATCTCCAAATACTTCAAAATCATAACACTCTTTCCAAATTTTGCTCCAATTTAACCTCATCCATATTATCTAGAATAATCGTATAATTTATTTGCTACTTTTTTTTTATGAGTCCATTTCTTAACAATTTTTGTTACTCGACTATAAAATATTTTATTTGTTGTCTATATTAGTATGTTAACTTTTATTTAGATGTAAATATCTCCTCCGTCTACTCTTTTTCACCACATTTAAGTTTACACAAAATCGTATAGCATTTTTCTACTTTTTGCAAATTAGGGTTTTTTTTTTTTTTTTTTTTTTTTTAAGTGTTGGAGATATCGTGAATTCAATCATAGCTTTACTTAATAGTTTGTTTATCATCTCAAAATACTTCAAAATAATAACACTCTTTCCAAATTTTACTCCAATTTAACTTCATCCATATTATTTAGAATAATCGTATAATTTCTTTGCTACTTTTTTTGATGAGTCCATTTCTTAACAATTTTTGTTACTCAACTATAAAATATTTTATTTGTTGTCTATATTAGTACCTTAACTTTGATTTAGTTGCAAATATCTCATTCGTCTACTCTTTTTCCACCACATTTAAGTTTACACAAAATCGTATAGCATTTTGCTACTTTTTACCAATTAGGTTGTTTTTTTTTTTAAGTGTTAGAGATATCGTGAATTCAATCATAGCTTTACTTAATAGTTTGTTTATCATCTCAAAATACTTCAAAATCATAACACTCCTTCCAAATTTTGTTCCAAGTCAACCTCATCCATATTATCTAAAATAATCGTATAATTTCTTTGCTACTTTTTTTGATGAGTCCATTTCTTAACAATTTATGTTACTCAACTATAAAATATTTCATTCGTTATCTATATTAGTATGTTAACTTTGATTGAGATGCAAATATCTTCTCCGTCTACCCTTATTTCATCACATTTAAATTTACACAAAATCGTATAGCATTAAGCGACTTTTTACATAATAGGTTTTTTTTTTTTTTTTTTTTTTTTTTTTTTTTTTTTTTTTTTTTAAGTGTAGGAGATATAGTGAATTCTATCATAGCTTTACTTAATGGTTTATTTATCATCTTCAAATACTTCAAAATCATAACACTCTTTCCAAGTTTTGCTCCAATTTAACCTCATCCATATTATCTAGAATAATCGTATAATTTCTTTGCTACTTTATTTGATGAGTCTATTTCTTAACAATTTTTGTTACTCAACTATAAAATATTTCATTTGTTGTCTATATTAGTATGTTAACTTTGATTTAGATTCAAATATCTTCTCCGTCTACTCTTTTTTAACCACATTTAAGTTAACACAAAATCGTATATCATTTTTCTACATTTTACAAATTAGGTTTTTTTCTTTTTTTTTAAGTGTTGGAGATATCGTGAATTCAATCATAGCTTTACTTAATAGTTTATTTATCATCTCCAAATACTTCAAAATCATAACACTCTTTCCAAATTTTGCTCCAATTTAACCTCATCCATATTATCTAGACTAATCGTATAATTTCTTTGCTACTTTTTTTGATGAGTCTATTTCTTAACAATTTTTGTTACTCAACTATAAAATATTTCATTTGTTGTCTATATTAGTATGTTAACTTTGATTTAGATTCAAATATCTTCTCCGTCTACTCTTTTTTAACCACATTTAAGTTTACACAAAATCGTATATCATTTTTCTACATTTTACAAATTAGGTTTTTTTCTTTTTTTTTAAGTGTTGGAGATATCGTGAATTCAATCATAGCTTTACTTAATAATTTATTTATCATCTCCAAATACTTCAAATTCATAACACTCTTTCCAAATTTTGCTCCAATTTAACCTCATTCATATTATCTAGAATAATCGTATAATTTCTTTGCTACTTTTTTTTTATGAATCCATTTCTTAACATTTTTTGTTACTCGACTATAAAATATTTTATTTGTTGTCTATATTAGTATGTTAACTTTTATTTGGATGCAAATATCTCCACCGTCTACTCTTTTTTCACCACATTTAAGTTTACACAAAATCGTATTGCATTTTGATACTTTTTACAAATTAGGTTTTTTATTTTTTTGTTTTTAAAATGTTGGAGATATCGTGAATTCAATCATAGCTTTACTTAATAGTTTGTTTATCATCTCCAAATACTTCAAAATCATAACACTCTTTCCAAATTTAGCTCCAATTTAACCTCATCTATATTATCTAGAATAATCGTATAATTTCTTTGTTACTTTTTTTGATGAGTCCATTTCTTAACAATTTTTGTTACTCAACTATAAAATATTTTATTTGTCGTCTATATTAGTGCGTTAACTTTGATTTAGTTGCAAATATCTCCTTCGTCTACTCTTTTTCCAGCACATTTAAGTTTATACAAAATCGTTTAGCATTTTGCTACTTTTTACAAGTTAGGTTGCTTTTTTTTTTTAAGTGTTGGAGATATCGTGAATTCAATCATAGCTTTACTTAATAGTTTATTTATCATCTCCAAATACTTCAAATTCATAACACTCTTTCCAAATTTTGCTCCAATTTAACCTCATCCATATTATCTAGAATAATCGTATAATTTCTTTCCTACTTTTTTTTATGAGTCCATTTCTTAACAATTTTTGTTACTCGACTATAAAATATTTTATTTGTTGTCAATATTAGTATGTTAACTTTTATTTAGATGCAAATATCTCCTCCGTCTACTCTTTTTTCACCACATTTAAGTTTACACAAAATCGTATAGTATTTTGCTACTTTTTCCAAATTGATTTTTTTTTTTAAGTGTTGGAGATATCGTGAATTCAATCATAGCTTTACTTAATAGTTTGTTTATCATCTCAAAATACTTCCAAATTATAACACTCTTTCCAAATTTTGCTCCAATTTAACCTCATCCATATTATCTAGAATAATCGTATAATTTCTTAGCTACTTTTTTTTATGAGTCCATTTCTTAACAATTTTTGTTACTCAACTATAAAATATTTTATTTGTTGTCTATATTAGTATGTTGACTTTGATTTAGATGCAAATATATTCTCTGTCTACTCTTTTTTCACCACATTTAAGTTTACACAAAATCGTATAGAATTTTGCTAATTTTTACAAATTAGGTTTTTTTTTTTAAGTGTTGGAGATATCGTGAATTCAATCATAGCTTTACTTAATAGTTTATTTATCATCTCCAAATACTTCATAATCATAACACTCTTTCCAAATTTTGCTCCAATTTAACCTCATCTATATTATCTAGAATAATCGTTAAAATTTTTTTGTTACTTTTTTTGATGAGACCATTTCTTAACAATTTTTGTTACTCAACTATAAAATATTTTATTTGTCGTCTATATTAGTGCGTTAACTTTGATTTAGTTGCAAATATCTCCTTCGTCTACTCTTTTTCCACCACATTTAAGTTTATACAAAATCGTTTAGCATTTTTCTACTTTTTACAAGTTAGGTTGCTTTTTTTTTTAAGTGTTGGAGATATCGTGAATTCAATCATAGCTTTACTTAATAGTTTATTTATCATCTCCAAATACTTCAAATTCATAACACTCTTTCCAAATTTTGCTCCAATTTAACCTCATCCATATTATCTAGAATAATCGTATAATTTCTTTCCTACTTTTTTTTATGAGTCCATTTCTTAACAATTTTTGTTACTCGACTATAAAATATTTTATTTATTGTCAATATTAGTATGTTAACTTTTATTTAGATGCAAATATCTCCTCCGTCTACTCTTTTTTCACCACATTTAAGTTTACACAAAATCGTATAGTATTTTGCTACTTTTTCCAAATTGGTTTTTTTTTTTTTAAGTGTTGGAGATATCGTGAATTCAATCATAGCTTTACTTAATAGTTTGTTTATCATCTCAAAATACTTCCAAATTATAACACTCTTTCCAAATTTTGCTCCAATTTAACCTCATCCATATTATCTAGAATAATCGTATAATTTCTTAGCTACTTTTTTTTATGAGTCCATTTCTTAACAATTTTTGTTACTCAACTATAAAATATTTTATTTGTTGTCTATATTAGTATGTTGACTTTGATTTAGATGCAAATATATTCTCTGTCTACTCTTTTTTCACCACATTTAAGTTTACACAAAATCGTATAGAATTTTGCTAATTTTTACAAATTAGGTTTTTTTTTTTAAGTGTTGGAGATATCGTGAATTCAATCATAGCTTTACTTAATAGTTTATTTATCATCTCCAAATACTTCATAATCATAACACTCTTTCCAAATTTTGCTCCAATTTAACCTCATCCTAATTATATAGAATAATTGTATAATTTCTTTGCTACTTTTTTTTTGATGAGTCTATTTCTTAATAATTTTTGTTACTCAACTATAAAATATTTTAATTTTTGTCAATATTAGTATGTTAACTTTGATTTAGATGCAAATATCTCCTTCGTCTAATCTTTTTTCACCACATTTAGGTTTACACAAAATCGTATAGCATTTTGCTACTTTTTACAAATTAAGGTTTTTTTTTTCTTTTTTAAGTGTTGGAGATATCGTGAATTCAATCATAGCTTTACTTAATAGTTTATTTATCATCTCCAAATACTTCAAATTCATAACACTCTTTCCAAATTTTGCTCCAATTTAACCTCATCCATATTATCTAGAATAATCGTATAAATTCTTTGCTACTTTTTTTTTATGAGCCCATTTCTTAACAATTTTTGTTACTCGACTATAAAATATTTTATTTGTTGTCTATATTAGTATGTTAACTTTTATTTAGATGCAAATATCTCCTCCGTCTTCTCTTTTTTCACCACATTTAAGTTAACACAAAATCGTATAGCATTTTGATACTTTTTACAAATTATGTTTTTTTTTTTTTTTTTTTTTTTTTTTTAAAGTGTTGAAGATATCGTGAATTCAATCATAGCTTTACTTAATAGTTTGTTTATCATCTCAAAATACTTCAAAATCATAACACTCTTTCCAAATTTTGCTCCAATTTAACCTCATCCATATTATCTAGAATAATCGTATAATTTCTTTGCTACTTTTTTTGATGAGTCCATTTCTTAACAATTTTTGTTACTCAACTATAAAATACTTTATTTGTTGTCTATATTAGTACGTTAACTTTGATTTAGTTGCAAATATCTTCTTCGTCTACTCCTTTTCCACCACATTTAAGTTTACACAAAATCGTATAGCATTTTGCTACTTTTTACAAATTAGGTTTTTTTTTTTTAAGTGTTAGAGATATCGTGAATTCAATCATAGCTTTACTTAATAGTTTATTTATCATCTCCAAATACTTCAAAATCATAACACTCTTTCCAAATTTTGCTCCAATTTAACCTCATCCATATTATCTAGAATAATCGTATAATTTATTTGCTACTTTTTTTTTATGAGTCCATTTCTTAACAATTTTTGTTACTCGACTATAAAATATTTTATTTGTTGTCTATATTAGTATGTTAAATTTTATTTAGATGTAAATATCTCCTCCGTCTACATTTTTTCACCACATTTAAGTTTACACAAAATCGTATAGCATTTTTCTACTTTTTACAAGTTAGGTTGCTTTTTTTTTTTAAGTGTTGGAGATATCGTGAATTCAATCATAGCTTTACTTAATAGTTTATTTATCATCTCCAAATACTTCAAATTCATAACACTCTTTCCAAATTTTGCTCCAATTTAACCTCATCCATATTATCTAGAATAATCGTATAATTTCTTTCCTACTTTTTTTTATGAGTCCATTTCTTAACAATTTTTGTTACTCGACTATAAAATATTTTATTTATTGTCAATATTAGTATGTTAACTTTTATTTAGATGCAAATATCTCCTCCGTCTACTCTTTTTTCACCACATTTAAGTTTACACAAAATCGTATAGTATTTTGCTACTTTTTCCAAATTGGTTTTTTTTTTTTTTTAAGTGTTGGAGATATCGTGAATTCAATCATAGCTTTACTTAATAGTTTGTTTATCATCTCAAAATACTTCCAAATTATAACACTCTTTCCAAATTTTGCTCCAATTTAACCTCATCCATATTATCTAGAATAATCGTATAATTTCTTAGCTACTTTTTTTTATGAGTCCATTTCTTAACAATTTTTGTTACTCAACTATAAAATATTTTATTTGTTGTCTATATTAGTATGTTGACTTTGATTTAGATGCAAATATATTCTCTGTCTACTCTTTTTTCACCACATTTAAGTTTACACAAAATCGTATAGAATTTTGCTAATTTTTACAAATTAGGTTTTTTTTTTTAAGTGTTGGAGATATCGTGAATTCAATCATAGCTTTACTTAATAGTTTATTTATCATCTCCAAATACTTCATAATCATAACACTCTTTCCAAATTTTGCTCCAATTTAACCTCATCCTAATTATATAGAATAATTGTATAATTTCTTTGCTACTTTTTTTTTGATGAGTCTATTTCTTAATAATTTTTGTTACTCAACTATAAAATATTTTAATTTTTGTCAATATTAGTATGTTAACTTTGATTTAGATGCAAATATCTCCTTCGTCTAATCTTTTTTCACCACATTTAGGTTTACACAAAATCGTATAGCATTTTGCTACTTTTTACAAATTAAGGTTTTTTTTTTTTTTTTTAAGTGTTGGAGATATCGTGAATTCAATCATAGCTTTACTTAATAGTTTGTTTATCATCTCCAAATACTTCAAAATCATAACACTCTTTCCAAATTTTGCTCCAATTTAACCTCATCCATATTATCTAGAATAATCGTATAATTTCTTTGCTACTTTTTTTGATGAGTCCATTTCTTAACAATTTTTGTTACTCAACTATAAAATACTTTATTTGTTGTCTATATTAGTACGTTAACTTTGATTTAGTTGCAAATATCTTCTTCGTCTACTCCTTTTCCACCACATTTAAGTTTACACAAAATCGTATAGCATTTTGCTACTTTTTACAAATTAGGTTTTTTTTTTTTAAGTGTTAGAGATATCGTGAATTCAATCATAGCTTTACTTAATAGTTTATTTATCATCTCCAAATACTTCAAAATCATAACACTCTTTCCAAATTTTGCTCCAATTTAACCTCATCCATATTATCTAGAATAATCGTATAATTTATTTGCTACTTTTTTTTTATGAGTCCATTTCTTAACAATTTTTGTTACTCGACTATAAAATATTTTATTTGTTGTCTATATTAGTATGTTAACTTTTATTTAGATGTAAATATCTCCTCCGTCTACTCTTTTTCACCACATTTAAGTTTACACAAAATCGTATAGCATTTTTCTACTTTTTGCAAATTACGGTTTTTTTTTTTTTTTTTTTTTTTTTAAGTGTTGGAGATATCGTGAATTCAATCATAGCTTTACTTAATAGTTTGTTTATCATCTCAAAATACTTCAAAATAATAACACTCTTTCCAAATTTTACTCCAATTTAACTTCATCCATATTATTTAGAATAATCGTATAATTTCTTTGCTACTTTTTTTGATGAGTCCATTTCTTAACAATTTTTGTTACTCAACTATAAAATATTTTATTTGTTGTCTATATTAGTACCTTAACTTTGATTTAGTTGCAAATATCTCATTCGTCTACTCTTTTTCCACCACATTTAAGTTTGCACAAAATCGTATAGCATTTTGCTACTTTTTACCAATTAGGTTGTTTTTTTTTTTAAGTGTTAGAGATATCGTGAATTCAATCATAGCTTTACTTAATAGTTTGTTTATCATCTCAAAATACTTCAAAATCATAACACTCGTTCCAAATTTTGCTCCAAGTCAACCTCATCCATATTATCTAAAATAATCGTATAATTTCTTTGCTACTTTTTTTGATGAGTCCATTTCTTAACAATTTATGTTACTCAACTATAAAATATTTCATTCGTTATCTATATTAGTATGTTAACTTTGATTGAGATGCAAATATCTTCTCCGTCTACTCTTTTTTCATCACATTTAAATTTACACAAAATCGTATAGCATTAAGCGACTTTTTACATAATAGGTTTTTTTTTTTTTTTTTTTTTTTTTTTTTTTTTTTTTTAAGTGTAGGAGATATAGTGAATTCTATCATAGCTTTACTTAATGGTTTAATTATCATCTTCAAATACTTCAAAATCATAACACTCTTTCCAAGTTTTGCTCCAATTTAACCTCATCCATATTATCTAGAATAATCGTATAATTTCTTTGCTACTTTATTTGATGAGTCTATTTCTTAACAATTTTTGTTACTCAACTATAAAATATTTCATTTGTTGTCTATATTAGTATGTTAACTTTGATTTAGATTCAAATATCTTCTCCGTCTACTCTTTTTTAACCACATTTAAGTTTACACAAAATCGTACATCATTTTTCTACATTTTACAAATTAGGTTTTTTTTTTTTTTTTTAAGTGTTGGAGATATCGTGAATTCAATCATAGCTTTACTTAATAGTTTATTTATCATCTCCAAATACTTCAAATTCATAACACTCTTTCCAAATTTTGCTCCAATTTAACCTCATCCATATTATCTAGAATAATCGTATAAATTCTTTGCTACTTTTTTTTTATGAGCCCATTTCTTAACAATTTTTGTTACTCGACTATAAAATATTTTATTTGTTGTCTATATTAGTATGTTAACTTTTATTTAGATGCAAATATCTCCTCCGCCTTCTCTTTTTTCACCACATTTAAGTTAACACAAAATCGTATAGCATTTTGATACTTTTTAAAAATTATGGTTTTTTTTTTTTTTTTTTTTTTTTTTTTTTTTTTAAAGTGTTGGAGATATCGTGAATTCAATCATAGCTTTACTTAATAGTTTGTTTATCATCTCAAAATACTTCAAAATCATAACACTCTTTCCAAATTTTGCTCCAATTTAACCTCATCCATATTATCTAGAATAATCGTATAATTTCTTTGCTACTTTTTTTGATGAGTCCATTTCTTAACAATTTTTGTTACTCAACTATAAAATACTTTATTTGTTGTCTATATTAGTACGTTAACTTTGATTTAGTTGCAAATATCTTCTTCGTCTACTCCTTTTCCACCACATTTAAGTTTACACAAAATCGTATAGCATTTTGCTACTTTTTACAAATTAGGTTTTTTTTTTTTAAGTGTTAGAGATATCGTGAATTCAATCATAGCTTTACTTAATAGTTTATTTATCATCTCCAAATACTTCAAAATCATAACACTCTTTCCAAATTTTGCTCCAATTTAACCTCATCCATATTATCTAGAATAATCGTATAATTTATTTGCTACTTTTTTTTTATGAGTCCATTTCTTAACAATTTTTGTTACTCGACTATAAAATATTTTATTTGTTGTCTATATTAGTATGTTAACTTTTATTTAGATGTAAATATCTCCTCCGTCTACTCTTTTTCACCACATTTAAGTTTACACAAAATCGTATAGCATTTTTCTACTTTTTGCAAATTAGGGGTTTTTTTTTTTTTTTTTTTTTTTTAAGTGTTGGAGATATCGTGAATTCAATCATAGCTTTACTTAATAGTTTGTTTATCATCTCAAAATACTTCAAAATAATAACACTCTTTCCAAATTTTACTCCAATTTAACTTCATCCATATTATTTAGAATAATCGTATAATTTCTTTGCTACTTTTTTTGATGAGTCCATTTCTTAACAATTTTTGTTACTCAACTATAAAATATTTTATTTGTTGTCTATATTAGTACCTTAACTTTGATTTAGTTGCAAATATCTCATTCGTCTACTCTTTTTCCACCACATTTAAGTTTACACAAAATCGTATAGCATTTTGCTACTTTTTACCAATTAGGTTGTTTTTTTTTTTAAGTGTTAGAGATATCGTGAATTCAATCATAGCTTTACTTAATAGTTTGTTTATCATCTCAAAATACTTCAAAATCATAACACTCCTTCCAAATTTTGCTCCAAGTCAACCTCATCCATATTATCTAAAATAATCGTATAATTTCTTTGCTACTTTTTTTGATGAGTCCATTTCTTAACAATTTATGTTACTCAACTATAAAATATTTCATTCGTTATCTATATTAGTATGTTAACTTTGATTGAGATGCAAATATCTTCTCCGTCTACTCTTTTTTCATCACATTTAAATTTACACAAAATCGTATAGCATTAAGCGACTTTTTACATAATAGGTTTTTTTTTTTTTTTTTTTTTAAGTGTAGGAGATATTGTGAATTCTATCATAGCTTTACTTAATGGTTTATTTATCATCTTCAAATACTTCAAAATCATAACACTCTTTCCAAGTTTTGCTCCAATTTAACCTCATCCATATTATCTAGAATAATCGTATAATTTCTTTTCTACTTTATTTGATGAGTCTATTTCTTAACAATTTTTGTTACTCAACTATAAAATATTTCATTTGTTGTCTATATTAGTATGTTAACTTTGATTTAGATTCAAATATCTTCTCCGTCTACTCTTTTTTAACCACATTTAAGTTAACACAAAATCGTATATCATTTTTCTACATTTTACAAATTAGGTTTTTTTCTTTTTTTTTAAGTGTTGGAGATATCGTGAATTCAATCATAGCTTTACTTAATAGTTTATTTATCATCTCCAAATACTTCAAAATCATAACACTCTTTCCAAATTTTGCTCCAATTTAACCTCATCCATATTATCTAGACTAATCGTATAATTTCTTTGCTACTTTTTTTGATGAGTCTATTTCTTAACAATTTTTGTTACTCAACTATAAAATATTTCATTTGTTGTCTATATTAGTATGTTAACTTTGATTTAGATTCAAATATCTTCTCCGTCTACTCTTTTTTAACCACATTTAAGTTTACACAAAATCGTATATCATTTTTCTACATTTTACAAATTAGGTTTTTTTCTTTTTTTTTAAGTGTTGGAGATATCGTGAATTCAATCATAGCTTTACTTAATAATTTATTTATCATCTCCAAATACTTCAAATTCATAACACTCTTTCCAAATTTTGCTCCAATTTAACCTCATCCATATTATCTAGAATAATCGTATAATTTCTTTGCTACTTTTTTTTTATGAGTCCATTTCTTAACAATTTTTGTTACTCGACTATAAAATATTTTATTTGTTGTCTATATTAGTATGTTAACTTTTATTTGGATGCAAATATCTCCACCGTCTACTCTTTTTTCACCACATTTAAGTTTACACAAAATCGTATTGCATTTTGATACTTTTTACAAATTAGGATTTTTATTTTTTTGTTTTTAAAATGTTGGAGATATCGTGAATTCAATCATAGCTTTACTTAATAGTTTGTTTATCATCTCCAAATACTTCAAAATCATAACACTCTTTCCAAATTTAGCTCCAATTTAACCTCATCTATATTATCTAGAATAATCGTATAATTTCTTTGTTACTTTTTTTGATGAGTCCATTTCTTAACAATTTTTGTTACTCAACTATAAAATATTTTATTTGTCGTCTATATTAGTGCGTTAACTTTGATTTAGTTGCAAATATCTCCTTCGTCTACTCTTTTTCCACCACATTTAAGTTTATACAAAATCGTTTAGCATTTTGCTACTTTTTACAAGTTAGGTTGCTTTTTTTTTTTAAGTGTTGGAGATATCGTGAATTCAATTATAGCTTTACTTAATAGTTTATTTATCATCTCCAAATACTTCAAATTCATAACACTCTTTCCAAATTTTGCTCCAATTTAACCTCATCCATATTATCTAGAATAATCGTATAATTTCTTTCCTACTTTTTTTTATGAGTCCATTTCTTAACAATTTTTGTTACTCGACTATAAAATATTTTATTTGTTGTCAATATTAGTATGTTAACTTTTATTTAGATGCAAATATCTCCTCCGTCTACTCTTTTTTCACCACATTTAAGTTTACACAAAATCGTATAGTATTTTGCTACTTTTTCCAAATTGGTTTTTTTTTTTAAGTGTTGGAGATATCGTGAATTCAATCATAGCTTTACTTAATAGTTTGTTTATCATCTCAAAATACTTCCAAATTATAACACTCTTTCCAAATTTTGCTCCAATTTAACCTCATCCATATTATCTAGAATAATCGTATAATTTCTTAGCTACTTTTTTTTATGAGTCTATTTCTTAACAATTTTTGTTACTCAACTATAAAATATTTTATTTGTTGTCTATATTAGTATGTTGACTTTGATTTAGATGCAAATATATTCTCTGTCTACTCTTTTTTCACCACATTTAAGTTTACACAAAATCGTATAGAATTTTGCTAATTTTTACAAATTAGGTTTTTTTTTTTAAGAGTTGGAGATATCGTGAATTCAATCATAGCTTTACTTAATAGTTTATTTATCATCTCCAAATACTTCATAATCATAACACTCTTTCCAAATTTTGCTCCAATTTAACCTCATCTATATTATCTAGAATAATCGTATAATTTTTTTGTTACTTTTTTTGATGAGTCCATTTCTTAACAATTTTTGTTACTCAACTATAAAATATTTTATTTGTCGTCTATATTAGTGCGTTAACTTTGATTTAGTTGCAAATATCTCCTTCGTCTACTCTTTTTCCACCACATTTAAGTTTATACAAAATCGTTTAGCATTTTTCTACTTTTTACAAGTTAGGTTGCTTTTTTTTTTTAAGTGTTGGAGATATCGTGAATTCAATCATAGCTTTACTTAATAGTTTATTTATCATCTCCAAATACTTCAAATTCATAACACTCTTTCCAAATTTTGCTCCAATTTAACCTCATCCATATTATCTAGAATAATCGTATAATTTCTTTCCTACTTTTTTTTATGAGTCCATTTCTTAACAATTTTTGTTACTCGACTATAAAATATTTTATTTATTGTCAATATTAGTATGTTAACTTTTATTTAAATGCAAATATCTCCTCCGTCTACTCTTTTTTCACCACATTTAAGTTTACACAAAATCGTATAGTATTTTGCTACTTTTTCCAAATTGGTTTTTTTTTTTTTAAGTGTTGGAGATATCGTGAATTCAATCATAGCTTTACTTAATAGTTTGTTTATCATCTCAAAATACTTCCAAATTATAACACTCTTTCCAAATTTTGCTCCAATTTAACCTCATCCATATTATCTAGAATAATCGTATAATTTCTTAGCTACTTTTTTTTATGAGTCCATTTCTTAACAATTTTTGTTACTCAACTATAAAATATTTTATTTGTTGTCTATATTAGTATGTTGACTTTGATTTAGATGCAAATATATTCTCTGTCTACTCTTTTTTCACCACATTTAAGTTTACACAAAATCGTATAGAATTTTGCTACTTTTTTCAAATTAGGTTTTTTTTTTTAAGTGTTGGAGATATCGTGAATTAAATCATAGCTTTACTTAATAGTTTATTTATCATCTCCAAATACTTCATAATCATAACACTCTTTCCAAATTTTGCTCCAATTCAACCTCATCCATATTATCTAAAATAATCGTATAATTTCTTTGCTACTTTTTTTTTGATGAGTCCATTTCTTAATAATTTTTGTTACTCAACTATAAAATATTTTAATTTTTGTCTATATTAGTATGTTAACTTTGATTTAGATGCAAATATCTCCTTCGTCTAATCTTTTTTCACCACATTTAGGTTTACACAAAATCGTATAGCATTTTGCTACTTTTTACAAATTAAGGTTTTTTTTTTTTTTTTTTAAGTGTTGGAGATATCGTGAATTCAATCATAGCTTTACTTAATAGTTTGTTTATCATCTCAAAATACTTCAAAATCATAACACTCTTTCCAAATTTTGCACCAATTTAACCTCATCCATATTATCTAGAATAATCGTATAATTTCCTTGCTACTTTTTTTGATGAGTCCATTTCTTAACAATTTTTGTTACTCGACTATAAAATATGTTATTTGTTGTCTATATTAGTATGTTAACTTTGATTTAGATGCAAATATCTCCTCCGTCTACTCTTTTTTCACCACATTTAAGTTTACACAAAATCGTATAGCATTTTGCTACTTTTTTCAAATTAGGTTTTTTTTTAAGTGTTGGAGATATCGTGAATTAAATCATAGCTTTACTTAATAGTTTGTTTATCATCTCCAAATACTTCAAAATCATAACACTCCTTTTCAAATTTTACTCCAATTTAACCTCATCCATATTATCTAGAATAATCGTATAATTTCTTTGATACTTTTTTTTGATGAGTCCATTTCTTAACAAATTTTGTTACTCAACTATAAAATATTTTATTCGTTGTCTATATTAGTATGTTAACTTTGATTTAGATGCAAATATCTCCTCCTTCTACTCTTTTTTCACCACATTTAAGTTTACACAAAATCGTATAGCATTATGCTACTTTTTACAAATTAGTTTTTTTTTTTTTTTTTTTTTTAAGTGTTGGAGATATCGTGAATTCTATCATAGTTTTACTTAATAGTTTATTTATCATCTCCAATATACTTCAAAATCATAACACTCTTTCCAAATTTTGCTCTAATTTAACCTCATCCATATTATCTAGAATAATCGTATAATTTCTTTGCTACTTTTTTTGATGAGTCCATTTTTTAACAATTTTTGTTACTAAACTATAAAATATTTCTTTTGTTGTCTATATTAGTATGTTAACTTTGATTTAGATGCAAATATCTTCTCTGTCTACTCTTTTTTAACCACATTTAAGTTTACACAAAATTGTATAGCATTTTGCTACTTTTTACAAATTAGGTTTTTTTTTTTTTTTTTTTTCAAGTGTTAGAGATATCGTGAATTCAATCATAGCTTTACTTAATAGTTTATTTATCATCTCCAAATACTTCAAAATCATAACACTCTTTCCAAATTTTGCTCCAATTCAACCTCATCCATATTATCTAAAATAATCGTATAATTTCTTTGCTACTTTTTTTGATGAGTCCATTTCTTAACAATTTTTGTTACTCAACTATAAAATATTTTATTTGTTGTCTATATTAGTATGTTTACTTTGATTTAGATGCAAATATCTCCTTCGTCTACTCTTTTTTCACCACATTTAAGTTTACACAAAATCGTATAGCATTTTGCTCCTTTTTACAAATTAGGTTTTTTTTTTTTTTTTTTTTTTTTCAAGTGTTAGAGATATCGTGAATTCAATCTTAGCTTTACTTAATAGTTTATTTATCATCTCCAAATACTTCAAAATCATAACACTCTTTCCAAATTTTGCTCCAATTTAACCTCATCCATATGATCTAAAATAATCGTATAATTTCTTTGATACTTTTTTTTGATGAGTCCATTTCTTAACAATTTTTGTTACTCAACTATAAAATATTTCGTTTTTTGTCTATATTAGTATGTTAACTTTGATTTAGATGCAAATATATTCTCCATCTACTCTTTTCTAACCACATTTAAGTTTACACAAAATCGTATAGCATTTTGCTACTTTTTTTTTTTTTTTTAAGTGTTGGAGATATCGTGAATTCAATAATAGCTTTACTTAATAGTTTGTTTATCATCTCAAAATACTTCAAAATCATAACACTCTTTCCAAATTTTGCTCCAATTTAACCTCATCCATATTATCTAGAATAATCGTATAATTTCTTTGCTACTTTTTTTTTATGAGTCCATTTCTTAACAATTTTTGTTACTCAACTATAAAATATTTTATTTGTTGTATATATTAGTATGTTAACTTTGTTTAGATGCAAATATCTTCTCCGTCTACTCTTTTTTCACCACATTTAAGTTTACACAAAATCGTATAGCATTTTGCTACTTTTTACAAATTAGGTTTTTTTTTTTAAGTGTTGGAGATATCGTGAATTCAATAATAGCTTTACTTAATAGTTTGTTTATCATCTCAAAATACTTCAAAATCATAACACTCTTTCCAAATTTTGCTCCAATTTAACCTCATCCATATTATCTAGAATAATCGTATAATTTCTTTGCTACTTTTTTTTTATGAGTCCATTTCTTAACAATTTTTGTTACTCAACTATAAAATATTTTATTTGTTGTATATATTAGTATGTTAACTTTGATTTAGATGCAAATATCTTCTCCGTCTACTCTTTTTTCACCACATTTAAGTTTACACAAAATCGTATAGCATTTTGCTACTTTTTACAAATTAGGTTTTTTTTTTTTTAAGTGTTGGAGATATCGTGAATTCAATCATAGTTTTACTTAATAGTTTGTTTATCATCTCCAAATACTTCAAAATCATAACACTCTTTCCAAATTTTGCTCCAATTTAACCTCATCCATATTATCTAGAATAATCGTATAATTTCTTTGCTACTTTTTTTTTATGAGTCCATTTCTTAACAATTTTTGTTACTCAACTATAAAATATTTTATTTGTCGTCTATATTAGTGCGTTAACTTTGATTTAGTTGCAAATATCTCCTTCGTCTACTCTTTTTCCACCACATTTAAGTTTATACTAAATCGTTTAGCATTTTGCTACTTTTTACAAGTTAGGTTGCTTTTTTTTTTTAAGTGTTGGAGATATCGTGAATTCAATTATAGCTTTACTTAATAGTTTATTTATCATCTCCAAATACTTCAAATTCATAACACTCTTTCCAAATTTTGCTCCAATTTAACCTCATCCATATTATCTAGAATAATCGTATAATTTCTTTCCTACTTTTTTTTATGAGTCCATTTCTTAACAATTTTTGTTACTCGACTATAAAATATTTTATTTGTTGTCAATATTAGTATGTTAACTTTTATTTAGATGCAAATATCTCCTCCGTCTACTCTTTTTTCACCACATTTAAGTTTACACAAAATCGTATAGTATTTTGCTACTTTTTCCAAATTGGTTTTTTTTTTTAAGTGTTGGAGATATCGTGAATTTAATCATAGCTTTACTTAATAGTTTGTTTATCATCTCAAAATACTTCCAAATTATAACACTCTTTCCAAATTTTGCTCCAATTTAACCTCATCCATATTATCTAGAATAATCGTATAATTTCTTAGCTACTTTTTTTTATGAGTCTATTTCTTAACAATTTTTGTTACTCAACTATAAAATATTTTATTTGTTGTCTATATTAGTATGTTGACTTTGATTTAGATGCAAATATATTCTCTGTCTACTCTTTTTTCACCACATTTAAGTTTACACAAAATCGTATAGAATTTTGCTAATTTTTACAAATTAGGTTTTTTTTTTTAAGAGTTGGAGATATCGTGAATTCAATCATAGCTTTACTTAATAGTTTATTTATCATCTCCAAATACTTCATAATCATAACACTCTTTCCAAATTTTGCTCCAATTTAACCTCATCTATATTATCTAGAATAATCGTATAATTTTTTTGTTACTTTTTTTGATGAGTCCATTTCTTAACAATTTTTGTTACTCAACTATAAAATATTTTATTTGTCGTCTATATTAGTGCGTTAACTTTGATTTAGTTGCAAATATCTCCTTCGTCTACTCTTTTTCCACCACATTTAAGTTTATACAAAATCGTTTAGCATTTTTCTACTTTTTACAAGTTAGGTTGCTTTTTTTTTTTAAGTGTTGGAGATATCGTGAATTCAATCATAGCTTTACTTAATAGTTTATTTATCATCTCCAAATACTTCAAATTCATAACACTCTTTCCAAATTTTGCTCCAATTTAACCTCATCCATATTATCTAGAATAATCGTATAATTTCTTTCCTACTTTTTTTTATGAGTCCATTTCTTAACAATTTTTGTTACTCGACTATAAAATATTTTATTTATTGTCAATATTAGTATGTTAACTTTTATTTAAATGCAAATATCTCCTCCGTCTACTCTTTTTTCACCACATTTAAGTTTACACAAAATCGTATAGTATTTTGCTACTTTTTCCAAATTGGTTTTTTTTTTTTTAAGTGTTGGAGATATCGTGAATTCAATCATAGCTTTACTTAATAGTTTGTTTATCATCTCAAAATACTTCCAAATTATAACACTCTTTCCAAATTTTGCTCCAATTTAACCTCATCCATATTATCTAGAATAATCGTATAATTTCTTTGCTACTTTTTTTTTATGAGTCCATTTCTTAACAATTTTTGTTACTCAACTATAAAATATTTTATTTGTCGTCTATATTAGTGCGTTAACTTTGATTTAGTTGCAAATATCTCCTTCGTCTACTCTTTTTCCACCACATTTAAGTTTATACTAAATCGTTTAGCATTTTGCTACTTTTTACAAGTTAGGTTGCTTTTTTTTTTTAAGTGTTGGAGATATCGTGAATTCAATTATAGCTTTACTTAATAGTTTATTTATCATCTCCAAATACTTCAAATTCATAACACTCTTTCCAAATTTTGCTCCAATTTAACCTCATCCATATTATCTAGAATAATCGTATAATTTCTTTCCTACTTTTTTTTATGAGTCCATTTCTTAACAATTTTTGTTACTCGACTATAAAATATTTTATTTGTTGTCAATATTAGTATGTTAACTTTTATTTAGATGCAAATATCTCCTCCGTCTACTCTTTTTTCACCACATTTAAGTTTACACAAAATCGTATAGTATTTTGCTACTTTTTCCAAATTGGTTTTTTTTTTTAAGTGTTGGAGATATCGTGAATTTAATCATAGCTTTACTTAATAGTTTGTTTATCATCTCAAAATACTTCCAAATTATAACACTCTTTCCAAATTTTGCTCCAATTTAACCTCATCCATATTATCTAGAATAATCGTATAATTTCTTAGCTACTTTTTTTTATGAGTCTATTTCTTAACAATTTTTGTTACTCAACTATAAAATATTTTATTTGTTGTCTATATTAGTATGTTGACTTTGATTTAGATGCAAATATATTCTCTGTCTACTCTTTTTTCACCACATTTAAGTTTACACAAAATCGTATAGAATTTTGCTAATTTTTACAAATTAGGTTTTTTTTTTTAAGAGTTGGAGATATCGTGAATTCAATCATAGCTTTACTTAATAGTTTATTTATCATCTCCAAATACTTCATAATCATAACACTCTTTCCAAATTTTGCTCCAATTTAACCTCATCTATATTATCTAGAATAATCGTATAATTTTTTTGTTACTTTTTTTGATGAGTCCATTTCTTAACAATTTTTGTTACTCAACTATAAAATATTTTATTTGTCGTCTATATTAGTGCGTTAACTTTGATTTAGTTGCAAATATCTCCTTCGTCTACTCTTTTTCCACCACATTTAAGTTTATACAAAATCGTTTAGCATTTTTCTACTTTTTACAAGTTAGGTTGCTTTTTTTTTTTAAGTGTTGGAGATATCGTGAATTCAATCATAGCTTTACTTAATAGTTTATTTATCATCTCCAAATACTTCAAATTCATAACACTCTTTCCAAATTTTGCTCCAATTTAACCTCATCCATATTATCTAGAATAATCGTATAATTTCTTTCCTACTTTTTTTTATGAGTCCATTTCTTAACAATTTTTGTTACTCGACTATAAAATATTTTATTTATTGTCAATATTAGTATGTTAACTTTTATTTAAATGCAAATATCTCCTCCGTCTACTCTTTTTTCACCACATTTAAGTTTACACAAAATCGTATAGTATTTTGCTACTTTTTCCAAATTGGTTTTTTTTTTTTTAAGTGTTGGAGATATCGTGAATTCAATCATAGCTTTACTTAATAGTTTGTTTATCATCTCAAAATACTTCCAAATTATAACACTCTTTCCAAATTTTGCTCCAATTTAACCTCATCCATATTATCTAGAATAATCGTATAATTTCTTAGCTACTTTTTTTTATGAGTCCATTTCTTAACAATTTTTGTTACTCAACTATAAAATATTTTATTTGTTGTCTATATTAGTATGTTGACTTTGATTTAGATGCAAATATATTCTCTGTCTACTCTTTTTTCACCACATTTAAGTTTACACAAAATCGTATAGAATTTTGCTACTTTTTTCAAATTAGGTTTTTTTTTTTTAAGTGTTGGAGATATCGTGAATTAAATCATAGCTTTACTTAATAGTTTATTTATCATCTCCAAATACTTCATAATCATAACACTCTTTCCAAATTTTGCTCCAATTCAACCTCATCCATATTATCTAAAATAATCGTATAATTTCTTTGCTACTTTTTTTTTGATGAGTCCATTTCTTAATAATTTTTGTTACTCAACTATAAAATATTTTAATTTTTGTCTATATTAGTATGTTAACTTTGATTTAGATGCAAATATCTCCTTCGTCTAATCTTTTTTCACCACATTTAGGTTTACACAAAATCGTATAGCATTTTGCTACTTTTTACAAATTAAGGTTTTTTTTTTTTTTTTTTAAGTGTTGGAGATATCGTGAATTCAATCATAGCTTTACTTAATAGTTTGTTTATCATCTCAAAATACTTCAAAATCATAACACTCTTTCCAAATTTTGCACCAATTTAACCTCATCCATATTATCTAGAATAATCGTATAATTTCCTTGCTACTTTTTTTGATGAGTCCATTTCTTAACAATTTTTGTTACTCGACTATAAAATATGTTATTTGTTGTCTATATTAGTATGTTAACTTTGATTTAGATGCAAATATCTCCTCCGTCTACTCTTTTTTCACCACATTTAAGTTTACACAAAATCGTATAGCATTTTGCTACTTTTTTCAAATTAGGTTTTTTTTTAAGTGTTGGAGATATCGTGAATTAAATCATAGCTTTACTTAATAGTTTGTTTATCATCTCCAAATACTTCAAAATCATAACACTCCTTTTCAAATTTTACTCCAATTTAACCTCATCCATATTATCTAGAATAATCGTATAATTTCTTTGATACTTTTTTTTGATGAGTCCATTTCTTAACAAATTTTGTTACTCAACTATAAAATATTTTATTCGTTGTCTATATTAGTATGTTAACTTTGATTTAGATGCAAATATCTCCTCCTTCTACTCTTTTTTCACCACATTTAAGTTTACACAAAATCGTATAGCATTATGCTACTTTTTAAAAATTAGTTTTTTTTTTTTTTTTTTTTAAGTGTTGGAGATATCGTGAATTCTATCATAGTTTTACTTAATAGTTTATTTATCATCTCCAATATACTTCAAAATCATAACACTCTTTCCAAATTTTGCTCTAATTTAACCTCATCCATATTATCTAGAATAATCGTATAATTTCTTTGCTACTTTTTTTGATGAGTCCATTTTTTAACAATTTTTGTTACTAAACTATAAAATATTTCTTTTGTTGTCTATATTAGTATGTTAACTTTGATTTAGATGCAAATATCTTCTCTGTCTACTCTTTTTTAACCACATTTAAGTTTACACAAAATTGTATAGCATTTTGCTACTTTTTACAAATTAGGTTTTTTTTTTTTTTTTTTTCAAGTGTTAGAGATATCGTGAATTCAATCATAGCTTTACTTAATAGTTTATTTATCATCTCCAAATACTTCAAAATCATAACACTCTTTCCAAATTTTGCTCCAATTCAACCTCATCCATATTATCTAAAATAATCGTATAATTTCTTTGCTACTTTTTTTGATGAGTCCATTTCTTAACAATTTTTGTTACTCAACTATAAAATATTTTATTTGTTGTCTATATTAGTATGTTTACTTTGATTTAGATGCAAATATCTCCTTCGTCTACTCTTTTTTCACCACATTTAAGTTTACACAAAATCGTATAGCATTTTGCTCCTTTTTACAAATTAGGTTTTTTTTTTTTTTTTTTTTTTTTTCAAGTGTTAGAGATATCGTGAATTCAATCTTAGCTTTACTTAATAGTTTATTTATCATCTCCAAATACTTCAAAATCATAACACTCTTTCCAAATTTTGCTCCAATTTAACCTCATCCATATGATCTAAAATAATCGTATAATTTCTTTGATACTTTTTTTTGATGAGTCCATTTCTTAACAATTTTTGTTACTCAACTATAAAATATTTCGTTTTTTGTCTATATTAGTATGTTAACTTTGATTTAGATGCAAATATATCTCCGTCTACTCTTTTCTAACCACATTTAAGTTTACACAAAATCGTATAGCATTTTGCTACTTTTTTTTTTTTTTAAGTGTTGGAGATATCGTGAATTCAATAATAGCTTTACTTAATAGTTTGTTTATCATCTCAAAATACTTCAAAATCATAACACTCTTTCCAAATTTTGCTCCAATTTAACCTCATCCATATTATCTAGAATAATCGTATAATTTCTTTGCTACTTTTTTTTTATGAGTCCATTTCTTAACAATTTTTGTTACTCAACTATAAAATATTTTATTTGTTGTATATATTAGTATGTTAACTTTGATTTAGATGCAAATATCTTCTCCGTCTACTCTTTTTTCACCACATTTAAGTTTACACAAAATCGTATAGCATTTTGCTACTTTTTACAAATTAGGTTTTTTTTTTTAAGTGTTGGAGATATCGTGAATTCAATAATAGCTTTACTTAATAGTTTGTTTATCATCTCAAAATACTTCAAAATCATAACACTCTTTCCAAATTTTGCTCCAATTTAACCTCATCCATATTATCTAGAATAATCGTATAATTTCTTTGCTACTTTTTTTTTATGAGTCCATTTCTTAACAATTTTTGTTACTCAACTATAAAATATTTTATTTGTTGTATATATTAGTATGTTAACTTTGATTTAGATGCAAATATCTTCTCCGTCTACTCTTTTTTCACCACATTTAAGTTTACACAAAATCGTATAGCATTTTGCTACTTTTTACAAATTAGGTTTTTTTTTTTAAGTGTTGGAGATATCGTGAATTCAATCATAGTTTTACTTAATAGTTTGTTTATCATCTCCAAATACTTCAAAATCATAACACTCTTTCCAAATTTTGCTCCAATTTAACCTTATCCATATTATCTAGAATAATCGTATAATTTCTTTGCTACTTTTTTTTATGAGTCCATTTCTTAACAATTTTTGTTACTCAACTATAAAATATTTTATTTGTTGTATATATTAGTATGTTAACTTTGATTTAGATGCAAATATCTTCTCCATCTACTCTTTTTTTACCACATTTAAGTTTACACAAAATCGTATAGCATTTTGCTACTTTTTACAAATTAGGTTTTTTTTTTTAAGTGTTGGAGATATCGTGAATTCAATCATAGCTTTACTTAATAGTTTATTTATCATCTCCAAATACTTCAAAATCATAACACTCTTTCCAAATTTTGCTCCAATTTAACCTCATCCATATTATCTAGAATAATCGTATAATTTCTTTGCTACTTTTTTTTTATGAGTCCATTTCTTAACAATTTTTGTTACTCAACTATAAAATATTTTATTTGTTGTCTATATTAGTATGTTAACTTTGATTTAGATGCAAATATCTTCTCCGTCTACTCTTTTTTCACCACATTTAAGTTTGCACAAAATCTTATAGCATTTTGCTACTTTTTACACATTAGGTTTTTTTTTTTAAGTGTTGGAGATATCGTGAATTCAATCACAGCTTTACTTAATAGTTTATTTATCATCCCCAGATACTTTAAAATCATAATACTCTTTCCAAATTTTGCTACAATTTTACCTCATCCATATTTTCTAGAATAATCGTATTTTTCTTTGCTACTTTTTTTTATGAGTCCATTTCTTAACAATTTTTGTTACTCAACTATAAAATATTTTATTTGTTGTCTATATTAGTATGTTAACTTTGATTTAGTTGCAAATATCTCCTCTGTCTACTCTTTTTTCACCACATTTAACTTTACACAAAATCGTATAGCATTTTGCACAAAATCGTATAGCATTTTGCACAAAATCGTATAGCATTTTGCTACTTTTTACAAATTAGGTTTTTTTTTTTTTTTTTTTTTTTTTTTTTAAGTGTTGGAGATATCTTATTCATGACCTAGCTCAGTCTTTATTAATAGGAAGGTAATTCTTGAAAAATGAAATGATGCTTATGCTTAAGGCTGTTAACAATAGAGATTGACAAACGAAACGAAAAGGTACGTTGTGTTAGTTTATGAGATTTTTTACTATTGAGATTTATCCGGATTACAAGACTTTGCTATTTATCCAGATTACAAGGCATTGGCGCTTTGTTATGTTAATTGTATACATTGTCTGTGTAACACTCTATAACGAAGTAAACTCGCTTAATATGAAACTATGACTTCGTCCATCGACGTTTATGATAATAGACCAAATCTATTGTTTACATTAGCTGAATGACGTTTATGTAAGTTTTTATCCGATAACATGTAATCAAACACGAAATGTTTGATGTCTAGTTTGACTTGAAATTTTATCTGTCTGTTTTATTCTCGATTCAGATTTAGTAAAAGTTGTTTTCAAATATTTTTAAACTTGTCGTCATACCAAGACATTGAATTCGACATCAAGATGTATAGAATATACAATGATACTTCATTACAACGATAATCCAACTGTGAATTGAAATTGTATTTTGACAAAGAATTAATATATTATAGAAAACAATTTCTTCAACAAAAGGTGAAGAAGGTGTTGAAATTCTATAAAACTCTTTAACTGATCAACAAAAGAAACCAAATTATAAACTAGCAACCAACAAATACAAACCAAAATTATTATTCTTTAATCTTTCTATTTTATTTTTTCCTTTTTTGTCTTTGTGTAAGAAATTAAAACATAATTTTTTAATGTCTATTAATTAACTTAAAGGAAAAGTCTAGACTTACACAAATTTTACAAAAAAAAATTGTACCAAATAACTTGACATAATATATGTACCAATTACTCAATTAGATGTATTTTCTCGTTCTCTCACTTTTTTCTTTCAAATGATCTGATTGGTCCACTTAATTTTGTAAAACTAATTGTGTAAGATTTTTGTAAGTGCAACGTGACAAATCGATTACCAAAATTTACATTTTGAGCCATAGACTAGAATAAATATAACAATACTCACCCTTCAACTTTTACTGTATCCACTTTACGCCCTCAAATAATTCAAAACTAACTAAAAACACCACCAAACCCTCCGTGAGTCCCATTCTCTCTTTCATTTCGTCGCTGGCAAAAACCTATTCAGTTTTCTCCCCTCAATCCCAATTCCATTTCGGTAATTCCGTCAACTTCTTCACCGTCAATTAACGCCGTTAATATCAATTTCGTCACACACAAGCCCTAACAATCACACCGCTCCTGCGATTCACCGTTCATCGCTCGCCGGAAACCTTCACAGAGATGGCGATGACAGTTGAAGGTTAATCACTTTTAACTTATTTGAATATTCAATTTTATTTTATTTTTGTAATTAATTATAGAGCTAAATCAATTGGCTGCTAAACCTAGAAATCGTTGCTAAAGCTGCTTGTATTTCCACTGTAACTTACAGCTGACTTTTAGGGCTAATGTTGAACTTCATGTAATGATCATCAATTTTAGCTTGTTAAGTTTGATTAATAGACAGTAATATGTAGGTCTAGAATTTGTTAGTATCAGGTGCATGTATAAGTATCATTAAGTAGTTTGACCTTCAAAACTACCATAGTGCATAAATTTGGTACTTTTTGTACATTAAAATTTAGATATAGCTAAAAAATTTAGAGCATTGACAAAATAGAGATTTATTGTTTGATTGTGTTTTAGCTATCACTTCCCTATCTCACTGGTTATCGTTTTGATCATCACACAAATATATAAATAGTTAATAGAGTTTGATGTATGGCTATTAATGTGGTACTATGATATGTTTGTGTATGAGTAATTAGGCGATATGTTGGTGAGCTGGTCTTAATCTTTTAATCAGTATCTGCTTTTCGATTACAGATTTAGATTATGTGTGTAATTCTGACTTTTAGGCATAGGAGAAGATCATTTGCTTATATTTTAAATAACTTTGAGTCGTAAAACCAATAACTTTGAGTCAATATCAAATGAGGGAAGAGATTGAAAATTATATATAGTTCACTCAAGTAATGAAACAGTTATTGTCTTCAATATTTTTGTTTTTTAAACTTTGCGATACAATATTATAGGGAATTTTATGAGAGAAGGGATTACAGATTTTGTCGAATACTTTTCTTCAGGTGTATTGTTTATATATTTTCTTCAATACCTACAATGAAAGTAAAGTGAACTAAACAATTTTACATGTGGATCTTATTTCTTCCAATGAATTGTTGATATGAATAGTTGGATTGAAAGAACCTCAAAATTAAAGTGCCAATATGCTTTATTCTATCTCATTAATAATCTAAGACATATCTACATAAGCAAAAAATAAATAATAAATTTACTCCTACTTTTTCCTGTGATTTTTACGACTATAGTAATATCTACAAGAAGTGAACTCTAGTTTTTGGTAAATTGGTGGGGTGTAAGATGTACAGAAAAGGAGAAGTAAAAACGAACGATAATGTGGTTAGCCGGAGTAATGTCTTTCATGTACAATAAATATGACATATGTTTACCAATGTACTATATGCAATATAAATATGTACTTCTTACAATGACGGGAGTATTTATTTTGTCCTTGAGGTATTTGCTCATTGTAGTCATCTTTACTGTCTCTGATTTTGACTGTTCTCCTTTTTGTTGCATGTATGTTACTGCTCTATTGGATCATGACCCACCCCTGCAGTGTAAGCCAATCAGCTTGTATACATAATTATGGTTTCTAGTATTTTTAACTTTACTAAGATTACTAACACTGTAACACGTCATTTTTCTTCCAGGCTTGCTGGACTTGCCCTTATGTTTTCATCTAGTTTCCTTTTACAAATCCTGGTATGTTTAATGACTTTTAGCGTCCTTCAGTCATCATAATGAATTCTGTAAAATATATCTTTGACACACGTGACATATGTACTGAACTACTGATGATATAGTAGTAGTAATTATTTTAATTATAAACCAAATAGCAGATTAAAAAGAAAAATAACATGAGAAACTACCAATGTGCTCAGTGTTTCTGCCGTCTTATTGTGGTTGCAGGCTTGTGCATTATACAGCAACTGGTGGCCAATGTTATCAGGTGGCTGATGGTACCAAAATTTAGCACTTTTACGTATTGATTTATACATATTATAAAGAGGTTGATGTGGAGCTAAATAATCTTTCTGCAGCACTCATGTATGTTTTGGTCCCTATGCCATGCATGTTTTTTGGTGGAGGTTCCACTGAGTATTTACTCAGCCGTGATGGTGGCGGGTAAGTACTTGTAATATGTCATCTCTAAGTTTCTAAAATATTACTTGAATTGATACTTGTATTTATAATCAGATTCTAGCTCTGTGTTTTATGTACACGTGAATTACTTTTAAACTATTGTACTTGACATTTTATTGTTGACTAACCATTCTTATTGTGGAGAAATTTTTTAACTTGGCAAAACTAACCATTTTTTGAACAAATGGTAGAAATGTAAACGCAAACGAAAACTTTATGCTTCTTATAGTTGAGAAAATGTTTAACTTGGCAAAATCAACCATTTTGAACAAATGGTTGAAATGTAAACGCAAACAAAAACATTATATGTTGCACTTTTTGACCGTAGTTGCCTATACCTGCCAAGTGTACATTCTATTTTGTATCCGCTAGAAAGATAGTTTTTCTAAAACAAAAAACTAAATATGATGCATCCAAAGTTGATTGCTGTTATTAGATGGCAACTTTGACCTTTTTTACTTATGAATAGGTCCATTCGACCATTTGGGTTGTGTTTCATTTTGTCTGGATCAATTTGAAAAGCTTTAACTAAAAGGAGACGGGTCAAATAGGTTTAAACTTTAAAGGCATCCAAACTCTAATTATAAGCCCATTTTGACGTGTTATCCAACCCACCCATCTTATCACCTCTAGCTCTTAAATCAACGCTTTAGTACTTATGAGTGGTTTTACATGACAGATGGATAGATGCTGCCAAGTTTCTAACAGGTGCCTCTGCAGTAGGGAGCATAGCCATCCCCATTATTCTAAAGCATGCTCATCTAATCAGCACTGGAGCTATGTTGATCGAGTTCATGTCGTTTTTCATATTTGTGGGTACTGTAATGTGCTTTCACCGTGCTAATCTTGAAGATGAATGGTGAGGAACTTGTCACGCGGTTTTGACATACAAACAGAGTGAAGAAGAAAGTGAAAGAATTATCAAGGTGAGTTTTTTTAGAAAGAATGGGTCCCCATTAATGTAAAGCTAAAAAGATTAACTTAATTTGGTCACTTGTGCACATTCCTGATGAAGTAATTAATTAGTCTTTTCTTGTGTTGTTAACGCATTTAAGTAAATAAGGCGTGTTTTTCATGTGGATGGTATTTTGGTAAATAGTTTGTTTGGTTAATCTGTATCAGAACTATCTGGTTAAAAACTTCACGTACAGTAGTTACTGCATGGGGGCAGTAGTTATATCATTATTGCTACTTGAAATTGTTGCATTAAGGTCCTTTGCATGACCAGCTCCTTCATACATTTGCTCGAGGTATTAGCTCTTATAATTTTTTTTAAATGGTCAAAAGTAATCTTTTAATTATTGGTTTCTTTCACTTGGAGAATAGAATTTGAACTACGGTTGAAGGGTGACCCTGATACACTTTCTTATATTATTTCAAGCAATTTGACCCATTTTAAGTTTAATTTGACTAAGTGCGATATGCGAATATGAAACCCCCACCCCACATACCTATGTCAAGAGATGTCTTGCCTTGCCCATTGATATGATAATTTGGTCAATGACCATTTGGTAAGTTCCCTTGCATCTTTGCTTCATTAGTTCGACTGTATCTTAAAGGAAATAAGTAACTATTCTTTTAAGTCACTTTCTTCATTCTTTACCTTTTATTTGCATGCTTGATGTTATCTATCTTATTAGTGTAGAATAATTGTCTCCCAGTTTTTAAGGCTGCTGTATAAAAAAAGTTGTTTGAATGTTACATGGAAATTCTCCTTGGTCCCCTTTGGAATTATATGCTTTCTTTATTGGATATGTCTGTTGAATCATGAACATTTGAGTGTATCCGTGACTTCAAAAGCTTGATACATAGGTCTATTACAGACAGCGAAAAGTTAAACGGGTAAAAAGAAACCTAAAGTATTCGGTCGTGACTTGGTCTTGCATAGTTCACATATTATTATGAAGGAGAAAGTATCATCAGATGTTCATATTGCATAGATTCTTTCTGCAAAGTCCAGCTACATGTCATTGTATTTGAGTATCGAATTTTAAAGAGTTCCAAAATATTAATAAAAACATGTCAATTGACCTTGATTTTTCGACTCTTGAAACAAAACATGAAGAACGATAGAAACCAAAAAGGAAGAAGGCATGAACTTGTGCTCGACAAGTGACTACTTAATTTGATTCTTTTTTATTCTTGTTGACGCGGATTATCCGAATCGACCTTTGCCTAACTATATATCAGTTACAACTTACAAGTGTATGTAACCATTTCACTAATGATCTAGGGTCACACTGATCTTCTTCACTAATGATCTAGGGTCACACTGATCTTCTTCGAGAAATTTTTAATTTGTACCAATTCTATGTGACAGTCGAATTGGTCTGTGTAAACTACTGAGCCATCAAAGGTGTGTCGAAATCATGGTTAAAAGAAACATTTCACTGGTGATTTATACAAACGCACGTATTAGAGACCTATTAAGTTATCAACTAGAAAATGAGTCAAAAACTGATCAAACAATAAACTAATAAATAAATAGTAAAAAAATTATTCCATCCGTCTTAATCTTATTGTCCACTACAACAAAGTTTTAGAAACGACACTTAAACACTTTTTGATCGGTTGAAATTGAAAGTGAAAAGTTATTTTTAAACATCCTAAAAAATAAACCTAAACAATAAAATTAAAAAAGATAGGTGAATAATAGGGAAGAGTTTTTAGTACGACTCCATTTATTTATTAGTATAGTAGTACTATATATAAGTGACTAAACTTCCAAGAAGTTGAAGATCGTAGACTTAATTGACTATTTGATGTTGTCAATTGCATTTGTAGTTGACTAAGTATGCTATTGAGTATTGACAAATCTAAAACGTCCACAATTTGACTTTTGTTACTTAAATATACAAGTCCTTAATTATAACGTAACCACTAATTAACCACTTTACATATATATCAACATGTACTTGAATAGTATGTAATTACATATGATGTAACTTTAAATTATTAATTACTCACCCCGTTCTATTTTTAATTTTTTTTTTAACGGCAATTGTGGTTACATGGCCCCTAGCTCAGAAGGCGTAGCGAGCCCATAAAACCAGGTTAGGCCCAGCCCATAAGGCAATGGAACCCTTCCCTTTACGCACGCAAGAGGAAACCTCTATCATCCCAGACAAGATTCGAACTTGAGACCTTGCCTGGGAGAGTAAAACCTCCCCCAAAATCACACCAAAGGCGGGACCCGGGTAGCCACTTTTTAATGTACATCTTATAAATTCTATTTGTTCCAAAAAGATTATCTACTTACAAAAAGTAACTATTAAGAATCATTAATCTTCAAAATTTATCCGCATGTATTACTCCCGATTATTTATTTCACAAAAACTTTTAATTAGTTCTATTTCATGAGATACAAATCACTTTAGTGTAATAATAAATAATAAATGTGTTGGATTATATTAGTCAAAATAAGACTCTTTGGTTTGCTTAGACTTTGACTACAAGAAGTACGTATTTGAGTTCAATTGTTTATGCAATTTGTTGTATTTTCTTACAACATTTCAAAATAATAGTATAATGCAAATTGCAATGGAATTAATAATTTGTACTAATAATAAAATTACATAGTAATAGTAATGGAAAGTAGTAGGAACTTTCATTGATAAATTAATATATTATTATTAACAAAAGTGTTACATTTAATTAGAAGAAACTAATTAATGAACTAATAACAAAAGTGGTAGATAATCTACTTAATAATTAGCTCATGATCCTATTTCAACTTCAAACATCATTGCATATATAATTCATACTAGGGTTTATGATTGTGATCACATAATTAATAAATGGGTAAATGGAAAGGGATTCCGGTTCACGTTATCCAGAAAATGTCGAGACTCAGATATACGCAACCTAACCGGCATTTCCATGATCGTTTCAGAATTTTGTGAACTTCAAATATTGTTGACAACATTCATATTTCATTATCTTTAATTACCAGTTCTTTCTCTACTTTTTTCTTGAAACACATGATTAACTTCTATTATTGGTTAAGGTATTCTTCCCAATTCCATAAATCCTCATCTTCAATCTCCATCATGAAGCAAGAAGTGCTAGTAATGTTCTCTTCTAATGAACTATGGCTTTGAATCCTTTGATCACAATAAGAGCTTGTCCTCCTTTCTATTAACGATTGATCTTTAGAATTAGCTGTTATGGTTGCAGGATGGTGGCCGTCGTTCTGAACGATTTGTTGAAATGGTCTTGGCTCACATATCACAACTCCTCCTGGTGGTCTTCTATCGAACGTCCTCAAACAAGTTGATTTTATATATACTCGACACAAACTCAAGTCTTGCATCAACTGCATTTTATTAATCACATGTAATAGATAATTAAGATGAAGTTTAACTTCTTTCAAAATTATAAACAAGAATCGAAAAATTGATTGAATGTTTCCAAACGGTCGATACCTTAGGTTTGGGGTTAGTGTTTGAGGATGACTCTTCTTTGAAGGCTTTATACTCGTTCATTTTCCATTTAGTCTTTTTCCCTCTGGGAACTCTACCATTGTAGAAAACCATGGTTCTCTTGATCCCAATGGCTCGATTACTCGAAGAAGAGTAAACGATGCTCGGAGACCCAGTGGCCTTCCAGTAGCCGGTACTCGTGAGACGAGATGGCCGTCCTCCTCTTGCTTCTTTCTCTTGTCTAGGAATGAAAAAGAACCATTGCTCGGGGTCTCCTTGACAACGCTCGCCAGCATATTCTGTAAGTTTACGATGAACAAAGAGAACATTAATCACCATTAAGACGAAACTTTTTTTACATATTATATCGCTAGTTGCATTTTTTATGACTAAAAACCAGTTCTTTGATAGAAATATACATACATACGTTTATAACCACAGGTACGTAGCTTAAACTTTCTTATTTGCAATCTTAACTTATGGCTACACTAATATACATAAACATAAACATATATAATATATAATAATTCAAATATGGAATTTGTTGCATGAATTGCTCCCTCCGTCCCAGTCAAGATTTCCATTGACCGGGCTCAAAGTTTTAGAATTCTTCACTAACTATACATTTCACAAATTAAATATGTATCATATTTACCCACTAAAATCATTTTTGATTGGTTAAAAACAAAGTAGACACTTATAATGAGACAACCTAAAATGATAACGACTTTAAGTGGGACCGAGAAAGTACATATAAAAAATGCTATCTTTCTGATAAGTTTTTACACCAAAATTTGAATAAAATAAACCATGATGCATGAAATAAAATACTTGCAATAAATGTGTCATAAAGAACTGTGTTCTTGAATGCTTAGATGTTAAATTTCAAGACATGACAAACAAAATAAATAGGGTTAAATAGAAGTACTAACGAGGAAGATCCCATGGATAGATATCATAAACATGAAGCTCAGGGATCACTCGATCGATAGCTTGCATTAATCTACTTGTGTTTGTATGTCGTATCTTGTTCTTTAAATAAAACGATATCAACTCTTCTTCTGTCGGGTAGAATCTAAACCCCGGTGTCATATCCCTCTCGATCTTTTAATTAGATCTTAACGTACCTTATCAGTTATATCTAGTTCGTTTTCGTAACAGCAAAACGAGCAAGATAATAACTTTTTTAAAAGAATAAAAAAATAAAAAAAAAAATAAGTTTATCTTTCAAATTATGAATCTTATAAGGTGCAATGAAAATTCGAAGGAGATGGATGCATGTTAGATGTATTATATTTATAGGAATAGTGGTACGTGTGGAAGTATCATGTAATAAGCGAGTGAAATGAGAAAACGTGTGAAGAAGATAGGAGTACAATATAATTTCATACAAATACATCTATCGATGGTTTATATAATTAAATAAACTATTTAATGAAAATTTTTAATTAAAGTTTTCTGTTGTCTCTAAACCTTAGAGGAACTTTCTATGCATTTTCCTTGAAATAATTCCTACTTTTTAGATATTTAAATATAGAAAAAATTGTTTGTACTGTCCAGAGTATCAATTATTTTGAATTTAATCTTTACAGTACTAAACTTTTGTAATGTACACCGTAGATAAGGTTTTCCCTTAAATATATGGATTAAATTCCGGAGAAGATGTCGATGGGAAGGTCTCAAATGAGAAGAAGGAAGGGCATACCGAATTTGCTGCATTTCAAAACAAATTTGTAGGGAGTAAGATGCAATGTTATTAAATTGCAGTCAAATTTTAAAGGAGTAGAATTAAGTGTTGTTAAAATGCAACCATTGGTAAGATGTAATGAATTTGAACGTAAATCACAAACAAATGTATCCTAAAATGCAGCAAATTCGATCGATCCCTCTTCCCCTTATTTGATACTTAAATAGTTAAATTTCAATATATGCCGGATCATTATGATCTTTTGAGAATGAAAATTAAAATGGAATCCCTTATTTGCGATTCTACTACTAATCTTAACTTTATTTCTTTTTCCTTTTAACGTATTAATATATCTATGTCATGTTGAAATTGAAAATGTGTACGGAAAATATAAAAACAAATATTGTAGTAAACCATATTGCTAGAATATCTATCGTGATTGTAATATTATATGTTCAATTCTTATTACATAAAAGTACAATTTTATTTAATTTGTTGTAAGCCAATTTTGATAACAAATAAAGTTATATTCAAAAAAATTTATTTAATTTTACATAATAAACCGCATATATATTTTACTAACTGCAATAATAAAACTCCATCATGTATTCAAAAAATTAAAATATTTTGAAACAACAATTGTCATTTATTGAAGAAAAATAACAATATTGATAAACGCCACAAAAAAGTCTAAAGTTACAAATTTTTATGCGTAGCAAGTCATATGTACACCATCAAAAATTTATGTGTACATCACTAAATGTATTTTATGATGTTGTAATGTACAACTCTATAAAACATAAATAATAATTTACATAGAATTGTTGGTGGTGTGCGAAATGGGTGTTGATAAATACAACACATATTTTGATTCATACAACACACGTTTACACAACTATTGCATACAATACAACATGTTAATGTATAATTTTGTTTTTTTAATCAAAATCCATGTTGTATTTATCGAAATGAGATTGTCAAATAAAATGTGTTTGGGAACATTAAAAGACAATTGAAATTTAAGTTTGCTTGTCATAATAACAATCAATTTAATACAGGATCGTCATCAATATTGAAAATCTTAAAAGTAAAAAATATGATTTTCTATAGCCCCGCGAAATTTACGCGCTACAAAACAACATTAAATTACTTGCTACAACTTCGTATTTAATAAAAATAAATACACAAAAATGAACAATTAATTCATTGCCTATTTCCCCATTTCCCGCCCTTCTCCGATCACCGCCCCAGTGATCGGAACCGGAAATCTGATGGAATATAAGAATATCTCATAAAACACCTGATTGTGTTTGATACCGATTTCAATTTCAGGTTTTAAATGCTTATCTTGTTACTCGATTTATTAATTAATAATCATATGGAAACTTTTGTTTTTCTAGTTTATAAATAATGATGATGATGATTTGCACACCAAGTGTTTGTAGAAATGCATAAGTGAAAAACCTTTACAACCAAAGCTAAACCATAAACCCTAATTTCTCTTCAATCCTTCCAAAATCTGTAATTTTGTGCGTATATATATTATATTTATATTTATAAAAATATAATACTCCGTAATATATATACACACAGATGGAGAAATATCAAATAATTGAGGAAATTGGAAGTGGGACATATGGGGTTGTTTCAAAAGCAATGAATAAGGAGACTAATAAAGTGGTGGCAATCAAGAAATTGAAACAAAAGTGTACTTCATATGAAGAATGCATCAACTTGAGAGAAGTGAAATCACTTCTCAAGTTGAATAAGCATCCGAACATTGTGAAACTCATCGAAATCATTCAAGAAAACGACACTCTGTTCATGGTATTCGAGTATATGGAATGTGATTTGCATAAACTTATGGATAACCGAACAATGCCTTTTTCTGAATCTGAGATCAAAGACTTGTGTTTTCAGCTGTTTCAAGGTCTTGATTACATGCATCGTAACGGTTACTTTCATCGTGACCTTAAACCGATGAATCTTTTAGTTAATAAAGATGTAATAAAGATATGCGATTTTGGTCTAGCTCGTGACACAAATAGTCAACCACCTTATACGGAGTATGTTACTACACGTGCGTATCGTGCTCCTGAGGTTCTTATTTATTCTAGGGTTTATAATTCTAAAGTTGATATGTGGGCAATGGGGGTAATCATGGCTGAATTATTCACTCTAAAGCCATTGTTTCATGGTCCCTCTACAATTAGTGTAGTGTCTAATATTTGTAGGGTTTTAGGTACTCCCACCAAAACTACATGGAGTAAAGGACTTGTTCAAGCGAGTGATATAAATTATCGTTTTCCAGAGTTTCCTGGTATGCAATTTTCTGAATTGTTACCGAATGCAAGCTCGGATGCAGTGAATCTGATTGCTACACTTCTTTCGTGGGACCCATGCATGAGGCCGACAGCTATGGAGGCGCTTCAACATCCCTTTTTCGATGATTGTTACCATGTTCCACCACCCCTTCGCCATGAACCGCCTATCGTTACTGCAGCTTTAATCAAAGGAGCAATCTTGTTCAATATGACGATGCAACGGGAGTTGTTGAAGCAAACAACTTTGAAAATTTGCGCAGCTGATTCGGCTATATGATGAAGAACACAATCATTTTGAGGGTTACTTTAATTATACAATCTGGTTAAAGGTTTATGGATATAGCATGAGATGTATGGTTAAAATTGTTTTCTTGAATGCTTTCTTGTTAACTTGTTACAAGAGGTGTAGTTCACTCTTGTGACTTTTGATTAACATGCTATTGAACTTATGCAAGTTTTGAATTTAGGGGTGGTACAATGGGCTGATTAGTTAATTAAGTAGGTTGGATAACGGGTCAAAATGAATACCATTTTAGTATGTCAATTGTTGATGTTAGTTAACCGGTGCACAAAAACCGGTTCCGAGCCAACCCGAACCCGAACCGGTTTTTAGTCAAAAAAGTCAAAACCGGTTTTTGACCAACCCGGACCGGTTTTTGACCGGGTTTTTTGACCGTGTTTTGACCAGTTTTCGGGTTTTTGACCGGGTTTTTCAACCCAAACCGGTTTCAAACCGGTTTCTAAACCCTAAAGTCCAAACCGGTTTGGACCCGTCGGTTCTAGAAAACCCGAACCGGTTTTGGTCAAAACCGGTTTTGACCGGTTCGGTTTCGGGTTAAAATCGGGTCGGGTTCTAGAAACCGGTTTTTTTGTGCACCTCTAGGCTTAACGTTATCTAGTTAAGGCGTAAAATCTGATTAGTTACAAGTGCTAAATTTCTTACAAAGGAAATCTATAACGTTATTCATTTGATTCTTTTTCTTTTTATTTGAATCTTGTAAGTCAACACACTTGGCCTATTAGAGGTAAAATATTACTCATATCGACTACTTTTTATATGGATGGCCGGGTTGAAATATATTGTTTACTTGATCTAAGGTTAGAGCTATTATTATTATTATCAAGTGTGGGTTCTGAAGTTGAATTGAATTGATTGTTTAAAATACTGGATTTTGTTATGTGTTAAATACTTAAGTGTTTGTAAATGTACTAGAATAAGGTCTCTTATTTATAGTGTGCACTTAACTATTCGGCCGTACATTGTATGTATGAAACTTGTTATTTATTGTTATCGTATATATTTTGTGACGTGTCAACTTGTAAAGTATTCACGTGACATCTTATATAGATAACACATTAATTATGTACATTTACAAGCACTTAACCCTTCTATTAATTATTTTAAATTACTTTCCAAGCTGATTAAATAGGTAGGAGGTATGGTTAATGACCAACGATGATTAAATTGTAGATCAGGACATCAATCCAATCTAATATAGTCTATCATATCTATTGCCTATATACATGTTTATTATCCTTTCAATTCCCTTCATGGTCTCAATTTAAGTCTTACAGTGTTCTGCAAAATATATATTTTGATTAGTTGTTAATAATATTAAAGTCAATGTAAACCGGTAAACGGATGTAGGTAGTCTAACTATGGTATCCATGTGGCCTTTTTCGACATTTTCTTTAATCATCTCAAAATGTCCTCTTAGGAGTTAGAAAGGTTCAAACGTGAGACCTCTTGTGATCATTTCAAAACGTTTTATCACTAGGCCATCGTGATAGTTGTTATTGAGCATGTATTTAATGAATGCACCAAAAATAGTATCGTGTACACAAGCTATGAATTTAGGTATGCGGGGGCGGAGTAAGAAGAGGGACAGTCGCCCTCCAAGAAAACTAAAAAGTACTGAAAAAATATTTTTTCAAAGTACTTAATGACCGCTTAAGAATTTAGACCTCTCAATATGATAATTTTTTTCGCCCAGATAAAAGTATATAGCTCCGCCCCTGACGTCTATCTCCCGATATGATAAACATACATACAAATTATTAATAATTTCAATTAGTAAACTAAATTAAATTTAATGAGTGTAGATAAACATACATACAAATTTATTAAGAGGACACTATACTCGCCAGTAATTGGCTGTGTTAAAACTGTAAATAATTAAGGTACATTATTTAATTAAATTTCATATTATGAATAATATAATATATATATATTTATTGATTATTAATTCGAAATATAATCAAATATATAAACTCACCGGCCATCCCAAGAAATATGGTAAGATTAGATTTGATACTTTCAACCCAAAGATTTAATACTTTAAGCCCAAGTAATTAACATTCCATCTATTTAACAACCTACGAACTTCAATAATCCAAAACATCCCTTATTCACAAACCACTGCAAAAAAAAACGTACTTTACTTTGTTTTGTCATCGTCTTCGTTTAGAAATAATGGATCAGAGATATGAAAGACTGGAAGCACTAGGACAAGGATCATTCGGTGACGTATGGAAAGCCTTGGATCGAGAAACGAATGAAATCGTGGCAGTCAAGAGACTGAAAGACAGATATCACTCATATGAAGAATGTATGAATTTAGTAGAAGTCAAGTCACTCTTGAAGATGAACAATCATCCCAATATCATTAAACTTAAGGAAATCGTTAAAGAAGGTGATATTTTGTATATGATATTCGAGTACATGCAATGCAGTCTTCACAAACGTATGGTGAATCGAACAAAGCCTTTTTCAGAAACCGAGATTAAAGATTTGTGCTTTCAGCTGTTTAAAGGTCTTGCATACATGCATTCTAAAGGTTACATTCACCGTGACATTAAGCCCGGAAATCTTTTAGTTTCAGAAGATGTGATAAAAATTGGTGATTTTGGGCAAGCTCGGGAGATAAACAGTAAAATTCCGTATACCGATTATGTCACGACACGTTGGTATCGTGCGCCCGAGGTTATTCTTGCTCAAAAAGTTTATGATTTTTCGGTTGATATGTGGGCCATGGGAGCAATCATGGTTGAGTTATTTAACCTCGAGCCGTTGTTTAAAGGTGCATCTGGAGAGGCTGTGTTGTATAAAATCTGCAAGGTGATTGGTACCCCAACAGAAAGTACATGGAGTTATGGTGTTAAGCTTGCAAGCAAAATAAATTTTCAGTTTCCAAAATTTGGTGGTGAGAAATTTTCTGAATTGGTACCAACTGCAAGCCCGGAAGCGATTGATTTGATTGGTAAATTGCTGAGTTGGAATCCATGTAAGAGGGGGACGGCTATGGGGGCACTTCGACATCCTTTTTTTAAGAGTTGTTATGATGTTCGTCGACCTCTTTTACAACATGAAAAAAGTTCAAAAAGGAGAAAGTGCGTTCATAATGGCGAGGAAGAGGGAGTTAGTGAAGCAGAAAAGACGATCGACAAGATATGCAGCTGATCTGGAAAGAGTGGCAGACCTTCTCTGGTTGCTCAAAGGAAAACTTATTTGAGTCTTGAAATTGGAGAATGTAATTTGATGTATTCGAAATGTGCGTATATTGTTACTAGAGAGTAGAGTTATGGTGATGTATAACATGTCTTTCTTTAATGAAGTACCATTTATGTTGACCAAAATTTGGCTTTTCTATTGCTTTTTTTGTGAAAGTCTACTATTTCAATTATCTTCAATTTATCTTTGTTGACACGTTCAATTCATTCGACCCGTTTCTGCTTTACTTGATTTTGTACCCATTTGACAGAAAACGTAACCCAACTTGCCATTTTACAAATGGGTTGATATTGCCACACTTGATGTAACCATAGGAAACTTTAAAGGAAAATGTGGTGAATGATGGATTTAGTTTCTCATCAGTTATCTTGTGTCACTGAAAATTTCGATTCCTTCCCCTACAGGAAAAATGTGAAATTTTACTGCATCAACTAAACAAACCTGTTTCATGTATACATATACTTTGAATATCGAAGTCAAACAGACTAATTTTGTACAAAGTTGACACCTTTTTAATATGTAACAAACTACTAACCTGGTAACCTTAAAAGGCAATGGAAGTGGTATCTGGGCTCCTTGGCTTATACTGTCAGTACATATATAAACTGAATCTTGAGATAAAAGTTAAATGTAATCCTATGTGGAAAGTTTTACTTGCTATTAGTAAGTATTGTATGCAACAAGTACCAAATACCTAAGGGCATGGACCTGGTTTCGTCGTCTGATCGACTAGAGCTATCAACACTGACACTGCTCAAAAACTCTGTTGGATGCTTTTATGCAAACGTCGTGTTGGGTTCTTTGGTTGGTTCAATCGATTGCTCAGATGAACCTGTTCGAAATTTATTTTAAAAGCCTTTTGCATCTTTGGGGTTCTGATTTCTAATTCTGTTTTAAGTTGTTTGGTGTACAATTTCTTTTCTTGAATATAACACATGTTGAGTGTTCTTAGGCATGCATTTAATATTGGCCAAAAATGGTATTTGGATGTAGAATCTGAGTTAGGATTGTGCTTTTATTGGGGGTTTTTGTACATAATCTTGAAAAGACAGAGTAATATGAATATCATCAACACAATCATCATTTGTATAACTGAATATAAATTTTGTCACCTTAAAATCAGGAAGGTGCTAAATTCTATCATTAATGCACAACATTTTGTAATATACTATAATTGTATATAATGGTGTTGTACCATGTGCATTGAGATATTAGAAAATATTTATTTATTATTTATTTATTATTTAGTTTATTCATTTATTTCAAATTAAAAAAAAGTTCATTCCCTATTTCCGTCCTTCTAATACATAGAATATTTGATGATTGATACTTTCCATATATCTAACAAAAACTGGTCTAAACCCTACGAACTACAATATCTAACCCATTCATATTTCGCAAACCACTGTAAAAAAAAAAAATACTACTTCGTTGTTACTTGTGATTGTTATTTCTGAGAGAAATAATGGAAACATATGTAAGAATGGAAGAACTCGGACAAGGATCGTTTGGGGTCGTGTGGAAAGCGTTGGATCGAAAAACTGGTGAAGTATCAAGAAACTCAACCAAAGATGTTACTCGAAAGAGGAATGCATGAACCTAATCGAAGTCGAGTCACTCTTGCAGGTGAAAAATCATCCAAATATCGTCAAACTAAAAGGAATGGTTCATGAAAACGATATCTTATATTTGGTATTTGAGTACATGGAAGGCAATCTCTACGAACCTATAGTGGATCGAAAGAAGCCTTTTACAGAAGCTGAGATAAAAAACCTATGCTTTCAACTCTTTCAAGGTCTTGCATACATGCATCGTAAAGGTTACGTTCATCGTGACATTAAACCTGACAATCTTTTAGTTAATAAAGATGCGATAAAGATTGGCGATTTTGGTCAAGCACGCGAGGTAGATGGTCGACTTCCGTATACTGATTATGTTACAACACGTTGGTACCGTGCTCCTGAAGTTCTTCATGGGTGCAATCATGGCTGAGTTATTTAACCTCGAGCCGTTATTTAAAGGTGATAATGGAGCAGCTTTGATGCATAAAATTTGTTGGGTGTTAGGCACCCCAACAGAAAGTACATGGAGATCGGGTCTTAATCTTGCAATTGAAGCTAATTATCGGTTTCCTGACTTTGATGGTGTGAAGTTTTCTGAATTGTTACCAACTGCAAGCCCCGAAGCAGTTACTTTGATCGCTTCACTGCTAACATGGCATCCATGTATGAGGCCGACGGCTATGGAGGCGCTTCGACATCCTTTTTTTAATAGTTGTTACAATATGCCTCTACCTATTTACGTGACGAACCTGTAAGTGTTACTTCACCTTTGATCACTAGAGTAAGCACGTTTGAAATGGTGATGAAGCGGGAGTTATTAAAGCGGAAAAGAAGTTCAAAAAGTTATGAAGATGATGCAGAGGGAGCTAGGAAAAGAAGTTCAAAAGGCTATACAGATGATTAAGAAAGAGTGGATGATTAATATGTGAAATTGTGAATATATGCATAACTTTATACTTGACACTAGAAATATGATGTTTTCTATTATTGACATGTGTTTTGTGTCTTCTGTAACTAAATTTTTTTGATTATATCTGCTTGACTTATTTGAATCAATTATTCATTAGAGATGTAACATCACTCAACTCGACATATTACAAATGGGTCGAGATTGCTACATCTAGTTGTAACTCTTTAGGATTGCTTATTTGTAAGCACTTTTCGGCTTAAAAAAATAATCAAGTGACTCCATATTTATTTTTAAGTGCTTATTAACATTATTCTGAAGAGTGTTTGTTTTTGATTATCTACTACTCGTATAACCCAAACACCCCCTGAACTTTGTAATGAAACCAAACAATACGTAGTATTTTGTCATTCAAGAAAAAGTAGTATTTTAAGAATCATAGATAATAATTAGTTAATGACACATTTCCATTACAACCAATTATTAAACTCATAAACATATTCATTGCAAACCAAATGTAACCTTCATTATCGTAACTTTTATAAATCAAGATCAACATAAGGGAATGAAGTTTACATTTTTCTCAAAGTGCAGCTAATTCAACTGACTTTTTAAGTGCCGCAAGAAGGCTTTTCATGATTCTAGGCTCTCCGGGTGGTGACCGATCTTTCATTGGCCCATCTCTTACAGCTCGAAAAACTGGCGTTGAACCTCCTTCAGCTGGAAACACCAAACAATCGATATAAACAGGGACCTCAGTAACTCCATCACCAATTGTAATGAACCCAAGCCTTACTCCCCCTTGAATTTTGTCAACCTGTTTCATATATACATTGTTCATGAGTGCATCTGCTAAAATAGTCAACTAATTGAAGTCGAAAAGTCTAAATCTGTATAAAGTTGACACCTTTTTAAATGTAAACTATGTGTACTAACCTTAAGAGGCATTGGAAGTGGTAGCTGGGCACCTTGGCTCATACTGTTTGCCCACTGTCATAACATAAATGAACAGAATCTTGAGATGAAATATATAGATACTATAATTAAGATATAAAATATATTATTAATTTACTTACATAAAAAGAGGAAATAGTTATATATAATTTCTAATACTTTAATTTATGACCAATTTATGACAATTTTGAATTTTTGATCAGTTATACAAAATCTTTCTTATGTGAAGTTTTTATGATTCATAAGTGTGTTCTGGTTTATATCACATCATTTATAAGAAAATGGAAACAATGACAAATGAAGATAATGTTATGAATCAATATCTAATGTATCTGTTTTTGCCATTTACTTTGAGTATATCAACAAAATCATTACTGTCCCTATATATAAAGTGTGTACAAAATCTAATATAGAATTAATGTTCCAAAAATTTATTAGTCCATACCTGAAACAACAACGATTCGAATCTATTGAGATCAGTATTCATGGGCAGTTTCATAGTTCCCAAAGAAACTCCCTCCTCATCACCAGCTGGAATAATGCTGTTGTTGGATGGAGACGCTCGAGTTACAACACGCCCAGAAAATTCACCACTTAAAACGAGTCTAGAACCGCGAAATTTATTGCTTTCGGATAACTGAAACTGAGGACTAACAAGATTAGAAGATAATGGCAGTTTCGGGCTAACAACACCTTTTAGTTGCAAAAATAGCTGCCTGCTAGATACAGTAGCCATTGCTGGTGAAATTGAATAATGAGGAAAGTGGTTGTTAAAATTCAGTTATTTTTACAAAGATATGATTTTTGGGGTGTTGCTTTGTTCCACAACAGCCAAGGCTGTTGATAATTTGTTTACGGAGTGAGTTGCATTAATAGTCCCTCAAATTTCTGCTATATATTATTTCAGTCCCTTGTGGTTAACCATTTGTTATATTTGACTGCTTATTTTATAAAAAAAAATATAAAGTTTCACTACTTTCTTGTCATAAAATGAATTTCACACTCATTTTTCAGCATTAAGAAATTACTATAATCAGATCTTCTCTGCTTTTAACTCTGTTTCCTAAAGGATAGAGCAGCCATATAGAATGTATTTTTCAAGTTTTGGTTATCAAAAATTTTTACCTCACTATCATTTTCATAATAGTACCCGGTGCAAACCATATACCAAAACGCCTTAACTCCGTGTATCAAAAAATTGTTGCCTCTTATTAATGTGGTGTGCCTAAATTTCCTTCAAGCTAGTGCACGAATGTGCTATGCTATTCCTGCTTACCTTGACAGCTATGGGAATTGTTAGAGACTTAAGGGTTTCAATCACTTGGATTTCTGAGAGTCGTGATTTCACTTTCAGATTAAAGTACTTCGATGGTACAATCGAAATCAATAATCAGATAAAACTCAGAATTTAATTTGAACGTATCTCTGTGTTTTGTTATGAAAACATGTACCAAAAACGAATAGAAATCCCAATATTATATCACGGGTAACTGCCCATTCGGCAGTTAATCAAACCACCCAAAACTGGGTTTTGGGTCAAAATAAAACCGGATTTTTATTTCGAATATTAATTTCCGATGCTCGACCCCAGCCAGGGGCTCTGCCCCTTGGACCCCGGCAGGGGTTGCTACCCCTTGGACCCCGCTACAAGAGGCGCTGCCCCCGGACCCCCGTTGTTTCGCCCCTAAACAATCAAAATAAATTCAAACAAGCGTGCACTCCGCACCTCCCAAACTTGTTCGATATTTATTATGATTATATTGGTTAACAAATTAATCCCATTACACTTAAATTATTATTGGTGGCACAAATCACCAACAATCCTCCCCCATTTAAGTGTAATTTCGATTAACTTAAAGCAAATTCATAACAAACAAACTGATGCATAAATGAAATATCGTGACGATTGAATTTCACATTAGTATAAATTCATTCCATATAATCGAATATCGGGGTATTACTAAGAATTGAACCCTTTATATCCATAGTGAATACATGAAGAAATTATACACAACAGTTAACACATTCATATGTTCCAACTTGACACTATATTTTACTAGCATGTGTCCTATCCTTCAATAAGCATATCAAAGCCAAGTCCCAAACTTCTTGAAGCAGCTAAACTTCATGCTTATATAGGTAGTTCTTTATTCTTGCACCTGCATATGCAATTTTTCAAAGAACTATTAAGAAATAAAATTCCAACCTACTTTACTTGCAGTTCTGAACACATATTTTGGGATCAAGTGAATAATGTGTTCCAATCTTTAAATATCAAGCTTTCCACATTAAATTCAGCATCTAATATTACATTAGATGAGAATTGGGTATCTTTATATGAAAGATTTTAGGTGGACTTTAAACCCATCCCTTTAGCCGCTTTGTGCACAAGATCTCTAGCTAACCCTTTGGTTAAATGATCAGCTAAATTCAACTGAGTTCTCACAAACTCCACAGATATCACACCATTCATGATTAGCTCACGAATCATTATTGGTGACACAAATCACTAACAGGAGTGACACAAATCACGTATCATTATTGGCTCTGCCCCTTGGACCCCACCAGGGGTTGCTACCCTAGGACCCTGCTACCAGGGGCGCTGCCCCCGGACCCCCGTTGTTTAGGGGCTTCGTCCTCGCCCCTAAACAATCAAAATAAATTAAAACAAGCGTGCACTCCGCACCTCTCAAACTTGTTCGATATTTATTATGATTATATTGGTTAATAAATTAATCCCATTACACTTAAATCATTATTGGTGACACAAATCACCAACAGGATTAACACACTCACACACAAAAATGACATTTAGTTCTTCATTATGTATATTGATTGTCAGCTACTAATATATTTTATCAGTAGATCATGTACTTCTGTTTATTGCTAAAAGATATCTCTTTTGGCTGCACTGTCATCGTGTTGTGGACACTTGAGTGATCATGTAGATAAAATGTTGATGTAGATTTCACATACAATTCAGGAAAGTTCCTGTTTTTTTCATCCATTCTCGTATTGACATGGGTTTGTTCTAGCTTATAAAGTTCCAACAGTTTTTTATCTGTTTTTTTTTTCTTTCAATTAAATATATTGATATTTTCACCAATTGAAATTGGTCTTAAAAATTAATAAATAGATATTTTCGCTATACATTTTCCATTTTTCAAATAGGTTGGTTGGATTGTTCATGATCAACAAAGATTCATTCTAGATATACTTACTACTTCTACTAGTTATAAATGAAATAATATAAGCAAATATTTGGCATGGACCTATATATAATTCATATAAACTTCATTTACTAGAAAATAAAAGGAAAGTTTCTTGGTAATGATAATAATAATAATGTGTAAACTAAATATCAAGCATGTGAATATATAATTACAAAAAACTTGATGACAGATATATGCAAGTGGAAGAAGACAGCTGTGGACATAATGACTTGTGCATTATTGTTAAACTGATTGGAATTTTACTCTCATCCACATAACTCCAGTCAATCCTTTCTCTTCATCTTCATATTTTCATATCTGCATTACTTTGAAATCAAAACTCCTAAAACACACACTAGATTTATTTTCCAAAATTCAAATGGCTATTGCTGAAGTCTTTCTTGGCGCATTCCTCAATGTTCTGTTTGACAAACTGGCTTCTGGTGAATTGATCAGGCTGGCTCGATCTGTAGGAATCTATTCTGAGCTGGAAAAATGGACCAGCACTTTGAACCAAATCCAAGCTGTACTTGTTGATGCAGCACAGAAGCACTTAAGAGATAGTGCTATTCAGTTATGGCTGAACAAACTTCATCATTTGGCTTATAACATAGACGATGTACTCGATGATTTAGCCACAGAAGCTATGCGTCAACAGTTTAATCATCAATCTCATGGCAGGATTAGTAAGGTAGTGAAGTTCTTTCCAAAAAAATTTCATGCTATTACATATGGTCGTAATATGGTTTCTAAGCTAGATGAGATAACATCCAAAATGCAAGCTCTTGTTGAGGATACAAATATTCTGGGTTTGATTAGTAATGTTGAAAGGTCAAATACAACAAGTCAGCGGCGATCAGAGGAAACTTCACTGGTTGTTGAATCTGAAATTGTGGGAAGGGAAGGCGATAAAAAGGCATTGCTAAAGAAGTTGGTAGGGAATGAATCATGCAATAGAAAAGTTAGCATCGTGTCTATTGTTGGTCTTGGTGGAATAGGCAAGACCACACTTGCCCGACTTTTGTACAATGAGAAAAAAGTGAAGGATCACTTTGAACTCACTTCTTGGGTTTGTGTCTCTGATGAGTTCGATGTCTTTACTATTAGCAAGGCAATTTTTAAAGATGTAGGTGGGGATGACAGAAATTTTGAAACACTAAATCAGCTTCAACTGGCCATTTCAGAAAAAATTTCAAATAAAAAGTTCCTGATTGTTCTAGACGACGTTTGGAATGAAAACTACACAGAGTGGGAACTCCTTCAACGCCCTTTTGCTGTTGGGGCACATGGCAGTAGAATTATGGTGACAACACGGAACAATACAGTTGCATTGGTCATGGACTCCGTTCACGCTTACCCTTTGGGAGTTCTATCGAATGAAGAAGCTCTATCTCTGCTTTCTCAACATGCATTAGATAAACCAAACTTCGATGCACATCCAAAATTCAAATTGCACGGTGAAGGCATCATTAAGAAATGTGATGGATTGCCTTTGGCTTTGAAAGCACTTGGAAGGGTGTTGAGAACTAAAACAAGTGAGAAAGAATGGGTAGAGTTGCTACATAGTGAATTGTGGAATTTACATAATGAAAGCAAGATTCTTCCAGCATTAAGATTGAGTTACTACGACCTTCCTCCACATTTGAAGCGTATGTTTGCATATTGCTGTTTGTTCCCCAAAGATTACAAATTTGAAAAGGATGAACTAGTATTATTGTGGATAGCAGAAGGCTTTTTATCCGACTCAAAGAAAAGCAAGTCAATGGAGAACTTAGGTCGTGAGTGTTTCAAAGAGCTAGAGTCACGATCTTTTTTTCAGCGTTCAGCTGATGAAAAATCACGATGTACAATGCATGACCTCGTAAATGACTTGGCAGCAAGTGTTGCGGGAGAGTTCTTTTTTATGCTGGGTGAAAAGATGGATCTTGACGGCAGAAACGATGTTGTGGAGAAGTTCCAACACTTTTCATTTATTCGTCAACGTTATGGAGTGTACAAAACGTACAAGGCATTAGAAAGAGGTAGACGCTTGCGAACTTTCTTAGCGATGTCAGTTATGGATATTGATTGTCATTATTTTTACTTATCAAACAAGGTGCTTTGCGAATTACTTCCTAAGCTTACGTTCTTAAGGGTGCTAAACCTAGCACATTATTCAATCACTGAGGTACCACAATCCATTGGTAGTCTCAAACACTTGAGGTACCTCAATTTTTCTCACACTAACATCACATGTTTACCTAAACAAATCGGCCACCTTTACAATCTTCAGAGCTTGTTGGTGTCCGGTTGTCATCAGTTATCCAACTTACCACACAGTTTTGTAAAGTTAGTTAACTTGCGACATCTTGACATTAGCGATACTCCAAAGTTAAACGAGACTCCTGTAGGCATTGGTGGGTTGACGAGTCTACAAACTCTATCCAAAGTAATTATCGGAGAAGCTAGAGGGTTCAAACTTTCAGATCTTAAATACCTATTGCATCTTCAAGGTCAGGTTTCCATTAAAGGACTACATAAAGTTATAAATGCAACACATGCAAATGAAGCCAACTTGAAGCAAAAGGAAGGTATTAGTGTTTTGGACTTGGCTTGGAGTGATGATGTCTCTGATGATACTTCGAATGAAAGAGTGGAGTATGAAGTACTTGAAGAGCTAAGGCCGGGTGATCAGTTAATAAGCCTCAAGATTTTGTACTATAGGGGAACAAAATTTCCTAATTGGGTTGGTGATCCCTCATTTGTTTGCTTATCCGAGCTTGCATTGATTGGTTGTATAAGTTGTACCGGTTTACCAACACTTGGACATCTACCGATGCTTAAAAAGTTATTTCTTGAAAGTATGAACGGGTTGACCAGACTCGGTTCAGAATCACTTGGAACCACCGATTCTGGTAATTGTACTGCATTCCCATCACTTGAATTTTTGGGATTCAAAGATATGCAAGGCTGGGAGGAATGGTCAACTAGTGATGGTAACAAAGATAGAACCACTCAATTGCTTCCTCGTCTTTGTGAGATTTTTTTAGAAAATTGTCCAAAACTCGATGTAGTGACAATTGATTTAATACCGTCACTTCAGATATTACATGTAAACGGATGTTCGGTAGCAGTTGTAAGAAGCATGGTTGGTGTGTCTTCATCAATAATTAGATTGACATTGTGGAGTATAAAAGGACTGACCCAGCTACCCGGAGAAATTTCACGTCTTCAAACAATTGAATATCTAAGCATTTCAGAGTGTGAAGAGCTCATTTACCTGTTCAACAAATCAGAAGCAGAGGCGTGTGACATTATGGTTAGTTTACAGACCTTGAAAGTGAGTGAGTGTGTAAATTTGGTGTCTTTGGTAGAGAATAATGTGAATATGGGGATTACAGAACTATATATTAAAGATTGTCCAAAATTGGAGAGTTACAACTGTCCAAATAGCATTGAGATATTGAAGATATACCATTGTAATTCAATGACAACCATGAGCTTCCCACCGATGCATGACCTACCATCTACTTTAAAGCTTCTTAAAGTTAAGGTCTGTGATAATCTAGAGGTGAATTGGGTTTTCAGCAGCTTCTTGTCATCACTCGGATCTCTTACACTATGGAATGTAAGGGATGTGCGGTTGTTACCCGAAGGATGCTTAGTTCATCTCACTCAATTGATTATTAAAGATTGTGATAACATAAAATCCATTCCAGGAAAAGGTTATGGTTTTCTTCCGCTTCTTTGCCTAAGAGATCTTAGGATTAGGAATTGCAAGAATATAAAGTCAATTCCTCATGAGCATTTGCAAAGTCTCACATCTTTGAAAGACATGTTATTAGTTGGTTGTCCAAGTATGGAAGGCTCATTTCCTAGTGGTATGTGGCCTCCTAATTTAAGTTGGCTAGGAATAGGAGGGTTAAAGAAGGGAATGTCAGAGTGGGGGATGCAACATTTCCCAACCTCACTTGTTAAACTAGGGTTAAATGGTAATAATTCAGGAATCGTTTCACTTTCAGCAAATGGAGAAGAGGAAGAGGATATGAGGAGTCATTCATCATCACCATCATCGTCATCTTTTCTTCTTCCATCATCTCTAACTTATTTACAGATTTGGGGTTTTGAAGAGTTGGAATCAGTTAGAAAAGGCATGGAACACCTTACCTGCCTTGAGGAACTTGAAATTGTTGAATGCAGGAAGCTGAGAGATCTGCCAAAGACGCTACTCCCTTCACTTTCACGTTTGGAGGTGTTTAAACCTTCTGCAGAATTGAGTAAAAAGTGTAGAAGAAGAAAAGGCAAATACTGGCCCACCATCTCCCAGATCCCCCGTTTTGTAATTGAAGAAGAGAAGTTATAATTCAAAAGAATGGGCCGTTGATTATTACTTGATAGGGGCTGGGCTAATCATCTACTAGGCCTATGACAGTCTTGTACATAAAACCTGAAAAGGTTTCATTTAACCTAATTCCGTTACCACTAATCAAGCTATGTTTTTATTTTATATTATTCCCGATTATTAATTAATCTTCATCTTCATTATCTACAATGCATTTCCACCCTTCCACTATACCTTACTTTGGTACTCAACACTAGGAAAAAGACTATACTACCCTTGACTTATTTATAAGATTTCCATTAATACCCCTATCCCATTATCTATCATCTATTACTATTTATTCTTCGCTAATTACGCTTCCATTAATACCCCTATCACATTATCAATTATTTTTAATTACTATTTATTCTCTACTAACTACACTTTTCATCCATCAAATATTAAATCTACCTACTAAGTTCTTTTTATTGGTTAAAGGTCAAAGTGGAATGGAACATCCCAAAAGAATAATGTGGACATTTTAAATGGGATGGACGGAGTACAATATGTTTTTATTCCAAAACATTCACTCGGACCTCCATTCACCGTCATCACTTTCACCGCTGCATTGCGCGGGTATTGTGCTAGTTATATTATGGTTCATGTCCAGCTACTAGTTTAATTGCACGTACTAGTGTTTCTGTTATAGTGTTGCTCTTAATTATTATCAGGTTAATGTTATTATTACTTTACTAAACTTATATGTTAAAACTTGTTTGTTGTTTTTAAATTCACATTTCCAGGTCACTTGCTGACACCACTTGCATTCAAGGAATAATATTGCTTAATGACTATGGAGGTGAAAAGGTAGAACCGCAAATAAACACAACTGATCATAAAGGTCTATTTCAACTCGTCTATTCTACTAATTTTATTACTTACTACACTTCATTTGGGAGACACTCTGTTTTGTTGATTGGGAAATACTAGCTTAGAAGCTTGTGTATGATCTAATGCAGGTCACATTGACATAAAAGCAACCAAATGGTGATTCCGTTTCTAGACTGAGATTTTTGAATGTTGTTCATACGCTCAATACATCCTGAAGTGAAAGCTGTAGCTAAGATACATAGATTCACTGGATATTTTGATTAGTATGATTTATCAATGTTGCTCCAATCCAAAAAGATGTTACAAGTTAAAATTACACTGCTGAGTTCCCTCATTTGATCAGTACAAATGTATATTGAATCTGTGATCGTTGTGGGTTTTTCCTAAGCTCGAAGAGCGTTTTATTTGAACTAAATACCTAGATATGAATTTTTGTACGAATTAAATACATCATAGAGAAATGCACATCTAAATACATCTAACAAACAGACAAATTCGATTTAGTTTATGTGTCTTCTTTAGCATTTCAAGTTTTATTAGGATAAAGATTGTACTTATGCTGCTATGATTATATCTATTGACATTCAAGTTTTACACATCAATATATTGGTATGTTATTGACCAATTTAGGTTGTTAAAGTGATTCAAATATGATCAATATGATATAAAAACAGAAAATGAGACCATTTTTATCCGATTAATTTATAAAATTTACATGATCACTTTTAAATAAAGCATGTCCAAACACCTCCTACAAAAGTAAGGTTAAATGGATTCAAATGGACTCATAAGGTCAAATTGTTCAATATCAAAACGACAAAAGCCCGATGTATACATGTAAAATGGGTTGGGCTTATTATCGTGGGCCTACAGCTCCACGCCCATTATACCATTGATGTTTTCACTATAAATATATGTTAAATAAATAAATTCATTTAGGGAAACAACTCTCATCATTACATATATTTGGCTTCTATGGCGAATTGAGCAAGCTCATCACTGAAATTGAAATGATTGTCTACTTCCCATATCCATTAGGACTAAGTTCTGTTTATATATTCTTCGTGATCAGCATTTATGTCGCTGTAATTTAATCGCGTTGGTGTTTTATTGGAGTTCTGCTTTAGCGTTGCTCTTTTTTATTAGGTTAACATTGTTAGTATTAATTTGTGTTAAAACTAATTTGCTGTTTTTTAATTGACATTTCTAGGTCACTTGCTGAATTTCCAACGTTGCCACCGTTTGCCTTCAATGTCACTTCACAAAGAATAGTATATATATTATATTTTCCTAATGATGGAGTACAAACAATTGGACAGCAAATGAGCACAATTGATCATCAAGGTTTGTTGTATCTCCTATATTCAAGTAATTTTATTACTTAATTACTTAAAAGCAATTCAATTATTGAACACTCTTTATAAGTAGTATTAGATAAAGACCGTACTTATGTTGTTATGCATATATCTATTAACATTCACGTTTTACACATCAATAATGATATGTTATTGACCGATTTAGGTTGTTAAAATGATTCAAATATGATCAATATGATATAAAAATAGAAAATGAGACCATTTTCATGCGCTTTATATAAATTTTACATGATCACTTTTAAATTAAAGCATTTCCAAACACCTCCTACAAACATAACAACAGGATGAAATAAAATGTTTTCATCACAAATGAACTCAAATACTTTTATCATAAGGTCAAATAATTGTTCACTATCAAAACAATAAAAAACCCAGATGTATGTATACATGTAAAATGGGCTGGACTTAATTAATTGGGGCTACAGCTACAGGCCCATCATACGATTTGTGTCTTCACGATTATTTGTTGAATAAATAAATTCATTCAGTCAGAAACTACCATGATCATACACATATATTTGGCGGGAGAGATTGAAGAAGCTCATCACTAAAATGTGTCTACTGATCAAATCCATTACGAATATATTCTGAGCTCCCAATAATCATCACGGCTATAAGGTATATTCAAAATAATATCCAATTGCTTATGAATTTTAATGATTACTGATTAGGGTTCCTACTTTCTAACCCCTGTAGCTTAATCAAATCACCCCTTTATTTAGATTCCACTGTTTTATCTTATTATGTTACTTATTAATGAAATGAAATTGAAATTGAATATATAGAAAATAAAGTTGATGCACTACAAAACTGGATTAAATTACATGAAATCATCAGTATAATTTTCGCTACTAAATATTGTATATTATTACATTAGCAAGTATAACACATGCACACATGGGTTTATTTATTAATCAGTGTAAGATACTTGAAAATTATATTTATTACTCTGAGTTCACACAAGAAAAATGATATAAAATATGTATTATATTAAAAAATTGAAGGTTAAATTTAATGTTGCTGCTGCTTTAGGAATACACTGGGCTCATGCTGTATTCACAGCTTCACTTGGAGTGAGTTGCATTAATAGTTCCTTAATAAGTATATTATCAGTTATGTATTATGTCAGTCTCTTGTGGTTGACCATTTGTTATTTTATTAAATGCTCATTTTAAGGTTAAAAATATAGAAAACTTTAGTACTTTCTTGTCAAGAAAATGAATTTTACACTCATTTTTTAGCATTGAGAGATTAGTATAATCAGCTCTTCTCTGCTTGTAACCCTGTTTCCTAAAGCATAGAGCAGTCAAATTAGAATGTATTTTTCAGGTTTTGGATATGAAAAAATAAATCCAATATCATTTTTATAATTGTACTTGGTGCAACCTATACACCAAAACTACTTAATTTCGTGTATCGAAACATCTTACCTCTTTTGAATGTGATGTGCCTAAGTTGCCTTAGAGTGCACAACTATGGGAATCACACACGCATATGACACTTAGTTCTTCATCAGTAGATCGTGTACTTCTGTTATTGCTTTAAAGACTTCTGTTTTGGCTGCACTGTCATCGTGTAACGGACGCTTGAATGATCATGTTATTAAATTGGTGATGCAGTTTATTTCAAGAAAGCACCTATGAAGCACCTTCTTTATTTCGTTCATTCTCGTATTGACATTTGTTACTTCTTCTTAAATCTGAAGTTCCAACAGATTTGACCTGTTTTGTTTTTTCTTATAATAAATAGATCTTTTCATCAACTGAAATGGGTCATAATAGTCACGGAGGCATATTTTCCTTTGAGGGCAATGTAAATGAGGTATGTTATGATGTCTTGCTCTTTAGTCTTCACGTTTCACATCAAACACATAAACGTAAAAATCTTGAAATGCTTATTCAGTTAAGTTAACTGTATGATCATCATATAATCTTCCAAAGTTCCTTAACTCAAAATAGTAGTTCAAATTTGCTTATTTAACTCATTTGCTGTGTTTGCATGACTAACATATACACATGTAAATTATAAACCAAAAACAGGAAGAAACATAGAATAAAATACAACCTCACTATACATTTTCCTTAATTCAAATAGGTAGGTTGGGTTGTTAATTTTAATGTTGGGTCTGTGGGCCTTAATTATAGACATTGTGAGTCTGTTCATCTTTTTAATCTATTCAAATTTGTCAGGTCTTAGTATAGTACAGGATCTAAATATACTTGGTTGATCAGTAATATATGGATCACATTAAACCTACTAGTTCTACTACTTATAAAAGATAGGCAGGAAGTATTTGGCACCTACATATACTTCATAAACTTTATTTTGTACTATAATATAAACGAGTATGTTTTTAACCCGTGCGTTACGGCGGGGGCTAAAAAGTATATTTTCAAACTTCAATATGAAGTATGATATTTCACTTGAATAAAATATGATGTCTTTATGGTTTATTTTTTTTACTATACCAACATTTATGTGTATAATTGAAAAAAAATTAAATTAATAACATATTTTTATAACTCTGTTGTTAAAAAAAAAGAATATTTTTTTTTTGTATTTACATGATAAATTAAGACACTAAATATTACTCCCTCCATCCCAATTTAATTGTCCCCAGAAAAAAAAACACGCAGTTTAGGAAAACATCAACTTCTCTCTTACTTTTTTCTATAAGATCACAGTTTTACCCTTTACTTTTTTCCTATTTTTTTGTCTTATATATATAAATTAGAGGTATAAAAGGATTTTATCTCATCATTTTTATCTATTTATAGAAGTGGACAATTAATTTGAGACATCCCAAAATGGAATACCAGACTATAAATTTGGGACGAAGGGAGTATAATCTAAAACATTTTTTGTTATTATTACAATAATTTTGTTGAAAAAAAAATTGTTATTAGTAGAATATTTTTGTTGGAAAGAAAAGGGTGGAGAAAAACTATATTAAAATAAAATAATAATAAAATAATAATAATAAAATAATGAAGGTGGGAATATCGAAGATGTGCATATTGAATTACAGAAAACTTGACCCGTAGATATTTGAAAGTGGAAGAAGATAGATGTGACATAAAGACATGTCCATTATTGAGAGAATATTAACCGAGACTTACTCTCATCCACATAACTCCAATCAATCATTTCTCTTCATCTTCATATCTTCATATCTGCATTACTTTGAAATCAATACTCCTAAAACACACACAAGATTTATTTTCCAAAATTCTAATGGCTGTTGCTGAAGTCTTTCTTGGCGCTTTCATCAGTGTTCTGTTTGAGAAACTGGCCTCTGGTGAATTGATCAGGCTGGCTCGATCTGTAGGAATCTATTCTGAGCTGGAAAAATGGACCAGCACTTTGCACCAAATCCAAGCTGTGCTTGTTGATGCAGGCCAGAAACACTTAAGAGATGGTGCTATTCAGTTATGGCTGAACAAACTTCATCATTTGGCTTATGACATAGACGATGTACTCGATGATTTAGCCACAGAAGCTATGCGTCAACAGTTTAATCATCAATCTCATGCCAGTACAAGTAAGGTATTGAAGTTCATTCCAAACAAATTTCATACTATTAAATATGGTCGAAAGATGGTTTCTAAGCTAGATGAGATAACATCCAAATTGCATGCTCTTGTTGAGGAAACAAATATTCTGGGTTTGATTAGTAATGTTGAAAGGTCAAATACAACAAGTCAGCTGCGATCAGAGGAAACTTCACTGGTCGTTGAATCTGAAATTGTGGGAAGGGAAGAGGATAAAGAGGCATTGCTAAAGAAGTTGGTAGAAAATGAATCATGCAATAAAAAAGTTAGCATCGTGTCTATTGTTGGTCTTGGTGGAATAGGCAAGACCACACTTGCCCGACTTTTGTACAATGAAAAAAAAGTGAAGGATCACTTTGAACTCACTTCTTGGGTTTGTGTCTCTGATGAGTTTGATGTCTTTACTATTAGCAAGGCAATTTTTAAAGATGTAGGTGGGGATGACAGAAATTTTGAAACACTAAATCAGCTTCAACTGGCCATTTCAGAAAAAATTTCAAATAAAAAGTTCCTGATTGTTCTAGACGACGTTTGGAACGAAAACTACACAGAGTGGGAACTCCTTCACCGCCCTTTTGCTGTTGGGGCACATGGCAGTAGAATTATGGTGACAACACGGAAGAATACAGTTGCATTGGTCATGGACTCCGTTCAAGCTTACCCTTTGGGAGTTCTATCAAATGAAGAAGCTCTATCTTTGCTTGCTCAACATGCATTAGATAAACAAAACTTCGATGCACATCCAAAACTCAAGTTGCACGGTGAAGGCATCATTAAGAAATGTGATGGATTGCCTTTGGCTTTGAAAGCACTTGGAAGGGTGTTAAGAACTAAAACAAGTGAGAAAGAATGGGAAGAGTTGCTAAATAGTGAATTGTGGATAATACATAATGAAAGCAAGATTCTTCCAGCATTAAGATTGAGTTACTACGACCTTCCTCCACATTTGAAGCGTCTGTTTGCATATTGCTGTTTATTCCCCAAAGATTACATATTTGAAAAGGATGAACTAGTATTATTGTGGATAGCAGAAGGCTTTTTGTCCGAATCAAAGAAAAGCAAGTCATTGGAGAACTTAGGTCGTGAGTGTTTCAAAGAGCTAGAGTCACGATCTTTTTTTCAGTGTTCAGCTAATGAAAAATCACTATGTACAATGCACGACCTCGTACATGACTTGGCAGCGAGTGTTGCAGGAGAGTTCTTTTTTATGCTGGGTGAAAAGATGGATCTTGACGACATAAATGATGTTTTGGAGAAGTTCCATCACTTTTCATTTATTCGTCTACCTTATGGAGTATACAAAACGTTCAAGGCATTAAAAAGAGGTAGACGCTTGCGAACTTTCTTAGCAATGTCAGTTATGGATATTGATTGGCAAAAATTTTACTTATCAAACAAGGTGCTCTTTGAATTACTTCCTAAGCTTACGTTCTTAAGGGTGCTAAGCCTAGCACATTATTCAATCACTGAGGTACCACAATCTATTGGTAGTCTCACACATTTGAGGTACCTCAATTTTTCTCACACTGACATCACATGTTTACCTGAACAAATCGGCCACCTTTACAATCTCCAGAGCTTGTTAGTGTCCGGTTGTCATCAGTTATCCAGCTTACCACACAGTTTTGTAAAGTTAGTTAACTTGCGACATCTTGACATGAGCGATACTCCAGAGTTAAACGAGACACCTGTAGGCATTGGTGGGTTGACGAGTCTACAAACTCTATCCAAAGTAATTATTGGAGGAGCTAGTGGGTTCAAACTTTCCGATCTTAAATACCTATTGCATCTTCAAGGTCAGCTTTCCATTAAAGGACTACATAAAGTTATAAATGCAACACATGCAAATGAAGCCAACTTGAAGCAAAAGGAAGGTCTTCTGAATTTGGAGCTGAATTGGAGTGGCGATGTCTTTGATGATACCTGTAATGAAAGAGTGGAGTATGAAGTACTTGAAGGGCTAAGGCCGGGTGATCAGTTGATAAGCCTCGAGATTTTGTACTATAGGGGAACAAAATTACCTAATTGGGTTGGTGATCCCTCATTTGTTTGCTTATCCGAGCTTGCATTGATTGGTTGTATAAGTTGTACAGGTTTACCAACACTTGGACATCTACCGATGCTTAAAAAGTTATTTCTTGAAAGTATGAACGGGTTGACCAGACTCGGTTCAGAATCACTTGGAACCACCGATTCTGGTAATTGTACTGCATTCCCATCACTTGAATTTTTGGGATTCAAAGATATGCAAGGCTGGGAGGAATGGTCAACTAGTGATGGTAACAAAGATAGAACCACTCAATTGCTTCCTCGTCTTTGTGAGATTTTTTTAGAAAATTGTCCAAAACTCGATGTAGTGACAATTGATTTAATACCGTCACTTCAGATATTACATGTAAACGGATGTTCGGTAGCAGTTGTAAGAAGCATGGTTGGTGTGTCTTCATCAATAATTAGATTGACATTGTGGAGTATAAAAGGATTAACCCAGCTACCTAGAGAAATTTCACGGCTTCAAACAATTGAATATCTAAGCATTTCAAAGTGTGATGAGCTCATTTACCTGTTCAAATCAGAAGCAGAGGCGTGTGACATTATGGTTAGTTTACAGACCTTGAAAGTGAGTGAGTGTGTAAATTTGGTGTCTTTGGTAGGGAATAATGTGAATTTGGGGATTACAGAAGTATATATTAAAGATTGTCCAAAATTGGAGAGTTACAACTGTCCAAATAGCATCGAGATATTGAAGATATACCGTTGTAATTCAATGACAACCATGACCTTCCCACCGATGCATGACCTCTATACTTTGAATCTTCTTAAAGTTAAGGGGTGTGATAATCTGGAGGTGAATTGGGTTTTCAGCACCTTGTTGTCATCACTCGGATCTCTTACACTATGGAATATATCGAATGTGAGGTTGTTACCTGAAGGATGCTTAGTTCATCTAACTGAATTGAAAATTTTCGATTGTGAGAACATAGAATCCATTCCAGGAGAAGGTTATGGTTTTCTTCCGCTTCTTTGCCTAAAAGATCTTGAGATTAAAAATTGCAAGAATATAAAGTCATTTCCTCATGAGCATTTGAAAAGTCACACATCTTTGGAATCCATGATGATAGTTCTTTGTCCAAGTATGGAAGATGCATTTCCTAGTGGTATGTGGCCTCCTAATTTAAGTTGGCTAGGAATAGGAATGTTAAAAAAGGGAATGTCAGAGTGGGGGATTCAACATTTCCCAACCTCACTTCTTTACCTATGGTTGCTTGGTTTTAATGAGTCAGGAGTAGTAACATTTGCAGTAAAGGCAGAGGAGGAGGAAGAGAGGGATATGACAAACAACAATACAACATCATCATCGTCATCTTTTCTTCTTCCATCATCTCTAAATACTCTAGATATCTGGGATTTTGATGAGTTGGAATCAGTTAGAAAAGGCATGGATCACCTCACCTGTCTTCAACATCTTTATATTGTTGGATGCCGGAAGCTGAGAGATCTGCCAGAGACGCTACTCCCTTCACTTTCATACTTGAAGGTGATTAAACCTTCCCCAGAATTGAAAAAGAAGTGTAGAAGAAGAAAAGGCAAATACTGGCCCATCATCTCTCAAATCCCCCGTTTTGAAATTGTAGAAGAGGAGTACTGGCCCATCATCTCCCATCATCTCTCAAATCCCCCGTTTTGAAATTGTAGAAGAAGAGGAGTAAAAAGTCAAATAACGGGTCTTTATTACTTGATATGGGCTAGGCTAATTATCTACTGGGCCTATGATACTCTTGTACATAAAACCTGAAAGGGTATGTTTCTATTTTATTTATATTATTCCCGATTTATTAATATATATTTATTTATTATTATGGTTTATTTATGTCCAGCTGTACTTTAATCGCATTTTATTTTTATGTTTTAGTGTTGATATTAGGTTAATGTTGTTACCAGTAAACTTATGTTAAATCTTGTTTGTTGTTTTGTAATGGCCATTACCAGGTCACTTGCTGACTTTCTAGTGTTGCCACCTTTTGCATTCCCTTTGAAACGATATTACTTAACGAGGACGCAATAGAAGGATAGCTGCAAAGAAAGACGATTGATCATCAAGGTTTGTTCTAACTCTGTCTATTTAACTAATTTTATTACTTACTGCACTTCATTTTATGGACACTCTGTTTTGTTGATTTGGAAATAGCTTAGGAGCTTCTTTATAATAAAATGCAGGTTACAATGACATAAGTTTATCATAAAGATGAAAGGTGAAGATCATAAAGCAACCGTATGGCTATGATTTCAAGACTGAGATTTCTTAATGTTGTTCATATGCTAAATACATCGTGAAGTGAAAGCTGTAACAAAGATATAGATGCAATGGATCTTTTTATTAGTATGATTTCATAATGTTGTTCTAAGAAGATGTTAGAAGTTTAAATTACCCTGCCGATTTCACTCTTTTGATTTGTACGATTGTATATCGAATACATGAATGCTGTGTGTTTTTCCAAATCTTGAATCTCATAAACTTGTTCAAGTATGTCGTTAGAACTAACAACCTAGATATGAATTTTTGTACGAATTAAATGCATCATGTAATGGCTACATAAATCATAAATGCACATCTGAATACATCTAACAAACAGACCAACTCGGTTTAGTTTATGTGTCTTCTTTGGCGTTTTAAGTTTTATTAGGATAAAGATTGTACTTATGCTGCTATGCTTATATCTATTACATTCAAGTTTTACACATCAATAATGGTATGTTATTGACCACTGTTTTCTTATTATGTTACTTGGTATTGGTATTAATTATTAATTATTATTATTGAAATTGAATGTATAAAAGAAAGAAAAAAAAAGAGTTCTGGATTAAATTACATGAAACCATGCACACAGGAATTTAATAATTAATTAGTATTAGTATAAGATACTTGAAAATTATATCACTCTGAGTTCACTCGAGAAAAATTATATTCAAATATATTTAAAAATAATTTGGAAGTTAATTTACCAAGGGGCTCTTAGCCTAACGGTCTTAGCCTAGCAGTATGAAAGTTCAACCAAGAGGTTCGAGGTTTCAAGCGTTGTAAATATTACATTAAATTGATACCATAATAAATAAATATTAAATGTGTTAATATTAAGATTCAATTATTGGATTTTTGAAAGAAAAAAAAAAATATTATTGATTTCCATAAGAATATGAACGTCTTAGTTAGATGTAAGATGACACATGCTGGACATGCATATACATGCCATTCATTGGATAATAGGTTCATAAATAGTTGAAATCATTGGTTATTACAACAAAAACACATACAACCGTATTATATAAGCTGTTTTATTACAATCAGGAGCATATGATGTAATGTAAATAATGGGACGGAGGGAGTAGTAAATAGTGTATTTTAAGTGACTTTTAACAACCATATATCATGCAAAACATAATATATGTATTAAACTCAATATGCAATTCAGGATAACTCACACACTTAATCACGAGTCATCTTTGAAATAATTAAATTTGTTATTTGAGCAATATAATAAATGATCATGCATAAAAAATGATTTAGGAATTCATCGTGAAAACATAATAGTTATGAGAAAATTACCTTCATCATAGCTAATGAAAAACAAAGATTGAAACTAAAGACATGAATAATAGATTGTCGAAACTTTTTTGATGAAATTGCTTAAAACTAAATTACAAAAATGGTATATAGTCGTTTTTCACATAAAATAGGCCTAGTATCCCACGACTTATAATATTTTGAGGCCTTACAACGTCAATTTTTCACATAGAGTTAGTATAATCTCTTAAAGCTTATATTCTTTAAAGTCTAAAAGTATAAAAATATTGAAGATTGTTGTCGTTATCCTATATATAATACATGACATTAAAATTTTGGGGCCTTACAAAACCGGGGGCCTAAAGCCCTAGCTTCACTGGCTTTACCGTTGAGCCACCCCTGATTACAATTGATTACTTGATTCTTCTACTAATCAAATTACATGATCACTTTCAAAATGTATATCCAAACAACCGCTACAAACCTAACAGTAGGATGAAAGAAAAAGTTTTCATCACAAATATGCTCAGATGTTAATGCTGACATATATTCAGAATATAAACTGCAAATTTGAAAGCTAAAAATTCTATAAAGTATCCAAAGCAGAGACCGAAGATTTCAAACATGACGGACGTTAAGATACAGGTGAAAACAAACAAACAGAACGGATAAGCGAGCGTTTAAAGATGAGCAATACCATTCTGAGATATCAAACGTGTTGGAGTATAAAGCAGTGTTATGAGACAGAGAAAGAATCGAGTTTTGGAAGGAGACTTTGCCAGGCATCAGCTATACCATTGGCTAGACGTGCTTGGCCCTTCGCAAATACATCGAAAGCCAGACCCATATCTTGTGTTTTTTGTTCTTGGAATCGCACGATTTCTTCATTCATTAGCCGCACTATTGTATCAAATCTTCTTGTTGCTTCCTCGCCGTCAGCTTTTAGCTGCATACCATTGAAATACAGTTACATTCTAACAATAATAAGCATTTTTTAATATTTGATAAACATAATGATTATTTATTAGTCAGTTTTGGACAATAAGTTTCATACCATCTGCAACCAAGCTACTAAAACAAATTATTGGTGGAAAAACAATATTACTTACTAGTTATTACCCTTCTTACAACCTAATTTTAAGACCTTCCATTTTAATTTTACTGACTGTCATGATTTTTATCATAATATGTCGTTTTAGGTATATTACTTCTCTAATCAGAATTTGCCAAAAGCTCAAATATCTAATTATCTAATGATTACAAACTCAAACTAAGGAAGCACATCCAAAAACTTTTTTCTGTGATTTGCAGATTCTCTTATATTTTGTTTGCATTATAAAACTACCAAGAAATGATGAATGTCTATATTAATAGTACTCATTCAGGACTCGAGAGTCTGCACTCATATCTCCTGTTTATATTAGATAGCATGCTGTAGAGAAATAAATATATATATGATCAAACTAACCTCTTCTAATTCATGCTCTGCATCTAACATCTTCTCTGATCGAATTAGCCTCAATTTGTTGCTGAAACAGAAAATTAAAACAAATATGGACCACTATTAATACATATAAGATACTGCGTTTATAACACATATATTAGCTAGAATCGAAATTTGTCAAATGGGATAAAGAGGTGAAAAGTCAGAAAAAGCATATGTCTAATGCATAAAACCTCATAAATCATTTAAATCAAAAAATAAAAGTTTATGACAGAGACAATATAGTTTCCGTACTCATTGACGCACCAACTTTTTTTTAATAAACAAGTACTGTATTATTTTAGAACAAACGTGTTTCTGGTTAGCCTAACACCCTAACCAAACCCATTTTAGTCGGTAGCAATAATTACTCATTCTAACACGTTACCCAGCCCGCCCACGTTGCCACCTTTAAGTTATGTGATCTAGATGATCACATGGAATATAGCAATAGCATAACGGAAATTGATAATAAAAATCTCACAGATCAATTTCATTTAGCATATTGTCTTTACTAGACAATATGCATGCTTCTGAGCTTCAGCTAAGTGATCTTCAAGTTCAAATATATAGCGTTTCAGCTTCTCATATTCGGGATTTGTTTCTTCCACTGGCTTTTCTTTCCCGAGAACTACATCACTCACTTCAGACTGAACATCCTGTCACGTTCATAACATCATATTATATTATTATTACCTGATACATTTATGTAATGCCGGACAAAAATATAATAGTAAATCAGTGAAAAGAAAGAAAAATCACAATTATAGTTAAGCTACCTAATTTCTTAACTTTTGCTACAAGAATACCCTGAATATCTGCATCAAATCAGACGGCTTCTTCTTGAAGATTTCAATCAACGCGTAGGATAAGAACTACTGGAAAGATCAAATGTGTAGATAAGAGAAAAATTAACACTACACTAGTACACTGCCTAGTGTGAGACCTCTAAATTAATGGAGAGTTAAACATACATAAGAAAAAGAAAAGTTATTATTGTTTCTTCTTATCTGGAACAATTATTAATAAATAATATCACAGGGTGATATCATTATTGGAGCAGTAATGATTTTTCCTAAACCAAGCTGTCACAACCAGAACAGTTTACCTGTTCATCGGCCTGCAAAAAAGTTCGTAGGTCCTCACTTTGCTGAAGTTCATGATGTAAAGCAATCCTATTGACAAATGTACGCAGTGCTTGACGCCTCATCTCAATAAACTCAGCACTAAATCTGAACTTCTCTGCATCGGTGAAGCCATAGTCAGTAACATGGATCTTGAAAACGTGTTTGTATCATTAAGTCATTAACCAAAGCACGAACAGTAATACATAATGGCCACTTCTACAGTTTACATCTCTGCTCTAAATTCACTTATATTTATGTCATCCCATGAATATTGCAGCACTTCTTTTTATTGTAACACTGAAATGGGAAAAGAGCTGACAGCCAATACATGCTTGGCCATATAATAAGAACTTTGAGAACTGCCAATATCGACACTATTTTTTTATTTTTATTAGGCCAATATTATCAAAGATTTGCCACAACCAAAATATAGAAACAGACTAAGATCCTACCTACGGTGCTCTTCTCTGGAAGTGGAGGAATGAAGATACCCTTGTACTTCTCAAAGAAACGATCACGCAACCAAACAAAATCCGTATACCGTCTGATCACAATCGTTTCTAGTCCCTGATATTCAGGAAAGTTAGTCTGGAAAACAAAAAATATGTGAAATAGCAGCACCACTATGGTTTTAAGCATCAACACTATCACAAAGAAATTAAATGATATTACGCTCTCCATTGGAGCATATAAACTATGAGTTCCTCTAAGCAGTTAAATTTATTTATTAACCAATTCAATATTATTGTAATTGAGAATTCCTAAATCATACGGAGTAACTAGTATCGAATCTCAATGAATTCACCAACTCTATATTCAACAATTATAAGTTCTTCAATTTCTATACCTCCTTATCAGCTATAAATAATCTACAATAGATTATCTTAACCAGCAACCTCTAAACACGAAGAAATGTTTCCAAAACATCACATGTTGCTATTGTATATAGCATACTTCTAAACAGAGTCTTAACTATGCACTATCACCAACTTTCAGTTCTTCCTATCATATGTAATCCGATGACCACTTCATCAGTTAACCTGAAACGTCTCATATTTTCCAGTTGGCACCATCAATCAAAAGACGGATGATAGCATTCATTACACGTGCAAGACGATTCTGAATTACGCTACACACAATAACAATACACGATAACTTAGCTACATTCCCTTGCAATTAGCATACTAGCAATTTTTAATCTCAAAATAAAACATTTCCACAGTCAAACTATCTCTAAATCAATCAACATATCAATAATAACAACACATCATAAAACTGTAACAAATTATAGATACATACATATATAATTAACAATAATGAAATTACCTTAGTGATGACTTTATAAGAGATATAAGCTTGAACACCGTTCCCCATTTTAGCAGGATCAGTAACAGAAACTGACAAAAACGGAATCTGTGAAGGAAGAGATCTAGGGCTTTGTAAACCCCCACCGCTAGTAGGACTTCTTTGCTGCATGTTTGATTAATTTAAATTGTAATCGAATTAGGTCATTAGTTGAGTAACGATAATAGTTGATTAGATATATGTAGCAAATAAAATTTGAGATTGATGATGATGTTACCGTAGCGATCATGATTTATTGCTGCAATTGGATTCCAGTGATGTAAATTTAGCCCTAATTTTGATAATAGAGTGAAAGGATTTGATCGGTTTGATGATATTGAAGTGCACGGGTGAGTTGATTCGACGTTGAAGAGACGCAAGATTATTACAGTATTATTTTTATTTTATTTTTTAAGAAATGGGATTTTGTATTTTCGTATGATTTTCATGATTGAATTCTACTTCGTATTTATCTTTGATTTTATTTACCAAGTAAAGTAAAGTTATGTATGTAAAATAAAAATATAGCAAATAGGCTCGTACTCAACTCATTTAAAATTTACCGAGCTGAAAATCGGCTCATTTCGAGCCTAATATATATATATATATATACCTCGAGTTCGGCTCATTTGGTATTATACAAGTTTGAATTTGACGTGGACTCGACTTGTTTATTTCACAATATTATTTATTTTATTATTATTATATGTTATTAATATTAATTAATCTATTATGGTGTTTTTTTAATTTATATTTATATTTAAGTTATATATAACAAGATTTAGTATTCGTATATTATACATTATATAATTATATACTAGCGTTAAACCTGTGCATCGCTAAAAATATATAATGTCGTAACATGTGAATAATAAATTAAAACGGTGTATATAAAATGTTTTAATCATATTGAGCTTTATGTCGTATACACTTTATATAAGGATGATGCTTAGTACGTCATCATTTTTTATCTGTACACTATCAATTAAGCTTTAAGATGTTGTATTGAACAACCTTGTAAATCATTATTGTGGTGTAAGGTTTAAAATTGTGGTGTACGAATCATTTATCTTTGAATTTTCTTTTTTAGTAACATTAAAAAAATTAATAGATAATATTGAGTGGGGGACCCACTTAAAACTTTCAGCGTGTTTATAATCGAAACTTCTTTTTACCGATATTAGTGATAGTGATATTTTATAAATTTTAACCCCTAAAAAATGAAATAAGAACAACAATAGTTTCCCCCCACGAGATATCAATGAAATGGGAAGGTTAAAAAATTTGCGTATGTTATAAAGTGACATTTTCCAGCTAAAAATAATTGCATGTTCATTGTAACATTTTCGTTTCTAGTAGTTATAGTATGCTAAAGTTGCAACAATTTGATAAACAATGTGTATGTTCATAGTGCGGTTTGGAAACATAAATTGTATCAAAAACTTTAACAGTTTTGACGTTTTATTGAATAACTAATATGCATATATATGTACAAAACATAAATCATTCTATAGCGATTAAATATATACAAAATACATAAATGTGACATAATATATATTTGAAAAGTAATATGGAAATTATAGAAGTACATGTCTTATCAATCACATACTGAATTGTAATTTAGTTGTGTGATTTAAACAAAAATAAAACTCTTTAAAAAAAAAAAAAAGATAAACTTGATCTACCTATCCATAAAGCTTTTATCTAAATTACAAAATAACTAAATTAGGTCCCCTCATTCAATAAGATGATAACAAAAAATTTCACATTAACAAAACTATAATGAAAGCTATAATGACATTAAAAGTGTGTTATCTTCAAGGTCAACTTTCCATTCAAGGATTACATAAAGTTACAAATGCAACACATGTAAAGGAAGATAACCTGTAGCAAAAGGAAGGCCTTCTTAATTTGGATCTGGAGTGGAGCGGCAATGATGATACTCGAAATGAAAGATTAGAGTATGAAGTACTTCAAGGGCTAAAGCCTAGTGAGCAGTTGATAAGCCTTGAGATCTTGTGCTACATGGGTACAAAATTTCCTAGTTGGGTTGATGATCCCTTATTTGTTTGCTTAACCGAGGTTACAAAAAATTGAGAATTAGCACATGATTTGAGCCTCACCTGCTGGTTTTCACAGCTTCACTTGAAACCGTTCGGCTGAAATTGGAAGGATTAAGTACAACACAAAAACGAGTACTCAGCTCATTGATGCATGATAATAAGTTTACATAACAAATGAATACTTATGCTTACAAATTGGCATATGATTGTACGTCTATATAAAGTATAGTGTATGAATTGTTATATTTATGTGATTCCTAATAGGTAGGTTGATTAAGTTGGATTGAAATCCATGATTAAGTGGGTTTTTCTTAAGTTCAAATCTCATAAACTTGTACAGGCATTGACATATTATATAGAAGTTTATCTTTTTAAAGGTCATGATGAAATTCGACACAACCAGATATTCATATTTATAGTATGTATTAGAATTGAAGTTGATATATATGTAGACCTCCTCTACTTGCTAATGAATCAATTTGAGTTATGGTTTATCCCTAAAGTGTAAAGTGTCAAACAAATTTTATCCATGGACATGCGTATACCTGTCATTCATTTAATACCAGTCTCAAGGCAAGGCAAGAGGGGGGAAAGGGCATAATAAGTTTACAAACGGGTGGATTAGTGTTTATTACAACTCAAACAACAAAAACTCATACAACCAACGTATTACAAGTATGTCGTTAGAACTAAATACCTAGATATGATTTTTGTTCGAATTATAGACATCATGTAATGGCTACAAAAATGTAGATCCGAATACAACTACATACCTAACAGACCAACGCAATTTAATTTATGTCTTCTTTAGCATATCAAATTTTATTTAAAAAATGGTATTTATGCCATTAACATTCAAGTTTTACACATTATTAATGGTGTTACTGAGACTTGATCATTATGATGTAAAAAAACAAAAGGATGAGACAATTTTCATGAAACCATAAACCCTTGGATCAAAGAGTAAAAAAGTTGGATGCATAATGAAACAATATACCCTTGGATCACAATTTTTGCTACTAAATATTGTATTAGGATATTAGCAAGTGTAACACGTGCACACAGGGATTTATTGAATAGTACCGTGTAACATACTGGAAACGTACTACTCTGAGTTTACACAAGAAAAATTATATAAAATAAAAATATATTTAAAAATATGAAATGAATGTTAACTTTAATGTTGTTGCTGCTTTGGGAATATACTGGGCTTATCTGCTGTTAGTATATGTTAATTAGATTAGAATATTAAAGAAAAAAATTGAGAATTAGCAAATGATTTGAGTCAGGGGCAGAGCCGTGTAGAAGGGGTAGCAGTCGCTACGGGTCCTTTCGCTATACGTAGTGTAAATTTTATATAAAAGTTGCATTTTTTTGTTGCATTTCTTCTTTGTGCTACGGGTTAACAAAAATTTAGACACTCCTGCTACCGGTCACCCCAAATCCTGGATCTGCCACTGATTTCAGCCTTACCTGCTGGTTTCACAGCTTTACTTGAAACTGTTTCAGGGATGACATAACGCCGAAACTGGTACTTGGCTAATAGGTAGAATGACAAAGTTGGATTGAAATATGTAACGAAACAAGAGTGTATTTTTTATTACACTAAACCATAACTTAAGAAAGATCTTGGTATACTAGTAGACTGATATGGTAATGATAATTTCATTCATATATCTTCTTGTTTTTGTTATGTCTTCATATAAAATCAGTTAGATGATTAATCTTTCAATGTTCTGTTATTGCTTCTAATCACATATGTAACATTTTACTATTATGTGTTTTGCTGACATGACATAAATATATATATATATATATATATATATATATATATATATATATATATATATATATATATATATATATATAGGGATGGGTTCTGGTGAAAACAAAGAGATAAAAAAAACAGTGAAAACACATCTTCACCCTCCATCTAATCTAACATATATATATATATATAAAAGGGGTGGAGATAAAAAAAACGGTGAAAACACTTTTTGATTCACAAATTTTTTAAGATGTGAACTTTCATTTTTTTTTGCTTCACATATGAATTTTTTTGTGAACCCTTATATTTTTTTTGTTTCACCTAAAATTTTCGTTATGAACCTTTAATTTTTTTTTTTTGCTTCACACCAAGTTTTTAACATTTTCAATTGTGAACCTTATTTTTTTTCACATAAATTTTCTTAGAAAAAATTTTCACAAAAAATTTTAAACTTTTTTTATCGTGAACTTTAATTTTTTTTTGGGTTCACGAAAAGTTTTTAACTTTTGCAACTGTTAACCTTAATTTTTTTTTGAGTTCACGGAAAGTTTTAACTTTTTCAATTGTGAACCTTTTTTTTCAGCTGTGAACCTTAATTTTTTATTAGGTTCATGGAAAATTTTAAAAAATTTCAATTGTGAACTTTTTTTTTTCAACTGTGAACCTTAATTTTTGTTTGAGTTCACGGAAAGTTTTTTACCTTTTTTAATTGTGAACCTTAATTTTTTTGGGTTCACGGAAAGTTTTTTACTTTTTCAATTGTGAACTTTAATTTTTTTTGTTCACGAAATTTTTTTAACTTTTTTAATTGTGAACCATTTTTTTTTCAACTGTGAATCTTAATTTTTTTTTTTTTAGATTCACATCACGTTTTTAACCTTTTCAATTGTGAATTTTATTTTTTTGTTTTGGGTTCACAGAATATTTTTAAGTTTTTTAATTGTGAACCTTAATTTTTTTGTTTTGGTTTTCAGATTTGACTTTATTTTATTGTTTTTTACAAAAAATATTTTTTTTGTTTGAACCTCAATTTTTTTTGGTTTACTTCAAAAAAAATAATAATAAAATAAAATAAAATTCACACATTAAAAAAATTGTGAAGGAAAAGTGTTTTCACCGTTTTTTTTATCAACACCACTTATATATATATATATATATATATATATATATATATATATATATATATATATATATATATATAAGTTAGATTTGATGGAGGGTGGAGATGTGCTTTCACTGTTTTTTTTTATCTCCTTGTTTTCACAGGATCTCATTCCTATATATATATATATATATATATATATATATATATATATATATATATATATATATATATATATATATATATATTTAGTTAATGTTTTTATATGATCAGTGTATTCTGTAACTAAATCCGGAAATTTAATTTTAGTATATGTTGTATATGACCATATGTTCATTCATCGACCAAAAACAGAGTGGTTGAAAGAATAAAAGTTTATTTGTGATTACTTGGTTGATGATTTGTAAACTAAAAAAATAAAAAAATCTGTAGTGCTTGATTACTTGTTAGTATTGTATGTATATAAATGGGACACGGCTATGTAGATGAAGATTTTATGTAAATTCCAAATGGAACACAGTCATGCAGATGGAGAAGTTATTGTAGGAAATAATGTAACATACCCGAATATAGTTTCTTTATAATAATGAATTATAATACGATACAATATACACCGTATAATCCAAAAGCAATTACAAGACAATTGCTACAATAAAATAAAAGAATAAAACGAGTAGGATACAGAAAGGATATTCATCCAAATCATGAGCCGAGGCCCGTGTTACCCTTAAAACAGATTCGTCGTCTGTTTCCCAGGGTGCAACGGCTGAAGCAGTTGCACTGCCGGACTTGAACACATGCCTGAAAACGTTGTCAAAATCGTTCTTGATAAGCCAACCCAAATGTTTGTTCTTAGCTTGACCAAAACTCGTTAGGTCCGAATTGAATGTGGATAGAACAAAACTTAGCTTTTAAAACAATGATGAGTGAACTTGTGTGTGTATTTTTGATGGAGCTTCAATAAACATCTCTCTTTCTCCATAACATATATAGACAAAGAGGGGAAAACAAAGTGGTAAAATCAATGTCAATTAAACACCATTAGTGTTTGTAAGTTTTGCAAGATGAAAAGTCATGATTTAATGCCAACTTGAAAGGTCACATTTAGTGATAACCTTTACAACTTTCCACCATCAATTTCATTCAAAAAAATATTTTCCAACAATCCCCCACATGAATGAAATTGATAACCGAGACAATACAATGACTCGATTTCTTATTCAACTTACTTTGATTTTACCCCTCTATAAGCATCTATATCCCATTCACTTCGAATCTACTGTAATAATATAATATTATGTTATGAAGTCTTGGCCACCGACTACATAACCATACAAAATATTATCCATAATAACTACGTAGTATATGTTTAATAACCCTCCATATATGTCTATAATTAATTAATCCAAACATGGTGAAAACTCATTGTCACCTAGATTCTCGAACATTCCCTCACATGAATGGAAGTCGATTTTTAAAACACACAAGTTCCAACAAAATTTTCAACAGTTGAATCCTGCATAGAATAGGTAGGTGTTACCCTTCGAACCTTTCCTTATGAAATGCACTTAGTCTCCTAGCTCACGGTAGACGTGATTTTGAACTGATCTGCCATTTGTGTAGACGACAATGCACTTCACACAGGATTCTCCCTGACATTATCAAGTCCTCATAGTCGTGTTCATTATGGTCCTGAAACACTAGCTTGGTTTTGCGAGAGCTATTAGGAATTATGCCCCTTTAATTCCCTTTGAAGCGACCCCACTTCTCTCTTACATAGGTGATTCCTTAATGATCTTCAACCGCCTTATGACATATCTTTAGAAATCATTAAAAGCTTAATGCTTAGCATCTTATCACTATCAACATCAATTATCGGAATGGACTAGGAAGTTTACTGACTCCCTCAAATGGTTTAAGAAGTTTATAACAACTCCTCCCCCACAGTGACCTAAGTTTATATAATTAGGTTGTCCTATTGAACCTAGATCTTAGGATCTCCAGTCAACTAGGTTAGGTTTTCCTTCATATATACTATTCAATAAGGGCTTTAGTCTCATTCCCCAACTTGATCTCCTCTCAACCCCATGGTTGTCGGATCCGGAATATTATCATTTAACTTCATAAAGTTAACAAAGATAACTCTCACGGAGATAAGTTGGTCTCTCAAGTGTATCATATATGCCTTAATACACTTATGATCACTTATAACTAATTTTTACTCACCACACTTGATCAATATTGGCTCAAATCAAATAAAATTTTAGCATCAACTAAATCCTATTTTTAGCCTCTCAAATATTGAATCATGCACTTGATATCAATATGCAAGACACCCACCACATTTATATGCTATCAACTAGGGTTATGGCTTTTCCTAAACAAAGCTTCCCCCACATGTCTTGTAACTTGATATCAGTTCCAGTCATAATAATATATATTCAATATGATTCTAATCAATGATGCGGTCAAATGCCCCCACATAAGATTTGCATATTTTGTGTTCCAGATTTTAGTACAATTTGAGCAATTCTTATTCATAATCTAGGTTTGACCTTGAGACGTCGAATTTAGAAAACTTAACAAAGTTTTCGCACTCAAATTATAACTCTCAAATCTAAATTCTATTTAGGCAATGCAAAACTCAAGATAATATAACAAAAGATAAACACCCTTATGTTTATAATTATCCTAAATTTGATATCTTTAATTGAATTCCATATATAATGGAAATAATCCCCCATCATTGTCATCAATTAGTTTGGTTTCACAATATACCAAATTCACTATTATTGAATGAACCATTAAGTCTGTCTTTATATAAATTTCACACATTGAAATGTTCCTTTGTTAATTGATCTCTGCAGATGATCATCATTAACAAATTTAAGTCTAGCATTGTAACACCCCCAAATTTGATGATTTGCGGAAGCTTGATTTGGGTGTTACTAATCAATAACAAAGCACAAAGATAAATAGCAAACGACTCTATATGCGTCGTTTTTACAAAATATATTGATAACTGAAATGTTTACAACATTTAAAGCTTTACATAGCTCGAGTTAAATAAAATGAGATTTCAGTACATAAGTACTTGTACAAAATATACTAATGCAAGAAAATCTCAATCGTCTGTATGCTGACTCGAGCTAACTCCTGAAGCAGAATCATCCTACTGCTGGGTACCTGCGATATATGCTAAAAGGTCAGCTATAAAGCTGGTGAGCTCACAGGTTTGAAATCAAGTAATATCGTATGAACCGCAAGATTTAAATAGTGAATTGCATCCAGCAATTAAATAATGAATTGCATCCAGCAATTAAATGATAATCATCGTGTATACAGCCATGAGCACATAGTTGAGCTTAACTCGAGGGCCGGGTCCCCTATAGAGAATTCCGGGCGAGGTGCCTCTACGAATGCCTAATCCACATTCGTCTTCCCAAATATTAGTACGTCCGTTTACCCGGTTAGTGCTTGCTAACCCGGACGAGGTGGGTCAATCCTATATGGTACCATATACTAATATTCACGCTACAACGTATTAACAACTATGCTGACGGAGGACTTTAAATGATTAGTTTCGAAAAACTCATGTGGTATATGAAAAGTTGGTACTTGCGTTCACATGTTAAAAGTTGAGCAGTATATCACACCCCTGAGTAAAACAGTAAAAGAGGGGCTATGAGACTCACCTGAGTCTTATGAGTTTAACTTAATAAACTTGAGTTGATTAGCCGAGTATGAAGTCCAAAGACTTGTAACCTGAGGGTGTCCACGACACGCGATGGTTATAATCATGATTGGGTATCTCAAAAGATCACCCTTGTAGTTGTTCATTCAACTATAATGTCCAAATTTCCACTATTTGGTTGATACGTTTAAGTGTTTGAAAAGTGTACGGCCCGTTGGTGACGGATTTGTAATAATAATCTCAATTATTACTATTTTGATTTCGTGGCGTTTTACTTGAAAAAGTGTTTTGATTGTGTTTTAGAAGCCGTTACGAAATCTAAGTACGGGGGTCCGGGGGCAGCGCCCCTGGTAGCGGGGTCCAAGGGGCGGCAGCCCCTGGCGGGGTCCAAGGGGCAGAGCCCCTGGCTGGGGTCGAGCTGCCAGGTCAGCTTGGAAAATTTTTATTTCTACTATATTGCTTTAACGAAAAACGCATCTGGAACCGAATTTAGGTAAAATCGAGTGATAAATTTCGAGTCTCGACACTTAGTAAAAATCTATGTTTTTGAGGTTCTGATTTGTGCGACGTTGGGCACGACGTCGCAGGTAGGATTGCGACGTTGAGCATGACGTCGCTAAAGGCGACGTTTCGCAATTTAATGCGACGTAGGGTGCTGCGTCGCTAATGCGACGTTGGTTAATTTCTGCGACGTAGGGGCTTACGTCGCTAAATGCGACGTAGTGAGGTATTGGCGACGTTAAGGCTGACGTCGCTATATGCGACGTCGCAATTTAATGCGACGTTGTGACTGACGTCGCACCATGCGACGTCACGAGGGGTTTTGCGACGTAGAAGCTGACGTCGCATAAATTCTGGGCCAAATGCGACGTAGCGGTCTGTTGGCCGGAAAATGTGTCGAAAACGAGTTTTTCGGTTTCCGTTCGGTCCAAAACTTTTACCCAACCCTTATAGGGACATTATAAGTTGTTACAAACTACTAACAAGTGAAAACATTTAAAAACGAGAGATTTCGGGATTTGTCGGAAACTTACAAAGTGTCGGATGAGAAATCCGAAAAGATAGGATGATAGATCGTGTCGCGGTGGTCGTGAATCTCTAAAAATCTTGAAGATCCGAAGTCGTTTGATATGTTTATTTTGCGTTTTTGATAGAATTTTGGAGGTGGAGGTGGTTGGTGTAGTTGAAAGAAAAAGTGAAAGAGAGAGAGAGAAAGGGAAAAGAGAAATGAGGGAAAGATGGTGGGGAATGGGAGGTTATCCTCCCATTTTTCGCCCCGCGTTCCCGCTCCGTGCGGTGTTCGTTTGTTCCGTCGTTTATACGTTAAATAATTATTTTTCATATTAATTGGTACGTTTTAAATACAAATTTATTACGCGATGTTTTATTTAATTATTTTACAAATAAGTTTATATTTGAATTATAAATGTATAAGTTTGTTTATTTGGTTTGTGCGTTTTAACATTTTAATTTGTGAAACTTTCTGACTATACGATACGTATGAATACGAAATATTATTATAATAATATTTTTGACATAACAACGTTATTTAATAAAATTTGTCACCAACGTCCATATTAATTAGAATCGAAATACATTCGATTTAAATTGCGTACGATTTAATCAAATCGCATATTCGTATATATTCAACAATATATATAATTCGATACATTAATTAGCCTAACAAGGAACTAATTACATGTATTTACATATGATTAGGCACTAATTACTAGTCTTAATTTGGCGGGTGTTACAAGCATGCAATAGACTTCAAAACCTAAGCTTAAGAATAGAACATGCATCATTCTAATTCTCTTTAGCTTTCTTCTAACGAGGAATGTAACACCATGTCCCTTGTTAGTAATCATCCTTAGAAAGACAAAATCAACTTTTGAGACTCAAACACCACCTAAACAATGAACATTTAGGATGGTCTCAAACACATATACTCTTGTTACTCATTCAGATGTTTCTTTAGAATCATAGCACAATTGCCTTTGATCTCTAAAGTTTCACCAATTGCCCCATAAGAACTTAACCCACGTCAAGGAACGAAGCACCATACCATATATGACACTTTCTCAAGGGATATACACAAATCCCTTGCTATATATTGACACAATATTGTCAATTCTATTTATAGTCTTGACACTCTATCAAACCAATAAGGGTGATAGAATCGTCTACTAACCAACAAATTAATCTTACCAGATTTTGTACCTTAATGTCAAATCTTAAATTCATATTTGAATTTTTCCTAATATGACACATATTCAAGTCATGTCTTTCACATCGACATGCTTCTCAAGTTAATAAATTTATGCCACATTCTACTAAATGTGTTCAAAATTATTTCTATTGTTTCAAAGCTTAATCCAAGTTATATAATGATTTAACAAATTTCTCTTTCATTATTGTCATGCCAAAACTAGAAAATATGGAACTTCTCAAATCATTTACCATAACACTCCGTTAAAATACTAATAAAAAGAAATAATATCACAATATAATATCCAAAACTCTTTCATGAAATGTACTATTTTTATACCAATAGATATTTTAGTTATTAATAAACGTACATTACATTACGTAACACATAAATCATTTAGAACCATTTCATTTCAAGTTTTGTTCAACTATAATAATTTTAACGGTGTCCAACAATCCCATGACAAACTAGAAAAATGAAACTTGGACATTATAAACGACTATTCGCTTTTCCCGTTATATATGTCAATTATATCAACATAATTATCATTAACCGGTTCGAGTGATAATCGATACAACAGTTCCAAAAGCAAGGAACAAACCGGTCTTATCTCGCTTGTTATCATGACATTTATAATGTGTTCATATTATTCCCATTACGGCTCCTTGTGGAATGCACTTTGATTCTCCAAGTTGGAGTTCCCGACGTCCACGATCTCATATTAACGTTTCTTTAAGAAACTAAAATTTAGAACAATCCACAATGAGTTCTATTATTTTTCGTTAATATAGTTAACAATCTACGTCATTATTGAGTAGTGGGCCGTCTACAATTCATGTTAACTATTATCAATCAACCATAACATGGTTTAAAACCATGTATTTAATACATTTATGTTCCAAAAGGAATCATTAAAATTCTATTACTCAAACATTTTACGTTTTGAATAAAAATGTATTCCAAAACGGTTCGTTAGAATTCTACTTCTAATATGACAACTTATGTCTTCAATAAAGTTGCATTCCAAGATAATTCGATAGAATTCTACTTCTGAAATGACAACTTACGTTTTGAATAAAATTATAGGGTGAGGTTCAAATGAGACTAAAAATTTGTGTGAGACTAAGGGAACCAATGATATCATGCCACATGTACAAAGAGAATGTTCCATACTACAAAACTCATTTACCCCAAACATCAATTATCTCACAAACGAAAAATCGAAAAATCATGAAACTTGCACCATAATTTTCAACGTTTTATCCTCTTCGATTTGCCGTCCCTCAAGGCATACTTCCGACGAATTTTTTTTCATTTTTTTGATGGGTTTCATATGTTACTAACACATGTGTTAGAGTGTTGCGTTTAGGGTTTAGGGTTTGGGGTTTAGGGGTTAGGGTTTAGGGGTTGGGTTTTGGGGTTTCTGCCCGAAACCCCAAAACCCAAACCCTAAACTCTAACCCCTAAACGCTTTATAAAACTCTAAACCCTAAATCATACTAAACCCTAAACCCTAATAAACACTACAAAACAAAGGACATTTACTGACTGAGGTTTTTTATGATTGAAGATCCAAACAGTCATTAAAAGCACGTTTTAAGACTACCGAAGGAGGTTTTTTTTTTAAATAAAAGTAAATAAACAGATAATTATTAGTACAGATACAAAGTAAAAAATACGGAGTAAAACGCGTGTGACTTTTAATCCCATTTGCAACCCTAGTTTCCCTACTCTGGCGATTTTCATCCTCGTAGCCACACGATCTCCGACTAGCCTCACTTCACCGACGCCGGCCGTCCGGCTAGCCATACCACACCGCGCCGGCCAGTCGCATCGCTCGATTTTGATATTTACCTCCTCATCGTTTTTTCTCAGCGGTATATATCGACACTTAATTTTGCGATTCTTATTTTATTGACCTAATATGTAAGTTTCGTAGTTTATTTGTTAAATTTTTGAGTACAAATAATGTTGATGAATCTCGTGTTTCTCATAACCTAATTTGAAGATATTCTAGTATTGTAAGAGTTGATGATTTGTACAAATTCTGCATATGATCTTGTTGAATTTCGTGTTTTTTAAACCTTATCTGAATATTATGTAATATTGTATATAGTTTGATTCGTAAAATCAGTGCAAATAATGTTGTTGAATCTAGTGTCTCTCTTAGCATAAACCCTAAATCATACTAAACCCTACACCCTACTAAAACATACTCCCTCCGTCCCAATTTTATTGTCCCCCGACAAAAAACACGCAGTTTAAGAAAAACATCACCATCTCTCTTACTTTTTGGTAAGATGACAGTTTTACCCTCTACTTTTTACCTACTTTTTTTTGTCTTATATATATAGACTATGGGTAAAATAGAATTTTATTTCCTTATTCTTTTCCATTTATGGAAGTGGACAATTAATTTGGTACATCCCAAAATGGCATAGTGGACAATAGATTAGGGACGGAGGGAGTAAAATCTAAACCCTAAACCATGAACCCTGTTAAATCCTAACCCTAAACCCTAACCATAACCGTAAATAAAATGTACAATCAATCACTAACACATGTGTTACTAACCAAAAAACCGAATTTTTTTTTTTTTATCGAAAGTATGCCTTGAGGGATGGCAAATCGAAGAGGATAAAATATGGTGCAAGTTTCATGATTTTTCGATTTGTCATTTGTGAGATAATTGATGTTTGGGGTAAATGGGTTTTGTAGTATGGAACATTCTCTTTGTACATGTGGCATGATATCATTGGTTCCTTAGTCTCACTCAAAAATCATAAACTCATTTGAACCTTACTCTAAAATTATATTCCAAAACGGTTACATGTAAATATATGTTTATATGTCTTATTGAAGTTCAACAAATTATGTCTGAGAACCAACACTACACACACACATTAAATTAAACTCATTTTAAGAAAACTGTTTCCAACATGTACCAAATTCCAATACGTATAGATCAGTCTATATTTTAAAGACAAATACTCTGTTATCAAACAATTCATCAAAATTGTTTTAACAAAATCTATTTTGAACGTAACTTCAACAAATGTTTCGATTTCGACATGTTTTGAATCATTTCTCACAGCTGTAACAACGTACAGAAAGATAATTTGAAACATTTACAACAATCTTTTATCGTTTTGTGTAGATACCTACTCTACACACGTTACAATAAGATTTAACCAACTTTTCAAAACAAATCTCTTACTTTTCCAAATATGTTTTTCCAAAAACACATCTCATTTTGACATCTATATTAAAACCCTTTTTGCAACAAATATAGTTGCTATACACGTGGAACAAATCCAACCACAAATGATCAAAGTGTAGTTAGTTTGTAAACATTACATGTTTACTACATATACACAAATCATTTTGACACAAATCCCATAAAATGTCAACCAAATTTTTAATTATACAATATACTTTACTTTTTCATTATGAGATTTTCAAGCACTTAAATGCCACTAAGAAAAGATTAAAAGCCAATGTAAGGGTATAATTTGTATTGAAGAGTACATGCATATACTCAACAATTAGAAATTAATAACAAGAGGATTTCGTTCAAATTTGGTTTATGTATTTTTCCAATTCAATCTTTAGAAATGTCACAACAAAAGAACATCTAAAAACCTTCCATAACAAAAGATAATCAGTTAATTATCATCGTTTCTGAAAACTTCACAAAGTGTTGAGTCAAAAATGTTTCGGGTAGCGTTATTCGAATCTGTTTTAAGATTGTAGGAAATAATGTAACATACCCGAATACAGTTTCTTTATAATAATGAATTATAATACGATACAATATACACCGTATAATCCAAAAGCAGTTACAAGGCAATTGCTACAATTAAATAAAAGAATAAAATGAGTAAGATACAGAAAGGATATTCATCCAAATCATGAGCCAAGGCCCGTGTTACCCTTAAAACAGATTCGCCGTCTGTTTCCCAGGGTACAACAGCTGAAGCAGTTGCACTGCCGGACTTGAACACATGCCTGAAAACGTTGTCAAAATCGTTCTTGATAAGCCAACCCAAATGTTTGTTCTTAGCTTGACCAAAACTCATTAGGTCCGAATGTGGATAGAACAAAACTAAGCTTTTAAAACAATGATGAGTGAACTTGTGTGTGTATTTTAGATGGAGCTTCAAAAACAATTGTAACACCCCTCATTTCATAATAATAATATTATATAAAGTACGGAAGCGAAGATGAATAAAACACATTACTTCATTACATATTTTTCAAAATCCCAAAACAGTTTAGATGGTTAAGTTACTACCACTTAAAACTTGTTCAAAAGATTAGCATGTCGGGGTATTATATAAACTAAACTGAGTTACAACAAAATAATCAGAGTAGCTTGAATATCAAACATTCCATACTTCCAAGGTTTGACCTTCCTGCTACCCACCCGCATGCTCGAAATCAAAAGTCTGCAGGAAGTAACAACGAGGGATTAGCACAAAGCTAAGTGAGTGAGTTCATAACACAACATCTAACTTAGCATAATCATATAATTGCTTCAAACAACCGCAATACGATATTCAATAAATCAACAACAACTTAACGAGGATCGGTGGCTCTGGGGATAACCATAATGCCCGGGTGGCTCCCCAAGAACACTTACCCAACCATATCCGTATGGCCATACGGACGAGACCGATAACTAGTGGAAGTTGAACTCAAATACAGAGTCAAACACACAACAAATGAAGTACGACTCTGTATCATTCATTCAACCCCTGCCTAGTTCAACCAACCATTTAACAACCTGTTGACCTCGTTAACAACTGATGCCCGAAGGCCAAACACATAGCACAAAGGTTCACAGTCAACAAGGTATATCAACTAATCAACAAAACATATTCACGTTTATTCGTTGCAATCAAATGATCACAACTAAATTAAATGGTGAGCTCTGAATCCACTCACCAATACCTTTGCAGTCAACACACCCAGCTACTAATCACTGAGTCTTTGGAGTATCTGAAACATCACGCAACAACACAAGTTAGAACTTGTCATTAATAAGTGGTACTTAAGCAACTAACGACTTTACGCTAGTACTTTTACTATTACACAATCAGTAATATAATTAGATCGTAACATAATTATCTTGTATATTTGGTGTCCAAATACACCTATACATTGCGATTACAATTCAAAGAATTTAACTATTTTATTTCTGTATTTAGTCTTAGCCGTTCAGCTTCAACTGTCATAGCCGATCGGCTTAGTTCACATAACCGATCGGCTCAGCAATAGCCGATCGGCTTCCCCTGTTGATTTTCAGACTTTAATTCGAGGTCCAAGTTCTGATGTGTTTTTGAACTAATAAAGCCTATCGGCTATACTAAGCCGTTCGGCTTTTAAAGCATAACCGATCGGCTTTGTCATAGCCGATCGGCTTCCACATGAAAACCCAGCAAAAACAGTTCGATCATGGCACAGCCCAGAATTTCAAATCACAATCACCAAATACGAATCAATCATGCAGAACACATATGTAACAAGCTTCTAATGCTATACTAACATCTATTACAACAATAATATCCAAGAATAAATCAAATCATCATTTGGTTGGAATATGAACTTATACAACATATATTTACTTACAATCGATAGATGAACACGAAGCTAGTTACTAGATGATGAAGATGAGGATACTAGAAGAAGATCACAATTCGATTCACACTTCAAGCAAATAATTTGATCCAATAGTTAGGTTAGGGTTTTATTTGAAATGGAAAGGTAAAGGAAATGGTAAAGTAAAAATAAAAGGATCGACCCATCCTTTTAAAACCAGTTAACATTGTGGGTAATTTATACCCGCTCTTAATCTATTGTCTGGAACCTAATTACTAAATACGAGAAACTTATTTTATTATACCGTCAACTTTAATATATTAAAACATGCAACATTTCACTAAACACAATAAGTCCTGAAACTTAATTTACTAAGTTTCACAATTAAACAATCATATCACAAAATTATTTAAAACAATTAAATACGCAAATATAAATAGAAAATACCAGACTATCGGAGAGGATGTTACAAATCTCCCCTCCTTAAGGAGATTTCGTCCCCGAAATCTCAACACCATCAAACAATCCAGGATATCTGGACTTCATCGACTCCTCGGACTCCCAAGTCAAGTTGGACCCTAAACTATGTTTCCACTTTACAAGCACCATAGGAATTTGTTTCTTCCTAAGTTTGGTAACCTTCCTATCTAAGATTTCTACCGGTTCTTCAATTAACTTTTGAGTCCTATCAACTTTTGGTGGCAATCAATGCTAGCCCTATTCTGACTTAACCAATCCATACCAATTATTACATCAAAACTAGGGATTGGCATCAACAAGAATGAAATAGGGAAAGTTCGGTCATCAATCACAATATTAGCTCCAGTCACCGAGGTGGTAACAGGAACTAGTTTACCGCTAACAATTTCTACTTCTATGGGCTTGGTTATCACAGTAGGCACTACTTTCAACTTGTCACAGAAGCATACAGATATGAAAGTACAAGTAGCACCAGAATCAAATAAAACACGAGCCGGTACAGAGTTTATAAAGAATGTACCAGTGATAACATCTTCTGTATGCACAGCCTCATTGACTGTCATTTGAAAAGCCCGACTGGTTGCTGGTGGAGGATTCTTCCTTTTCTGACCGGAAGATGCCGAACTCCCGACCGAACCAGTCCCCGATTTCCCCGCCTCTGGACATTGCCCCACTCGATGTCCCTCCTTCTTACAAGTCCAACACACGAAATTCGGATAACGACAATTTCTTATCTCATGACCAAGTTCACCACATTTCAGACACTTATTTGTTTGCGGAGTACACGGCCCCGAATGTCTAGATTTGCATGTACTACACCAATTCGAACTTCCAGACGAACTACTCTTACTAACATACTTCTTAGTCTGACGATTACCTTGCCAATTTGATTTCCCTTTACTAGAGGAATCCGCTCTAGACTTTGAAGAATTATCTCTAAATCGAGTTTCACGAGAGCCTCTAATATCACTATCCACCGATCGTGCAAGATTGAAAGCCTGAGATAAACTAGTGGCTAGTCTCACGGTAGTACGATAGTTATGGGGTAAAGTATCCACAAACTGCTCTATCTTTGTCTTCTCCTCCGGAACCCATTGTTGTACAAATCGAAGTTTTTCGGTAAATTGAGCTATCAACTCCTCCATGGTCATATTATCCGTTAATTGAAGATTTACAAAATCTCTCCTAATTTGTGCCATATGGAAATCAGAACAATATTGATTACGCACCACTTGATGAAATTCATTCCATCGTATAGATTCCTTTTGTTGTGAAGTTAAATGCCCCGTTATTGAATCCCACCAAACCATCGCATCATCCTTCATGCATTGCACAGCAAACTTGACCTTGGATTCTTCCTCACAACCAATCACATCAAACTTGCGTTCAATATCCCTTAACCAATTTAAAGCCACAGTTGGATTGGTACTCCCATGGAACTCCTGTGGTTTGCAAGACATAAAAGTTTTGAATGTACACATCTTATTGGTTTGAGAAGATGGACTAGCACCAAATACTGAAGATTGTTGTTGCAAAAGTTGCCTAGCTGCGGCTTCCTCCGCTTTCCTTTTAAACTCTCTAAGAAATATCAATTCATCTTCTATCTCATGTATATACTCATCCCTATTGGTTTCTTCACCTCCTTGATGAGATGTACCTTCCCGAACATTTGTCACTACAGGAGGAACGACATACCGAGAGGCATTATTGGGGTTGGTGGTCGGTTGCTCGTCATCTGCCATTTCTGAAATCAACACAACACTTGAAACTTGTTAATCGTTAGCACCTATCTACTAACAATTTCACAACCAATGCTAAATCCCATACCCAGGAATGTTTGACATACCACGCTACAGTTTTGGGATTGAACATTCTACAATGCTCAATTACCCCAAAACCATGCTCTGATACCAACTTGTAACACCCCTCATTTCATAATAATAATATTATATAAAGTACGGAAGCGAAGATGAATAAAACACATTACTTCATTACATATTTTTCAAAATCCCAAAACAGTTTAGATGGTTAAGTTACTACCACTTAAAACTTGTTCAAAAGATTAGCATGTCGGGGTATTATATAAACTAAACTGAGTTACAACAAAATAATCAGAGTAGCTTGAATATCAAACATTCCATACTTCCAAGGTTTGACCTTCCTGCTACCCACCCGCATGCTCGAAATCAAAAGTCTGCAGGAAGTAACAACGAGGGATTAGCACAAAGCTAAGTGAGTGAGTTCATAACACAACATCTAACTTAGCATAATCATATAATTGCTTCAAACAACCGCAATACGATATTCAATAAATCAACAACAACTTAACGAGGATCGGTGGCTCTGGGGATAACCATAATGCCCGGGTGGCTCCCCAAGAACACTTACCCAACCATATCCGTATGGCCATACGGACGAGACCGATAACTAGTGGAAGTTGAACTCAAATACAGAGTCAAACACACAACAAATGAAGTACGACTCTGTATCATTCATTCAACCCCTGCCTAGTTCAACCAACCATTTAACAACCTGTTGACCTCGTTAACAACTGATGCCCGAAGGCCAAACACATAGCACAAAGGTTCACAGTCAACAAGGTATATCAACTAATCAACAAAACATATTCACGTTTATTCGTTGCAATCAAATGATCACAACTAAATTAAATGGTGAGCTCTGAATCCACTCACCAATACCTTTGCAGTCAACACACCCAGCTACTAATCACTGAGTCTTTGGAGTATCTGAAACATCACGCAACAACACAAGTTAGAACTTGTCATTAATAAGTGGTACTTAAGCAACTAACGACTTTACGCTAGTACTTTTACTATTACACAATCAGTAATATAATTAGATCGTAACATAATTATCTTGTATATTTGGTGTCCAAATACACCTATACATTGCGATTACAATTCAAAGAATTTAACTATTTTATTTCTGTATTTAGTCTTAGCCGTTCAGCTTCAACTGTCATAGCCGATCGGCTTAGTTCACATAACCGATCGGCTCAGCAATAGCCGATCGGCTTCCCCTGTTGATTTTCAGACTTTAATTCGAGGTCCAAGTTCTGATGTGTTTTTGAACTAATAAAGCCTATCGGCTATACTAAGCCGTTCGGCTTTTAAAGCATAACCGATCGGCTTTGTCATAGCCGATCGGCTTCCACATGAAAACCCAGCAAAAACAGTTCGATCATGGCACAGCCCAGAATTTCAAATCACAATCACCAAATACGAATCAATCATGCAGAACACATATGTAACAAGCTTCTAATGCTATACTAACATCTATTACAACAATAATATCCAAGAATAAATCAAATCATCATTTGGTTGGAATATGAACTTATACAACATATATTTACTTACAATCGATAGATGAACACGAAGCTAGTTACTAGATGATGAAGATGAGGATACTAGAAGAAGATCACAATTCGATTCACACTTCAAGCAAATAATTTGATCCAATAGTTAGGTTAGGGTTTTATTTGAAATGGAAAGGTAAAGGAAATGGTAAAGTAAAAATAAAAGGATCGACCCATCCTTTTAAAACCAGTTAACATTGTGGGTAATTTATACCCGCTCTTAATCTATTGTCTGGAACCTAATTACTAAATACGAGAAACTTATTTTATTATACCGTCAACTTTAATATATTAAAACATGCAACATTTCACTAAACACAATAAGTCCTGAAACTTAATTTACTAAGTTTCACAATTAAACAATCATATCACAAAATTATTTAAAACAATTAAATACGCAAATATAAATAGAAAATACCAGACTATCGGAGAGGATGTTACAACAATCTCTCTTTCTCCATAACATATATAGACAAAGAGGGTTAAACAAAGTGGTAAAATCAATGTCAATTAAACACCATTAGTGTTTGTAAGTTTTGCAAGATGAAAAGTCATGATTTAATGCCAACTTAAAAGGTCACATTTAGTGATAACCGTTACAACTTTCCACCATCAATTTCATTCAAAAAAATATTTTCCAACATTTATGTCATTACATGAGTATTATATTCCAAAGTTAAACAATTATTCATACTGATAATTGTTAATTAGTGTGATTGATTGGAATTATTAGAAAGAAAGTGATTACATCACTTTCAGCTGATACATAATTTATTATATTTGCGAGACCATAAGTTTACTTTGATTAGTACATATTCAATCAATAGCTTTTGCTTCATCTGCTAATCTTTATCCCTGCCTTACACTAAAATCAAGATCCAAAAAATAAAAATGGCTATTGGTGAATTATTTCTTGCTGCATTCATCGGTGTTCTGTTTGAGAAACTGGTGTCTACTGACTTCATTAGGCTGGCGCAATCTGCGGGAGTATATTCTGAGCTCAACAAATGGAGTACTACCTTGATCCAGATCCAAGCTGTGCTTGTTGATGCTGGGCAGAAGCACTTAAGAGATATTGCTATTCAGTTATGGTTGACAGAACTCCAGCATTTGGCATACGACATAGATGATGTACTCGACGATTTGGCCACTGAAACTATGCGTCGCCGGTTGAATCCACAATCTCAAGCCAGCACGAGTAAGGTACTGAAGTTCATTCCAAATAAATTTAATGCTCTTAAATATGGTCATAAGATGAGTACTAAGCTAAAAGAGATTACATCCAAATTACAATCTCTTGCTGAAATGAAAACAAACCTGGGTTTAACTAGTAATACTGAAAGGTCAAATAAAGCAAGTCGGCAACGATCAGAGGAAACTTCACTGGTTGTTGAATCCGAAATTGTGGACCGGGAAGGGGATAAAGCGGTGTTGCTCAAGAACTTGTTGGAGAATGAATCATGTAATTCAAATGTTAGCGTCGTGTCCATTGTTGGTCTGGGTGGAATAGGCAAGACTACTCTGGCCCAATTTTTGTACAACCAAGAGAAAGTCAAGGAGCACTTTGATCTCTGGTCATGGGTATGTGTCTCTGATGAGTTTGATGTCTTTCATATTAGCAAAACTATTTTTAAAGATGTAGGTGGGGGGGACAGAACGTTTGAAAATCTAAATCAGCTTCAAGTGGCCCTTTCAGAATAACTTTCAAATAAAAAGTTCCTGATTATTCTCGATGACGTTTGGAATGATAACTACACGGAATGGGAACTCCTTCAACGCCCTTTTCGTGTTGGGGCACAAGGCAGTAGAATTATGGTGACAACACGGAAGAATACAGTTGCATTGGTCATGGATTCCGTTCAGACTTACCCTCTAGAGGTTTTGTCAAACGAAGAAGCTCAATCTTTACTCGCTCAACATGCATTGGGTGTACGGAACTTAGAGTTACATCCCACACTTAAAGTGCACGGGGAAGGTATCATGAAGAAATGTGATGGATTGCCTTTGGCTTTGAGGGCACTTGGAAGGGTGTTGAGAACTAAAACAATTGAGAAAGAATGGGAAGAATTGCTAGAAAGCGAAATATGGATTCATATAATGAAAGCAAGATTCTTCCAGCTTTAAGATTAAGCTACTATGATCTTCCTCCACATTTGAAGCGAATGTTTGCATATTGCTGCTTATTCCCAAAAGATTACATGTTTGACAAGGATGAACTTGTCTTACTTTGGATGGCGGAAGGCTTTTTGTACGAGTCAAAGAAAAGCAAGTCAATGGAGAACATAGGTCGTGAGTGTTTTGAAGAGCTAGAGTCACGATCTTTTTTCTAGCGTTCAACTAAATATGAATCACGATATACAATGCACGACCTCTTAAATGAGTTGGCAACGGATGTTGCAGGTGAGTTCTTTCATATGCTGGGTGAAAAGGTGGATCTTGACCACATAAAAGATGTTTTGGAGAAGTTACGCCACTTTGCATTCATTCCTCAAGAATATGGATTGTATAGAAAGTTTCAGGCATTAGAAAGAGCTAGACACTTGCGTACTTTCTTAGCTATGTCAATTACAGGGTTGAATACTTGGACAACCTTCCATTTATTGAATAAGGTTCTTACAGAACTGTAACACCCGCTTTTGTGGACATCTGGTAATTTCTTTTAAAATTAGATGTTATCATTTGTTATATTTAAATATCGTGTTTTATATGTTTGATTTATAAAATATGAAATTTGGTTAAGGATTTATTGTGACTAGTGAATTATTTACCGTTTTAAATAGTTGTAGCTCACGGTAAAATAAAATAGTTTTCTCGCGAATGTTTCTAGGTTCCAGACAATAGATTGAAAGGGGACTAGTTTTAAGGGAATACGGAGTCGGTGTAAAAATTAAGCCGACCTATTTATTTCCTTTCCCTAAAAGGAAAGTTGTTTCCTTCACCTCCCTTGCATATCAACAACCTAAACCCTAAACTACATTTAAATCTAAAACAAGAATTTCAACTAGTGAAGCTATAAGCTGATTCTGATCTTCCCTTTAAATTCATCATCTTCATCTTAGTGAGTGTAAGTTTAATTTGAATTCAAGTTCATGTTTATAAATAATTTGATGAAATTCATAGTTAAATGAGTTAAGTGTTATATATGATGTTGTAATTGCTTTATGCTATAGTATGTACATATGTGAAGTTAGTTATAGCTTAGAAACTGAGTTATGAGAGCTGGAAGGTGATTTTTTGTTTGAAATTTTCGGGCAACAGCAGCAGGTTATGCAGGTTCAGGAGTCTGGGCGCCGATGAAGATCGCGGCGCGATCTCTTTAGATCGCGGCGTGATCTGAGGTCCATCGCGACGCGATGTTGTATTGGTTGCGACGCGATCTCATCAGAATCGCGACGCGATTTACTGGTATTGCGACGCGATTGAATGTTAATAGCGACGCGATCTTTTGTATTGCGACGCGACTGGGTACTGCAGATCAGATTTTACTCCTGTTTGTACATTGTTATTCATTGTAGTATATAGGCTATACAATAGCATAAATAAAGATGATTTGAGTATATGAAACGTGTTTATTGCTACTATGTGATTGCGTTTACTTAATTAAAATGGGGAGTGAATTTAGTTACTAACTCGATTGTTTTATGGTGTTTACAGATACACTGAAGACTCAGTGAGTTAGTCAGCTGAGTAAGTGAAGTGAAGTTAACAGGTGAATAGACTTGGAACTTCAGTGTGGTTTGGTTGTGACTTATTGGTTACAACGATATAATTAGTGATTGTTGATTATATTGCTGAGACATATATATATAACTGTGATGTGTTGCCTATGTGCATTCTGGTGATTCGGGGGTCAACAATTGTTGGACTGATTGCTACAGGTTAGTCAATGTGAGATTTGTAATCATGTGTTGAGAATGGAACACATATTGATTAAAGGTAGCAATCAGTTATCGGTAAAATCACTGTATTGGCCTGCAGTGATTGTAAGTGTCGCTTGGTGGGCCATCCGCGGTCAGAGGGCTTTACAAGGACCACCGATCCTCTTGGTGATGTTGTGTCAAAGTGATATTGTTGTTAATTGATATTGTTATAGCTAAGTTAAACTGTTGTAACAGGTTTATTCACTTAGCTTCGTGCTAATCCCGTTGTTTACTCCTTGCAGGTTTATGTGATGTTTTGGGACGGGGCAAGGAGCGACTGGGAGTTGTTTGACCAGGATTACTCTGATTTTGTTAGATACAGTTGCTTATGTTTTGTTATATAATAATTATAATAGAGTAATGGTTTGTAAACTAGCAGTTAATACTTATAACTTGTAATATGTTTTGATAGATGACATAATGTCATCCATGTGAATATGAATGGGATTTCGCTTCCGGGTTTTAAAAAAAAAAATGTCAAGTGAAATTAGGTGCGTGTTATAAATTGGTATCAGAGCATAGGTTTGGGCGAATTGAGCAGTGATTAAGTGTTCAATCCCAAACCTAGTGGTATTGGTCAAACATTCCAGGTTACGGGATTGGTTATGAATTGTGATTTGGTTAGTATATTAGTACTAACGATTAACGAGTTGTGAGATGTGTTGTGATTACAGGATGGCTGAGAATGAGCAACCGAACCCTACCCTTAATAATGTCTTAGAGACAGATGTACCTCCAGATAATCAGGACACTTCTTATTCAGTGGGTGGAGAATCTGATCGTGACTATATGATGAGATTAGAGGCTCAGGTGATAGAGCAAAGTAGACAGTTGGCCGAGCTTTCTCAACGACAAATTCCAAGTCAGCCACATGTTGAGAGTACTGTTCCACCTATTACAGCTACTTTTCGGGCTCCGACATCAGTTCCTTATGTTTCTCAGCAGCAGACTCAGGGGTATACTTTTCAGACTTCTGTACCATTTTCTACATATGGATCTGCGGGTTTTCCGATATCTATTTTTCCACCAGTTCAGCAGACAGAGAAAGGTTGTTCTTTGAAAACATTTATGTCTAGTAATCCTTCTGCATATTCTGGGAGTACTGATCCTACTGTTACCCTTGACTGGTTACGTGATGTTGAGAGGAAATTGGATGTTTGTCATTGTGAGGAGAAGGATAAGGTACCTTATGCTGTACAGTTGTTAAAGGGTCAGGCTATGTCATGGTGGGATTCAATTACTGCCCCATTTACTTCACAGCAGATAGCTGCTATTAGATGGCCAGATTTTCATGCTGAGGTTTGTAAGCAGTTCTGTTCTGAGTATAATCTTTCTCGTATTAGGCAGGAATTCCTTGACTTGGAGAAGACTGATCAGATGAGTATTGATGAGCTTATTAGACAGTTCTCCGAGAAGCTGAGGTTTGTGCAGGAGTGGGTCCCGACTGACAGGACCAAGATTGATCAGTTTGTTAGAGCCTTGCCTCCTGATTACCGTACTACTGTGAGATTAGCAGGTACAATTTCACAAGCTTTTGATTTAGCCCGTTCGGTTGACAGTGATATTCAGGCTAAGAGACTGCGGAATAAGGAAAGGTTCCAACAGAGGCAGAGGGGTGATTCTTCTGATCGGGGCAAACAGAAAGGACAGAGTACACAGCCGAGCTAGAAAGTTAGTTTTGGTGGTAATACTTCTGATGGTTCTTACTGCATCAAGTGTAAAGCTAGACATACCGGGCCTTGTACTCCTCAGACATCTAGGTGCGTCAAATGTGGAGTGTTGGGACATGCAGCTAGAGATTGTACTTATCCTAATCAGGTATGCTGGAACTGTCATAAAGAGGGTCATAGAGTTGGTGATTGCCCTGAGGCTAGGAGACAGGGATTGGGTATGGGTGGTGGTTCCTATTCTTTAGGCCAAAAGCGGAAAATTCCGCCACCTGCTACTAGTCGTGCATTTCAGATGACCGTGGATGAGGCTGTTGTCACTGATGACGTTATCACTGGTACTTTTCTTGTTAATTCTGTACCAGCACGTGTACTTTTTGATTCTGGAGCAAACTGTTCATTTATATCTGTGAACTTCTGTGATAAGTTAAAGTTGACTCCTTTGTTGATTACAAACCCTATAGAAGTAGAAGTGGCCAGTGGCAAAATGGTTCCTGTTACCACCTCGGTAAAAGGGGCTAGTATTACGATAGAGGGTTATGATTTTCCTGTTTCATTTCTTCTGTTGCCTATTCCAAGTTTTGATGTGGTGTTAGGTATGAATTGGCTGAGTCAAAACAAAGCCAATATCGAGTGTCATAAAAAGTTGATTAAAATCCCAATTTCCGAAAAGTCATATGTAGTGGCTCGAGGAGAAAGGGAAAAAGGCAGTATTCCATTGGTTTCTATGATGAAAGCTAGAAAATCTCTAGCTAAAGGGTGTGAGTTTTATTTGGCTTATGTTGTGAATACCAAGTTAGAAAAGAGATATGTGTTTGATGTCCGGGTGGTTTCTGAATACCCGGAGGTTTTCCCTGATGAGTTGCCCGGTTTGCTGCCTGTTAGGGAAGTTGAGTATCAGATTGATTTGATTCCTGGTTCTTCCCCTGTAGCTAAGTCTCCTTATAGATTAGCACCTTCTGAAATCCGGGAAATGATGACTCAGATTCAGGAACTGTTAGATAAGGGTTTTGTACGACCTAGTCATTCTCCATGGGGCGCTCCTGTTTTATTTGTGAAAAAGAAAGACGGCACACTTCGTATGTGTATTGATTATAGGGAGCTAAATAAAAGGACTGTGAAGAATAAGTATCCTTTACCCAGAATTGACGAGTTATTTGATCAGTTGCAGGGATCCTCATATTTTTCTAAAATTGATTTGAGATCAGGTTATCACCAGGTGCGAGTTCGTGAAGAAGATGTTCCTAAGACTGCTTTTCGCACCAGGTACGGCCATTATGAGTTTTTAGTTATGCCGTTTGGATTGACTAATGCTCCTGCTGTGTTTATGGATCTAATGAATCGGGTTTGTCGACCGTTCCTTGATAAGTTTGTGATTGTATTTATTGATGATATTCTGATTTATTCAAAGTCTGAGTCTGAACATGAACAGCATTTGAGACTGGTTTTGGAAACTTTAAAAAGGGAACATTTGTATGCTAAGTTTTCAAAATGTGAATTCTGGTTGCGGGAAGTACAGTTTTTGGGGCATGTTATTTGTGATAATGGGATAAAGGTTGATCCGTCTGAATTGGAATACACCTAAATCTCCTTCTGAAATTAAAAGTTTTCTGGGTTTGGCGGGTTATTATAGAAAGTTCATTAAAGACTTTTCTAAGATTGCAAGTCCGTTGACCAGTTTGACACGTAAGAATGTTAGATTTCAATGGGGTGATCAGCAAGAAACAGCTTTTCAGACTCTGAGACAGTTGTTATGTCAGGCTCCGGTGTTAGCTCTGCCAGATGGTTCTGATGACTTTACTGTTTATTGTGATGCTTCTCATGCTGGTTTGGGATGTGTTTTAATGCAAAGAGATAGGGTAATTGCTTATGCTTCTCGTCAGTTGAAAACTCATGAAAAGAATTACCATACACATGATTTAGAGCTTGCTGCAGTTGTATTTTCATTAAAGATTTGGAGGCATTACTTATATGGCACTAAATGTGTGATTTGTACTGACCACAAAAGTTTGTAGTATATGTTTACTCAGAAAGATTTGAATATGAGACAGAGGCGATGGTTGGAGCTGATTAAGGATTATGATTGTGAAATCAGATACCACCCGGGTAAAGCTAATGTGGTGGCAGACGCGTTGAGTCGAAAGATGTCTTCTGATCGGGTATGTTTTATGCGTTTAGACATCCATTCTGATTTGATTTCTCAGTTAAAAGCTGCACAGTCTGAAGCATTACTGGATGTTAATTTGAAATCTGAAATTTTGCTGAAACGTAAGGATTTATTGGTTGATGATTCTCGAGGTTTGAAAACCTTTCAGTCTCGGGTTTGGGTTCCATTGTTTGGGGGACTTCGGGATTTGATATTATCTGAGGCACATAAATCTAGATTATCTGTTCATCCTGGAAGTACAAAGATGTATAATGACCTGAAACCTTTTTATTGGTGGCCCACGATGAAAACCGATGTTGCACGTGTCGTGGAAACTTGTCACATTTGTTCCCAGGTGAAAGCAGAACATCAGAAACCGTATGGTTCATTGAGACAGCTGGATATTCCCGAGTGGAAATGGGAGCATGTTACTATGGATTTTGTCACCAAACTTCCCCGAACGCAGAAAGGTAATGATATGATTTGGGTGATTGTTGATAGATTGACTAAGAGTGCTCATTTTCTGGCTACCAGTGAGACTGCTTCTTTGACTTGATTGTCCCAGTTGTATATTCATGAGATAGTTTCGAGGCATGGGATACCGTTATCGATTGTGTCAGACAGGAATTCCAGGTTTATTTCTGGGTTTTGGCAGAGTTTACAGCGGGAATTGGGTACCAGAGTTAACCTCAGTACGGCTTATCACCCACAGACAGATGGTCAGACAGAGCGTACCATTCAGACTCTGGAAGATATGCTGCGGGCTTGTGTATTAGAGTATGGTGGTTCTTGGGATTCTCATTTGCCTTTGGTAGAGTTTGCTTATAATAACTCTTACCATTCCAGCATCGGCATGCCACCCTACGAGATGTTATATGGACGTCGCTGCAGAACACCTACTTGCTGGTTAGAGGCTGGAGAAAAGCAGTTTGCAGGTCCTGATATTGTACAGATTACAGCCAATAAAGTCGCTATAGCTCGTGAGAAACTGAAAGCTGCCAGAGATCGACAGAAACAGTATGCTGATCCACGCCGTCGTCCTGTTACTTTTGTTGAGGGTGAACTTGTTTATTTAAAGGTTTCCCCGTGGAAAGGTGTAATCAGATTTGGTAAGCGTGGAAAACTCGCCCCGAGGTATATTGGTCCTTTCAGAATCAGGCAGGTGGTTAATGATCAAACAGTCGCCTTGAATCTTCCTCCTGAGTTATCTGGTATTCATGACACTTTTAATATTTGTTATTTGAGGAAATGTAATGTGGAGGATCAATCCCAAATCCTTCCATTACAGGACCTTAGAGTCGATTCTAGTCAGAAACTAGTTGAGGAACCGATTGAGTTAGCTGATAGAAAGGTGACTAAATTACGTAAGAAAGAGATCCCGATGGTTTTAGTGAAATGGAGACATAGTTTGGGGGCGAACCTTACCTGGGAGACTGAGTCGAGCATGCGCTCACGATATCCTCATTTGTTTGAGTCTAGCGAGATTTCGGGGACGAAATCTTCCTAAGGAGGGGAGATTTGTAACACCCGCTTTTGTGGACATCTGGTAATTTCTTTTAAAATTAGATGTTATCATTTGTTATATTTAAATATCGTGTTTTATATGTTTGATTTATAAAATATGAAATTTGGTTAAGGATTTATTGTGACTAGTGAATTATTTACCGTTTTAAATAGTTGTAGCTCACGGTAAAATAAAATAGTTTTCTCGCGAATGTTTCTAGGTTCCAGACAATAGATTGAAAGGGGACTAGTTTTAAGGGAATACGGAGTCGGTGTAAAAATTAAGCCGACCTATTTATTTCCTTTCCCTAAAAGGAAAGTTGTTTCCTTCACCTCCCTTGCATATCAACAACCTAAACCCTAAACTACATTTAAATCTAAAACAAGAATTTCAACTAGTGAAGCTATAAGCTGATTCTGATCTTCCCTTTAAATTCATCATCTTCATCTTAGTGAGTGTAAGTTTAATTTGAATTCAAGTTCATGTTTATAAATAATTTGATGAAATTCATAGTTAAATGAGTTAAGTGTTATATATGATGTTGTAATTGCTTTATGCTATAGTATGTACATATGTGAAGTTAGTTATAGCTTAGAAACTGAGTTATGAGAGCTGGAAGGTGATTTTTTGTTTGAAATTTTCGGGCAACAGCAGCAGGTTATGCAGGTTCAGGAGTCTGGGCGCCGATGAAGATCGCGGCGCGATCTCTTTAGATCGCGGCGTGATCTGAGGTCCATCGCGACGCGATGTTGTATTGGTTGCGACGCGATCTCATCAGAATCGCGACGCGATTTACTGGTATTGCGACGCGATTGAATGTTAATAGCGACGCGATCTTTTGTATTGCGACGCGACTGGGTACTGCAGATCAGATTTTACTCCTGTTTGTACATTGTTATTCATTGTAGTATATAGGCTATACAATAGCATAAATAAAGATGATTTGAGTATATGAAACGTGTTTATTGCTACTATGTGATTGCGTTTACTTAATTAAAATGGGGAGTGAATTTAGTTACTAACTCGATTGTTTTATGGTGTTTACAGATACACTGAAGACTCAGTGAGTTAGTCAGCTGAGTAAGTGAAGTGAAGTTAACAGGTGAATAGACTTGGAACTTCAGTGTGGTTTGGTTGTGACTTATTGGTTACAACGATATAATTAGTGATTGTTGATTATATTGCTGAGACATATATATATAACTGTGATGTGTTGCCTATGTGCATTCTGGTGATTCGGGGGTCAACAATTGTTGGACTGATTGCTACAGGTTAGTCAATGTGAGATTTGTAATCATGTGTTGAGAATGGAACACATATTGATTAAAGGTAGCAATCAGTTATCGGTAAAATCACTGTATTGGCCTGCAGTGATTGTAAGTGTCGCTTGGTGGGCCATCCGCGGTCAGAGGGCTTTACAAGGACCACCGATCCTCTTGGTGATGTTGTGTCAAAGTGATATTGTTGTTAATTGATATTGTTATAGCTAAGTTAAACTGTTGTAACAGGTTTATTCACTTAGCTTCGTGCTAATCCCGTTGTTTACTCCTTGCAGGTTTATGTGATGTTTTGGGACGGGGCAAGGAGCGACTGGGAGTTGTTTGACCAGGATTACTCTGATTTTGTTAGATACAGTTGCTTATGTTTTGTTATATAATAATTATAATAGAGTAATGGTTTGTAAACTAGCAGTTAATACTTATAACTTGTAATATGTTTTGATAGATGACATAATGTCATCCATGTGAATATGAATGGGATTTCGCTTCCGGGTTTTAAAAAAAAAAATGTCAAGTGAAATTAGGTGCGTGTTATAAGAACTAGTTCCCCATTTAGTAGTCCTAAGGGTGCTAAACCTATCTATTTTTGGTATTAGTGAGGTACCCACGTCCATTGTTAGTCTCAAACATTTGCGCTACCTCAATTTCTCCAACACTGAAATTACATGTTTACCTGAAGAAATCGGTGACCTTTATAATCTACAGAGCTTACTGGTGTCCCGTTGTCATCAGTTATGTAGCTTGCCAGACAGTTGTGTGAAGTTAGTTAATTTGCAACATCTTGACGTCAGTAATACTCCAAAACTGAAGAAGAATCCCTTGGGAATTTGCAAGTTGGTGATTCTTAAAATCTTATCAAAAATCATAATTGGAGGAACCGGTATGTTTGAAATATCTGATCTTGGAGGGCTAATTCATCTGGAAGGTCAACTTTCCATTAAGGGGTTGCATAAAGCGAGGAATGCAGTACAAGCAAAGGAAGCTAACTTAGAACAAAAGAAGGGTCTACGTGATTTGGAGATGGAATGGGGCGATGAGTTTGATGACTCTCGGAATGAAACAAATGAATATGAAGTTCTTGAAGAGCTCAAACCTCCCATTAAGTTAGAAAGCCTGAAGATTTTGCATTATATGGGAGTGAAATTCCCTAGTTGGGTTGGCGATCCCTCATTTATTTGCTTAACCGAGCTTACACTGCGTGGCTGTAAAAGCTGTACTCGCCTACCAACACTTGGAAATTTACGAGCACTTCAAAAGTTATTTGTTGGAAGCATGAATGGGTTGATAAGAATCGGTGTGGAGTTACTTGGACCTGCTAATTCTTGCAATGGTGTTGCATTTCCAGCACTTGAAGTTTTAGGATTTACAGACATGGAGGGCTGGGAGGAATGGTCAACAAGTGGTGCTGACAAAGATAGATACACTGGATCGTTTCCTTCTCTTCGCGTGATTTCTGTATACAATTGTCCGAAGCTGGATGTAGTGATAATTGACTTCTTAATACCCTCACTTGAGGTTTTATTTATAGAAGGATGTTCAGTAGCGGTGTTAAGAAGCGTGGTTGGTGTGTCTTCATCAATTATCAAATTGACAATTGGGAATATTAAAGGCCTTACCCAGCTAAATGGAGAAATTTTAAAGCATCTCTGTGCGGTTGAATACCTAAGAATTTCAAAGTGTGATGAACTCACTTGCTTGTGTGAAACAGAAGTGGAGGCATGCGAGATTCTTGTGAGTTTACAAAAGTTGGAAGTATATGGGTGTGCAAACTTGGTGTCATTGGCAGAGAGAAAGGATAATTTGGTGACCAGAGGCATGATATCTGTTAGAGATGCGGTGATTAGTGATTGTCCAAAACTGGAGAGTTACAGCTATCCAAATAGTATCGAGAAGTTGGAGATAATATCTTGTGGTTCAATGACATCCTTGACCCTCCCACCAATGCATGATCTCCAATCTACTTTGAAGGTTCTTCGATTCGAGCATTGCAATGATCTGGAGATGAATTGGGTTTTCAGCAACTTCTTGTCATCACTCGGATCTCTTGAAATTGAAAATATGTCAAATATGTGGATGTTTCCTGAAGGATGCTTGTTTCATCTAACTGAATTGAGTATTCGTGATTGTGATAATATAGAATTAGTTCCAAATAACGGTTTTGGCTTTCTTCCACTTCTTTGCCTAAAAACTTTTAGGATCATGCATTGCAAGAATTTAAAGTCATTTCCACATGAGCATTTGAAAAGTCTCACATCTTTGGAAACCATCGTGATAAGTTCTTGTCCAAGTATGGACTGCTCATTTCCCAGTGGTTTATGGCCTCCTAATTTAAGCTGGTTATCAATTGGAGACTTAAAGAAGGGAGTGTCTGAGTGGGGGATGCAACATTTCCCAACCTCACTTGTTCATCTATATTTAGTAGGTTGGAATTCAGGAGTGGTTAGATTTGCAGAAAAGGCAGAGGAGGAGGAGGAGAATGTGAGGAGGAATACAAGCATCTGTAACTCATCATTGTTTCTTCTTCCATAATCTCTAACTAGTCTATATCTTTGTGGTTTTGATAAGTTGGAATCAGTTACAAAAGGCATGCAACACCTCACCTGCCTTCAGAGACTTTATATTGAATATTGCTCGAAGTTGAGAGTTCTACCAGAGACGCTACTCCCTTCACTTTCACGTTTGTATGTGAAAAATCCATCTCCAGAATTGTTGAAAAAATGTAGAAGAAGAAAAGGAAAGTACTGGCCCATCATCTCCCAAATTCCTGACCTTTATGTCAATGACAAAAATTGACAAATGATTTTGGTTTCAATGACTTAATATGGGCTGGGCTAATCGTCTACTGGGCCTTTAGCACATTACTGCTAATTAAGGTATATATTTAACCTAAAAAATACCACGTATGTTTTTTTCAACTCGATCACAGCGTTACGTATCCCACTTCTATGTTTGTGAACCATTCTTAGCACTGAACTCTTAAGTTTTGTTTTCATTCATGTACAGTTAGGGTGTTTGATCAATACTTGTTTGTAAAGTAATTATGTGATAAAAGTAATTCGTGATTATAGTTTATGTCCAACTATTAGAGCATCTTCAACAAAGGTTTTTTCTAAAACTTTTTTTGTACAATAAAGCTTTTGAAAAGCTTTTCTTCGTTGGGTGAAAAGCTTTTTTAACGAAGAAAAGCTTTTTTTATTAAAAGGTTGAAATTTGTCAAGCTTTTGGTGTAAAGCTTTTTAGCCAATATATATTCATTTTACTCCTTTTTTCTTGTACTAAAAAGCTTTTGAATAGTTTTTTTTTTTTACGTTGGAGCAATATATGATGTGGAAGATAAAAAGCTTTGAATAAAAGCTTTTACCATTGGAGATGCTCTTTGAATAAAAGCTAATATATATTCATTTTAGGCCACTCCCAACCCTAAAACAAACTGACTGAAACTGACAGAGCCACCTCATCGCCACATCAGCGCCACGTCAGTTATTTCAAAAACTGACTGACCACTCCCATCCCTACTCCGTCACTTTAATTTTTGGGTCCCGCTTTTACTAATTTACCTTTCATTTTATACACACAAAATTAAAAAGAAAAAAGGAAAAAAAAAACCCGACGGAGTGATGCAAACTTGGGATATCCGACGAGATTAAAACCGATGGCCAAGTGACAAAGGGGTGCCATCCCCATCACTTTGTCACTCTTCGTCGGTTTCAAACCGAAGCAAACCGATGGTTTGCGTTGGGAAGAGCCTTACTCCTTTTTTCTGGTACTAAAAAGCTTTTGAATAGTTTTTTACGTTGGAGCAATATATGATGTGGAAGATAAAAAAGCTTTGAATAAAAGCTTTTATCATTGGAGATGCTCTTGGTATAATCACATGTTGTTATAGTATTAAACTTGTGTTGAAACTTATTTGTTGTTTTTAATTGAACATTTCCAAGTCACTTGCTGAATTTCCGATGTTGCCTCCTTATCCGTTCTCTTTTGAAGTCACTTCACAAGGAATAATATTTCTTGATGACGATGGAGTAGAATTGATAAGGTTTGTACTAACTTGTATGTTCAAGTAATTTACTTCTTGCAGTCCTCATATTTATCTTATTTATCATGGACAAAAATTTTATCATTGGTTTGTACTAACTTGTATGTTGATTGGGGAACAACTTAGGAGCTTGTTTATATATGATGAAATGCAGGTCACAGTGACATAAATTTATCATAAAGATGTGAGGTGAAGATCATAAAAGCAACCATATGGTGATTTCGTTTCCAGACTGAGATATCTAAAATTTTCATATGGTCAATACATCGTGAAATGAAAGCTGTAGCTATGAAGTAGTAGCAATGGATATTCTGATTCGTATGATTTCTGAATGGTGTTCCAAGATGTTATAAGTTTAACTACAATGCGGGTTTCTCTCTTTTAATTGTAGTACTTTTATGATTGTTTTCTTCGTAGTAGTTGTACTTACCCGTATTGATGATTGCATACTTATAGATAGTAGTTCATCTGTATTTTCAAATGATTGGTCCCAATGGAATTAATTATTATTATTATTATTTTTTGGGTAAAGAATGGAATTAATTATTGTATATCAAATCCATGGTTGTTGTGGGTTTTTCATTGACTCAGATCCCATAGACTTGTACAAGCATTTTGTAGTTTTAACAACCTAGATGTGATTTTGGTATGTATAAAAAACATCGTGTAATGGCTACCGAAATGTACATTCGAATACACCTAACAGACCAACTTGGTTTACTTTGTCTTTTTAGAATTTCAACTTTTATATAGATAAAGATTGTACCTATGTATATCTATTAACATTCACGTTTACACATTATTAATGGAATGTTAGTGGCCAGTGCATGTGAATTGTTAAAGTAATTGAAATGTGATTAGTATGATATGATATAAAAACAGAACCATACCATTTCTTCCGCGTAAATCATATAAAATGGAGATTAAGATGTGCAGAATCGTCAAAATTCTAAGCATGAGACAGACTGTGCATCACTTGGGACAGGTTGGTATGTTGGTTCCAGAGTAGTCCTGTGTTTTACCAGAATTGTGTTAGAACCAAGATTCAGTTATTGGATCTCTGAACATTTTTGATTATTACTTCAGATAAGAATGTACATGTTAGATGACATATGCTGACATGCCTATACAATCATTCATTGGATATAAGTTGACAAACAGTTGGACAATCAGCATACAACTTCAAACCACAAGAACACACAGAACCAATGTATTCTAGAAACTGTTCTATTACAATTGATTACTTAGTTCCTCTATTACGCAATCACTTTCGAAACGCATATATGTCCAAACACCTATTACAAACCTAACAGCAGGATGAAAGAAAAAGTTTTCATCACAGACATGCTCAAATGTTGATGCTGATGTATGTATTGACAATAGACAGCAAAATTAGAAGGAATGAATTTTATGAAGTACCAAACATAAGAAAATCTATAAAATGTTCCATTTGAAGGTGTGCATTTTTCTTTGTTTCTTTCATCTTCATACTTGTGAGTTTTAGGGCCTAATTTCCTACAATTGGTATCAGAGCACCCAGGTTCAAAACCGAGGGCTTGCAGGTTTGAAGATCGGAGGAAGCCTCCGCCGGCGAGTATGTCGGTCGGTGGAGGGCACACGTAAAAGAAAGAAAGAAGTGAGCAAGTAGAAAGACTGATCATTCGGTGATAAGAAGAAAGAAAGAAAGAAGAAAGAACCCAGCAGCAAAAAGAAAGTAGCAGCAGCAGAAAGTAGCGCCAGCAGCAGAAAGAAGCAGCGGCAGCAAGAAAGGAGAAAGAGAAAGAAACTCAGGTGCCGCGAGAAAGAGAAAGAAACTCAGGTGCCGTGAGAAAGAAAGAAGAAAGAAAGAAAAAAGTCGATCATTTTTTGGTGATCAAAAGAATCATGCAAGAAAGAAAGAAGCATGAAACGGGTCATGTGTGACTCGTAGAAAGTAGCAAGGTAACTCGTAGCAAGTAGCGAGGCCGGGCAAGAAAGAAAGAAAGAAAGGTTGGTCACGTTTAGTGATCAAAAGAAAGCTCGTAGAAAGATCGGACTTCATAGTTCGAATAGCAAGTTAGAAAGCAAGAAGATTCGATGTTAGCAAGAAAGAGAATCGAATCAAGCAAGCAAGTAGCAAGTTGAACGAATCAAGATTAAGGGGGTGAATGTTGGGTTTAATCTTGATTAGTTAGTATGTTTTGTTTAGTAAGTTTGCATGAATAAAAGAAGTGGGTAGAGTTTTCTGCATGTGCATGGAAGATGGGTCTTGCATGGTTGGCTACCAAGTATCAAAAGCATGTACATTGAATCGTATGCAAGTGCATGTGCATGTGTGAAAGAGAATGGGTTGGCTGGAACATGATATGGAATAATATGCATGATATGAAAGTAGTGGAGTAGTGGAGGTAGTGATTAAAGTGTGGATAGTTGGTTGGAAAGTGCATGTTGTCAACCACTTGTTTTTGCTTTGTTGGTGGAAACCGTATTCCCAAAATGGTGTGACTTCCTTTATGGGTTGGCATCCCACTAGTTGTTTCCTTTGCTTATTTAGTGCATGTATGTACCCATGTATGTATTAAAGGCTATATATAGAGCCTGTGTGTGTTATGAATGAAGGTGTGCATTTTTCTTTGTTTCTTTCATCTTCATACTTGTAAGTTTTAAGGCCTAATTTCCTACACCATTTACACGACAGAAGATTTCAAGCATGATGGATGTTAAGATACAGACAGGAAAACAACCAAACAGAATGGATAAGCGAGCGAAAGATGAGCAATACCGTTTGGCGATATCAAACGTGTTGGAGTTTAAAGCGCTGTTATGAGACAGAGAGAGAATCGAGTTTTGGAAGGAGACTTCACCAAGCATCAGCTATAGCATTGGCTAGACGTGCTTGGCCCTTTGCAAATTCATGAAAAGCAAGGCCCTTATCTTGTGTTTTTTGATCTTGGAAACGCAAGATTTCTTCATTCATTAGCCACACTATTGTCTCGGATATTTTTGTTGCTTCCTCGTCATCAGCTTTTAGCTGCATGTAACAGTACCAGATAAATTGGAGCGTACAAACACATTCTGATAATAATCAGTCTTACATAGCATGTCGAAGAGCATTTAATATATAATCAACCTAACTTCTAATTCATGCTATGCATCTAATATCTTCTCTGATCAAATTAGCCTCAATTTGTTGCTGAAACAGAAACGTATAACAAATATGAGAGATGAGATCATTAGAGTATATGAATTTATCAAAGTATGGAAGTGCCAATTATATTGTGCCCATGTGTAGAAAGAGAGTATTCCATATGTACAATACCCATTTACCCCCAACATCAATTATCTCACAAACGACAAATCGAAAAATTATGAAAATTGCACCATATAATTCGTCGTCTTCTCCTCTTCGATTTGCCGTCCCTCAAGGCATACTTTCGACAAGTTTTTTTCCTTTTTTTTTTTTTGGTGGGTTTCACATTTTAATAACACATGTGTTAAAGTGTTAAAGTGTAGGGTTTAGGGTTTAGGGTTTGGGGTTTAGGGGTTAGGGTTTATGGTTTGAGGTTTGGGGTTTCTCCCCGAAACCCCAAACCTCAAACCTCAAACCCTAACCCCTAAACCCCAAACCCTAAACCCTAAACGCTTTACAAAACGCTAAACCCTAAATCTTTCTAAACCCTAAACCTTGAACCCTTCTAAATCATAAACCCTTATAAACCCTAAACCCTTATAAACCCTAAACCATCGATCATACTAAACCCTAAACACTAAACCCTAATCCTAAATTAAATGTACAAGTATGTAATAACACATGTGTTAATAATTTATAAAACCCACCTTAAAAATGAAAAAAAATAAAATCGTCGAAAGTATGCCTTGAGGGACGGCAAATCGAAGAGGAGAAAATGACGAATTTAATGGTGCAATTTTCATAATTTTTTGATTTGTCGTTTGTGAGATAATTGATGTTGATGGTAAATGGGTATTGTACATATGGAACATTCTCTTTGTACACATGGCACAATATGATTGGTACTTCAATACTTTGATAAATTCATCTACTTCCTTGAACTTTTCTAACAAATATGAATCGATAAAAATTATAAAAACAGATTGTTACATAGGAACTCAGTTGTCAGTCATTTCTCCCAGCTGATTAGAGGAGGATCACTCAGGAAACTGAAGGTTATGCAACAAGCTTTTAAATTTTTGTAGAGCTTTTCATGCATGTAACTTCGTACACGTCAGTCTGCACCTACTTTGGCAAGGATTTGTACACATCATGTGATTTTTATTATATTATATTATATTATATTTACTGATGATGATGATTAATTCCTATATGTTAGAAATTAAAAGACGATAAAACTATATGTATTGCAATTGCAATATTTATTTTTTATTTTGTAATAAGAAAGGTAATGGCGCGTTTAATTACAGAAAAGTTTCTTCATTTCTATTTTTTCATTTCTTTAGAGAATGGAAAGTGTTTTACCTCTCTAGAAAAGTATGGAAAATCTAGAAAACGTGTTTAGTTGCAATGGGTGTAGTTTTCCTTTTCCAATGAAGAGTGGAGATGGAAAACTTAGAAAACCATCAAAATTAGTTTTCAACTTTGTAGTTATAAACAGGAAAACAAACATTTTCCTTTTCTTAGAATAGTTTTTTAGAAAATTCGAATTTGAATATGTTTTCTAATATTCTTGTTTTCTTAGAGAATTTTTGTGGAAAAGTGGGGAGTTTTCAATAACTAAACGCACCGTAAGTATTACCTTGAAAAAGAGTAAGTATTACCTTGAAAAAGAGTAGGGCAAAGAATTCTAATGATACCTTTTAGAAAAGTTTTTTATTGAAAGATTAAAGATAATATGTTTGTCCAAAAAATAAATAAATAATCAAAATGTAATTATTTTTATTTGATAAATATGTTTACTTTTGGTTATAATTTCCGTAAATTGATATCTGAATCCGAATCCGAAAAATCGGATATCCGAATTTTTGGGTATCCGAAATTTCGGATAGTTTCGGATCGGATTTTCGGATAACGGATTCGGATATGGATATTTTTGAAGACCATAGTTACAACAACACGTAATTTGATAGAATGGGCTGGACTTGGTATTTTGGGCTGAAATGAGCCCAAAGACTCTTCCAATGTATAGAGATGGAATGGGTTGGACTTATTAGTTGGGCCTACCGTACGGTTTATATTTTCACGATTATTATTTATTGGATAAATTTTTTCACAGATTATTATGCATAAAAACTTGGCAGGAGAAATTTTATGGCCAATTGGAGAAGCTCATCACTAAAATGTGTCTACTGATTGAATCCATTACGAAATTATTGTCAGCTGGCAATATCATCACGGGGCTAAGGTATATATTTATTTTTAATATCCAATTGCTCATGCATTTTAGTGATTAGGGTTTCTAATTGTTGTATGTGGATTAATATTTTCCGGTTTTCTTATTAGCTTACTTATCATTTAAAAATTTGATTAAATTACATGTAACCATCAGCTGATCAGCACAATTATTGCTATTACTATGAGTTTACACAAGAGAAGTTATGTAAAAATATATTTTAAGAAAATGAAGGTTATTTATCATGTTGCTGCTGCTGGCTGCTGCTGCTTTGGGAATACACTGGGCTTATGCTGTTAGTACTTGTTAATGATATTAGAATATCAAACAAAAATTTGAGAATTAGCAGATGATTTGAACCTTAATTTGAAGGATTAAGTACAACACGAAGTAAAAGGATCAAGTACAACACAAAAACCAGTACTCTGCTTATCAATGCATAATAATAAGTTTCAGGGCTGACATAACAAATGAATACTTGTGCTTACAATTTAGCATATGACTACCATACGTCTATACAAATTATAATCCGTTGGTAGATAAAGTTGGATTGAAATAACTTTACAAGTGGAAGACAGCTATGGACATAAAGAGTTATCCAAGAGACCAAGACTTAAAGTTGACTTAATCATTCACACAACTTTTAAGTCATCCCCATTCCTTTTTCATATTCATTACTTACTCTGAAATCATACCACCTGAGAATCAGAAACAAACAACCTTTCATTTTCAAAAATTAATCCAATGGCTGTTGCTGAAGTCTTTCTTGGCGCATTCATCAGTGTTCTGTTTGAGAAACTGGCCTCCGGTGAATTGATCAGGCTGGCTCGATCTGCAGGTATCTATTCTGAGCTGGAGGAATGGACCAGCACTTTGCACCAAATCCAAGCTTTGCTAGTTGATGCAGGCCAGAAGCACTTAAGAGAACAAGCTGTTCAATTATGGCTGAACAAACTTCATCATTTTAGCTTATGATATAGGCGATGTACTCGATGATTTAGCCACAGAAGCTATGGGTCAACAGTTTAATCGTCAATCTCATGGCAGGACTAGTAAGGTATTGAAGTTCATTCCAAACAAAATTCGTGCTATTATATATGATCATAAGATGGTTGTTAAGCTAGATGAGATTACATCCAAATTGCATGCTCTTGTTGAGGAAACAAATATTCTGGGTTTAATTAGCAATGTTCAAAGTTCAGTTACAACACGTCTGCAACCTGAGATAACTTCACTGGTTGATGTATCCGGAATTGTGGGAAGGGAAGGGGATAAAGAGGCATTGCTAGAGAAGTTGTTGGGGAATGATTCATGTAATAAAAATTTCAATATAGTGTCTATTGTTGGTCTTGGTGGAATTGGCAAAACCACTCTAGCCCAAATTTTGTACAACCAAGAGAAAGTTAAGAAACACTTTGAACTCAAATCATGGGTTTGTGTCTCTGATGTGTTCGATGTAGAAAAAATTAGCAAAGCTATATATAAAGATGTAAGTGGCGAGGACAGAAAATTTAAAACTCTAAATCAACTTCAAGTGGCCCTTTCTGAGAAACTTTAAAAGAAAAGGTTCTTACTTGTTCTAGACGATGTCTGGAACGAAAACTACACGGAGTGGGAACTCCTCCAACAGCCTTTCGCTGCAGGGGCCCCTGGAAGTAATATCGTTGTGACAACACGGAAGAATACGGTCGCATCAGTGATACAATCCACTCAAGCTTACCCTCTGGAGGTTTTGTCAAATGAAGAAGCTATATCTTTGCTTGCTCAACATGCGTTAAATAAAGAAAACTTCGATTCACATCCAACACTCAAGTTGCACGGTGAAGGTATCATGAAGAAATGTAACGGGTTGCCTTTGGCTTTGAAAGCACTTGGAAGGGTGCTTAGAACAAAAACACGCGAGGAAGACTGGGTGGAGTTGTTAAATAGCGAATTATGGAATTTACCTAATGAAAGCACGATTCTTCCAGCTTTAAAATTAAGCTACTACGATCTCCCTCCACATTTGAAGCTTATGTTTGCGTATTGTTGCTTATTTCCTAAGAATTACTGGTTCAAGAAGGATGAGTTAGTCCTACTGTAGATGGCAGAAGGGTTCCTGAATAAGTCAAATGGAAGCAAAGAAATGGAGAGTATAGGTCGCGATTGTTTTGAAGAGCTAGAGTCAAGGTCATTCTTTCAAGCTTCAACTAATGATAAATCGAAATATACAATGCACGACCTCCTAAATGACTTGGCAACGAGTGTTGCAGGAAAGTTCTGTTTTACGCTGGGTGACAAGATGGATCTTGACAGAAACTATGTTTTGGAAAAGTTCCGCCACTTTTCATTTATTCGTCAAGAGTATGGAGTGTATAGAAAGTTTAAGGCATTAGAAAGAGCTAGACGCTTGCGAACTTTTTTAGCGATGTCAGTTTTGAATATTGATCAGCAAAGTTTTTACTTATCAAACAAGGTGCTTGTCGAATTACTTCCTAAGCTTACGTTCTTAAGGGTGCTAAGCTTAGCTAATTATTCAATCACCGAGGTACCACAATCTATTGGTAGTCTCAAACACTTACGGTACCTCAATTTTTCCCATACTGACGTCACATATTTACCTGAACAAATCGGCCACCTTTACAATCTCCAGAGCTTGCTGGTGTCTGGTTGTCATAAGTTATCTAGCTTGCCACACAGTTTTGTAAAGTTAGTTAATTTGCGGCATCTTGGCATTAGTGATACTCCAAAGTTGAACGAGACACCCGTAGGCATTGGTGGGTTGACGGGTCTACAAACTCTATCCAAAGTAATTATTGGAGGAGCTAGTGGGTTCAAAATATCCGATCTTAAAGACCTATTGCATCTTCAAGGGCAGCTTTCAATTGAAGGACTACACAAAGTTAATAATGCAACCGACGCAAAGGAAGCCAACTTGAAGCAAAAGGAAGGTCTTCGTGATTTGGACTTGGCTTGGAGTGATGAGTTTGATGATAGTCGGAATGGAGTAACTGAATACGAAGTGCTTGAATGGTTAAGGCCGGGTGATCAGTTGAGAAGCCTTAAGATTTTGTACTATACGGGAACAAAGTTTCCTAATTGGGTTGGTGATCCCTCATTTATTTGCTTATCCGAGCTTACATTGTGTGGTTGTATAAGTTGTACATTTTTACCGACACTTGAACATCTACCGATGCTTCAAAAGTTGTTTCTTGAAAGTATGTACGGGTTGACCAGACTGGGCTCAGAGTTACTTCGAACCACTGATTCCTGTACTGGTATTGCATTTCCATCACTTGAAAATTTGGGATTTAGAGATATGCAGGGGTGGGAGGAATGGTCATCTGGTGATGGTGACAAAGATGGTATCACTCAATCGTTTCCTAGTCTTCGTGAGATATTTATAGAAGATGGTACGAAACTTGAAGTAGTGGCAATTGACTTGTTACCGTCACTTGAGGTGTTAGATGTAAGCAAATGTTCGGTAGCTGTTGTAAGAAGCATGGTTGGTGTGTCTTCATCAATAATTAGATTGACACTGGGTAGCATAAAAGGACTTACCGAGCTAGCTGGAGATATTTTAGAACGTCTCCAGACAGTTGAATATCTAAGCATTTCCAAGTGTGATGAACTCACTTACCTGTGCAGATTAGAAACGGAGGCGTTTGACTTAATGGTTAGTTTACAGACCTTAAAAGTGAGTGAGTGTGTAAATTTGGTGTCATTGGTAGGGAAAAACACGAATTTTGTAATTAGAGAAGTGGAAATTTCCGATTGTACAAAATTGGAGAGTTACGATTGTCCAAATAGTAGCGAGAAGTTGGAGATAAACTCTTGTGGTTCAGTGACAACCTTGACCTTCCCAGGAATGCACGACCTCCCATCTACTTTGAAGTTTCTTAAATTTGATCATTGTGATAATCTGGAGGTGAATTGGGTTTTCAGCAACTTCTTGTCATCACTTGGAACTCTTCAACTATGTAATATAAGGGATGTGAGGTTGTTTCCGGAAGGATGCTTAGTTCATCTCACTCAATTGATTATTGAAGATTGTGAGAACATAGAATCCATTCCAAGAAAAGTTTATGGTTTTCTTCCGCTTCTTTGCCTAAGAGATCTTAGGATCGGGAATTGCGAGAAAATAAAGTCAATTCCTCATGAGCAATTACATAGTCTCACATCTTTGAAAGACATGCTGATAGTTAGTTGTCCAAGTATGGAAGACTCATTTCCTGGTGGTATGTGGCCTCCCAATTTACATGCTCTAGCAATAGGAGGTTTAAAGAAGGGAATGAGAGAATGGGGGATTCAACATTTCCCAACCTCACTTGTTTTACTATGGTTATCTGGTTATAATTCAGGAGTGGTTAGATTTGCACCAAAGGTAGATGAGGAGGAAGAGGATATGAGAAATAGCAGCAGCAGAAACAACAATACTTCATCATCTTTTCTTCTTCCATCATCTCTAACATCTTTAAACTTATTTTATTTTGAAGAGTTGGAATCAGTTAGAAAAGGAATGGAACACCTCACCTGCCTTGAGAAACTTCAGTTTTATGAATGTCCGAAGCTGAGAGATCTGCCAGGACGCTACTCCCTTCACTCTCACATTTGAAGCTGGATAACCCTTCACCCAAATTGAAAAAGAAGTGTAGAAGAAGAAAAGGCAAATACTGGCCCATCATCTCCCAAATCCCCCATTTTGAAATTCAAGAAAAAAAATTGAAATAACGGGTCTTTGATTATTACTTGATATGGGCTGGGCTAATTATCTACCGTTTCATTCAACTTAAATCCATTACTGCTGATCAAGCTAGGTATGTTTCTATCTTATATTATTATTCATGACGATGATTATTATGATAATATAGTGTTGTTCTTATGATTATTATGTTAAAACTTGTTTGCTGTTTTTAATTTGACATTAGCAGGTCACTTGCTGAATTTCGAATGTTGCCACCTTTTGCATTCAAGGAATAATATTAATTATGTTGCGTATGATGAAATGCAGGTAACAATGACATAAAAGCAACCATACGGTGATTCCGTTTCAGGACTGAGATTTCTAAATGTTGTTCATATATGGTCAATGCATGAACCGTGAAGCTAGTGATATTTGTAGCTAAGATATAGATTCAATGGGTTACTTAATTAGTATGATTTTGTATATCAAAAACATGATTGATGTGTGTCTTCTTTAGCAGTTCGTTAGAACTAACAACCTGGATCTGATCTTGGTACAAATCTAATACACGTAACTAACAGACCAACTGGATTTAGTTTATGTGTCTTCTTTATCATTTCAAGTTTTATTTGGATAAAGAAGATTGTACTTATGTTGCTATGCATAATATCTATTAACATTCAAGTTTAACAAATCAATAATGGTATGTTATTGACCATGTCAGGTTGTTAAAGTGATTGCATGCAATTTGATCATTATGATATAAAAAAATAAAATGAGACCATTTTCATCCAAATAATTTATAAAAATTTACATGATCACTTTTAAACTAAAGAATGTCCAAACACCTCCTACAAACATAACAGGAGGATGAAAGTATAAGATTTTATCACAAATGCACTCAAATGTTATCATAAGGTCAAATTGTTCAATATCAAAACAACAAAAGCCCAATGTATACATGTAAAATGGGCTGGGCTTATTATCATGGGTCTACAACTCCAGGCCCATCATACTGTTTATGTTTTCACTAGGCGTGAACAAAATCGGTTTTTGACCGAACCCGATCCGAACCCGGAACCCAAACCGGGTTTTGGTCAACGAGTGAAAATCGGTTTTTGACCCAACTCGAACCGGGGTTTTGACTGATTTTCGGGTTTTATTCGGGTTTTCAACCGGTTTTCCAACCCGGCCCAGTTTCAACTCGGTTTTGAATTCTAAATACCCAACCCGCTGGGTTCTCAAAAAACCCGAACCGGTTTCAAAAAAACCGGTTTTTTGAAAAACCGGTTTTGGGTTTTTTTGGGTTCGGTTTCGGGTTCGGGTTTTTTGTTCACGCCTAGTTTTCACTATTATTTGTTGAATAAATTCGTTCAGGGGAAACAACTCGATCTCATCATTACATATATTTGGCGGGAAAGATAATTTTTATGGCGAATTGAAGAAGCTCATCCACTAAAATGTGTCTACCGCTCAAATCCGTTAAGAATATATATTCTCAGCTCGCAATATCATCACGTCACTGCTAAGGTATATTTAATTAATATCCAATTGATTTTGAATTATAGCAATTAGGGTTAAAAAAATATTTTTAAAAAGTTGAAAGTTAATTTTCATGTTGCTGCTGTTTTGGGAATACACTTGACTTACCTGCTTATGCTGTTAGTATTTGTTAATTAGATTCGAATATTAAACAAAAAATTGAGAATTAGCAAATTTCTTGAGCCTCACCTGCTGGTTTTCACAGCTTCACTTGAAACCGTTTGGCCGAAATTAGAAGGATTAAGTACAACACGAAAACGAGTACTCAGCTCATTGATGCATAATAATAAGTTTCAGGGCTGACATAACAGATGAATACTTGTACTTACAAATTGGCATGTACGTCTATACAAAGTAGAGTGTATGAATTGTTATATTTTTGTGATTCCTAAAAGGTAGGTTGATTAAGTTGGATTGAAAACCATGATTGAGTGGGTTTTTCTTAAGTTCAAATCTCATAAACTTGTACAGGCATTGACATATTAAATAGAAGTTTATCTTTTCAAAGTAGGTCATGATGAAATTCGACACAGGCAGATATTCATATTTATAGTATGTCTTAGAAGTTGGTATATAACTATATATGTAGACCTCCTTTACTTGCTAATGAGTCAATTTGAGTTATGTTTTATCCCTAAGGTGTAAAGTGTTTAACAAATTTTATCCATGGACATGCATATACCTGTCATTCATTTAATACCAGTCTCAAGGCAAGAGGGGGAAAAGGGCATAAGACCATCCGTCACCGTAACACCAGAACGCCACTTTTTCAGCTGCCACATCAGCGCCACATCAGCATCAAACTATAACACCAGAACGCCCCTAATCATAACACCAGAACGTCACTTTTTTTCTCCATTCTGGGACCCACCACTAACTAACTAAATTTAATTTTCTTTTATTTAAAATACAATACAAAACATTTTAATTAAAAATACAATACACCACAATAATTAAAATAAAAACCATACATTAATTAATCGAAAATGAAATACATTACTTTTTTAAAATAAAATACATCACACTAAATTTAAAATACAATACGATACGAATAATTAAACTAAATTACTATACGATACAATCATTAAAATAAAATACGATACAATACAATAGTTTATAGTAAAATAACTAAGCCGTGGATGGTGGTAAGCTGCGAAAGTTTGGTGGTAGCATCCAAATGTGCTCGGTGAGATCGGTCCGCAGTTGGTCGTGCACATTTTTGTCCCGTATTTCCTTGGCTCTAGCCTCTCTATCTTGAACACGAGTCCTAAAATCACGACGAGGTCGGTTAGTAGGGTCGTCGATCATTTCTTGCTCGATAGATGATATTGCGAAGCTGTTATCCTCTTGAATCATGTTGTGTAGTATGACACAAGTATACATCTGTCTTCGCATCTTGTTGACACTCAAAGCTCTCCCCGAAATTTTTAAAATTGCAAACCTGCCTTGCAGTACGCCAAAAGCCCGTTCGACATCTTTCCGAGCACTTTCTTGAAATCTCTTGAACTTGGCTCGTTTGTCATCAGTAGGGGAGTGAAAGCCTTTGACTAGTGTACACCAATCCGGATAAATACCATCTGCAAGATAATACCCTTTAGGGTAGTGATGTCCATTGACAGTGAAATCTGCGGGTGGCCCAGTGTCATTTTTGATAGAATCGAACAACGGAGATTGGTTTAATACGTTGATGTCGTTGTTCGAACCCGCCATGCCAAAAAAAGCATGCCATATCCACATGTTGTATGAAGCAACAGCTTCAAGCATAATGGTGGGGTGTCCGTGATCACCTCTAGTGTACTGCCCCTTCCATGCATTCGGCCAATTTTTCCATTGCCAATGCATACAGTCAATGCTCCCTAGCATTCCTCTAAACCCATGCTTCTGCTCGTGTGCTGCATATAGCCGAGCAATATCTGTAGCGGTCGGCTTTCTCAAATATTCCGCCGAGTACAAATCAAAGATACACTTACAAAAGTTGTTTAGACAGTCGAGCGATGTTTTTTCACCCATTTGTAAATACTCATCGAACATATCCGCGGCTGTGCCATACGCCAATTGGCGCATGGCGGAAGTGCACTTTTGTAGTGGCGTAAAACCAAGCCGACCAAGTGCATCCGGTTTTTGTTTAAAAAATTGAAAGTGTTCGGGAATAGGTTCGATGGAGTAGTCGGATATACCTTGTACTATTCGCACAAATAAACCTCGACTCATACGGAAGCGTCGTTTGAACAAATTTGGAGGATACCTCGGGCGCTCGGAAAAGTAGTCGTCCCAAAGACGTTGTTGGGCACCTTCACGGTCTCTTGGAATGTAGCTTCGGTTGCGTGATGTTCTTGAACTTTGTCCGGCGTCACTACTTAGTTGAGCTTGGTATTGTTGCAAAAGTTGCCACATGTTGTCATCGTCGGAGTCGGATCCGCAAATCTTATTTATCGAATCCATTTTGTGAAATTATGTGATGAAAATGGTATAAAATGGTGTAGAAAACATATTAGATGGATGTGTATAATGGTGGTGAAAGTGGATGGAATATTTATTAAAAATGATGAGGAAAGTGTGGGAAGTAGAAGTGTATAAAATAGTGAAGAAAGTTTATAAAATAAAGGTTAAAGTAGTTTGATTTTGATGAAAATGGAGTGTGAATGGTGTAATATATATAGATATAGAAGTGGTTTGGAAAAAATTTTAAAAAATTTTGAAAAAAACGGGTGGGGAGCGTCTCTTTTTTTTTTGAATTTTTTTTTTTTTTTTTTTTTTGTACTTCAAACGGTAAGTTTTAAAAAAAAAAACGTTTTTTTTTTTAAAACCGAATTAAACTTCAAATGAAAAAGGGAAAAGAAATTAAAAAAACGCGTGGGACCCACAAAAACGCCAAAATCGTCCCGTTATTCGAGTGAGAACGCCGGCCAGAACGCCGCGTGGCATTGTGGAGGGTGAGAACGCGGGCCACGTCCTTGCGTTACGGATGGTCTAATAAGTTTACAAACAGTTGGATTAGTGTTTATTACAACTCAAACAACAGAAACTCATACAACCAACGTATTACGTACAAGTATGTCGTTAGAACTAAATACCTAGATATGATTTTTGTACGAATTATAGACATCATGTAATGGCTACAGAAATGTACATCCGAATACACCTACCTAACTGACCAACTCAATTTAATTTTATGTCTTCTTTAGCATGTCAAATTTTATTTAAAAAATGGTATTTATGCTATTAACATTCAAGTTTTACACATTATTAATTAATGGTGTTACTGAAACTTGATCCTTATGATATAAAAAACAGAAGGATGAGACAATTTTCCTGAAACCATAAACCCTTGGATTAAAAAGTGAAAAGTTGGATACATAATGAAACTAGAAAGCCTTGGATTAAATTACATGAAACCATCAGCACAATTTTTGCTACTAAATATTGTATTAGGATATTAGCAAGTGTAACACGTGCACACAGGGATTTATTGAATAGTACCGTGTAACATACTGGAAACTACTCTGAGTTTACACAAGAAAAATTATATAAAATAAAAGTATATTTAAAAAAAATAAAATGAATGTTAACTTTAATGTTGCTGCTGCTTTGGGAATATACTGGGCTTATATGCTGTTAGTATATGTTAATTAGATTAGAATATTAAAGAAAAAAAATGAGAATTAGCAAATGATTTGAGCCTTACCTGCTGGTTTCACAGCTTCACTTGAAACTGTTTCAGGGATGACATAACACAGAAACTAGTACTTAGCTAATAGGTAGAATAACAAAGTTGGATTGAAATACGTAACGAAACAAGAGTGTATTTTTTATTACACTAACCATAACCTAAGAAAGATCTTGGTATATTAGTAGACTGATATGGTAATGATAAATTCATTCATATATCTTCTGGTTTTTGTTATGTCTTCATATACAATCAGTTAGATGATTAATCTTTCAATGTTCTGTTATTGCTTCTAATCACATATGTAGCATTTTACTATTATGTGTTTGCTGACATGACATAAAAAATATACATATAACATATTTAATGTTTTTATATGATCAGTGTATTCTGTATATGACTATATGTTCATTCATTGACCAAAAACAGAGTGGTTGAAAGAATAAAAGTTTATTTGTGATTACTTGGTAGATGATTTGTAAACTAAATATAAAATAATCTGTAGTGCTTGATTACTTTTTAGTATTGTATGTATATAAATGGGACACAGTTATGTAGATGAAGATTTTATGTAAATTCCAAATGGAACACAGTCACGCAGATGAAGATTTTATGTCATTACATGAGTATTATATTTCTAAGTGGAACAACTACGCATATATTGATAATTGTTAATGAGTGAGATTAATAGGAATGATACTCGTAGGATTGGATTATTAGAAAGAAAGTGATTACATCACTTTCAGCTGATACATAATTTATTATATTTGCGAGACCATAAGTTTACTTTGATTAGTACAGATTTAATCCATACCTTTTGCTTTATCTGCAGATTTTCATCCCTTACTTCAAATCTAGATCCCAAAACAAGAATCAAACTTTCCATTTTCCAATGGCTATTGGTGAAGTATTTTTTGGCGCATTTCTCAATGTTCTGTTTGACAAACTGGCCTATCCGGAATTGATCAGGCTGGCTCGATCTGTAGGAATCTATTCTGAGCTGGAAAAGTGGAAAAGCATATTGAACCAAATCCAAGCTGTGCTTGCTGATGCAGGCCAGAAGCACTTAAGAAACGGTGCTATTCAGTTATGGCTGAACAACCTTCATCATTTGGCTTATGACATAGACGATGTACTCGATGATTTGGCTACAGAAGCTATGCGTCAACAATTGAATCATCAATCTCATGCCAGTACAAGTAAGGTATTGAAGTTCATTCCAAACAAATTTCATGCTCTTAAATATGGTCGTAAGATGGTTTCTAAGCTGGATAAGATTACATCCAAATTGCATGCTCTTGTTGAGGATACAAAGATTCTGGGTTTAATTAGCAGGGTTGAAAGCTCAGATACAACACGTTTGCAACCTGAGACAACTTCGCTGGTTGATACATGTAGGAAGGGAAGGGGACAAAGAGGCACTGCTAGAGAAGTTGTTGGGGAATGGATCATGTAATCGAAATTTCAGTATCGTGTCTATTGTTGGTCTTGGTGGAATTGGCAAAACCACTCTTGCCCAAATTTTGTACAACCAAGAGGAAGTTAAGAAACACTTTGAACTCAAATCATGGGTTTGTGTCTCTGATGTGTTCGATATACAGAAAATCAGCAACGCTATATATAAAGATGTAAGTGGGAATGACAGAAAATTTGAAACTCTAAATCAACTTCAAGTGGCCCTTTCTGAGAAACTTTCAAACAAAAGGTTCTTACTTGTTCTAGACGATGTCTGGAACGAAAACTACACGCAGTGGGAACTCCTCCAACAGCCTTTCGCAACAGGGGCCCCTGGAAGTAAAATCGTTGTGACAACACAGGAGAAAAAAGTCGCATCAGTGATGGACTCCACTCAAGCTCACCCTCTGGACGTTTTATCGAAAGAAGAAGCACTATCTTTGCTTGCTCAACATGCGTTAGATGAACAAGACTTCAGTTCACATCCAACACTCATGTTGCACGGTGAAGGTATCGTCAATAAATGTAAAAAATTGCCTTTGGCTTTGAAATTACTTGGAAGGGTCCTTAAAGGAAAAAAAGAGGAAGACTGGGTGAGCTTGTTAAAAGTTGAAATATGGAATTTACCTGTTGAAAAAGAGATTCTTCCAGCTTTAAAAGTAAGCTACTACTATCTCCCTCTACATTTGAAGCGTATGTTTGCATATTGTTGCTTATTTCCTAAGGATTACTGCTTCAAGAGGGATGAGTTAGTCCTACTGTGGATGGCAGAAGGGTTCCTGAATAAGACAACTGAAAGCAAAGAAATGGAGAGTATAGGTAGAGATTACTTCAATGAGCTAGAGTCAAAGTCATTCTTTCAACGTTCAACTGACGATAAATTGTTATATACAATGCACGACCTCATAAGTGACTTGGCAACGAGTGTCGCAGGAGAGTTCTTTTTTATGCTGGGTAAAATGATGGATCTTGATGACAAAAATGTTGCTTTGGAAAAGTTCCGCCACTTTTCATTTATTCGTCAAGAATATGGAGTGTACAAAACGTTCAAGGCATTAGAAAGAGCTAGGTGCTTGCGAACTTTCTTAGCAATGTCAGTTATGAATATTCGTTTTATAAATTTTGACTTATCAAACAAGGTGCTTTTCGAATTACTTCCGAAGCTTAGGTTCTTAAGGGTGCTAAACCTCGCACATTATTCAATCACTGAGGTACCAAAATCCATTGGTAGTCTCAAACACTTGAGGTACCTCAATTTCTCTCACACTGACATCACATGTTTACCTGAACAAATCGGCCACCTTTACAATCTTCAGAGCTTGTTGGTGTCCGGTTGTCATCATTTATCCAGCTTACCACACAGTTTTGTAAAGTTAGTTAACTTGCGACATCTTGACATTAGCGATACTCCAAACTTAAACGAGACACCTGTAGGCATTGGTGGGTTGACGAGCCTACAAACTCTATCCAAAGTAATTATTGGAGGAGCGAGTGGGTTCAAAATTTCCGATCTCAAGAATCTGTCGCATCTTCAAGGTCAGCTTTCCATTAAGGGACTTCATAAAGTTTTAAATGCAACACATGCAAAAGAAGCCAACTTGAAGCAAAAGGAAAGTCTTCGTGATTTGGACTTGGCTTGGAGTGATGAGTTTGATGATACTCGGAAGGGAATAACTGAATATGAAGTGCTTCAATGGTTAAGGCCGGGTGATCAGTTAAGGAGCCTCAATATTTTGTACTACTTGGGAACAAAATTTCCTAGTTGGGTTGGTGATCCCTCATTTGGTTGCTTAACAGAGCTTACATTACGTGGCTGTCGAAGTTGTACGAGCGTACCGTCCCTCGGACATTTACTGTTGCTCAAGAAGTTGTCTGTTGAAAGCTTGAATGGGTTGAAAAGACTTGGTCCAGAGTTACTTGGACATGCTGATTCTTGCAATGGTATTGCATTTCCAGCTCTTGAAGTTTTGAGTTTCAGAGATATGGAGGGCTGGGAGGAATGGACAACTAGTGGTGCTGACAAAGATGGAATAGTTGGATCGTTTCCTTGTCTTCGTGAAATTTCTATACAAGACTGTCCGAAACTGGATGTAGTCACGGCTGACTTCATACCGTCACTTCAGGTTTTAGATGTAAAAGGATGTTCAGTGGCAGTTTTAAGAAGCATGGTTGGTGTGTCCTCATCAATTATTCGATTGACAATGCGAAGTATTAAAGGACTTACTGTGTTATACAGAGAAGTGTTAGAGCATCTTAAGGCAGTTGAATATCTAAGCATTTCAGAGTGTGATGAACTCACTTACCTGTGTGAATTAGGAGCGGAGACATGTGACATTCTGGTGTGTTTGCATACCTTGAAAGTGAGTAAGTGTGTAAATTTGGTGTCATTAGTAGAGAGAAAGGTGAATTTGGTGTTTAGCGGCATGGGTTCTATTAGAGATGTGGAAATTAGGAGTTGTCCGAAATTGGAGGGTTACGACTGTCCAAATAGTATCGAGAAGTTGTGTATAGATGGTTGTGATTCAGTGACATCCTTGACCTTCCCACCAATAGTTAGTTTACAGACCTTGAAAGTGAGAACGTGTGCAAATCTGTTGTCATTGGTGGGTGAAAATGTGATTAGAGAAGTGGAGATTGAGAATTGTCCAAAATTGGTGCGTTACAGTTGGCCAAATAGTATAGAGAAGTTGACGATACATGATTGTGATTCAATGACATCATTGACCTTCCCACCACTGGACGACCTCCCATCTACTTTGAAGAATCTTGATTTGCGGGATTGTGATAAACTGGGGGTGAATTGGGTTTTCAGCAACTTCTTGTCATCACTTGGAACTCTTGCACTTGTAAATATATCGAATGTGAGGTTGTTACCTGAAGGATGCTTAGTTCATCTCACTCAATTGGGAATCTCTGCTTGTGAGAACATAGAATCAATTCCAGAAAGAGGTTTTGGATTTCTTCCGCTTCTTTGCCTAAGATATCTTAGCATAAGTAATTGTGAGAATATAAAGTCTATTCCACGTGAGCACGTGCAAAGTCTCACATCTTTGAAATTCATGGAGATAGATGATTGTCCAAGTATGGAAGACTCATTTTCTAGTGGTATGTGGCCTCCTAATCTAAGAACCCTAAAAATAGGAGGGCTAAAGAAGGGAATGTCAGATTGGGGGATTCAACATTTCCCATCCTCACTTGTTGTCCTATGGTTATATGGTGAAAATTCAGGCGTAGTAAGATTTGCAGCAATGGTAGAAGAGGAGGAGGAAGGGGATATGAAGAGGAATACTTCATCGTCATCTTTTCTTCTTACATCATCTCTAGAATTTCTACATATCAATAACTTTGAAGAGTTGGAATCAGTTAGAAAAGGCATGGAACACCTCACCTGCCTTCAACAACTTTCAATTTGGAGATGTCCGAAGCTGAGAGATCTGCCAGAGACGCTACTCCCTTCACTTTCACGTTTGACGCTGATTGACCCATCCCCAGAATTGAAAAAGAAGTGCAGAAGAAGAAAGAGAAAGTACTGGGCCATCATCTCCCAAATCCCTCACCTTCGAATTGTAGAATAAGAGAAACAATAATTCAAAATAACAGGTCTTTATCACTTGATATGGGCTGGGCTAATTATCTACTGGGCCTATGATACTCTTGTCTTGTGTACATAATAAAACTTGAAAAGGTATGATATATTATTCCCGATTTATTATTATATATTTATTATTATATTATGGTTTATTTATGTCCATCTGGCACTTTAATCGCATTTTAATTTTATAATATAGTGTTGATCTTAGGTTAATGTTGTTACCACTAAACTTATGATATATCTTGTTTTGTAATTGACATTACAAGGTCACTTGGTGACTTTCCAGTGTTGCCACCTTTTGCATTCCACCTTTTGCATTCCCTTTGAAATGATATTACTTAATTAATGAGGATGCAGTAGAATGATAGCTGCAAATAAACACGATTGATCATCAAGGTTTGTTCTAACTCTGTCTATTCAACTAATTTTATTAGTTACTACACTTCATTTCATGGACACTCTGTTTTGTTATATGGGAAATAGCTTAGGAGCTTCTTTATAATCAAATGCAGGGTTACAGTGACATAAGTTTATCATAAAGATGAAAGGTGAAGATCATAAAGCAACCGTATGGCTATATGATTTCAAGACTGAGATTTCTGAATGTTGTTCATATGCTAAATACACCGTGAAGTGAAAGCTATAACAAAGATATAGATGCAATGGATCTTTTTATTAGTATGATTTCATAATGTTGTTCTAAGAAGATGTTAGAAGTTTAATTACCCTGCCGATTTCACTCTTTTGATTTGTACGATTGTATATATAGAATACATGAATGTGTGCTTTTCCAAATCTTGAATCTCATGAACTTGTTCAAGTATGTCGTTAGAACTAACAACCTAGATATGAATTTTTGTACGTATCAAATACATCATGATTATCGTTGGAGTTCTATGCTTACATATTTTTTACAAAAATATTTATACAAAATGATGTGTACCAATTACAAGTAGAGAGAGAAACAAGATAGAGAAAATAAAAATAAATTTGATTGGTCCATTTATGTATCCTATCATTTTGTATCTTTTTGTTTGTAAATTTTTGTAATTCTAGAATTTTTTGCTGCTATGCATATATCTATAAACATTCAAGTTTTACACATCAATAATGGTATTGTTGTTGACCAATTTAGGTTGTTAAAGTGATTCTAATATGATCAATATGATATAAAAACAGAAAATGAGACCATTTTCATCTGATTAATTTATAAAAAATTTCATGATCACTTTTAAACTAAAGCATGTCTAAACACCTCCTAGGCTCCTACAAACCAAAACAAAAATCACAAATGGGCTCAAATGTTGTCACAATGTACACATGTAAAATGGGCTGGGCTTTTTATTTGGGCCTACAGCTACAGGCCCATCATACGATTTGTGTCTTCACTAGAGGTGAACATTGAAACCGGTTTTTTGGACCCGACCCGATTCCAAACCGAAACCGACCCGGTCAAAACCGGTTTTGACCAAAACCGGTTCGGTTTTGCCCCTACCCGACGGTTTGAAACCGGTTTGGAGATTCAACCGTTGGAACCGGTTCGAAACCGGTTTAACCGGAACCGGTTTGAAAAACCGGTTTGAGAACCGGTTTAAAACCGGTTTTTTTTGTGGAACGTTTTATAGCCGTTATATACCCGTTTGTGACCCTTTTTTTTTTGTTTTTTTACATTTTTGCCATCCAAAAATTACTATAAATACAAAGCTTGAGTAGTAGTTCATTCACAACTTACAAACACTCATACATATCTACAAAACTCAAATAGTTATAAATATACATACACAATTCTCATGGCAACTCAATCTTCTTCGGCTTCCCATGGTGTTGGTTCTTCAAATGCACCAACGATTGTGAAACAATTGCCCAACAAAAGAAATCCGGAGATTTGGAGTGCTTACGACAAAGTGTTGTTGTCGGATGGTTCGATTAAAGCGCATTGTAAACGTTGTAAGTTGTTCTTCAAACCCGACTCCAACACCACCTTGAAAAATCATACCGAGAAGCATTGTGCGGGACTCAAAGGTAATCCGGAAGCAAGTGGGCAATCTTCGATGGCACGAGATGGTTCTATATTTACATACGATGTGGAACGGTGTCGACAAGCTTTTGCGGGTTATGTGATTCAAGAAGCTTTGCCTTTCAACCACTTCGACAACCCTCGGCTTACTAGGGTGATTCAAACCACTCTTCAACCGCGATATAACAATGTAAGTCGTACTACTCTTAAACGCGATGCCCTTAAATTGTGGAAAGATGCTAAAAAACAACTAAAAATCGGTTTTGAAAATTTAAATACATGTGTATCATTAACAACCGATGTTTGGTCGGCTCCTCATGGTTTGCCCGGTTCGTACCTTTGTGTAACCGCACATTGGGTTGATCCCGCAACTTGGCAAATGATGAAACGTACCATTGCTTTTGAAGACTTTGAGTATCCTCACACGGGTCAAAACTTATTTTACATGTTACGAAGTGTGATTAAAATGTTTAAATTGGAAGAAAAGGTTTTTTCAATATCTTTTGACAACGCTAGTAATAATACACTTGCCGTTTCAAAATTAATACTAAAATACGCACCACCATTGAAGGGCATTTTTTATCATAGTCGATGTGTTGCACACATCATTAACTTGGTTGTGCAAGCCGGACTAGCGGTTGAAGATGTAGACGAAGTAAAAACGAGGTTTAAATCTATGTTGCAAGACGTTTTTCAAAAGGGTAAAGCTAGATACAAATCTTATATGAAATTGTGCAAGGATACGAATTCTATTTTTTTAACCCCTAATTGGAACATGCCCGTTAGATGGAATTCGACCTACCATATGTTTGTATGTGGTTTACGCCAACGCGATACTTTACAAGATTTTCATGATCATCTTGTTACAAAAGGTCTTGCAACACCATTTCCAATCATATATTGGGAGTATATTAAAAAGATGGTCGAATTGCTCAAACTTTTCAAAACCGCGACTACTTTATTATCGGGAGTTTATTATCCAACTAGTCATTTGGTGCTTAATCAAATTTGGTTAATGACTACAAAATTAAACGACTACATGTATGAAGGTCCTATATTTGAAGAAATGGTGGCTCCCATGAAAGAAAAACTAAAAAAACATTTTCAAGAAATGCCACCGGTAATTACTTGTTCCGCCGCAATGAACCCTTGTTTGAACGTTACCGGGGTGGAAATGCTTATCGATAACATTTGTCACAATTTGGATTTGAATGAGGCCGACCCATTGTTTTCACATAATGCAAAAACGGATTTTAACAAATGTTTGGGAGATTTATTTGGCGTATATTTTCAAAAATATAGTTCAACCACACATGTGTCCGGTAGTACGGCTAACCCAATGTTTTCTTCATCTTCTTCTAGCAATCCAATGCTAAACTTTTATAATAGTTTAAGACAAGAAAACAATAAACGGGCAAGGGGTGATGGTAACCAAAATACCACTAACGAATATGGGAGATATACGACTACGGATTTTTTGGCCACTATTCTACCCAATGAGTTCGAACAATTTGATATTTTGGCTTGGTGGAAAGAGAGGGAATCTCAATTTCCCGTTCTAGCCATCATGGCCCGAGATTTACTAACCGTCCAAGCTTCTACGATAGCTTCGGAATCCGCCTTTTCTCTTAGTGGCAGGGTATTATCTATACGAAGAACAAGACTCACACCGGCCTCCTTAGAGATGTGCATTTGCTTGAAGGATCACTTGGACGCCGCGGAACGCATACAAAATGTATCAAGTCTTGAAGGTGAAATGGAATACGAAGAAGACATACACAATATCGAGGTGGAAGAAGGTATAACAATATCACTTTCCGACGAAGAAATTGCTCTTGATCAAGCTTCGCGCGAGGCTACCTTTGAAGAAGATTTCGACTTTTGAAGACTTTGAAGACTTTGAAGATGTTTGAAGACTTTTGAAGACTTGAAGATTAATACAAGTTGAAGATTATAAAATGTTTGAAGATGTTTGAAGACTTTTTTCTATTAGATAATATTTTTAAGAAGACTTAGAAGACTATTGTTTAAGTTATTGTTCAATTATGTTTGTATTACTAATGTTCTACGAATTCAATAAAAAAAAATTGCTCCAAACATCGTTTTCCCTTAAAAAGCCTAACTTTGATTTGGGAGTTGATAAATGCAAGGAAGTTTTTACTAAATTCACGGAAAAGTACAACTCTTTATGCTTACAGTATCACTTTTTATGCACATGTTTCCTTGCATTTAGTAAAACATTCCTTGAAAGTATCAACTCACTTTGAATTATATAGAATTTTCGGATTCAATAATATTTTTAAGGAGATTTAGAAGCCTTTTGGTTATGTTATTGATCAATTATGTTTCCATTACTAATGTTCTACAAAGTTAATGAAAAAAATTTGGCCCAAACGTTGCTTTTCATTAAAACGCTTAACGCCCTAACGTTTATGAATTATATAGAATTTTCGGATTCAATAATATTTTTAAGGAGATTTAGAAGCCTTTTGGTTATGTTATTGATCAATTATGTTTCCATTACTAATGTTCTACAAAGTTAATGAAAAAAATTTGGCCCAAACGTTGCTTTTCATTAAAACGCTTAACGCCCTAACGTTTATGAATTATATAGAATTTTCGGATTCAATAATATTTTTAAGGAGATTTAGAAGCCTTTTGGTTATGTTATTGATCAATTATGTTTCCATTACTAATGTTCTACAAAGTTAATGAAAAAAATTTGGCCCAAACGTTGCTTTTCATTAAAACGCTTAACGCCCTAACGTTTATGAATTATATAGAATTTTCGGATTCAATATTATTTTTAAGGAGATTTAGAAGCCTTTTGGTTATGTTATTGATCAATTATGTTTCCATTACTAATGTTCTACAAAGTTAATGAAAAAAATTTGGCCCAAACGTTGCTTTTCATTAAAACGCTTAACGCCCTAACGTTTATGAATTATATAGAATTTTCGGATTCAATAATATTTTTAAGGAGATTTAGAAGTCTTTTGGTTATGTTATTGATCAATTATGTTTCCATTACTAATGTTCTACAAAGTTAATGAAAAAATTTTGGCCCAAACGTTGCTTTTCCTTAAAACGAAGACGTGCGAGCGAAAATACGATTTTTATAAAAAAAACCGGTTTGAAACCGGTTTTGAACCCGAACCGGTTTGGACCCTACCCAAACCGGTTTGGGTCGGGTTGGGGTTTTGGGGTGCCCAAATCGGGTTGAACCCGAACCGGTTTTGGGCCAAACCGGTTTTGACCAAGTTTGACCAAAACCGGTTTCGGGTCGAGTCGGGTCGGGTATTCCAAAAACCGGGTTTTGCGCATCTCTAGTCTTCACGATTATTTGTTGAATAATAAATAAATTCATTCACAGTCTCGGAAACTACCATGATCATACACATATATTTGGCGGGAGAGATTGAAGAAGCTCATCACTAAAATGTGTCTACTGATCAAAATCCATTACGAATATATTCTCAGCTCCCAATAATCATCACGGCTATAAGGTATATATTCAAAATAATATCCAATTGCTTATGAATTTTAATGATTACCGATTAGGGTTCCTACTTTCTAACCCCTGTAGCTTAATCAAATCACCCCTTTATTTAGATTCCACTGTTTTCTTATTATTATATTATTATTGAAATGAAATTGAAATTGAATATATAGAAAAAAATGTTGATGCACAACAAAACTGGATTAGATTACATGAAACCATCAGTATAATTTTCGCTACTAAATAGGATTATTACTTCTGTTTATCGCTTACAGATTTCTGTATTGGCTATACTGTCACACCGTGTAACAGACGCTTAAATGATCATGTAAATAAATTGTTGATGCAGTTTATTCAAGAAAGTACCTATGAAGCGCATTTTTTATTTCATTAATTCTCGTATCGACATTTGTTACTTTGTCTTAAATATGAAGTTCCAACAACTTTGACCTGTGTTTTTTTTCTTATAATAAATAGATCTTTTCATCGATTGAAATTGGTCGTAACAGTCACGGAGGCATATTTTGGTTTGAGGGCAATGTAAATGAGGTATGTTATGATGTCTTGCTCTTTAGTCTTCACGTTTCACATCAAACACATAAACGTAAAAAACTTTTCAGTTAAGTCAACTGTATGATCATCATATAATGATTATAATCTTCCAAAGTTCCCTAACTCAGAATAGTAGTTCAAATTTGCTTATTTAACGTAACATATACACATGTAAATTTAAACCAAAAACAGGAAGAAACATAGAATAAAATACAACCTCACTATACATTTTCCTTAATTCAAATAGGTAGGTTGGGTTGTTAATTTTAATGTTGGGTCTGTGGGCCTTAATTACAGACATTGTGATCGAGTCTGTTCATCTTTTTAATCTATTCAAATTTGTCAGGTCTTAGTATGGTACAGGATCTAAATATACTTGGTTGATCAGTTTATATATGGATCATGGAGCTAAACATTATTTTGTACTATAATCTAAATGGGCAGTTTTTGGTAATGATAATAATTGTATAAACTAAATATTGAAGATATGCATCTTGAATTAAAGAAAACTTGACCGTATATATTTGCAAGTGGAAGAAGACAGATGTGACATAAACTAATATAATATACTAAATAATAGGAAGTCTGTCTTTAGCTAAGTTCCGTCTTTCAATCATGTCGGCGTGCAAATAAGACTTTTAGGAGTGTAAATAGAAAAAGCCCATAAAGACGTCTCCATTATTGAGAATATATTGACTGAGACTTACTGTCATCCACATAACTCCAATCAATATCATTTCTCTTCATCTTCATCTACATTGAAATAAAAACCCCTAAAAAACACACAAGATTTATTTTCCAAAATTCCAATGGCTATTGGTGAAGTAGTTCTTGGTGAAATCCTCACGGTTCTGTTTCAGAAAGTGGCCTATCCTGAATTGATAAGGCTGGCTCGAGCAGCCGGTATCTATTCTGAGCTGGAAAAATGGACCAGCACTTTGCACCAAATCCAAGCTGTTCTTGTTGATGCAGGCCAGAAACACTTAAAAGACGGTGCTATTCAGTTATGGCTGAACAAACTTCATCATTTGGCTTATGACATAGACGATGTACTCGATGATTTGGCCACAGAAGCTGTGCGTCAACAGTTTAATCATCAATCTCATGCCAGTACAAGTAAGGTATTGAAGTTCATTCCAAACAAATTTCATGCTCTTAAATATGGTCGTAAGATGGTTTCTAAGCTAGATGAGATAACATCCAAAATGCATGCTCTTGTTGAGGAAACAAAGATTCTGGGTTTGATTAGTAATTTTGAAAGGTCAAATACAACAAGTCAGCGGCGATCAGAGGAAACTTCACTGGTTGTTAAATCTGAAATTGTGGGAAGGGAAGGCGATCAAAAGGCATTGCTAAATAAGTTGGTAGGGAATGAATCATGTGATCAAAAAGTTAGCATCGTGTCTATTGTTGGTCTTGGTGGAATAGGCAAGACCACACTTGCCCGACTTTTGTACAATGAGAAAAAAGTGAAGGATCACTTTGAACTCACTTCTTGGGTTTGTGTCTCTGATGAGTTCGATGTCTTTACTATTAGCAAGGCAATTTTTAAAGATGTAGGTGGAGATGACAGAAAATTTGAAACACTAAATCAGCTTCAACTGGCCATTTCAGAAAAAGTTTCAAATAAAAAGTTCCTGATTGTTCTAGACGACGTTTGGAACGAAAACTACACAGAGTGGGAACTCCTTCAACGCCCTTTTTCTGTTGGGGCACATGGCAGTAGAATTATGGTGACAACAAGGAAGAATACAGTTGCATTCGTCATGGACTCCGTTCAAGCTTATCCTTTGGGAGTTCTGTCGAATGAAGAAGCTCTATCTCTGCTTTCTCAACATGCATTAGATAAACCAAACTTTGATGCACATCCAAAATTCAAGTTGCACGGTGAAGGCATCATTAAGAAATGTGATGGATTGCCTTTGGCTTTGAAAGCACTTGGAAGGGTGTTGAGAACTAAAACAAGTGAGAAAGAATGGGAAGAGTTGCTAAATAGTGAACTGTGGAATTTACACAATGAAAGCAACATTCTTCCAGCATTAAGATTGAGTTACTACGACCTTCCTCCACATTTGAAGCGTATGTTTGCATATTGTTGCTTATTTCCTAAGGATTACTTGTTCAAAAAGGATGAGTTAGTCCTACTGTGGATGGCAGAAGGCTTTTTGTACGAAACGAATAAAAGCAACTCAATGGAGAACTTAGGTCGTGAGTTTTTTAATGAGCTAGAGTCACGATCTTTTTTTCAGCGTTCAACTGATGATGAATCACGATATACAATGCACGACCTCATAAATGACTTGGCAACAAGTGTTGCAGGAGAGTTCTTTGTTAGGTTGGATGAAAAGATGGACCTTGATGACAAAAATGATGTTGTGAAGAAGTTCCACCATTTTTCATTTATTCGTCAAGAATATGGAGTGTATAGTAAGTTTAAGGCATTAGAAAGAGCTAGGCGCTTGCGAACTTTCTTAACGATGTCAGTTATGAATATTGATCAGAAAAGCTTCTATTTATCAAACAAGGTTCTTGTTGAAGTACTTCCTCGGCTGACTTTCTTAAGGGTGCTAAGCCTAGCTAATTACTCAATCAGTGAGGTACCACAATATGTTGGTACTCTCAAACATTTGCGGTACCTCAACTTTTCCAAAACTAGTATCACATGTTTACCTGAACAAATCGGTGAACTTTATAATTTGCAGAGCTTGTTGGTGTCCGGTTGTCAACAATTATCTAGCTTGCCACACAGTTTTGTGAAGTTAGTTAATTTGCGGCATCTTGACATTAGCGATACTCCGAAGTTGAACGAGACACCCATAGGCATTGGTGGGTTGACGAATCTACAAACTCTATCCAAAGTAATTGTTGGAGGACCTAGTGGGTTCAAAATTTCCGATCTTAAAGACTTGTTGCATCTTCAAGGTCAGCTTTCCGTTCAAGGATTACATAAAGTTACAAATGCAACACATGCAAAGGAAGCTAACCTGAAGCAAAAGGAAGGTCTTCTTAATTTGCATCTGGAGTGGAGTGGCAATGTCTTCGATGATACTCGAAATGAAAGAGTAGAGTATGAAGTACTTCAAGGGCTAAAGCCGGGTGAGCAGCTGATAAGCCTTGAGATCTTGTGCTACATGGGTACAAAATTTCCTAATTGGGTTGGTGATCCCTCATTTATTTGCTTAACCCATCTTACCTTACGTGACTGTCGAAGATGCACATGCATACCGACACTTGGACATCTACCGGTACTTCAAAGTTTGTATCTTGAAAGTATGAATGGGCTGACCAGACTGGGTTTGGAGTTACTTGGAACTACTCATTTATGTAATGGTATTGCATTTCCATCACTTGAATTTTTGGGATTTAGAGATATGCAGAGTTGGGAGGAATGGTCAAGTAGTGATGGTGACAAAGATGGAACCACTCAATCGTTTCCTCGTCTTCATTTTATTCTTATAGAAGATTGTCCAAAACTTGATGTAGTGGCAATTGACTTGATACCATCACTTAAGCTGTTAGATGTAAGGAAATGTTCTGTAGGAGTTTTAAGAAGCATCGTTGGTGTGTCCTCATCAATAATTATATTGATGTTGGGAAGTATAAAAGGACTTACTAAGCTACCTGGAGATATTTTAGAACGCCTCCAGACAGTCGAATATCTTAAAATTTCAGAGTGTGATGAACTCACCTACCTGTGTGAATCAGAAGGGGAGGTGTGTGACATTATGGTTAGTTTACAGAGATTGGAAGTAAGAGATTGTGTAAATTTTGTGTCATTGGTAGAGAGAAATGTGAATTCGGTGATTAGAGAAGTGGAAATTGAAGATTGCCCAAAATTAGAGAGTTACAACTGTCCAAATAGTATCGAGATCTTGAAGATAATCAATTGTGGTTCAATGACATCCTTGACCTTCCCACCAATGGACGACCTCCCACCCACTTTGAAAATTCTTAAAGTTGAGCGTAGTGAGAATCTAGAGGTGAATTGGCTTTTCAGCAACTTCTTGTCGGCCCTTGGATCTCTTACACTACATAACCTAGCGAATGTGAGGTTGTTTCCCGAAGGATGCTTAGTTCATCTCATTGAATTGGAAATCTATAAATGTGATAACCTAGAATCCATTCAAGAAAAAGGTTTTGGTTTCCTTCCGCTTCTTTGCCTATGCAATCTTAGCATCTTTGATTGCAAGAATATAAAGTCATTTCCTCATGAACATTTGCAAAGTCTGACATCTTTGGAACGCATGTGGATAAGTGATTATCCAAGTATAGACTACACATTTCCTAATGGTTTGTGGCCTCCTAATTTAGGAGCCCTAACAATAGGAGGGTTAAAGAAGGGAATGTCAGAGTGGGGGATGCAGCATTTCCCAACCTCACTTGTTCATCTACAGTTATTTGGTCATAATTCAAAGGTGGTTACATTGAAATCAAAGGCAAAGGAACAAGAGGGTATGAAGATGGGTAGCAGCAGCAGCAATAATACTTTATCATCGCTTCTTCTTCCTTCATCTCTAAGAATTCTAGAAATCCATCTTTTCGATGGCTTGGAATCAGTTGTAGAAGACATGGAGCACCTCACCTGCCTTGAGGAACTTACAATTGATGAATGCAGGAAGCTGAGAGATCTGCCAGAGACGCTACTTCCTTCACTTTCACGTTTGGAGGTGAGTGCTTGTTCCCGGAAACTGATGAAAAAGTGTAGAAGAAGAAAAGGCAAGTATTGGCCGTTCATCTCCCATATCCCACGCCTTGTTATTGAAGAAGATGATTAAATGATATGGGCTCGGCTTACTGTCGATTGTGCCTACACCAGTGTATACTCTATATATTTACTCTTAAGGTATCTCTCTATATATTTACTCTTCCAAATTAAATTAAGTATTTCAAATGCTATTGTACGCAATTGTTACTATTCGAAGGGTAATATGTATTAATTTCTCTATGCTGAAATGAAGTGTAAGATTCATTTTTACTAGGAAAAAAAAGTTTAAGTTCACTTTTTAATACTCGTAATATACTAGTACACAAATTTTGTTATATTTGACTACTCACTTAATAAAAAAAATGAACTTATTTTCCTTGCTATAAATAGAACTTTTGCTCTTATGTGTCAAAAACTAAAACTTTCACTACGTTTTTGTCAAAAACTGAAATTTACACTCATTTGCAACATAGAAAAATGATTATATAATTGGGAGCCTGGAAGGCATTCTTTTGATACCCAAATCAGAACGTTAATGAAAGGAATGAGAGAGTGTGGGATGCAACATTTCCCAACCTCACTTATTACACTACAATTGTATGGTGAGAAGTCTGGAGTGGTTGGATTTGAAACAAAGGCAGAAGAAGAATCCGAATCATCATCATCATCGTCATCTTTTCTTCTTCCACCATCTCTAACTTTTCTTCATCTCTGGAGATTTGAAGGATTATAATCGGTTAGAAAAGGCATGGAACACCTCACTTGCCTTCAGGAACTTAAAATTCGGGGATGTAGAAGCTGAGAAATCTTCCGGAGACGCTACTGCCTTCACTTTCACATAAGAAGTTGATTAACCCTTCCTGAAAATTGAAAAAGAATTGATATGGGCTATGCTAATTGTCTACTGGGCCTGCAGAAGTCTTGTATGTAGAAGCTAAAAAGGAGTTTCATTTAAGAAATTGGCGGGAGAGAGATTCATGCCAACAAGTTCATCACCGAAATTGAAATGATTGTATCAACTCCCTAAACCGTTACCGCCAATTAAGGTATATTATTCTTGATTGTGGTTTATGTCCAGCTACTAAATTAATACCATTGATGTTTCTGTTTTAGCATTGTTCTCAGTTATTATTAATGCTGTTTGTTAATTGACATATCCGGGTCACTTGCAAAATTTCCTGTGTTGCCAACTTTTGCATTTCCTTTTAGAGTCACTACACAAGGAATACAATTGATCATCAAGGTTTGTTTTAACTCGTCTATTCAACTCTATTACTTACCGCACTTCATTATGTAGACACTCGGTTTTGTTGATTGGGAAATAGCTTAGAAGCTTGTCTATATATGATGAAATGCAGGTCACACTGACATTATTTTATCATGGTCAAGATCATAAAAGAAACTCATGTTCAATTCAATTGTATCGAACTTCAGACGTGGATGTAATTTTGTCTTCTCATATGGTGATTTCGTTTCCAGACCGAGATTTCTGAATGGTTTTCATATGCCCAACACATCGTGAAGTAAACATTGAAGCTAAGATATAGATTTAAAGGTCTTTGTAATAGTATTAATTTCTGCTTGTTGTTCAAAAAGATGCTTCAAGGTTTATTGCCGGTTTCCCTTTTTTGATTATATTAGACTTGTACAAGCATCTTGTAAGAACTAGCAACCTTTGGTGTAATTTAAATATATCATGTAATGTAATGGCTACACAATGTACATCTGAATACACCTAATTTCAAGCAGACATACTCAATTTAGTTTAAGTCGTCTTTAGCATTTCAATTTTTTTTTTTTTTTTTTTTTTTTTTTTTTGGTACTTATGCATATCTAAAAACATTTAAGTGTTGCACATTGATAATTGTAGGTTATTGGCTAATTTAGGTTGTTAAAGTAAGTGAAATTTGATCATTATTATGATATAAAAACAAAAATAGGAGACCCTTTTCATCCAATATAAATTTATAAAAAATTTACATGATCACTTATAAACTAATAATCATGTCTAAATAAACACCTCGTACAAACGTAACAGCAGGATGAAAGAATAAAATTTTATCACAAGTGGACTCAAATGTTATCATAAAGGTCAAATAAATTGTTCACTTGCAATACAACAAAAACCCCAATGTATACATGAATGATGGGCTGGACTTATCAGTTGGGCCTAGAGATACAGGCCCATCATACATATTTTGGCGGGAGAGATTTACCTCATCCACTAAAATCAAAATGTGTGTACTTATTAAATCCATTACGAATATATTCTCAGCTCCCAAAATCATCACTGCTAAGGTATATTTAATTAATATATCCAATTGATTTGAATTTTTAGCAATTAGGGTTTAAATATATATTTTTAAAAAGTTGAAACGTAATTTTCATGTTGCTGCTGCTTTGGAAATACACTAGGCTTACCTGCTTATGCTGTTAGTATATGTTAATTAGATTAGAATATTAAACAAAAAAAATGAGAATTAGCAAATTAATAAAGATCTTGGTATATTAGTAGACTGATATGGTAATGATAATTTCATTCATATATCTTCTGGTTTTTCTTATGTCTTCATGTACAATCAGTTAGATGATTAATCTTTCAATGTTATGTCATTATTGCTTCTAATCACATACGAGTATGTTACATTTTACTATTATGTGTTTGCTGACATGACATAAAAAAATATATAAAAAATAGTTAATGTTTTTATATGATCAGTGTATTCTGTAACTAAATCCGGAAATTTAATTTTAGTATACGACCATATGTTCATTCGTTGGCCAAAAACAGAGTGGTTGAAAGAATAAAAGTTTATTTGTGATTACTTGGTTGATGATTTGTAAACTAAATATAAAATAATCTATAGTGCTTGATTACTTTTTAGTATTGTATGTATATAAATATAAATGGGACACAGCTATGTAGATTAAGATTTTATGTAAATTCCAAATGAAACACAGTCATGTAGATGGATAATTTATGTCATTACATGAGTATATTATATTTATATTCCAAAGTTAAACAACTAATTATGCTGATAATTGTTAATTAGTGTGATCGATTGGAATTATTAGAAAGAAAGTGATTACATCACTTTCAGCAGATACATAATTTATTATATTTGCGAGACCATAAGTTTACTTTGATTAGTACAGATTCAATCAATATCTTTTGCTTCATCTGCTAATCTTTATTCCTGCCTTACACTAAAATCAAGATCCAAAAAATAAAAACAATCGTCCCATTTTCCAATGGCTATTGGTGAATTATTTCTTGCTGCATTCATCGGTGTTCTGTTTCAGAAACTGGCGTCTACTGACTTCATTAGGCTGGCACAATCTGTGGGAGTATATTCTGAGCTCAACAAATGGAGTACTACCTTGACCGAGATCCAAGCTGTGCTTGTTGATGCAGGGCAGAAGCACTTAAGTGATAGTGCTATTCAGTTATGGCTGAAAGAACTCCAGCACTTGGCTTACGACATAGATGATCTACTCGATGATTTGGCCAGTGAAGCTATGGGTCGCCTGTTGAATCAACAATCTCAAGCCAGCACGAGTAAGGCATTGAAGTTCATTCCAACCAAATTTCATGCTCTTAAATATGGTCATAGGATGAGTGCTAAGCTAGAAGAGATTACATCCAAATTGCAATCTCTTGTTGAAAAGATAAAAATCCTGGGTTTAACTAGTAATACTGAAAGGTCAAATATAGCAAGTCGGCCACGATCAGAGGAAACTTCACTGTTTGTTGAGTCCAAAATTGTGGGCAGGGAAGGGGATAAAGCGTTGTTGCTCAAGAAGTTGTTGGAGAATGAATCATGTAATCAAAATGTTAGTGTCGTGTCTATTGTTGGTCTGGGTGGAATAGGCAAAACTACTCTTGCCCAAGTTTTGTACAACCAAGAACGAGTCAAGGAGCACTTCGAGCTCAGATCATGGGTTTGTGTCTCTAATGAGTTCGATGTCTTTCATATTAGCAAAACTATATTTAAAGATGTAGGTGGGGGGGACAGAAAGTTTGAAAATCTGAATCAGCTTCAAGTGGCCCTTTCAGAACAACTTTAAAAAAAAAGGTTCCTGATTGTTCTCGACGACGTTTGGAACGATAACTACACGGAATGGGAACTCCTTCAACGCCCTTTTCATGTTGGGGCACATGGCAGTAGAATTATGGTGACAACACGGAAGAATACAGTTGCATTGGTCATGGATTCCGTTCAGACTTACCCTCTAGAGGTTTTGTCAAACAGAGAAGCTCTATCTTTACTCGCTCAACATGCATTGGGTGTACGGAACTTCGAGTTACATCCCACACTTAAAAGTGCACAGGGAAGGTATCATGAAGAAATGTGATGGATTGCCTTTGGCTTTGAGGGCACTTGGAAGGGTGTTGAGAACTAAAACAAGCGAGAAAGAATGGGAAGATTTGCTAAGTAGTGAAATATGGAATTTACATAATGAAAGCCAGATTTTTCGAGCTTTAAGATTAAGCTACCATGATCTTCCTCCACATTTGAAGCGTATGTTTGCATATTGCTACTTATTCCCAAAAGATTACACCTTTGACAAGAATGAACTAGTCTTACTTTGGATAGCAGAAGGCTTTTTAAACGAGTCAAAGAAAAGCAAGTCAATGGAGAACTTAGGCCGTGAGTGCTTTGAAGAGCTAGAGTCACGATCCTTTTTTCAGCTTTCAACTAACGATAAATCACGATATAGAATGCACGACCTCTTAAATGACTTGGCAATGAGTGTTGCAGGAGAGTTCTTTTATATGCTGGGTGAAAAGATGTATCTTGACGACATAAACGATGTTTTGGAGAAGTTACGCCACTTTTCATTCATTCGTCAAGAATATGGAATGTATAGAGAGATTAAGGCATTAGAAAGAGCTAGACACTTGCGTACTTTCTTAGCAATGTCAATTAGAGGGTTGAATACTTGGAAAGCCTTCCATTTATCGAATAAGGTTCTTACAGAACTAGTTCCCCGGTTGGTAGTCCTAAGGGTGCTAAACCTATCTAGTTTTTATATTAGTGAGGTACCCGCGTCCATTGTTAGTCTCAAACATTTGCGCTACCTCAATTTCTCCAACACTGAAATTACATGTTTACCCGAAGAAATTGGTGACCTTTATAATCTACAGAGCTTACTGGTGTCCGATTGTCATGAGTTAGGCAGCTTGCCAGACAGTTGTGTGAAGTTAGTTAATTTGCGACATCTTGATATCAGTAATACTCCAAAACTGAAGAAGATTCCCTTGGGAATTTGCAAGTTGGCGGATCTTCAAACCTTATCAAAAGTCATAATTGGAGGAACCGGTGTGTTTGAAATATCTGATCTTGGAGGCTTATTGCATCTGGAAGGTCAACTTTCCATTAAGGGGTTGCATAAAGCGAGGAATGCAATACAAGCAAAGGAAGCTAACTTAGAACAAAAGAAGGGTCTACGTGATTTGGAGATGGAATGGAGCGATGAGTTTGATGACTCTCGGAATGAAACAAAGGAATATGAAGTTCTTGAAGAACTAAAACCTCCTGTTAAGTTAAAAAGCCTGAAGATTTTTCACTACATGGGAGTGAAATTCCCTAGTTGGGTTGGGGATCCCTCATTTATTTGCTTAACCGAGGTTACACTGCGTGGCTGTAAAAGCTGTACTCGCCTACCAACACTTGGACATTTACGAGCACTTCAAAAGTTGTTTGTTGAAAGCATGAATGGGTTGATAAGAATCGGTGTGGAGTTACTTGGACCTGCTAATTCTTGCAATGGTATTGTATTTCCAGCACTTGAAGTTTTTTGATTTAAAGACATGGAGGGCTGGGAGAAATGGTCAACAAGTGGTGCTGACAAAGATATATACACTGGATCGTTTCCTTCTCTTCGTGAGATTTCTGTAGACAATTGTCCGAAACTGGATGTAGTGGTAATTGACTTCTTATTACCCTCACTTGAGGTTTTACGTATAGAAGGATGTTCAGTAGCGGTGTTAAGAAGCATGGTTGGTGTGTCCTCATCCATTATCAGATTGACAATTGAGAATATTAATGGCCTTACCCAGCTATATGGAGAACTTTTAGAGCGTTTCTGTGCGGTTGAATATCTAAGAATTTCAAAGTGTGATGAACTCACTTGCCTGTGTGAATTAGAAGTGGAGGCATGCGAGATTCTTGTGAGTTTACAAAAGTTGGAAGTAAATGGGTGTGCAAACTTGGTGTCATTGGTAGAGAGAAAGGATAATTTGGTGACTAGATGCATGACATCTGTTAGAGATGTGATGATTTCCGATTGTCCAAAATTGGAGAGTTTCAACTGTCCAAATAGTATCGAGAAGTTGGAGATAAAATCTTGTGGTTCAATGACATCCTTGACCTTCCCACCAATGCATGACCTCCAATCTACTTTGAAGGTTATTCGATTCGAGCATTGTAATGATTTGGAGGTGAATTGGGTTTTCAGCAACTTCTTGTCATCACTCGGATCTCTTGAAATTGAAAATATGTCAAATATGAGGACGTTTCCTGAAGGATGCTTGTTTCATCTGACCGAATTGAGTATTCGTGATTGTGATAACATAGAATGCGTTCCAAATGATGGATTTGGTTTTCTTCCACGTCCTTGCCTAAGAGATCTTAGGATCATGCATTGCAAGAATATAAAGTCATTTCCTCATGAGCATTTGAAAATTCTCGCATCTTTGGAAACAATGGTGATACTTAATTGTCCAAGTATGGACTACTCATTTCCCAATGGTTTGTGGCCTCCTAATTTAAGCTGGTTATCAATTGGAGATTTAAAGAAGGGACTGTCTGAGTGGGGGATGCAACATTTCCCAACCTCACTTGTTCATCTATATTTAAAAGGTTGGGATTCAGGAGTGGTTAGATTTGCAGAAAAGGCAGAGGATGAGGAGGAGGAGGAGGAGGATGTGAGGAGGAATACAAGCACCTGTAACTCATCATTGTTTCTTCTTCCATCATCTCTAACTAGTCTATATCTTTGTGGTTTTACTAAGTTGGAATCACTTACAAAAGGCATGCAACACCTCACCTGCCTTGAGAAACTTGGAATTGATAATTGCTGGAAGCTGAGAGATCTACCAGAGACGCTGCTCCCTTCACTTTCACGTTTAATAATTGAAAACCCTTCCCAAGAATTGAAAAAGAAGTGTAGAAAAAGAAGAGGAAAGTACTGGCCCATCATCTCCCAAATTCCCGCCCTTTATATTATTAAGGAAGGAGAAGAAGAAGAAGAAAAAAAATGATTTGGGTTTCAATGACTTAATATGGACTGGGCTAATAGTCTACTGGGCCTTCAGCACATTACTGCTAATTAAGGTATGTTTTTTCAACACGATATATATGTCACCAAAAAAATACGACGTATGTTTTTTCAACACGATCACAGTGTTAATTTGAGTTACGATACGTATCCTACTTCATGTAATGGCTACCGAAATATACATCCGAATACACCTACCTAACAGACCAACTTGATTTACTTTGTCTTCTTTAGATTTTTAAGTTTTAAACAGATGAAGATTGTACCTATGTATATCTATTAACATTCACGTTTACACATTATTAATGGAATGTTAGTGGTCAGTGCATGTAAATTGTTAAAACAGAACCATACCATTTCTTCCGCGTAAATCATATAAAAATGGAGATTAAGATGCGCAGAATCATCAAACTTCTGAGCGTGAGACAGACTGTGCATCACTTGGGACAGTTTGCCGGTTTGGTATGTTGGTTCCAGAGTAGTCCTGTGTTTTACCAGAATTGTGTTAGAACCAAGATTCAGTTATTGGATCTTTGAACATTTTTGATTATTACTTCAGATAAGAATGTACATGTAAGATGACATATGCTGACATGCCTATACAATCATTCATTGGATATAAGTTGACAAACAGTTGGACAATCAGCATACAACTTCAAACCACAAGAACACACAGAACCAATGTATTCTAGAAACTGTTCTGTTACAATCGATTACTTAGTTCCTCTATTACGCGATCACTTTCGAAACGCATATATGTCCAAACACCTATCACAAACCTAACAGCAGGATGAAAGAAAAAGTTTTCATCACAGATATGGTCAAATGTTGATGCTGATGTATGTATTTACAATAGACAGCAAAATTAGAAGGAATGAATTCTATGAAGTACTGAACATATAAAATGTTCCATTTACATGTCAGAAGATTTCAAGCATGATGGATGTTAAGATACAGACAGTGAAAACAACCAAACAGAATGGATAAGCGAGCGAAAGATGAGCAATACCATTCGGAGATATCAAACGTGTTAGAGTTTAAAGCGCTGTTATGAGACAGAGAGAGAATCGAGTTTTGGAAGGAGACTTTGCTAAGCATCAGCTGTAGCATTGGCTAGACGTGCTTGGCCCTTTGCAAATTCATGAAAAGCAAGGCCCATATCTTGTGTTTTTTGATCTTGGAAACGCAAGGTTTCTTCGTTCATTAGCCACACTATTGTCTCAAATATTTTTTTGTTGCTTCCTCATCATCAGCTTTTAGCTGCATGTTACAGTACCAGATAAGTTGGAGCGTACAAACACATTCTGATAATAATCAGTCGTACATAGCATGTCGAAGAGCATTTAATATATAATTAAACTGACTTCTAATTCATGCTCTGCATCTAATATCTTCTCTGATCAAATTAGCCTCAATTTGTTGCTGGAACAGAAATGTAAAACAAAGATGGAGCATCAATAATCAATAAAAATTATTAAAACAGATTGTGTTATAGCAACTCTTTTGTGTCAGTCATTTCTCCCAGCTGATTAGAGGAGGATCAACTCAGGAAACTGAAGGTTATGCAACAAGTTTTGAAATTTTTGTAGAGCTTTTCATAGATAAAATTACAATAATATCCCTGGAGCACAATGTATGTAACTTCGTACACGTCAGTCTGCACCCTACTTTGGCAAGGACTTGTACACATCATGTGATCTTAATTTTATTATTTAATGATTAATAAAATTGCAATATTTATTATTTATTTTGTAATAAGAAAGGTAAGGGTGCGTTTAGTTGAAGAAAAGTGTACCACTTTTACAGAAAATTTTTCCAAGAAAGGTGAAAAATTAGAAAACGCGTTCAAAATGAGTATTTTCCAGAAAAGTTTTCTAAGAAAATGGAAAACTCATTTTTCCATAATATAACTTGAAATTGGAAAACTCATTTTTCAAGTTTTCCACATTTTTCCTTTATACATCTCCCTCCATTTTTCTAAAATTTTCCAAATGCTTTCTCCTAACATCATTTTTCCAAAATGGAAAATACACTACTTTTGAATACATTTTCCTACTTTTGAACACATTTTCAAAATTTTCAACACTTTTCTTGAAAACAAAAACTTTTTTCATTTCTTTGAAAATTGGAGATGGAAAATTATGGAAAATTTTTCACAACTAAACGCAACCCAAGTATTGCCTTGAAAAAGAGTAGGAAAATTTTTTAATGATTTATTTGTTAAATATGTTTACTTTATAATTTTTAGTTATTGACCTTTTCTTTACAAACGTATTTACATAAATAAAGGTACAGCCTACAACAACTACCCGTAATTTGATAGAATGGGCTGGACTTGGTATTTTGGGCTGAAACGAGCCCAAAGACTCTGCCAATGTATAGAGATGGAATGGGCTGGACTTATTATTTGGGCCTACCATACGGTTTATATTTTCACGATTATTTATTAGATAAATTTATTCACAGAATTATGCATTCTTGGCAGGAGAAATTTTGAGAATTGGAGAAGCTCATCACTAAAATGTATGTGTCTACTGATTGAATCCATTACGAAAATATTCTCAGCTGGCAATATCTTCACGGCTATAAAAGGTATATATATTTAATATCCAATTGCTCATGCATTTTAGTGATTAGGGTTTCAAACTTTTTTTTTTGGATTAATATTTCTTATTATAAGCTTACTTATTATTTAATAATTTGATTAAATACATTTTAAGAAAAAATTTGAGAATTAGCAAATGATTTGAGCCTTAATTTGAATGATTAAGTACAACACAAAAATAAGTTTCAGGGCTGACATAACAAATACTCATGCTTACAATTTACAAAGGGCCTGTTTACTTTTCACTTAATGGTCCGTTTCCAGACACTTCTTAATCCACACAAATAAATTGTTGTTTCTTTTTCACCTAATCTGAAATGAATCTCTATTTCTGAAATAGGAGGAAAAGTTAAGCCTTTACCAAAAAGAGGCACTTAATGATAAATATACATTTTTTTAACATTTTTTCTCCAATAGAATTTGAACACGTCATTTTTTATTCAAACTTTATATCATTTAAGTTCATCATTTTGGTCAAAACAAAAATTACATTTACAGCACTTGTTATAAACAGACATATTTATCCAGACAGACATCACATATAAACAGCACTTAATAGGAAAAAAAGTAAACAGCCCCAAAGTATAGTCCACGACTTCTTGTTATTTTTTAGCGATTGCTAATCCGTAGGTAGATAAAGTTGGATTGGAATAACTTACAAGTGGAAGACAGCTATGGACATAAAGAGTTATCCAAGAGACCAATGCTTAAAGCTGACATATTCATTCACGCAACTTTCAAGTCATCCCAATTCCTTTTTCATATTCATTACTTACTCTGAAATCAAACCACCTGAGAAACAAACAACCTTTCATTTTCAAAATTAATCCAATGGCTATTGCTGAAGTCTTTCTTGGCGCATTCATCAGTGTTTTGTTTGAGAAACTGGCCTCTGGTGAATTGATCAGGCTGGCTAGATCAGCCGGGATCTATTCTGAGTTGGAAAAATGGAACAGCACTTTGAACCAAATCCAAGCTGTGCTTGTTGATGCAGGCCAGAAGCACTTGGTAAGTACTGCTATTCAGTTATGGCTGAACAAACTTCATCATTTGGTTTATGATATAGACGATCTACTCGATGATTTAGCCACAGAAGCTATGCGTCAACAGTTTAATCGTCAATCTCATGGCAGGACTAGTAAGGTATTGAAGTTCATTCCAAACAAATTTCATGCTCTTAAATATGGTCGTAAGATGGCTTCTAAGCTAGATAAGATTACATCCAAATTGCATGCTCTTGTTGAGGATACAAAGATTCTGGGTTTAATTAGCAAGGTTGAAAGCTCAGTTACAACACGTCTGCAACCTGAGACAACTTCGCTGGTTGATGCATCCAAAATTGTAGGAAGGGATGGGGATAAAGAGGCACTGCTAGAGAAGTTGTTGGGGAATGGATCATGTAATCAGAATTTCAGTATCGTGTCTATCGTTGGTCTTGGTGGAATTGGCAAAACCACTCTTGCCCAAATTTTGTACAACCAAGAGAAAGTTAAGAAACACTTTGAACTCAAATCATGGGTTTGTGTCTCTGATGTGTTCGATGTAGAGAAAATCAGCAACGCTATATATAAAGATGTAAGTGGGGAGGACGGAAAATTTAACACTCTAAATCAACTTCAAGTGGCCCTTTCTGAGAAACTTTCAAAGAAAACGTTCTTAATTGTTCTAGACGATGTCTGGAACGAAAACTACACGCAGTGGGAACTCCTCCAACAGCCTTTCGCTACAGGGGCCCCTGGAAGTAAAATAGTTGTGACAACACGGAAGAATAAAGTCGCATCAGTGATGGACTCCACTCAAGCTTACCCTCTGGAGGTTTTATCGCATGAAGAAGCACTATCTTTGCTTGCTCAACATGCGTTAGATAAACAAAACTTCAATTCACATCCAACACTCATGTTGCACGGTGAAGGTATCGTCAAGAAATGTGACAGATTGCCTTTGGCTTTGAAATTACTTGGAAGGGCGCTTAAAGGAAAAACAGAGGAAGACTGGGTGAACTTGTTAAATGTTGAAATATGGAATTTACCTGTTGAAAACGAGATTCTTCCATCTTTAAAAGTAAGCTACTACTATCTCCCTCCACATTTGAAGCGTATGTTTGCATATTGTTGCTTATTTCCCAAGGATTACTGCTTCAAGAGGGATGAGTTAGTCCTACTGTGGATGGCAGAAGGGTTCCTGAATAAGACAACTGGAAGCAAAGAAATGGAGAGTATAGGTCGAGATTGCTTCAATGAGCTAGAGTCCAAGTCATTCTTTCAACGTTCAACTGATGATAAATTGTTATACACAATGCACGACCTCATAAATGACTTGGCAGCGAGTGTTGCAGGAGAGTTCTTTTTTATGCTGGGTGAAAAGATGGATCTTGACGACAGAAATGATGTTGTGGAGAAGTTCCGCCACTTTTCATTTATTCGTCAAGAATATGGAGTGTATAAAAAGTTCAAGGCATTAGAAAGAACTAGGTGCTTGCGAACTTTCTTAGTGATGTCAGTTATGAATATTCATTGGAAATATTTTTACTTATCAAACAAGGTGCTTGTCGATTTACTTCCTAAGCTTAGGTTCTTAAGGGTGGTAAGCCTAGCACATTATTCAATCACTGAGGTACCACAATCCATTGGTAGTCTCAAACACTTGAGGTACCTCAATCTTTCTCACACCGACATCACATGTTTACCTGAACAAATCAGCCACCTTTACAATCTTCAGAGCTTGTTGGTGTCCGGTTGTCATCATTTATCCAGCTTACCACACAGTTTTGTAAATTTAGTTAACTTGCGACATCTTGACATTAGCGATACTCCAAAGTTAAACGAGACACCTCTAGGCATTGGTGGGTTGACGAGTCTACAAACTCTATCCAAAGTAATTATTGGAGGAGCTAGTGGGTTCAAACTTTCCGATCTTAAATACCTATTGCATCTTCAGGGTCAGGTTTCCATTAAAGGACTACATAAAGCTATAAATGCAACACATGCAAATGAAGCCAACTTGAAGCAAAAGGAAGGTATTAGTGTTTTGGACTTGGCTTGGAGTGATGATGTCTCTGATGATACTTGGAATGAAAGAGTGGAGTATGAAGTACTTGAAGGGCTAAGGCCGGGTGATCAGCTGATAAGCCTCAAGATTTTGTACTATAGGGGAACAAAATTTCCTAATTGGGTTGGTGATCCCTCATTTGTTTGCTTATCTGAGCTTACATTGCGTGGTTGTATAAGTTGTACAGGTTTACCAACACTTGGACATCTACCGATGCTTCAAAAGTTGTCTATTGAAAGCATGAATGGGTTGAAAAGACTTGGTCCAGAGTTACTTGGACATGCTGATTCTTGCAATGGTATTGCATTTCCAGCGCTTGAAGTTTTGACATTTATAGATATGCAGGGCTGGGAGGAATGGTCAACTAGTGGCTCTGACAACGATGGAATAGTTGGATTGTTTCCTTGTCTTCGTGACATTTATATTATAAATTGTCCTAAACTGGATGTAGTCACAGTTGACTTGATACCATCACTTCAGGTTTTAAATGTACAAGGATGTTCGGTGGCAGTTTTAAAAAGCATGGTTGTTGTGTCCTTATCCATAATTAGACTGACAATGGAAAATATTAAAGGACTTACTATGTTATACAGAGAAGTATTAGAGCATCTTAAGGTAGTTGAATATCTAAGCATTTCACAGTGTGATGAACTCACTTACCTGTGTGAATTAGGAGTGGAGGCATGTGACATTCTGGTGTGTTTGCAGACCTTGAAAATAAGTTATTGTGTAAACTTGGTGTCATTAGTAGAGAGAAAGGTGAATTTGGTGCTTAGCGGCATGAATTGTATTAGAGAAGTGGAAATTAGGAATTGTCCGAAATTGGAGGGTTACCACTGTCCAAATAGTATCCAGAAGTTGTCTGTATATGATTGTGATTCAGTGACATCCTTGACCTTCCCACCGATGGTTAATTTACAAACCTTGGAAGTGAGGGGCTGTGTAAATTTGTTGTCATTGGTGGAGGATAATGTGAATTTGGTGATTAGAGAAGTAATAATTTCCGATTGTCCAAAATTGAAGACTTACAACTGTTCAAAGAGTATCGAGAGCTTAAAAATATTCTATTGTAATTCAGTGACATCCTTGACCTTCCCATCAGTGGACAACACTCCGTCTACTTTGAAGGTTTTTTATTTGTTGTCTTGTGATAACCTGGAGGTGAATTGGGTTTTTAGTAGCTTCTTGTCATCACTCGGATCTCTTACATTATGGAATATAAGGGATGTGAGGTTGTTACCTGAAGGATGCTTAGTTCATCTCACTCAATTGAGTATTTATGATTGTGAGAACATAGAATCCATTCCAGAAAATGGTTTTGGATTTCTTCCGCTTCTCTGCCTAAGAGAACTTAGGATCAGACATTGCAAGAATATAAAGTCAATTCCACATGAGCACTTGCAAAGTCTCACATCTTTGGAAGAAATGTCGATAGTTGATTGTCCAAGTATGGAAGACTCATTTCCTAGTGGGTTGTGGCCTCCTAATCTAAGAAGGCTAGAAATAGGAGAGTTAAAGAAGGGAATGTCAGAGTGGGGGATTCAACATTTCCCATCCTCACTTGTACTATGGTTATTTGGTGAAAGATCAGGAGTGGTTAGATTTGCAGCAAAGGCAGAAGAGGAGGAGGAAGGGGATATGAAGAGGAATAGCAGTAATACTTCATCGTCATCTTTTCTTCTTCCATCATCTCTAACTAGTCTATTAATTAGGGATTTTAAAGAGTTGGAATCAGTTAGAAAAGGCATGGAACACCTCACCTGCCTTCAGGAACTTAGAATTGGTAACTGCCCGAAGCTGAGAGATCTGCCAGACACGCTACTCCCTTCACTTTCACGTTTGTATATACTTCCACTTTCGGGAGAACTGGAAAAGAAGTGTAGAAGAAGAAAAGGAAAGTACTGGCCCATCATATCTCAAATCCCTCACTTTGTAATTAGTACTAGATAATATGGGCTGGGCTTATTTCCTACTGGGCCTCATATACATAAATGCTTTCAAGCTTCAAATGATAGTTGGCCGGAGAGAGATTGGCTGGGCTCATCACTGATAACCAACATATTCAGTTATTCACACACCTCGTAAGTAAGCTATCTTTATAATACTTGTACATAAAACCTGAAAAGGTATGTTGTAATATACCCGATTTATTATTATTATTATATATTAATTATTATGGTTTATTTATGTCCAGCTGGTACTTTAATCGCATTTTATTTTTATGTTTTAGTGTTGATCTTAGGTTGATGTTGTTACCACTAAACTTATGTTATATCTTGTTTTGTAATTGACATTACAAGGTCACTTGATGACTTTCCAGTGTTGTCACCTTTTGCATTCCCGTTGAGATGATATTACTTGATTAATGAGAACGCAGTAGAAGGATAGCTGTAAATAAACATGATTGATCATCAAGGTTTGTTCTAACTCATCTATTCAACTAATTTTATTACTTACTGCACTTCATTTTATGGACACTCTGTTTTGTTGATTTGGAAATAGCTTAGGAGCTTCTTTATCATAAAGATGAAAGGTGAAGATCATAAGGCAACCGTATGGCTATATGATTTTAAGACTGAGATTTCTGGATGTTGTTCATATGCTAAATACATCGTGAAGTGAAAGCAAGCTGTAACAAAGATATAGATGCAATGGATCTTTTTATCAGTATGATTTCATAATGTTGTTCTAAGAAGATGTTAGAAGTTTGAATTACCCTGCCGATTTCACTCTTTTAATTTGTACAATTGTATATCGAATACATGAATGCTGTGTGTTTTTCCAAATCTTGAATCTCTTAAACTTGTTCAAGTGTGTCGTTAGAACTAACAACTTAGATATGAATTTTTGTACGAATTAAATACATCATGTAATGGCTACAGAAATGCACATCTGAATACATCTAACTTACGGACCAACTCGATTTAGTTTATGTGTCTTCTTTGGCATTTTAAGGTCTGTTGATTCCTAATTAGCCTCCATTTTACCATAATAAATGTGTTAATATTAGCAATCAAAAAGAAAAAAATAATAATTATTGATTTCCATAAGAATATGAACGTCTTAGTTAGATGTAAGATGACACATGCTGGACATGCATATACATGTCATTCATTGGATAAATAAGTTCAAAATAAATAGTTAAATCATCGGTTATTACAACAAAAACACATACAACCGTATTATATAAGCTGTTTTATTACAATTGATTACTTGATTCTTCTACTAATTCAAATTACTTGATCACTTTCAAAATGTATATCCAAACAACCCCTACAAACCTAACAGTAGGATGAAGGAAAAAGTTTTCATCACAAATATGCTCAGATGTTAATGCTGACATATATTCAGAATATAAACTGCAAATTTGAAAGCTAAAAATTCTATAAAGTATCCAAAATATAAGGAAATCTTTAACTTTCTTGCATTTGTTTGTTAGGCAGAAGTACAGAACCGAAGATTTCAAACATGATGGACGTTAAGATACAGACTGAAAACAAACAAACAGAACGGATAAGCGAGCGTTTAAAGATGAGTAATACCATTCTGAGATATCAAACGTGTTGGAGTAGAAAGCAGTGTTATGAGACAGAGAGAGAATCGAGTTTTGGAAGGAGACTTCGCCAGGCATCAGCTATACCATTGGCTAGACGTGCTTGGCCCTTCGCAAATTCATGGAAAGCCAGACCCATATCTTGTGTTTTTTGATCTTGGAATCACACGATTTCTTCATTCATTAGCCGCACTATTGTATCAAATCTTCTTGTTGCTTCCTCGCCGTCAGCTTTTAGCTGCATACCATTGGAATACAGTTACATTCTAACAATAATAAGCATTTTTTAATATTTGATAAACATAATGACCATTTCTTAGTCAGTTTTGGACAATAAGTTTCATACCACATCTGCAACCAAGCTACTAAAACAAATTATTTGTGGAAAAACAATATTACTTACTAGTTATTACCTTCTTACAACCTAATTTTAAGAACTTCCATTTTAATTTTACTGTCAGTCTGTCACAATTTTTATCATAATATGTTGTTTTAGGTATATTACTTCTCTAATCAGAATTTGCCAAAAGCTCAAATATCTGATTATCTAATGATTACAAACTCAAACTAAGGAAGCACTTCCAAACACTTTTTTATGTGATTTGCAGATTCTCTTACATTTTGTTTGCGTTATAAAACTACCAAGAAATGATGAATGTCTATATTAATAGTACTCATTCAGGACTCGAGAGTCTGCACTCATATCTCCTGTTTATATTAGATAGCATGCTGTACAGCAATAAATATATGATCAAACTAACCTCTTCTAATTCATGCTCTGCATCTAACATCTTCTCTGATCGAATTAGCCTCAATTTGTTGCTGAAACAGAAAAGTAAAACAAATATGGACAATTATTAATACATATAATATACTGCGTTTATAACACATATATTAGCTAGAATCGAAATTTGTCAAATGGGATAAAGGGGTCAAAAGTCAGAAAAAGCATATGTCTAATGCATAAAACCTCATAAATCATTTAAATCAATAAAATAAAAGTTTATGACAGATACAATATAGTTTCCGTACTCATAATTGACGCACCAACTCTTTTAATAAACAAGTACTGTATTATTTTAGAACAAACGTGTTTCTGGTGAGCCAAACCCATTTTAGTCAGTAGCAATAAATTACTCATTCTAACACGTTATCCAGCCCTCCCATGTTGCCACCGTTAAGTTATGTGATCTAGATGATCACGTGGAATATAGCATAATGGAAATTGATAATAAAAATCTCACAGATCAATTTCCTTTAGCTTTATCGTCTCCGCCAGTTCACACTGCTGCCTGAAAGCATTGGCCCTCTCTGCTATCGTACCCTGTTTACAAATCAAATGCGAGATATTATAAAAACTCTAAAAATTAGAAACACAAGTGTGACTGTCAATGGCAAGCTTTGGAAGTTCAACACTTACCTTGATAGATTGCACAGCACGTACATAATCCTTCAAAGGTTCTTCAAAATCCATTAGAAGATGCTGAGCCTGTTTGATAGAGAACATAAAGAAAATTGTGAGATACAGCATTTACTTGCAAAGATTCTATCAATATGTTCAATACTACGCACTGATGTTCATAAGTTCAAACTTCTGCTTTTCGTTCAAAATAATGTAGATATAATAGCCACTGACTTCTCTTTGTAGCTTGACTGATAGCATCTCCGACCTTGCTCCAAGCTCAGAAAATGCAGTCCCAAGAGCATCTCCTTCACAAGCACCAAGAAGCTTGATTGCCTTGCCAATATCTGCTAGAGATTGCCCCAACTCTGAAACATTTTTTTTTTAACAGATTGTGTTATGGCAACTCAGCTGTGTTGGCCTTTGTTGAATAGAAGCAGATCAACCCATTTACTAATGAACTCATCGATTTAAGTTATGCTTTATCTCAGTTGAGTAACAAACAAAATATCTTATAAGCAAAATGGGTCAACTGAGACAAAAGTCGCCTAAAGTGTATCTTTAACACATAAAACCTCCTCCCAAACAACTTTATTCAAAAAGTTTGATTATTACTGAGACAATGTATATTTTGCTATATATTTGAGGCATTATATAAGTTAAGTACAAACAATTAATAACTTAAACCATATATAAAATTGTTTTAGAGCAAAACTTTGATTATTACCCCAGCCTGTTTTGATGCACACCAAAAATTACCCATTTTAAGCCAAACACCTTCTGACCAACTCATTTTGCCACCTCTACAATTTTTATAATCAGTTGTATGAAATCCTCATTCAGTTCTAAATAAAGTAAGAATGTGAACTAAACCACAAACGCCAAATTACAATCCAAAATCAAGATTCACGTTAGCTTTCATCTCGGTGCTCTTTAGAACTGTCAGTTGTGTTTGATATTCATCCAAAACGTCTGGTTTATAAAAGCTGGAGGAAATACTGAAAGGACAAAGAACTAGTATAGAGGCTTTTACAAGCTTTAAATACCTCTGTGCCTCTTTACTAGACAATATGCATGCTTCTGAGCTTCAGCTAAGTGATCTTCAAGTTCAAATATATAGTGTTTCAGCTTCTCATTCTTCCACTGGCTTTTCTTTCCCGAGAACTATATCACTCACTTCAGACTGAACATCCTGTCACGTTCATAACAACATATTATATTATTATTACCTGATACATTTATGTAATGCCGGACAAAAATAAAATATATAACCAAATAATCATGAAACTGAAAACAAAAATTATGTAATCTGGTACACACACAAATAAATTAATAAATAGTAAATCAGTGAAAAGAAAGAAAAATCACAATTATAGTTAAGCTACCTAATTTCTTAACTTTTGCTACAAGAATTTTAGCCTTATGCCAAATTATGTAAAAGATGCATGTAATGATGTTTTTCACCAGTAGTATATATATGGTTTTCCAAAATCAAAGTTTTGCAACCTGAAATTTTCCTAAGCACATGGTTGACAATAAATGAACCTCCCTATTTATTTGCATTCAGTAATATACTTCCAATTGATTTTTATTCGATCATATGTTTTACGATTTTACCCTGAATATCTGCATCAAATCAGACGGCTTCTTCTTGAAGATTTCAACCACTTGCATAAATGGCCCAGTGGTAGGGAGTTCACCTGGCCTCCTAGATGTAAGGGGGTTCGAACCCTGCTCTGGGTAAACATTTATCAAGGTAGGTACCGCCGCCGCTAACCCACACGCCCCACCCGGATTCGAGCCTCTGGGCATTAAAATCCCATGCCCCGGTTGTGGGGTCACTGTGGACAGGTGTCCGGTTGTGGGGTCACTGTGGACAGGTGTTTAGCCGGGCAGATCGTCTTTTGCGGATGGGACACTGCGGATCTACGGATCCGGGATCCAGAGGGTATCCTCCACCTACCTTTTTTTTCTTCTTGAAGATTTCAGTCAACGCATAGGATAAGAACTACTGGAAAGATTAAATGTGTAGATAAGAAACAGACTAAATCTCACCTACAGTGCTCTTCTCTGGAAGAGGAGGAATGAAGATACCCTTGTACTTCTCAAAGAGACGATCACGCAACCAAACAAAATCCGTGTACCGTCTAATCACAATCTTTTCAGGTCCCTGATATTCAGGGAAGTTTGTCTGCAACACAAGAAATCAGTGAAATAACAGTACCCCTATGGTTTTAATACATCAATACTATCATAAACAGAACAAAAACTCTGTAGTAGTTAAGCAAAATGATGTTAGTCTCTCCACTGGAGACTGGAGCATATAAATTAAGTTCCTCCTTAGCATTTGACTTTTTATATTTATAAACCAATTCAACATTGTTGCAATTAAGAAATGGGATTTTGTATTTTTCGTATGATTTTCATGATTGAATTCTACTACGTATTTATCTTTGATTTTATTTACCAAGTAAAGTAAAGTTATGTATGTAAATTAAAAATAAAAATATAGCAAATTTTGTTACTGATTATACGATATCATTCAGTTGTTATCACAAATACTAATCTTTAACTTTCTTGTTAGTATTGGTGTTAATGTCGAAGTAAAATAGGCTCGTACTCAACTCATTTAAAATTTACCGAGCTGAAAATCGGCTCATTTCGAGCCTAATATATATACCTTGAGTTCGGCTCATTTGGTATTTGGTATTATACAAGTTCGAATTTGTTTATTTTACAATATTATTTATTTTATTATTGTTATGTTATTAATCTATTATAGTGTTTTTTTTAAGTTATATATAACAAGATTTAGTATTCGTATATTATACATTATATAATACTAGCGTTAAACCCGTGCGATGCACGGCTAAAAATATATAATGTCTTAAAATGTGAATCATAAGTTAAAACGGTATATATAAAATGTTTTAATCATATTGAACTTTATGTCTTATACAATTTTTATAAGGATGATGTTTAGTACGTCATCGTTTTTTACCTGTACACCATCAATTAAGCTTTAAGATGTTGTATTGAACAACCGTGTAAATCATTACTGTGGTGTACGGTTTAAAATTGTGGTGTACGAATCATTTATCTTTGAATTATCGTTTTTGGTGACATCAAAAAAATTAATAGATAATATTGAGTAGGGGACCCACTTAAAACTTTCAGCGTGTGTATAATAGAAACTTCAAGCCAAAGTTGTGGTGAAACAATTTAGGTTCAAGGAGCTCATTTTAGCCCAGGAGGGGACACTTGATGATAGAGCGAGAGCAAAAGAAAGGTATAATGAAGCCAAAAGGGACGCAAAGAAGGGAGTTGCACAAGCTAAACATAAAGCGTACGAGGACTTGTATAGGAAACTAGACTCCAAATATGGAGCAAACGATATCTACAAGATTGCCAAAGCTAGGGAGCGACGGAGAAGAGATCTAGAAAACATTAAATTTATCAAAGACGAAAGTGGACGAAGCATTGTGAAAGAGGACGAAATTAGGAAGAGATGGGAAGAGTATTTATCATCTCTTTTTATCGGGAGAGGGCGAGGGCATAACAGTGAACCAGAGAGTATCACGGCAAGTCTACAGTTTCTAAATAACTGCTACTGCACAAGGATAAATCAAGAGGAAGTAAGGTCGGCCCTACGGAAGATGGGGAGAAACAAAGCAGTAGGACCTGACCAGATTCCCATAGAGGCATGGCGGTGCCTAGGAGACGATGGAGTGAGGTGGTTGACAAATCTTTTCAACAAGACCTTTATTAGTGCTAGAATGCCCGATGAGTGGAGATTGAGCGAGGTTATTGGCCCATTTACAAGAACAAGGGTGATGCGCAAATCTACGGCAACTACAGAGGTATAAAACTACTTAGCCATACTATGAAGCTATGGGAGAGAGTGGTGGAGACAAGACTTCGATGTGAGACAAAGGTGTCGAAAAACCAATTTGGTTTTATGCCAGGACGTTCTTCGATCGAAGCGATACACCTTATTAGAAGTCTTATGGAGAAGTATAGGGAAAAGCAAATGACATTACACATGGCTTTCTTGGACTTGGAGAAAGCCTATGATAGTGTTCCACGTGAGTTGATTTGGAGGACCCTAAATGCTAAAGCTGCACCGGGTAGATACATTAGAGCTATCAGAGATATGTACGAAGGAGCGAAGACTTGCGTTCGAACACCAATGGGAAACACAGGGTATTTTCCAGTGGAAATAGGTTTACACCAAGGCTCTGCCCTTAGTCCCTACCTTTTTGCCTTGATCCTAGATGAGTTGTCGCGAGGGATACATGAGAGCATACCTTGGTGTCTGACTTTTGCTGACGATATCGTGCTAGTCTCAGAAACCAAGGATGAGCTGAATAGGAACTGGAGCAGTGGAGCGTGGCCTTAGAAGATAATGGCCTGCGGATCAGTCGACAAAAGACCGAATATTTACAGTGTGACTTCGATAGGAACGAGGACGAGGATAACGATAGAGTGGACATCCGCATTGGGGACCAGATCTTACACCCGCATGAGTCTTTTAGATACCTAGGATCAATGCTACATAAATCGGGGAGATTAGACGATGACGTGACCCACCATATAAAAGCGGGTTGGGTGAAGTGGAGAGCAGCGACAGGTACCATGTGCGATCAGAAAGTCCCTCTTAAACTGAAAGGGAAATTTTATAGGGTGGCTATCAGACCAGCTATGTTGTATGGAGCAGAGTGTTGGCCGCTGACGAAAGCACAAGAGAGAAGGATGGAAGTGGGGGAAATGAGGATGTTAAGGTGGGCGTGTGGTAAAACCATGTTTGATATGATACCGAATGGAGTTTATAGGGAGGTACTAGAGGTTGCGAGCATCACCAACAAGATGAGAGAATGACGACTTAGATGGTTTGGACATGTAAGGAGGAGATCGCCGGAAGTGCCGGTTAGGAGAGTAGAAGCACTCACAGTAGACGGGGTAAGGAGAAGGGGTAGACTTAGACGTAGGTGGGAGGATAGACTGAAGCTTGATATGAGGGAGCTTCTTCTGACCGAGGACATGACTTCTGATAGGAAATTGTGGAGGTCTAGGATTAGGATAGATGAGTAGGGATTTTAAGTAGATAGATAGACTTATATATTCATATATACCTATATATACATATATTTTTGTATTTATATTAGCAGTACTACGATAGATGAGTGTGATATATTTTTTTCATAGGTAGATTATGTTTTATATATGTACCTATCTCATTGTCATATACTTCTTATATATACTTATATATATTTATTTGTATATATAAAACAAAATACTTAATAGTTACGTATACATATTTTTGCACATTTTAAACAAAATACTTGAGCACGATGGTCATGATAGTTATGTAGATTTAGGTTAGACGAGTTGGGACTAGGTATGAGGGTCTAGTATTAGAGCTTTTTCGGTCTAGGTTTAAGTATAGGTTTTCTAATATAGTGATATCTTATGTGTATCTAATTATCGTTTGATATTTAACCAAATTTTAGACTTATATTTTATTTTGTTTGTATATCTATGCTATGGTTATATATACTTCCTATATATCTATTAGTTTCGTATAATATACTTAAATATTTTTCGTATTTATGTACTTATGACATTTTTAGATTGTGTGTATCTATATATAATATATGTTTCCATCCGATATACTTATTGTTTTTGTATAATAAATCCACGTGCTTATATATATATATATATATATATATATATATATATATATATATATATATATATATATATATATATATATATATATATATTTATACATGTATATTTTTTATATGGTATTCCATGTATCTAGTTTATAGCTATGCATCGCATATATACCTTTTTACATCCTATATTTTTTGTTGTTGGCCGGAGGTCCCTTGGGAAGCAGTCTCTTTACCCTCGGATAAGGGATGTTCTTTCTTTACCCTCGGGTAGAGGAACGACTCTCTTTACCTTGTGTAGAGGAATGACTGTCTACATTTTACCTCCCCCATACCCCGAAATTACGGGATTGGGTAATGTTGTTGTTGTTGTATATAATAGAAACTTCTTTTTACCGATATTAGTGATAATAATATTTTATAAATTTTAACCCCTCAAAAATGAAATAAGAACAACTATAGTTTCTCCCTGCAAGATATCAATGAAATGGGAAGGTTAGAAAAATATGCCCTATGTTATAAAGTGACATTTTCCAGCTAAAAATAATTGTCTGTTCATTGTAACATTTTCGTTTCTAGTAGTTATAATATGTTAAAGTTGCAACAATTTGATAAACAGTGTGTATGTTCATAGTGATGTTTGGAAACAGAAATTGTATCAATTACTATAACAATTTTGACGTTTCATTGAATAACTAATATGTATATATATGTACAAAACATAAATCATTCAATAGCGATCAAATATATACAAAATATATAAATGTGACATTATATATATTTGAAAAGTAATATAAACAAAACTAAAACTCTTTCAAAAAAAAAAAGATGAACTTGATCTACCTATCCATAAAGCTTTTATCTAAATTATAAAATAACTAAATTATGTCCCCTCATTCTATAAGATGATAACAAAAAATTTCAAATTAACAAAACTATAATGAAAGCTATAATAACACTAAAAGTATGTTATCTTCAAGGTCAGCTTTCCGTTCAAGGATTACATAAAGTTACAAATGCAACACATGTAAGGGAAGCTAACCTGAAGATGATTAATTTGGATCTTGAGAGGAGCGGCAATGTCTTCGATGATACTTGGAAGAGATTAGAGTATGAAGTACTTCAAGGGCTAAAGCCGGGTGAGTAGTTGATAAGCCTTGAGATCTTGTGCTACATGTGTACAAAATTTCCTAGTTGTGTTGGTGATCCCTCGTTTGTTTGCTTAACTGAGGTTACAAAAAATTGAGAATTAGCTCATGATTTGAGCCTCACCTACTAGTTTCACAGCTTCATTTGAAACCGTTTGGCTGAAATTAAAAGGATTAAGTACAACACAAAAATGAGTACTCAGCTCATTGATGCATGATAATAAGTTTCAGGGGCTGACATAACAAATGAATACTTGTGCTTACAAATTGGCATATGATTGTACGTCTATATAAAGTATAGTGTATGAATTGTTATATTTTTGTGATTCCTAATAGGTAGATTGATTAAGTTGGATTGAACTCCATGATTAAGTGGGTTTTTCTTAAGTTCAAATCTCATAAACTTGTAAAGGCATTGACATATTAAATAGTAGTTTATCTTTATGAAGTAGGTCATGCATGATGAAATTCGACACAGGCCGATATTCATATTTATAGTATGTCTTAGAAGTTGGTATATATGTAGACCTCCTTTACTTGCTAATGAGTCAATTTGAGTTATGGTTTATCCCTAAAGCGTAAAGTGTTTAACAAATTTTATCCATGGACATGCGTATACCTGTCATTCATTTAATACCAGTCTCAAGACAAGAAGGGGAAAAGGGCATAATAAGTTTACAAACAGTTGGATTAGTGTTTATTACAACTCAAACAACAAAAACTCATACAACCAACGTATTACATACAAGTATTGTTGGAATAGTGTCCAAGGTCATAACTAAATTGGTAAGAATAGCATAAAGTAGAGTCCTTTTTGGGTCGCCCTCAATGAACAGTATCGGGAAATAAACAAGAGAGAATTAATTATTGGATTAATTAATAGAACATTTTGGAAAGTGGATCCAACCGCCGGTTGGAAGGTTCAACCGGCGGCTAGAGTCTAAAGGGTTAAGGCGGTGGAACGAACCAATAGAGTATTCTGGAAACAGATCCAACCGCCGGTTGGAAGGTCCAACCGCCGGTTGGAATTCCTGCAGGTTTGTCCCACATCGGCCAGAGGATGAAACCCTGGGCCTCCTCCTACCCTATAAATAGGGACCTCCCCTATGCTTTCAAAGGCATCCCAGAATTGATAGTTTTCAGTTCTTTCTATCTTTCTCATTTCTACTCCTTGTGAGAGTTTACACGACTTAGAGTCGGGACCCTAGGAGTTTGGGAATTTCTCTTGGTTCGTGGGTGTGAAGCATTAGAGGTGTTCTGGTTTGGGCACTCGCCTTCAAAAGCAAGAAGGTTCTGCAAGGTGGTCTACGTGTGAGAAATTGGTTTTCTCTAAGGTTAGTAATTTCTTATTTATCTTATTTATTTTATTGCTTTTATTTATTCAAGTTAAGATCCTTAGGGTTTAGTTTCCTAATTGCCTTAGATTAATTTTGTTATATTCCGATGCGTATATTAATCTAGTTAGGGAATAGAAAACCCAACAGTGGTATCAGAGCCTTAGCTTAATAAATATTAGCATTTAATTATCTGCAATAGTATGTAAGTAAAGATAAATTGGAAATTGGCTTGTCTAAATTGGTAAAAAGAATTTACACTTTAGACTCTATATTTTGAAATGTTTAAAATATAACCCTAAATTTTAAAATGTTTTAAAATAGAACCGTAGACTTTAAGAGTTTAAAGAGAAGACTTTACATATGTTATGAGCTATAAGTATATGTATAATTAAAGTTAAATACATCGTCAGTCAATTGATAAATCGGCTCACCCATAGTGAACAAACTATAAGAGAGGTATAAGGCGGGTCGCTCTGCTTCCCTAAAGAAGTCAGGTTTTTAATAGGCTTTGCGCTGACCTGCTTCTCCGCTTCTTTGTGCGTTCAATGGAGCTACCGAGGACTTTTGATAGGATGATGTCAAGATCAAAAGTATGACCTAAAATTACTAAAACAAAATCCCGTTCTAGATACTAAAATGTGAATAGTATGCTAACCCATGAAAATCACACAGTTTTCGTATGATCTGTTAATGGAGCATGTGTGGTTTATCGGCACATTAATATGAGATCATATTCAGAGGTGATGTGAAACTCGCGATTCTCGAGCGTACTCGGGCCGGGGACCACGCGGGTTTTGCATGGTTAAGTTCACCATCTTGTTTATGATCCTCGGCATACCAGTCATGAATGGTAGATGAGCATATTCGAGATTAACATGCCGTTGATAAGAATCAATGAATCTCAAAAGAACTAGGAGTTTAATAGAGAATGAAATTGACAACGGCATTGTCTACCTAAAATAAATTCGCAATATGATTACGGCAAATCTTTTCATAAAATGAATCTAAAATATGGATCCTATCCTTAATTTTGTAATTGGGTAATTAATTGAGGAATATTCAAACTAACTAAAACTGTTTATCTTATAGATGTCTTCTACAAATGGTAATAATCCTCCCGTCCCCAATCCCGCACATAACTCGAACTTCTCACTACTCTCGGTTCTTGGAAGGGAAAGACTGACTGGTCCAAACTATATGGATTGGATGCGTAACCTAAGGTTTACCTTGAGGTACGAGAACAAGGAGTATGTTCTCGATGAGCAGATTCCCTTAATTGATGATGATTCAACCCAAGAGGAGATTGAGGCACACATGAAACATTATGATGATGCGAATAAAGTGTCTTGTATCATGGCATCCTCCGTGAGCCCCGAGTTGCAAAAGACTTTTGAGAACACTTGGGCTTAAGAAATGAACCAACAGCTTAAGGAAATTGATGTCGCTTATGAAAGCGCGTCTTGTTTTACAATTTATAAATAGAAATACCTAATAAATACTTTCAAGCGACCAGGCAAGAATACCCGATCAATTGTAAATATAGATTTGGTAAGTCAGATTCGAACACAGGAAAAATGGTGGAATATTTAAAATAGAAATTAACAATTAACTAGAAAGCGGTAAATAGGGGGGCGTTTTAGTTCCGTACGAACATTTGTTTAGAAAACATTTAATTTAAAATAAACAAACTTAAATAAAACTTTAAATTAAAATAATAAATAAATAATAACAATAAATCCTAATTGGAAGGAATAAGTAATTGTATAGTTAATGTCACTTAGATTCATATTTCCCGATTTATTACGTATTGATTATCTAATTGTGATTCTTTTAGATCAACTTAATACCAAATTCTTCAATGAATACTAAGTCGAATATGAACTAGCCAACGTTTCGGGTCCAACTAATTCCTATAATCCAGGGTCCAACATGAAACACTGGTTCCAATGTCACAAGATGATCAGTCAATTGTGTGCCTTTCCCTAAATTATGCATTAAACATTCACAACTCGTTATAATTAACTCTATGGTATGACTCAACAATACCCAATAATTAACTTATTGTCTTATTCATTTTAAAGTAGATAATTATTGTATACTCGACCTATCAGACTCAACGTATTTAGTGATAGTCCAAAACCCTAAGGTAGTAATAGCAATAATCAATAATCTTAAAGGAACTCAATCTCATTAAAATTATTAATCACGTAAAGCAACAATAATAACTAGTTACCAATAAACAAGTGTCCACGAGCAATATAACCGTTTTCAATTAAATAACTTAGTCAATACGCAATTATAATCGTTCAATAATCATAATCTAAATTAAATTAACTACACAATCACTTTAGATATTCAACTCATCATCAAAACAGAAATAATCATATTATTCAATAACAAATTCTTCAATGAAATCGAATAAAAGAGTTATACCGAATCGAAAACGATGAACTACAACGATCCGCGATGAATAAACTTCAATCCCGAGCCTTTGTACCTCCAAACTACTAAAGAAAATCGTAAAACTAACCTAGGAACCGAATATTATCGTCTGGAAACGAAAACAAAACGAACACACTGTTTTTAGGGTTTTTTTGCGACTTTTATATTTCTGGAATTTTGATCCATACGGCGTATGGATTTCCATACGGCGTATGGATTGATTTCAAGCCCAGCCCATGTCCGCGTAACCTGGGCCTCCTGCACCACAATCCATACGGCGTATGGATTTCCATACGGCGTATGGATTGGATTTCCAGCCGAATTCTTCACTTTTCTTCATTTCTTCTTTTCTTCGGCTTTGACTTCACATATTTCTTCAAATATGTATCATTTAGCTTGACTATTGACTGTTTTCCATTCCTTTCTTCATAAACGCTCTATTTCCACATCTAATTGAAAATATGAACGAAATCAATATCTATTCTTAACAAAATGCAATAAAAACATTCAAGAATAGGGGTAAAATACTACTGAAATATAGTACTTTTGAGCGTTTATCAAACATCCCCCACTTGAATCCTACTTGTCCTCAAGTAGACTTATCGATTCAAAAATCAAATTCTTAAGAAAACAGTCATCTCTATTAAACTAAATAACTAAAGTAGGAATTACACAACATCACCCATCTTCAACTCAAATGCTTAAATTTAAAAATCTGTTAATTCTAAAAACAATTATTAAGAAACTACGAGATTTACAAAAACTGCTCTACACATAGAGTTATTATTCTTAAACATCAAATGGTTCACAATGATTACTGATATTGTTATCCACTTAAACAATCTATATTTGAATATTTGAGCTCAACTTATTATAATTTGTGTAAATATTCCCTTAGACTCCCAAAAACTATATACTTTCATACTCATAATATGCCAATATTACATATCTTGAAATTTAATCAAAACAATCATTTTTCAAATCAAGACAGAGGTGACAGGTCTGTGCCTCAACACAACAAAGCAACATAACTTGATTTTGGTTTAGCAATAATGTTTTTAGTCAAACCATTGGTGACAGGTCTGTACCTTAGTACAACAAAGCGACTTAATTTGACCACATTTTAAAATCATGAGTTATTAAACTCTTTTGCTCTTTTTCATTAGATATACTGACGGAGACCAGGTCTGTACTTTCGTACAACAAAGGAAACAACACCCAATATATCCCCAATTTTTTTTTTAATTTTAAAAAGGGTATTCCCGTTTATGACAGGTTCCCCTGGGTTGGCCAAGCTTTGCTTGTGATGTACGCGGCCTAACCGTTACCGTGGCCATTTCCGAACGTTCCCGTGGCCACCCCAAGATTTATTTGCTTCTAGTGAGGTTCGAACCTGAGACCTCTTGTGAGGATAACAGGACGCCAACCACTAGGCTATCTTGTGATTGTTCCAGTATATCCCCAAATGATATTAATTAAATTCCCAAAAATATGGCATATCACACATTACTAATATGAAAATTAAGACATAAGTCATACATAGCTAAAGTTCATCTAAAAAGTAACATCTACTCCTTAATTTCATTTCTTAACAGCTCAAACATTCTGATATAAATCGCCTATCAATACATCATATAATGAAGCTAAATAACATTTTTAATAGCTTTAGTATTTAATTAAAAGTGTAGATAATTTTAAATTTAACCTACATAGTTACAAAATAATTATCTCTCGAAAACAAAATTTTAAATGCAAAAATTTGATTGAAAAATGGGCAACTCATAACCTCCTAGTTACTTATCTTAATAAGATAACTATTAACCAAATTACAAAATCATTTACTACTTAACAGAACAATTATGTGAAAATTAAACTTCTTTTCTCTCCCATCCCCCACTTAAAGATGTACAATGCCCTCATTGTACAAATAATGAAATACTTAAAACGGGAAAAAGAGAAAAGAACTTAGAACAGAAAAACTCCCCTGGAATAGTGTGCAGTTTAATGACAAGGATGATACGAATTTCCACATCCTCTCGATTCAATTTTTCGTTGCGCTGAACTTACTGCCAGCATAACACGTACTCACAACACAATTCTGAGGGATCAATCAACAAACATAATTAAATAATACCTGATTAAAACATCCTAATTAATTAAAAATAACTACTACCAAATCCTAAAACTACCAATCCAACACAATTAATAAATCCTACAAATAAAAATAGTCATAATAATAATAATAATAATAATAATAATAATAATAATAATAATAATAAAACAATAATAATAATAGTGTCTGGAATCATAAACCAAATAGGATGAACATCATCCTAGTCACTGTCATCATCATGGCGGTATTGGTACTGGTGAGAAGGCGCTCCATACTCTGACTGTGGTGGTGGTGGTCGTGGCATGAACTCTGGTGGCATCTGGTACTGGAATGGCTGATTCGCGGGTCCAGAAGGAAACTGACCAAACAGCTGCTCAAACAAGCCATCCTGGTAGTCCAAGTGTGCACTAGTATGATGGAAATGCTGTCTTTGCATAAGATCTATCTGATCAAACCTCTGAGTCTGATGTAACTGCATCTGGTGCATCTGCTGAGACAACTAATCAAACTCCGTAGCATAACCTCTGTTACGGCCTCGTGCCGTACCTCTACCTCTATCACTGCCACTCGTATCTCCTCTAGCTCTAGCCTGCCTCGACTGCAAAGTCTGTCCTACCGGAGTAATCGGAACCCAGTAATACATCTCTGCAGGACCACCATAAGTAATGCATGGCTCAATAAGAGCAAACGCCTCCAACCGGCGTGCAGTCAACCATCCCATGCCAGGCTGAACAATCGTGCATGACCCCATCTCATCCTGAGTAGCCAAACCAAAGTATCTACCAACCGTGTAACAAAGTGACCTCCACACAAACTACTACCATCTCTAGTACCAGTAGCTCTCTTCGACATCCACTTCGCCAACCTCCAAGGTACATTCACTAACCTCTTCCTGATAATCGAGCTCAAATAAAACAAGTCAGGCCTCGAAACTTTCTCAGGCCCCTCCTTGCGACCAACAATGGTGTAAGTCAACAATCTGTGAATGAGTCGATGACAAGGATCTCGAATACGCGTGTAAGAAGGTGTCGAACTGCCATAATTACCCTGGGCAATAAACTGCCACTCCTGCTCAACTTCCAAGTCAGTGAGCTTCTTCGCAGCACCTGCAGAAATGTGGTTTAAAAAGTGAGGATTATCCAACTCATTGGGCTCATAAAGCCCCAATCCCAAAGCAAACTGAACCAGAGTCATCTGTCTGGGCTGTCCCCCTAGCTGGAAGAAAATGGAGTTCTCAGTCCATTGAGTCGACCTGGCATCAAACCTAAAAGTACTATAAAACTCAACAACCAGCTCTCTGTAGATATCCTCCCTGATACTGAATAACCGGGACCAAGCATAGGAAACAAATCCAATGTTTCCATCCTCTAGTACATATGGAACAGCAAGTAAATTCCTAATGGCCTCAGCACCATTAGTAAACCCTTCTCTAGCAATCACATGCTCCAAAACATTCCAGTTAACAGCATCAAACACCTCAATTGACTGGCCAATATTAGAAGCCAGACGATCTCTAAACTGCACCCTAGCAGTCTCAGAATACGACCCATGAAAAGTGAGGTATCTATGGGCTCTAATCAACGGGTTTCCCAAAGTTTCACCTCCTCGTGCTCTCCTGTTAGACATGATAACTGCTAAACAAAACAATTGTTAATAATACTAAATAAGCAGTTAATTGCAAAAAGGTTACTAAAAATTTCGGCAGCATTTCGGCTTAAAATTGAATAATCCACCATAAAGGTTTAGCCTAAAACTACCGCAACAATCAATTTCATGAACCTAAATTGCAATTTTTAAACAAAAACCACTCAAATTGCATATATTTATATACTTAATTAAATATTCATGACAATTGCCTAATCAAATGCATTATAATAACTTGGTACCATTATGAATATACGAAATTGCACAATCACTAAACTCGAGTATTAGCAACTAGCAAACATCCATACAATCTCAAAATGAATTATCATAACACAATTAATCAAAATAACAACTTATCACATAACCGTAATCACAAACACTTGTGTACCAAACAAATATTTGCATTAATCATCATGTGGTCAGAAAATTAATAAGCACTAAATTAAAACATAGCACAATTGAGTTTCTCATATTCACATTTTATCATTACTAACTGATAATTCGAATAACACAAAATATGTAATTTAATTGAAAAACGAGCATGACATTGCAATGTATATATCAATTAGAACATAAATCAATCAAAACATGCCAATCATCATACCTACATTTGAAATACCCAAAAATCTACCATAAACCCTAACTTCCAAACGAGTGATTTAACCAACGAAAATGAAAACGGGAAGTTATACCTTGTAGAGGAAAGTGCGTGTCACACGAATACGCAAAAATGGAGATGAATGCGTGGCCGGAATTTCCGTTTGGGGGTTGTGGGTGTTAGAGCCGTAGGTGGTGATGAAGAAAAAGGTTTTGGTGTGAAAATGAGGAAGAAAGAGGATGCTGGCGGTTTTCTGCCTTTTTGATCCATACGGCGTATGGATTAAACAGGCCCAGGTCAAATTCATTAAACCCAGTCAACGGCCTGTCCAGCGGCCCAACCAATCCATACGGCGTATGGATTGAAAAATCAGAATTTTTCAAAAACGATTTTCTAACCCATTTTTAACCCAAATTCATCACTAACTTTATATAATTAAATCTTAAACCTGGAGGATAATCACGACTTCAAAATCTTCACAATTCCACACTATAAAATAAATAACAATAATTAACAAACAATAATAAAGAATAATATTCAAAATAATACTTAATATTCAAATCACACATTCAAAAACAAAAATCCAAAACAACCAAAAGTCTAACATAATCCAAAACAAACCAAAATGTTAGAAACAATCCAATAGCATAAGAAACAAAAGAAATGATTAGAATCACTGCTTAGGATAGAGAGCAAGGAATCGCTCAGTGATTATGGGAATGACGTTAATGATCCCATGACCAAAACTTGGAAAATTTGCCAAGTGCTCGTTAACCACATGCTGAAAATAAACCAAATCCCAACTGATTTTATTAATCTCCTTATTATTTACTCCCTCCGGTGCCAATACCAACTTATCATCTTCCAACTCGTACTCACGTTCAAAAGGGTTCTCTTCTAAATCACTTATAAAGTCCAAACATGCCTCAGTTATTCCATAATGATTTCTCATTAAGAAACTTTTCCTCAAGCACCTCACTTCTCTTTCTACCTTTTGAAGAACTATCTCTTGCCTATTGCTAAGTTCTAGCCCCGAATGTTTGAAAATATTAACCAGCTTAGTATAGATCTCTATCATTCCATGATTGAAATGTTCCTAAGGGGTTGAGACTTTACTCTTGTCAAAAAGAACATCCAAGTGAACTCCAACGTAGCTAGCCAAATCAATCTCATTATTAGGGTGAATGAAATCTGGACGAGGCCTATCCAATTCTTCCTTAGCAAGACGATCTACTTTCGTCACCATTTCTTGAAGATAGTAATGAATAGTACTCGTAACAATGAACCGATGAGGTGTAATATCCGTCAAATGGTCATCTGAATGTAGCAATCGAACCAATCCTCTTAAACCAAACTTAAATTCCTTATCTGCTTCTGCACCAGGATGACCAGTTACCTCATACAAAGCCCTAATCATGCGACCAAGACACGCGGTTTGACTTGCCGAGTATGGAAATGCAGAATGCCTCAGAATCTCATAAATCTCCGTGTATCTTTTCTTCTGAGCAGTGTAGAATTTCTCTTCCTCCTTAATCCTAGTTTCTAGAGATTCCCCAAAAGTAGCGAGGGCAATATAGAATTGCCTATCAATCCCATACTGACTCTCAATCAAAACTGCCTCTAACACATCATCAACTAATGCCTGTTGATTACCAGAGAAATCAATTGTGGAACTCCTAATAATCTCTGAACAGAAAGGGACATCTCCTCTAAACTCCTCAAGTGCAGATAGCAATTCCTGACAAGATGAAACAATAGGAACGGGAATGCGTCCTAAGCGAGTGCAAGGAGATACTATCTCAGTGGAACTAGCATCAGACTTAGCAGACTGATCTCTCTTGACCATATCATTATCGTTTGCATCACTTTCAAAACTCCTTGCCATTGGATAAACCTAAAAAAAATAAATCTGGAAATACAAAACACCACTAACGAAAAACAAGTTAGTTCACACTAAATAATAATTTTAAATAACATGTACAATATTAAAATAAATGGAACTCCAACCGGCGAACGGATTCCCATCCGCCGGTTGAAACTAAAACCCCAAAAGTTTAACCAATTAAAGGATAATTAGTTTCAACCAATGAATTAATGAAAACTTGTTACACAATTACTTAATTTACTTTAAACAACTTTACAAAATTATTCGTTTAATAAAATTATTTTAGAAATCAAAGTTTACAAATCACTAACTCCTATTTATAAAATCCCAACCGCTTTTCCCCGGCAGCGGCGCCAAAAACTTGATGTCGCTTATGAAAGCACGTCTTGTTTTACAATTTATAAATAGAAAAACCTAATAAATACTTTCAAGCAACCAGGCAAGAATACCCGATCAATTGTAAATATAGATTTGGTAAGTCAGATTCGAACACATGAAAAATGGTGGAATATTTAAAATAGAAATTAACAATTAACTAGAAAGCAGTAAATATGGGGGGCGTTTTAGTTCCGTACGAACATTTGTTTAGAAAACATTTAATTTAAAATAAACAAACTTAAATAAAACTTTAAATTAAAATAATAAATAAATAATAACAATAAATCCTAATTGGAAGGAAAAAGTAATTGTATAGTTAATGTCACTTAGATTCATATTTCTCGATTTATTACGTATTGATTATCTAATTGTGATTCTTTTAGATCAACTTAATACCAAATTCTTCAATGAATACTAAGTCGAATATGAACTAGCCAACGTTTCGGGTCCAACTAATTCCTATAATCCAGGGTCCAACATGAAACACTGGTTCCAATGTCACAAGATGATTAGTCAATTGTGTGCCTTTCCCTAAATTATGCATTAAACATTCACAACTCGTTATAATTAACTCTATGGTATGACTCAACAATACCCAATAATTAACTTATTGTCTTATTCATTTTAAAGTAGATAATTATTGTATACTCGACCTATCAGACTCAACGTATTTAGTGATAGTCCAAAACCCTAAGGTAGTACTAGCAAAATCAATAATCTTAAAGGAACTCAATCTCATTAAAATTATTAATCACGTGAAGCAACAATAATAACTAGTTACCAATAAACAAGTGTCCACGAGCAATATAACCGTTTTCAATTAAATAACATAGTCAATACGCAATTATAATAGTTCAATAATCATAATCTAAATTAAATTAACTACACAATCACTTTAGATATTCAACTCATCATCAAAACAGAAATAATCATATTATTCAATGACAAATTCTTCAATGAAATCGAATAAAAGAGTTATACCGAATCGAAAACGATGAACTACAACGATCCGCGATGAATAAACTTCAATCCCGAGCCTCTGTACCTCCAAAATACTAAAGAAAATCGTAAAACTAACCTAGGAACCGAATATTATCGTCTGGAAACGAAAACAAAACGAACACACTGTTTTTAGGGTTTTTTCGCGACTTTTATATTTCTGGAATTTTGATCCATATGGCGTATGGATTTCCATACGGCGTATGGATTGATTTCAAGCCCAGCCCATGTCCGCGTAACCTGGGCCTCCTGCACCACAATCCATACGGCGTATGGATTTCCATACGGCATATGGATTGAATTTCCAGCCGAATTCTTCACTTTTCTTCATTTCTTCTTTTCTTCGGCTTTGACTTCACATATTTCTTCAAATATGTATCATTTAGCTTGACTATTGACTGTTTTCCATTCCTTTCTTCATAAACGCTCTATTTCCACATCTAATTGCAAATATGAACGAAATCAATATCTATTCTTAACAAAATGCAATAAAAACATTCAAGAATAGGGGTAAAATACTACTGAAATATAGTACTTTTGAGCGTTTATCAGAAATGTTTCAGGCCAAGGCAAGCAAAGAACGCCTTGATGTGGTTAAGTCACTCATGGTTTGCAAACCCAAACCTGGAGCTTCTATCTGTGCTTTCGTCTTGGAGATGGAAGGGTACTTTGATAGGTTGGAATCATTGAACATGGTATTTGATACAGAGTTTTCCATCGTTATAATTCTATCCAGTTTGCCAGCTGTCTACAATCAGTTTGTAATATCATATCAGATGAATATGAATGAGAGAGAATGCTCAATAATGGAACTCCATAATTTACTGCAAACCGCTGAGCAAGGAATCAAAAAGGATGATGTGTCCTATAGCTCAGCAGCTCCTGTGTTGGCAATTGGTCAAAATGCAAAGAAAAGAAAGAGGTCAAATTGGAAAGCAAAGACTACGAATGGAAAGTCCAATCGTGGGTCCAAAAGAAAGACTGATTCTGATATTGCACCAGCAAGTGATCCAAAGGAAGCAGTGTGCTTCTACTGCAACACCAAGGGGCACTGGAAACGTAGCTTCCCGAAATACCTGAAGGACCTTGAAGATGAAAAGGTCGAAAAGAGTGTCCACTCAGGTATGTTCATGATCGAACTCCATAATACTACAACTTCTAATTCGTGGGATCTGGATACAGGGTGTGGTACTCACATTTGCACTGTATTGCAGGGTCTAAAGGAAAGTAGGAAGTTGAAGCATGGGGAGCTTAATCTAGTCATGGGAAACAGAGGAATCACGCCTGTTACCGAGATTGGAAAGTATGAGCTCGTGCTGAAGTCTGGAGTTAGGATAGATTTGAATAATTGCTGTTATTCGTCAGAAATGACTAGAAACATTATTTCATTTTATGCTTTGTTTAAGGATGGTTATCGGTTTTCATTTGACAATGAGAATGGTGATATTTTGGTTTATTTAAATGGTTGTTTTATTTTCAAAGCTTCTCCTTACAATGGTATATATGAAAATGTTGAATGTGTTAGCAATTTGATTTTAAATGTTGATTCTTCTAATGAGCTTGATAAATCCAAATTGTGGCATTATCGTCTTGGGCACGTAAACAAGAAACGCATCGGCCAACTCCAAAAGGATGGAGTGTTGGAATCATTCGACCTCAAATCGGATGATGTATGCGAATCTTGTTTATTAGGCAAGATGACTAAATCACCATTGACAGGGTCATGTGAAAGAGGTGAAGGACTGTTGAACTTGGTACACACAGATGTTTGTGGACCATTCCGATGCACCACAAAAGATGGAAATCGATACTATGTTACATTTACTGATGATTACAGTAGATTTGGACATGTATATCTGATTAAGCATAAGTCAGATACTTTTGAGGTGTTCAAAAGATATCAAAGCAAAGTAGAGAATCAACTGGGCAGAAAGATAAAGGTACTCCGATCCGATAGGGGAGGAGAATACCTTAGTATCGAGTTTCTCGATCATCTTAGAGACTGTGGAATAGTTTCACAATTAACTCCTCCTAGAACACCACAGCTTAATGGAGTTGCTGAGAGGAGAAATAGAACCCTGTTGGACATGGTTCGGTCTATGATGAGTCGGGCTACACTTCCGATAAGTTTTTAGGGTTATGCATTAGAAACAGCCGCTCGCATCTTAAATATTTTACCCACCAAGAATGTTTCAAAGACACCTTATGAGATGTGGAAGGGAAGACGTCCTTCTCGATCTTGGTCACATCAAAATCTGGGGTTGTGAAGTTTTCGTCAGACGAGAAACTCAGGACAAACTAGACTCCAGATCTGAAAAGTGTCTTTCCGTCAGTTATCCACAGGAGTCGTTTGGATATCTATTCTACAGACCCACGGATAATGTGGTCTTTGTAGCTCGAAGAGGAGTGTTCCTTGAGAGATAAATGATATCTAAAGAGGACAGTGGGAGTAAGATAGATCTTGAAGAAATTCAAGAGTCGACCGATAAAGAACCTACAGTAAACACTGATGTTCAACAAGAGGCGGAAACACCTGTTGAACCTGAAGACATATCCTTACCCGTTCGCAGATCTAGTAGAGTTAGCAAGCCTCCTCAGTACTATTATGATATACAAATAGAAGAAGAGGATAAAATTAGTAACAGTGCACTAAATGACTTAAATGAACCTGCTAACTACAAGGAAGCGATGGCAGGCCTTGAGGCTGCTAAGTGGAAGGAAGCTATGAAAAGCGAAATTCAGCCTATGTATGACAACCAAGTTTGGAATTTGGTTGAAACTACACCTGGTCTTAAGACGGTGGGTTGTAAGTGGATCTTCAAGAAGAAGACAGACATGGATGGGAAAGTACACACTTATAAAGCTAGGTTGGTAGCGAAGGGCTATACTCAAACCCACGGGATTGATTATAAGGAAACCTTCTCACCAGTAGCTAAGATAAATTCGATTAGGATAATGTTAGCCACAGCTGCGTTTCATAATTATGAAATTTGGCAGATGGATGTCAAAACCACTTTCCTTAATGGGAAACTGACAGAGGATGTGTTCATGGCACAACCGGAGGGTTTTGAAAATGCAAAGTATCCTAATAGAGTGTGCAAGTTTCAAAAGGCTATTTATGGACTTAAACAAGCCTTTCGTAGCTGGAATCTCTGCTTCCATGAGAAAGTCTCAGAGTTTGGATTTTCTAGAAGTGAAGATGAGTCATGTATATATGTCAAGTTCAGTGGGATTGTTGTAGTCTTCCTAGTATTATATGTGGATGATATACTACTCATAAGAAACGATATCCCAACATTACAAAGTGTAAAGGACTGGTTGGGAAAATGTTTCGTTGTGAAAGACTTGGGAGATGCAACATATATTCTTGGTATAAAGATTTATAGGGATAGGTCGAGACGTCTCATAGGACTTAGCCAGGACACATACTTAGATAAAATTTTAAAAAGATTCAAAATGGAGAACTCTAAGAGAGGGAATATACCCTTACACCATGGTATAAAGATTAGTAAGGATCTTTGTCCGAAATCTAAGGAAGAATCGGACAGAATGAGTCGAATCCCATATGCTTCGGCTATAGGATCGATCATGTATGCCATGACGTGTATGAGGCCTGATGTCTCATTTGCTTTGAGCTTAGTGAGTCGACATCAGCAGAATCCTGGTGAAGGTGATTGGACAACTGTAAAGAATATTCTTAAGTATTTGAGAAATACTAAAGACAGCTTCTTGGTTTATGGTGGAGAATAAAAACTTAGAGTAACGGGTTATAGTGATGCTAGTTTCCAAACAGACAGAGATGATAGTCATTCACAGTCTGGTTGGGTATTCTTACTAAATAGAGGAGCGGTGACATGGAAAAGTTCCAAACAAGATACGGTGGCAGACTCAACGTGCGAGTCTGAGTACATAGCGGCTTGCGAGGCTTCAAAGGAAGCTATCTGGATAAAGAATTTCATTGGAGATCTTGGAGTTGTTCCAACGGTTCAAGGCCCTATTGAAATATTATGTGATAACGAAAGTGCGGTTGCCTTGAGTAGAGAACCCAAGGATCACGGAAAGTCAAAGCATATTGAGAGAAAATACCATTTTGTTTGAAGGAAAGTAGAAGAAGGACACGTGATAGTGAAGAGTATAAGATCAGAGGATAATCCGGCTGATCCGTTCACAAAGCCACTTGGGAAGTCCAAACATAATGAGCATGCTAGGAGCATAGGCTTAAGAGATAATGTAAAGTTTTAGTTGTTAGTTTGATTTCTGAAACATTGTAAACAATGATAAATTGTCATAGACTTGGTGATTAAATAATGAAGATTTATTTATTGGAAGGAGTTCTACCATTTACTATTGTTTGTCATTGTGTTTCAGTTTTGCATGTTTAGACACCACTTCCCGAGTAAAACAGTTTTTATTCAAACCTCCTCAGTCATTCACACTCCTGGAAGTAAGTGGTGAATCAAGACTGTCATGGAGTGTTAGTAGATTGTCTATGGAGATTAGACATGGCATGGAGATTGCTGCAACACTCATGGGTACTTAATGGAGATTTAAGTATAGGAGAGACCCGTACTTAAAGAGATCACTTCATGAATTAAATCACAAGTGATTTTAAGATGGTAATATCCTCTATTCTTAAAATGGAGATACATTGAGTTTCTAGTTTTTCAAGTATGTTACACTTTAGTCTATTCAAACGTTGTGCGTAACTGCCAATTATAAAGGGTATGCTAGGTATGACATGATGAGTTGACTAGTGCTATGTAGTCGAAATTTATTTGTTCCTTTTTGCCTAAAAGGGAAAAGCGATATCTTGGGCCCTCTGATGATTAAAGATTGACTCTAAAGTGCTAGGCCTGACCGAGACTGAGTTGATGGTTCAATAGTCTCATAAAAGTCAATGTAATCGGAAATCAGAAAACAAATTTTGAATCTTGAGATTGATTAAAATCCATGTCTCAATTCATACGATATCAGTAGAACAAAGGAATAGTTGATCACTTATCTAAAGGGCTAACTCAAAGATAAGAATCAGAGTTCGGCAGTTGCGTTGGATGGCACTCTCTGCTTAGTTAATAGAATAGGCTTAGACCAATAGTAGTTGATGACTTGTCCAAGTGGGAGATTGTTGGAATAATGTCCAAGGTCATAACTAAATTGGTAAGAATAGCATTAAAAGTAGAGTCCTTTTTGGGTCACCCTCAATGAACAGTAAGAGAAATAAACAAGAGAGAATTAATTATTAGATTAATTAATAGAATATTCTGGAAAGTGGATCTGACCGTCGGTTGGAAGGTTCAACCGGCGGCTGGAGTCTGAAGGGTTAAGGCGGTGGAACGAACCAATAGAGTATTCTGGAAACAGATCCAACCGCCGGTTGGAAGGTCTAACCGCCGGTTGGAATTCCTGCAGGTTTGTCCCACATCGGCCAGAGGATGAAACCCTGGGCCTCCTTCTACCCTATAAATAGGGACCTCCCCTATGCTTTCAAAGGCATCCCATAATTGAATAGTTTTCAGTTCTTTCTCTCTTTCCCATTCCTACTCCTTGTGAGAGTTTACACGACTTAGAGTCGGGACCCTAGGAGTTTGGGAATTTCTCTTGGTTCGTGGGTGTGAAGCATTAGAGGTGTTCTGGTTTGGGCACTCGCCTCCAAAAGCAAGAAGGTTCTGCAAGGTGGTCTACGTGTGAGAAATTGGTTTTCTCTAAGGTTAGTAATTTCGTATTTATCTTATTTATTTTATTGCTTATATTTATTTAAGTTAAGATCCTTAGTGTTTAGTTTCCTAATTGCCTTAGATTAATTTTGTTATATTCCGCTGCGTATATTAATCTAGTTAGGGAATAGAAAACCCAACAAGTATGTCGTTAGAACTAAATACCTAGATATGATTTTTGTACGAATTATAGACAACATGTAATGGCTACAAAAATGTACATCCGAATACACCTACCTAACAGACCAACTCAATATAATTTATGTCTTCTTTAGCATATCAAATTTTATTTAAAAAATGGTATTTATGCTATTAACATTCAAGTTTTACACATTATTCATGGTGTTACTGACTCTTGATCCTTATGATATAAAAAAGAAAAGGATGAGACAATTTTCATATAACAAAAAGTGAAAAGTTGAATATATAATGAAACAATAAACCCTTGGATTAAATTACATGAAACCATCAGCACACTTTTTGCTAGCAAGTGTAACACGTGCACACAGGGATTTATTGAATAGTACCGTGTAACATACTGTAAACTGCTCTGAGTTTACACAAGAAAAATTATATAACATAAAAATACATTTAAAAAAATAAAATGAATGTTAACTTTAATGTTGCTGCTGCTGTGGGAATATACTGGGCTTATATGCTGTTAGTATATGTTAACTAGATTAGAATATTAAAGAAAAAAAATGAGAATTAGCAAATGATTTGAGCCTTACCTGCTGGTTTCACAGCTTCACTTGAAACTGTTTCAGGGATGACATAACACAGAAACTAGTACTTAGCTAATACGTAGAATGACATAATTGGATTAAAATATGTAACGAAACAAGAGTGTATTTTTTATTACACTAACCACAACTTAAGAAAGATCTTGGTATATTAGTAGACTGATATGGTAATGATAATTTCATTCATATATCTTCTGGTTTTTGTTATGTCTTCATATACAATCAGTTAGATGATAATTAATCTTTCAATGTTCTGTTATTGATGCTAATCGCATATGTAACATTTTACTATTATGTGTTTGTTGACATGACATAAAAAATATATATAAAATAGTTAATGTTTTTATATGATCAGTGTATTCTGTAACTAAATCCGGAAATTTAATTTTAGTTTATGTTGTGTATGATTATATGTTCATTCATTGACCAAAAACACAGCGGTTGAAAGAATAAAAGTTTATTTGTGATTACTTGGTTAATGATTTGTAAACTAAATATAAAATAATCTGTAGTGCTTGATTACTTTTTAGTATTGTATGTATATAAATGGGACACAGCTCAGCTATGTAGATGAAGATTTTATGTAAATTCCAAATGGAACACAGTCATGCAGATGGAGAATTTATGTCATTACGATAGAGCGATTCTTCTTGAGGAATAAATTGGAAATCTTCAAGTGGGTTAGAGGCGGATAACTATGTAAGTTCTAATGTTTGAGCTTTCGGATATTGTTAAGAGTGTCGGAACTTTTGGGAGTTTGTTAACCGGTGGAAGTATCGAAGCTAGTGGGAGTTTGGCAACTAGTGGGAGCTTTGAAGATTGGTGTGCAACTATTGGATCTCAGTTTCTACGGGTTCAGTGTGTGGATTCCGGATAACACTAGAGCATTCGGATCTTCATTTTTTTACTCTTCAATGACAAAGAAATTTGCGACTGACAATGGGTTATGAACCGGAGTCTTATCAGATAGCCGCGATTGTTATTTTAATTCGTACAGTGGGAGCGGGCTGAGGGGGAGAAGATGTGTTCATAGAAATCATAGCTATGTATTTAGGTCGGTGTACCAGCGGGAAAGCGAAAGTTTGTAATGTAGGTTTTCAAGGTTGTGATTACGTTCTCACGGGTAAACCTTGATGATGATCTATAGGTTTGTTTTATCGGCGATTTTCCGATTGCTGGGAAGGAAAATCGGATAAACGAAATTCTGTAGGGGTTGGTCGTTGATATGTCGGTGGCAGGATCAGATGTGGCTGTAATCGACGAATTTAAGAAGCGGTTGTCTTCTTGAAAGAATCTTGTGGTTGAAATCGTTGCACACTTCAACGCATCTTCTTGGGATAGAAGATGGTGGTGCGGATAACCGGAGAGTGGTCCCAGTTTAGTAGTGGTGTTGAGTTAGCTTTGTATATCGAAAGTCTTCCGACTCGGTGTGGTCGAGCAAGCATGTCCCGGATGGTTTCCGGTGGTATAGGTTAAAGCTAAGAACGGGTGTTGCTAAAGGGGCGTTAATGATGTTGGGTTTTATTTAGTCCCAGTTTTCAATATGGTGTAGTTGAAAGGCCTTTTATCGAAAGTCTATCTAATTCGAGTTTAGTTAGTGTGCATGTCCCAATTGATATTGGCGGTATGGAGAGGCGGATTCAACTTGGTTGAAAGGGAATATTTGAGGGTTTAATAATTTTGGATTTGTCCGATTTTCAAGTGGGAGATTGTTGAGATATGAAAATCGTACAAGGAAAAAGAATTATTATTGAAAGTGAGTTTGACATTTGGTCACGTGAGTTCAAGATTGCCAATTAATTGTTTTTGGGGTTAGTAGAACTCTCACGTGGATTATTGCAGAAACAAGTTAGCGATGTGAAAAAGGAAAGTCGCGTGAGATTCTTTTGAGACGGCTAGCAATTGGTTTCGCTGGTTTCTTTTGTATTGTTTAATATATATATTAAACCTATCATTGTATATACCCGAAGCCACCAAAATAATAAAGAAAACTCTCTCGGTTTGGCCCCGTGAACTAAACCAATCTCCAAGTTGGAGATTGGACATAACCACGTTAAATACTTGTGTCGTTTACATTCTCGTATAGAATTTATTTATCTTGTTTTGCTTGTTTGATTGCTTTGTTAGCAATTAGTTATTCGTTTATTGTTGTGGGTACAATTGTGTTCAATTGTACGCGTTGTTTTGGGTCCTAAATTCCTAACAAAACACAGTGGTTGAAAGAATAAAAGTTTATTTGTGATTACTTGGTTAATGATTTGTAAACTAAATATAAAATAATCTGTAGTGCTTGATTACTTTTTAGTATTGTATGTATATAAATGGGACACAGCTCAGCTATGTAGATGAAGATTTTATGTAAATTCCAAATGGAACACAGTCATGCAGATGGAGAATTTATGTCATGACGTGAGTATTTATATTCCAAAGTTAAACAATTATTCATACTCATATTTGTTAATTAGTGTGATTAATTGGAATGATACTTTAAGAATTGGAATTATTACAAAGAAAGTGATTACATCACTTTCAGCTGATACATAATTTATTATATTTGCGAGACCATAAGTTTACTTTGATATTCAATCAATACCTTTTGCTTCATCTGCAAAATTTCATCTCTTTCTTACTTCACAATCGAAGTTCCAAAAAACAATCATCTCATTTTCCAATGGCTATTGCTGAAGTAGTTCTTGGTGCATTCCTCAAGGTTCCGTTTCAGAAACTTGTCTCTGGTGAATTGATCGATCTGTAGGAATCTATTCTGACCTGGAAAAATGGAACAACATTTTGATTACAATAGACATTATTGAAATCACCCATGTAGCTTATTTAGATTCCACTGATTTATCTTATTATGTTACTTATTATTATTGAAATGAACTGAAATTGAAATTTAAATTGAATGTATCGATAAAAAGTTGATGCAGTACAAAACTGGATTAAATTACATGAAACCATCAGTATAATTTTCTCTACTAAATATTGTATTATTACATTAGCAAGTATTACACATGCACACATGGATTTATTAATTAATTACTGTATATATTAAAAAGTTGAAGGTTAATTTTAATGTTGCTGCTGCTTGGAGTGCGTTGCATTAGTAGTTCCTTAATTAGTAGATTATCAGCTATGTATTATTTCAGTCCCTTATGGTTGACCATTTGTTACATTTGAATGCTCATTTTATGATTAAAATTTTTTAAAACTTCACTACTTTCTTGTTAAAAAAAAAATGAATTTTACACACATTTTTTTTTTTTTGGGTAAAATTTTACACTCATTTTTCAGCAGTGAGAAATTATAGTTTAATCAGCTCTTCTCTGCTTTTAACTCTGTTTCCTAAAAGATAGAGCACTCAAATTAGAATATATTTTTCAGGTTTTGGTTTTGAAAAATTATAATCCATTATCATTTTGTATAATAGTACTTGATGCAAACCATACACCAAAACTACTTAATTTCGTGTATCAAAAAATCTTACCTCTTTTTAATGTGATGTGCCTAAGTTGCCTTAGAGTGCACAACCATGGGAATCACACACACATATGACATTTAGTTCTTCATCAGTAGATCGTGTACTTCTGTTTATTGCTTAGTGATTTCTGTTTTGGCTGCATTGTCATCGTGTAACGGACACTTGAATGATCATCTAAATAAATTGTTGATGCAGTTTATTCAAGAAAGTACCTATGAAGCACCTTTTTTATTTCATTCATTCTCGTAGTGACATTTGTTACTTTGTCTTAAATATGAAGTTCCAACAACTTTGACCTGTTTTGTTTTTTTCTAATAATAAACAGATCTTTTCATCAACTGAAATGGGTCATAATAGTCACGAAGGCATATTTTGCTTCGAGGGCAATGTAAATGAGGTATGTTATGATGTCTTGCTCTTTAGTCTTCACGTTTCACATCAAACACATAAACGTAAAAAACTTGAAATGCTTATTCAGTTAAGTTAACTGTATGATCATCATATTTTTAATCTATTCAAATTTGTCAGGCCTTAGTATAGTACAGGATCTAAATATACTTGGTTGATCAGTTATATATGGATCACATTAAACCTACTAGTTCTACTACTTATAAAAGATAGGCAGGAAGTATTTGGCACCTACATATACTTCATAAACTTTATTTTGTACTATAATATATATATAAATGGGCAGTTTTTGGTAATGATAATAATGTATAAACTAAATAAGTAAATATTGAAGATGTGCATATTGAATTACAGAAAACTTGACCCGTAGATATTTGCAAGTGGAAGAAGACAGATGTGACATAAAGACATGTCCATTATTGATAGATTATTGACTGAGACTTACTCTCATCCACCTAACTCCAATCAATCATTTCTCTTCATCTTCATATTTCATAATTGCATTACTTTGAAATCGAAACCCCTAAAACACACACAAGATTTATTCTCCAAAATTCCAATGGCTATTGCTGAAGTCTTTCTTGGCGCTTTCATCAAAGTTCTGTTTGAGAAACTGGCCTCTGGTGAATTGATCAGGCTGGCTCGATCTGTAGGAATCTATTCTGAGCTGGAAAAATGGACCAGCACTTTGCACCAAATCCAAGCTGTGCTTGTTGATGCAGGCCAGAAGCACTTAAGAGACGGTGCTATTCAGTTATGGCTGAACAAACTTCATCATTTGGCTTACGACATAGACGATGTACTTGATGATTTAGCCACAGAAGCTATGCGTCAACAGTTTAATCATCAATCTCATGGCAGGACTAGTAAGGTATTAGAGTTCATTCCAAACAAATTTCATGCTATTAAATATGGTCGTAAGATGGTTTCTAAGCTAGATGAGATTACATCCAAATTGCATGCTCTAGTTGAGGAAACAAATATTCTGGGTTTAATTAGCAATGTTCAAAGTTCAGTTACAACACGTCTGCAACCTGAGACAACTTCACTGGTTGATGTATCCGGAATTGTGGGAAGGGAATGGGATAAAGAGGCATTGCTAGAGAAGTTGTTGTGGAATGACTCATGTAATAAAAATTTCAGTATCGTGTCTATTGTTGGTATTGGTGGAATTGGCAAAACCACTCTTGCCCAAATTTTGTACAATGAAGAGAAAGTTAAGAAACACTTTGAACTCAGATCATGGGTTTGTGTCTCTGATGTGTTCAATGTAGAAAAAATCAGCTACGCTATTTATAAAGACGTAGGTGGGGAGGACAGAGAATTTAAAACTCTAAATCAGCTTCAAGTGGCCCTTTCAGAGAAACTTTCAAAGAAGAGGTTCTTAATTGTTCTAGACGATGTCTGGAACGAAAAATACACAGACTGGGAACTCCTCCAACAGCCTTTCGCTACAGGGGCCCCTGGAAGTAAAATCGTTGTGACAACACGGAAGAATAAAGTCGCATCAGTGATGGACTCCACTCAAGCTTACCCTCTGGAGGTTTTATCGAATGAGGAAGCACTATCTTTGCTTGCTCAACATGCGTTAGATAAACAAAACTTCAATTCACATCCAACACTCATGTTGCACGGTGAAGGTATCGTCAAGAAATGTGACAGATTGCCTTTGGCTTTGAAATTACTTGGAAGGGCGCTCAAAGGAAAAACAGAGGAGGAAGACTGGCTGAACTTGTTAAATGTTGAAATATGGAATTTACCTGTTGAAAACGACATTCTTCCAGCTTTAAAAGTAAGCTACTACTATCTCCCTCCACATTTGAAGCGTATGTTTGCATATTGCTGCTTATTTCCTAAGGATTACTGCTTCAAGAAGGATGAGTTAGTCCTACTGTGGATGGCAGAAGGGTTCCTGAATAAGACAACCGAAAGCAAAGAAATGGAGAGTATAGGTCGGGATAGCTTCAATGAGCTAGAGTCAAAGTCATTCTTTCAACGTTCAACTGATGATAAATTGTTATATACAATGCACGACCTGATAAATGACTTGGCAACCAATGTTGCCGGACAGTTCTTTTTTATGGTAGGTGAAAAGATGGATTTTGACGACAAAAACAATGTTTTCGAAAAGTTCCGCCACTTTTCATTTATTCGTCAAGAATATGGAGTATATAAAAAGTTTAAGGCATTAGAAAGAGCTGGGCGCTTGCGAACTTTCTTAGCGATGTCAGTTATGGATATTGATTGGCAAGAATTTTACTTGTCAAACAAGGTGCTCCTCGAATTACTTCCTAAGCTTACGTTCTTAAGGGTGCTAAGCCTAGCACATTATTCAATCACCGAGGTACCTCAATCTATTTGTGGTCTCAAACACTTGAGGTACATCAATTTTTCCCACACCGACATCACATGTTTACCTGAACAAATCGGCCACCTTTACAATCTTCAGAGCTTGTTGTTGTCTGGTTGTGATAGCTTATCTAGCCTGCCAGACAGTTGCGGAAAGTTAATTAACCTGCGACATCTGGATATTAGTGATACTCCAGAGTTGAACGAGACACCCGAAGGTATTGGTGAATTGATGAGTCTACAAACTTTATCCAAAGTAATTATTGGAGGAGCTAGTGGGTTCAAAATATATGTTCTTAAAGACCTATTGCACCTCCAAGGTCAGCTGTCCATCGAAGGACTCCATAAAGTTATTGATGCAACTCATGCCAAGGAAGCTAAGTTACATCAGAAGAAAGGTCTTTGTGATTTGGACTTGGCTTGGAGTGATGCATTTGATGATACTCGGAATGCAATAATGGAATATGAAGTACTTGAATCACTAAGGCCTTCTGAGCAGATGAAAAGCCTCAAGATTTTGAACTACATGGGTACAAAATTTCCTAGCTGGATCGGGGATCCCTCATTTGTTTGCTTAAGTGAGCTTACCTTACGTGGCTGTCGAAGTTGTACAAGCGTACCGACACTTGGACATCTACCGTTACTTAAGAAGTTGTCTGTTGAAAGCATGAATGGGTTGAAAAGAATTGGTCCAGAGTTACTTGGATATGCTGATTGTTGCAATAGTATTGCATTTCCAGCACTTGAAGTTTTGAGTTTTAGAGATATGCAGGGCTGGGAGGAATGGTCAACTAGTGGTGCCAACAAAGATGGAATAGTTGGATTATTTCCTTGTCTTCGTGAGATTTCTATAGAAAATTGTCTGAATCTTGATGTAGTGGCAATTGACTTCATACCGTCACTTCAGGTTTTAAAAGTACAAGGATGTTCGGAGGCAGCGTTAACAAGCATGGTGGTTGTGTCTTCGTCAATTATTCGACTCACAATGACGAATATTAAAGGACTTACTCAATTACACAGCGAAGTGTTAGAGCATCTTAAGGCAGTTGAATATCTAATCATTTCAAAGTGTGATGAACTCACTTACCTGTGTGAATTAGGAGCGGAGGCATGTGACATTCTAGTGTGTTTGCAGACTTTGGAAGTGAGTGAGTGTGTAAATTTGGTGTCATTAGTAGAGAGAAAGATGAATTTGGTGTTTAGTGGCATGGGTTCTATTAGAGAAGTGGAAATTAGGAGTTGTCAGAAATTGGAGGGTTACGACTGTCCAAATAGTATTGAGAAGTTGTATATAGATGGTTGTGATTCAGTGACATCCTTGACCTTCCCACCAATAGTTAGTTTACAGACCCTGAAAGTGAGGAAGTGTGTAAATCTGTTGTCATTGGTGGGGGAAAATGTGATTAGAGAAGTGGAAATTGTGAATTGTCCAAAATTGGTGAGTTACAACTGTCCAAATAATATTGAGAAGCTGAAGATACATGATTGTAATTCAGTGACATCATTGACCTTCCCACCACTGGATGACATCCCATCTACTTTGAAGGTTATTGTATTGAGGGATTGTGATAACCTGGAGGTGAATTGGGTTTTCAACAACTTGTTGCCATCACTTGGAACTCTTCAACTATTGAATATAAGGGATGTGAGGTTGTTACCTGAAGGATGCTTAGTTCATCTCACTCAATTGGAAATCTCTGATTGTGAAAACATAGAATCAATTCCAGAAAAAGGTTTTGGATTTCTTCCGCTTCTTTGCTTAAAATATCTTCAGATCGGGAATTGCAAGAATATAAAGTCAATTCCACATGAGCACTTGCAAAGTCTCACATCTTTGGAATCCATGTCGATATATCGTTGTCCAAGTATGGAAGACTCATTTCCTAGTGGGTTGTGGCCTCATAATCTAAGAAGGCTTGAAATAGGAGGGTTAAAGAAGGGAATGTCAGATTGGGGGATTCAACATTTCCCATCCTCACTTGTTGACCTAGTGTTATATGGTAATAATTTAGAAGTGGTAACATTTGCAGCAAAGGCAGATGAGGAGGAGGAAGGGCATATGAAGAGGAATTGCAGTAACTGTAACAGTAAATCTTCATCGTCATCTTTTATTCTTCCAACATCTCTAAAAGAACTATCTATAATTGGTTTTAAAGAGTTGGAATCAGTTAGAAAAGGCATGGAACACCTCACCTGCCTTCAGGAACTTACAATTGGGAGATGTCAGAAGCTGAGAGATCTGCCTGAGACGCTATTCCCTTCACTTTCACGTTTGTATTTGAGTCAACCTTCGGAAGAATTGAAAAAGAAGTGCAGAAGAAAAGGAAAGTATTGGCCCATCATCTCCCAAATCCCTCACCTTTATATTATTAAGGAAGAACGAAGAAAAAAGTGATTTGGGTTTCAATGACTTAATATGGGTTGGGCTAATCATCTACCGGGCCTTCAGCACATTAAGGTATATATTTAACCTAAAATATATGTTTTTTTAACACGATCACAACGTTAATTTGAGTTACGATAGGTATCCTACTTCTATGTTTGTGAACCATTCTTAGCATTTAACTCTAAGTTTTGTTTTCATTCATGTACGTGTTTGATCAATACTTGTTTGTAAAGTAATTATGTGACAGAAGTAATTCGTGATTATAGTTTATGTCCAGCTATTAGAGCATCTCCAACAAAGGCTTTTTCTAAAACTTTTTTGTGCAATAAAGCTTTTGAAAAGCTTTTATTCATTGGGTGAAAAGCTTTTTTGTTAAAAGGTTTAGATTCGTCAAGCTTTTGGTGTAAAGCTTTTTGGCCAATATATATTCATTTTACTCCCTTTTTCTTGTACTAAAAAGTTTTTGAATTACTTTTTACATCGGAGCAAAAGCTTTTTATACAAGTTTTTTTAATAATATATGCTGTGGAAGATGACATGCTCTTAGTATAATTGCATGTTGTTAGTATTAAACTTGTGTTGAAACTTATTTGCTGTTATTAATTGAACATTTCCAGTTCACTTGCTGAATTTCCGATGTTGCCTCCTTATCCGTTCTCTTTTGAAGTCACTTCACAAGGAAAAATATTTCTTGATGACAATGGAGTAGAATTGATAAGGTTTGTTCTAACTTGTATGTTCAAGTAATTTACTTCTTGCAGTCCTCATATTTATCTCATTTATCATGGACACTTTTGTTGATTGGGGAATAACTTAGGAGCTTGTTTATATATGATGAAATGCAGGTCACAGTGACATAAATTTATCATAAGGATGTGAGGTGAAGATCATAAAAGCAACCAAATGGTGATTTCGTTTTCTAGACTGAGATATCTAAAATTTTCATATGGTCAATACATCTTGAAGTGAAAGCTGTAGCTATGATGTAGATGGATATTCTGATTTGTATGATTTCTGAATGGTGTTCCAAGATGTTATAAGTTTAACTACATTGCCAGTTTCCCTCTTTTAATTGTAGTACTTTTATGATTGTTTGTTTTATTCGTAGTAGTTGTACTTACCCATATTGCTGATTGCATACTTATAGATAGTAGTTCATCTGTATTTTCAAATGATTGGTCCCAATGGAATTCATTATTGTATATCAAATCAATGGTTGTTGTGGGTTTTTCCTAGACACACATCCCATAGACTTGTACAAGCATTTTGTAGTTTTAACAACCTAGATGTGACTTTGGTATGTACAAAAAACATCATGTAACGGCTACTGAAATGTACATTCAAATACACCTAAAAGACTAACTTGATTTACTTTGTCTTCTTTAGAATTTAAAGTTTTATACAGACAAAGATTGTACCTATGTATATCTATTAACAACATTCACGTTTACACATTATTAATGGAATGTTAGTGGCCAGTGCATGTAAATTGTTTTAGTAATTGTAATGTGATTAGTATGATATAAAAACAGAACCGTCAAAATGGAGATTAAGATGTGCAGAATCGTCAAAATTCTAAGCATGAGACAGACTGTGCATCACTTGGGACAGGTTGGTATGTTGGTTCCAGAGTAGTCCTGTGTTTTACCAGAATTGTGTTGGAACCAAGATTCAGTTATTGGATCTTTGAACATTTTTGATTATTACTTCAGATAAGAATGTACGTGTAAGATGACATATGCTGACAAGCCTATACAATCATTCATTGGATATAAGTTGACAAACAGTTGGACAATCAGCATACAACTTCAAACCACAAGAACACACAGAACCAATGTATTCTAGAAACTGTTCTATTACAATTGATTACTTAGTTCCTCTATTACGCGATCACTTCGAAACGCATATATTTCGAAACACCTATTACAATCCTAACAGCAGGATGAAAGAAAAACTTTTCATCACAGATATGCTCAAATGTTGATGCTGATGTATGTTTTGACAATAGACAGCAAAGTTAGAAGTAAAGAATTCTATGAAGTAGCAAACATAAGAAAATCTATAAAATGTTCCATTTATACACAGAAGATTTCAAGCATGATGGATAATACAGTGAAAACAACCAAACAGAATGGATAAGCGAGCGAAAGATGAGCAATACCGTTCGGAGATATCAAACGTGTTGGAGTTTAAAGCATTGTTATAAGACAGAGAGAATCGAGTTTTGGAAGGAGACTTCACCAAGCATCTGCTATAGTGCCTGACCCTTTGCAAATTCATGAAAAGCAAGGCCCATATCTTGTGTTTTTTTATCTTGGAAACGCAAGATTTCTTCATTCATTAGCCACACTATTGTCTCAAATATTTTTGTTGCTTCCTATTCATCAGCTTTTAGCTACATGTTACAGTTTCAGAAATGTTGGAGCGTACAAACACATTCTGATAATAATCAGTCTTACATAGCATGTTAAAGAGCATTTAATTTAATAAAAATCAAACTTGTCCGTTTTTCACGGGCCCTAACTTTCTAGGATCGTTTTCAGCCTGTTGGGAAAATTATGTGACATGAATTTTATGTCACATAATAATAGATTTGATGAGACAAAATGTAACTGATTAAGAAAACACAAGTTGAAATTCTTGTAGGTAAAATATTTCGTACCCGAATATATTATTATTATTTATAAGATAATATAAATAATAAATAATAAACAAATGAATAAGAAACACACGAGAGATAATTAAGTAAGTAAACTTATCTCATGAAGAAGATCAACGCCTCACAAACCTATTTGAAGAAGACCGAGGCCCGTGTTGAACACGGTTCCCTTAAAACAGATTCGCCGTCTACACGTTGTCTGTTTCCCAGGGTACAACAGTCAAAGCAGTTTGTACTGCCGGACTTGACTACACTGTCCAAGACTCCATCGGAAAGCCTTGTATCTCCTTTGGTGAAAGAAGGTTGTAATTATTTTTGTGTATTTTGAATAGAGCCTAGACACCTCTATTTATAGTTTGGTTGGTACCTCTAGGTTTGGTTCACCCACCGATGTGGAACAAACTCAAACCCACCAAACTATACATCAAATGTCTAACTTTGTGAATCGATATCTCATTCACATTAGCTCCGATTTGGACACATGTTACCTCTTTGCGAAGCTCTTATAGGTGAGTACACAAATACATAAACTAACATTTATATATACCATACGTACATGTAAAATTATGTGTCCAAAATTAGTGAAAACATACATGTTTCACTAACTTTTCCAACAATCCCCCACATGAATGGATATTGATTGAATACACACTAAATTTCCAATGAAATCTCAACGGTTGAATCTTGTATAGGATAGGTACGTGTTACCCTTTGAACCCTCTTTATTAAATGCACTTAGCCTCCTAGCTCTTAGTAGAACGCGATGTCTTTTAACTGATCTGCCATTTTTGTAGACGACAATACATTTAACACATGATTTTTCCTGACAAGGACAAGTCCTCATAGTCGTGTTCATTATGGTCCTGAACACTAGCCTGGTTCTGCAAGAGCTCTTAGGAATTGCGCCCCCCACAATTCTGTTGGAACATAGATTGTGACAACAGATCTAGCTTGAAATAGGACTAGTGTAATTATTATTGTGTTTGTATATTGGTTTGGATTTGTAAAAGAATATTTGTTTTGTTAGTGATATTCGTTAAACATATTGTGTTGTTAAGTTAGACGAATAATTAAATACAAAATAAATAATAGACGTTTGATGCGTAGCGAGTCGAGATATCAGGTCGTAGCGAGTCGAGCTGTGAGGTGAGATCTGAACTCGCGAGGTATCAGTCTGGCGAGCCGAGCTCTGTGTTGGGCTTGGGCTGCGAGTTGGACCGAACTCGCAAGCCCATGCGAGCTGAGCCGAGACAAAATATAAAAGGTGTTTTCAATCGTGAAAAACCTTAACACTTTTGATACTTTGGCATTCGACGAACTCAGTAAAAAAACCAGAGAAAACATAACCTACGGCTAGGCTTTGACGATTCATCGTTTAAAGTTAAGCTTTAATATACGCAATTACGAACGTATTCGTTGTTAGTGAGATAACACCGTATTGAGGGATTCCGCACCTTAATACTACAGATAACGAAGTTATCGATCCTAGAACTAGGGGACTTACATCTGGTATCAGAGCTTTCGGGCTAAATACGAGTGTGTTCGTGAGTTTTAGTGTTATTGCGTTTTTGATTCGGGTCGTTTTTACGTACGTTTTTGTAATACTAACGATCAAAATCATTCTCTGGACATTTTAGGGTTTGTTTACAGCCGAAATTTTAAGTTTCAGTCGTAAAAATACCTTAAAAATTCGTTTTCGGGTTTAACAGCCGTTTCGCGAGTCGAGATTAGGGTTCCAGCGTCGTCTGCGAACCGAGTTGAACTAGCGAGTCGAACTGAGGCTTGCGAGTCGAACCGAGATCCCTCGCGAATCGACATCACTTGCGAATCGACATCTTTTAGCAATCCGAACTGAGGCTTGCGAATCGACGAATTCTGCGAGTCGAGCTGAGATTGCGAGTTGAGCTGAGTCTTGCGAGTCGAGTTTTCTGAATTCGCTGAAACAGTTTAATTTTACATTTTTAAGATGTCTGACTTAAGTAGAATGATCGAAATGGACCACGAGGTGGGAAAGTCAAACGTTCCACCTAAGTTGTTAAGAATCGAGGATTACTACAATTGGAAGGACAGATTCGAATCTTACTGTAGATTCCATGACCTGTCAATCTGGATGTGTATCAAGAGTGGATACACCCCACCTACTCAAACTGTTCAAAATGCTACTGTGGTTCTTACCTATGCGAACATGAGTGATCAAGAGAAGGAAGCTTACAGAAATGAAAATAAATCACATTCATGCATAAAGATGTGTCTTCCTAAAGAGATTGCTCATCAACTGAAATCCTTTCATACTGCTAGAACGCTCTGGGAAGCTCTAGAGAAAAGAGGTGAAGGAAGTCCACAGGTGAGAGCTGGCAAGAGGAGTCTTCTTAAAAAGCAGTTTACTATGTTTAAAGCTTTAAAAGGAGAAGATCTTGATGCCTATGTTACGCGTTTCTACCATCTGCTAAGTGAATTAGAATACCATGAGATTGTTGAAGAAGAAGTATCTAAAACCGACAAGTTTCTTGAGGGTTTGCCTTCTAAATGGGAAATGTATGGTGTTATGATTAAGGATAACGAAACTAGGTATTCTACTATGACCTTAGAGCAAGTCATTGACAAGCTGAAAGGTTATGATTTCTCCAAGAAGTCAAGAGATAGTGATTCTGATCAGGTTCAGAACCCTGGGTTGTATCATGGAAAGTCAAGTCTTTCGACTGTGTCATCTAGTTCGACCACTGCACTGTTAGTTGGTGATACTAATGAAAATGGAGAACTGATTTCTGAAGATCTGTGCTTTATTTCCTCCTCTGGTGATGAGACAAAGGGAAAGAATTTTGAGAAGTCACCTCAAGAGCATCAGAAGATGCCGATGAGTGTGAAATCTGCTGAACAGCAACTGTCTGTTCTTGCTTCCTTTGTGGCATCATATGAGAACTACATAGAGGGAAAGATCAATTGTCCTATTCTGTTTGATGAGGATTATGAGCAGATAGATTCTGATTATCTTGAGGAATTGGAGCTTCAAGATCAACTTGCGTTGATTTCTAGAAAGGTGAAGAATTTCCTCAAGAGAACTGGTAGAAAGGTGTTGGGCAATAGATCAGGGTTTGATAAAACCAAGGTCAGATGCTTTAACTGTCAGGGTATTGGTCATTTTGCTAGAGAATGCCAAAGACCTAAAGTCGAAGCACAAGGAAAACAAGGTTCGGGAAGTACTCTTGCTTCCAAAGCCTTAGTAGTAAAGCAGTTGGATGGCTCTTATGATTGGCAAGCTCATTCTGAGGAAGCCTTGATGGCCGAGATCGAAGAATCAACTGCTGGATCAGTTTCCTACATGCCCACTGATATGGAACAGAGAGTAGAGGTGCCTAAGTCTGAAGTGAGGGCAAGTGATGATGACGTGCTATATATGGATTCAACTCCAGCTATGAGTCCTGAGGAATTTGTGGCACGCATGGCTGAATTACAAACTGACAAGAAGAAGGTATGTTTAGATATTCTTAATCTTGCTGATGTTTGTTACTTAGTTACTGATTTACAATCTCAGAATAGTGTCTTAACTGTGTCAAATAGCAATTTGTCATCACAATTAAATATGGATAAGGAATCCTATAAGACTGTTAGATCTGAACTTGATCAAGCTATTATGGATATTCGTAGATTAAGTGATGATAAACAGGTCTTAAAAGATAAAATTAAGTCTGATGCGTCGGATAGAACAAAACTTAGAGATACCATAAGTGAAAAATCTGTTGTCATAGATGGTCTCTATATGAATATCAAAGACTTAAATGAGACGATTGCTAGTAAGGATCAGGAAATAGTGAACCTTAACTTAAGGTTAATTGAGCAAAACCGTAAACTTGAGAACTATAGGACATCTCAAATGGATAAAATGTTAGATGCTCAACGTAGTGTAAAGGACAAGACTGGGTTAGGTTACAATGATGTATCCCCACCTTTTAATGCCAATTACACTCCTATTCCTGAAGATTCTGAGATGACTGAAGTTAATCCTGAGATTTCAGTAGCTGATAAACCTGAACAGTCAGAGGCACAGAAAGATGTTATTAAGAACGTATCATTAGAAAATAGCAAGGCTTCTCAGTTCACCAAAATACAGTTTGTATCGGGTGGAGTGATTAACGATGCTAAGACTGATGATAAAGTTGATAAGGAACAGCTTAAACCTTTAGTGCCTAAGACTCCGGATGAGAAAGCAAAAGTGAGTAAATCACGCAAGCAGATGTCATGTTTCAAGTGTCATCAAAAGGGACACGTGGCTTCGTGTTGTCCTAACAAAAAGCCTGAAACACCACATAAGCTTGTGATTGATGAAAAGACACAGACCGACTCTAGTGTGACTGTAGATAGGTTAGATACCAAACTTAAGTTAGGTAATAAACCTGTTAACATTCTTAAAAGAGATGGTAAGCATAGTGTCTCCCCACCTAAACCTAAACGGCCATATACTCAAAGTGATAATTCTGTCTATAAGTCTAGGGATGTGACACCGTCGAGGTTTAGAACTACAAGTAGAGGCCATAATCATTATGAGAATGGTACTACTTCACGATCACATGAGTTTAATTATAATTATCATAATAGAGCTCATAATTATGTGCCTAAGAGGTTCTCCTCAAATTCACCTCTTAAGGCTGATCGTCCACAAACTCAAGCTACTTCGAAAGTAACCAAAGCTCCTGATGGGAAGGATGGTTATTTTAAAGAGCTTAAGTTTGTTGATGATAAGGGACAAACCAAGACCGTAATGGCTTGGGTCCCTCTTGATAACTGATCGTATCTTATGTTATGTGCAGGAGCATGCTGTGAACAAGGACAGCTGGTGGTATGTAGACAGTGGATGCTCAAGGCACATGACTGGAGAAAGAAGTCTACTGAAGGACTTCAAGGAGAGTCTCAAGCAAAAAGTCAATTTTGCAGGAGATAAAGGAGGAGTAATTTCGGGAAAAGGAAAAGTTTCAAATGGAACTTTGACTCTTGAGGATGTGAACTATGTTGAAGAACTTACTCACAACCTAGTGAGTGTTTCCTAAGTCTGTGATAAAGGTCACCCAGTTTATTTTAATGAAAAGGAGGCCTTAGTCCTAAAGCCAGGTTTTAAAATTCCTGATGAATGGATATTGATGAGGGCGCCAAGGAAGAAGGACATCTATGCTATCAACATGGGTGTTCCTAACTCTTAAATGGTGTCTACATGTTTATTATCCAAGGCTTCGGATACAGACGCATTGTTATGGCATAGGAGAATGGCACATCTGAACTGGAGAAAGATGAATTATATAACCAAAAATGGTTTGGTTCTAGATGTACCACAAAAACGTTTCGAGTCTGAGGATAAGTGTGTTTCTTGCATGAAAGGAAAGCAGCACAAGAAACCACACAGACCTAAGACCTAAAACTCTATCTCCTCGCCATTTGAGTTGCTACATATGTATCTCTTCGGCCCTATAAGCAAGAGAAGTATAGGTGGCAAATGGTACTGTTTGGTTGTCACAGATGATTATTCTAGATTTTCTTGGGTATTCTTTTTGGGATCAAAGGATGAGACTCCTGGAATTCTAATTGAGTTCTTTGATCTAGTAGAGAATGTCTATAAAAAGAGAGTAAAGCGTATTCGTAGTGACAATGGAACTGAGTTCAAAAACTCAACGTTGAATATCTATTGCTTAAGCAAAGGGATATTACATCAATTCAGTGCACCTTATGAACCTCAACAGAATGGTGTTGCTGAAAGGAAAAATAGAACGTTGATTGAAGCTGCTAGAACAATGCTTGCTGATTCAAAGCTTCCGGTCATCTTTTGGGCAGAAGCAGTGAATACAGCATGTTATGTTCTTAATAGAGTTCTTACGGTTAAGAGACATAACAAGACTTGTTATGAGCTTTTGAACAATAAGAAACCTAACTTAAAAGGGTTTGAACCCTTTGGAGTTTCATGCACCATATTAAAGACTGGACATCAAGCAAAATTTGGTGAGAAGGCTGACGAAGGATTTTTCCTAGGTTATATGCCCAATTCGCCAAACAAGAGAGTCTTTAATAAAGTCACAGGACATTTGGAGGTAGTTTATAATATTGAGATTACAAGCTACTCACCTGATGTTCATAAGGGCTTAGATTGGCAATTTGATTATTCTGATCTTTTTGCATCATTTAAAGTTCCTATTAGTGACTATGTCAGTGATTCAGAGATAGCTGAACATTTATTGGTTGAAGATGAGAATATTGGTCCCGCTTCAACATCAAGTGTTAAGCAGTCTGGAATTAAGACTAATGTTGACTCAGATAAAGCTTCCACAAGTGAGTCACAACAATCTTCAGAGGATAAGTCTCAAGAAACAGAAGATCCTGATGATCTTTCTACAAAGTTTGATGATATACTTACTCCTTTGAAACATTTAAGGATATCTTCAGCACGTACGGAAGATGTACCTGAATTGAAAGAGATTGGTACTAATTTGGAAAATGAGATACCGGTTGAACCAGTTACTACAACTAGAACGAGTAAGAATCATCCCGTTGAAAACATCATCGTTGATATTAATACTCCGGTTCAAACTAGACATCAATCCAGAGCTAGTACGTCTGAGAATTCTGAATACCAAAGCTTGTATACTGCAATGAAAGAGACAGGGATTCCTAATCAATGTCTATATTCATGCTTTATCTCACAAGTCGAGCCTAAAAATGTTCAAATGTCTTTAAAAGAAAGTTCGTGGGTAGAAGCAATGCAAGAAGAACTATCACAGTTCTCTAAATTACAAGTATGGGAGTTGGTTGACCTACCAAAAGGAGAATATCCAATTGGAACTAGATGGGTATTTAAGTGCAAGAGAGATGATAAAGGAATCGTTACTCGCAATAAAGCTCGTCTGGTGGTTCAAGGTTTTAATCAACAAGAAGGTATTGACTACAACGAAGTGTTTGCACCAGTTGCTAGGCTAGAAGCAATTAGAGTATTCTTAGCATTCGCATCATATTTTGGTATAAAAGTGTATCAGTTGGATGTTAAGAGTGCCTTTTTGTATGGCAAAGTGGAAGAATTGGTGTATGTTTCACAACCGCCTGGGTTTGCTGATCCTGAGTATCCAGATAGAGTATATCGTTTGAATAAGGCTCTATATGGATTACATCAAGCACCTAGGGCATGGTATGGAACACTATCAACGTATCTACTTGAGAATGGATTTACAAGAGGATCGATTGATAGTACACTGTTTGTGAAGTGGAAAAAGAAAGATTTTCTTCTCGTGCAAGTTTATGTTGATGACATTATCTTTGGATCGTCTGATGAAAAGATGTGTCAAGAATTTGAGCAAGTCATGAGAAAAAGGTTTGAAATGTCTGCAATGGGAGAGTTGAATTTCTTCTTAGGATTACAAGTTGATCAAAAGAAGGATGGATTCTTTATTCATCAATCTAAATATACATATGAGCTATTAGAACGCTTCAAGATGGATGAAAGTAAGGTCTACAATACTCCAATTCCAGTCAATCATGGACTAGGTCCAGATACATCGAGTGATAGCGATGTGGATCCGACTCTTTATAGAGCCATGATCGGATCACTAATGTATCTTACAGCCTCTAGGCCTGACATAATGTTTGCTGTTTGTTTATGCGCAAGATATCAGGCTAATCCAAAAGAGTCACACATGCAAGCTGTTAAACGGATCTTTCGTTACCTCAAAGGGAAACCTAAGCTGGGTCTTTGGTATCCGATTGATGGAGACTTAGATATCGTAGCTTATACTGATTCGGATAATGGAGGATGCAATCAGAATAGGAAATCTACGACCGGAGGATGTCAATTCCTAGGAGGTAGATTAGTATCCTGGCAGTGCAAGAAGCAAACCTCGGTAGCCATTTCTACATGTGAAGCTGAGTATGTTGCAGCTGGCAGCTGTTGCTCACAAGTTTTTTGGATTCAACAGCAACTGCGGGATTACGGGTTAAATATAACCAATACTCCTATGATGATTGATAACGAATCTACTATGTCGATCACCAATAATCCGGTGAAGCACAGTAAAACTAAGCATATTGATATTCGACATCATTTTATTAGAGATTGTGCTGAGAAGAAATTGATAAAGTTAGTTAAGGTACCATCATTAGATAACTTAGCAGACTTATACACAAAGGCGTTCGACAGAGCAAGATTTGAGACGTTAGTTCAACTAAACGGAATGAGAAATCCAGAGTGATTAGTCTTCCAAGGGTATTTTTGTAATAGTTAGTATTTATATGTTTATTAAAAAAAAAAAAAAAGGCGTATGGCATTCATCTGCTTGTTACCTAAGGGGAATCGCCTTCATTTAAGTTTTTATTTGCAAAAACTAAGGGAAATGATAGTACATTAGGAGAATAAGATTCACAATAATAAGCTTAAGTCCTAAGTATGATATGGTAGTAGGTTCAAATAAAGTTGCTTTAGAACTACAGCGGTTCTATCAGGTATGTGTTTATATTTATTTGATTATACACCTATATCCACAAGTTATAATTTGTTTATTTCTATTAAAACTTTAGATGGCTTCATCATATGATGTACTGGTAGGCAAATTATATGAAATTTTCTAAGCCTTAAGAAGTTAATTAACTACTTGTTTATTATTTTGTGTTACTATTCTATGATGTATGACATTAAGTCTTAATTGTTGAATGATGGTATTGCCATACACTGTTATTATACATATTAATTTGAATTGACAAATAGTAGCAATATGGGTATTAATTTAATTACTGGTAACTTTGTTGTACTAAGTACAGAACTGAAACCTTTAATTAAATTAATATTCTCAAATATATTTTGAATTATGCTAGAAGGGATCTTCTGTTGTACTACGTACAGACTTAGATAACATAGCATATTCAAAGTATGTTTGATATTTGTCTAACCTTAAAAAAAAAAAAATAAAAAAAAAAATTCAAGTGTATGTTATATGTTTCGAAAAGATACATCATTTAGTAACCGCTACCTTGAAAATTTAATGATGCAGTGTTATGTGTTTTACTTGAATTCTTCAGTATATCATATAATAGGAAGCACTTGATAATACTCATACTAACAATAAAGAGTTTGCTTAGAAAATTGAGTCTAATTTGTTTATATGGATCATAATACTGGTAATCGTCTTGAACTATCTATAATTAAAATATTCACTTTATGTGAGTAATGCATTTATTAATTATGCTATGTGGATAAAGGTATCTAAGATATAGTTTTTTAAATATAAATGTATAAATGATAAATTTAGTTGTAATTTTACAGTGATTTACTTGAATTTCACGAGGTATGTATACTACCAATCTGCTTAGACTTCTAAATATATAATTAATTACTTATTCTTACTAATATGATCCCTAAGCAGATAAAATCTTATTTAGTTTGTATATTTACTTTGTTTTGAGTGATTAATAAAATAGTACTTGATACCAAAGTTTATATAATTGTGTTTTTATCTTATTTTTATTTGTTTTTAATTTAAGTTTTTGTGTTTATTAGGCTTTACCCTTCGGAATTAAATTATACTGTATATTTTTGAGTTGAACAACGTGACAAATACAAGTGAAAATTAATTATAATTTAGACTTGTAAAATATCGGGTTTTTATTTATACTTAGCATTAAATTCGCGTTTTTAATTGCTTCTGCGAGTTGGCATCAACTTGCGAGTCCACTTAAATCTCGCGAATCGGATATGTAGTATAAAGGGGGTCAAACGAGTCAAACCAACCCACCGAACCCACACATACTTCGCGAGTTCAGTAAAGCTTGCGAATCCGTCAAAAAGGCGAAACGAGGCGATTTTCTTTTTTCGTTTGATTTTGAATTTTAGAGTACGGGAACGAGTTATTCAATCCGTAGACTTTATACACCTTCATATTACGAACATTTTGAGGTATAAACCAACGGATTTCACCGTTTAAATTACTCGAAATCGAAGTTTTAATAAACTTAGGGTTTCGGTTTATAATTCGAACGATTCACGTATATTAAAGGACTATTAGAACACGAATCCTTGTGGTTTATGTTAAATGGATGTTAATAAACGTAAATCAATCGATAAATCATGTTAAAATTACAAGATTAATCGATTTTAATTGGAAATTCGCGACGGCAGTTCATCGAACGAGTTGACATTGTGAATCAACTCGCAGCGAGTTGACTAGCGAATCCATGAGATTAGCGAGTTCACTTCAATAGCTGCTTGATAAGTTTAGCGAGTTGATAACTTTAGCGAGTTGATCAATGTAGCGAGTTGATGAGTATAGCGAGTTGATAAGCAAAACGAGTTGACCTCACCTCGTTAGGCTAGTTTATGCGAGTCCGGAATTTACAACCATTTTAATTTTTTTTTTTAATAACTTTTATCTAATTAATTTAAATTAGACTTAAGACTTTTTAGTTATAAGTTAAATTTTTATATACGACTTGAGACTATTTATGTAACAAGTTATATATAATTTCATATTTAAACTAAGATGTTTGATGAATCTTGATTCATAATACGTAATAGTTTAAATATATTTAATCGTGCATTAAATTATATCTGTTGTTTGTGTTTACTTTACAGATATGGCTAGAGCATTTGATAAGGGTCACAACGTTTTGGTTGATCTGAACCTTGAGGCCAAGCGGGCTGACAGGGTTGCTGATATTCTACGTTTTCTAGCACGATCACGGATTCGATACGCCATTACGGCCAATCCTCCTATTTCTCAGGCTATACTGAATGATTTCTGGACGGATATAGTATATGATGAATCTGTCAACCCGCCAGAGATTAGAGCTACAGTTAGTGGTCAGCCTGTTACATTTTCAGCTGGAAATCTCCGTGAGATTTTGCATCTTGGTACAGTAGAACAGGAGAATGGGGATATTGAGTATCCTATGGATTTTATTGAGGGTGCGATAGGTCGTATGGGTTATAGCGGAGACAGGCGTGGACGTCAGTTCCAGAAGCCTCTGGTCATTGGTCAGTGGAGGTTTCTTTGGCACGTGATGAATATAGTTTTCGCAGCGAAGAAAGGTGGCTTTGATGAGTTGAGCCCTGCGATTCTATCGGCTGCACTGTCACTGGTTTATAATAAACCATACAGTTTTTGTAATTATCTTTTTGGTGAGATTGCGAAACAGATATCGGGGTCTGTTAGATCAAGATTTTTGGTTTACCCGCGATTTTGCATGCTGATTATCCGTGCACGTCTACCGGATTTGGCTATACCTGAACCACATCTAGTGGTTAATATGATTGACCATCGTGGGTATAACGCCATGTTTATGCAGACGGTCAGGAAGGAAGGAGTGGTGAAACCGGAAGTTAGACCACTTTTTGGATATATTGTTGATCCGAACTACGTCGCACCGCCAAATCATGGGTGGTTAGACGTTGCTCCTGCTGCTGCTGTTGCTCCTGCTGAGGCTGATGTTGTACCTGAACCTGTAGCTGAGGAAGCTCAACCTGAAGATCCACAAGGGCTCCTTGAGGATGTTCTTATTCAGGTTGGTTAGGTTGATCAGCAGGTGAATCAAGATGTTGCTGCACAGGTTGTGCAAGAGGTTTTGGAGCAGAATGATGATGCGACAAATCCTTTGCTTCAAGACATTGAGAGTTATTTAGCACCACCTGAGGTAATCTTTTATTTATGTGATAATATAGATGCTTAAGTTGATAGATTGTTTTAATAAATCATAGATGCATAATATTATTATATAATGATTCTGATATTAGATATTTAGTAAATTGGATATTATTTCTGATTTTAAAATATAAATATCATTACACGAACAGGATGCTGAAGCTGCGGCTGCAAATCCCGAAGTTATATTACTTGAGGATGAGCAGATACAGCTTGATAGATCAGTTGAAGTACCGACTGAGGTATTATATCTGATTAATCTTAAATATATAGAACTTGTATGATAGAGATTACGCTAATCATAAATGTTTAATATATTTAAACTTTAGGAGCCTGTTAGATCATCTAGAGGTCGTGATGGTGAGACGGCTTCAGATGAAGATTCTGATAATACACCTTCTCCTCCTCCATCTGCTTCTGAAAGGAAGAGAAAAGGAAAAGATATTCTGGAGGAAGGTACTGAGGAAGTTGAGATTCCTTTGATGAAGCGTCCGAGAACGCTTACTATTCGAGAAGGTTAGTATTGATAATTAAAGTTAAATAATCTTAACTTGTTGTTTATCAGGAGTTGAACTGAGACAGTTAATTCTGTATACAGTTGCTCAGGATACACCGCAGGTAGAGATGGACGCACCGGTGGTTACTGAATCGATATCTTTACCGCTTCAGGTATGAGATATAAGTTCTATAACTATGAGTGTTATGCAATTAATTAGAGTTTGAGACAGAGTAATCTGTAACAATAACTGATTTTAATTGTGTTTAACTTTACAGCATGAGGTTGCTGATCTAGTTCGTGGAGCTAATTTTCCGACGAACAAAACAGCTAGATTTGCGACAAGTTTGCTTACGCAGGTTTTGTCTCAACCTCATACACCGCTTACCAGAGACTGGCATATTGAGTCTCTCACACCGCCTGGACCAAGAACGATACCTGTTACTCCGACGACTGATGCAGAAAGGATTACATCCTTAGAGTCTAGGGTAAAGGATTTGGAGAAGCTTACTTCTCAGATTCCAGAGCTGGTGTCGAGCAATCTTCTTCTTTCTCAGCAGATACTCAAGCAGAGTGAATCATACAATCTGTTGATGAAGACTCATGAGACTTTGCTTGCGGACTTCAACGTACAGAGACTGAAGTTATCTTCTTTAGAGAGTCTGGTCTTGAGATCGCATTCAGGACAGTCTACTCAGGGGGAGATATTGGTATATCTGGAGTCTTGCAGAGAAAATGAGTTGAAGAGGAAGAGAGATCAAGACAAGGACGATGATCCCAATGCACCGAGTGGTGAGCAGACCGGTCCTTCAAAGACTGGTGAGCAAGCTACTATTCAGGGGGAGTCTGGTGCTGGTGCTAGTGGTTCTGGAGTGGATACAAGTGCAGATAAGACTGTACCGGGTGATACTGAAGCTGGTAAGATAGCTTAGTATTATCATAGTACTGTAATATTTGTAATAGCTTGTAGTGAACAAATGTAAACTTAATTTATTGTGTAAATATATTCGGCTTAGGGTTATTATTATTTTAAGTAAAATATGTTTGATGTAATTTAAGTTTATATAATTATGTGTTAAGATAAAATAGTGATCGAAAGACTTCCGACTCATTGAGTAGTCGAGCGGCGTGTTCCGATTAATTTCGGCGGTCAAAATTTTATAATAACATATGCATTTTAGATTTGATTATGGACTTAAGACCGTAAGGTATATAAGTAATTAACAAGTTAAAAATATATTCGTATTAACTAGACAAATGATATATAATTTAAAGGTTAAATTGATAATGAATTAGATCAATTAACACTTGGAAATTATATAAGTTAATTAATAGTAAATTTAAATGTTTGGTGTTTATTCACAATGCATTAGAATTTAAAATTAATTAATATTTGTTAAGTAGACTTAAGAGATTTTGGATTGATTCAGGGTAATCAATTAAAGATTTTATAAGTTATTTGTAAATTGCGTTAAAATATACAAAAGAATTAATAAAGAAATTCTTAGGTTGATTCAGGGAAATCGATAAGAGAATTTTAATTATTAATATTGATTTGTATTTGTGGTTTTCTCTTAGGATTGGAAATGCTTAATCTATCTGATTCGGAAGATGATATTTTTGATGAGATAGATGAAGAGATTGATTATGATCTTGAGGATGGAGAATTCCAACCACCTACAGATTGGACTGCTGTACCTGAGAATGTGCAAGACATGGGTGTAGATCTAGATGCAAATATTGATGAACACCATGTGAGCCCATCTAGGACAGAAGTTGTTATTGAAAATGAACAAGGTCCAACAATTGTCGATATAGATGAAGATATTGATGATTCAACCTCTGATGAAGAAGAAGAAGTTCTTGTTCAAACCAAAAATCCTGCTGTTGTACTTAGGAAACTTCCAAAGAAGAAGAAGAAGATTGGAATTTTTGAAGTTGATGTTACGAAAAAGCGTGTACCACGTAAAGGGATTATTGGATGGTACTTTGACTCAGAATTAAAGCTTTTTGCGATCAAAAGGTTTGACGGAGTTCAATATTTTGAAAGAAAGCTTGCAGTTTTTAGTTCTCTACCACGTTATGAAATACGTGATTTGGCTAGATTAGAGATTAACAATCCAAGTCGTGATGATTATGCTGATCGTGTTGAAAGAATCATTAGACATGAGGTTGGTACAAATAAGTTTGTTCAGATTAAGCCAAGAAAGGGAAAAACTGTGAAATTACAAGATAGAAGTCAAAGAACAGGAAGAAGAAGAAGGAAGAAGATATATCCAGCTGTTAGATGCATACAGCAGATTCACTAAAGACAATGCCACAAGATATTCTGGGTAATATGAAGAGATGGCATGTAGATTCAGGAACTGGAGAAGCTGTTATGGTTGAAGCTGATGATGAGGTTGACGGTGGTGAAAGAGAAATCTTCAGAGTCTATGACCATCGACACCTAATGAACATGTTGAAGAAAGATTTGATTAAGTTGAATGAAAATAGAATCTTGACGACAGACGCATGGGGTGATTTAGGACGAGATTATCAGATGATGGTTAAGACGTGTATCAAGATGAAGATTTACGCAGGCAGTAAGATTTACAAATGAAGACCAAAGACAAGCGTGAAGATAAAGACGCTAGAGCTATTGTCAAGGGGGAGTCTGTTGGAACATAGATTGTGACAACAGATCTAGCTTGAAATAGGACTAGTGTAATTATTATTGTGTTTGTATATTGGTTTGGATTTGTAAAAGAATATTTGTTTTGTTAGTGATATTCGTTAAACATATTGTGTTGTTAAGTTAGACGAATAATTAAATACAAAATAAATAATAGACGTTTGATGCGTAGCGAGTCGAGATATCAGGTCGCAGCGAGTCGAGCTATGAGGTGAGATCTGAACTCGCGAGGTATCAGTCTGGCGAGCCGAGCTCTGTGTTGGGCTTGGGCTGCGAGTTGGACCGAACTCGCAGGCCCATGCGAGCTGAGCCGAGACAAAATATAAAAGGTGTTTTCAATCGTGAAAAACCTTAACACTTTTGATACTTTGGCATTCGACGAACTCAGTAAAAAAAACCAGAGAAAACATAACCTACGGCTAGGCTTTGACGATTCATCGTTTAAAGTTAAGCTTTAATATACGCAATTACAAACGTATTCGTTGTTAGTAAGATAACACCGTATTGAGGGATTCCGCACCTTAATACTACAGATAACGAAGTTATCGATCCTAGAACTAGGGGACTTACAAATTCCCTTCGAAGCGACCCCACTTCTCTCTCTCATAGGTGATTCTTTATAATAACTTAAACCCTTGTAGTTATACAAAAATCATTAAAAGCCAAAAGCTTAGCCTCATATCATTATCACTGTTATTTATTGGAATGGACTAGGAAATTAAATAACTCCTTCAAATGGTTGTTCGGAGGTTTAAGAACTCCCTCACAGTGACCTCCCTTAGATTATACAATTAGGTTGTCCTATTGAACCTAGATCTTGGGATCTCCAGTCAACTAGGTTAGGTTTTCTTCATATAAACTTTCTTTTCATGGGCTTTAGTCTCATTCCACAACTTGATCTCTTCTCAACCCTATGGTTGCCGGATCCGAAATGTTATCATAGATAACCTACAAAGAGATCATTTGTTCTAGTGGTATTATGTTGTCTATGACAATTTTAATTAGTCATTACAATTCTCACTTGATTGTAAAATCTAATAAATCCGTTATCTCAACATATCTTCACTACACTTTGTACAACAGGTAAGCAAATTGAGTACTCTTTTATATTTACTTTTCTGTAAAAGTAATATTATCTTACCTTATATTTCTATGACTCTTTGTGTACTCCACTCGGTCATCATAGAAATTTTAGACTCTTCCGTCATGACGCTCGTATACTCCATCGATCAATATAAAAACATTCATATTACATTATGACCTTTGTATACTTTATCCAATCAATTTTAATGATCATTGTGTGCAACACTTGATTAATTAGAATTCAGGTCTTTCCATATCAAAATGCAAGACACCCCCACATTTTTATATTATTTTGAGAAATTTCTTCCCTTTTTATACAAAATTCCTGTTATGGTTTCGTACAAGAAGTAGTATCTATCTTGACTTCCCCCACATATCTTGCATATTGTCATCTTTCTCATACTTTCACATATGATGCAATTAAAATGTCGTTTAGAAAGTTAACTAAACTCTATAACTAGTGTTTAAAACTTTCACATATTCAGAGCAATTCTTAGTTATACTCTAGGTTTGACCTAGAAACATAGAATTTACGCATCTTAATAAAAATGCAACACTCGAATAAGCGCTCATAAACCCGAGCTCCATTTAGGCTATTTAAATCCCGAGATAATATAACGAAAGTTATACATCTTTATGTCTATAGTTCTCTTAAGATTTATTCTAATTGAATTCCATATTAATCATGGAAACAATCTTCCATCATTGTCTCAATCAATTTGATTTCACGACATATCAAATTCTTTATATCACTGAATGACATAAATTGATTTTGTTTATATACTTTCCAAATACAACTTGGAATATTCGATGATAACATTAATCACTGCAGATGATTATAATTAACTAGTCTAAGTCTAGCATGCTATAGACTTCAACGACCTAAGCATATGAACGGAAGATGCATCATTCCGACTCATATTCATTTCATTACAAGAAATCTCCTCACGTATTTCTTGTATTATCATCATTAATTTAAACAAAATCTATAATATCCCAAATTAATGAATATTATAACAATTTCAGCTATGTTCTTGTTTACACAAGACACATATTCCAATTATCATCCAGTTTTTTCTTTCAACATTCAGAATCAAACCCTAATATAATTGATGTCCGAAATTGCACCAACTTCATATAGATATTTCAAAAAAAATATATATTCTTACTTGAAGTTGGTAAGAGCAACATTTCATTATCTAACTGTAATAAAACACATTATCGCTCTATCATATTGTAGTCAACCTGACTACCTCCCAATACCAATTAATTAAGATAATATTCCCGTGAAATAATCATAATTCTCGTTGGTTTATCTTGACACTAAACACTGTCAAGTCATATAAAATCCCATAATAGAATTGGATTATTCTATGCTTGTTTAACAATAATGGTAGATTCCTCTACCACTCAAGCGGAAGATAGCCTTCTTCAAGAATCATGTCAACTTCAATAAATTTGATAGACAATATATGTATTATTATACTTTAATAATACAATTAATAATTTATCAAATTAAAGTCATGCTATAAAATGTAGACCCATTTCTTAACAAAGAACACATTCTATCATAACGTGTTCAATTTTGTGACTTTATTTCATTTGAAATTTTACGAAGCGCAACACACTTTCTCCTTTTGTCATAGGTTAACCCATAGTTGTTTCACACGCTCCTTGTATATCCGTTTTTACTAATTTTAAGTGCTACCTAAAGGTACAAAAATACTTTAGGTTTCAAAGTAATAAAGTAATGAACCAATCATCAAGTTTCTTTCATTAATTTAACCCATTAATTATATAAAGAGACACAAAAAACCAATTAGATAATAGTGTAACAGATACACAATCAAAACCTAGACAAAACTAAACAGAAAATTGTTCAACTTCAAGATGACATCATCATCGTCATCTGATATGTCTATCTCTGACATGTTCAAAACTTCGATGACATCATCATTAGATATGTCATCTTCATCATCGTCCGATGTTTAATCACCATAATTATGTCCATTGATTAAACCGATTCGAACAATCCTCCAACAATACTTCCTCTGGCAAACCCTATAGGTCCATTTTTGCCTTTGATAATAAATTCATTATCTATAAGTATGGAGTAGTCATATGCAGTCAAATTGCTAGCAGATATTATCCTTTTAGAGATATTGAGAATATATGAAACATTCTCATGAGCAAGGTCTAAATTGTAGATAACCTCATTTCTACAGTTTAAATTCCTATTACCAATGTCCGATAACATTAATAAGTATCTCTCGAGTGTCTCATAAGTATTAAATCGGTTTCCACAAGCATGTTGCATCTCTCACATCAAGTACTATCTCGAACACTCAATTATATAACAGAATTATACATCCACGATGTATAAATGAACTACATCCATGATATAATTCCCGTAACGGCCATTTGTGGTCTATAGCCCTAATTGGTGCTCTCAGCATCCACTAGCTCATATCCACGACTCATTACAAAACTTAGAACAATCAACAAACTTGTTCTTAAAGTTTTATTAAATAGTTAACAAAACTACTTCTATCATGAGTAGTAGACCTTTAATAACACGTGTTAACTATTTTTCAGAAATTCAAAAAGGTATTAACCTTACAACTTGAATATATAAATGGTTTCACTCAATGCATTTGAATTCTATTTTCAAAAAATACATATTCATGGGAGTTGTACATTTCTATTTCTTTCAGAAATTGTTCAACTACTCCCAAAGTGTCACCAATTATCCCTGAAGAGCTTGATAGTCAATAGAACTATATCTAAAACTACACGCAAGAGTAGTTGCCCCTGATCATCACAAACCATCCTCGACAATCTTACCGAGATTGTAGAACACCGAGACGGTTCTCACAGTAGCTTCATCGCTTTGTGGTGTCACTACGGTACTCCCGAGTTCTCGACAACTACAAAATTATAACCAAGTTTCATATGAAGGTATATAACCTTTCATAGAAACAACGATAAACACTACTTCTTCAAGAGTAGTAAGCTACTAACATATATGAACTTGATCAATCAAATCAACTACCAATACGTATGGATTCGGTTAATCGGATTAAAAACTTGCATCTATAGTTTCCGGATTTTAAAATAAAAGTTGTGCCAACAAGTTGCAGATTTATGCATGAGTTTAATGGTTCGAGGATCAATTCGATCTATTGATGCACGAAGAATCATACTTTCCTGCTCAAAAAACATGTTAAAGAGTTTATGATGCAAGAAGCATCATATATGTCACTTAAGTCTTAAAGTTATGTCACATATGACAAAGATGACTCTGCAACTGATGGGAGCCCATTGAACAAAAGAGTCTTTCAATATATAAACAATTAAACCTGAGCTGAAAACCAATCCCAAATTTTCACACTCATTGAGACCATTTGAGAAATATCGTAGCCATACAATCAGTTTTGTATTTTGATCCGTACAAAATTATACAATCTGCTCAACTTTTGTATTAAAACTAGAGAAACCCAACTATTTAAAATTTCAAATAGCTAGTTCCAATATTATTTGATTACTTCAAAACAACTCATAATTTGTACCAATATATGGTATTAGTAGTTGTGAAAAGTTATATTATAGAACTTATAACATTTGGCTATGCTTCACCATTCAACTAACGATATCCAAAAAGTGTTTTAACACTATATATATGACCAAACAGGAATCTTATAAATTCCTATTGTTTCAATCTTTGACTAAATAAGCAAAGATCTTCATACATAAAACATGAACTCGTATACATGGATTTTAGAAAACAAAATTTGATCCAAATTTATATCTTTAAACAAATCCATTTTTAACATTGTTTTAAGTAACAAATATGCCGGCAAACCGATTTGAGTTCGACAACTGGTCAACTACTCTCCAATCCATCCCATCCTTTGATAACCATGATAAATAAATATCACAAACAGTTTCGGTTTGTAGTATTAGTATAATAATAATAATATTAATTATTATACCCTTTCTTTTCTCTTTTTGAAAATTGTTATGAAAAACTTAATTGTAGCACAATTGTTTTGTTTCATTCACTTGTCAATAATACGAGTAATATTTATTTGTACAAACCCTTATATATAAACACGCACTCCGCATCACGAGTTATGTCAATCTTGTTTTATAAAATCCAATCTATCCAAAGAAACACGTCAAAGTTTCTTTGAAACTTATTCGGGTAACAATTAAATAATATGTTTTAAGATTGTAGGTAAAATATTTCGTACCCGAATATATTATTATTATTTATAAGATAATATAAATAATAAATAATAAACAAATGAATAAGAAACACACGAGAGATAATTAAGTAAGTAAACTTATCTCATGAAGAAAATCAACGCCTCACAAACCTATTTGAAGAAGACCGAGGCCCGTGTTGAACACGGTTCCCTTAAAAAAAATTCGCCGTCTACACGTCGTCTGTTTCCCAGGGTACAACAGCCAAAGCAGTTTGTACTGCCGGACTTGACTACACTGTCCAAGACTCCATCGGAAAGCCTTGTATCTCCTTTGGTGAAAGAAGGTTGTAATTATTTTTGTGTATTTTGAATAGAGCCTAGACACCTCTATTTATAGTTTGGTTGGTACCTCTAGGTTTGGTTCACTAAACTCAAACCCACCAAACTATACATCAAATGTCTAACTTTGTGAATCGATATCTCATTCACATTAGCTCCGATTTGGACACATGTTACCTCTTTGCGAAGCTCTTATAGGTGAGTACACAAATACATAAACTAACATTTATATATACCATACGTACATGTAAAATTATGTGTCCAAAATTAGTGAAAACATACATGTTTCACTAAATTTTCCAACAATTCTTGCATGCTAAAAGTAGTAGAAATGGGAGGATGGAATTAAGTTGGGAGGATGGAGCTTTTTCATAGTTTGCTTTTTCATAGTTTCCACTATTAGCACAAATAATGGGAGGATGTAACTATAAAATGGGAGGATGAAACTACAAATGAGAGGATGGGCAAAATTAGTACTGCTAGCACACAATTTAGTACTTAGAGTTAATTCTGCCAAGCTTATCAATGTTAGAGTTAGTTCTGGCATCAGAGTTAGTCTCCCAATGCTAAGTGGATTTCACTTTCTACCAACTCTGCAACACAAGTACACCTAGTGCAGACCATGCTTTCAAGTGTCAGACCATGCTTCATGCTTTAATAGATTTATTTCCATACATTAATTAGGAAATCTTGTAAAGGACAACTCTATATATTATAAATAGAGTTTTTTCCTTAGAAGTATTGTACTAGGTCTTGACTTTGAAAGTAATTGTGTTTCCAATGTAAGTCTTGTGGGTCTCTATAAATAAAGAGACCCATAGACAATAAAAGGTGTGTTACCAAGTGAAGGCAAACCAAAAAGGTTAGCTGGTGTGTTTTGCTAGCAATGCACCTGTGTTTTCTTTATGATGCACCTGTGTTTTCATCATGATGCACCTGTGGTAAACCCGATCTCATAACTTGAGATCGTTCCCCATGAATACGCGTATAAAAGTTTAGATAACTCCCTAAGGTTGTGTACAACCCCGATACAAGTGAAGTGTATCCGTCTTGTTAATGTGTTTAATAAGATTAGAGAGTTGGTGTATCAAAATCTTCTTTGTGTTCTTAATATTGTTCCTATTTATGTTCTACTTCTTTTGCTTGGAGCTTAAACGGGACCACTCAATTGGTATCAGAGCATTAAATCTACCCAGATTCGCACATATCCGCTCCGAGCAAAAGATGGCTTATGAAAGAAGATTGAAGAAAACAAGTTTCACAAGAACTCTGACCCGAAAGAAGGTCACTTCCTTATGAGATCCAAAGGTTAGCTCATTTCCAAATCAACATTTGTAAAGCTTGAAGATAAAGTGTTCAACTGGTATGTTCATACATTTATACGTCCAGAGTGGTGGGTTAACATTCTGTGATGGGTTAGCATTCTTATGTTCATGTTAGTTGAAGATTTTTCTTTTTGATTTATAAGTGTTGTTGAAGATATGGGCTAGAAATATGTTCAAACCAAATCATACAAACTTTCTTTAACATGATTAGGGATTTAGTAGATTTCCCTAAGGTTCTTGTAATCCAGATACAAAAGAAGTTGTACTGTCGTGTTAAAGAAGGGTAAGGCAAAAATAGGGGGAGAACTATTCGACATTGGATAGCTGATGTTAAAGGGGAGATTAAGGCTTCAAAGTCTACAACTTGAATAGGTACAAGTGTCATAAAATACAAGTCAAAGATCAAACTGTTCAAGTTAACTTTTCAAGAAAAGAGTTCTGCTATTAATGAAGAAACTTGTAGATAAGGGGATATTATAATGAGTTTACAAAAAGTATTTTGTCATCATCAAATAAGGGGAAATTGTTGGGAAAATTATGTGACATGGATTTTATGTCACATAATAATAGATTTGATGAGACAAAATGTAAGTGATTAAGGAAACACAAGTTGAAATTCTTGCATCCTAAAAGTAGTAGAAATGGGAGGATGGAACTAAATTGGGAGGATGGAGCTTTTTCATAAATGGGATTTAGTAGATTTCCCTAAGCTTTTGTATTTATGTTATTGGAGGACTTCGAGTAACCTTATGTTTGTCATAAACATTTTATTTAGGGATATGCGTTGATGAATCGGGTTGAGTGGTAGAAAAGCTTGGTTTATGAAACAAACCAAATCCCATGGCCATTCCATTGATGTTTCCATATCCTCCATAGCATTGTCCTGAATTCGTCCCTTTTCTTCACAACAATCTGTTTGTTCGTGTTCTTTAACACCCGAACATCAACCATGATGTTCCTTCCTTTTTCACTTCTTGGTTCTTGATTCTCCTTGTTTTGTTGTCGATTTCTTCATGGCTTTTTGGTTGCTATATCTGAACCAAATTTCAACAGGGTTAGTGTCACCATCTTGGTTTCAATTTTCGGCCTGACTTCTCATGATTCTCAATTGATCATGATTTAAGCGGGTTAACGCCGTCATGGTGGGGTTAGCACAATCGAAAATTGAAACTACAAAAAAATCTTCAACCAATCTTTAATTCATAATCGAAAAAACAGCCTCTTTTTCTCCTTCTTGTGTTGCGTTTTTTTCTTTCATATCACAAACCGTAACAATTGATCTTCCTGATCATATCTTCTTTCTCTTGATCGATTTGTCCTTATTGATCTAATCCTAATCAATATCTTCTTTCTCTTAATCAATTCCATGGCTGCCTTCCTGTTTTTCTTATTTCTTCAATCATAAAACCGTTTTCTTGAATGATAATTGTACCATGATTTTGATCTTTGATTCTCGTTTGAACCTTCGGCTCTGATACCATGTTCGTTTTTCACAGGCCTTAACTTTCCAGGATCGTTTTCAGCCATCATCATCGATCATCATGCATACAACATCGTTCAACAATAAAGAAGAATAGAACAAGAAGTGGGTTGAACCCTTTCGTATATATATTAATATAACACCCCTCATTTACAATATCAATATAATGTTAGACACACGGAAGCGTAGGAATTTTAACCATATTTATATTTATACATACTATTAATTTACATCAAAAGTTTACAACTTTAAGTTACATCAAAGTGAAACTGTTCATAACACAACATATGTCGGGGTATTATATAAAACAAACTGATTTAGTACAAAAGATCAGAGTAGCTTGCAGTCAAACTGTTCTTGCACCAAAAGCATCTCAATCCTGCTACTCATTAAACTACAAATCTGCAGGAAAGAAAAATGAGGGATTAGCACATAGCTAAGTGAGAGAGTTCAACACCCAACATTCAACTTAGCATAACCATTAACTACAACAATCAACTACAACTTAATAATGAGGATCGGTGGTTCTGGAGATAACCATAATACCCGGGCGGCTCTCCAAGAACTCTTATCCAACCATATCCGTATGGCCATACGGACGAGACCGATAGCTAGTGATTATCCTACTCAGATACAGTTCAATACACACAACATATGAAGCATATCCCTGTATCATTCACATGATAACCAACTAACCCAACCAACAGTTCATCAACTCGTCGACCTCATTAGCAACCAATAACCAAAGATCATATATAGCACATAGTGATACAATCAACAATAACGATTAACCAACTCTATAATCATATCTACAATTACCCGTTGTAATCAAATGATTACAACTAAATTAAATGGTGAGTTTGAATCCACTCACCGATACCTCAGAAGTCACTACACTCAGCTTCTAATCACTGAGTCTTTGGTGTATCTGAAACATCACACAACAAACAAATTAGTAACTTGTTCCTAACTAATAATAGTTAACTTCACAATTCAAGTTACAATAAGTAACAATAATAACTATTTGTATTATATAACTCAGGTTAACAAACTATCATAATCATCAAAATTTAACAGACAAACGCGATCCGGACTAGGCATGGTGGGATCGCGTTCTTCAGTAGAAAAAGTTCTGTAACCGAAAAACACTAGCAAACGCGATCCGGATATTCGGCCAGGATCGCGTTTCCAAGGCCAAATCCTGACTGGGACATTTTAACACTAGTGAACGCGATCCGGACTCTATGCTGGGATCGCGTTGAGCTACGTTTCAGCTCAGATACAGACCTGCAAACACCCAGCTCGAACCTAATACCATTTTTGATCATTCAAACTTAGTTCTAAAGTTATAAACAACTGAAATAACACCACATATCATCATATTACAACAATTTAACATCCTTCAACTCAAACTACACCAATTTCATATTTGACCTAACTAAACTTGAGTTCATGAAAATCAAATACTTACACTATGATGATGAGAGTGATTGGAAGAAGAAGATGAACTTGTAATCACACAATCACAGCCTTGATTCTTCTAATCTTGTTAATGATTCTTGATTCAACTTGAAATTATTTGGTTAAGGTTTTAGGTTTCACTAGCTTTGAATTAAAGGGAATGGAAAGATCAAGAAAGTGGTAAAGTGACAAATAAAAGAGTCGGCCTCTATTTTAACCGACTCAACATTGTGGGTATTTTATACCCGCTCTAAATCTATTGCCTGGAACCTAAAAACCAATTGCGAGAAATTTATTTTATTATACCGTCAACTTCAATATTTTAAAATAAGCAACATTTTACTAACCACAATAAGTCCTGAGACTTATTTCACCAACTTCCACAATTAAACAATTATATCAAATAAATTTCTAAAGCAATTAAATACTCAATTAAATAAGAAAAATACCAGGCCACTGGAGAGGATGTTACAAATCTCCCCTCCTTAAAGAGATTTCGTCCCCGAAATCTCAACATCAACAAACAATCCAGGATATCTGGATTTCATCAACTCCTCGGTCTCCCAGGTAAAATTAGGACCTAAACTATGTCGCCACTTTACTAGTACCATAGGAATTTGTTTCTTCCTAAGTTTAGTAATCTTCCTATCTAGGATTTCAACAGGTTCTTCAACCAATTTCTGAGTTTGATCAACTTTTAACTCCTGCAAAGGAAGAATTTGCGACTGGTCTTCAACATTGCATCTTCTAAGATAACACACATTAAAAGTGTCATGTATACCAGCAAGTTCAGGTGGGAGATCTAATGAAACAGACTGCTCATTCACAACTTGGCGAACTTTGAATGGCCCAATATATCTAGGCGCCAACTTTCCACGTTTTCCAAAACGGATTACACCCTTCCACGGAGAAACTTTGAGGTAAACTAATTCACCTTCAACAAATACAACTGGTCGTCTTTTCGGATCTGCATACTGTTTCTGTCGGTCACGAGCAGCTTTCAACTTTTCACGTGCAACTGTAACTTTATCAGCTGTCATCTGTACAATGTCGGGTCCAGCAAACTGTTTCTCACCGGCTTCCAACCAACATGTCGGTGTTCTACAACGTCGACCATACAACATTTCATACGGAGGCATGCCAATACTGGAATGATACGAATTGTTATAAGTAAATTCAACCAATGGGAGATGAGAGTCCCATGAACCTCCATATTCCAAAATGCAAGCACGAAGCATATCCTCTAAAGTTTGAATTGTACGTTCCGACTGACCGTCTGTCTGAGGATGATAGGCAGTGCTAAGATTTACACGTGTACCCAACTCTTGTTGCAACCCTTGCCAAAAATGAGAAACAAAACGAGAATCTCGGTCTGACACAATTGACAAAGGTATACCATGTCTAGTGATAATTTCATTTATGTACAACTGAGCAAGCTTAGTCAACGAGGCAGATTCGCTAGTAGCAAGAAAATGCGCGCTTTTAGTCAACCGATCAACTATGACCCAAACCATGTCATTACCTCGATTGGTGCGAGGAAGCTTAGTCACAAAATCCATCGTTATATGTTCCCATTTCCACTCGGGAATTTCCAACTGTTTCAGTGATCCGTACGGCTTTTGATGTTCAGCTTTAACTTGAGCACAAATATGACAGGTACCAACAAATCTAGCAATGTCAATTTTCATTGTAGGCCACCAATACAACAGTTTCAAATCGTTATACATTCGAGTACTTCCAGGATGAATAGATAGTCTAGACTTATGTGCCTCATTCAAAATCAATTCACGAATATTACCAAATAAAGGAATCCATACTCGAGATTGATAAGTTAATAATCCTCTCGAATCTTCCACTAATTCATCTTTTCTTTTCAACATGACTTCGGATTTCAAATTAACATCTTTCAAAGCTTCCATTTGAGCAACTTTAATCTGAGAAATCAAGTCAGAAGAAACATCTACTCTTAAGTAATAAATTCGATCAGAAGTATACTTTCGACTTAAGGCATCAGCGACCACATTAGCTTTGCCTGGGTGGTATTTAATTTCACAGTCATAATCCTTGATTAACTCTAACCACCGCCTCTGTCGCATATTCAACTCTTTCTGAGAAAATACATACTGCAGACTCTTATGGTCAGTACAAACAACACATCTAGTACCATATAAGTAGTGTCTCCAAAGCTTTAGGGCAAATACAACCGCTGCAAGTTCCAAATCATGTGTTGGATAATTCCGTTCATGTGGTTTCAACTGTCGAGAAGCATAGGCGATAACTCTATCCCTTTGCATAAGTACACAACCCAAACCAGAATAAGAAGCATCACAGTAAACTACAAAATCATCTGTACCATCTGGTAAGGCTAAAACAGGAGCTTGACACAACATTTGTTTTAAAGTCTGGAAAGCATGTTCCTGTTGATCAGTCCACATAAACTTTTCATCTTTTCGGGTCAACTTAGTTAATGGACCAGCAAGTTTAGAGAAGTCCTTTATGAATTTTCGATAATAACCCGCCAAACCCAAGAAACTCTTAATTTCTGAAGCAGACTTTGGGACGTTCCAATTCATTACGGCCTCAACTTTCAATGGATCAACTTTCACACCATCATTACAAATTACATGACCCAAAAACTGAACTTCTCTAATCCAAAACTCACATTTAGAAAACTTGGCATAAAGCTGTTCTCGTTTCAACGTTTCTAGAATCAGTCTTAAATGTATAGCATGCTCAGCTTCAGATTTCGAATATACAAGAATATCATCTATGAAGACAATAACAAATTTATCCAAAAAGGGTCGACAAACACGGTTCATTAAATCCATAAACACTGCAGGTGCATTCGTCAAACCAAAAGGCATAACCAGGAATTCATAGTGACCATACCTGGTCCGAAAAGCAGTTTTAGAAATATCTTCATCACGAACACGAACCTGATGGTAACCCGACCTTAGATCAATTTTAGAATAAACTGAAGAACCCTGCAACTGATCAAATAAGTCATCTATTCTGGGCAGAGGGTATTTATTCTTTACCGTTCTCTTGTTCAGTTCTCTATATTCGATACACATACGAAAAGACCCGTCTTTCTTTTTAACAAACAACACCGGTGCACCCCACGGCGAAGAACTAGGTCTAATGAAACCTTTATCCAACAACTCCTGTATCTGATTCATCATCTCACGGATTTCAGATGGAGCTAACCTATAGGGAGCTTTAGCGATAGGTGACGAGCCAGGAACAAGATCAATACGGTATTCTACTTCCCTAACTGGTGGTAACCCAGGTAATTCCTCAGGGAACACCTCTGGATATTCACAAACTACCGGAACATCTAAAACAGTTTTCTTTTTAAGTTTGGCATCAACTACATAGGCTAGATATGATTCACAACCTTTGGATAATGACTTCCTAGCCTTCATCATAGAAATTACTGGACAAGCCAAACTATCCCGTTCTCCTCGAGCCACAACATGTGACTTTTCAGAGATTGGGATCCTAATCAACTTCTGATGACAATCAATGCTAGCTTTATTCTGACTCAACCAATCCATACCAATTATCACATCAAAACTAGGGATTGGCATTAACAAGAAAGAAATAAGGAAAGTCTGGTCATCAATCACAATGTTAGCTCCAGTTACCGATGTGGTAACCGGAACCAACTTACCACTAGCAATTTCTACTTCTACAGGCTTGATTATCACTGTAGGTACTAATTTCAACTTGTCACAGAAATTCACAGATATGAAAGTACAATTAGCACCCGAATCAAACAACACACGCGCCGGTACAGAGTTTATAAGAAATGTACCAGTTATAACATCGTCAGTGCGCACAGCCTCATCAACTGTCATTTGAAAAGCTCTACTATTTGCAGGTGGAGGATTTTTACGCTTCTGACCTGTAGATGCAGAGCTTCCGACCGAACCCGACCCCGACTTCCCTGCTTCCGGACATTGACCCACTCGATGCCCCTCCTTCTTGCAAGACCAACACACAAAATTTGGGTACCGACAACTCTTTATCTCATGACCCAGTTCTCCACATTTCAAACATTTATTCGTTTGTACAGTACAAGGCCCATCATGCCTAGATCTACATGAACCACACCAATTAGAACTGCCCGCTGAACCACTTTTACTAACATACTTCTTACTCTGTCGACTGCCCTGAGAACTTGACTTTCCTTTGCTAGAAGAATCACCTCTAGACTTTGCAGCATTATCTCTAGATCGTGCTTCACGGAAACCTCTAATATCACTGTCTACCGATCGTGCAAGATTAAAAGCATGTGATAAACTATTAGCCAATCTTACAGTAGTACGGTAATGATGAGGTAAGGTATCCACAAACTGCTCAATTCGAGTTTTATCATCAGGAACCCAATGTTGAACAAACCGAAGCTTTTCTGTAAATTGACCTATCAAATCATCAATTGTCATATTATCCTTCAACTGGAGATTCACAAATTCTCTCCTAATCCGTGCCATGTCAAAGTCAGAACAGTATTGATTACACACCGCTTGGTGAAAATCTTTCCATTTGATAGAATCTTTTTGTTGTTCGGTTAAATGACCTGTCACTGAATCCCACCAAACCATTGCTTCATCCTTCATACACTGGACAGCAAACATAACCTTGGATTCTTCCTCACAACGAGTCACACTAAATTTGCGTTCCATATCTCTTAACCAATTTAAGGTCACAGTTGGATTTGTACTTCCATGAAACACTGGTGGCTTACTAGACATGAAAGTTTTGAAAGAACACACCTTGCTAGTTTGAGAAGATGGACTAGCACCAAAGACAGAAGTTCGTTGTTGAGCAAGTAGTCTAGCTGCATCTTCCTCAGCTTTCTTCTTAAATTCCCTAAGAATTATCAACTCATCCTCCATTTCATGTATATACTCATCCCTATTTGCTTCTTCTCCACCCATATGAAGGACACCCTCTTGATCATGTTGCTCAGTATTTGTTTCAAAAGGCGGAGCTTCAATCCGGGAAGCATTATTGGGGTTGGTGGTCGGTTGCTCATTATCTGCCATTTCTGAAATCAACACAACACTTGAAATATATTAATCGTTAGTACCTATCTACTAACAATTATCAACAATGCTAAATCCCATAACTAGAAAAGTTTGACATACCATGCTCCAGTTTTGGGATTGAACATTCTTCAATGCTCAATTAACCCAAAACCACGCTCTGATACCAACTTATAACACCCCTCATTTACAATATCAATATAATGTTAGACACACGGAAGCGTAGGAATTTTAACCATATTTATATTTATACATACTATTAATTTACATCAAAAGTTTACAACTTTAAGTTACATCAAAGTGAAACTGTTCATAACACAACATATGTCGGGGTATTATATAAAACAAACTGATTTAGTACAAAAGATCAGAGTAGCTTGCAGTCAAACTGTTCTTGCACCAAAAGCATCTCAATCCTGCTACTCATTAAACTACAAATCTGCAGGAAAGAAAAATGAGGGATTAGCACATAGCTAAGTGAGAGAGTTCAACACCCAACATTCAACTTAGCATAACCATTAACTACAACAATCAACTACAACTTAATAATGAGGATCGGTGGTTCTGGAGATAACCATAATACCCGGGCGGCTCTCCAAGAACTCTTATCCAACCATATCCGTATGGCCATACGGACGAGACTGATAGCTAGTGATTATCCTACTCAGATACAGTTCAATACACACAACATATGAAGCATATCCCTGTATCATTCACATGATAACCAACTAACCCAACCAACAGTTCATCAACTCGTCGACCTCATTAGCAACCAATAACCAAAGATCATATATAGCACATAGTGATACAATCAACAATAACGATTAACCAACTCTATAATCATATCTACAATTACCCGTTGTAATCAAATGATTACAACTAAATTAAATGGTGAGTTTGAATCCACTCACCGATACCTCAGAAGTCACTACACTCAGCTTCTAATCACTGAGTCTTTGGTGTATCTGAAACATCACACAACAAACAAATTAGTAACTTGTTCCTAACTAATAATAGTTAACTTCACAATTCAAGTTACAATAAGTAACAATAATAACTATTTGTATTATATAACTCAGGTTAACAAACTATCATAATCATCAAAATTTAACAGACAAACGCGATCCGGACTAGGCATGGTGGGATCGCGTTCTTCAGTAGAAAAAGTTCTGTAACCGAAAAACACTAGCAAACGCGATCCGGATATTCGGCCAGGATCGCGTTTCCAAGGCCAAATCCTGACTGGGACATTTTAACACTAGTGAACGCGATCCGGACTCTATGCTGGGATCGCGTTGAGCTACGTTTCAGCTCAGATACAGACCTGCAAACACCCAGCTCGAACCTAATACCATTTTTGATCATTCAAACTTAGTTCTAAAGTTATAAACAACTGAAATAACACCACATATCATCATATTACAACAATTTAACATCCTTCAACTCAAACTACACCAATTTCATATTTGACCTAACTAAACTTGAGTTCATGAAAATCAAATACTTACACTATGATGATGAGAGTGATTGGAAGAAGAAGATGAACTTGTAATCACACAATCACAGCCTTGATTCTTCTAATCTTGTTAATGATTCTTGATTCAACTTGAAATTATTTGGTTAAGGTTTTAGGTTTCACTAGCTTTGAATTAAAGGGAATGGAAAGATCAAGAAAGTGGTAAAGTGACAAATAAAAGAGTCGGCCTCTATTTTAACCGACTCAACATTGTGGGTATTTTATACCCGCTCTAAATCTATTGCCTGGAACCTAAAAACCAATTGCGAGAAATTTATTTTATTATACCGTCAACTTCAATATTTTAAAATAAGCAACATTTTACTAACCACAATAAGTCCTGAGACTTATTTCACCAACTTCCACAATTAAACAATTATATCAAATAAATTTCTAAAGCAATTAAATACTCAATTAAATAAGAAAAATACCAGGCCACTGGAGAGGATGTTACAATTAACTTTCTGAATCTAGGGTTACAGCTTTCTGTTACAACAGATACATACATATATTATAACACCCCTCATTTAATGACATTATTATATTGAATTTACTCGAAAGCGTAAGTCCCAAACTATAATCAAACATATAAGATATAAATAAGCATAAACTTTTTCTAACCAAAACCTGGTATCCAACACTTCAAAACTTATTTCAATGTTAATAAAACCAGAGCGAGGTGTTATATAATTACAAAACAACACATTACTGATTTAGTCAAATCAGATATCAGAGTGAACGCTAGCTCGTCAAACATTCCATTCCAGGTCAACATCTTCACGCTTAGTCAACTATCCAACTATAATCTGCGAGGAAAGGAGATGTGGGGGATTAGCACAACGCTAAGTGAGAAGATCAATAAACAACAGCTCAACTTGGTACAACAAATTTCTTTCAACAAATAATCATATTCAATCAACAAGTCAACAATCAACTTATATTCACACAATCAACTGGCGACATAGAGGACCGGTGGTTCTTGAGATAACAACCTCTCAAAGAACACTTTAAAACCAACTGCTGGCCATAACAGAGGTTTAACCGACTACTTGGTGCTATTAACCCAAGCAACACAGGCTACGACAAATAACTTGTACTAAGACCCTGTGTTACCTAACTAATAGCGAACCCAAGCCCAGCCCCATGCTGGCCTCCGTCTCAACAATGCCCAAAAGCAACATATCAGTACACGGGCAACAACTTAAGTGATCACATATCAACACTCTATCATCATATCAACAATTTAGGTCAATAGTTCACTCACAGTATTATTACTAATAAACCGCAACATCATGACAAGAAAACAACAGTAATAATACAATTACCAGTTGTAACAAATCTGTTACAACCAAATCAAACTGAAGGTTATTGACCCACTCACCGTTACCTCCGTCATCCCACTCGGTAGTCTAATATCACCGAGTCTTCTCAGTTTATCTGGAAACACAACAATGTAACTCAAGTCAGTTACACATTTCAACTGATAATACTTTTATATTCAATAGCATTATTCAAGCTATCACGTTAATAAATCAATCACGCGTACTATAATACTAACTACTTGTGTGACAACCGTCACTCGAGCTAGGTTAGTAGACTTAGCCATTCCGTTAATTATATAAGTTCTGTCGTAATCTCTACGCATGTTTGGTAAATTACGTGTTTAACTAATTGCTGCAAAACTTACGAATAATGGATACCTCTTGTTTAAGAAACTATACGAATTATTATAAAAAAAAAAACGTGAATTCGAAATATATTTTGTTGAGGTCATGTATACATAAAATCTATGACACAAGTTTAAAAAAAAAAAAAATGAATACGAAAATAATAATAATGAATCATGGAATATTATTAATAATTATAATAATATTAATGAATCATGAAACTTGGATTATAGTAATATTAATGAATAATGAATTATTGAACTTGTATTCTTGTTAGATGGGTTGTCGAAATTTTGTAAGACCAAAAACCTACCCAAACATTTTTGATGGATCCCATTTAGTCGACCCAACCCATCAACCTTTGATTTAATCTTCAAGTCATTATAAACATATAACCCTAAAATCTTGATTAATAAAAAAAAAAAAAAAATTATTATTGCTGCTGCTGTGTTTTGTCAACGAACCCAAGAAAAGAAAATCACCAAGGTCGAGTTGTGTTTTGCCTACGTGTGTTACGCCTTGTTTATTCGTCTAGGTAACATTATAATCTCTACTCAAATAAATTTCTTTTATGTATATTTTCTTATTAATTTTTTTTTTACGAGATGAGATGAATATATATTTGAGGTGATTATGTTTTTGTGGAAGGATTATGTCGAGTATAATATGTTTTGAAGTCGAAAGTTATATACCGTTAATCGTAATTTCTGCCCAGATTTTCGCAGTGGTAAACAGTGGCTGTTTTGACCTAGTTGTGTTCGTTTTCAGGCTTCGGCTAAAACTAGAAAGTTGTAGATCTCGAAATTTTACTAAAATTTGCGAGGTTTCGGCCTCTGAAACACATTGTATGATTTTATAAAAATAATTTTGTAAACTGTTACGGTGTATGACGAATTTTCCGAAAACTTTTGTAAACTTAATTCGATTTGATCAAGTTTTTTTTTTTTTTTAAATTAAATGATATATGTATTAGTAGAATTACATGTGAGTTATTACTAGCTGATTTGGTCAAATTTATATGTGTCGATAATGAGTAAAAACACCCACGTCTGGATCCATCTGGGTTAAATATGTCATAACAAGTATATATGTTTTGCAATGTGTTGGAAATTTGTTTCTGGGATTAATTAACTATGTGATTCTTGATATAAAGAAACTGGACTCATGTGAATTAAATTTCTAAGTTTATAGTATAAAAAAATTACGCATGTAGATTTTTGTGTAAACATATTGTGTCAACATGTCGGGATATGGAAGTCGTAGGGGATGGTCATCCTGTTACTAACTCATCCATTATGATGAGGTTATTATTATTTTTTTATATATATAATAACTATGCTTAAATTCAGTGTAAGAAAATTTAATGGAGATAAAATGAAACATCAACTAGGATATAATAAAAAGATATAGTTTTGCCTAGGTTATTAATCTATATGAATTTATTTGTAGATTGACGTACTGTTTGGTGGATTCATTTTGGGACCATATTTGCTTTGTTAATCAAGGTGAGTTTTCGTGGCCCCATTTTTCTTAATTGTTTTACATTGGGGGAAAAGTATGCTCACATGTTTTATCAATTATTTTCATGCTGTGATTACATTCTTTTATTTTGGACATATGCTGAATTGTGTGACACTAGGTGATTATATGCCTAATGCTTACTTTTGGTGTTTGCATTAGAGTTTATTGGTTTGGTTGATGCCTACTTTTGGTGTTTGCATCAGTGTTTATTGGTTAATGCCTACTTTTGGTGTTTGCATTAAATTCTTTATTGGAGTAGCTACTGCCATTTTGTGTTTGCGATGCGGATTTGGGTTATACACCTTGTTGGGTGATGACAGTTATTGTGCGGATTAGTTGGATTATGTTATTACACTATGTGCACCTTTTCTATATGCATTGTTCTAACTTATTATATTCACAGCAAAATGTTTTAATCGTGTTGTTTGGGTTCAAACCTACGAAACTCACCAACAATATTGTTGACGTTTTTGAGCATAACTTTTCAGGTAATTCTAGTGGACTGAAGATAGAGGACAAGAAAGCTTAGTGGACCTCTAGGTTGCATTTAAGCTAAACTTTGAAAACTACCGTTTGAGGTGGAACATTTGCATTTTTAATAATTTGGAAAGGCGTGTTTTGCCTTAACCTTTATTTTGTGGAATCATTGTTGGTTATTTCAGATTCATTGTTGGAATGAATGCATGACATGAACCGTTTTTCATGTTAATGACATCATGACACATTGATTATTTATTTCATTTAGTCTTCTTTATGAATAATGTGTTGTGATCTTATCTACGTTGTACCCCGTTGTTTCCGCTTTAGACGGGGTATGACAACTTGAGTTCTACCCGCTCTCATATAATCATACCCCTTCACAAGTGTTTATTATCAACATATTAGATTTCGAGTCATTAATCTTTCTTAATCTAATTTCATCATGTCGCAACTAAATTTAATATGTTATTAACTCATAACCAGGTATCATTTATCATAATATATCCTATAATCATCAACTAGTTAATTATATCAACAATCAAAATGCGTTTCAAAAGCTTAAAATAAAAGTGCCCTGAATCATGCCCAAGCCGCCCGGCTTCCCGGGAAGCCGTCCGGCTTCCAACTCTTTCCCAAACCCAGTCTTTAACCCGAAGTCAAAAACCGAAGACGTTTGTGTGAAGCCGCCGGCTTCACCCCAAGCCGTCCGGCTTCAGAGGAAGCCGACCGGCTTCCTTCGTGTTGCAGGCCTTGCTCAGGTCGATCATGGTAAAAACCCAAAACTTTAAACCACAAGACCAAATACGAATTAAACCTGCAGAAAACTCATCTTACAAGGTTCCAACTCAATCATAATATACTTTCTATGATAAACTAACATCTAACAACAACAATAATATCAAATTTATGTCATTTTCCCATCAAAATCATATAACCCAAATCATTCTTCAACTAGTTTCAATCATGGACTAAAACATTGGATTGATCTAGGTTATTAGTCAAAATCATCACATATTATCATATACTACAAGTAATCATCATATTAACTCAAACACCAAATCAATTCATCAATTTCTCATCAAACTAACATTTGAGTTTAAAGAATATAAATTTACTTACAATGGCTAAATCAATAAGATGATTAGAAATAGATGATGATGATGATGATGCTTGCTAGAAGATTACAACTTCAACCAACTAATTCATGCTCATGATCTTGATTTAAGGGAATGGGTCTAGGGTTTGATGTTTTTCTAAGAAATGAAATGAGAAAGAGATTGGTAAAGTGATAAATAAAAGGTTGGTCCCCAATTATAACCGACTTAAAACACTGGGTATTTTATACCCGCTCTAAATCTATTGTCCCCTACTTCAATACTGACTACGAGAAATTTATTTTATTGTACCGTCATCTACAACTATTTAAAACAGGCAATATTTCATTACCCACAATAAGTCCTGAGACTTAATTCACCAAGTTTCACAGTTAAACAATTATATCCAATAATTTCTAAAATAACTAAATACGGAAATTTTAAATAGAAAATACCAGGCCCCCAAAGAGGATGTTACATATATACTATACTAACAGGCGCTTATGAAAGGGTGCGTTGCTTCAAAACTAATCGGTTACAGAAACATCGCAACCCTTCTATTAATAACTGCTATATGGGTTTGTTCCTACCTATTGGGTTTTTGGTGCCTGCGGCCCAACAACGGAAGCACATAAACCGGGCTTTATTATTTACTTATTGTGTACACTAATTCTATATTAGCCCATTGCTAATTACCTTTGGCCCGTTTGACATTAAAAGTCCAACAAAACTAACTTCTAATTCATGCTCTGCATCTAATATCTTCTCTGTTGCTGAAACAGAAATGTAAAACAAAGATGGACCATCAATAATCAATAAAAATTATTAAAACAGATTGTGTTATAGCAATTCTTTTGTGTCAGTCATTTCTCCCGGAGCTGATTAGAGGAGGATCAACTCAGGAAACTGAAGGTTATGCAACAAGCTTTGAAAATTTTGTAGAGCTTTTCATAGATAAAATTACAATAATATCCCTGGAGCACAATGTATGTAACTTCGTACACGTCTGTCTGCACCCTACTTTGGCAAGGACTTGTACACATCATGTGATCTTAATTTTATTATATTTTATTTACTGATGATTAATTCCTATATGTTAGAAATTAAAAGACGATAAAGCTATATGTATATTGCAATTGCAATATTTATTTTTATCTTGTAATAAGAAAGGTAAGTATTGCCTTGAAAGAGAGTAGGAAAAAAATTCTAATTATACATTTTAGAAAAGTTTTTTATTGAAAGATGAAAGATAATATGTTGTTCAAAAAATAAATAAATAATCAATGTAATTATTTTTATTTGTTAAATATGTTTACTTTATAATTGTTAGTTATTGTCCTTTTCTTTACAAGCTTATTTACATAAATAAAGATACAGCTTACAACTACCGGTAATTTGATAGAATGGGCTGGACTTGGTATTTTGGGCTGAAACGAGCCCAAGGACTCTGCCAATGTATAGAGATGGAATGGGCTGGACTTATTATTTGGTCCTACCATACGGTTTATAACTTGGCAGGAGAAATTTTATGACGAATTGGAGAAGCTCATCACTAAAATGTATGTGTCTACTGATCTAATCCACTACGGAAATATTCTCAGCTGGCAATATCATCACGGCTAACGTACTGTATATATATTTAAATTTGATTAATATCCAATTGCTCATGTATTTTAGTGATTAGGGTTTCTAACTGTTTTATTTGGATTAATATTCTGCTGTTTTCTTATCAGCTTACTTATTATTTAAAAATTTTGATTAAATTACATGAAACCATCAGCACAATTATTGCCATTACATATTAGCGAGTTTAAGGTAGTGTAAATTTACTCTGAGTTTACACAAGAGAAGTTGTATAAAAATATATTTTAAGAAAATGAAGGTTATTTATCATGTTGCTGCTGCTTTGGGAATACACTGGGCTTATGCTGTTAGTATTTGTTAATGCTGTTAGTATTTGAGAATTAGCAAATGATTTGAGCCTTAATTTGAAGGATTAAGTACAACACGAAGTAGTAGGATCAAGTACAACACAAAAACCAGTACTCTGCTCATCGATGACATAATTACAAGTTTCGTGCTATTATATATGGTCTTAAGATGGTTTCTAAGCTAGATGAGATTACATCCAAATTGCATGCTCTTGTTGAGGAAACAAAGATTCTGGGTTTAGTTAGCAAGGTTGAAAGCTCAGTTACAACACGTCTGCAACCTGAGACAACTTCGCTGGTTGATACATCCAAAATTGTAGGAAGGGAAGGGGATAAAGAGGCACTGCTAGAGAATTTGTTGGGGAACGGATCATGTAATCAGATTTTCAGTATTGTGTCTATTGTCGGTCTTGGTGGAATTGGCAAAACCACTCTTGCCCAAATTTTGTACAACCAAGAGAAAGTTAAGAAACACTTTGAACTCAAATCATGGGTTTGTGTCTCTGATGTGTTCGATGTAGAAAAAATCAGCAACGCTATATATAAAGATGTAAGCGGGGAGGACGGAAAATTTGAAACTCTAAATCAACTTCAAGTGGCCCTTTCTGAGAAACTTTCAAAGAAAAGGTTCTTACTTGTTCTAGACGATGTCTGGAACGAAAACTACACGCAGTGGGAACTCCTCCAACAGCCTTTTGCTACAGGGGCCCCTGGAAGTAAAATCGTTGTGACAACACGGAAGAATAAAGTCGCATCAGTGATGGACTCTACTCAAGCTTACCCTCTGGAGGTTTTATCGAATGAAGAAGCACTATCTTTGCTTGCTCAACATGCGTTAGATAAACAAAACTTCAATTCACATCCAACACTCATGTTGCATGGTGAAGGTATCGTCAAGAAATGTGACAGATTGCCTTTGGCTTTGAAATTACTTGGAAGGGCGCTTAAAGGAAAAACAGAGGAAGACTGGGTGAACTTGTTAAATGTTGAAATATGGAATTTACCTGTTGAAAACGAGATTCTTCCAGCTTTAAAAGTAAGCTACTACTATCTCCCTCCACATTTGAAGCGTATGTTTGCATATTGTTGCTTATTTCCTAAGGATTACTGCTTCAAGAGGAATGAGTTAGTCCTACTGTGGATGGCAGAAGGGTTCCTGAATAAGACAACTGGAAGCAAAGAAATGGAGAGTATAGGTCGAGATTGCTTCAATGAGCTAGAGTCAAAGTCATTCTTTCAACGTTCAACTGATGATAAATTGTTATACACAATGCACGACCTCATAAATGACTTGGCAGCAGAGTGTTGCAGGGGAGTTCTTTTTTATGCTGGGTGAAAAGATGGATCTTGAAGACAGAACCGATGTTGTGGAGAAGTTCCGCCACTTTTCATTTATTCGTCAACGTTATGGAGTGTACAAAACGTTCAAGGCATTAGAAAGAAGTAGACGCTTGATAACTTTCATAGCGATGTCAGTTATGGATGTTGATTGGCAAGAATTTTACTTATCAAACAAGGTGCTTTTCGAATTACTTCCTAAGCTTACGTTCTTAAGGGTGCTAAACCTAGCATATTATTCAATCACTGAGGTACCACAATCCATTGGTAGTCTCAAACACTTGAGGTACCTCAATTTTTCTCACACTGACATCACATGTTTACCTGAACAAATCAGCCACCTTTACAATCTTCAGAGCCTGTTGGTGTCCGGTTGTCATCAGTTATCCAACTTACCACACAGTTTTGTAAAGTTAGTTAACTTGCGACATCTTGACATTAGCGATACTCCAATGTTAAACGAGACACCTGTTGGCATTGGTAGGTTGACGAGTCTACAAACTCTATCCAAAGTAATTATTGGAGGAGCTAGTGGGTTCAAACTTTCCGATCTTAAATACCTATTGCATCTTCAAGGTCAGCTTTCCATTAAAGGACTACATAAAGTTATAAATGCAACACATGCAAATGAAGCCAACTTGAAGCAAAAAGAAGGTATTAGTGTTTTGGACTTGGCTTGGAGTGATGATGTCTTTGATGATACTTGGAATGAAAGAGTGGAGTATGAAGTACTTGAAGGGCTAAGGCCGGGTGATCAGTTGATAAGCCTCAAGATTATGTACTATAGGGGAACAAAATTTCCTAATTGGGTTGGTGATTCCTCATTTTTTTGCTTATCTGAGCTTACATTGCGTGGTTGTATAAGTTGTACAGGTTTACCAACACTTGGACATCTACCGATGCTTCAAAAGTTGTTTCTTGAAAGTATGAATGGGTTGAAAAGAATTGGTCCAGAGTTACTTGGTTATGCTGATTCTTGCAATGGTATTGCATTTCCAGCACTTGAAGTTTTGAGTTTCAGATATATGCAGGGCTGGGAGGAATGGTCAACTAGTGGTGCCGACAAAGATGGAATAGTTGGATTATTTCCTTGTCTTCGTGACATTTCTATACAAAACTGTCCGAAACTGGATGTTGTCACAGTTGACTTCATACCGTCACTTCAGGTTTTAGATGTAGAAGGATGTTCAGTGGCAGTTTTAAGAAGCATGGTTGGTGTGTCCTCGTCCATAATTATACAATTGTAATTCAGTGACATCCTTGACCTTCCCACCATTGGACAACCCCCCATCTACTTTGAAGTTTCTTACATTGTGGGCTTGTGATAAACTGGAGGTGAATTGGGTTTCCAGCAACTTGTTGGCATCACTTGGAACTCTTCAACTATGGAATATAAGGGATGTGAGGTTGTTACCTGAAGGATGCTTAGTTCATCTCACTCAATTGAGTATTGAAGGTTGTGAGAACATAGAATCAATTCCAGAAAAAGGTTTTGGATTTCTTCCGCTTCTATGCCTAAGTGAGCTTAAGATATGGAGATGCAAGAATATAAAGTCAATTCCACATGAGCACTTGCAAAGTCTAACATCTTTGGAAGACATGTGGATAGCTGATTGTCCAAGTATGGAAGACTCGTTTCCTAGTGGGTTGTGGCCTCCTAATCTAAGTCAGCTAGGAATAGGAGGGTTAAAGAAGGGAATGTCAGATTGGGGGATTCAACATTTCCCATCCTCACTTGTTACACTAACGTTACATGGTAGAAATTCAGGAGTGGTAACATTTGCAGCAAAGGCAGAAGAGGGGGAGGAAGGGGATATGAAGAGGAATAGCAGTAACAATACTTCATCGCCATGTTTTCTTCTTCCATCATCTCTAAAAGAACTATATATCATTGGTTTTAAAGAGTTGGAATCAGTTGGAAAAGGCATGGAACACCTTACCTGCCTTCAGAAACTTGTAATTTGGGACTGCTGGAAGCTAAGAGATCTGCCAGAGATGCTACTCCCTTCACTTTCAAGTTTGTATGTGACTCAACCTTCGGAAGAATTGAAAAAGAAGTGTAGAAGAAGAAAAGGAAGGTACTGGCCCATCATCTCCCAAATCCCACACCTTGATATTAAAGAAAAATTATTTGGGTCTCCATGACTTAATATGGGCTGGGCTAATCATCTATCGGGCCTTCAGCACATTAAGGTATATATTTAACCTAAAATTTATGTTTTTTCAACACGATCACAGCGTTAATTTGAGTTACGATACGCATCCTACTTCTATGTTTTCTATGTTTGTGAACCAATTCATTCATGTACGGTTAGGGTGTTTGATCAATACTTGTTTGTAAAGTAATTATGTGATACAAGTAATTCGTGATTATAGTTTATGTACGGCTATTAGAGCATCTCCAACAAAATAAAGCTTTTGAAAACCTTTTCTTCATTGGGTAAAAAGCATCTCCAACGATGGAGTAGAATTAATAAGGTTTGTACTAACTTGTATGTTCAAGTAATTTACTTCTTGCAGTCATATTTATCTCATTTATCATGGACACTTTTGTTGATTGGGGAATAACTTAGGAGCTTGTTTATATATGATGAATTTAATGCAGGTCACAGTGACATAAATTTATCATAAAGATGTGAGGTGAAATGGTGATTTCGTTTCCAGACTGAGATATCTAAAAATTTCACATGGTCAATGCCGGATGTAGATGGATATTCTGATTCGTATGATTTCTGAATGGTGTTGCAAGATGTTATAAGTTTAACTACAATGCCGGTTTCTGTCACACCCCGTCTAAAGCGGAAACAACGGGGTATAACGGTGATAGGATCACAACACATCATTATAAAGAATTCTATATGAAATACAATATCCAATGTGTCATGATGCCAATAACATGAATAACGGTTCATGTCATGCATACATTTCAACAATGAATTCGACATCTTACAAACAAACGTACACTATAATGTTAAGGCAAAACAAGCCTTCACAAACAACCTTAATAATGTACCACAAGTCATGAATCACTCTTAATGCAACCCTAAAGGTCCACTAAGTTCTCTTGTCCACTGCTTTAAGTCCACTAGTATAACCTGAAAAGATATGCTCAAAAACGTCAACACGAATGTTGGTGAGTTTCGTAGGTTTAACCAGACACCATAAAAATAAACATTTTGCTGTGATGATAATAAGTTAGGACAATGCAATAGAAATGTACACAAATGTGAAATAATGCAGCCAGTATATCTCAATGTACGGCAATTACCTCACAAGGAAGTAAAGCACGAATGTAAGCAACAATCCCAATATACGGCAAATACCCCACAAGAAGGTAAAGCACGAATGTAAACAATCAATCTCAATGTACGGCAAATACCCCACAAGGAAGTACAGCACGGATGTAAGCAACAAATCTCAATGTACGGCAAATACCCCACAAGGAAGTACAGCACGGATGTAAGCAACAAGTCTCAATGCATATAAGTCACATAGTGTCACACATTTCAAGCATATGTCCAAAAATAGAAATGAATACGTTCACAGCATAAAACAGTTGGTAAAACATGTGAGCATACTTTTCCCCCAATGTAAAATTATGTAAAGAAAATGGGGCCACGAAAACTCACCTTGAATACCAAAGTAAGTATCTCTCTCAAAAGAATCCACCAAACAACTCGCAATCTACAAACGAATATATACGTATACGGGTTACAACCTAGACATACCTATGTCCTTCCATTGTATCCCAAGTCCAAATCACCTTTACTAGGTTTCCTCACAACCAATCCTCAAGTAGCTTTACAAAATTTAATCCTCATTTATTCAAAATATCAGTAACTTTACTCTATCTTGCATTTCAGAATCTGTCCAGAAATTTCATACCACTTCACGAATTTTAAACCATGACTTAATAAAATTATTTGACTCTACAAATTTTACCAGTGACATTTCATGGTGTTAAAAACATCCTGTAATTTTTCCAGAACTTATTTCAATAGTTTACTATTTTTAAAAATTCATCAAAGTAATCTGCTCAAAACCGTTAACTCTTTCTGACTTCACAAAAGTTTTAATTTACTTAAAATACTTATAAGTTTCAAATGATTATCATATTTTTACAGAAAATACTTAACACTTTAAAGACACTCTAGTAAAAATATTAAGACCTAAATCTTAGTTTAAGGCACGTTTCAAAAATCTACAACTTAACCGAAATCTGGAACCAAGAAACTCAGAATTGACACACAAACTTGTAAAATCATTTTGACCAACTTATTCTCCACATTTATCCATGAAACTGACGCCATTTGAAAGTAGACTCAAAGTACTTAAGTTTAGACTCATTTTTCATCAAAAATTACCATGAAATGAATAAGTTACAAGCTTCTCAAACCGAAATAAAAATCTGATCAGATTAGGGTTTATAGATAATCAACCCTAATCATTCGTATAAACAATCCAAACCGCAAACACAATCATATTTCTCGATTCTACCACTTATACACTGATTTTAATATTATCCTAATGATTTCATGTACCCGGAATACAATGGAATCGAACCAAAAATAAACGACAATACGAAATAATCACATACGTTTATATGGAAGATTCGGATAGAGAATTATACCAACCAACGAGAAAAACGCACGATGATAACCCTTAGAATCTGTAAATATTGAGAGCATAACCCTTAGAATTCGTTTTCGTGGATCGATCAAACGTATACGAGAATTATAGGATCGAAAACTTACCAAAGTTTCTGAAAATTCGTCACAAACAGCAGCAGTTTACGAAATAATTTTTTTAAAATAATCTAGAGTGTTTCAGAGGCCGAAACTTGCGATTTTAAGGTAAAACTTCGAGATCTACAACTTTGTAGTTTTGACCGAAGGCTGAAAACGAACGTAAATGGGTCAAATCGACCTATGTTCGTGACTGGAATTTTTGGGACGGGATTTTGTATGTTTTTGTGATAGAAAAGTTTTAGGGTTAGGTTTAAGGGTATATTTATAGGTTTAGGGTTCAAGAGGTGTTGGGTTTAGTTGGGTTTGGCTTTTGGGAGTTGGATCATTTTCTTTGGGCCCAAAATTGACAAATCATGAACTAAGTTAGCCCGTGATGTTTTAAGATTTAATACTCACAATTTAATTATGTTCGTATTCGCGTATATTTATCTAATCGTATAACTTCCATAAATTATTAAGGAAATGTTTTCATGCCCAAAGCGAATTTATAAGTTATCATTAACGAACTTGAATACAAATAAGAAATAATTTTGAACTGAGATTTTCGAATTACATTTTTGGTGACGGATGTCACAGTTTCCCTCTTTTAATTGTAGTACTTTTATGATTGTTTTATTTGTAGTAGTTGTATTTACCCGTATTGATGATTGCATACTTATAGATAGTAGTTCATTTGTATTTTCAAATGATTGGTCCCAATGAAATTCATTATTGTATAATAAATCCATGGTGGTTGTGGGTTTTTCCTAGACTTATATACCATAGACTTGTACAAGCATTTTGTAGTTTTAACAACCTAGATATGATTTTGGTATGCATAAAAAACATCATGTAATGGCTACCGAAATGTACATTCAAATACACCTAAGTACCTAACAGACCAACTTGATTTACTTTGTCGTCTTTAGAATTTAAAGTTTTATACAGACAGATTGTACCTATGTATATCTATTAACAGCATTCACGTTTACACATTATTAATGGAATGTTAGTGGCCAGTGCATGTAAATTGTTTTAGTAATTGAAATGTGATTAGTATGATATGATATAAAAACATAACCATACCATTTCTTCCACGTAAATCATATAAAATGGAGATTAAGATATGCAGAATCGTCAAAATTCTAAGCATGAGACAGACTGTGCATCACTTGGGACAGGTTGGTATGTTGGTTCCAGAGTAGTCCTGTGTTTTACCAGAATTGTGTTAGAACCAAGATTCAGTTATTGGATCTTTGAACATTTTTTATTGTTACTTCTGATAAGAATGTACATGTAAGATGACATATGCTGACATGCCTATACAATCATTCATTGGATATAAGTTGACAAACACTTGGACAATCAGCATACAACTGCAAATCACAAGAACACACAGAACCAATGTATTCTCTAACTGTTCTATTACAACTGATTACTTAGTTCCTCTATTACGCGATCACTTTCAAACGCATATATGTCCAAACACCTATTACAAACCTAACAGCAGGATGAAAGAAAAAGTTTTCATCACAGATATGCTCAAATGTTGATGCTGATGTATGTATTGACAATAGACAGCAAAATTAGAAGGAATGAACTCTATGAAGTACCAAACATAAGAAAATCTATAAAATGTACCATTTACACAACAAAAGATTTCAAGCATGATGGATGTTAAGATACAGACAGTGAAAACAACCAAACAGAATGGATAAGCGAGCGAAAGATAAGCAATACCGTTCGGAGATATCAAACGTGTTGGAGTTTAAATCACTGTTATGAGACAGAGAATCGAGTTTTGGAAGCAGATTTCGCCAAGCATCAGCTATAGCATTGGCAAAACATGCTTGGCCCTTTGCAAATTCATGGAAAGCCACACCCATATCATGTGTTTTTTGATCTTGGAAATGCACAATTTCTTCATTCATTAGGCGCACTATTGTATCAAATCTTCTTGTTGCTTCCTCACCATCAGGTTTTAGCTGCATACCATTATGATACCAGATAAGTCGGAACATATAGTCAAATTATGATAATATCATAACAATCAGTCTCTTATTTGTTTTGATAAACATAATTTTAGTGGCATATGTACTCTCAACTTTTTGCGCTGAACTTTTCCAATCAGAATTTGCCAAATGCTCAAATATCTAATTATTACAAACTCAAACAGAAGAAGCACATCCAAACACTTTTTTCTGTGATTTGAAGATTCTCTTACATATTGTTTGCATTACAAAACTACCAAGAACTGATGAATGTCTATTTAAGTAATACTCATTCAAGACTCGAGAGTCTGCACTCATATCTCCTGTTTGAATTAGATAGCAATGCTGTTGAGCAATAGATATATGATCAAACTAACCTCCTCTAATTCATGCTCTGCATCTAACATCTTCTCTGATCGAATTAGCCTCAATTTGTTGCTGCAACAGAAATGTAAAACAAATAAAAGACTGTTTATAACACATATATGTTAGCTAAAATCGAAATTGGTCAAATGGGATAAATGGGTCAAAAGTCAGAAAAAGCATATTGTAATGCATAAAACCTCATAAATCATTTTAATCAAAAAAATAAAAGATTATGACAATTAATATATTTTCCGTAATCATAATTGGCACAACTTTCTTTATCAAATGTGAGGTTGTTCCCTGAAGGAGGCTTAGCTCATCTCACCAATTTGGAAATCAATAAATGTCATTTCGTAGAATCCATTGCAGAAAAAGGTATTGGTTTTCTTCCTCTTATTTGCCTAAGATCTCTTAGGATTAGTAACAGCAAGAAAATAAAAGTCAATTCTTCATGAGGATTTGCAAAGTCCCACATCTTTGGACTGCATGTGGATAACTGGTTGACCATTTCTGAGTGGGGGATGCAACATTTCCCAACCTCACTTGTTAAACTAATCTTACATGGTTATAATTCAGGAGTGGTTAGATTTGCAGCAAAGGCAGAAGATGAGGATACGAGAAGGAATACTTCTTCTTCTTCTTCTTCTTCTTCTTCTTCTTCATCTTCAGCTTCTCTTCTTCCATCATCTCTAACTCTTCTAATAATCTGGAATTTTGATGAGTTGGAATCAGTTACAGAAGGCATGGAACACCTCACCCGCCTTGAACAACTTACAATTTTTAAATGCCCGAAGCTAAGATATCTGCCAGAGACGTTACTCCCTTCACTTTCACGTTTGGAGGTGACTAAACCTTCCAAAGAATTGAAAAGGAATTGTAGAAGAACAAAAGGCAAGTACTGGCCTATCATCTCCCATATCCCTGAACTTTTAATTGAAGAATTTGAGTCTTAATTAGTTGATATAGGCTGCTGGGCTAATTGTCTACTCCCTATGGCAGTCTTGTACATAAAAGTTGACAAAGTTACATTTAACCTAAATCCATTACCTCAAATTAAGGTATGTTTCTATTTATATTATTCGTGATTATTATGGTTTAGTGTTGTTCTTAACTTTTATTAGGTTACTGTTGCTACTACTAACTAAACTTGTGTCATTACGTATTTGTTATTTTTAAATGGCATTTCCAGGTCACTTGCTAAATTTCGAATGTTGCCAATAATATTTGCTTAATGACAACGGAGTAGAAACGACAGAACCACAATAAACACTATTGATCATCAATATTTGTTTTAACTCGTCTAGAAAGTAATTTTTTAGTTGCAACAATTCATTATTTCCCAGTTTTCACTCGTATATCATGGACACTCTTGTTGATTGGGAAATAGCTAAGAATCTTGTGTGCATATGATGAAATGCAGATTACAGTGACATAATTTTATTCTATATATATTAATTAGCGGCTGCATTTTTACTGTTCACGCGGGGTTTTTACCGCCTGCGCCCGTCTGATTTTTAGCTACCTACATCCGGCCAATCAGATTGCATCGGAAAATAGCCATGCGGAGTATTTATCTCCGTTTCTTTTTTTTGGCTACATGCAACCGACCAATCAAATAGCGCCGGAAATATTGACCGATCCAAATATAGTCGGGAAACCATGACTGGCATAAAATTCGCCGGAAAACGTTCAAAAAGATACCAAAAATTGATCGGCGTCAATATCGTCGGAAAAGGTGACCGGCCTAAATATCACCAGGAAAATTGACAGTCCTAAATATCGCCGGAAAACATTTAGATATGAACATACTAAACAGCACTTCCATAGCCGATTAGCTCGCCGGAAGAATATACCACCATTGATACAATTTAGCGGCAGCAATCACCGGTGCTACTACTTACCGGCCCATCACATAAAAATTTCAAGTTTGTGAGTGTTAGTCTGAAAGTCAAGTGTTTTTTAGTTTTTGAAAGTCAAGTGTAGTGACGCTGGCCGTCAGCAGTGCTTCTGGTGGTTACATTGCCGGAAAAAACATGAGAAACAGAGTAAAAAACAGGGGAAGAAACTGAGTGTGAGGTACGGTGTTTTTGATGTCCATAGAAAAGGACATGATTTGGGTTTTAGATCTAAAGAACACCTATGAAAGAATTTGAAAAAATATGAGGAAATGAAAGAATAAGATATGAAGATTGTATATATATAGACAGAGAAAGACTTGCATCGAAAAAGAACACGAAAGAAAGTTGTGGTGGAATACGGGAATGAAATGAGTAAGGAAGGAGATAGAATCCAAAAGCAAACAAGTGGATGATATTGATTACACGTGCCAAGCCCAAACGGTTAAGTTTTGTTTATTATGCAAAAATATTCAATGGTATCTTATTTATGAATTATTTCACTTGAACCTATATTTATTCACGACTTGCTTTTTTATTCATTTTTCGTATAGAATGGATTTGTACCATTTGTGCAAACACACATGTTATTATTAAAATACAACACTGTTCGATGATTTCTAATAATAATACAACATATGAGAGAAAATAAAATTATTCTTAAAAATTCATGAAACTTGGTAGCATATATCCCCAGTAAAACGGGGCAAACACCCTTGTTATAAATATGAAAGACGGTGATCATAGAAGCAACCATCTGGTGATTTCATTTCAAGACTGCGATTTCTGAATGTTGTTCGTCTATGGTCAATACATTGAGAAGTGAAATTATTGGTAGATGTAGATTCAATAGGTCTTTTATTTGGTAAGATTTCTGAATGTTGTTCCAAGAAGATGTTAGAAGTTTAAATTACACTGCCAATTTCCCTCTTTTGATTAGTACGGTTGTATATCAAATACATGATTGCTGCGAGTTTTTCCTAAGCTCGAATCTGGTAACTTGTTCAAGCATTTTGTCAGATCTAACAACCTGGATATGACATTTGTACGAATTAAATATATCATGAAATCGTAACATATTCGAATCCAATCAAAATGATACAAAAACAGAAATGACCATTTCATCCACTTCATTTATATAAAATGGAGATAAAGAAGCACAGAATATGTACATTTTACAGAGTTAGTAGAGAGTTAGATGTAAGATGACAAATGCTGACAAACAGTTCAATTATCGGTCATTACTGCTCAAACAACAAAAAATGCACAACCACCGCATTCTATAAACCGTTTTATTACAATTGGTTACTTGATTCTTCTACTTATTTAAAAATACAAGATCACTTTCAAATCGCAGGTCAAAACACCCCATACAAACCTAACAGCAGGATGAAAGAACAAGTTTTCATCACATATATGCTCAAATGTTGGTGTTAAAATATATCCGGAATATAAACAGAAAAATTGAGGGAAGAAATTCTATAAAGTACCCAAAGTAAAAGGAATTCTAAATGTTCCATTACTATACTAGGCAAAAGTACTACATGACAGAAAATTTCAAACACGATGGACATACAGACAGAGAAACAGACAAACGGAACGGATAAGCGAGCGAAAGATGATCAGTACCATTCTGAGATATCAAGCATGTTGGAGATTTAAGCATTGTTATGAGACAGAGAGAGAATCGAGTTTTGGAAGGAAACTTCACCAGGCATCAGCTATACCATTGGCTAGACGTGCTTGGCCCTTTGCAAATTCATGGAAAGCCAGGCCCATATCTTGTGTTTTTTGATCTTGGAAACACACAATCTCTTCATTCATTAGCCGCACTATTGTATCAAATCTTCTTGTTGCTTCCTCACCATCAGCTTTTAGCTGCATACTGTTACAATAGCCGATAAGTTATGGAGCGGCTCCAGTGGGTGGCCCAAATACCCATTCACATTCTGATAATAATCAGTCTTAAATGTTTGTATAAACATAATGAACATTGATTAATCAGTTTTGAATGCTGCAACAAAGCAACAAAACCAAACATCCAAGGGATAACTAAAATATTTATTAACCCCTTTTACAACCTAATTTTAGAGACTTCTATTTCAATTTCACAAACTGTCTTAACTTAATTCACAAAATGTGTCAGTATATTCTTTTCTAACCAATTTGCCAAATGCTCACATATCTAACTATCTAATGATCGTAAGTTAGAACGGCTGAAGCAACATCCAAACACTTATTTTCTGTGATCTGCAGATTCTCTCGCATATTGTTTGTGATATAAAACAACCAAGAAATGATGAATCTCTATTTTGGCAGTATTCATTCGAGAGTGTGCACTCATATCTATTGTTTTAAATATATAGCAAGCTGTAGAGAAACTAACCTCCTCTAATTCATGCTCTGCATCTAACATCTCCGATCGAATTAGTCTCAATTTATTTCTGAAAGAGGAATGTAAAACACATAAGGACCATCAATACCAATAAAATATTACGTTAATAATACAAACATACTAGCTAAAACCGAAATTGGTGAAATGGGACAAAGGGATCATAAGTCGCACAAAGAATATCTTTAATGCTCAAAACCTCATACATAAATTAATATAATTTCTAAAGCCATAGTTTTTATAAAAAGGTATAATTTTTTGATAAAGGTGTTTCTGGTGAGCCTAACCAAACCAATTTCAGGATGTAGCAATATATTACTCATTTTAACACATTACCCAGCCCACCCATGTTGCCACCTCTAATTATGTAGTCCAGATAATCAAGTCAAATATATCATAACAGAAATTGATAATCTTACAGATCAATTTCCTTTAGCTTTATCGTCTCCGCCAATTCACATTGCTGCTTGAAAGCATTCGCCCTCTCTGCTATGGTACCCTGTTCACAAATCAAACGCGAAATATAAAAAATAAAAATAAAAACTCTAAAAAGTGGAAACGCAAGTGTGAAACTCTAAAAAGTGGAAACGCAAGTGTGACTGTCAATGTATTTGGTCAACGGAAAGCTTTAAAAGTTCAACACTTGCCTTGATAGATTGCACAGCACGCACATAATCTTTCAAAGGTTCTTCAAAATCCATTAGAAGATGCTGAGCCTGTATAATAGAGCACGTAAAGAGAATGTGAGACACAGCATTTACTTGCACATATCTGTAAATATGTCCACTATTATGGACTGATGTTCATAAGTTCAAACTTTTGGTTTTCGTTCAAAATAATGTAGACATAATAGACACTGACTTCTCTTTGCAGCTTGACTGATAGCATCTCCGACTTTGCCCCAAGCTCGGAAAATGCAGTCCCAAGAGCATCTCCTTCACAAGTACCAAGAAGCTTGATTGCCTTGCCAAAATCTGCTAGGGATTGCCCCAACTCTGTAACAATAAGTAAACAGATTGTGTCATGCCAACTCAACTTCTCAGCCTTTTCCCCCAGTTGATTAAAGGTGTATCAACACATCTACCAATATATTGGTAGATTTGAGTTGTGCTTTATCTCAAATGAGTAATTAAAAATATTATCTTCAAAGCGAAATGGGTCAAATGAGGCAAAAATCACCCAAAGTGTATATTTAATGTATAAAACCTCCAAATGAATTATATTCGAAAATTTTGATTATTATTGACATTATATATTATTGGGATAAGTGTTTGTTAATGTAATCAACTTTAGTTTAAAGTTTATTGTACGTATCAAAGTATCCAACTTAAAACACTTTTATTGTATGTATCGAACTTTCATTTATTGCTATCATATGTGTCGGGTAGTACTTTTGATAATGTGGCAACTTGTATGATGCCACATGGCTTTCTAAGTTGGACACATACAATAGACTTTCAACTAAAGTTGAATACATTTAAAAACAATTGATGCTTATATTATTTTGCAACTATATTTGAGGCACTAATGAGATAAAAACACCAAATTAATAACTTAGGCGGAAAAAAGAATATATTTCGGGCCAGCCCAACTACAATCATAAATCAGAATTTACAATAGATTTCATCTCCATGCTCTTTTTAATTGCCAGTTGTGTTTGATATTCAACTAGAACATCTAATTTTTAACAGCTGGAGAAAAGACTGAAAAGATAAAGAACTCCAATAGACTGATAGAGGCTTTTACAAGCTTTAAATACCTCTGTGTCTCTTTACCAGACAATATGCATGCTTTTGAGCTTCAGCTAAGTGATCTTCAAGTTCAAATATATACCGTTTCAGCTTCTCATATTCTGGATTTGTTTCTTCCACTGGCTTTTCTTTCCCAAGAACTACATCGCTCACTTTAGACTGAACATCCTGTCACATTCATAACATGATATTATGTTATCTGATAGATTTATGTAATGCTGGCAAAAAGAAAGCCCAGAAAATAGACATTATGTACTCTGGTACACACACACAAACAAATAGAAGTAATTATAATAATAATCATAACAATGTATAGTTGATGATGATGATGGAAAAGAAACAGGAAACACGTGTATAGTTATACTACCCAACTTGTTAACCTTTAACAGACGAATATTATTTTTGAGCCAAATTATGTAAAAGATACCCATTTCTCTGAGAACCATACTTTTGTCCAAATTAAGAGTTGTGTTGCCTGAAGTTTTTCTAACCATATGGTTGACAAATGAAACTCTCAATTTACTTCTGTTCAGTAATAAACTTCCAGTAGCTTTTAATTCAATCTTATGTTTTACCCTAAATATCTGCATCAAATCAGACGGCTTCTTCTTGAAGAGTCCAGTATCTTGTGTCCTTGCTCTTTCCATGGTCTGCAAAAACAGCCAACATGTAGCATAAGAACTACTGGAAAGATTGAAAAACATACAAGTAGATAAGAGAAATGAAAGTACTATAAATCTATATTCTATAATGCCTAAGCCCTAGTGTGAAACCTATACATCAACGGAAACATAAAGTCATAAACATACATTGGAACAAGAAAAGTTGTTTTCACATCTTATCTGGAACAAGTTATAAATAATATCACGGTGTAATATCACTTATGAAGCAGTAATGATTTTTTTAAGACTAAGCAATCACACCTGTTTACCTGTTCATCAGCCTGCAAAAAGGTTCGAAGGTCCTCACTTTGCTGAAGTTCATGATGCAATGCAATCCTATTGACAAATTTATCCAATGCTAGACGTCTCATCTCAATAAACTCGGCACTGAATCTGAACTTCTCTGCATCAGTGAGGTCATAGTCAGTCATCCATTGACCAAAATTTATGAAAGCTTATAGAGTGTAAGACAACATTCTTGGAAAAGTAGACCCGACAAAATGGCGTTGTGAGAAAGAAAGGAATAAGTTAACTTGGTGTTTGTATCATTAACCAAAGTACTAAATACTAACAATACTATACAGTGGGCTAATTCGAAAGTTTACATCTCCTGCGCTTGATTAACATAAAAGTATGCCATCCCATGGACATTGCAACTTTTCCTTTTTGTAATGTATTTATGTTAAAAGCACCTTTCTGCCATTAGCATCGGTACAAATTTACTAATGGGAAATTTTTATATTTGATAAATAGTCAAACAATTTCCTGAACCTATGTGCCAAGTCAAATATTGCAATTTTCATGAGATAGAGTATATTTCACGGCCCGTAACTTCAGTACAAGCTTCATTACTCTTAAATTCAGGCTGTCATGATATCCATAATAATCACAAAAATAAGGGACATACATGTAATTTACATATACACTTCAGTCTCGTATTCAGAAAGAAATTTTCAGTATAATCCTAAATTCTCAATATTTCGTCACCATGAACAAATAAGAGCTGATCAGCTAGAATGGAACAGGAAATGGCTCAATATAAACTATGATTTCAATAATAAGAGCTACTGATCAGTTAATACAGAACAGAAATGGCTCAACCTAAACTACAATTTCAACAAGTGAATGATGATCATGCTGAGTCCATGATAATATAGACCAGCTGTATAACTTTGAAAAGACGACGGCATAAATTACTAAAGAAATGCAATGTCAACGAATTATATGAGAAAAAAAGCAAACAGCTGACAACCGATACATACTTGGCCATATAATTAGAAATTTTTGGTAACTGACGATATCAACACCTTTTTTAATGTTTAGCGCCAATATTATCGGAAATGTGCCAAAACCAAAATAAAGAAACAGACTAAGTCTCACCTACAGTGCTCTTCTCTGGAAGAGGAGGAATGAAGATACCCTTGTACTTCTCAAAGAGACGATCTCGCAACCAAACAAAATCCGTATACCGCCTAATCACAATCTTTTCAGGTCCCTGATATTCAGGGATGTTTGTCTGCAACACAAGAAATCAGTGAAATAACAGTACCCCTATGGTTTTAATACATCAATACTATCATAAACAGAACAAAAACTCCGTAGTAGTTAAGCAAAATGATGTTAGGCTCTCCACAGGAGCATATAAATTAAGTTCCTCCTTAGCATTTGACTTTTTATATTTATTAACCAATTCAATATTACTGCAATTGAGAATTCCAAAATCATAACTAGTATCGAATCTCAATGAATTCACCAACTCTATTTTCACCAATTATAAGTTCTTCGGTTTCTATACCTCCCTATCAGCTATAAATAATCTACAATAGATTATCTAAACCATCAAGCTCTAAACACAAATAAATGTATCCAAAATATCACATGTTGCTATTGTATGTAGCAGACTTCCAAACAGACTAACAGAGTCTTAACTGTGCATTAGCACTATCTTTGGATTCTTTCTACCGTATGTAATCCAATGACCACTTCATCAGTTAACCTGAAACTTTTCAATTTCACCAACTGGCACCATCAATCAAAAGACGGATGATAGCATTCATCACACGTACAAGACGATTCTGAATTACGCTACATAAAATAACAATACACGATAACTTAGCTACATTCCCTTAGTCTACTAGCAATTATTTATCTCAAAGTCAAACATTTCCACAGTCAAACTATCTCTAAATCAATCAATATATCAATAATATCAACACATCATCAAATTGTAACAAATTATAGATGCATACATATATAAAATTAAGGATAATGAAATGACCTTAGTGATGACTTTATAAGAGATATAAGCTTGAACACCGTTCCCCATTTTAGCAGGATCAGTGACAGAAACTGACAAGAACGAAATCTGTGAAGGAGGAGATCTAGGGCTTTGTAAACCCCCACCGCTGCTAGGACTTCGTTGCTGCATGTTTGATTAATTTTGATTGTAATCGAATTAGGTCATTAGTTGAGTAGCGATAATAATTGATTAGATATACGCAGCAATTAAATTTGAGATTGATTATGATGATGTTACGGTGGTGATCATGGTTTATTGCTGCAATTGGACTCCAGCGATGTATATTTAGCCCTAATTTTGATGAAAGAGTGAATGGATTTGATGAGATTGAAGTGTAGGGATGTGTTGATTCGACGTTGAAGATGATCGGTGAATGTTTGATGTGAGTTGTAAGTATTTCGTGGAGTATGAGGAAGGAAGTAAGTATTTTGGGGTGTAGTTACAGCTAATGAATAACAAAGAAAATGTAAAGTTGGGTAACGTAAAAGGCCAAACAGAGTCCTGTTTACAGTCTAGTGAGTCAATAATCAGTATCCACAAAATTTTAACAAAATGATAACATAAAAAATCGATAAAAAATACACAAAGTTTAAACGAGATTATACCGCAGCCATTTTCACCGACGATCAGCGATTCAGCGTGACGCGATTCTCCATTATCTTCTCCACGATTTTGCTACGGAGCGACATGATCGGAAGATTTTTGAAATTTTCCGACGACGACGACGATGATGACGGTGCCGCCATCGTTGGAAACCCTTGCTTTGCTGTTTGAAATTGGGAGGAAAATAATGGAAAAAAGGTTAGGAAAAGTGTATTGTAGTAGGATTGGTGTGTTGTTGTGGGAATGTGCAAAATGTTAGCGCACGACCAGAGCGGAGGTGACGCTTTGGCTTGACTTTGGTCTAGTCAGGCCACTTAATATTATTATATTATTATGGGTTAATAATGGTTTAATACTCAAAGTTTCAATTTCTTTTCGTTTTAACACCTCAACTTTATTTTTAACTTTTTAACACTACAACTTATAGGTTGACCACAAATTAATCCCTTTAGTTTGTTTGTCCATTTAAAATTACACTTTTGATAACCGGTAACCTGCTGAATAGGTAATGTTGAAATAATTGACTTTATTTAACTAATGATTTAATACTCAAACCGAAGGGTGGTATATTTAATAATTTTTTTGTTAACTCTTTACACATTATTTGTGCTGTATGTACATATATATGATTTAAAAGCTTATAAAATATTATAAAATTGATTGTGATGACACGTTGCAATTAATTTATAAGCATTTAAATCATATATATGTACATATCTAAAATGATATATGATATAAAATTAAATATACAACGTATTATTCTTATAATAAAATTTACATTTATCGTTTTGATTATAATGTACATACAATACAAATATTGTGTAAAGAGTTAACAAAAAAATCTAGGAACAATCTAATTTTACATTTATCGTTTGTACATACAGCACAAATATTGTGTAAAGAGTTAACAAAAAAATTATTAAATATATCACCCCTCGGTTTGAGTATTAAAGCATTAGTTAAATAAAGTTAATTATTTCAACATTACCTATTCAGCAGGTTACCGGTTACCAGGAGTGTAATTTTAAACGGACAAACAAACTAAAGGGATTAAATTGTGGTCAACCTATAAGTTGAAGTGTTAAAACGTTAAAAAAAAAAGTTGAGGTGTTAAAACGAAAAAAAGCTAAAAGTTTGGGTATTAAACATTGGTCAAACTATAAGTTGAAGTGTTAAAACGTTAAAAAAAAATTGAGGTGTTAAAACGAAAAAAAATTGAAACTTTGGGTATTAAACCATTATTAACCCTATTATTATTATCACTCCTAAATAACCGTGATGTTTTTCTTTTAGTGAGGGTGTTTTGTTTTAGCTAATTTATGAGGTTATTATTGTCTCATCTCACTCAGTTAATGTGAAGTTGTTTCCCGAAGGATGCTTGATTCATCTCACTCAATTGGAAATCTCTAATTGTAATAACATAGAATCAATTTCAGTAAAAGGTTATGGTTTTCTTCCGCTTCTTTGCCTAAGATATCTTGATATCAGTTATTGCAAAAATATAAAGTCAATTCCTCATGAGCATTTGCAAAGTCTCACATCTTTACAACACATATTGATATATGGCTGTCCAAGTATGGAAGACTCATTTCCTTGTGGTGTGTGGCCTCCTAATTTAGAGGGTCTGATAATAGGAGGGTTAAAGAAGGGGATGAGAGAGTGGGGGATGCAACATTTCCCAGCCTCACTTCTTACACTCGTTTTAACCGGTTACAATTCAGGAGTGGTAACATTTGCAACAAAGGCAGAGGAGAATACTTCTTCATCATCGTCATCTTTTCTTCTTCCATCATCTCTAACTCATTTCTGTATCTGGGGGTTTGATGAGTTGGAATCAGTTACAAAAGGCATGGAACACCTCACATGCCTTGAAACACTTCAAATTATGGAATGTTCGAAGCTAAGAGATCTGCCAGATACGCTACTCCCTTCACTTTCACTTTCATTGTTCCTGGAAACTGTTATTGAAGTGCAGAATAGGCAAGTATAGGGCCATCATCTCCCAAATCCCCAATCTTACAATCTATACTCCCTTATAAACCATTCACCTCTTTTGGCTTAAAATGAAAATCGGAAATTACTTTTGTGTCCCTCAATTAAATTATGGAAACTTTTTTATCTCTGTTAATACATTAACCATTTTTCCCTTCTATAATTAACTTTTAACAAGAATTTACAACTAATACTAAATAAATTAAATGCATACATAATCTGTCATTTTAAAATCCACTTGATTTTCGTTTTAAAAAGACAAAGCATATGTTTTCAAATCTCCTTTACCATATATATGCAAACAATATTTTAACAACAATATAGTAACACAATAGTTATAATGTGTAGATATTTATTGATATGCTATGGTAACTCGAACCTATGTCTCAACACTCACCATTTCAATACGAATACAATATGTTGACTTTCAAACGTAAAGTACTGCTGCATTGCGCGGGTACCCTACTAGTTTAAGATGATATGGGCAAGCCATAGCTTATTTTCAACTGGGCCACCTGTAAATCAGTACTTTGTCTTTGAACAGAATTGGCAAGAGTCAAATTCATATATGCCGAACACGATATGGTATATATATACTCTTCCAAATCAAACTATATTTTGTGGTTATTAATTATATTATTGCAGTTTTACTGAATCAGTATTCTATATTGAAAGTCTATTGGGTTTTGTTTTTAAATGGAATTATTATTAGGCTAAAAACAACTTGCCAAAAATATAAAAATTTATCAATGGGCAGTCTATTCTAATTGGGAGTGGGAGGTGATATTTACAAGTAATTTAATATTTGTTATGAGGAAAAATGTATTTTTATGTTCATAAAGAACCTTTTATTTTCCTTGTAAGAAGTAAACTATTCCTTATTAAAATAATTTTGTTTTTACTAATGTTCTTATCAATTAGGTTAATGAAAATAAAATGAAAAACGAAAGCTGATTAGGTTATTGATGTTTGTAACAAAGGAAGTAATGCAATTTTAGATGTTTAATGGGATAAGTATTTATAAATGTATTAACTTTACTCAAATATCTGAATATCTATAGTATGTATCCAACTTATAATACTTCTATTGTATGTATCTAACTTTCAAATATCTTCTTGTACGATATTTTTGATGATGTGTTAAGTTATATGGATGACACGTGGCACAATTTATGAACGACACATCATCAAAAACAATGTTCAATACATACGATAGAGACATTTGGAAGTTTGATACATACAATAGAAGTGTAATAAGTTAAATACATACTATAAATATTTGAGTAAAGTTGTATACATTTACAAATACTTACCCCATGTTTAATACTCCTGTGACAACTCTCCAAATTAGGTATTAATTAACATTTAAGCATGTGCATTCTTACGCTAATTTCCTGGTTAAGTTTTTACAAAACTTTTTGATGTGATGTAAGCCTAGCAAGCCCAGTAATTTTAAAACAAAAAGTATTACTTAATACGTAGCTATTAAAAGTTACGTACAAATATATCGGAACGAACCCGACAAAAATAAATAACAAAAGTTTTGTGACACAACAATAATTAATAACTCAATTATTAATTACGAGTATTTAAATATCTATAACATATAGATAAAAAGGTCTAAATATACGTTTAACATAAAACGTATTATACACGAACAGAAATAATTCTAAAACGCTCATAAAAGGTCGAATCATAAAAATACAAATTTTCTCATTCGTTTGGAGGAAGTTAGAACATTACCTCAAAATATGAAATCCAAATTTAACTGAAATTTGGCGCTCAATTATATACGCGCAGTAAAATGTACAAAATTGTACAACCATTTAAAATAATGATAACATCATTATACTGATTATAAATAACGAACCAGGAGAACACCTACAAAATAAAAATCAAATTTGTTAATTTTTATATTGCTAAAATTATACCCGTACTCGAAATTGAGGTGCCAAAATTTGGCACCTAACTCAAATAATTGAGGAGACCGTCGCTGTAAATAGCCATACTCGTTTAAATTATATTACTCCCTCCGTTTCCTTCTCCTGATCATTCACAAACATCACCAATAATTCATCTATCTTCTTCCCCTCTTAAAAATTTACAAGATCAGTAGCAGCAAGTAGTAGCAGAAGTAGAACAACAAGATCAGGAGCAGCATCATCATCATCATCCGTTCATCATTTCATATCTCTCTCTCTTTGTAAGAAAATCTTTAACTCTTTGAATTTCTCACTTAAATTCGTTGATATATAGTGATAACATATCAAAATCTATACATATAACATATATGCTTGATGATTATGATGATGAACATGAAAATGGTATTATAAAACCAAAACTACAAAACTAAAATCGATATACAAAAACTTGTTAAAATGGCGTAATAACTTATGAAAACGACATATAAACTTGTTGTAAACATTTGGAACTTATGTATAAAAGATTGAGACCAAGCAATCATACGTATATATATTAACAGACACGAACAGGGGACTGAAAACGAAGCTAGATCCGGCGGATCACATACTGGATCCGGCGGATCCTCACCTGGAAAACATATGAATCCGGCGGATTCAAGGGAATCCGGCGGATTCCCACATTTCGACCCGCACACGACCTGATCGCTACAACCTGTGACCGAGTAAAAGACACATACGATCCGGCGGATCATCAACGGATCCGGCGGATCCTAACTTCGAACACGTGCATGCTTTGAACCTATGAACGAGTAATGGACCGTGTGTAAAACAACACGATCCGGCGGATCCACTATAGGATCCGGCGGATCCTTCCATTTATAAATCGATCCGGCGGATCATGTTTAGATCCGGCGGATTCCCTTAATTTGAAACGAATCCGGCGGATTCCCCTATTCTTGACCCGATCCTGCGGCTCAGTGGTTCGATCCGGCGGATCCTATTAAACCCGAATGAATCCGGCGGATTCCCCACCTGGTCAACAACTTTGACTTTTATTTTTAAATACAAACGTTTCCGTTAACGATTAAAATTGTACAAGACGTATACGAGACATGATAAATTGTTAAATGACATTATAAAACGAGACAAACTATGAATACGGACATTGGACAATTTAAACTCGTACGAACGAACGATATATATATAAACGTATATATGAATATGGATTTTGTAAACTATACAAAATTGGATACGATTACACTTTCGGAATATTTAACACTTATTAAACAAACGTAATGATATTAAAAACAAATGTTATTTATTAAACGGAATAAATATATTATCAAGTTTTATAACAAATAAAACTCGACACGTTTTAAATACGAAACAACGTGTTACAATATATATACATATTCGAGAAAACACGATATATATAGACACAAACGTATACGTTTTCTTAAGCAAATGAAAACTTATATATATTTTTAATATACGAGAACAACGTATTGATTAAATAAATATATACGACACTTAAGAAATATATATTCACAAATATATGTACACACAACGATATTGGAATAACATTCGAATTATACGTACAACTGTAAACAAAGTATATGTACAAATGAAACAAAACGACCTTCCGTTAAATAGACAATTACATATTGGTTTGTACACTTACAAGTGTACGACTGAGAAATAATAACGTTATTTCCACACAATGTCACTAGCAAAGTTAACAACTTACATTAATAAGAAATCAACCATTTCTTCAAACAGACAAACTGTTAACATAAGTGATTAAAACAAATCAAACGTACTTATGTTAATATAATTATTGTATATAGGTTAACATACCTTGGGCAATTATCTGTTTGGCTGCTAGCTTTCATACCGAGCAAATCACCGTGAGTTCACAGCCCCTACTTTACAAATGTTTTATGCTTTTAAACATAGGGGTGTAAACATAGAAACTACATGCAAACACATGCAGCAAATTTATATAAATGCTTTATTGCTTTATACAACTGTTTGACATGAAATATTATTTCACAACTGTTTTGGGAATTAGACAACAAATCCTAGTACGGACCATACTTGAGATGTGTGCATGAAAGACCTTATGTCATGCAGACTATAACCATTAGCTAGGTGACTCTAGCCACTGAGTATACGAATAGTACTATTGCCGTGACGACCCTCCTGTGGATGGAGCGTATACTTAATTGTCCTTCAGGCAAACAACATAAGTTTTGGTTGTGGTTTGGTTATAGGGTTAGGTCGCGTTACTTTAACCTGCGAGGTTTAGCTCACCTTTCAGGGGATTATAGTCTAAGCATTCCCACTTATTATTTAGGATGAACTTATCCTACAACTGTGTCACACCCCGCCAAACGGTAATTACAATTACATAGAGTGGTTTGCGGAAGCTTAGTGACGTGGCGGGGGTGCGAGCAGTAAAACAACCAACAGTTACATACATACTCAGAGCATATGGTTATCGCAGAACGAAATAGAATAAGATGCCATTAGTTAAAGTTTTACAAAAGATTACCACTTGAAAAGTGGTAACAGTAACAGTAGTAGTTGAAATCAGTATTTCATAAAATACATAATATCAAAAGTAGATTTCATAGGTATGACTGCAGTAGTTGCAGTTATACAGAGGAAATCCATGTGTCCCAAAAGTGGTGGCATCCTAACAAGTCCAGGGTAGTCCGTCCTGATAATGCATGCAGATCTTACTTACGCTGCTAATTCCCAGAAAAACATAGAGTAAAACGTCAACAAAATTGTTGAGTGAATTCACAAGTTTGTTTGTTATGTAGGAAACACAGGTTAATCATTTACGAATAACATTTCCAAATAAGTGTTGTTTATCAAGTAGGAAACACAAGTTATTAACAAATAACATTTCCCAAATCAGTTGTAGTTGTAATAGGAAACACAAGTTATTAATCAAATAACATTTCCTAAATCAGTTATCAGTAGGAAACACAAGTTAACCTAGATAAAGATTAACATTTCCAAATCAGTGTACGTAGGAAATCACTTCCTAAACAATAGTTTTGTATGTGGGAATATTTAGACGGTGATCCCTTGAAAGGTGAGCTAAACCTGTCAAGTAAGGTAACCCGATCTAACCCTATAACCAAACCACGACCCTAATCTGTTGTTGTTGTGCCAAGTAGGACATTTAAGTATACGCTCCCAAATCCGTAGGAGGGTCGTCACGGCGATAGTACTATCCGTATACTCAGTGGCTAGAGTCACCTAGCTAATGGTTATAGTCTGTAGCCATAAGGTCTTTTATGCACTACATTGTTCAGCCTAGATCTGTACCAAGATTCGTTGTCTAAATTCCCAAAATAGTATGAAAACATTTCATAAATCATAGTTCAAATAGTTGTGTGAAATACCCTTTCACAAACAGTCACGTATGAAATACCCTTTCATAAACAATCAAGTAAATACATACAGTATTTAAAGCAGTTGTCGCATGCAGTTATACATACGATTTCTATGTTTTCCACCCCGAGTTTTAAAAGCATTAAAACAGTGAAAAGGGGTTTGTGAACTCACTGTGAGTGCTCGGATATGAATGCTAGCGAAATATGATAGCGAAGCCCAAACGTAGTCAACCTATACACAACAATGTATTAACTATAAGCACTTTGTTTACTTATGTTAATAGTTCGTTCGTTTGAAGAAATTATCAATTTCTTAGGTTTGTGTATTTCGTTGATGATTGTTGTTGGAAATATATAATATTATCCAAGTATTGTTCGTTTGTTGAATTGTCCGAAATGTGTAAGCATATATGCTTATATAGTTGAATATATATTCTAATATATATATATTAGTTGTCGTTGTTGTCGATTATGTTTGTCGTATAGTTTGTACTAGATAATCTAATCGTTCCATTCATACATGTCGTTATATATATATATTGTCCGTTAATATATATATATATATATATATATATATATATATATATATATATATATATATATATTTGTTATCGTATTAAGTTTTGTTGTGTTTTAATTGTCCGAAGTATCATGTCTCAATAATATGTCTGTCTAGTTATAAATCCCATGTCGTATCATTCTGTACCATTAATTGTTTGTACATTATATTACAAATGCAAAAGTCAGTGACTGGACCAAAAAGGGTGAATACGCCGTATTCTAGTGAATACGCCGGATTCGGGCCAAATCAGGGGAATACGCCGTATTCTGATGAATACGCCGTATTCATTCGAAAATAGGGGAATACGCCGTATTCTGGCGAATACGCCGTATTCATCATAGTTTTTATAAGTTTTTGTTTTTGTTTGGGAATACGCCGGATTTAAATGAATCCGCCGTATTCCTTTGGTTTTTCACTTGAAATCGTTTCATCTTCGGAATACGCCGTATTTAAATGAATACGCCGTATTCAGTCATGTTCAGAAAACGTTCATGTAGAACTTTGGGAATCCGCCGTATTCATTTGAATACGCCGGATTCGATCGTGTCATTTACTCGTTCATCGTTTTAGTCGAAGGTTAGTGTGCGGGTCGGACACGGGAATCCGCCGGATTCCTTTGAATCCGCCGGATTCGTTTGGTTTTCGGTTATGAATACGGCGTATTCAAAGGAATCCGCCGTATTCGTTATGTTCACAGAGTCTGTTCGTAGCAGAGCAACACATATACAAAATCTTTTGGTTCCCAAACGTTTATAACAAGTGTACACAACCTTTTTACAGTCTCATTACGCATTTTAAATATCAAACTTCGGATTTTAAAGTTTGGTTTTTATAAAACCCATTTCGTGTTCATCAACCAAATCATCAATCTTTATGTGTTATATGTATAGATTTTGATGTATATACGATTTAAACACGAAATCAACAGGTAGGAACCAAAAAGGAAGGAGTTTCCTTACAATGAGCAACGTGGGTGAAGATGATGATGAACTAAACGATGATGGTGATGATCGATGATGATGAAGATGATGATATGGTTGTTGTTCCACTGCTACTTGCTTCTGATCTTGTTTGAGTTCCTCCAGATAAAAAAAAAATAGAAAGAAAATGGTGGTGATGTGTGTGTCGATGATTACAGAAAGAAATGGGGGGAGTATGGTTTAAACTAAATCTGTCTGCTGCATTATTGTAGGTTGGTGGGACTTTAGTCCCACTAATTTCGAGTACGGGTATAATTTTAGCAATATAAAAGTAAACTTTTTATATTTTTATTTTGTAGGTGTTCTCCTGGTTCGTAATATGTTTTAAGAATAATGAGATTATCATTATTTTTGATAGTTGTACATTTTTGTACATTTTACTGCGCACGTCCAATTGAGCGCCAAATTTCGGTTGAGTTTCGAATTCATATTTCGAAGTAATGTTCTAAATACTTGAAAACGTACTAGAAAAATAACATTTTTCATCTTTTGACCTTTTAGGTACGTTTTAGAATTGTTTCTGTTTGTTATATAATACGTTTTATGTTAAACGTATAATTGAACCATTTTATCTATATGATATAGATATTTAATTTCTCGTAATTAATAATCGAATTATTAATTATTTCATATAACCAAATCTGGTTAATTATTTTTGTCGGCTTAGTTCCGATACGTTCGTACGTAATTTATAAATACTACGTATAATGTAATACTTTTTGTATTATTGTTTAGGGCTCGCTAGACTCATATCACATCATAGGTTTAGTTTAAAACAAATGCAGGGAATTAGCGTAAGAAATGCATGTAATTAAGTATAATTATATACCTAATTTGGAGGAGTGTCACATTCTCCCCCTGTTAGTGAAATCTCGTCCCGAGATTTAAGTCGAGCCGTGAGTCTCGGTCACGCTCTCAAATAGGTTGGGGTATTTCTTTCGCATTTCATCCTCTCGTTCCCAGGTAAACTCTGGGCCATGTTTCGAGTTCCAATGAACTTTAACCAGTTTGATTCGTTTGTGTCGAAGTTTCTGCGTCTTAGAATCCATAACTTCAACAGGTTCCTCCACAAAGTTAAGTTTTGAGTCAATGAAGACTTTGTCAGGAGGAATGATAAGCGTTTCATCAGAAAGACACTTTTTGAGGTTGCTAACGTGGAAAGTATCGTGTATGCTACTAAGCTCTTGCGGTAGTTTGAGCTTGTAAGCGACAGGACCAACCCTAGCAAGGATTTCAAATGGTCCGATGTATCGTGGGTTCAGCTTTCCTCGTTTGCCAAATCGTGCTACCCCTTTCCAGGGAGATACTTTGAGTAGGACCTTGTCCCCTACTTGAAATTCAAGAGGTTTACGGCGGTTATCAGCGTAACTCTTTTGTCGATCTCTTGCCGCTTTCAGTCGGCTCAATACTTGAGTTATTTTATCAGTGGTTTCCTGGACAAGTTCGGGTCCAGATAGTTGTCTGTCGTCCAACTCTGCCCAACAGAGTGGTGATCGGCACTTGCGTCCATATAATGCCTCAAATGGTGCCATCTGTATACTCGTGTGATAACTATTCTTGTAAGAGAATTCAGCTAGAGGTAGGTGTGTATCCCAGTTACCTCCAAAGTCTATCACACATGCTCGTAACAAGTCTTCGAGCGTCTGTATAGTTCGCTCACTTTGGCCGTCAGTCTGCGGGTGATAGGCAGTACTCATATCAAGTCGAGTACCCAACGCCTGTTGTAATGTTTGCCAAAAGCGAGAAGTGAATCGCGCATCTCTATCAGAGATGATGGATAGTGGCACACCATGCCGAGAAACAATCTCTTTAATATAGATTTTAGCTAGTTTCTCCATTCCATCCGTTTCCTTAATAGCTAGAAAGTGGGCTGATTTCGTCAGTCGATCGACAATCACCCATATGGCATTTGCTCCAGACGCCGTTCTAGGTAACTTCGTAATGAAGTCCATTGTTATTTGTTCCCATTTCCATTTGGGCAACTCAGGCTGTTGCAAAAGTCCAGACGGCTTTTGGTATTCAACCTTTGCCTTCGAGCAAGTTAAACATTTGCTTACATAGGTGGCAATGTCACGTTTCATTCCAGGCCACCAGTAGAAACCTTTCACGTCATGGTACATCTTGTCAGCACCAGGATGTATCGAGTAGTTTGACTTATGTGCCTCGTCTAAAATCAGCTTGCGTAACTCATCCACGCATGGTACCCAAATTCGGTTCATGAAGTACAACACCCCGTTGTCCTTTTTCTCGAGTTGCTTTTCCATTCCCTTCAAGGATTCCTCCTTAATGCGTTCGGGCGTGAAAGCAAGTTCTTGAGCTTCACAAATTTGTGTAATGAGATTCGAGTGGACTGTCAATCCCAAGGCTCGAACTCTTCGAGGTTTGATTCGTTCCTTACGACTCAGGGCATCTGCTACAACGTTAGCTTTACCCGGGTGATACTTTATTTCACAGTCGTAATCGTTAAGTAATTCGACTCAACGTCTTTGTCTCATGTTTAGTTCTTTCTGGTCGAATATATGTTGGAGGCTCTTATGATCAGTGAAGATCGTACACTTTGTACCGTATAGGTAGTGTCTCCAGATCTTTAGTGCAAAAACAACGGCTCCCAATTCCAAATCATGAGTCGTATAGTTTTTCTCATGCACTTTTAGTTGTCGTGATGCATAAGCAATGACCTTTTCGTTTTGCATCAGTACGCAACCCAATCCCTGATGCGATGCATCACAGTATACAACAAAGTTATCTACCCCTTCGGGTAGTGAGAGTATAGGTGCGCTGCTCAGTTTCTGTTTCAATAGTTGGAATGCATTCTCTTGTTTCTCATCCCACTCAAATTTCTTGTCTTTTTGAGTTAATGTAGTAAGTGGCTGGGCTATCTTTGAAAAGTTTGCGATGAATCGCCTGTAATAGCCAGCTAGACCAAGAAATTGTCGTACTTCAGTTGGGGTTTTCGGTGCTTCCCAGTTGTTGATTGCCTCAATTTTGGATGGGTCCACATGAATTCCCTTGTCATTTATTACATGACCAAGGAATTGAACCTCTCGTATCCAAAATTCGCACTTAGAGAACTTTGCGTAAAGCTTCTCTTTTTGTAGTAGTTCGAGGACAAGCTTCAGATGTTGCTCGTGATCCTCTTTCGATCGTGAGTACACCAAGATGTCGTCAATAAACACAATGACGAATTTATCCAGATAGGGTTTGCATACTCTGTTCATCAAATCCATGAATACTGCTGGTGCGTTGGTCAGCCCAAATGGCATGACTAGAAACTCGTAGTGACCGTAACGAGTCCTAAAAGCAGTCTTCGGTACATCCTCTTCTCGTACCTTAAGTTGATGATAACCAGATCGTAGGTCAATTTTTGAATAATAACTTGACCCTTGCAGTTGATCAAACAGATCATCAATGCGTGGTAACGGGTATCGGTTCTTGATAGTTACCTTGTTCAATTCTCGGTAATCGATGCACATCCGCATAGATCCATCCTTTTTCTTAACAAACAAAACCGGAGCTCCCCAAGGGAAAAAGCTCGGTCGTATGAATCCCAAGTCTAGAAGTTCTTGTAGTTGTGTAGATAACTCCTGCATTTCCGAGGGAGCTAGACGATAAGGTGCACGTGCGATAGGTGCGGCTCCTGGCACCAGATCAATGTGAAACTCAACTTGTCGTGGGGGTGGCAATCCCGGTAACTCATCAGGGAACACTCCTGGATAGTCGCGTACAATGGGCACATCGTCTATACGTCGCTCCTCAGTTTTCTTTTCTACAATGTGTGCCAAAAACGCTTGGTACCCCTTTCGGAGATAATTACTGGCCTTCAAGCACGAAATCATTTTTGTGGCACTTTTTCGTTTCTCGCCTTGAATCATTAAAGTTTCTCCTGTCATTAACGGTAAACGAACCATCTTATCATGACATATGATCTCGGCGCGGTTCTTAGATAACCAATCCATACCGACTACAATGTCAAAACTTCCCAACTTAACCGGTAGTAAGTCTATTTCGAAGAGATGACCTTCTAACTCCAAGGTACATCCCAGTACTATTTCTCCTGATTCGATCAACTCACCATCGGCTAACTCTATGGTATACTTGTTTTCTAATTTACGGGATTCAAGTTCTAATAGTGGTCTAAACTCAGTAGACACAAAACTTAAATCAGCACCCGAATCAATTAACACAGAGGCATAATGGTTGTTTACGAGAAACGTACCAGTGACAGTGTTGGGGTCCTGGCGTGCCTCTTGTGCTCCGATCACGAATGCCCTTCCTTGAGCCGGTTGATTGTTGATGTTGTTGGCTCGGTTATTGTTGTTACCGCGGTTGTTGTTGTTGTTGCGGTTTTGGTTGTTGTTGTTGAGTTTAGGGCATCGGTTGCGGTAGTGCCCTTGCTCACCACATTCAAAACATCCCTGGTTTTGACGCTCAGTGTTTGCTCGTGGGGGAGGGTTAGTTTTGCATTCTCGGGTTCTATGTCCCCATGCCCTACAGTTTCCACAATACCTACACCCGCCTTCGTGGTGTCGGTTGCACTTATCACATTTGGGTTTGTTACCCAGGTATGGTTTCGACTCAGTAGTGGTGGCAACATATGCTTTCGCATTTCCAGAATGTTTCTTGTTTTGCTGACCCTGGCGATCAGCACCACTACCGTTCCACTTTCGCTTTGCACCACCAGAACTACTAACATCAGTACTGTTCGGTTCACTTTTTCCCGACACAGCTTTCTTAGTCAGATTTCCCATCCTGACTGCTTCATCGGTCAAACTTTGTGCTAGAGTAACAGCACTCCTGAAAGTGTCCGGTTTAGATGACGTCACCAGACTGCGAATTTGTGGTACTAGACCGTGTATGTAGCGCTCGATACGCTTATACTCGGGTGTCACCATATGCGGCACTAGACGTGCAAGTTCCTGAAACTTAGTGGTGTACCCAGTAATATCAGCACCAATCATAGTGATGTTCCATAACTCTGTTTCTATTTTCTGCATCTCACTGCGAGGGCAGAATTCCTCCAACATCAAATTCTTAAATGTCCCCCATGACATGGAATAAGCAGCCGGTCGACCAAGTGATTGGATCTGACTGTTCCACCAAGTGAGCGCTTTGTCTGCCAAAGTGCAAGTAGCATACTTCACCATACAGTCAGGTGAACAGTCACTAATGTCCAATACCGATTCAGTTTTCTCTATCCAATGAATCATACCAATTGCACCCTCGGTGCCACGGAAGGAAATCGGCTTACAAGCCTGAAATGTTTTGTATGAACACCCTCGGTTAGCATTCACGAGTGTCTCAGTATTAACAGGGGTAGATCCACTGTTGTTAGCTCCAGGTTCACGACTACGACTTGCCTCATATTCAGCAATACCTTCAGCTATTCTTCGTGCGATCATTTGTTCAGTGGTTTCGGTGGGTGGTGGTGGTGGTGGAGGCGTAGTCGTCTTTTGACTTTTTCTAGTGACTCGTCGTTTGGGAGGCATGATTCAGCTCTGCGATGAATAAAATGCAGAGTGTTAATGTTGAGATATTGAATGTGAATAGATCAAAGATTCACATTTGGTAGAAATGAATGACATGAAAAGATGAATGAACAGGGTTTTACAACACGTGCCATACAACTTTGAAACACCCACATGTACCAAGCAGAATATAATCACGTTGGCCAGGCGTCATTATATAATGTCCAATACATATTTCTTTTCATTGTCGTTTAACACTGTAAATTTCAGAGGTTCTCAAGAATCATCAATCTGTAATATGTTTCAGGGTTTACAAGAATTGATCACAAAGTGTCGATAAAGTATAGGTTTAATCACAAGTCGACAGTTGTAAGAGGAAATAATATGGTTGATAATAAGCATAATGAACACGAGATGTAAACCAAGCATACATTATATATTAAAGATCAAAACGCTGTTACACGAGTTTAGTACAAAATGAGATGGGATTTCTAATATACACATCGATGGTTAGCGTTATACAAAAGATGATGGGTTTCCTATACATATACCCATTCTACTAACAAAGTTTCATCCAACATACAGCTAGTCCATAAAGAATACATACATATATTTCCCCAAAAGTAATAGTCTAATATGGTGTAGGCACAACCGCCATACACAGCCCTAACGGAACCATGGTAAATACACCCTAACCGCAACCATCACTGCTGCAGTCATCACACAAACACTAGCAACAATCTCTGACACCCTAGCACGCCTCTCTAAAGCTGCAACGCGTGCACGGGTGGATGCTAGACTCTGCCAGTCTGTCTGACGGTGAGTCTCCACAAAATCCATCCTCTGATGGAGCATAGCCATATCCATGTCAGTACGGGAGGCATCACTCAGTAGCTCCATCACATCTCTGCTCCTGCTAGATGATATCCTAAATATGGTATGAACCACAGCCACAAGGGTAGGCACAGTGAGCTCCAGAGGCTCACCAGTGAGATATGCAGATGGTGGTGAGTGGGAGGACTCTCCAATCTCAAAGGTCGAGGGAATGCCCTCTAGTGATCTCCACTCTCTCAATACTCGAGGCATCCAGTCCAGATGAGAAGGTCGGAGCCTCTTCTGTGGCGGCTCAACAACTGGAACCTCAGTCTCAGTCTCTGGCGCCTTATCGCGCGGCGCGAGTGGTCCCCTGGGAAAATCCCGAACACAGATCCTAGCTGTCATCCTAGGTACAGGCACACGAGAGGTACCCGCAACAGATGGTGTAGGGGTAGGAGTGACCACAGGTGCGGTCGGAGGTGGTACTAAGTAAGCATCACTAGTGTCATCAGACATGGCTCTCAAATGAACTGATGACTCATCCCCTACTGTAATCGCGGGACCCTCAAAAGTAGCCTCGGTCGGCTCTTCATCCGAAGCGTAAACATGGTAATGTGATTGACTAGACATACTGTGACAAAAGAAATTGAGTGTGGCGTGTCAGTCGTATGTTAGTTGTATGCAAAGTATGTATGCATGAATGCACAAATGTTCTAGCCAAGGCTATAGTCTAGGTCTCTAAGGTTCCAAGTCACTTAAAGACTGCTAGTTCGCTATAACCAATGGCTCTGATACCAAGTCTGTCACACCCCGCCAAACGGTAATTACAATTACATAGAGTGGTTTGCGGAAGCTTAGTGACGTGGCGGGGGTGCGAGCAGTAAAACAACCAACAGTTACATACATACTCAGAGCATATGGTTATCGCAGAACGAAATAGAATAAGATGCCATTAGTTAAAGTTTTACAAAAGATTACCACTTGAAAAGTGGTAACAGTAACAGTAGTAGTTGAAATCAGTATTTCATAAAATACATAATATCAAAAGTAGATTTCATAGGTATGACTGCAGTAGTTGCAGTTATACAGAGGAAATCCATGTGTCCCAAAAGTGGTGGCATCCTAACAAGTCCAGGGTAGTCCGTCCTGATAATGCATGCAGATCTTACTTACGCTGCTAATTCCCTGAAAAACATAGAGTAAAACGTCAACAAAATTGTTGAGTGAATTCACAAGTTTGTTTGTTATGTAGGAAACACAGGTTAATCATTTACGAATAACATTTCCAAATAAGTGTTGTTTATCAAGTAGGAAACACAAGTTATTAACAAATAACATTTCCCAAATCAGTTGTAGTTGTAATAGGAAACACAAGTTATTAATCAAATAACATTTCCTAAATCAGTTATCAGTAGGAAACACAAGTTAACCTAGATAAAGATTAACATTTCCAAATCAGTGTACGTAGGAAATCACTTCCTAAACAATAGTTTTGTATGTGGGAATATTTAGACGGTGATCCCTTGAAAGGTGAGCTAAACCTGTCAAGTAAGGTAACCCGATCTAACCCTATAACCAAACCACGACCCTAATCTGTTGTTGTTGTGCCAAGTAGGACATTTAAGTATACGCTCCCAAATCCGTAGGAGGGTCGTCACGGCGATAGTACTATCCGTATACTCAGTGGCTAGAGTCACCTAGCTAATGGTTATAGTCTGTAGCCATAAGGTCTTTTATGCACTACATCGTTCAGCCTAGATCTGTACCAAGATTCGTTGTCTAAATTCCCAAAATAGTATGAAAACATTTCATAAATCATAGTTCAAATAGTTGTGTGAAATACCCTTTCACAAACAGTCACGTATGAAATACCCTTTCATAAACAATCAAGTAAATACATACAGTATTTAAAGCAGTTGTCGCATGCAGTTATACATACGATTTCTATGTTTTCCACCCCGAGTTTTAAAAGCATTAAAACAGTGAAAAGGGGTTTGTGAACTCACTGTGAGTGCTCGGATATGAATGCTAGCGAAATATGATAGCGAAGCCCAAACGTAGTCAACCTATACACAACAATGTATTAACTATAAGCACTTTGTTTACTTATGTTAATAGTTCGTTCGTTTGAAGAAATTATCAATTTCTTAGGTTTGTGTATTTCGTTGATGATTGTTGTTGGAAATATATAATATTATCCAAGTATTGTTCGTTTGTTGAATTGTCCGAAATGTGTAAGCATATATGCTTATATAGTTGAATATATATTCTAATATATATATATTAGTTGTCGTTGTTGTCGATTATGTTTGTCGTATAGTTTGTACTAGATAATCTAATCGTTCCATTCATACATGTCGTTATATATATATATTGTCCGTTAATATATATATATATATATATATATATATATATATATATATATATATATATATATATATATATATATTTGTTATCGTATTAAGTTTTGTTGTGTTTTAATTGTCCGAAGTATCATGTCTCAATAATATGTCCGTCTAGTTATAAATCCCATGTCGTATCATTCTGTACCATTAATTGTTTGTACATTATATTACAAATGCAAAAGTCAGTGACTGGACCAAAAAGGGTGAATACGCCGTATTCTAGTGAATACGCCGGATTCGGGCCAAATCAGGGGAATACGCCGTATTCTGATGAATACGCCGTATTCATTCGAAAATAGGGGAATACACCGTATTCTGGCGAATACGCCGTATTCATCATAGTTTTTATAAGTTTTTGTTTTTGTTTGGGAATACGCCGGATTTAAATGAATCCGCCGTATTCCTTTGGTTTTTCACTTGAAATCGTTTCATCTTCGGAATACGCCGTATTTAAATGAATACGCCGTATTCAGTCATGTTCAGAAAACGTTCATGTAGAACTTTGGGAATCCGCCGTATTCATTTGAATACGCCGGATTCGATCGTGTCATTTACTCGTTCATCGTTTTAGTCGAAGGTTAGTGTGCGGGTCGGACACGGGAATCCGCCGGATTCCTTTGAATCCGCCGGATTCGTTTGGTTTTCGGTTATGAATACGGCGTATTCAAAGGAATCCGCCGTATTCGTTATGTTCACAGAGTCTGTTCGTAGCAGAGCAACACATATACAAAATCTTTTGGTTCCCAAACGTTTATAACAAGTGTACACAACCTTTTTACAGTCTCATTACGCATTTTAAATATCAAACTTCGGATTTTAAAGTTTGGTTTTTATAAAACCCATTTCGTGTTCATCAACCAAATCATCAATCTTTATGTGTTATATGTATAGATTTTGATGTATATACGATTTAAACACGAAATCAACAGGTAGGAACCAAAAAGGAAGGAGTTTCCTTACAATGAGCAACGTGGGTGAAGATGATGATGAAGTAAACGATGATGGTGATGATCGATGATGATGAAGATGATGATATGGTTGTTGTTCCACTGCTACTTGCTTCTGATCTTGTTTGAGTTCCTCCAGATCAAAAAAAAATAGAAAGAAAATGGTGGTGATGTGTGTGTCGATGATTACAGAAAGAAATGGGGGGAGTATGGTTTAAACTAAATCTGTCTGCTGCATTATTGTAGGTTGGTGGGACTTTAGTCCCACTAATTTCGAGTACGGGTATAATTTTAGCAATATAAAAGTAAACTTTTTATATTTTTATTTTGTAGGTGTTCTCCTGGTTCGTAATATGTTTTAAGAATAATGAGATTATCATTATTTTTGATAGTTGTACATTTTTGTACATTTTACTGCGCACGTCCAATTGAGCGCCAAATTTCGGTTGAGTTTCGAATTCATATTTCGAAGTAATGTTCTAAATACTTGAAAACGTACTAGAAAAATAACATTTTTCATCTTTTGACCTTTTAGGTACGTTTTAGAATTGTTTCTGTTTGTTATATAATACGTTTTATGTTAAACGTATAATTGAACCATTTTATCTATATGATATAGATATTTAATTTCTCGTAATTAATAATCGAATTATTAATTATTTCATATAACCAAATCTGGTTAATTATTTTTGTCGGCTTAGTTCCGATACGTTCGTACGTAATTTATAAATACTACGTATAATGTAATACTTTTTGTATTATTGTTTAGGGCTCGCTAGACTCATATCACATCATAGGTTTAGTTTAAAACAAAAGCAGGGAATTAGCGTAAGAAATGCATGTAATTAAGTATAATTATATACCTAATTTGGAGGAGTGTCACAAACTGTTTTATACCAGTATACCTACTGGTCATATCTATATGATGGTAAACTACCAGATATACATTTTGGGTAACAACCCACATAAAACTATATTTTAGGGTAACTATCCCTACAAACTTATATTTTGCAAAACCTGCAAACATTTATTTATTGAATAACAATTCAATAATCTAAACATAAATGGTTTAACATACCTTACATTTATACTAAACCTGTGAATTCACTCAACATATTTGTTGACGACTTTCTTTCTATGTTTTACAGGAAATTAGCTACGTAAGTAAGAATCACATGCATTCAGGATGGACAACCCTGGACTACTTAGGATGCCATGTCTTTTGGGACAGCTTTTGAGGATTTCCTCTGTATTACTGCAGACATTGCAGTTATACTCATGAAATCTTATCTTAACATATGTGTTGTAAAAGTTAAATGTTTTAAACACTATTATTACTGTACGACTTACATAGTCGTACTACTTTTGTAACAACTGTTTAAACTGGCATCCTTAATATATTATGTTATGTATGATCATATGCTCTGATACGATGAATGCACAATTGTAACGTCATCACCCCCGCTGTTAAACTGTTTATAAATGAAGCTTCCGCTAATCGTAACTTGCTTCCGCTAAACATTAAATAAACTCAATTATGGATTTTGGGGGTGTGACAGACTTGGTATCAGAGCCATTGGTTATAGCGAACTAGAAGTCTTTAGGTGACTGAAAACCTTAGAGACCTAGTGTGACACCCCCAAATTTGATGATTTGTGGAAGCTTGAATTGGGTGTCACTAATCAATATACAAAGCACATAAGATATAATGAACGACCACTATATGCGTCGTTTTAAACTTGTATAGATAAAGCAATTGTTTACATCAAAATATTGTTACATTAGCTCGGTTCCTGAAATTGAGAGATTACATAGCATAATTACTTTTACAAAATATAATAATGCAGTCCAATCTCTAGTTGTATGTATGCTGACTCGAGCTAATAATTCCTGCTTGGGCAGCCAAACTACTGCTGGGTACCTGTGATAAATACTAAAATGGGTCAGCGAAAACGCTGGTGAGCTCACAGGTTTGTATGTCAATGTATAGTTGTCAGAACCGCAAGATTTATATTGAATTTAAAATGCAATTAAGCAAAATAAAAGTTATACTGTCCATGAGCACATAGTCTGAGCTTAACTTGATTTGTCAGGCCCACTTAAGGAAACCTAACTTGAAATGCCTCCTACGAGTGCCTAATCAACACTCGTCTTCCCAAATGCTAATACATCCGTTTGACCGGTTAGTGTGTGCTAACCCGGATAAGGATTGTCAATCCCATATGATATCATATACTAACATTCACGCTATAAAATACTAGAGACTATGCTTATGGAGGACTTTAAATTGATTAGCTTGAAACTCATGTAGTATTTGAAGTTTGGCACTTGCGTTCTACTTGTAAAACAAAATCGAGTAGTAATATCACACCCCTAGTTGTAAAGCAGTGAAAATGGGGCTATGAAACTCACCTGGTTCTTGAAGTGTTTAACTTAATAACTTGAAGTAATTAGCTGTGAGTTGGTGTCCAAAGGCTTGAAAACCTGAACGTGTCCACGACACTTGAATTTGTCATTAATTGTATTGGTATCTCGAAAGATTACCATTGGAATTGTTTGTCTAACTTAATGTCCAAATTACCCCGATTTGGTTGATTGTATTGTTACAAGTTACTACGACTTGTTTGATTTTGAAGTATGTTTTGAAAACGCGTACGGACCGTTGGTGATTAGTTGAAATAAATGTGTTGTTGTTATCGTCTTGTTTTTGAAGTGTTACACTTGAAGTACAAGTCCCATTAGGTTCTAAAAGTCGTATTGAATAAGCATTTGAAGTTGAAGAATCTCGACACTTGGTGTAAAAATATTTGGAAAACCTGCTGTTTTATGCGTCACTATAGGCGTCACTTAGGCCAATCATGCGACACTAAGGAAGTGTCGTGTGAAGTGTCAGATTTGAAGGTATAGCGTCACTGGGCTAGTGTCGTGTGTAATAGTATGCGTCACTTCAGAAGTGGCGGGTTCAGCATAACGGCGGCACTTATGGAGTGTCGTATAAAATAATGATTTCGGATAATTGGGCGTCACTTAAGGAGTGACGTGTATCATAGCGACACTACCGAAGTGTCGCATAAAATAGTATGGCGTCACTGTAGAGTGACGGTTATAGATTAAAATGGGATTATATGCGACACTTATGAAGTGTCGGTATAGATAATGGGGGCGTCACTTATATAGTGACGGTATGTTGTGTCAGATAAAAGGATATGGCGGCACTTAACAAGTGTCGCTCGGTATGTATAGGCGTCACTTCAGTAGTGACGGTCAGAGGTTAACTTTCGAGCTTATGCGACACTTAAGAAGTGTCGGTATCAGAGGTATAGCGGCACTTAATAAGTGACGCTAGTAGTGACGCATGTCTGGGTTCATCCATGCGACACTATCACCTGTTTGACGGATTTCGAGCCAAAAACGTGTTTTCGGGTTTCCGTTTGGTCTGATTCTTTTACCCAACCCTCATAGGGACATATCAAGCTTATCCAAACAATAATATATGAAAAGTAAGTAAAAACGAGAGATGTCGGGATTTGTCGGAAACTTACAAAATGTCGAAATGAAAATCCGAAAAGGTAGAAATGTAGATCGGAATGCGGTGAGTGTTTTCTTCCAAACGAGTATGACGATCCAAGGTCGATTGAGGTGCTTATTTTTGTGATTTGTGAGTTTTTGTGAGTTTGGGTTTTTGAGAGAAAAGAAAAGGAAGAGAGAGAGAGATGAATAAGAAATGAAAGAGAAAGAATGGTGGGGAGGTGGTTACGGGATCACCTCCCATTTTCAGTCCACGCACTGCGCTCCGTGCGGTGTTCGTTTTCCCGATTATTTAAACGTTAAATATTTATTTTATAAATTTAAATTTTCGTTTTAATTTACAAAAGTTAATTCCAATATTTTGTTGAGGTATCTTTACTAAATATTTAGGATATATGTCATAAAAGGTGTTTTGTTTCGTTTTGTTTGCGAAGTTACATTTGGTTTGCGTTGATATTAATTGTGTAGTAAAACTTGGATACGAAATATTATTATAAATAATATTTTTGAATAAATTGAGTTATTAAATAATATAAATTTGTTCACCAACGTCCGCATTTATTGTATCGAAATTCATTCGATTTGAAACTCGTACGATTTAAACAAATCGCATAATTGTAGATATATATTCAACAATATATATAAAAATTGATACATTAATTAGCCTAACACAGAACTAATTACATGTATTAAAACTTGATTAGGCACTAAACTATAGTCCCAAATTGACGGTTGTTACATTCTCCCCCTGTTAGAAGAATTTCGTCCCGAAATTTATGTTGTAGTCGTGTTTGATGTGGAGTCAGTGAAGAGTTGAGGATACTTGAGTCGCATTTGGTCTTCCCGTTCCCAGGTAAATTCTGGACCGCGCCGCGAATTCCACCTAACCTTGACGATGGGGATACGACTTTGTTTAAGTTGTTTGACCTCACGGTCCATGATTTCAACGGGTTCCTCAACAAAGTGAAGCTTTTCGTCAACTCGAATTTCATCGAGTGGAATGATAAGTGTCTCATCAGACAGGCACTTCTTCAGATTTGAAACATGAAATGTGGGATGCACGCTGCTGAGTTCAGATGGCAGCTGCAATCGATAAGCCACTGGACCAATCCTTTCGAGGATCTCAAATGGTCCAATGTATCTGGGATTCAACTTCCCTCGTTTGCCAAACCGGATTACGCCTTTCCAAGGCGATACTTTGAGTAGAACTCGATCCCCAACCTGGAACTCGAGTGGTTTGCGTCTCACGTCAGCATAACTCTTCTGACGATCACGCGCGGCCTTAAGCTTGTTTTGAATTTCAATGATTCTCTCGGTCGTCTCATGAATGATTTCTGGACCTGTGAGTTGGCTATCCCCAACTTCAGTCCAACAGATAGGTGACCGGCACTTACGACCGTACAGTGCCTCGAAAGGTGCAGCTTTGATACTGGTATGATAACTGTTGTTGTACGAGAACTCGCACAATGGTAGATGTTTTTCCCAGTTTACACCGAAGTCTACTACGCAGGACCGTAGCATGTTTTCAAGTGTTTGAATGGTTCGTTCACTTTGGCCGTCGGTTTGAGGATGGTATGCGGTACTCATATCAAGTCGAGTACCCAGAGATTTTTGAAGTGATTGCCAAAATTGTGAAGTAAAACGATTATCTCTATCGGAGATAATTGAGATTGGAACACCGTGTTTGGTCACGATTTCCTTCAGATAAATGTTGGTGAGGCGTTCCATTTTGTCAGATTCCTTGATTGCCAGGAAGTGAGCAGATTTGGTGAGACGATCCACGATCACCCAAATGGAATCGCAACCGTTCGAGGATCTGGGTAGTTTGGTTATGAAGTCCATGGCAATTTGTTCCCATTTCCATTCAGGAAGACTGGGTTGTTGAAGTAAACCAGAAGGTTTTTGATATTCAATTTTGACTTTGGAGCAAGTAAGGCATTTGCTGACATAGGTGGCGATTTCAGCTTTCATGTTCGGCCACCAGTAGAAGTCCTTGATACCGTGATACATTTTATCGGATCCCGGATGGATAGAATATTTGGACTTGTGAGCTTCATCCATCACCAAGTCTCGTAGGTTCCCAAATTTAGGCAACCAGATTCGGTTTGAGAAATACCTAATCCCGTTAGGTCTGATTTCGAATTGTTTATCCATGCCCCGCAAGGCTTCATCTTTGACATTTTCGGGTTTTAAGGCTTCGAGTTGAGCAGTGAGGATTTGAATGTTTAAATTGTTGTGAATGGTCATACTGAGGGCTCGAACCCGAAGTGGTTTCACTCGCTCTTTTCGACTGAGGGCGTCAGCAACAACATTTGCTTTGCCTGGATGATATTTGAGTTCGCAGTCGTAATCGGTAAGCAACTCGACCCATCGACGTTGCCTCATGTTGAGATCCTTCTGATCGAATATGTGTTGAAGGCTTTTATGGTCGGTAAAGATTGTGCATCTGGTACCGTAAAGGTAATGTCTCCAGATTTTGAGGGCAAAAACGACAGCTCCTAGCTCGAGGTCGTGGGTGGTGTAATTCTTTTCATGAATCTTGAGCTGTCGGGAAGCATAAGCTATGACTTTGTCTCGTTGCATAAGCACACAACCGAGACCTTGATGTGAAGCATCGCAGTATACCACGAAGTCATCGGTACCTTCGGGTAATGAGAGGATAGGAGCACTGCAAAGCTTTTGCTTTAAGAGTTGGAATGCCGATTCTTGTTTATCAGTCCAGTCAAACTTTTTATCTTTCTGGGTCAGAGTCGTGAGTGGTATGGCTATCTTGGAGAAATTTTCAATGAATCGTCGATAGTACCCGGCAAGTCCCAAAAACTGCCGTACTTCGGTCGGAGTGGTTGGCGATTGCCAGTCTTTGATAGCCTCGATTTTTGACGGGTCAACGTGAATCCCCTGACTGTCAATCACGTGACCAAGGAATTGAACGGTTTTGATCCAGAACTCACACTTAGAGAACTTGGCATAGAGCTCCTCGTGTTTAAGTAGTTCAAGGATGGTTTTGAGGTGTTGCGCGTGTTCTTCTTGGCTTCGTGAATATATGAGGATGTCATCGATGAAGACAATGACAAACTTATCAAGGTAAGGTTTACACACCCGATTCATAAGGTCCATGAATACAGCCGGTGCATTGGTTAGGCCGAACGGCATCACTTGAAATTCGTAATGCCCGTAACGGGTCCTGAAAGCGGTTTTTGGAATATCGGCATCGCGAACACGCAATTGGTGATAACCGGATCGGAGATCAATCTTTGAATAACAACTCGATCCTTGAAGTTGGTCGAACAGGTCATCGATTCGAGGGAGTGGATACCGGTTCTTGACAGTTAATTTGTTCAACTCTCGATAGTCGATACACATTCGAAAAGAACCGTCTTTCTTCTTGACAAATAGGACCGGAGCTCCCCAAGGTGAAGAACTCGGCCTGATAAACCCTCGTTCCAGGAGTTCCTGCAACTGGGTGGACAGCTCCTGAAGTTCAGATGGAGCTAACCGGTATGGTGCTCGAGCCACAGGCGCAGCACCTGGTATAAGATCAATTGAGAACTCAACCTGTCTTGGTGGTGGTAGACCAGGTAGTTCTTCAGGAAAGACTTCTGGAAAGTCTTGAACAATTGGAACATCCTCAAGTCGCTTCTCCTCCGACTTTTTCTCCATGATGTGCGCGAGGATTGCTGGATAACCCTTTCTCAGAAATTTTCAGGTTTTTAAACAAGATATGAGGTTAAGCCTCGTCCCTCCAGTCTCCCCCTGTATGACTAGGGTTCTACCGACAGTGAGAGGTATGCGAACAATTTTGTCATAGCAGATGATTTCGGCGCGATGTTTGGATAACCAGTCCATGCCTACGATGACATCGAAACTTCCTATCTCAATAGGCATAAGATCTATGGAGAAGATTTCGTCGGCTAGATTTAAAGTGCAATTAGGTATCACACTATTGGTTTCTATCAGTTTGCCGTTTGCTAGCTCTACGGTGTACTTAACGTCTAAAGCAACAGGTGTAATGTCAAGTAGAGGGCAAAATTCATCAGAAATAAAACTCCTATCGGCACCAGTATCAAACAGTATGGAAGCAGTTAAATTGTTGAGGAGGAACATACCCGTGACCACATTCGGGTCCTGACGGGCGTCCCCTGAGTTGATCACAAAGGCGCTACTTTTGATGTTGTTATTGTTGCGGTGGTTGTTGTTGTTGCCCTTGTTCTTCAATTTTGGGCAAGAATCCCTGAAGTGCCCTGGGTTTCCACATTCATAGCAGGACTTAGGTTGTCGGGTATTTCTGTCAGAAGGGTTGTTGTTGGATTTGGGAGCTCGGCAATCCTTAGTCAAATGCCCTTGCCTCCTGCAGTTGTTGCAAGGAGTACCGCACTGACCAAAATGGTGGTAGTTACACTTGGGACAATAAGGCCTGTCCCCGGTGTAGCTGCGGGTGGTTTCGGTGTTGGTGTTGTAGACTTGGATGGCGTTGTTTTTCTTGTTTGAGTTGTGGTGGTGTTCAGTGGATTTGCGTTTGTTGTTGTTGGAGGATGAGGTGTTGGAGGTCTCACGGCTGACGACTAGAGCCATGAGTTCGTGGGCCAATCGAATGGCACTTTCAGTGGTGGTGGGTTTGGATGAGGCGACGTTTCCCTGAATGTTCTCGGGAAGTCCACGAATGTATTTCTTAATGCCCTTACTTTCTGGTTCGACCAAACCCGGGCATAATAAGGCAAACTGCTGAAACTTGGTGGTATAATCAGCAACATCATTTTCCTGCACCTCCAGATGCCAGAATTCTTCTTCCAGCCTGTGCAATTCCTCTTCAGGACAGTATTTCTCTGTCAGCTTCTTTTTCAGTTCGGCCCAAGGAAGTCGGTTTGCAACCTCAAGGCCTACGGAGTTTGCGTGGGTTTTCCACCACGTGAGTGCACCTTCCTGAAAGGTGTAAGCAGCGAATTTGACCTTGTTGTTCTCAGTGCAGTCGCAGAGACTGAAAACAGATTCCATACGCTCAATCCAACGGATCAAGCCAATGGCACCTTCCGTGCCCTTGAAGTACAGCGGTTTACAGCTAAGAAAGTCCTTGTAGGAGCAGGGTTTGGGTGGTGGACTATTGGTTGCAGTGTCCTCGCTACCGGGTGGTGTTCGGGTAGCCAAGGCTTCGGTCACACTGCGGGCAATTATTCCCGCGATCTCAGCTTCGCTAAGGGTAATTTGACGACGAGGAGGCATGATGCTGAGTAAGAAAGAACAAGGAAATGAAATAAGATACTAGTCCGAGTATGATGAACTAGTGGTGTGTTTGTCATTCCGAGATAAAGCGTTAGAGAGAAGGAGGCCTATATTCATATAATATAATATAGCCTAAAGTTGTAATGAGGTCTACTTATGTATATATATATATGTACATCACATAATAACCTATTGAGTGTCTAGCACAGACGTGTTTTGAGTCCCGTTTCTCTCGAGGTCAGAGTCAACTAATGCATTCCTGTTCAACATAACTCTTTCAGATTTCACATCACCTTTCTCTAATTGTACATAGTTGATCAGGCTATGTTAAATTAAAGTCGCATGATGTAATCCCTGAACTAGTCATAACTAATAAGGAATACTGCCTAACGGTCATAGTCTAGGCCCACTAAATGCAACCTAGTTCACTATAACCTTAGGCTCTGATACCAATCTGTGACACCCCCAAATTTGATGATTTGCGGAAGCTTGAATTGGGTGTCACTAATCAATATACAAAGCACATAAGATATAATGAACGACCACTATATGCGTCGTTTTAAACTTGTATAGATAAAGCAATTGTTTACATCAAAATATTGTTACATTAGCTCGGTTCCTGAAATTGAGAGATTACATAGCATAATTACTTTTACAAAATATAATAATGCAGTCCAATCTCTAGTTGTATGTATGCTGACTCGAGCTAATAATTCCTGCTTGGGCAGCCAAACTACTGCTGGGTACCTGTGATAAATACTAAAATGGGTCAGCGAAAACGCTGGTGAGCTCACAGGTTTGTATGTCAATGTATAGTTGTCAGAACCGCAAGATTTATATTGAATTTAAAATGCAATTAAGCAAAATAAAAGTTATACTGTCCATGAGTACATAGTCTGAGCTTAACTTGATTTGTCAGGCCCACTTAAGGAAACCTAACTTGAAATGCCTCCTACGAGTGCCTAATCAACACTCGTCTTCCCAAATGCTAATACATCCGTTTGACCGGTTAGTGTGTGCTAACCCGGATAAGGATTGTCAATCCCATATGATATCATATACTAACATTCACGCTATAAAATACTAGAGACTATGCTTATGGAGGACTTTAAATTGATTAGCTTGAAACTCATGTAGTATTTGAAGTTTGGCACTTGCGTTCTACTTGTAAAACAAAATCGAGTAGTAATATCACACCCCTAGTTGTAAAGCAGTGAAAATGGGGCTATGAAACTCACCTGGTTCTTGAAGTGTTTAACTTAATAACTTGAAGTAATTAGCTGTGAGTTGGTGTCCAAAGGCTTGAAAACCTGAACGTGTCCACGACACTTGAATTTGTCATTAATTGTATTGGTATCTCGAAAGACTACCATTGGAATTGTTTGTCTAACTTAATGTCCAAATTACCCCGATTTGGTTGATTGTATTGTTACAAGTTACTACGACTTGTTTGATTTTGAAGTATGTTTTGAAAACGCGTACGGACCGTTGGTGATTAGTTGAAATAAATGTGTTGTTGTTATCGTCTTGTTTTTGAAGTGTTACACTTGAAGTACAAGTCCCATTAGGTTCTAAAAGTCGTATTGAATAAGCATTTGAAGTTGAAGAATCTCGACACTTGGTGTAAAAATATTTGGAAAACCTGCTGTTTTATGCGTCACTATAGGCGTCACTTAGGCCAATCATGCGACACTAAGGAAGTGTCGTGTGAAGTGTCAGATTTGAAGGTATAGCGTCACTGGGCTAGTGTCGTGTGTAATAGTATGCGTCACTTCAGAAGTGGCGGGTTCAGCATAACGGCGGCACTTATGGAGTGTCGTATAAAATAATGATTTCGGATAATTGGGCGTCACTTAAGGAGTGACGTGTATCATAGCGACACTACCGAAGTGTCGCATAAAATAGTATGGCGTCACTGTAGAGTGACGGTTATAGATTAAAATGGGATTATATGCGACACTTATGAAGTGTCGGTATAGATAATGGGGGCGTCACTTATATAGTGACGGTATGTTGTGTCAGATAAAAGGATATGGCGGCACTTAACAAGTGTCGCTCGGTATGTATAGGCGTCACTTCAGTAGTGACGGTCAGAGGTTAACTTTCGAGCTTATGCGACACTTAAGAAGTGTCGGTATCAGAGGTATAGCGGCACTTAAGAAGTGACGCTAGTAGTGACGCATGTCTGGGTTCATCCATGCGACACTATCACCTGTTTGACGGATTTCGAGCCAAAAACGTGTTTTCGGGTTTCCGTTTGGTCTGATTCTTTTACCCAACCCTCATAGGGACATATCAAGCTTATCCAAACAATAATATATGAAAAGTAAGTAAAAACGAGAGATGTCGGGATTTGTCGGAAACTTACAAAATGTCGAAATGAAAATCCGAAAAGGTAGAAATGTAGATCGGAATGCGGTGAGTGTTTTCTTCCAAACGAGTATGACGATCCAAGGTCGATTGAGGTGCTTATTTTTGTGATTTGTGAGTTTTTGTGAGTTTGGGTTTTTGAGAGAAAAGAAAAGGAAGAGAGAGAGAGATGAATAAGAAATGAAAGAGAAAGAATGGTGGGGAGGTGGTTAAGGGATCACCTCCCATTTTCAGTCCACGCACTGCGCTCCGTGCGGTGTTCGTTTTCCCGATTATTTAAACGTTAAATATTTATTTTATAAATTTAAATTTTCGTTTTAATTTACAAAAGTTAATTCCAATATTTTGTTGAGGTATCTTTACTAAATATTTAGGATATATGTCATAAAAGGTGTTTTGTTTCGTTTTGTTTGCGAAGTTACATTTGGTTTGCGTTGATATTAATTGTGTAGTAAAACTTGGATACGAAATATTATTATAAATAATATTTTTGAATAAATTGAGTTATTAAATAATATAAATTTGTTCACCAACGTCCGCATTTATTGTATCGAAATTCATTCGATTTGAAACTCGTACGATTTAAACAAATCGCATAATTGTAGATATATATTCAACAATATATATAAAAATTGATACATTAATTAGCCTAACACAGAACTAATTACATGTATTAAAACTTGATTAGGCACTAAACTATAGTCCCAAATTGACGGTTGTTACACCTAGACTATAGCCTTGGCTAGAACATTCATGCATTCATACATACATACGTTTGCATACAACTAACATACGACTGACACGTCACACACGATTCCTTTTATTCCGATATGTCCTGTTGACAAGCCACGCTATCACATAGGAGAGACCTCCTGTAGGCTTTGATTGGTTCGTGTAACTAGGGAGTACATCCGAAACCTTCCCGACTGGATGGGGATGTGATGTCTATCTACGGATGACTCAACACTATGAAGACCCATGTAGATGCGGACAGAGAGACAGCTGATGCTACTCGCGCACATGGGGTTGCTTTGGAAAGGCGTGCTACAGTAATGAGGATTGTTTTAGAAGTTGTTTGAGATTGGTAGTGATAGTGACTGCCGTGATGTTATGTCTATCTTATTTTTCCGTAAACCCTCAGGATAGGGCTGTACATAGTATGTAGTGGAACTCTGGATCGACGGGTATAGACAGAACCTGTCATGTTTGGTATATCAATTGGGATCGACGGTGTGTGGACAGACCCGTCATACTTTGATTAGTCTCTGGACCGATGGATATCTAAGAAAAGACCCATCCTATTCTGTATAAGAACTCGTGTGCTAACTATGATTAGTTATATGATATGACATATATGATGGGTTTATTAATATTGATTACGTTGTGCTGATTTTGACTGTTGGTGGCATAATAGTGAGGGATTTTATATTGGAAGACTAAAATTAAACTTTTGGTATTCTATAGAATCTTTAAGATGGAAAATGGCAGAACCTGTCATAAGTGAATACTCATCAGATGAGGACATAACCATCGACGAGCAGATACAATATGTATATGTCGATACCGAAATAATCCCGATAGTGGAATTTGTGGAAGAAGAAATTGAAAACCACCAATTCGGCATGGTCGACATAGAGGAGTACGAAAGAGTACGAGACCAGGCTGAAAGATTGGATGGCCAAAATTGGGAGCTTGTGTTCAAATGTAGGAACCGTGAGCTAGAATTGAGAATCCTAAAGCGTAACACCCCCGAAATTCACTGTTTTGCGGAAGCATAGTTTGGGGTGTTACTAATCAAATATCACAGCACAAAGATAAGTAAACGACATCTATATGCAACGTTTGTAAATTAGTTACATTCCATAGATATATTGTTTGAAAACTTAGTGTTTTCGTATACAAAAATGTAGTTTCCCTAGAGTCCGCGCGTGTAGCGGGAGATTCTATTACATAATCAAAATATACAAAAGATAATGCTAAGAATCTCCGTTAATGCAGTTGTGTTGAAATCATGCGACTCTAGCTAAAATCCTGGAGTAATCCTACTCCATCCGGGTACCTGAGAAAACATGCTAAAAAGTGTCAACCAAAAGGTTGGTGAATCTCACAGGTTTGTACGTAATATCAGCTTTGAACACGAGATTTCATCAGAAATGCCCGTAGGCGTAAAATCATCAATTTCAATCCAGAAATCGCAAAACCAGTATTTGCAATCCAGCAAATGTAAGTAAGTAAGTTTATACCGTTGCAATGAGGCTCATAATCGAAGCTTAACCCGTAAGTAATAAGTTTGCTCCCGTGACATGCTCGTACATGAGCAAGCATCAGTAACGAATAATTAGTCACCCGTTTATACGTGTAAATCAGTACGTGGCAGCGCTACTGCCCCGGGCGGGGAGGGTCATTTCCCTAATGGATCCATTAACTAGTGTTCGCGCTTAAGTCCATAACAAACGATATATGATGGAGAGACTTCTGTTTGTAAGTAAACTCATGCAATTTCGTTTGGTATAGTAAACAGTTCTAGTACTTGTGTTCAAAGAAAAGCAGTTGCATGTTTCTCCCCCAATAAGATAAAACAGTAAAAGTGGGGCCGTAAGACTCACCTGAGCCTTTGCAAGTATGTTTATGTCAATAAACGAGTAAGTAATTATCAACCGTAGGTTCTCCGAACCCGTAACCTTCAAATGCCTAAACACGTAAGGTTATGTAAGTATGTGTCTCGTAAGACGTTTCGTTTAGTCGTACACAACTAGTTAAGTCCCATGTTCGTTTGTATGTTCGTAGTCGTTTGTTTTGAGAAAACAAATTTGGCCCGTTGGTGACGGTTTATCAAGATAATTCAAAAGTGTTGACTTTGCTACAGTAGATTTGCTACAGTATTGCTACAGTAAATTTGACTTTTAAAAATCTGGTTTGTGCGACGTCGCATGCGACGTTGCAAGCGACGTAAGGTGCGACGTCGGGTGCGACGTCGCAGATCCTGACTGCGACGTTGAGCATGGCGTCGCTATGTGCGACTTTCGCAATTTAATGCGACGTAAGGGCTTGCGTCGCTATATGCGACGTTGTGGTTCTTGCGACGTAAGGGTCGATGTCGCTATGTGCGACGTCGGCCGATTGAGGCGACGCTAGGGATGACGTCGCTATATGCGACGTTGCGAGGGGTATTGCGACGTAGTGGCCTACGTCGCAGGTAGCCCATCGTCTCTGCGACGTTGCGGTCTGATCGGAAAATGGTGGCCGGAAAATCGGCCGAAAAGCTTCCGTTTGGTCCAAATCTTTTACCCAACCCATTTTTGGACATGTTGAGCATATATAAACCATAAAAACGTAAAAATGAGTAAAAACGGAGAGTTTCGGGTTTTGTCGGAAACTTACAAAATGTCGGATCGAAAATCCGAAAAGATGAAAAGGTAGATCGGGATGCCGTGGTTCTTTTATTCCAAAGGAGTGGTATGATCCGGTGTCGTTTCGTGTTGTTATTTTGCGATTTATGGTGATGGTGGTGGTTTTTAAATTAGAGAGAAAAGAGAGGAAGAAAGAGAATGAAAATAAGAAAATGAGAAAATGAAAAGAAAAGAAAAGGAGGTGGGAGGTTAAGCCTCCCATTTTCAGTCCGCGCCTCCGCGCTCCGTGCGATGTTCGTTTCCTCCGTCGTTTAAACGTTAAATCAAGCAGTATATTTTTAAAAGGTGACGGGAATATTTTAATGAAATACCTTGAAATTAATTATAAAAACATTTGTCGAGGTATTAAAATTCTTAACTCGCGTTTAATACGTATTCGTTAAATCATTTAAAACGTCGTCGCGATATTATAAATAATGTTTGTTCGCTGTGTATTTTGTATAATAAAATACGTTCTCATTATTTAGGTAAGTTTCTGTCACCAACGTCCAAGTAACTGTGTCGGACTCCGTCCGGTTAATTCGTACGATTAATCCAAATCGCGTAAGTACACTCATATATATATAAATCACCTTATATATATACAAATAGAGTCTGCAATTAGTCCTATTACATACTAATTACAACTAGTTACAATTAATTAGGCATAATTAATTATTCTAATTTAGCAGGTGTTACATTCTCCCCTTGTTAAAGAAATTTCGTCCCGAAATTAGCTTGAGTGCACGGACGGTGCGTTGTCTGGGAAGAGATGTGGGTATTTCTGTCGCATTTGGTCTTCCCGTTCCCAGGTGAATTCAGGACCACGTCTATAATTCCACATGACTTTTACGATGGGAATACGACTCTGTTTCAATTGCTTGACCTCGCGGTCCATGATTTCCACAGGTTCCTCGACAAAATGAAGTTTATCATCGATTTGAATTTTGTCGAGCGGTATAATCAGTGTCTCGTCAGACAGACATTTCTTCAAGTTAGAAATGTGGAATGTGTTGTGAACGCCGCTAAGCTCAGCAGGAAGTTGCAGGCGGTATGCCACTGGACCAATCCTTTCAAGGATTTCGAATGGTCCGATGTATCTAGGGTTTAGTTTGCCTCGTTTTCCGAATCGAATGACACCCTTCCACGGTGCCACTTTGAGAAGTACTTTGTCCCCTACCTGGAACTCAAGGTGTTTGCGTCTCACGTCAGCATAGCTTTTCTGACGATCACGTGCGGCTTTCAGCCGGCTTTGAATACCGATGATTTTCTCAGTAGTTTCATGAATGATATCTGGACCCGTGAGTTGGGAATCTCCTAACTCAGTCCAACAGATAGGTGATCGGCACTTACGTCCGTAGAGTGCCTCGAAGGGTGCAGCCTTAATGCTGGTATGGTAACTGTTGTTGTACGAGAACTCGCACAACGGTAAGTGGTTTTCCCAAGAAGTACCGAAGTCAACTACGCAGGCTCGTAGCATATCCTCCAGTGTTTGAATAGTTCGCTCGCTTTGGCCATCGGTTTGCGGGTGATAAGCAGTACTCATATCCAAACGAGTACCAAGAGATTTCTGTAGTGATTGCCAAAAGTTAGAAGTGAAACGGCTGTCCCTATCCGAGATGATCGAGATAGGTACACCGTGTCGCGAGATGATTTCTTTGACGTAGATGCGAGTCAGACGCTCCATCTTGTCGGTTTCCTTGATGGCCAGAAAATGAGCAGATTTCATGAGACGGTCCACGATCACCCAAATGGTATCGCAACCACTCGAAGTTTTTGGTAGTTTGGTAATGAAGTCCATGGTAATCTGTTCCCATTTCCATTGGGGAATTTCAGGTTGTTGGAGCAACCCCGAGGGTCTTTGGTGTTCGGCCTTGACTTTGGAACAGGTTAGGCATTTACTGACGTATAGGGCGATGTCAGCTTTCATGTTAGGCCACCAATACAACCCTTTGACGTCGTGATACATCTTGTCAGAACCAGGATGTATAGAGTATCGAGATTTGTGAGCTTCAGCCATCACCAAATCTCGCAAGTTTCCGAATTTGGGTAACCATACCCGGTTAGAGAAGTATCGAGTTCCATCGGGTTTGATTTCGAATTGTTTATCCAAGCCTCGCAAGGCTTCATTTTTCAAGTTTTCATCGTTGAGTGCTTCAAGTTGAGCGGTAAGGATTTGAGCAGGGAGCTCGTTACGAATTGTCATAGAAAGTGCTCGGACTCGAAGGGGTTTCACTCGTTCTTTTCGGCTTAAGGCATCGGCAACTACGTTAGCCTTGCCCGGATGGTATTTGATCTCGCAGTCGTAGTCACTAAGTAACTCAACCCAGCGACGTTGCCTCATGTTTAGATCTTTCTGATCGAATATGTGTTGGAGACTTTTGTGATCGGTAAAGATAGTGCTTTTCGTACCGTAGAGATAATGTCTCCAGATTTTCAATGCAAAGACCACAGCACCTAACTCGAGGTCGTGGGTCGTATAGTTTTTCTCGTGGATTTTTAGTTGTCGTGAGGCATAGGCAATGACTTTTTCCCGTTGCATTAGCACACAACCAAGTCCTTGGTGTGAGGCGTCGCAGTAAACCACGAAATCGTCGGTGCCCTCGGGTAAGGACATGATTGGTGCGCTGCAAAGTTTGTTTTTCAATAGCTGGAAAGCTGACTCTTGTTTATCAGTCCAATCGAACTTCTTATCTTTCTGAGTCAGTGTGGTTAGGGGAACAGCTATTCTTGAAAAGTTTTCGATGAATCGGCGGTAATAACCAGCAAGACCTAAGAATTGTCTCACTTCGGTTGGAGTGGTCGGTGACTCCCAGCCCTTGATTGCTTCAATCTTGGCGGGATCAACATGAATTCCTTGGCTGTCAATTACGTGCCCGAGGAATTGAACGGTCCGAATCCAGAACTCACACTTAGAGAATTTGGCATATAACTCTTCGTGTTTCAGAAGTCCTAGAATGGTTTTCAGATGTTGAGCATGTTCCTGCTCGTTGCGAGAGTAAATCAGAATATCGTCGATGAACACAATGACGAATTTGTCAAGATATGGTTTGCACACCCGATTTATAAGGTCCATGAATACGGCCGGTGCGTTGGTCAACCCGAATGGCATCACTTGGAATTCGTAATGCCCATAACGAGTTCGGAAAGCTGTCTTTGGGATATCATTGTCACGGACTCGGAGTTGATGATAACCCGACCGTAGATCAATCTTTGAGTAAACACTCGATCCCTGGAGTTGGTCAAATAGGTCATCGATTCTAGGAAGTGGGTACCGATTCTTTATGGTTAGCTTATTCAGCTCTCGGTAGTCGATACACATGTGGAAAGATCCATCTTTCTTTTTCACGAATAAGACCGGAGCTCCCCAAGGCGAGGAACTTGGTCGAATGAATCCTCTGTCCAGGAGTTCCTGTAGTTGGTTAGACAACTCCTGCATTTCGGATGGTGCTAAACGGTAAGGGGCTCGTGCCACGGGTGCAGCCCCGGGCACAAGTTCGATTTGAAATTCAACTTGTCTAGGTGGCGGAAGTCCGGGCAAGTCTTCAGGAAAGACTTCCGGGAAATCCCGCACGATCGGAACATCCTCAAGTCGCTTCTCCTCCGACTTCTTCTCCGTTACATGTGCGAGGATGGCTTGATACCCTTTTCGTAGATATTTTCTGGTTTTGAGGCAAGATACAATATTCAGATTTCGTCTGCCGGTCTCCCCTTGTAGGACTAAGGTTCCACCGGAGACAAGAGGTATGCGAACGAGTTTGTCATGACAGATGATTTCAGCTCGGTGCTTGGACAACCAATCCATACCGACAATAATATCGAAGCTGCCAATCTCGACAGGGATTAAATCAATGGGAAACGTTTCGTTCGTGAGGTTAAGTGTACAGTTGTGTATGATACTATCAGTCTCAATCAGTTTTCCGTTAGCAAATTCAACAATGTATTTAGTATCTAAGGCAGTGGGAGTTATATCAAGTAAAGGGCTAAATTTCTCAGAAATGAAGCTTCTATCGGCACCGGTATCAAATAACACAGAAGCAGTAAGGTCGTTGAGAAGGAATGTACCCGTCACGACATTTGGGTCTTGTCTGGCTTCCCCAGCCTTGATAACGAATGATCTGCCGCGAGCAGGGTTGTTGTTGTTGTTTTTCAGCTTTGGGCAATCTTTCTTGAAATGCCCTGTATTTCCGCACCCAAAGCAGGCCTTTGGTGCATTGGTGTTGGGGGTAGGAATGTTCGTTCGGCAATCCTTGGCTAGATGCCCGAACCGTTTGCAGTTGGAGCAAGGGTAAGAACCGTCATGGTGGCGGTTGCATTTGGGACAGTAGGGTCTGCTCCCGCTGTACCCTTTCTTCTCCGAGGTTCCGGATGAATAAGCCTTAATGTACTCAGGCTTTTTGTTGGAGGTTTGGTTGGATGAGTTGGGGTTTCCTTCCCACTTGCGTTTGTTGTTTGCAGATGGGGTTGAAGTTGTGCCACGGCGGACAGAATTTGCCGTTAGTTCATGGGCCATACGGATGGCGCTCTGAATAGTACCCGGTTTGGAAGAAGTTACCAGGTCTTGGAGTCTCTCAGGAAGACCATCAACGAATTTCTCGATCCTCTTGTACTCAGGATCGACCATGGTTGGGCACAGAAGTGCCAGTTGGTGGAAACGGTTGGTGTATCCGGCGATGTCATCACCCTGCATCTTGTGATTCCAGAATTCCACTTCTAGTTGTTTCAATTCATCCCTGGGGCAATACTCGCCCCTCAACATCTTCTTCAACTCCTCCCACGGGAGTTTGTAAGCATTAGCAACACCCACAGTCTGGGCATATGTGTTCCACCAGGTGAGTGCGGTGTCAGTAAAAGTACTAACGGAGAACTTAACTTTGTCTCCCTCCGCACAGTTGCAGATCAGAAATACAGACTCAACTTTCTCGATCCATCGTACTAGACCGATAGCTCCCTCAGTACCTGCAAAGTTTAGAGGTTTGCAGTTCTGGAAGTCCTTGTAAGTACAAGGTTTAGCAGTAGGGGTTTCAGCGGCATCGCTGTTCCTCGTGGAAATTGGTGGAGTATTCCGAGCCAAGGCTTCAGTAACAGCCTGGGTTATAAGGGAGGTAATCTGGGCATCTGTGTAAGGTCTTGTCTTTGGTGGCATGATTCTTCAATAAACAAAATGAAGATACATGAGATTTTGTAGGAATTTGTAATTGTCATAGATGTACATGTATAAAAGCAGTAATACATAACATCAACATGGAAAATGACACTTAATGTGAGTTGAAATAACAAGGAAAGTTTGATAGATAGTGTGAGTTCAAAGGTTACATCCTACAGAGATATTACAAAAGGTGTCGGGAATTGTTACATCCGACTAGTTTATAGAGTAGTGCTAGATAGTCAAAAGATTACGAGATAGATTACAAGGCAAAGACTACACTAGTCTTCCTGTAGATTAATTTGCTCCATCAGCGTGACAAGGCGGTCCACGGTTTCTGCTAGTCTGTTGGTTTGCCTGGCGTTGTCTTCCACCAAGGCCAGTCGTTGTGCTAGTGTTCGAGAGTGATCCTCAGTCTCCTGTGAACGCTATTCACATTCCTCTAGTCGGTTTCTTACAAGTTCATCCGCACCTAATTCGGCGGTCATTGAATCCTGAATTACGCTTACAGAGAGGTTGGTATCCTCTTGTTCTCGCTGGAGTTGGGATATGTGATCAAGTGCTTGGCGAAGCAGGTAGGTCATTCGGTGTTGTTCCCGTTCGAGATGTTCGAGCCTTTGTTCCTGACGGCGGAGTTGGGTAGTCAACACTGGCACCGTGAGATGTGCCGAGTTCTGAAAGTTATGAACAGGATACGGGCTGGTTCGAGGTGACCTTGTGTTCCTCCTGGCTACACGTGGGTTTCGTGACCCATGTGGGTGAGAGTGTGACGGATTAGGTGGTGTGTTTGCCATTCCTGTGGCAGAGTGTAAGTAAGACGAGGCTAATATATATAGGCATATAATATCCAGCCTAAAGTCTAGCACGTATCAAGTAATGGCCCGGTTCTCTCGTGGTCAGAGTCAACTAACGCATTCCTGTTCGACACAACCATTTCAGACCTCACATCATCTTTCCTTAATTGTACATAGTTGATCAGGCTATGTTAAATTAAAGTCGTATGATGTAATTCCTGAACCAATCATGCCTAGTAAGGGAATACTGCCTAATGGTCATAGTCTAGGCCCACTAAATGCAACCTAGTTCACTATAACCTTAGGCTCTGATACCAATCTGTAACACCCCCGAAATTCACTGTTTTGCGGAAGCATAGTTTGGGGTGTTACTAATCAAATATCACAGCACAAAGATAAGTAAACGACATCTATATGCAACGTTTGTAAATTAGTTACATTCCATAGATATATTGTTTGAAAACTTAGTGTTTTCGTATACAAAAATGTAGTTTCCCTAGAGTCCGCGCGTGTAGCGGGAGATTCTATTACATAATCAAAATATACAAAAGATAATGCTAAGAATCTCCGTTAATGCAGTTGTGTTGAAATCATGCGACTCTAGCTAAAATCCTGGAGTAATCCTACTCCATCCGGGTACCTGAGAAAACATGCTAAAAAGTGTCAACCAAAAGGTTGGTGAATCTCACAGGTTTGTACGTAATATCAGCTTTGAACACGAGATTTCATCAGAAATGCCCGTAGGCGTAAAATCATCAATTTCAATCCAGAAATCGCAAAACCAGTATTTGCAATCCAGCAAATGTAAGTAAGTAAGTTTATACCGTTACTAATCAAATATCACAGCACAAAGATAAGTAAGTTTAATCGATTGAAAACGGTACGAGACCGACAAAAGAGTTATGCAGACAATAGACGAAAACCTTTAGAATTTCAAGTAGGTGACAGAGTCCTACTCAAGGTATCTCCTTGGAAAGGAGTTGTGCGATTTGGAAAACGCGGTAAACTAAACCCACGTTACATTGGACCTTTTGAGATCCTAGAAAGGATTGGTCTTGTAGCTTATAAGCTTAAACTGCCGCAAGAACTTAGTAATATTCACGACACGTTTCACGTGAGTAATCTTAAGAAGTGTTTATCTGACGAAGCGTTAATCATACCTCCCGACGAAATCTATGTCGACGCAAAACTTAACTTCGTGGAGGAACCGCTTGAAGTAATGGATACTAAAACGCAGAAACTCCGAAACAGTCGGATCAAACTTGTCAAAATTCGATGGAACTCGAAAAGAGGCCTAGAGTTCACCTGGGAACGCGAGGACGAAATGCGCAAAAAGTACCCACACCTATTTGAACCCGTGACCATGACTCACGACACAAATTAAATCTCGGGACGAGATTTCCCTAACAGGGGGAGAATGTGACAACTCTCCAAATTAGGTATTAATTAACATTTAAGCATGTGCATTCTTACGCTAATTTCCTGGTTAAGTTTTAACAAAACTTTTTGATGTGATGTAAGCCTAGCAAGCCCAGTAATTTTAAAACAAAAAGTATTACTTAATACGTAGCTATTAAAAGTTACGTACAAATATATCGGAACGAACCCGACAAAAATAAATAACAAAAGTTTTGTGACACAACAATAATTAATAACTCAATTATTAATTACGAGTATTTAAATATCTATAACATATAGATAAAAAGGTCTAAATATACGTTTAACATAAAACGTATTATATACGAACAGAAATAATTCTAAAACGCTCATAAAAGGTCGAATCATAAAAATACAAATTTTCTCATTCGTTTGGAGGAAGTTAGAACATTACCTCAAAATATGAAATCCAAATTTAACTGAAATTTGGCGCTCAATTATATACGCGCAGTAAAATGTACAAAATTGTACAACCATTTAAAATAATGATAACATCATTATACTGATTATAAATAACGAACCAGGAGAACACCTACAAAATAAAAATCAAATTTGTTAATTTTTATATTGCTAAAATTATACCCGTACTCGAAATTGAGGTGCCAAAATTTGGCACCTAACTCAAATAATTGAGGAGACCGTCGCTGTAAATAGCCATACTCGTTTAAATTATGTTACTCCCTCCGTTTCCTTCTCCTGATCATTCACAAACATCACCAATAATTCATCTATCTTCTTCCCCTCTTAAAAATTTACAAGATCAGTAGCAGCAAGTAGTAGCAGAAGTAGAACAACAAGATCAGGAGCAGCATCATCATCATCATCCGTTCATCATTTCATATCTCTCTCTCTTTGTAAGAAAATCTTTAACTCTTTGAATTTCTCACTTAAATTCGTTGATATATAGTGATAACATATCAAAATCTATACATATAACATATATGCATGATGATTATGATGATGAACATGAAAATGGTATTATAAAACCAAAACTACAAAACTAAAATCGATATACAAAAACTTGTTAAAATGGCGTAATAACTTATGAAAACGACATATAAACTTGTTGTAAACATTTGGAACTTATGTATAAAAGATTGAGACCAAGCAATCATACGTATATATATTAACAGACACGAACAGGGGACTGAAAACGAAGCTAGATCCGGCGGATCACATACTGGATCCGGCGGATCCTCACCTGGAAAACATATGAATCCGGCGGATTCAAGGGAATCCGGCGGATTCCCACATTTCGACCCGCACACGACCTGATCGCTACAACCTGTGACCGAGTAAAAGACACATACGATCCGGCGGATCATCAACGGATCCGGCGGATCCTAACTTCGAACACGTGCATGCTTTGAACCTATGAACGAGTAATGGACCGTGTATAAAACAACAAGATCCGGTGGATCCACGATAGGATCCGGCGGATCCTTCCATTTATAAATCGATCCGGCGGATCATGTTTAGATCCGGCGGATTCCCTTAATTTGAAATGAATCCGGCGGATTCCCCTATTCTTGACCCGATCCGGCGGCTCAGTGGTTCGATCCGGCGGATCCTATTAAACCCGAATGAATCCGGCGGATTCATATAGAATCCGGCGGATTCCCCACCTGGTCAACAACTTTGACTTTTATTTTTAAATACAAACGTTTCCGTTAACGATTAAAATTGTACAAGACGTATACGAGACATGATAAATTGTTAAATGACATTATAAAACGAGACAAACTATGAATACGGACATTGGACAATTTAAACTCGTACGAACGAACGATATATATATAAACGTATATATGAATATGGATTTTGTAAACTATACGAAATTGGATACGATTACACTTTCGGAATATTTAACACTTATTAAACAAACGTAATGATATTAAAAACAAATGTTATTTATTAAACGGAATAAATATATTATCAAGTTTTATAACAAATAAAACTCGACACGTTTTAAATACGAAACAACGTGTTACAATATATATACATATTCGAGAAAACAAGATATATATAGACACAAACGTATACGTTTTCTTAAGCAAATGAAAACTTATATATATTTTTAATATACGAGAACAACGTATTGATTAAATAAATATATACGACACTTAAGAAATATATATTCACAAATATATGTACACACAACGATATTGGAATAACATTCGAATTATACGTACAACTGTAAACAAAGTATATGTACAAATGAAACAAAACGACCTTCCGTTAAATAGACAATTACATATTGGTTTGTACACTTACAAGTGTACGACTGAGAAATAATAACGTTATTTCCACACAATGTCACTAGCAAAGTTAACAACTTACATTAATAAGAAATCAACCATTTCTTCAAACAGACAAACTGTTAACATAAGTGATTAAAACAAATCAAACGTACTTATGTTAATATAATTATTGTATATAGGTTAACATACCTTGGGCAATTATCTGTTTGGCTGCTAGCTTTCATACCGAGCAAATCACCGTGAGTTCACAGCCCCTACTTTACAAATGTTTTATGCTTTTAAACATAGGGGTGTAAACATAGAAACTGCATGCAAACACATGCAGCAAATTTATATAAATGCTTTATTGCTTTATACAACTGTTTGACATGAAATATTATTTCACAACTGTTTTGGGAATTAGACAACAAATCCTAGTACGGACCAGACTTGAGATGTGTGCATGAAAGACCTTATGTCATGCAGACTATAACCATTAGCTAGGTGACTCTAGCCACAGAGTATACGAATAGTACTATTGCCGTGACGATCCTCCTGTGGATGGAGCGTATACTTAATTGTCCTTCAGGCAAACAACATAAGTTTTGGTTGTGGTTTGGTTATAGGGTTAGGTCGCGTTACTTTAACCTGCGAGGTTTAGCTCACCTTTCAGGGGATTATAGTCTAAGCATTCCCACTTATTATTTAGGATGAACTTATCCTACAACTGTTTTATACCAGTATACCTACTGGTCATATCTATATGATGGTAAACTACCAGATATACATTTTGGGTAACAACCCACATAAAACTATATTTTAGGGTAACTATCCCTACAAACTTATATTTTGCAAAACCTGCAAACATTTATTTATTGAATAACAATTCAATAATCTAAACATAAATGGTTTAACATACCTTACATTTATACTAAACCTGTGAATTCACTCAACATATTTGTTGACGACTTTCTTTCTATGTTTTACAGGAAATTAGCTACGTAAGTAAGAATCACATGCATTCAGGATGGACAACCCTGGACTACTTAGGATGCCATGTCTTTTGGGACAGCTTTTGAGGATTTCCTCTGTATTACTGCAGACATTGCAGTTATACTCATGAAATCTTATCTTAACATATGTATTGTAAAACTTAAATGTTTTAAACACTATTATTACTGTACGACTTACATAGTCGTACTACTTTTGTAACAACTGTTTAAACTGGCATCCTTAATATATTATGTTCTGTATGATCATATGCTCTGATACGATGAATGCACAATTGTAACGTCATCACCCCCGCTATTAAACTGTTTATAAATGAAGCTTCCGCTAATCATAACTTGCTTCCGCTAAACATTAAATAAACTCAATTATGGATTTTGGGGGTGTGACAGACTTGGTATCAGAGCCATTGGTTATAGAGAACTAGAAGTCTTTAGGTGACTGAAAACCTTAGAGACCTAGACTATAGCCTTGGCTAGAACATTCATGCATTCATACATACATACGTTTGCATACAACTAACATACGAGTGACACGTCACACACGATTCCTTTTATTCCGATATGTCCTGTTGACAAGCCACGCTATCACATAGGAGAGACCTCCTGTAGGCTTTGATTGGTTCGTGTAACTAGGGAGTACATCCGAGACCTTCCCGACTGGATGGGGATGTGATGTCTATCTACGGACGACTCAACACTATGGAGACCCATGTAGATGCGGACAGAGAGACATCTGATGCTACTCGCGCACATGGGGTTGCTTTGGAAAGGCGTGCTACAGTAATGAGGATTGTTTTAGAAGTTGTTTGAGATTGGCAGTGATAGTGACTGCCGTGATGTTATGTCTATCTTATTTTTCCGTAAACCCTCAGGATAGGGTTGTACATAGTATGTAGTGGAACTCTGGATCGACGGGTATAGACAGAACCTGTCATGTTTGGTATATCAATTGGGATCGACGGTGTGTGGACAGACCCGTCATACTTTGATTAGTCTCTGGACCGATGGATATCTAAGAAAAGACCCATCCTATTCTGTATAAGAACTCGTGTGCTAACTATGATTAGTTATATGATATGACATATATGATGGGTTTATTAATATTGATTACGTTGTGCTGATTTTGACTGTATGGTGGCATAATAGTGAGGGATTTTATATTGGAAGACTAAAATCAAACTTTTGGTATTCTATAGAATCTTTAAGATGGAAAATGGCAGAACCTGTCATAAGTGAATACTCATCAGATGAGGACATAACCATCGACGAGCAGATACAATATGTATATGTCGATACCGAAATAATCCCGATAGTGGAACTTGTGGAAGAAGAAATTGAAAACCACCAATTCGGCATGGTCGACATAGAGGAGTACGAAAGAGTACGAGACCAGGCTGAAAGATTGGATGGCCAAAATTGGGAGCTTGTGTTCAAATGTAGGAACCGTGAGCTAGAATTGAGAATCCTAAAGAGGCCTATGATTGTCCGAGTTAAGGATAAAATACGCTTCTGGAAGAAAGTGGCTAGTAATCGCAAGAAAAGAGTTAAGTCTTGGATCAAACGTCTGTGCAAATGCTCAACTGAGAATGATCTGGACTATTATCCGACTCTGCGATACAAAACTATGCTGGAAACGCGCTACTTCTCTCCCAATCTGAATCAGGAGTAAAAGTTAAAAATCTACACTGCGACAGAGAATATAGCTAAAGATAGCTTAATAATGAACTGATGAAGAACTGTCGTATGAATATAATTATTTTGTTAAGATCTAGGAATAGCTAAGTTTAGTCTAATTAGTACTGTAGCAACTCGTGTGGTATTGGAAATCACTCTTGATGGATATAGAAGATTCCATCAAGTTTTATATGAAACGATGTAAGAATGTTTCAGTTAATGTATATTATAACTTAGGTTCGATTCGAAATTTCGTGTTTATTACATTCATTCCTATAGACGTGTGATGGAAAAGTTACCATTTAGGGATCGTGAAACAATTTCTTAAAACTTTGAAAACCTACTATAACTTGAATTATTGATTTTATCTTGAATTCCCTAAAACATTGATTTCGCTTGAACGATGATGAAAAGAAATATGTATTTGGCATTATATAATGATGCCTGGCCAACGTGATTATATTGTACAAAGTACATATGGGTGTTTCAAAGTCGTGCGACATGCAATGTGAAACCTTATTCTTTCAAATCCTCCATACTATTCATTTGATAGACAATGTGAAATCTTGTTCATCACATTCATTATCTTGGCATTGACTTCTGCATTTTATTCATCGCAGAACTGAATCATGCCGCCAAAACGACGAATTACTAGGAATAGTCAGAAGACAACTGTACCTCCTACACCTGAAACCATTCCACCACCTAACACTGAAGAAACTACTGAGCAGATGATTACTATACGCATTGCTGAAGGTATTGCCGAGTATGAGGCAAGTCGAAACCGTGAGAATGGGATTAATAACAGTGGATCGACCCCTGTTAACACTGAGACTGTTGTGAATAACCGCCGAGGGTGTTCATATAAGACATTTCAGGCATGTAAACCACCTCCTTTCTGTGGCACTGAAGGTGCTATTGGTATTATACACTGGATAGAAAAGATGGATTATGTGTTGGACATCAGTGATTGTCTACCAGACACTGCGGTGAAATACGTCGCCTGCACACTAGCTGATAAAGCTTTGACTTGGTGGAACAGTCAAGTTCAGTCGATGGGACGACCAGCTGCTTATTCCATGACATGGGAAACATTGAAGCGTATGATGATGGAAGAATTCTGCCCCCGTAGTGAGATGCAGAAAATTGAGACTGAGCTGTGGAACATTGCTATGATTGGTGCTGATATCACTGGTTATACAACCAGGTTCCAAGAACTAGCTCGTCTTGTGCCACATATGGTAACACCTGAGTACAAGCGTATTGAACGCTATGTGTTTGGACTGGCACCACAGATCAGGAGTTTAGTTACGTCCTCCAAACCTGACACCTCCAGGAGTGCTGTTACCCTAGCGCAGAGTTTGACTGATGAAGCAGTTAGAATGGGGACGCTGACACAGAAAACTGTGCCGGCCAAGGTTGAGCCGAGCAGTGCTGAAGCTGGTAGTTCTGGAGATAAGAAGCGTAAATGGAACGACCGTCAGGGTCAATCCAACAAGAAAGGATCTGGAAATCCTAAGTCTTACGCTACCACCATTGTGGAACCAAAGCCATACTTGGGTAACAAACCTAAGTGTGATAAGTGTAGCAAACACCATGAGGGTGAATGTTGGTTTTGCGACAGTTGTAAGGGATGGGGTCACAAGACCCAGAACTGTAAGGTTAACCCTGCCCCTAAGGGAAACACTGCTCGCCAAAACCAGGGTTGTTTTGAATGTGGCGACACGAGGCATTATCGAAACTGATGCCCTCGACTTAATAATCAAAACTGTAACGCCAACAACGCTCGTAACCGCAACAACAATGGAAACAATCGTGGAAACAACAACAACAACCGAGCCAACAACAATAATGCTAATAACAACAACAATCAACCAGCTCGTGGACGTGTGTTCATGTTAGGAGCACCAGAGGCACGTCAGGATCCTAACACAGTCACTGGTACGTTTCTAGTAAACAACCACTTTGCTTCTGTGTTATTTGATTCCGGTGCTGATTTAAGCTTTGTGTCCACTGAGTTTAGACCACTATTAGAGATCGAATCCCTTAAGCTAGATAACAAATACACTGTAGAGCTAGCCGACGGTAAGTTGATTGAATCAGGAGAAATAGTACCAGGATGTTCCTTAATGTTAGAAGGTCATTATTTCAAAATAGACTTACTACCGGTAGAACTAGGGAGCTTCGATATAGTGGTTGGTATGGATTGGTTGTCACTAAACCGAGCGGAGATCATCTGTCATGAGAAGATTGTACGGTTACCTTTACCGTCAGGAGAAATATTGATGATTCAAGGAGAAAAGAGTAATCGTGTGGTGAAAACGATTACATGCATGAAGGCAAATAAGTATCTACGAAAAGGGTACCAAGCATTTTTGGTACATGTTGTGGATAAGAAACACGAGGAGCGAAGCATAGACGACGTGGCCGTAGTACGCGACTACCCAGGAGTTTTTCCTGACGAGCTACCAGGGTTACCACCTCCACGGCAGGTTGAATTTCATATCGACCTAGTGCCGGGAGCTGCACCGATTGCTCGTGCACCTTATCGTCTAGCTCCATCAGAAATGCCGGAACTGTCTGCACAGTTACAAGAACTGTTGGATTTAGGATTCTTCCGACCGAGCTTTTCACCGTGGGGAGCTCCGGTTTTGTTCGTCAAAAAGAAGGATGGATCAATGCGGATGTGTATCGATTATCGAGAACTGAACAAAGTGACGATTAAGAACCGATACCCATTACCACGCATCGATGACTTGTTTGACCAGCTGCAAGGGTCAAGTTATTACTCAAAGATCGACTTGAGATCGGGGTACCATCAACTGAAGGTACGGGATGAAGATATCCCTAAGACTGCGTTTAGGACTCAATATGGTCATTACGAGTTCCTTGTTATGCCGTTTGGGCTAACGAATGCGCCAGCAGTGTTCATGGATCTAATGAATAGAGTATGTAAACCTTACCTTGATAAGTTCGTCATCGTGTTCATTGACGATATCTTGATATACTCGCGAACGAAGGAAGACCATGAACGACATCTGAGACTGATTCTTGAATTACTGGAGAAAGAGAAGCTTTATGCAAAGTTCTCTAAATGCGAGTTTTGGATGCGTGAGGTTCATTTCCTTGGTCATGTGATCAATAACAAAGGAATTCACGTGGACCCATCCAAAATTGAGGCAATTAAGAATTGGGAAGCCCCAAAAACCCCAACTGAGATACGTCAATTCCTTGGGCTAGCCGGTTACTACCGAAGATTCATCGAGAATTTCTCAAAGATAGCTCAACCAATTACCGCCCTAACGCAAAAAGACAAGAACTTTGATTGGGGCGAGAAGTAGGAGAATGCTTTTCAAATGCTGAAAGAGAAATTGAGCACCGCACCTATCCTGTCCTTACCAGAAGGAGTAGAAAATTTTGTTGTCTACTGTGATGCCTCACATCAAGGATTAGGTTGCGTGTTAATGCAAAACGACAAAGTCATTGCCTACGCATCTCGTCAATTGAAGATTCACGAGAAGAACTATACGACGCATGACTTAGAGCTGGGAGCAGTCGTTTTTGCCCTCAAGATTTGGAGACACTACCTATACGGTACGAAGTGTACGATCTTCACTGATCACAAAAGTCTCCAACATATATTTGATCAGAAAGAACTCAACATGAGACAGAGACGTTGGGTTGAATTGCTGAATGATTACGACTGCAAAATCAAGTACCATCCGGGCAAAGCTAATGTAGTAGCGGATGCCTTGAGTCGTAAGGAACGAGTAAAACCTCGAAGAGTTCGAGCTTTAGGACTGACAATCCACTTGGATCTGTTTTCCCAAATTCGTGATGCTCAACAAGCAGCCTTTACTCCAGAACGTATGAAGGACGAATCCCTCAAAGGGATGGAGAAGCAACTGGAGTCTAAGGAAAATGGAGTATTGTACTTCATGAATCGAATTTGGATTCCTTGTGTTGATGAGCTACGTAGCCTAGTATTGGACGAAGCTCATAAGTCCAATTACTCGATACATCCTGGTGCAGATAAGATGTACCACGATCTGAAAGGATTTTACTGGTGGCCTGGCATGAAAAGAGACATTGCCACCTATGTTAGTAGATGTCTGACTTGTGCAAAAGTTAAGACTGAATATCAAAAGCCGTCCGGGCTTTTGCAACAACCTGAGTTGCCCAAATGGAAATGGGAACACATCACGATGGATCTCATCACGAAGTTACCGAAGACAGCATCTGGGATGGACTCCATATGGGTGATAGTCGACAGACTGACAAAATCATCTCACTTTCTAGCCATCAAAGAGACAGATAAGATGGAAAAGCTGGCTAGAATTTACATAAAAGAAGTTGTTTCTAGACATGGAGTTCCATTATCTATCATCTCTGATAGAGATGCACGTTTCACCTCTCGCTTCTGGCAAACACTGCAACAAGATTTAGGCATAGACTCGACATGAGTACCGCCTACCATCCACAAACCGATGGTCAAAGCGAGCGAACGATACAAACGCTTGAGGACTTGCTACGAGCCTGCGTGATTGATTTTGGAGGAAACTGGGATGTTCATCTCCCTTTAGCCGAATTCTCGTACAACAATATTTATCATACGAGTATACAAATGGCACCTTTCGAGGCGTTGTACGGACGCAAGTGCCGATCCCCACTTTGTTGGGCAGAAATTGACGCCAGACAGTTATCAGGTCCTGAGATAGTCCAAGAGACAACGGACAAGATATCTCAAGTGCTTAATCGATTGAAAACGGTACGAGACCGACAAAAGAGTTATGCAGACAATAGACGAAAACCTTTAGAATTTCAAGTAGGTGACAGAGTCCTACTCAAGGTATCTCCTTGGAAAGGAGTTGTGCGATTTGGAAAACGCGGTAAACTAAACCCACGTTACATTGGACCTTTTGAGATCCTAGAAAGGATTGGTCTTGTAGCTTATAAGCTTAAACTGCCGCAAGAACTTAGTAATATTCACGACACGTTTCACGTGAGTAATCTTAAGAAGTGTTTATCTGACGAAGCGTTAATCATACCTCCCGACGAAATCTATGTCGACGCAAAACTTAACTTCGTGGAGGAACCGCTTGAAGTAATGGATACGAAAACGCAGAAACTCCGAAACAGTCGGATCAAACTTGTCAAAATTCGATGGAACTCGAAAAGAGGCCTAGAGTTCACCTGGGAACGCGAGGACGAAATGCGCAAAAAGTACCCACACCTATTTGAACCCGTGACCACGACTCACGACACAAATTAAATCTCGGGACGAGATTTCCCTAACAGGGGGAGAATGTGACAACTCTCCAAATTAGGTATTAATTAACATTTAAGCATGTGCATTCTTACGCTAATTTCCTGGTTAAGTTTTAACAAAACTTTTTGATGTGATGTAAGCCTAGCAAGCCCAGTAATTTTAAAACAAAAAGTATTACTTAATACGTAGCTATTAAAAGTTACGTACAAATATATCGGAACGAACCCGACAAAAATAAATAACAAAAGTTTTGTGACACAACAATAATTAATAACTCAATTATTAATTACGAGTATTTAAATATCTATAACATATAGATAAAAAGGTCTAAATATACGTTTAACATAAAACGTATTATAAACGAACAGAAATAATTCTAAAACGCTCATAAAAGGTCGAATCATAAAAATACAAATTTTCTCATTCGTTTGGAGGAAGTTAGAACATTACCTCAAAATATGAAATCCAAATTTAACTGAAATTTGGCGCTCAATTATATACGCGCAGTAAAATGTACAAAATTGTACAACCATTTAAAATAATGATAACATCATTATACTGATTATAAATAACGAAACAGGAGAACACCTACAAAATAAAAATCAAATTTGTTAATTTTTATATTGCTAAAATTATACCCGTACTCGAAATTGAGGTGCCAAAATTTGGCACCTAACTCAAATAATTGAGGAGACCGTCGCTGTAAATAGCCATACTCGTTTAAATTATATTACTCCCTCCGTTTCCTTCTCCTGATCATTCACAAACATCACCAATAATTCATCTATCTTCTTCCCCTCTTAAAAATTTACAAGATCAGTAGCAGCAAGTAGTAGCAGAAGTAGAACAACAAGATCAGGAGCAGCATCATCATCATCATCCGTTCATCATTTCATATCTCTCTCTCTTTGTAAGAAAATCTTTAACTCTTTGAATTTCTCACTTAAATTCGTTGATATATAGTGATAACATATCAAAATCTATACATATAACATATATGCTTGATGATTATGATGATGAACATGAAAATGGTATTATAAAACCAAAACTACAAAACTAAAATCGATATACAAAAACTTGTTAAAATGGCGTAATAACTTATGAAAACGACATATAAACTTGTTGTAAACATTTGGAACTTATGTATAAAAGATTGAGACCAAGCAATCATACGTATATATATTAACAGACACGAACAGGGGACTGAAAACGAAGCTAGATCCGGCGGATCCTCACCTGGAAAACATATGAATCCGGCGGATTCAAGGGAATCCGACGGATTCCCACATTTCAACCCGCACACGACCTGATCGCTACAACCTGTGACCGAGTAAAAGACACATACGATCCGGCGGATCATCAACGGATCCGGCGGATCCTAACTTCGAAAACGTGCATGCTTTGAACCTATGAACGAGTAATGGACCGTGTATAAAACAACACGATCCGGCGGATCCACTATAGGATCCGGCGGATCCTTCCATTTATAAATCGATCCGGCGGATCATGTTTAGATCCGGCGGATTCCCTTAATTTGAAACGAATCCGGCGGATTCAATTGAATCCGGCGGATTCCCCTATTCTTGACCCGATCCGGCGGCTCAGTGGTTCGATCCGGCGGATCCTATTAAACCCGAATGAATCTGGCGGATTCATATAGAATCCGGCGGATTCCCCACCTGGTCAACAACTTTGACTTTTATTTTTAAATACAAACGTTTCCGTTAACGATTAAAATTGTACAAGACGTATACGAGACATGATAAATTGTTAAATGACATTATAAAACGAGACAAACTATGAATACGGACATTGGACAATTTAAACTCGTACGAACGAACGATATATATATATAAACGTATATATGAATATGGATTTTGTAAACTATACGAAATTGGATACGATTACACTTTCGGAATATTTAACACTTATTAAACAAACGTAATGATATTAAAAACAAATGTTATTTATTAAACGGAATAAATATATTATCAAGTTTTATAACAAATAAAACTCGACACGTTTTAAATACGAAACAACGTGTTACAATATATATACATATTCGAGAAAACACGATATATATAGACACAAACGTATACGTTTTCTTAAGCAAATGAAAACTTATATATATTTTTAATATACGAGAACAACGTATTGATTAAATAAATATATACGACACTTAAGAAATATATATTCACAAATATATGTACACACAACGATATTGGAATAACATTCGAATTATACGTACAACTGTAAACAAAGTATATGTACAAATGAAACAAAACGACCTTCCGTTAAATAGACAATTAGATATTGGTTTGTACACTTACAAGTGTACGACTGAGAAATAATAACGTTATTTCCACACAATGTCACTGGCAAAGTTAACAACTTACATTAATAAGAAATCAACCATTTCTTCAAACAGACAAACTGTTAACATAAGTGATTAAAACAAATCAAACGTACTTATGTTAATATAATTATTGTATATAGGTTAACATACCTTGGGCAATTATCTGTTTGGCGGCTAGCTTTCATACCGAGCAAATCACCGTGAGTTCACAGCCCCTACTTTACAAATGTTTTATGCTTTTAAACATAGGGGTGTAAACATAGAAACTGCATGCAAACACATGCAGCAAATTTATATAAATGCTTTATTGCTTTATACAACTGTTTGACATGAAATATTATTTCACAACTGTTTTGGGAATTAGACAACAAATCCTAGTACGGACCAGACTTGAGATGTGTGCATGAAAGACCTTATGTCATGCAGACTATAACCATTAGCTAGGTGACTCTAGCCACTGAGTATATGAATAGTACTATTGCCGTGACGACCCTCCTGTGGATGGAGCGTATACTTAATTGTCCTTCAGGCAAACAACATAAGTTTTGGTTGTGGTTTGGTTATAGGGTTAGGTCGCGTTACTTTAACCTGCGAGGTTTAGCTCACCTTTCAGGGGATTATAGTCTAAGCATTCCCACTTATTATTTAGGATGAACTTATCCTACAACTGTTTTATACCAGTATACCTACTGGTCATATCTATATGATGGTAAACTACCAGATATACATTTTGGGTAACAACCCACATAAAACTATATTTTAGGGTAACTATCCCTACAAACTTATATTTTGCAAAACCTGCAAACATTTATTTATTGAATAACAATTCAATAATCTAAACATAAATGGTTTAACATACCTTACATTTATACTAAACCTGTGAATTCACTCAACATATTTGTTGACGACTTTCTTTCTATGTTTTACAGGAAATTAGCTACGTAAGTAAGAATCACATGCATTCAGGATGGACAACCCTGGACTACTTAGGATGCCATGTCTTTTTGGACAGCTTTTGAGGATTTCCTCTGTATTACTGCAGACATTGCAGTTATACTCATGAAATCTTATCTTAACATATGTATTGTAAAACTTAAATGTTTTAAACACTATTATTACTGTACGACTTACATAGTCGTACTACTTTTGTAACAACTGTTTAAACTGGCATCCTTAATATATTATGTTCTGTATGATCATATGCTCTGATACGATGAATGCACAATTGTAACGTCATCACTAGGGGTGAGCACAAAAACCGTTTAACCGAGCCGTAACCATTTTAACTGCTAAACCGATCCATTTTAACCGCTTAACCACACAAACCACCGGTTCGGTTATGTAAAATGAAATTAACCGCCCGTGGTGGTTCGGTTACGGTTAATGTCCATAACCGATCCGCCATTAACCGCCCCGCCTTAAATATTTAAGTTATAATTAAATATATTATTAGTATATATATTATTCTTATTTTTATAGCGATTAATGCTTAATATTAAAAAATATATGGATTTTGTTGTTTTGTTTTGGACTCGGATAATAATCGATCAATAAAATATAGGACTTCATGTATGGAATTTTAAACTAGATCCATTCATAATTTCATATTCACTTTTTTCTTTTGGATTAAAAAGTAAACTTGAATTTTAATTATTTTTTTTTGTTTTCTGCTTGTTTCATTATACATATATTTTGTAATATGTTAAAAAGGAACGCTCAAAAGTAATAATTGTCGGGCTAAAGTTACAACCTGAATATTTAACGTTTAACCGCTTTAACCGAATAAATTAACCAAACCGTCAAAATTAACCGTTAACCGATCCGCCTATTAACTGAACCCAATGGTTATCAATATCAATTAACCGCCATATACGGTTCGGTTACGGTTTGTGCCCGTAACCGCTCCAAACCGAACCGCGCACACCCCTAGTCATCACCCCCGCTGTTAAACTGTTTATAAATGATGCTTCCGCTAATCATAACTTGCTTCCGCTAAACATTAAATAAACTCAATTATGGATTTTGGGGGTGTGACAACTCCCTCCGTCCCGGAATAAGTGTCCTGTTTCAGATTTTGAAGTCTTTCCTTTTCAACTTTGACCTTAAATATCTTTCTTTGTGTTATATAATACTTTATAAAAATTATACTAATGAAAATACATTTAAAACTCAATCCATTCATATATTTTGCATCAAGTATTATATAATACAAACAAAAATATGTAAGGTCAAAGTTGAAAAAGAAAGACTCAAAAAGTCAAAACATGACACTTATTCTGGGACGGGGGGTGTATTAGATTTGAGTCATAATACAGACAAATTTTGTCAAAAAATTTTTTAACTTTCAGCCCTCAATTTATAGAATAATGAATTTTCGCTGTTTTACTTGTTAAAGAGTAAACTTTGGCTCTTATTGGGTAGAAAATTAATACTCTCGCTACTATCTTCTCAAATAGTGAATTTTACACTCCTTTTCAACGTAAAGACAGCTCTTCTCTGCTGTTAACCCTATTTTGCCAAAGGACAGAACAATCAAATCAGAATATATTTTTCCTTCTTTAATTTGGTTATGAAAAATCATACCACACGAATTGTAGTTTAATATTACTTGGTGCGAACTGCAAACCATACATGAACGTACTATGCTATGCCTGCTTGCGTTTACATATATGGTAATTGTTGGAATATTGTTTTGGAAAATGCATTTTTCCTAAACTTTGGACATAAATTACTATATGTAGATTACATATTTATGGATATGTTTTTCTGGGTTTGTAATCTACATAATGAGAGCTTCGAAACAAGCTAAGATATGTCCAAAACGGATTAGAGATGAATGAGATATCGAAGCTCAAAGTTAGTCATTTGAAGCAATGTGCTGTGGGTTTTGGGATGCCATCCCACATCGCCCAGCCATTGGAATTTTGGGTTGTATATAAGGATTTGCATGTAAGCTAGATCAGAAATCTGATGCCTCTTGTTACCCCAGCTTCTACGCGCGGGGGGGTGCAAAACGGGTCGGGGCTCCTGGTTCCCTGGTGCGCCCGCACGACCTGCGGACACGATTGTAGCTCGGAAAAACCCGGGCTTGCGCAGGCCGGTTTTTGCTCCAATTCGTGATTTTTTTACCCGATCCATGACCCACGGGTTTGACCATTAATAGAAATACATGCAGTGCTTAATTATTTCATGCACTGAGTTTTATTTTATGTAAATAAAAAAAACGTATTTCTTCAGTAATAAATAGAGTGCAATAGTTCTCATTTCATAGTTACAGAAAACACATACTACATACATTCTCTGCTGCTGCTGTTCTTACTACATCTCCTGCTGCTACTGTGCCAGTTGTGCTGCTATTTCAGGCAAGTTCGTCTTCTCCGGCAGTACGCGGTACTGTTCCGACCGCCGTACCCTGGGAAACAGACGCGTGAGCGCGTAATCTGTTTTAAGGGAATTGTGTGAAACACAAGCTCCGGTCACTTACTGATTACTTACTTTCTGTTTATTTCGTATTATTGTTATTTGCTAACCATGCTGTACTCGTTCAGTATGTTCTTATGTTTATGAAACAGGTTGCGTTAATACTGGAATTATATTCCTACAGTAATCACAACACATGACATTTAGTTCTTCATTATGTACATTGATTGTAATGCTATTTGCTTTTAGGTGTGCAATCCATGTTGGAGGCTTCGAACAACGCCGGTAATATGAGCATCTCACTTCTCACTTGTCATATTTACACGCATTGAAAGGGACTCGATGTAGCATTACTTCTTTATTTCCTCCTTCAGCAGATATTTTGCTCAGTAGGACACTTTCATTGCATAAACTTGCAGTTCTGGTTGAGACTTTCTCTTTTGGCTGCATTGCCATCTTGTTATGGAGGCTTGGATGGTCACATAGTATATGTTGACGTGAAATCCAAATTTAGGTTAAAAGGTACCTATCAGCTTTTGTTTATCATTTTATTTTCATTATTTCTCGTTTTGGTATGCATTTGCTCTAGTTTATGTAATTTCTTCATTCGGTAGATGTTTTAGTGCGCCATACACTTGATTGTCTTGATCATGTATTTTTGTTATTGCTTTAGAAGTTGCACTTCTTGATATAGTTATATTTGCTTTTTTAATATATAGAAGAACGTACACTTTTTCATGTTTTTGTATGGAATATGGATGGCAGGTAGAATCCAGTTCTACTTGACTCGGTTCACGCAGAGGTTGGTCTGCTAGCAGAACTTCGGTCGTGGATGGAATCTTATCTTCTCATATGGTGATTTCTGAATGTTCATATATTGTCAATACATCGTGAAGTGGAATTTCTAGCTTTTATATATATATATATATATATATATATATATATATATGCAATGGATCTTTTGATTAGTATAAATTCTGCATGTTGTTCCAAGAAGATGTTACAGTAGAAGTTTAAATTACCCTGCCGATTTCCCTTTTTTGATTAGTACGCTTGCATATCAAAAACGTGATCGTTGTCTTTTATTTCCAAAATCGAATCTCATAAACTTGAAGAAGCATTTCGTTAGAACTAACAACCTAGATCTAATTTTTGGTATGAATTAAGTGGAAAATGATTGAGAGACCTAAATATATAAGCCTAAATTTTGACCCAAAGATATGATTAGTAGATGTGAAAAATTAATTAGCCGAGATTGGGAAAGAGAAAAAAAATCTAACCAATGGAGAAGTTAGGTTTATATTTAGATCTGTGTAATTAGTCTTATATAGCATTACTCGAATTAAATACATCATGTACATGTAATGGCTACAAAAATGTACATCCAAATACACCTAACTAACAGACCAACTCGATTTAGTCTTCTTCAGCATTTCAAGTTCAAAATAATAAAATGTACTTGCGCATATTTAGTTATTAACATTCAGGTTGTGATACACATCAGTTATGGTATGTTGTTGGCCAGGCCAGGTTATTAAAGTGATTGAATTCTATCATTCGATATAAAAATTAACATAAACAAACTGTTTTCCTCCAATTAATTTATGAAAAAATTACATGATCACTTTGAAACTAAAGCATGTCTAAACACCTCCTACAAAGTACAAACCTAGACAAAAGTTCATTTGAGTACAATAATTTTGTAAAGAATGAGAGAATAAATCCTAACCATTAAATTATTCTAATCAAGGGTCAAATTTTATCCTGCCATTTCTTTAGATTTCTAGCGCTGATACTTTTATTTACAAAGACAAGGGGTATTATCGTCAAATTAATTCATTCCCCAAACACCCAAATTGTAAACACGGTGTCTTTTCTGCACCAGATGTAAAGTTGTAAACCAACCACCGTCGCACCCATCGTCACCATCAACACATGCCATCACTGTTTTTATCCACTTTCACCACTGTTGATTAAATCTAAGTTTCTTTTTGCATAATAGATTTTATTAAAATTGAATTTAAGAAGCAAAAGGGACGTTTGCTTTAGTACGATTTTATGAGATTCAAACTATTACAGCGATTCAAGTTCATAGTTTCTTCAAAAATTAAAACCATAATCTTCGCTACCATTAATCAACTCAATCAGAGGTTCAATTTTATGAGATTCAAACTGTTACAGATATTTCGATTCAAGTTCATAGTTTCTTAGCGATTGTTTCCAATTTTAGTCATTATATCATCGATTCGATCTATCATTATGTCAATCGTTTCGATTTAACCTCCGATTGAGTCAATTTGAATTTCCGTCTTTGGAGTCATGAAGCTCCGCTTTCGTCACCGTCATGAACATCGTCCATCATCACCATCGTGAACTGCCACCGTTGTTGATCCCGTGTCATCGCAAGCGTACCTTGATGTTGAAGTGAGTCTAAATATGATTTTATTATGTTGGATTTGGGTTGAATTAAACAAGATGGAAATCCGGTGGTGTCGTTGGTCGGAGATTTTTGTTAGTTCCGGTGAGTGAGCGCCATGAGTTATGAGATTGACTCATGAAGTCAACGTATGTGTGCATGTGTTTTTATATGTGAGGTAAATGCCATGTAATAATATTGCATTCTGAAATGCTCTTTGCTTTTCATGATTTTTGCACAACAATCTTCGCTAATTGTTAAATATATGTGATTCACCCTAACAAGTACCACATGTGATATGTTGGTGGTATGTTTGGCGCAAGTAGCTGGAGCTGGTAGCTGGTAGCTTGTAGCAGGTAACTTGTAGCTGGAGCTTGTAGCTGGAGCTTTTGGTAGTATTTGTGTTTGGCAAAGTAGCTGGAGCTTGTAGCTTATGAATGTAAAATGACATAAAAGGACAAATATATTAATTCTAATAGATAAATATATTTATTTGAAGGGTATTTATGTAATTTCATTTTCCATAAGCTACAAGCTACTTCCAAAAGCTACTTCAAGTAGCTTATGGTTTTCGAGCTTATGGAAAACATAAGCTACTTAAAATTTTATTAGCCAAATGGAGCTTATGAAAATCATAAGCTACAAGCTACAAGCTCCCATAAGCTCAAAAAACGTGGTTGCCAAACATAGCCATGTGATATGTGATAGTTGTTGTTATCAAATGTGATATCGTTGGTACCACATGTGATAGTCATTGTTATCACATGTGATACCGTTGGTACCACATGTGATACTAAATTATACAGTTTTTGAAACCCAACAAAAAATGAAGAAAAAAAATTCCGTCAAAAGTATATCATATGAGATGTCTAATCGAAGAGAATAAAATGCTGATTTTTATGGTGCGATTTTTATAATTTTTCGATCAACCGTTTTTGAGCTATTTAATTTTTAAAAACGTTGGGAGAAAGTGGAGGTTTTAACTAAATGACTATTATACCCTTACAAATGAAGCTTTCCTATTGGTTCTTTCATTCTCACCAAAATTCTAGTACTCATTTGAACTCAACTCAGCATACCTAAGAGCAGGATTAATAAAATGTTAACATAATTCATAAGGTCAAATATCAAAACAACAAAAGCCCAATGGATACATGTAAAATGGGCTGGACTTATTATCTTAGCCTCTTAGGCATACAACTACAGGCCCATTATACAATTGATGTCTTCACAATTATCTGTTGCACTGAAAGTCTGAAACAGCTATCATTAATTAATTAATTACATATATTTGGCGGGAGAGATTCTATGGCGAATTGAAGAACCTCATCCACTAAATTATGTCTTCTGATCAATTACATTACGGATACACTAGGCTAAGATTTACATAATTCTATGGCGGGAGAAATAGTCTCAGCTCGCAATATCATCACAGCTAAGGTATACTTATTTAATATCCAATTGCTCATGAATTTTAGTGATTAATTAGGGTTTCTAACCTCTTCAGCTCAATCAAGAATTATATATATATATATATATATATATATATATATATATATATATATATATATATATATGCTGCTGCTGCTGCTGCTATGGGAATACACTAGGCTTATATATGCTGTTAGTATTTGTTAATTAGATTAGAATTTTACAGAATTGAAGAATAGCAAATGATTTGAGCCTTACCTAGCTGGTTTCACAGCTTTACTTGAAACTGTTTGGCCAAAATTAGAAGGATTAAGTGCAACACAAAAGCCCGTACTGAGATCATCGATGCATAACATTAAGTTTCAGGGCTGACATAACAAATACTTGTGCTTACAGATTATTGGTATATGACTATACACGTCTATACAAAGTATAGTGTATATAGGACTTGTTATCTTTTAGTGATTGCTAATAGGTAGATAGATAAAGTTGGATTGAAATAAGTCACGAAAACAGAGCGTTTTTTCATTACAATACCTTAAGAAAGACTTTGGTATTTTAGTAGATAGATAGAGCAATAATAATTTGATACACCAATCTTTTGGTTCTATTATGTCTTAATATAATCAGTAAGATGATCATGTAGATAACACATTCCTATTATGTATTTGCTGACATCACACACAAACAATAAAGTAGTAGTAGTTGTTCATGTATATATTCGAGTTCAGATGAGATTGTAGATCATGAACAATTAATTTTAATGGCAAATGAATGTGAAGAAGGTATATCATGACGCAGTGATAATGGGACTTTTTGAGTTGTGTTTTAGGTAACGTGTTATGATCATTTTACTTCATTTAGATATTTTTGTAGATAGGATAATATGGTGATGTTAAAAAATCTGTTTTAGTTAAAAGAATATGGTATCAAAAGATAACCTACCTAAAGCTAAGTCAAATCTCATTATCATTGACTGAATTTGACTTAATGGAATTGTTGTATGCTTGTATTGTAGTTTGGCAAAAGTAACGTTTGCAATGTACTCCTATGATCGTATCTCATTACAGTAGTATGTGGGGTTGCTTCTCCATCCTAATTTATGTTAAGCTTTATCTCTTAACTTAAATCAATTTTTTTTTAATAACTTTATAAGTGGAAGACAGCTATGGACATAAAGAGTTATCCAAGAGACCAAGACTTAAAGTTGACTTATTCATTCACACAACTTTTTAAGTCATCCCAATTTCTTTTTCATATTCATTACTTACTCTGAAATCAAATCACCTGAGAAACAAACAACCTTTCATTTTCAAAATTAATCCAATGGCTATTGCTGAAGTCTTTCTTGGCGCATTCATCAGTGTTCTGTTTGAGAAACTGGCGTCTGGTGAATTGATCAGGCTGGCTCGATCTGCAGGTATCTATTCTGAGCTGGAGAAATGGACCAACACTTTAAACCAAATCCAAGCTGTGCTTTTTGATGCAGGCCAGAAGCACTTAGTAAGTACTGCTATTCAGTTATGGCTGAACAAACTTCATCATTTGGTTTACGATATAGACGATGTACTCGATGATTTAGCCACAGAAGCTATGCGTCAACAGTTTATTTATCAATCTCATGCCAGCACTAATAAGGTATTGAAGTTCATTCCAAACAAATTTTATGCTCTTAAATATGGTCGTAAGATGGTTTTTAAGCTAGATAAGATTACAACCAAATTGCATGCTCTTGTTGAGGATACAGAGATTCTGGGTTTAATTAGCAAGGGTGAAAGCTCAGTTACAACACGTCTGCAACCTGAGACAACTTCACTGGTTGATGTATCCGGAATTGTGGGAAGGGAAGGGGATAAAGAGGCATTGCTAGAGAAGTTGTTGAAGAATGACTCATGTAATAAAAATTTCAGTATCGTGTCTATTGTTGGTATTGGTGGAATTGGTAAAACCACTCTTGCCCAAATTTTGTACAATGAAGAGAAAGTTAAGAAACACTTTGAACTCAAATCATGGGTTTGTGTCTCTGATGTGTTCGATGTAGAGAAAATCAGCAACGCTATATATAAAGATGTAAGTGGGGAGGACAGAAAATTTAAAACTCTAAATCAACTTCAAGTGGCCCTCTCTGAGAAACTTACAAATCAAAGGTTCTTACTTGTTCTAGACGATGTCTGGAACGAAAACTACCCGCAGTGGGAACTCCTCCAACAGCCTTTCGCTGCAGGGGCCCCTGGAAGTAAAATCGTTGTGACAACACAGAAGAATAAAGTCGCATCAGTGATGGACTCCACTCAAGCTTACCCTCTGGAGGTTTTATCGAATGAAGAAGCACTATCTTTGCTTGCTCAACATGCGTTAGATAAACAAAACTTCAATTCACATCCAACACTCATGTTGCACGGTGAAGGTATCGTCAAGAAATGTGACAGATTGCCTTTGGCTTTGAAATTACTTGGAAGGGCGCTTAAAGGAAAAACAGAGGAGGAAGACTGGGTGAACTTGTTAAATGTTGAAATATGGAATTTACCTGTTGAAAACGAGATTCTTCCAGCTTTAAAAGTAAGCTACTACTATCTCCCTCCACATTTGAAGCGTATGTTTGCATATTGTTGCTTATTTCCTAAGGATTACTGCTTCAACAAGGATGAGTTAGTCCTACTGTGGATCGCAGAAGGGTTCCTGAATAAGACAACTGGAAGCAAAGAAATGGAGAGTATAGGTCGAGATTGCTTCAATGAGCTAGAGTCAAAATCATTCTTTCAACGTTCAACTGATGATAAATTGTTATATACAATGCACGACCTCATAAATGACTTGGCAACTAGTGTTGCAGGACAGTTCTTTTTTATGGTGGGTGAAAAGATGGATTTTGACAACAAAAACGATGTTTTCGAAAAGTTCCGCCACTTTTCATTTATTCGTCAACAATATGGAGTGTATAGAAAGTTTAAGGCATTAGAAAGAGCTAGGCGCTTGCGAACTTTCTTAGCGATGTCAGTTATGAATATTGATTGGCAAAAATTTTACTTATCAAACAAGGTGCTTTTCGAATTACTTCCTAAGCTTGCGTTCTTAAGGGTGCTAAGCCTAGCACATTATTCAATCACTGAGGTACCACAATCCATTGGTAGTCTCAAACACTTGAGGTACCTCAATTTTTCTCACACTTACATCACATGTTTACCTGAACAAATCGGCCACCTTTACAATCTTGAGAGCCTGTTGGTGTCCGGTTGTCATCAGTTATCCAGCTTACCACACAGTTTTGTAAAGTTAGTTAACTTGCGACATCTTGACATTAGCGATACTCCAAAGTTAAACGAGACACCTGTAGGCATTGGTGGGTTGACAAGTCTACAAACTCTATCCAAAGTAATTATTGGAGGAGCTAGTGGGTTCAAACTTTCCGATCTTAAATACCTATTGCATCTTCAAGGTCAGCTTTCCATTAAAGGACTACATAAAGTTATAAATGCAACACATGCAAATGAAGCCAACTTGAAGCAAAAGGAAGGTATTAGTGTTTTGGACTTGGCTTGGAGTGATGATGTCTCTGATGATACTTGGAATGAAAGAGTGGAGTATGAAGTACTTGAAGGGCTAAGGCCGGGTGATCAGCTGCTAAGCCTCAAGATTCTGTACTATAGGGGAACAAAATTTCCTAATTGGGTTGGTGATCCCTCATTTGTTTGCTTATCTGAGCTTACATTGCGTGGTTGTATAAGTTGTACAGGTTTACCAACACTTGGACATCTACCGATGCTTCAAAAGTTGTTTCTTGAAAGTATGAATGGGTTGAAAAGAATTGGTCCAGAGTTACTTGGATATGCTGATTCTTGCAATGGTATTGCATTTCCAGCACTTGAAGTTTTGAGATTTATAGATATGCAGGGCTGGGAGGAATGGTCAACTAGTGGCGATGACAACGATGGAACAGTTGGATTGTTTCCTTGTCTTTGTGACATTTATATAGAAAATTGTCCTAAACTGGATGTAGTCACAGTTGACTTGATACCATCACTTCAGGTTTTAAAAGTACAAGGATGTTCGGTGGCAGCGTTAAGAAGCATGGTTGTTGTGTCTTCGTCAATTATTCGATTGACAATGGAAAATATTAAAGGACTTACTGTTTTATTCAAAGAAGTGTTAGAGCATCTTAAGGCAGTTGAATATCTAAGCATTTCAAAGTGTGATGAACTCACTTACCTGTGTGAATCAGGAGCAGAGGCATGTGACATTCTGGTGTGTTTGCTGACCTTGAAAGTGAGTGAGTGTGTAAATTTGGTGTCATTAGTAGAGAGAAAGGTGAATTTGGTGTTTAGCGGCATGAGTTCTATTAGAGAAGTGGAAATTTGGAGTTGTCCGAAATTGGAGGGTTACGACTGTCCAAATAGTATTGAGAAGTTGGATATATATGGTTGTGATTCAGTGACATCCTTGACCTTCCCACCAATGGTTAGTTTACAGACCTTGAAAGTGAGTAGGTGTGTAAATCTGTTGTCATTGGTGGGGGATAATGTGAATTTGGTGATTAGAGAAGTAGAAATTGACAATTGTCCAAAATTGAAGACTTACAACTGTCCAAAGAGTATCGAAAAGTTGGATATATTCAGTTGTAATTCAGTGACATCCTTGACCTTCCCACCATTGGACAACCCCCCATCTACTTTGAAGTTTCTTACATTGTGCTCTTGTGATAAACTGGAGGTGAATTGGGTTTCCAGCAACTTGTTGTCATCACTTGGAACTCTACAACTATGGAATATAAAAGATGTGAGGTTGTTACCTGAAGGATGCTTAGTTCATCTCACTCAATTGAGTATTGAAGGTTGTGAGAACATGGAATCAATTCCAAAAAAAGGTTTTGGATTTCTTCCGCTTCTTTGCCTAAGATCTCTTCATATCAGACATTGTAGGAATATAAAGTCAATTCCACAAGAGCACTTGCAAAGTCTCACATCTTTGGAACAAATGTCGATATATGATTGTCCAAGTATGGAAGACTCATTTCCTAGTGGGTTGTGGCCTCCTAATCTAAATACCCTAGCAATAGGAAGGTTAAAGAAGGGAATGTCAGATTGGGGGATTCAACATTTCCCATCCTCACTTGTTACATTAGGGTTACATGGTGTAGATTCAGGAGTGGTAAGATTTGTAGCAAAGGCAGAAGAGGAAGAGGAAGGGGATATGAAGAGGAATAGCAGTAACGGCAACAGTAATACTTCATCGTCATCTTTTCTTCTTCCATCATCTCTAACAGAACTATATATATATGATTTTCATGAATTGGAATCAGTTAGAAAAGGCATGGAACACCTCACCTGCCTTCGGGAACTTGAAATTTGGGATTGTAAGAAGCTGAGAGATCTGCCAGAGACGCTACTCCCTTTACTTTCACGTTTGGAGCTGATTAGAACTTCGGAAGAATTGAAAAAGAAGTGTAGAAGAAGAAAAGGAAAGTACTGGCCCATCATCTCCCAAATCCCTCGCCTTGAAATTGATTGACTTCTAGTTAATATGGGCTGGGCTTATTTCCTACTGGGCCTCATGTACATAAATGCTTTCAAGCTTCAAATGATTGTTGGCGGGACTGCGGGAGTGCGGGACAGAGATTGGGTAGGCTCATCACTGATAACCAACATATTCATTATTCACACACCTCGTAAGTAAGCTATCTTTATAATATTTGTACACAAAACTTGAAAAGGTATGTTATATTATTCCCGATTAATTATTATTATATATTAACTATTATGGTTTATTTATGTCCAGCTGGTACTTTAATCGCATTTTATTTTATGTTTTAGTGTTGATCTTAGGTTGATGTTGTTACCACTAAACTTATGTTATATCTTGTTTTGTAATTGACATTACCAGGTCACTTGCTGACTTTCTAGTGTTGCCACCTTTTGCATTCCCTTTGAAATGATATTACTTAATTAATGAGGACGCAGTAGAAGGATAGCTGCAAATAAACACGATTGATCATCAAGGTTTGTTCTAACTCTGTCTATTTAATTAATTTTGTTACTTACTGCTCTTCATTTTATGGACACTCTGTTTTGTTGATTTGGAAATAGCTTAGGAGCTGCTTTATAATCGAATGTAGGTTACAGTGACATAACTTTTATCATAAAGATGAAAGGTGAAGATCATAAAGCAACTGTATGGCTACATGATTTCAGGACTGAGATTTCTGAATGTTGTTCATATGCTAAATACACCGTGAAGTGAAAACTGTAACAAAGATATAGATGCAATGGATCTTTTTATTATTATGATTTCATAATGTTGTTCTAAGAAGATGTTAGAAGTTTAAATTACCTTGCCGATTTCACTCTTTTGATTTGTACGATTGTATATCGAATACATGAATGTGTGTTTTTCCAAATCTTGAATCTCATAAACTTGTTCAAGTATGTCGTTAGAACTAACAACCTAGATATGAATTTTTGTACAAATCAAATACATCATGACTGTGGCTGGAGTTCTATGCTTACATAATTTTTACAAAAATATTTATACAAAATGATGTGTACCAATTACAAGTAGAGAGAGAAACAAAAAAGACAAAATGAAAATAAATTTGATTGGTCCATTCATGTATCTACATCATTTTGTATCTTTTTGTTTGTAAAATTTATGCAATTCTAGAATTTTATGCTGCTATGCATATATCTATTAACATTCAAGTTTTACACATCAATAATGGTATTGTTATTGACCATGTCAGGTTGTTAAAGTGATTCAAATATGATCAATATGATATAAAAACAGAAAACGAGATCATTTTCATCCGATTAATTTATAAAAATTTTCATGATCACTTTAAAACTAAAGCATGTCTAAACACCTCCTACAAACCAAAAAAAAGTCACAAATGGGCTCAAATGTTATCACAATGTACACATGTAAAATGGGCTGGACTTAATTAATTGGGCCTACAGCTACAGGCCCATCATACGATTTGTGTCTTCACGATTATTTGTTGAATAAATAAATTCATTCACAGTCAGAAACTAATACATATATTTGGCGGGAGAGATTGAAGAAGCTCATCACTAAAATGTGTCTACTGATCAAATCCATCACGAATATATTCTCAGCTCGCAAAATCATCACCGCTAAGGTATATTCAAAATAATATCCAATTGCTTATGAATTTTAATGATTATTACTGATTAGGGTTTCTACTTTCTAACCCCTGTAGCTTAATCAAATCACCCCTTTATTTAGATTCCACTGTTTTATCTTATTATGTTACTTATTATTATTAATTAATTATTATTATTGAAATGAATTCGAAATTTAAATTGAATGTATCGATAAAAAGTTGATGCAGTACAAAACTGGATTAAATTACATGAAACCATCAGTATAATTATAATTTTCGCTACTAAATATTGTATTATTATTACATTAGCAAGTATAACACATGCACACATGGATTTATTTATTTGTTAGTGTAAGATACTCGAAAAAATTATTTATTACTCTGAGTTCACACAAGAAAAATGATATAAAATATGTATATATTAATAAGTTGAAGGTTAAATTTAATGTTGCTGCTGCTTTAGGAATACACTGGGCTCATGCTGGATTCACAGCTTCACTTGGAGTGAGTTGCATTAGTAGTTCCTTAATTAGTAAATTATCAGCTATGTATTATCTCAGTCTCTTGTGGTTGACCATCTGTTATATCTGAATGCTCATTTTATGATTAAAAATATATAAAGCTTCAGTACTTTCTTGTCAAGAAAATGAATTGTACACTCATTTTTCAGCATTGAGAAATTAGTATAATCAGCTCTTCTCTGCTTTTAACTCTGTTTCCTAAAGGATAGAGCACTCAAATTAGAATGTATTTTTCGGGTCTTGGTTATGAAAAATTATAATCCATACACCAAAACTACTTAATTTCGTGTATCAAAAAATCTTACCTCTTTTTAATGTGATGTGCCTAAGTTGTCTTAGAGTGCACAACTATGGGAATCACACACACATATGACACTTAGTTCTTCATGAGTAGATCGTGTACTTCTGTTTATTGCTTTAAAGACTTCTGTTTTGGCTGCATGGTCATCGTGTAACGGACGCTTAAATGATCATGTAAATAAATTGGTGATGCAGTTTATTTCAAGAAAGCACCTATGAAGCACCTCCTTTTCTCTCGTTCATTCTCGTATTGACATTTGTTACTTCGTCTTAAATCTGAAGTTCCAACAACTTTGACCTGTTTTGTTTTTTCTTATAATAAATAGATCTTTTCATCAATTGAAATTGGTCATAATAGTCACGGAGGCATATTTGGTTTGAGGGCAATGTAAATGAGGTACGTTATGGTGTCTTGCTCTTTAGTCTTCACGTTTCACATCAAACACATAAACGTAAAAAACTTGAAATGCTTATTCAGTTAAGTCAACTGTATGATCATCATATAATCTTCCAAAGTTCCCTAACTCAGAATAGTAGTTCAAATTTGCTTATTTAACTCATTTGTTGTGTTTGCATGACTAACATATACACATGTAAATTGTAAACCAAAAACAAGAAGAAACATAAAATAAAATACAACCTCACTATACATTTTCCTTAATTACAGACACACAGTGTCTGTTCATCTTTTTAATCTATTCAAAATTTTCAGGTCTTAGTGTAGTACAGGATCTAAATATACTTAGTTGATCAGTTATATATGGATCATGGACCTACTATAGGCAGGAAGTATTTGGCATGGACCTACATATACTTCATAAACATTATTTTTGGTAATGATAATAATAATAATAATGTATAAATAAACTAAATATTGAAGATGTGCATACTGAATTATAGAATACTTGACCGTAGATATTTGCAAGTGGAAGAATATTGACTGAGACTTACTCTCATCCACATAACTCCAATCAATCATTTCTCTTCATCGTCATATTTTCATAACTGCATTACTTTGAAATCAAAACCCCTAAAAAACACACAAGATTTATTTTCCAAAATTCTAATGGCTATTGTTGAAGTCTTTCTTGGCGCTTTCATCACTGTTCTGTTTGAGAAACTGGCCTCTGGTGAATTGATCAGGCTGGCTCGATCTGTAGGAATCTATTCAGAGCTGGAAAAATGGACCAGCACTTTGCACCAAATCCAAGCAGTGCTTGTTGATGCAGGCCAGAAGCACTTGAGAGACGGTGCTATTCAGTTATGGCTGAACAAACTTCATCATTTGGCTTATGACATAGACGATGTACTCGATGATTTAGCCACAGAAGCTATGCGTCAACAGTTTATATATCAATCTCATGCCAGCACTAGTAAGGTATTGAAGTTCATTCCAAACAAATTTCATGCTATTAAATATGGTCATAAGATGGTTTCTAAGATAGATAAGATTACGTCCAAATTGCATGCTCTTGTTGAGGATACAAAGATTCTGGGTTTAATTAGCAAGGTTGAAAGCTCAGTTACAACACGTCTGCAACCTGAGACAACTTCGCTTGTTGATACATCCAAAATTGTAGGAAGGGAAGGGGATAAAGAGGCACTGCTAGAGAAGTTGTTGGGGAATGGATCATGTAATCAGAATTTCAGTATCATGTCTATTGTTGGTCTTGGTGGAATTGGCAAAACCACTCTTGCCCAAATTTTGTACAACCAAGAGAAAGTTAAGAAACACTTTGAACTCAAATCATGGGTTTGTGTCTCTGATGTGTTCGATGTAGAGAAAATCAGCAACGCTATATATAAAGATGTAAGTGGGGAGGACAGAAAATTTAAAACTCTAAATCAACTTCAAGTGGCCCTTTCTGAGAAACTTTCAAAGAAAAGGTTCTTACTTGTTCTAGACGATGTCTGGAACGAAAACTACATGCAGTGGGAACTCCTCCAACAGCCTTTCGCTACAGGGGCCCCTGGAAGTAAAATCGTTGTGACAACACGGGAGAATAAAGTCACATCAGTGATGGACTCCACTCAAGCTTACCCTCTGGAGGTTTTATCGAATGAAGAAGCACTATCTTTGCTTGCTCAACATGCATTAGATAAACAAAACTTCAATTCACATCCAACACTCATGTTGCACGGTGAAGGTATAGTCAAGAAATGTGACAGATTGCCTTTGGCTTTGAAATTACATGGAAGGGCGCTTAAAGGAAAAACGGAGGAGGAAGACTGGGTGAACTTGTTAAATGTTGAAATATGGAATTTACCTGTTGAAAACGAGATTCTTCCAGCTTTAAAAGTAAGCTACTACTATCTCCCTCCACATTTGAAGCGTATGTTTGCATATTGTTGCTTATTTCCTAAGAATTACTGCTTCAAGAGGGATGAGTTAGTCCTACTGTGGATGGCAGAAGGGTTCCTGAATAAGACAACTGGAGGCAAAGAAATGGAGAGTATAGGTCGAGATTGCTTCAATGAGCTAGAGTCAAAGTCATTCTTTCAACGTTCAACCGATGATGAATTGTTATACACAATGCACGACCTCATAAATGACTTGGCAGCGAGTGTTGCAGGAGAGTTCTCTTTTATGCTGGGTGAAAAGATGGATCTTGACGACAGAAACGATGTTGTGGAGAAGTTCCGCCACTTTTCGTTTATTCGTCAACGTTATGGAGTGTACAAAACGTTCAAGGCATTAGAAAGAGGTAGACGCTTGCGAACTTTCTTAGCGATGTCAGTTATGGATATTGATTGGCAAAAATTTTACTTTTCAAACAAGGTGCTTTTCGAATTACTTCCAAAGCTTACGTTCTTAAGGGTGCTAAGCCTAGCACATTATTCAATCATTGAGGTACCACAATCCATTGGTAGTCTCAAACACTTGAGGTACCTCAATTTTTCTCACACTTACATCACATGTTTACCTGAACAAATCGGCCACCTTTACAATCTTCAGAGCTTGTTGGTGTCCGGTTGTCATCAGTTATCCAGCTTACCACACAGTTTTGTAAAGTTAGTTAACTTGCGACATCTTGACATTAGCGATACTCCAAAGTTAAACGAGACACCTGTAGGCATTGGTGGGTTGACGAGTCTACAAACTCTATCCAAAGTAATTATTGGAGGAGCTAGTGGGTTCAAACTTTCCGATCTTAAATACCTATTGCATCTTCAAGGTCAGCTTTCAATTAAAGGACTACATAAAGTTATAAATGCAACACATGCAAATGAAGCCAACTTGAAGCAAAAGGAAGGTATTAGTGTTTTGGACTTGGTTTGGAGTGATGATGACTCTGATGATACTTGGAATGAAAGAGTGGAGTATGAAGTACTTGAAGGGCTAAGGCCGGGTGATCAGCTGATAAACCTCAAGATTTTGTACTATAGGGGAACAAAATTTCCTAATTGGGTTGGTGATCCCTCATTTGTTTGCTTAACCAAGCTTACTTTACGTGACTGTCGAAGTTGTACAAGTGTACCGACACTTGGATATCTACCTTTACTTAAAAAGTTGTCGGTTGAAAGCATGAATGGTTTGAAAAGACTTGGTCCAGAGTTACTTGGACATGCTAATTCTTGCAATGGTATTGCATTTCCAGCACTTCAAGTTTTGAGATTTAAAGATATGCAGGGCTTGGAGGAATGGTCAATTAGTGGTGCTGACAAGGATGTAATAGTTGAATTGTTTCCTTGTCTTCGTGACATTTATATTGAAAATTGTCCTAAACTGGATGTAGTCACAGTTGACTTGATACCATCACTTCAGGTTTTAAAAGTACAAGGATGTTCTGTGGCAGCGTTAAGAAGCATGGTTGTTGTGTCTTCGTCAATTATTCGATTGACAATGGAAAATATTAAAGGACTTACTGTGTTATACAGAGAAGTGTTTGAGCATCTTAAGGCAGTTGAATATCTAAGCATTTCAAAGTGTGATGAACTCACTTACCTGTGTGAATTAGGAGCGGAGGCATGTGACATTCTAGTGAGTTTACAGACCTTGAAAGTGAGTGAGTGTGTAAATTTGGTTTCATTAGTAGAGAGAAAGGTGAATTTGGTGTTTAGCGGCATGGGTTCTATTAGAGAAGTGGAAATTAGGAGTTTTCCGAAATTGGAGGGTTACGACTGTCCAAATAGTATCGAGAAGTTGTATATAGATGGTTGTGATTCAGTGACATCCTTGACCTTCCCGCCAATAGTTAGTTTACAGACCATGAAAGTGAGGAAGTGTGTAAATCTGTTGTCATTGGTGGGGGAAAATGTGAATTTGGTGATTAGAGAAGTAGAAATTTCCAATTGTCCAAAATTGAAGACTTACAACTGTCCAAAGAGTATCGAGAAGTTGAAAATAACCCGTTGTAATTCACTGACATCCTTGACCTTCCCACAATTGGACAACCCCCCATCTACTTTGAAGGTTTTTGATTTGTGGGATTGTGATAAACTGGAGGTGAATTGGGTTTTCAACAACTTCTTGTCATCAATTGGAACTCTTAGACTTTATGATGTATTGTGTCTGAGGTTGTTTCCTGAAGGATGCTTAGTTCATCTCACTCAATTGAGTATTTCTGGTTGTGAGAACGTAGAATCAATTCCAGAAAAAGGTTTTGGATTTCTTCCGCTTCTATGCCTAAGATCTCTTGAGATTAGGAATTGCAAGAATATAAAGTCAATTCCACATGAGCACTTGAAAAGTCTCACATCTTTGGAAGTCATGAGGATATATGATTGTCCAAGTATGGAAGACTCATTTCCTAGTGGGTTGTGGCCTCCTAATTTAAGTGAGCTAGCAATAGGAGGGTTAAAGAAGGGAATGTTAGATTGGGGGATTCAACATTTCCCATCCTCACTTGTTGAACTATGGTTATATGGTGATAATGAGTCAGGAGTGGTAACATTTGCAGCAAAGACAGAAGAGGAGGAGGAAGGGGATATGAAGAGGAATAGCAGTAACGGCAACAGTAATACTTCATCGTCATCTTTTCTTCTTCCATCATCTCTAAAAGAACTATATATCTGGTGGTTTGATGAGTTGGAATCAGTTAGAAAAGGTATGGAACACCTCACCTGCCTTGAGGAACTTTCAATTTGGAGATGTGCAAAGCTAAGAGATCTGCCAGAGACGCTACTCCCTTCACTTTCACGTTTGTATGTCTCTCAACCTTCGGAAGAACTGAAAAAGAAATGTAGAAGAAGAAATGGAAAGTACTGGCCCATCATCTCCCAAATCCCTCACCTTGGAATTTATACTTCTAGTTAATATGGGCTGGGCTTATTTCCTAATTGGCCTCATGTACATAAATGCTTTCAAGCTTCAAATGATAGTTGGCGGGAGAGAGATTGGCTGGGCTCATCACTGATAACCAACATATTCAGTTATTCACACACCTCGTAAGCTATCTTTATAATACTTGTACATAAAACCTGAAAAAGGTATGTTATATTATTCCCGATTTATTATTATATATTAATTATTATGGTTTATTTATGTCCAGCTGGTACTCTAATCGCATTTTATTTTTATGTTTTAGTGTTGATCTTAGGTTAATGTTGTTACCACCAAACTTATGTTATATCTTGTTTTGTAATTGACATTACCAGGTCACTTGCTGACTTTCTAGTGTTGCCACCATTTGCATTCCCTTTGAAATGATATTACTTAATTAATGAGGACGCAGTAGAAGGATAGCAGCAAATAAGCACGATTGATCATCAAGGTTTGTTCTAACTCTGTCTATTTAACTAATTTTGTTACTTACTGCACTTCATTTTATGGACACTCTGTTTTGTTGATTTGGAAATAGCTTAGGAGCTTCTTTATAATCAAATGCAGGTTATAGTGACATAAGTTTATCATAAATATGATAGGTGAAGATCATAAAGCAACCGTATGGCTATATGATTTCAAGACTGAGATTTCTGAATGTTGTTCACATGCTAAATAAATCGTGAAGTGAAAGTTGTAACTAAGATATAGATGCAATGGATCTTTTTATTAGTATGATTTCTGAATGTTTTTCTAAGAAGATGTTAGAAGTTTAAATTACCTTGACGATTTCACTCTTTTGATTTGTACGATTGTATATCGAATACATGAATGCTGTGTGTTTTTCCAAATCTTGAACTCTTAAACTTGTTCAAGCATGTCGTTAGAACTAACCTAGATATGATTTTTTGTACGAATTAAATACATCATGTAATGGCTACAGAAAGGAACATCTGAATACATCTAACAAAGAGACCAATGCGATTTAGTTTATGTGTCTTCTTTATCATTTCAAGTTTTATTTGGATAAAGATTGTACATATGCTGCTATGCATATATCTATTAACATTCAAGTTTTACACATCAATAGACAATAATGGTATGTTATTGACAAAGTGATTCAAATATGATCAATATGATATAAAAAAAGAAAATGAGACCATTTTCATCCGATTACATTATAAAAATTTACATGATCACTTTTAAACTAAAGCATGTCCAAACACCTCCTACTAGAGGTGTAAACGAGCCGAGCTTAGCTCAAGCTCGGCTCGTTTATAATTCAGTGAACTTGAGCCCGACTAGTTTCAAGCCTAGTATATAAAGTTCGAGCCCGGCTCGGGCTCGACTCGTTTATTCCATAATACCGAGTAATACTTATTTAATTATTATATTATTAATATATATAATATTTTATTATTTTTGTCCAATTTTAAGTATTACATAGGTAGATAAATACTATTATCATTATCATTATCATTAGTTATTATATAAAAAGAACCTAAATTCATCTTGTGTTGACACATAAGCTCTTAACAAATTGACAAGTGTACTTAAAAATTTATTAAAAAAACCCACTAATTAATTTCATTTACAATTTACAAAACATATTAAAACACAACCATAATATCACTTATGTATAAGTTATTAAGAATATTAAAAATAACATCAAAGCTTCTCACATGAGCAATTAGACTAAATAAAAATTGTTATCATTAGTTATCATTATCATTAGTTATTATATAAAAAGAACCTAAATTCATCTTGTGTTGACACATAAGCTCTTAACAAATTGACAAGTGTACTTAAAAATTTATTAAAAAAACCCACTAATTAATTTCATTTACAATTTACAAAACATATTAAAACACAACCATAATATCACTTATGTATAAGTTATTAAGAATATTAAAAATAACATCAAAGCTTCTCACATGAGCAATTAGACTAAATAAAAATTGTTAAGAAGAATATGAAGTCATCTTAAAAACAAATTTGCATATAACACCTAATGTTTAGAAATTAGCACATCATTCTTATATAATATCTCATTAACAAGTGACAATAATATATAAAATCGTTGGATATTACACATTGAAAAGGTATATTATTATGGGTAAATATGATACACATATATACAATTGACTCCAACAAGTTGAACCTAAATACTTTTGATTGACTTACACATACTGCATGTTAGGACTAAGACCATTAGTATAGTTATTTTATACGGAATATATGTTTGTGAATTATAGCCAAACAACTGAGAGATGATTTTAATGGTATAAGGAGTGAAAATGACTATTTAATGTGTATCGTATTGGTTTATGACAACGAAAAGAAGTCTAAACCAAATTTGTGAGTCATTTGTGCCAACTTGTGAATATTTATATACTTTTATAACACATTCGCTCATCATACTTAATTTCATTATTCATCGCAATTTCATCATACTTAGGGGTGAGCATTTGTACCCGAATCCCGATCCCGTACCGGTACCGTACCGATACCGTACCGAACCGGTACCGTACCGCTTTAAATGGTCCGGTATTTGGTACTCACTTTAGGGCCAAAAAATAACCGGTACCAACCGGTTCGGTACCGGTATTTTACCACTTTTCCCGCTTTGGTACCATATCCGAAATATACATGTTTTTATTTGTTATAGGTAGTATGTTCTTTCTATAGTTTAAAAATATTTATTTGAAACCTCATTTCTATGATCATATAATATGTCTATGAATATAAAAATGATATTTTTTGGGTAATTAAGAAGTATAAAAAATAGAGTTAGACTCTCACGTATGAATAAAATTGTAATTTTATAAAATTCTTGCTAGCTAATACTCTTTGCTACACAAACAATCACGTTTTTAGCACCATGGGTTAAATCGGATTCCAAACATATTGCTTGTTAATATAAAGGTAAGGATCGTGAGTTGTGTCATTACCAAATCACTTAACACGGTATAATAACGTCGTTGTATATATTTGTTTTTCTTCGTCAATATCCATCTATGTCACTTAACGATGTTTTTATTTATTTGAGATTCATTAATATTTATCTTCTTGAATTTTATCGAGTAAAAAATACGTACATATAATGTTCTACTATTTTTTGGTACCAAAGCGGTATAGTACCACTTTTACCCGGACCGGTACCGGAACCGTACCGGTACCGTACCGCTTTAAACGGTTCGGTATTCGGTACTCACTTTATGGCCAAAAAAATAACCGGTACCAACCGGTTCGGTACGGTTCGGTACTGGTTCCGTACCATGCTCACCCTTAATCATACTGATTTTACAAATAGCCGACAATTTTCATGGGTTGTGGCGCAGAGCTAGGAATTTTTAGGAGGGGGGCAAATTTTTTTTCTTTTCTTTCTATCACATTAGGGAGGGGGGGTTCAAAATCCTAAACTGTCACTAATTACTTTAAAAAAATTATTTTTTTCGATACTTTTTTATTTCTAGGGGGCGACTGCCCCCACTGCCCCCCTTCTAGCTCCTCCCCTGAGTTGTGCGTAGCACAACCTTTAGACTAACTAGTATAATTATATAATATAATATATTAGTATTATATAAAATTAGTAATGTTTATAAATGAAAAGCTCGTTTAGGCTCGCGAGCTTATTCGAGCTCGATATAACAAGCTCGGCTTCGTTTATTAAACGAGCTTCAAACTATGTTCAAACTCAGGCTCGACCTCGTTTAGGCTTGGCTCAAATCGAGCTTTTAGAGAGTCGAACTCGAGTAACTTACGAGCATTATCAACTTGATATAACAAGCTCGAGCTCAAAAACAAGTTAACCACAAAAAAAAACCAATGTACACATGTAAAATGGGCTGGGCTTAATTAGTTGGGCCTACAGCTACAGGCCCATCATACGATTTATGTCTTCACGATTATTTGTTGAATAAATAAATTCATTCACATTCGGAACTACCATTAATCGGATCCTTTATCAATTTATCATACATATATTTGGCGGGAGAGATTAAAGAAGCTATTCACTAAAATGGACGCTGCTCAAATCCATTACGAATATATGCTCAGCTCGCAATATCATCACCGCTTAGGTACATATATTCAATAATAATATCCAATTGCTTATGAATTTTAGTGATGATTGCTGATTAGGGTTTCTACTTTCTAACCCCTGTAGCTTAATCAAATCACTCCTTTATCTAGATCCCACTGTTTTCTTATTATTAGGTTACTTATTATCATAATAATTGAAATGAAATTGAAATTGAAATTGAATGTATAGAAAAAAGTTGATGCACTACAAAACTGGATTAAATTACATTAAATTATTACATTAGATGGTAACACATGAACACATGGATTTATTTATTTATCAGTGTAAGATACTTGAAAATTATATTTATTACTCTGAGTTCACACAAGAAAAATGATATAAAATATATATATATTAAAAAGTCGAAGGTTAAATTTAATGTTGCTGCTGCTTGGAGTGAGTCGCATTAGTAGTTCCTTAATTAGTAAATTATCAGCTATGTATTATCTCAGTCTCTTGTGATTAACCATTTGGTATATCTGAATGCTCATTTTATGATTAAAAATATATAAAGCTTCAGTACTTTCTTGTCAAGAAAATGAATTGTACACTCATTTTTCAGCATTGAGAAATTAGTATGATCAGCTCTACTCTGATTTTTAACTCTGTTTCCTAAAGGATAGAGCACTCAAATTAGAATGTATTTTTCGGGTCTTGGTTATGAAAATTTATAATCATATATCATTTTTATAATAGTACTTGGTGCAAACCATACACCAAAACTACTTAATTTCGTGTATCGAAAAATCTTACCTCTTTTTAATGTGATGTGCTTAAGTTGCCTTAGAGTGCACAACTATGGGAATCACACACAAATATGACATTTAGTTCTTCATCAGTAGATCGTGTACTTCTGTTTATTGCTTAAAGATTTCTGTTTTGGCTGCATTGTCATCGTGTAACGGAGGGTTGAATGATCATGTAAATAAATTGTTGATGCATTTTATTTCAAGAAAATACCTATGAAGCACCTTCTTTATTTCATTCATTCTCGTATTGACATTTGTTACTTTGTCTTAAATCTGAAGTTCTAACAACTTTGACCTGTTTTGTTTTTTTCTAATAATAAATAGATCTTTTCATCAACTGAAATGGGTCATAATAGTCACGGAGGCATATTTTGCTTTGAGGGCAATATAAATGAGGTATGTTATGATGTCTTGCTCTTTAGTCTTCACGTTTCACATCAAACACATAAACGTAAAAAACTTGAAATGCTTGTTCAGTTAAGTTAACTGTATGATCATCATATAATCTTCCAGAGTTCCTTAACTCAAAATAAGTTCAAATTTGCTTATTTAACTCATTTGCTGTGTTTGCATGACTAACATATACACATGTAAATTATAAACCAAAAACAGGAAGAAACATAGAATAAAATTCAACCTCATATACATTTTTGTGTGGTCCCGTTAAAACACCCAAGCAAAAGAACTTAAATAAAATAAGAACAATATGAAGAACACAAAGAAGATTTTGGAGACTCAAATCCCTAATCTTATTAATAAAATTAACCAGCCGGATACAACTTTTATGTATCGGGGTTTACAACAAACCTTAGGGATATCTAAACTCTTATACAGACACCAAATCCTTAATCTTGTTAACAGAATTAACAAGACAGATACTTAGGGATATCTAAACTCTTATACAGACACCAAATCCCTAATCTTGTTAACAGAATTATTAACATGACGGATACAAATTTTATGTATCGGGGTTTACAACAAACCTTAGGGATATCGATCTCATGTTCTGAGATCGTGGTTTACCTAGGTGCATCACTAGGAAAACACACCATGTAAGACACTTCTAAATGTCCATGGGTCTCTTTATTTATAGAGACCCACAAGACTTATAATAGGAAACACGAATCTTTCAAAGTCAGACCCAATACATGTCCTCCATACTTCTAAGGACAAGGAACTCTATTTATAAATATAGAGTTGTCATTTACAAGTTTTCCTAATAAATGTATGGAAACAAATCTATCCAAGCATGGTCTGAAACTTGAAAGTATGGTAACTATACACGTATTATTACAGATTAGGTAAGCTGACAGACCACTAAGCAGTACTAACACTGTAAATTACACTAACAGTATTAACCATGTAATTTACAACAATTAGTAACTGCTAGAATACTACTAACAGTATTAACAATGGCGAGCATAGCAATATTAACTCTGAAGCTTGGCTTGGCAGTACTAACTTTGATACTCTAGCAGTACTAACTCTAGTACTAACTCTGAAGTTCTTCTAGCAGTAGAAACGTTGAAGGCAGTAGAAACTCTAAGAGCAGTATTAATCTTTTGTGCTAGCAGAGGAATACTTACAAGCAGTAGAAACAATTACTTGAGTAGTAGAAACTATAACCAGCAGTAGTAATTGTTGTAGCAGTAGTAATGACTTGCAAGAATTCCAACTTGTGTTTCCTAATCAGTTTACACTTTGTCTCATCAAATCTATAGTGTGACATAAAAATTTATATCACTTAATTTTCCCAACAATCTCCCCCTATTTGATGATGACAAACCAATGGTAAACTGATTACACTTTCCCCTTTTTGACAAGTTTCTTTTACTTCAGAACACGTCTCTTTAAAGCTTTAATCTCCCCCTTAATGTTAGCTACCTAATGTTGAATAGTTCTCCCCCTACTTTGCATCATCCTTCTTTATTTCTTCTGCAAAAAATAATGAAGGTTTGTATAGTTTGGTTTGAACAAAATTTAAGCTCTTACCCTCAACAACACTTATAATGCTAAAAGAGAAAATTTTCAACAGATTTGAACATAAATATGCTAACCCGTCACAGAATGTCAACCTACCACTCTGAAAGTATAAATATTGAACATACCAGTTGAACACTTTATCATCAGCTTCATAACTGTTGATTAGGCTTGAGCTAACCTTTCTTTATCATCAGCTTCATAACTTTTGATTAGGCTTGAGCTAACCTTTGGGTCTGATTAGGAAGTGATTTGACGCGCTCTGAGAATTTTTTTTCTTCGATCTTCTTTGATTTCTTCGATATGACTTCTTTTGCTTGGAGTGGATCTTTACAAATCTTGAATAGATTCGACGCGCTCTGATACCAATTGTGTGGTCCCGTAAAAACACCCAAGCAAAAGAATTTAAATAAAATAAGAACAATATTAAGAACACAAAGAAGATTTTGGAGACTCAAATCCCTAATCTTATTAATAAAATTAACAAGACGGATACAACTTTTATGTATCGGGGTTTACAACAAACCTTAGTGATATCTAAACTCTTTCTTATACAGACACCAAATCCCTAATTTTGTTAGCAGAATTAACAAGACGGATACAACTTTTATGTATCGGAGTTTACAACAAACCTTAGGGATATCGATCTCATGTTCTGAGATCGTGGTTTACCTAGGTGCATCACTAGGAAAACACATGTGCATCACTAGGAAAACACGCCAGGTAAGACACTTCTAAATGTCCATGGGTCTCTTTATTTATAGAGACCCACAAGACTTCCAATAGGAAACACAAATCTTTCAAAGTCAGACCCAATACATGCCCTCCATACTTCTAAGCATAGTCACATGGTTCGCTGAGGTGCCCACGAATTACGTACTGGTACGATCGTACCCAAACGTGGTACGATCGCGATCTGGTTCACTCGGGATCGCGTACCGGATCGCCAAATTTAACATTCCGAACAAACTTATGTATCTTTGGCTATTTGTTTCACACTTTGAGACTTGACCTGTTTAATCAAGACTTTATTACTTAACAATCATTAACTTTACTTTGTGGGTTCTTGAAAAGCAATAGCCACTGTATAATTTATAGGTACAGGAAGTTCGAAATTAAGTTTTATTGTTTATTGGGTACATCGTACCAATTTATATGGTACATCCAACCACAGCGATCCGGAATGAGCCTACCCCCTCTCGAACCAAATTTTAAGGCCATAGTGAATTCCGTTCCCGTACCACGATCCCGTACTGAAGCGATCTGCGTTCCATGTGACTATGCTTCTAAGGACAAGAAACTCTATTTATAATATAGACTTGTCCTTTACAAGTTTTCTTAATAAATGTATGGAAACAAATCTATCGAAGCATGGGCTGAAACTTGAAAGTATGGTCTGCAGTTACTATGTACTATTACAGATTAGGTAAGCTGACAGACCACTAAGCAGTACTAACACTGTAAATTACACTAACATAATTAACCATGAAATTTACAACAAGCAGTAGTAACTGCTAGAATACTACTAACAATATTAACAATGGCGAGCAGTAGTAATTCCTTCTAGCAGTATTAATTCTGAAGCTTGGCTTGGCAGTACTAACTTTGATACTCTAGCTATTAATCTTTTGTGCTAGTACTGTGGAATACTTACAAGCAGTAGAAACAATTACTCGAGCAGTAGAAACTATAACCGGTAGTAATTGTTGTAGCAGTAGTAATGACTTGCAAGAATTCCAACTTGTGTTTCCTAATCAGTTTACACTTTGTCTCATCAAATCTATAGTGTGACATAAAAATTTATGTCACTTATTTTTCCCAACAATTTTCCTTAATTCAAATAGGTAGGTTGGGTTGTTAATTTTAATGTTGGGTCTGTGGGCCTTAATTATAGACATTGTGAGTCTGTTCATCTTTTTAATCTATTCAAATTTGTCAGGTCTTAGTATAGTACATGATCTAAATATACTTGGTTGATCAGTTATATATGGATCACATTAAACCTACTACTTCTACTACTTATAAAAGATAGGCAGGAAGTATTTGGCATGGACCTACATATACTTCATAAACTTTATTTTGTACAGTTGTACTATAATATAAATGGGCATTTTTTGGTAATGATAATAATGTATAAACTAAATATTGAAGATGTGCATATTGAATTACAGAAAACTTGACGCGTAGATATTTGCAAGCGGAAGAAGAAAGATGTGACATAAAGACATGTCCATTATTGATAGAATATTGACCGAGACTTACTCTCATCCACATAACTCCAATCAATCATTTCTCTTCATCTTCATCTACATTGAAATAAAAACCCCTAAAAAACACACAAGATTTATTTTCCAGAATTCTAATGGCTATTGCTGAAGTCTTTCTTGGCGCTTTCATCACTGTTCTGTTTGAGAAACTGGCCTCCCCTGAATTGATCAAGCTGGCTCGATCTGCAGGTATCTATTCTGAGCTGGAGAAATGGACCAGCACTTTGCACCAAATCCAAGCTGTGCTTGTTGATGCAGGCCAGAAGCACTTAAGAGAACAAGCTGTTCAATTATGGCTGAACAAACTTCATCATTTGGCTTATGATATAGACGATGTACTCGATGATTTAGCCACAGAAGCTATGCGTCAACAGTTTAATCTTCAATCTCATGCCAGGACTAGTAAGGTATTGAAGTTCATTCCAAACAAATTTTATGCTATTAAATATGGTCGTAAGATGGTTTCTAAGCTAGATGAGATTACGGATAAATTGCATGCTCTTGTTGAGGAAACAAATGTTCTAGGTTTAATTAGCAATGTTCAAAGTTCAGTTACAACACGTCTCCAACCTGAGACAACTTCACTTGTTGATGTATCCGGAATTGTGGGAAGGGAAGGGGATAAAGAGGCATTGCTAGAGAAGTTGTTGGGGAATGACTCATGTAATAAAAATTTCAGTATCGTGTCTATTGTTGGTCTTGGTGGAATCGATAAAACCACTCTCGCCCAAATTTTGTACAATGAAGAGAAAGTTAAGAAACACTTTGAACTCAAATCATGGGTTTGTGTCTATGATGTGTTCAATGTCGTTAATATTAGCAAAACCATTTTTAAAGATGTAGGTGGGGGTGACAGACAGTTTGAAAATCTAAATCAACTTCAAGTGGCCCTTTCAGAGAAACTTTCAAAGAAAAGGTTCTTAATTGTTCTAGATGATGTCTGGAACGAAAAATACACAGACTGGGAACTCCTCCAACAGCCTTTCGCTACAGGGGCCCCTGGAAGTAAAATCGTTGTGACAACACGGAAGACTACAGTCGCATCAGTGATGGACTCCACTCAAGCTTACCCTCTGGAGGTTTTATCGAATGAAGAAGCACTATCTTTGCTTGCTCAACATGCGTTAGATAAGCAAAACTTCAATTCACATCCAACACTCATGTTGCACGGTGAAGGTATCGTCAAGAAATGTGACAGATTGCCTTTGGCTTTGAAATTACTTGGAAGGGCGCTTAAAGGAAAAACAGAGGAGGAAGACTGGGTGAACTTGTTAAATGTTGAAATATGGAATTTACCTGTTGAAAACGAAATTCTTCCAGCTTTAAAAGTAAGCTACTACTATCTCCCTCCACATTTGAAGCGTATGTTTGCATATTGTTGCTTATTTCCTAAGGATTACTGCTTCAAGAGGGATGAGTTAGTCCTACTGTGGATGGCAGAAGGGTTCCTGAATAAGACAACTGGAAGCAAAGAAATGGAGAGTATAGGTCGAGATTGCTTCAATGAGCTAGAGTCAAAGTCATTCTTTCAACGTTCAACTGATGATAAACTGTTATATACAATGCACGATCTCATAAATGACTTGGCAGCGAGTGTTGCAGGAGAGTGCTTTTTTATGGTGGGTGAAAAGATGGATTTTGACGACAGAAATGATGTTTTTGAAAAGTTCCGCCACTTTTTATTTATTCGTCAAGAATATGGAGTGTATAAAAAGTTTAAGACATTAGAAAGAGCTAGGCGCTTGCGAACTTTCTTAGCGATGTCAGTTATGGATATTGATCAGCAAAATTTTTACTTCTCAAACAAGGTGCTCCTCGAATTACTTCCTAAGCTTACGTTCTTAAGGGTGCTAAGCCTAGCACATTATTCAATCACTGAGGTACCACAATCCATTGGTAGTCTCAAACACTTGAGGTACCTCAATTTTTCTCACACTGACATCACATGTTTACCAGAACAAATCGGCCACCTTTACAATCTTCAGAGCTTGTTGGTGTCTGGTTGTCATCAGTTATCCAACTTATCACCCAGTTTTGTAAAGTTAGTTAACTTGCGACATCTTGACATTAGCGATACTCCAAAGTTAAACGAGACACCTGTAGGCATCGGTGGGTTGACGAGTCTACAAACTCTATCCAAAGTAATTATTGGAGGAGATAGTGGGTTCAAACTTTTCGATCTTAAATACCTATTGCATCTTCAAGGTCAGCTTTCCATTAAAGGACTACATAAAGTTATAAATGCAACACATGCAAATGAAGCCAACTTGAAGCAAAAGGAAGGTATTAGTGATTTGGACTTGGCTTGGAGTGATGATGTCTCTGATGATACTTGGAATGAAAGAGTGGAGTATGAAGTACTTGAAGGGCTAAGGCCGGGTGATAAGCTGATAAGCCTCAAGATTTTGTACTATAGGGGAACAAAATTTCCTAATTGGGTTGGTGATCCCTCATATGTTTGCTTAACCAAGCTTACCTTACGTGGCTGTCAAAGTTGTACAAGCGTACCGACACTTGGACATCTACCGCTACTTAAGAAGTTGTCTGTTGAAAGCATGAATGGGTTGAAAAGAATTGGTCCAGAGTTACTTGGATATGCTGATTCTTGCAATGGTATTGCATTTCCAGCACTTGAAGTTTTGAGATTTATAGATATGCAGGGCTGGGAGGAATGGTCAACTAGTGGCGCTGACAACGATGGAATAGTTGGATTGTTTTCTTGTCTTCGTGACATTTATATTGAAAATTGTCCTAAACAGGATGTAGTCACAGTTGACTTGATACCATCACTTCAGGTTTTACATGTAGAAGGATGTTCGGTGGCAACGTTAAGAAGCATGGTTGGTGTGTCCTCGTCAATTACTCGATTGACAATGCGAAATATTAAAGGACTTACTGTGTTATACGGAGAAGTGTTAGAGCATCTTAAGGCAGTTGAATATCTAATCATTTCGAAGTGTGATGAACTCACCTACCTGTGTGAATTAGGAGCGGAGGCATGTGACATTCTGGTGAGTTTGCAGAAATTGAAAGTGAGTGAGTGTGTAAATTTGGTGTCATTGGTAGAGAGAAAGGTGAATTTGGTGTTTAGCATCATGGGTTCTATTAGAGAAGTGGCAATTATGAGTTGTCCAAAATTGGAGGGTTACGATTGTCCAAATAGTATCAAGAAGTTGTATATAGATGGTTGTGATTCAGTGACATCCTTGACCTTTCCACCAATAGTTAGTTTACAGACCTTGAAAGTGAGTATGTGTGCAAATCTGTTGTCATTGGTGGGGGGGGTAATATGATTAGAGAAGTGAAAAGTGATAATTGTCCAAAATTGGTGAGTTACAACTGTCCAAATAATATTGAGAAGTTGAAGATACATGATTGTGATTCAGTGACATCATTGACCTTCCCACCACTGGACGACCTCCCATCTACTTTGAAGGTTCTTAAAGTTTGGAAATGTGATAATCTGGAGGTGAATTGGGTTTTCAGCAACTTCTTGTCATCACTTGGAACTCTTACACTTGATAAGATATCAAATGTGAGATTGTTACCTGAAGCATGCTTAGTTCATCTCACTGAATTGAAAATCTTTGATTGTGAGAACATTGAATCAATTCCAGAAAAAGGTTTTGGATTTCTTCCGCTTCTTTGCTTAAATAATTTCCAGATCTGGAATTGCAAGAATATGAAGTCAATTCCACATGAGCACTTGCAAAGTCTCACATCTTTGGAAGTCATGAAGATAGTTAATTGTGCAAGTATGGAAGGCTCATTTCCTAGTGGGTTGTGGCCTCCTAATTTATGTTGGCTAGTAATAGGAGGGTTAAAGAAGGGAATGTTAGAGTGGGGGATTCAACATTTCCCATCCTCACTTGTTCAACTATGGTTATATGGTGAAAATTCAAGAGTGGTAACATTTGCAGCAAAGGCAGAAGAGAAGGAAGAGAGGGATACGAGAAACAACAATACTTCATCATCATCTTTTCTTCTTCCATCATCTCTAGAAGAACTATCTATCTGGGTTTTTGAAGAGTTGAAATCAGTTAGAAATGGCATGGAACACCTCACCTGCCTTCAGGAACTTAAAATTTGTGGCTGCCAGAAGCTGAGAGATCTGCCAGAAACGCTACTCCCTTCACTTTCACGTTTGTATGTGTATAAACCTAGTGAAGAATTGAGTAAAAAGTGTAGAAGAAGAAAAGGCAAATACTGGCCCATCATCTCCCAAATCCCCCGTTTTGAAATTGAAGAAAAGGAGGAGTAAATAAGTCAAATAACGGGTCTTTAATATTACTTGATATGGGCTGGGCTAATTATCTACCGGGCCTATGATACTCTTGTACTTAAAAGTTAAAACCAGAAAAGGTATGTTTCTATTTTATTTATATTATTCCCGATTTATTATTATATATATATCGCATTTTATTTTTATGTCTTAGTGTTGATCTTAGGTTAATGTTGTTACCACTAAACTTATGTTATATCTTGTTTTGTAATTGACATAACCAGGTCACTTACTGACTTTCCAGTGTTGCCACCTTTTGCATTCCCTTTGAAATGATATTACTTAATTAATGAGGATGCAGTAGAAGGGTAGTTGCAAATAAACACGATTGATCATCAAGGTTTGCTCTAACTCGTTTTTTTTTATTATTATTACTTACTGCACTTCATTTTATGGACACTCTGTTTTGTTGATTTGTAAATAGCTTAGGAGCTTCTTTATAATCAAATGTAGGTTACAGTGACATAAGTTTATCATAAAGATGAAAGGTAAGATCATAAAGCAACCATATGGCTATATGATTTCAAGACTGATTTCTGAATGTTGTTCATATGCTAAATACATCGTGAAGTGAAAGCTGTAACAAAGATATAGATGCAATGGATCTTTTTTATTAGTATGATTTCGTAATGTTGTTCTAAGAAGATGTTAGAAGTTTAAATTACCCTGCCGATTTCACTCTTTTGATTTGTACGATTGTATATCGAATACATGAATGTGTGTTTTTCCAAATCTTGAATCTCATGAACTTGTTCAAGTATATCGTTAGAACTAACAACCTAGATATGAATTTTTGTACGAATCAAATACATCATGATTGTGGCTGGAGTTCTATGCTTTACATAATTTTTACAAAAATATTTATACAAAATGATGTGTGCCAATTACAAGTAGAGAGGGAAACAAGAAAGAGAATAAAAATAAATTTGATTGGTCCATTCATATATCCACATCATTTTGTACGAAAAAAACCCGAACCGGGTTCAAAAAAACCGGTTTTTTCCGGGTTCGGTTCCGGGTTTTTTTTCGGGTTCGGTTCCGGGTTCGGGTTTTTTGTTCATGCCTAATGTACACATGTAAAATGGGCTGGACTTAATTAATTGGGCCTACAGCTACAGGCCCATCATACGATTTGTGTCTTCACGGTTCTTTGTTGAATAAATAAATTCATTCACAGTCAGAAACTAATACATATATTTGGCGGGAGAGATTGAAGAAGCTCATCACTAAAATGTGTCTACTGATCAAATCCATTACGAATATATTCTCAGCTCGCAAAATCATCACCGCTAAGGTATATTCAAAATAATATCCAATTGCTTATGAATATTTGTGATGATTACTGATTAGGGTTTCTACTTTCTACCCCTGTAGCTTAATCAAATCACCCCTTTATCTAGATGCCACTGTTTTATCTTATTATGTTACGTATTATTATTAATTATTATTATTGAAATTTAAATTGAATGTATCGATAAAAAGTTGATGCAGTACAAAACTGGATTAAATTACATGAAACCATCTGTATAATTATAATTTTCGCTACTAAATATTGTATCTCTCCTATCTCTCCTATCTAATATAAGGGAGTTGATGCTGATGTCACTATGCTGATTTGTCTCATTCTTAGACAATCTCAATGCTGACGTGTCGCTTTAATATGCAAGGATTTTTCTCCTAATTTTGATTTAATTTTTAAATCGGAAAATCAACTTTTGTAATTTACAAGGCATGGAAATGACATTTTAATGAACTTACTTGATACGCTTTAAGTGGTCACTTTTTTCCATGCTCACGCAGTCACGCCCGCCTCTTTGTATCCCACCTGCCCCCAAATTGAAAATTAGAATTCACTTTCTCTTGACCAATTTTTTCTTCTTCCTCGTCATCTTCCTCACAGCATGATTTTTCTCTCTCCCAATGGGTTTCAATGTTTCATTCCAATTTAAATCTATGCTTCTTTTGCGATATCTCTATCACAGCTCTAATCGATATTTCTTCATATTTCAGGGTTCCGGCCAAGATCACTT